>CM066038.1:296324225-297615984 GCA_033557465.1 Ichthyophis bannanicus
CAGCCCAGAGAGTGGGTTAACACCTAACAGATGCAAGATGTCACAAGTTAACTGCTGGCGGTTCTGGTGCCTCACCCCTGTGATGGGGGAACACCAATTCTGAAGGACATCACCAGGTCACATGTAAGGCCTGCATGGCTGTAGCACCACCCATGTGGCCATTTGACAGTGTGGCAACTGTCGCCCTGGGGCAGCGGGAATCACTGTTCACATACAAAGGGCCTAACCTATGTTTGATAGGCATACGTTGATACGGCACAAGCCATCCCAAACATAGCCCTGTATCAACAGGTGTCCACACAGCATCAATATACGACATTATCGTTCACAGTGCCTCATACACACAGAGATAACTATGTCCACACTAGACACGATCAGATGTACCTCTACCCTGGTTGGGTGGAAACACTACCCTGCGGTCACGTGCATGCCCACAACTAGGGTTGGCTGTGTGACATACAGACAGAGTGGTGACGCTGTCCTGCACATGTATATTCCTGCAGCACAGCCGTCTGAGGCGGCCGGCCATTAGGGGCGGTGGGCCATATTACGTGTCCTTGCATCAGCATTGTGGATGCGGCCATCAGGTGATGTGGTTGTGGGGGACACTAAATGCAGTCCAAACTGTATGGCATCACACAGGTAACATGTGATGTGCATACGTTGTGTTTAGTGTTCACCAGGTATACAGGCAGACCCGGTATAGGTTCCCCTAACCCCAAACAGACAAAAGATCCAACATCCCAAACACACATCTCCCAAAGGAAACGGAAAACTGCTACAGCAGCAGCCTATTCCTCACCCTCGTGACATTGCAGTTCCAGTCAGTTCACCTGAACAAAGCAGTTCACACTCACTGTAACATGCCCAGTCAAGCATGTATGTACAGTTGCGCTCATCCGCTGGGGAATAGCTTGTGATGCCATGCGGCATGGTAGTCAGGAAGGTGAACAGCAGTCTCATACAGGTCCAGCATGTGACCAATGGCTGTAATGGACAGGTGAGGTTGTGCTCACCTTCCCCTGGCGTCCACAATGGCCATAGAAGGCAGAGGACACATTCTATATTTCGACCCACCACACCCACTACAGATGATATACATTGCTCCTGGCAAAGGCACATTCCCTGACATGACCAGGGATACTGATGTTGGTGTGCCAAATGCAACTGCTAGCTCCCCCTCTGTGCTGTGCGACCCAGGGGGTGGTATACATCCAGGAACATCTGGCCTGGGGCTTGATGAGAGCAAACTGCTAATTCGCCCACTAGGGATCTCCTCCTCCCTTTGGAACTGTGTCACAGACACCTGCCCTCTTCCCCCTGAGGGATCATACATAGGTGACGTGTGTTGTAACGTGCTTCCTGACGTCATTCCATTCCTAGGCCGTGGGAAATGTTTGGGCCCTTGCCCGTGTTTGTACGGTTGGTCTCCAAGTGACAGCTGTAGTAGGTGAGATCATCACAGTTTGCATTCTCCCCTCTGACCCTGCTACTTGCCTTGTAGGTTCCGGTTATCCCCTTTGGGATACCAAGAGTCTTAGCCCTGCATTGCTGTTTCCACTACTCGACTACATTGCTTAACCTGTCTCATTGTGCTCACCTGGCTCTTGCCTCCACAATACATTGTCTCGTGGTTGGTGTATGCCCTGGGCTACCCTCACCTGCAGAATGACACTGTGTAAATGTCTGCCATGTCACCGCCCTCACTGCGTACACCTTCTCTCACCCTACCGTGTAAGTGGCGACTGGGTGTGCCTGTAGGCTAGCATTGGATGTGTGTGTTTGTGATCTATGTTCCCTTTGGGATCTATGCATAGGTGAGCCATCCCCCATGTACAGGTACACCCTTTGTCCCCTTCCCTACCCAGGGCTGTGTGCCACCCGGAGCAATACCATATGCAACACTGATGTTTACATTTGCATGGCTGCTAATATTGCACCGTGGAACACCACATGTCAATAGGGCCCGTGATGTGTTGTGACCCGATTCACACCTCACTCCTGCCATGCCTGCTGCCAAGGCACAATCAGGGATGCCCCACCCCCCTATATCTGGGCTCAACACTCCCATCTGAGGCCTGCCACTAGCATTTGCATGCCTAGCATACCCCTGTACATGTACGGCTGGCGTCTGGGACCCTGTGCTGCAGTATAACAACATCACCATGGCCCTTGCCAGCACGCAAACATGGGCCCCAAGGTGTAACATGCACTGTTATATGCCCACTGGGGTCACCCCCGGGAGGGGTGGGTGGTGTGAGATAACCTTAGCTGTCAGCCACATGTGGGAGTTGTGGTTCAGCCCTGGGGATGTTCTGGGAACTGCTGTTCACACCCCATCGCTCATTGTCATGAGCACTGCACTGGTCACATGGCCATGGTGTGTGTGCCCGTCTGCTCTACCCCAACATTGTCTGCCTGTATGCCTCCCATATCTCTTACTCATTGTGTATCCCCTGGTGTTGTTGCAGTCACTCCCACACCCTCCAGCCACCCACACAATGGACACTTATTTGCTGTCTGTCTCTGATAGTACCGGTACATCTGATGGACGTTGTTGTTTTTGCGCAGACGGTATATCCCTGTGTCTGTGCCTCACATCACATACATGGTGCATGTCCTGTGTGTGGCCATGGCCTACACCTTTTTATAATGTTTCCTTACATCACAATATGTATTTCAATAGTACAGTTTGTACCATGCAAAGGGAATTTGTGTGAGATGTGTTGCCTAGTTGTGCTTGACAATTGTACCCGCCACAGGTATCTCACTGACCACCATCTGTTCCCCACACAGGCATTCGTCAGGAACTTGCAGCTATACGGCACACTGGTGAACGCCTCATACAGGGGGTGGTGCATCTGCGCCATGACATCCAAGAAATGCCATTTGGGAGGATGTGTGTGGCCATGGACTGCATCCAAGCTGCCCTGGAAAGGATGGCACCACCGCCCCCGCCGCCAACACTGCCACCACCACCACCACCCCTGCCACAGGATGACCGGGTGTGGCCAGCTGCAGGGGGACATGTCTTTGCGGCGTGGCAGACGTGGGAGGCCACGCCATCGTCAATAGCGCATTACATATTACGGTGACATTGCATACCTACTACGTCTCAGTCCAATGTGTTTCCCTTGTATACCATAGGTTGTGTGCACATGCATGCCTTGACCGTGGCCAGAAGAGTTGAGACCCGGACCGTTGTTGCCGGGGTGTTCATACTGTCATGTATTACTGCACACATGCCATTGCCTGGCAGTCCGTAAATGCATACGATTTGTTCATTGCCCCTTGGCTGCAATACACCGATGTACACATAGGCCCAATAGCACATGTTGGCCAGTCCAGGGTTACAGCAACACTATCTTGGGCATTCCCCGTTCCCACCCCCTTAAACTGTGCACATTGGGGGAGGCTATGTGCCCATTGGCCCTGTCCTTGGCAGGGATGTCATGCGTGTCCCGCCCCTCCATGGCACACATGTGTCAGAGGCACACATGGGTGTCAGGTGTCTGTACGATGCTGCTCTGCACCAGCAATTGGTGTTGCGACAGACACATCCCTGTGACATGACTGTTTAGGTGGGAGATATTAACAGCAACATAACCTGTGGCTACCCATGTCCCATTTCTATGCACACATGTTTATCACACAGCTACGCATGTGGTGCTGGTAACATTATGATGGCCATGGCTACGTTACATGTCCAACCAGGTGTATGGACCTGTCCCATGCTTGCGTACATGTTGTGTGTGTGAGGTAAACACGTGACCAGTGAGGCAGGGTCATAACAAATTTATTAACAGCCAATACAACACACAATGGGCAACATGCCCAACATAAACAGGTGCATAACGTGGGGGCGGGAGAAACACAGCGCAGCAGAGGGCACATAGGGGCATCACAGGTGCCAGCCGTGGTACCTGTCACGCTCTTCGGCAGGTGGCCATCGGGATGCCAGATGCACCACATCAGTGGCCACCTGCCGAACAGCCCCAGTCAGACACTGCAGGGCATGGTACACGACACGGATGTCGCATCGTACGTCATCCAGGGCCACAAACACATCGTGGATACACCTGCCAGCACACAGACACACATTGGCTGTGGTCTGTGTGCTGGCATTAGCATGAGGTGTGCCAGTGGCCCTGGATGCCGCACGATCGTGCTCACGTCCGTGCCGTGCAGATGCCTGCAGTGCCGGACTGGTGCCCCGGTGGCCCTCTGCTGGGCTGTGTTCCCCCCCACCCACCTCCAACCCCTCCCCGCTCCCTCCACACCCACCCCCCACCCTCCCTGCCCAGACAATCACCCCAACTCCCCCCTCCCTGCCCGCACCCCTGCCCCCGTTGCCCCTCTCCCCTGCACCCCCCATTGTCCCATCTCGGTGCTGCCCCTGGTTAGGGGTGTGGCTGCTGCCTTCTGCCTCGTCCTCCCCCACATCACTGGAGGAGGACACCACCACCACATCTGCCCTCTCAGGGCCTGCATCTTGCTGCTCCTGCTGCTGACACATCCCTCTGGGCTGGTCATCCTCCTCCTCCTCCTCCTCCTCTGTTGTGCGCCGGGTGGTGGGCCTGCGTAAACAGTACGCAGAGGTGTGTGGGGAAGCATCGCTGGCATCACTGTCTGTGAAGGATGACATACATCAGGGCACGTCCATGTGTGACACATACCGAATGTGCAGATACAGGCGAGAGACAGGCTGGTGGCCCTATGGCCCACCTGAACCTGTGATTTTGCCCTTCCAATACTCACCATCGTGGCGGTGCTCCCGCTCCCTGCAGGCACGTGCCAGGAACTCGGGGTGGTACTGGCGAAGTTCGCGCCCCTTCTTCCTCAGGTCCTCCACCTGTGGATATGCAAACGTTGTCTGGTGTCAACACATACCACCTGTCACTGGGGCTATGGGTAAATATACTTTGCCTTGTCTGGCCCGCATCATGCTTCTCCCACACCCCTGCTGTTTGTGGCATGTAGAGCATAGTAACGCACCTCCAGCAGTCAGTCCCTCCCATATGTGCGAATAGGTTAGCACATAGGTGTCACAGCGGTATGACATGAGCATAGCTTACATCCACCTGCACTGTCATGTAGGGCAGCACACAACAGCATCACAAGGTGACTGCATGCTGCTCCTCACCCATATCCCCACAACACCACACCACAACGGTGGACTGGTGGGAGTGACAGTGAGAGACATGGGTGGAGACGAGTGGCCATAGGTGGGACGTCACAGAGACAGAGGGGATGAGGGGAGGAATAGATCACCTAGGGGACATGGTGTGCATTGCAGGTCATGTCCCTGCTGTGCAATGACAGCAGCTGTCAAAGGTGTGTGTGTCTGATGTTTCCTGGAACAGGCAGGACATGGTGACCGATGGAGGTGACCAACTCTGAGCCATTGCCACTGTCTGATTCCCATAGTGTGTGTCCCCTGTGGGGCAGCTCACCTACACAGTAGGCTTCTGGGTCACCCCCTATGGGTGTTGCCTCAGGGACGGCCATGTGTGTACTTGGTGTTTCACAGCATCATTTATTTATTTATTTATTTATTTATTTAACACTTATTTATATACCGCATCTTCCAGCGATCAGTTGCGGTGTACATTTAACAACAATTAACAATGCAGAGCTTGTTTTACATAGAACAGTTATAACTTTATCATCATAACACATCGCATCCCTATGTGCCTGTGCCCTCATGTAGTCTCAGTTAGGTGCATATTGGGGCTGTGTAATACACAACCCGCCTGTTGCGGTGCCCCCACTTGTACCCCTTGTAAGCTAGTTTGCAAATCTCCCACAAGGCATGCTGGGGTCATATTCTGGGATTTGTCCTCACGTTGTGTTGTGCAGGGTGGGTGTGTTTGGGTCTTTTGCATGGGCCACCTCCCATGGTTGACAGTGTCCAGGCCTCCTATGGAGTGTCGCAACACACATGCATGCGGGGACATGGGGATCATGAGCTGTCCCATATCTGTTTCAGTGGTTTGCAGGGGGGTGGGGATGTACCTGACCAGGTGCTGGGATGTCCTCTGGTTGCTATTACTACTGTACAAGCTACGGCTGGGTGTTTTCCAGATGTGTTCTAGTGTGGAACATGTACATTTCTCACAGGTAGAGCTGGGTGTGGGCCATGATGGCCATATGACTGCTGGACTAAGGTTGTGCTGCACAGTGTGTAGTCATTGTTGGCCTTCCATTTGCTGGGTAGTACTGTTTGGCCCCCCTGGCCAGGACAGACCTGTCAGCATCCACCTCATGGATCCTTGCTGTCACTTTGTCCATGACAGTTAGACACACATACAGTGGGTGTATCAGACATTATCGTGTGACAGACATGTCACTTTCGGAGCATATGCCACAATGTCAAGGGCAGGGACTCACCCTATGTGTCCACACAAGCCCAATGATACCCTGTTGCCATCATTTGCCCTCGAAACAAGCATTACTGACAGGCGCTACCCATACCTCCCCCATGTCATATGGGAGGGCCACATCTAGGTGCTCTACATGTTCTTCAGACGCCATCCAAGCCGTCCCCTGCAACATTGTTTGGGACAGTATCCTGTGTGAGAGCAGGGATCCATGGCACACACGGCAGCCAAGGCAGCACTGTTCATACGCCACTAACAGAGTGTCTGACGACATGTAATCTGTGACATTGTGTTGTGAGCATAACCGCCTACACCACAATGGGGTGCACAGGGGGCATTCAATTTGGGTCAAGGCATTCATGCTTTTTGCAGGTGATTATCTGTCCCCAGTGCCACATACATGCCTCAATGTGGGTGTGGACATGTGTGCAGTGACACCTATGTGCAATTGTCTCCCTGAGCGCATGGGGATGTTTCCCTTTGGCACCCTTGACAGACATGGCTTTGCCATGCCACATTTGTTTGGCCAATGTGCATGTCCATGCAGAGGCCTTAAACTAGTAGGTATTACTTTAGATACATGTGTGGTCACATTATCTCTACATGTCATGCAATCCAAACGCAATGGCACCCTGATCTACCGGCAAACATGTTTGTTTTAACATACATGTGACATTGGGTGGTTTGCCCTATGCACCGTGGCAGGGGGCAGGTCCATGACACGTGGATATCTACATGGCCATGGATGTCATTACCTGACCCACCACATGAGTTGTGTGTCCTGTATGTCATAGGGCTACTGATAGCTACATCAGACCTACCTTGCCGACTGTTAGACACAGCATACTGGCGACGGTGGACATGCATCTGTCACCTTCCAGCCTCTCCGGTGTTGTTATGTTCCTCTGACCTGTGTCCTTGAGGGTTATATGAGATGTGCCTGCACACACTACGGGCAATGACACATTAAACGGATATGTGCTTTTTCTGCCCCTGTACATGTGTGGATTATAGGCTGTTGTGTGCAACCTGGATGTGTGTCTGGAACCCCCCAGGGGCATCTGTGAGGTACATGTACAGAAAGGGTCATTGTGCCTGGGTGTGTTTGGGGAGGTGAAACCTAATTCTGCATACATAGCTGTGGACATGTCCCTCTCGCAAGGCTTTTGACGTCCATCTCGAGGCTAATGTGTGATAGATATTGTTGACGCACATCCGTATCTGCATCTACCATAACATGTCCTCATCTACAGTGCGTGTGTTGGACTATGTGCCACATAGAGCGAGTGTGAGGTGCAACCAGACCACTATACCCTATGTGACAGATCAGACTAACATACCCTCTGTTACAATCAGCTATCAGCCACCAGGGTCTTGGGTGTCCTAGGGCACATCATCAGCAAGATACAGCATTGCAATATGGTGACACCCTGGACGCCATGTGCATGAGTCAGGACTGCATGAGGTACAGATGATTGACTGAACGCCATCCTCACCCTGCACCATATCACCAGGGTGACTGTGGCACACTGTGATGGGCTGGGCAGACAACTGGGGATTGGTGGATGGATCAGCCTACACTGGCACATCCATACAAATCTCCAGGGTGATTGAGAACCCACTTGGATGGCCTCTCAGCACTCCTGGAGGTAAGGGGGAGGCTTGCAACTGCAATAGGACACAGATCCATATCTCCAGGGTGATGGAGAAGCCACTTGGATGGGCTCTCTGCACACCTGGAGGTAGGGAGAAGGGTTCAAACTACATTAGGACACACAACCCTAGCTCCAGGCTGATAGAGAAGCCACTTGGATGGGCTCTCTGACCTCCTGGAGTTGGGGAGGAGGGTTCAAACTACATTAGGACACAGATCCATATCTCCAGGGTGATGGAGAAGCCACTTGGATGGGCTCTCTGCACACCTGGAGGTAGGGAGAAGGGTTCAAACTACATTAGGACACACAACCCTAGCTCCAGGCTGATAGAGAAGCCACTTGGATGGGCTCTCTGACCTCCTGGAGTTGGGGAGGAGGGTTCAAACTACATTAGGACACAGATCCATAGCTCCAGGGTGATGGAGAAGCCACTTGGATGGGCTCTCTGCACACCTGGAGGTAGGGAGAAGGGTTCAAACTACATTAGGACACACAACCCTAGCTCCAGGCTGATAGAGAAGCCACTTGGATGGGCTCTCTGACCTCCTGGAGTTGGGGAGGAGGGTTCAAACTACATTAGGACACAGATCCATATCTCCAGGGTGATGGAGAAGCCACTTGGATGGGCTCTCTGCACACCTGGAGGTAGGGAGAAGGGTTCAAACTACATTAGGACACACAACCCTAGCTACAGGCTGATAGAGAAGCCACTTGGATGGGCTCTCTGACCTCCTGGAGTTGGGGAGGAGGGTTCAAACTACATTAGGACACAGATCCATAGCTCCAGGGTGATGGAGAAGCCACTTGGATGGGCTCTCTGCACACCTGGAGGTAGGGAGAAGGGTTCAAACTACATTGGGACACAGATCCATAGCTCCAGGGTGATGGAGAAGCCACTTGGATGGGCTCTCTGCACACCTGGAGGTAGGGAGAAGGGTTCAAACTACATTAGGACACAGATCCATAGCTCCAGGGTGATGGAGAAGCCACTTGGATGGGCTCTCTGACCTCCTGGAGTTGGGGAGGAGGGTTCAAACTACATTAGGACACAGATCCATAGCTCCAGGGTGATGGAGAAGCCACTTGGATGGGCTCTCTGCACACCTGGAGGTAGGGAGAAGGGTTCAAACTACATTAGGACACACAACCCTAGCTCCAGGCTGATAGAGAAGCCACTTGGATGGGCTCTCTGACCTCCTGGAGTTGGGGAGGAGGGTTCAAACTACATTAGGACACAGATCCATATCTCCAGGGTGATGGAGAAGCCACTTGGATGGGCTCTCTGCACACCTGGAGGTAGGGAGAAGGGTTCAAACTACATTAGGACACACAACCCTAGCTCCAGGCTGATAGAGAAGCCACTTGGATGGGCTCTCTGACCTCCTGGAGTTGGGGAGGAGGGTTCAAACTACATTAGGACACAGATCCATAGCTCCAGGGTGATGGAGAAGCCACTTGGATGGGCTCTCTGCACACCTGGAGGTAGGGAGAAGGGTTCAAACTACATTAGGACACAGATCCATAGCTTCAGGGTGATGGAGAAGCCACTTGGATGGGCTCTCTGCACACCTGGAGGTAGGGAGAAGGGTTCAAACTACATTGGGACACAGATCCATAGCTCCAGGGTGATGGAGAAGCCACTTGGATGGGCTCTCTGCACACCTGGAGGTAGGGAGAAGGGTTCAAACTACATTAGGACACAGATCCATAGCTCCAGGGTGATGGAGAAGCCACTTGGATGGGCTCTCTGACCTCCTGGAGGTAGGGAGAAGGGTTCAAACTACATTAGGACACAGATCCATAGCTCCAGGGTGATAGAGGACCCACTTGGATGGGCTCTCTGACCTCCTGGAGTTAGGGAGGAGGGTTCAAACTACATTAGGACACACAACCCTAGCTCCAGGCTGATAGAGAAGCCACTTGGATGGGCTCTCTGACCTCCTGGAGTTGGGGAGGAGGGTTCAAACTACATTCGGACACAGATCCATAGCTCCAGGGTGATAGAGGACCCACTTGGATGGGCTCTCTGACCTCCTGGAGTTAGGGAGGAGGGTTCAAACTACATTAGGACACAGATCCATATCTCCAGGGTGATGGAGAAGCCACTTGGATGGGCTCTCTGCACACTTGGAGGTAGGGAGAAGGGTTCAAACTACATTAGGACACACAACCCTAGCTCCAGGCTGATAGAGAAGCCACTTGGATGGGCTCTCTGACCTCCTGGAGTTAGGGAGGAGGGTTCAAACTACATTAGGACACAGATCCATAGCTCCAGGGTGATGGAGAAGCCACTTGGATGGGCTCTCTGACCTCCTGGAGGTAGGGAGAAGGGTTCAAACTACATTAGGACACAGATCCATAGCTCCAGGGTGATAGAGGACCCACTTGGATGGGCTCTCTGACCTCCTGGAGTTAGGGAGGAGGGTTCAAACTACATTAGGACACACAACCCTAGCTCCAGGCTGATAGAGAAGCCACTTGGATGGGCTCTCTGACCTCCTGGAGTTGGGGAGGAGGGTTCAAACTACATTAGGACACAGATCCATAGCTCCAGGTTGATAGAGGACCCACTTGGATGGGCTCTCTGACCTCCTGGAGTTAGGGAGGAGGGTTCAAACTACATTAGGACACAGATCCATATCTCCAGGGTGATGGAGAAGCCACTTGGATGGGCTCTCTGCACACCTGGAGGTAGGGAGAAGGGTTCAAACTACATTAGGACACACAACCCTAGCTCCAGGCTGATAGAGAAGCCACTTGGATGGGCTCTCTGACCTCCTGGAGTTAGGGAGGAGGGTTCAAACTACATTAGGACACAGATCCATAGCTCCAGGGTGATGGAGAAGCCACTTGGATGGGCTCTCTGACCTCCTGGAGGTAGGGAGAAGGGTTCAAACTACATTAGGACACAGATCCATAGCTCCAGGGTGATAGAGGACCCACTTGGATGGGCGCTCTGACCTCCTGGAGGTATGGGTTATGTTTCAAAGTACATTAGGACACAGATCCATATCTCCAGGTTGCCAGGGCACACTTTGAATGGCTCTCTGGACCCCTGAGGGGAGGGGGATGTATTATACAACATTTGTAAACGACCCCTGGGCACCTGTGTGCGTCAGGGCCCTTGTGCTGAAGGTTCCACGACCCCTGATGGTTGCCCCTATGTGTTACCCTCCAGATGCAGATACCGCCATCAGCACATGGTGATTCTAGACACTCCTTAGGCAGATGGTTGGCCTAGCTGTGTTACAGTGGTCTGTAGTGCATCAGTACCAGCAGCTGTCATGACGCCAGGGGGTCATCATGCCCTCTGTGGCCACATGGATCTGAAAATGGCTACATGGGCAACCACTCAGATGTGTTACACAATGCATATGGCATGTGGTTACCCTGCTACATGTACTTTATCTAGACTACTTACACACAACAGCATGGACAGCTGACATTAACCCTGTCTGTGTATATGGTTTTGTGACCTGTGGCCATTCACTTACCTCACGTGGGTGGTCTGCCTCACGGTTGAAGCGCCGGGTCACCCTCTCCCAGGCCCTCAGCACCTTCCCCATCTTTCTCCTCCTGGAGGGCCCTGGGAAAAGCCGCTTTTGTGTTGGCCCAATAAGGGAGGCCAGGAGGCACAGCTCACGATGGCTGAATGCGGGCTTCCTGCTTCTGGACGCCATTTCGTTTTCTGGGCGTGTAGACGCGCGAACGCTAAGGATGCAACTTCCGCATTTGCGCATATCGGAGCACGCACGTGCACGCCGCATGGCTGCGGCCCTCATCACTGCTTGCCCTTGCATTCCGCATTGCTGCGCGCCAGAAAAGTGCAAAGATTACCGGCACGCAGCATTCATACACATTTTTTAAATGTAACAATAGAAATAGGTTTCATGTTCTTGGCATACTCACATAGCTACAAGGTATCTCTCATATCCCTATAACAGACTTTAATTATTGTGGATTTCACCTGTTCACACAGTGTGGTCTTGAACCTCTGGACACATATGCACTGATTCCTGGGCCATTGTCAGATGAGGTGTGCTATGTGTGTCACATAGCAGGTAGTGCTCTGACACTGATAGCAATGGGTGCAAACAGACCATCAGCGTCAGGGGTCAAGCAACCTGGTGATATGGGGTTATGTGTGTTAGTGGGCTATGTTCTGTGGTGACTCACCATGTACAGACAGCAATGAAGTGGTGGTTGCCATAGGTGTTTTGAGGGGGTTCATATATGTGCATTACACACGAAAAGTAGGTTGCGTGTTAGACATTAGGGGGCAATGTGGTCAGCATGTCACCACAATCCACATTAAACTTTGGTATATCTGCTGGCATACAGTCCTGGGGGCTGAGATATAGCGCAATGGTGGATACATTGGCTGCTTAACCTGGCATCATGGGTTACATCTTCCATTTGCGCTCTGTAGTGCCTGTCTCAGGCAGCTCACATTATCATACTTTGTTACAACATTGGCCATGGTGCTTTCCATGTACATCTATGCTGTGCACGGCATATATTTTCATACTTTGCAACATTATTACTTGGCCCAGAGCCCTTTCTACATTACAGAGGTGCTGCTGGTGGCAAGACACTCACACTGCTGCATACATCATGTGTCATACACCATTCTCACTGATGGAGCAACACATCCCTGGTAACAACAACACACAGTCTGCATGATTGCCTCTTTGGCCAGCCAGGCATCTGTTGTTAGCAATCTAGCTGTGGCCCACACCTAACCTTGCTGCATGGGGAGCCAGAGGTTGCATACTTCCATAAACAGTGGGTTTATTGGTGAGTGCAGCCAATGACAAGTCCATGACTGTGGGCTACTGGTGGTTGTTTGGAGATCCTCACAGTGCTGTCAGCAGCAGGTGCTCCACAGACCACCTTATAGGGTGTACCTGGGTTAATGCACTGTGATGGTGTTTAAGTTGCCAGTACTAGAGGACATTACCCACGTTCCAGGCCTGACAGCCCCCATGGACCTTGGAAAAACATTTGCCTAATGTGACACTGCCTTGTTCAATGTATGTTGTTTTTCTGAACGTTTACCCGCACTGCTGCTGACTGGTGGAGTCTGTGGGCCAATGTCAGGATATATAAAATACTTTCCTTGTACAACCACACTTTGGATTTGAACCAACAACCTTTTGCTTCTGAGGCATTGCAGTCACCACTGGACTACAGCTCTGGGGCTGTGATGAGATATCTGGCTGTCTGCAATATAACCTATGCAGACTTTGTGCTGCAGTTAACAGGGTGGGGCCAATCCACTCACACCCATGATGCACTGCACATGCACAGCAGCAGTCTACTAATGGTCCTACGATAGGGTGTGCAACCACACAGCACCTGGGCATATTTTTGGGCACGGACCTTCTGTGTTGCAGGTACAGAGTGGGTACAGAACCTCACAGTGTGTGTGGCTTGTACTCACCCTGAGTGTGAGGTGAGACACACAGCACCTGTCCTGGCTGGGAGGGCCAGGAACATCAACTCAGGTTGTCAGACGATGTCTGATAGGTTGACACATCAGACACACATACAGTCCTCCTTCAAGCATCTGTATCTCCCTGACCCATCTGGGCCTTGTGGGCTACAATGCTCACCCAAGGGTGCATATCCTTTGTGGGTGCCCTGCCCTTCCTGATATATGTGAAGGGGTTGTGGGGGTAAGGGAGATTTCTGGCCACATTGGCTATTTGTGTCTGACCACCTGAACTTCCCTGTCAAACACAGTTTGCACAATATTACGATATGCACATTCTGTAGCCCAACTACGGTGCTAGCAGTTGCCAGCAACCTCATTCCGCCTGTCGTACACAGAACCTACAGGTCACTCTCTGCAATTTCGAACATATCCATATGTCTAGATCAGGCAGACAGACAGTAGAGCCAGAGCCACACAGCTCAACCAACACCATCTGACATTTTGCAGCAGAGGGCACAGTGTGTGCCCAGCTACTGACCCTGCAAGGTGTTCCAGCCAGACACATGTTAACTGCTTTCAGGCCGCTTGACGGTCCATGGTGCATGCTACCAGGGAGACTCTGTGCACCCCTAACTGGGATGTGAGCACAGCCACCATGCAGTTGACTCAGTGATTGGGCCCCATATATACAGGACCCATAGAAATCACATAAGAGAACTACTGTATGGCAATATGTTGTAACCTAGCCATGGCGTGGTCACTGATCGTTCGGGGTGAGGGTTACCTCCTCACAGTACATGCTATGGGCACCATGTCTGTGGAGGTGATGGCACAGCACAACATGGTCCTAGGCATGCACATTTGCCCTGTGTAGCTGCATCCTGCTCCTGCCACCCTGTCTGTTCTATACCCAGAGTACTTTGCTCCTCATTATGCACATTTGCAGGCCAATACTGGCAACGGTGCTATCATTGTGGGCTGTGGGAGGTGTTGGCAGCCAGCACACACTGGATCAACAGACACACACTCCCTACACCTAGGACAGCATTGAGACGATGTACTGTTATGTAGGAGCAGAGACCAACGCAACAGTAATGGGCACACTGGGGGTATGGCAACATTGGGGTACACTTTTGGTGAAATGTTCCAGGCTGTTAATCTCTGGAGGGCACATGACCTGACACACGTTGTACATACATCTGAGACGTTGGTCTGTTACAGCTCGATGATCTGCTTATGCTTGGCATAGGCATTTCTAACACTCACTGCTCATACCAGGCTTCTGATATGCGTGTGATGTATCGCCATGTGTAGTGTGTGATTGGTAATGTCTGCACATGCTAGTTTTTGGAGGGGCACACAGGGCCTGACATCCTGCCACTGCATTGGTCTTCAGATATTGGGGCCTGCAGGTGCAGGTGTTTCTGCCCCTGTTGGCCACTGCTCTACGGCAGATTTTCAAAAAGCCAGTCAATATGGCACACACACTGGTCAGGTTTTCATGATGTCCGTGATGAGTATGCCTCTCAGACAGATGCATACCATGGTGGTGTTCAATTAACTTGCAGCACACGCATCTTTATTGGATACATCAGCGAACATGAGTGTTCTTTGTCCCTGCATGGCTGCATTTGGGGGACTGTGCTGTGGGTGAGGCATATGTTTATGTGGTGTGGGCTGTTTATTGTAAAATATGTTGTCTTGACCAACTCTTATGTCATCAGCAGGGGAATTCCAGTCTTTACTAACAGGTTTTCTGCATGGAAAAGAATATGGGGAGTGGGATGGCAGGTGCCCCAGCTGAGATTTGAACCTGGGGCCTTCTGCTCTTGGGGCACTTGCTATGTGTACTGCACCACCGTCTTAGCACAGCAACAGTTCATTCCCGGGGGAGTCCATGGCTGTTTGTCACACAGTGCCTGTCTGGTGGATTGGACTGCAGCCACATGAGGGTGGCTAGGCCAGCATCTGCTGTGGTGCAGCAGCCACTGCCCCCTCTGCCAGCAGTAGGCGTCCAACACCATGATAAAGTGGCCTTATATTGGGGACAGCATCACAGCTAACTGACATGTGGCCCTCCGGTACTGCATTGTGTGTACTCAGCTGTAGCTGTTGTACATTTCTGAGGGGTATGTGCTACTTATGGTAAAATAGCAATCCTCAGAACATGCTTTTGTTCTCTGCAGGTGGGGTTTTTATTCCCTATAACGGTTAACTGGTGGATAAAATATGTGCACTGTGTTGCTGGTGGCCCCAGCTGGGAGTTGAACTTGTTATCTTTGCCTCCACAACACACTGGCTGTGTCCCCTGCACCACACTGCGGACACAGAGTCAATGTAGACCCTGCAAATAGCATGTCTGCTTGTCCTAGCGGCCCTTTCTGTTGTGGGCCACTGCACCCACGTGTCAGGGGCTCTGGCTCCATCTTCCCTGGCCACCTGCCACTGACCCCACTGCTACCAGTACACCTCTGCTAACATGCTGCAGGCCCTGCTAGTGCTGGTGCCACTCAGTTGTTGAACATCCACTGTGCATGTACGCAACTACCTATGCTGTGCATTATGGGTTTGGGGTGACTACCTAGTCCTCCGCACATCCCCACAAATCACACATGCTGTTGTGCAACATGTGCATGCCCTAGGGGAAATCACCATTGGTGTGGGGACACCTGCTCTCTCCTTCATCAATGTTGACTCATCCACATGTAATGCTGCATGAGCCGGGAACCCTTCCAACATGCCTATTTTTTAGCCCTGCCTTTCTTGAGAGTGTATGTTGATGTTTCACATTGCTGTGACCATTAGCCAGGTTGGTCGTCTTGTGTGGTACAATCAAGTGGTTTAGCAGCCCTGAGCGACACACCAGTCCTGGGAACAGTACAGGCATGGGTATGTTACACATAGCTGTTGGGGGTCACCCACCCAGGATGTACACACTGTCAGACAACAGACCTGCTGCACACATAACCCACATCTGAATGATTGTCATGTGGTGCTCAATGGGCAAAATGTACTGAGCATATACATCCATATTTCACTGTGTTCAATGAAAACATTAGATAGCTGTGTACCATGTCCCCAGGTGTGGGGTGGCATTGGTGATGTATGCAACTGCTACTATTGGGGGTTACAGGCAGGGCCCACTGTCCTGCCTTTCCAGGATGCATTGTGCAATGCGGCCTGTGGGTGTGGGTGTGTCAGGGCCTGTTGGCTGGTGCGTTTCATCGGGCCTTCCCACATCATGTCATGGTGTGGCAAACACTGTTGTGGTTTTATGCTGTCCCTCATGGATATGCATGTGCTACATCTGCATGACATGAGGGTGGTACATAGATATGCAGCACAGTCATTTGTATTAGAGGCAGCATGGAACCTGACTGGTGTGTGGTCCTCCAGGACTGCATTTGGGATACTCTGCTCTAGGTGATCACCCTGTTCATGGTGTCTGTGCTTGGGATGTTAAATGTTAGGGGTTTTACTGATGCCACTGTCCTCTGCCCTAAAGGTTTTGCTTAGTACCATGGTTTATTTGTGTGTAAAATATGTGGTCATGATTGGCAATATCCCCAGCCGAGCTTTGAACCTGTGACCTTCTGTTCTTTCATACACTTTCTGTGTACACTGCACCACCGTGTATCCACAGCTTGGCTGAGTTCCCTGGGACGTCCATGACTGTACATTCAACAAGGCCTGTCTGTTACAGTGGACGGTGCCAGCCTGCACCTGGCTAGTCAAATGTCTGCTGTGGCTGGCAGGCACTTCCCTCTACACCATCTGTACAGTCCCACCAACATGCTAGCATGTCCTTCTCTTAGCATAAGCATATGGCCTGATTGAGTGGAGCCACTCCAGGACAGCATTTGGGCGACTCGTATGTGGGTGATGACCATTGTTCTGATGTGTGTGCGGTGTGGGGTAAAAGTAGGATGTTTGCAACATGTTTATGTTCTCTGCAATAAAGGGGTGTCTTTCATATCTCTGTTTAGTGGTGGGTAATATATTGGCATGGGCCCCAGATGGGATTTGAACCTGTGACCCTATGGTCTTACAGGTACTGGCTCTGTCCACTGCACTACACTGTTGCCACAGAGATGGTGCAGTACCTGGGGATGATAAACCTGGCAGGATGGGGTCACACACCCTGCTCTGCACATTTTTACTGTGGGCTCCTTCACCCTGTCCGGTGACAAACATGCAAATAATACCCAGACATGACCACGGAAAGGGGCGATAATATATAACCAACATGGGCTACAGTGATTTTCATGAACAAACATGGGGGACACTCCCAGGACAGCTACAAAAGAGGGGATTTTGTTTTTTGGAAGAGTCTCCGCTCCATACACCTTTCCATGGTTCATTCCTTTTTTTTGGAGCTTTCCTGGGTGTGTTTTTTATTTGTGCCCATTGCTAGCACTGTTCCCCAGCTGAATTATAATTTTTAAACTGTTTGTTGTGGTCATATTCGCTTTTTATTTGCACTTTTGTTCTGTGCACATGTATCACACTGCTGACGTTTTGCAGGTTTCCCCGGTTTTGCTGTACATTGCTGACGGAAATGGTTTCTCTTCCCTTTAAATGCTTTCTACCGCGAGTGTTTCACTCGCGGTAGTTTTTTACATGGAAATTCGGCCCCGATACTGTGCGGGGAGCCTCTCCCCTCCCACTCTCCACCCATTGACCCCGTCCCTCCGCCCCTCCGGAGCCTTCCTCCGCCCTTCTTTAGCCGTTCCACGCCTCTATCGGACATTTGCGGGCCCGCACTTGTACGGGGCCCGTTAGTGTGCCGCGTACCTGTGCGGGGGTGACACGCACGTGTGCGGGGCGTTTAAATGCGTTTATTCGCGTTTCAGTGCCGCGTTTCCGTGCGCTATTTTGCGGCGCGCACATTTGCGGATTTTAGTAAACATGCCCCTTTGTATCCAGCCTCATTTAGAAGGTGCAAGAGTTCACTGGTGGCTTGTAGACATTCACTTTCTGAATTTGTGGCTATGAGCAGGTCGTCCACATACTGAAGAAGAACCCTTTTTCCTGGGTTCACAGAGTAGCTTGAGAGATCTTGATTTAAAGCAGCACTGAAGAGAGTAGGTGAATTCATAAATCCTTGGGGTAATCGAGTCCAGGCAAGTTGACCCCGCCTTCCTGTTGTGGGGTCTTGCCATTCAAAAGCGAACAAAGGTTGACTGGTGGGGGCCAGGCGTATGCAGAAGGCGGCATCTTTCAGGTCCAGGACAGTGAAATGAGTAGCCTCAGCGGGGATCAGTCCCAAGAGAGTATAAGGATTTGGTACCACAGGGTGTATAGTTTCAGCTGCATCATTTACCCGCCTCAGATCTTGTACTGGGCGGTAATCCCCTGTCCCAGGTTTCTTAATTGGGAGAAGGGGGGTATTCCAAGGTGACTGGCACTCCTTGAGAAGTCCATACTTCAGCAGTTTCATCAGATGGCAGAGGATACCTTCAATGGCTGGTTGAGGAAGAGGATACTGCTTCACATGCACTGGTTCCGCTCCTGGCTTGAGGGTGACGATGACAGGGGCTATGTTCTTCACTAGGCCAGGTGGATTATCTTCTGCCCATACTTCAGGCGGGGCTATAAGGTTGGTGGGTATACAGGAACTAGCTAACTTGGTTGGAGCTACACTGTAGAACCGCCACTCTTCTTCTCAGGGGACAGTCAGCATCATCAATCCAGCAGGCTTTGAGTTCACAGTCATTTGCATTTCTCCCCCTTCAGCGAAGGATATTTGTGCCTGGAGCTTAGCAAGCATATCTCGGCCCAAAAGTGGAATAAGGCACTCAGGCATATACAGGAACTGGTGCGTTATTTTCTGCCCCCCTAGTTCACACATGGGGTTCTGCAGGAATGGCTTAGTGGCCCTAGCCCCAGTAGCTCCAACAATGGTGATGCATCGAGAAGACAAAGGGGCTACCTGCTTTGCCACCACAGAATGTTCTGCTCCTGTATCCACCATAAAGTCCATATATTGGTCCCCTACTTTCAAACTGACCATAGGCTCCTGGGGACCCAGGGTGAACTTGGAGCCCGGTCTGGCCTAGTCTTCATCCATGTCATAGCCCTCTGCAACTGCCACTCCCTCAATAGCTTCTTCCCTCTCTTGCTGGAACTGTGCTCGGCTTATCCCTCCACGACTCTGGAATCAACCTCCTGTTCTCCAAGTACTCCCTCCTCCCCTCCTGGGGGTGGAGTCAAGATGCGGGCATTCACGTTTCCAATGTCCTTCTCTGCAATGGGCGCACTGATTCGCACCCAGTGGGGTCCAATTATTTTCACGACCCCTTCCACGTCCTCTGCTCCTTCGATTAGGAAAACCTCCTCCACGTCATTCAACTAAAGCGGCAGCAAGAAGACCTGCTTTCTTCTTCATCTTACGTTCACTTTCTCTGTCACATTCATTTTCACGATTCACAAACACTTTCTGAGCAACTTCCATTAACTGGGCTGTATTTATGCCCGCAAATCCATCCAGTTTCTATAATTTTTTGTCTTATATCTCTCTGGGACTGACAAAGGCTGCATTTACCATACGCAAATTCTCCTGGGCTGCTGGATCGTAAGGGGTATACAATCTATAGACTTCAGATAATCATTCATAGAAGGTGTAATCTTCTGAATATGTAATCTTTCGGTCTACTCTCCGTTTGGTCCTGGGTTCATTTCACAGAGACAGTAGGGTAAGCAGCATAAACAAGACAACCAAAAACTGGTGTAAGAGTTTTATATCGAAATAGGTTTCTTACATAGGTACAGAACAGAGTTATATAGTGGTTGTTATAGAGCTGCTTCAGTGTGCATCAATGAATCTCTATGTGTGCATGTGTGAAGTGTGAGAGAGAATGGAGTATATGAAAGACTCTATGTGTGTGCATGTGTGTGTGAGAGAGATCAGAGAGAGAGAGAGGGGGGAGGAGTGAGGAGAAGTGATTGTCAGAGCTTCCTGTCCTTCATGTCCAATGAATAGAGAGAGAAAAAGAGGAAGTATTTCTGTCCTTTATAGTGAATTTTCTCTAGCACCTCCCTTTGAGGTCTGCTATTCTTGATTTAGCAAGGAGGGGCTGCAGACCAATCTCATCAGGCCCGGAGACTGACATCACCAGGGGGTCAGAGCTAATCTCATCTTGTAAACTACCCTCATTAAGTTTGGAGACTGACATCACCAGAGTAATAAAGCTGCTTGAAATGCAAGGTCTGGGAACAGCCATGACACCTATGCTAGGCATAATGTCCTGCTGATGTATGCTGACAGAAGGCTGCTGGGCTCTCATCTAGTCATTGGAGAACTTCAGATATTTTTCCAATATTCATGGCTTTCTGACCTCCCTTCTTTAGGCTTTGCATGAGGGCTTGGCGGAACCGATTTAGGGCTGTCTGCACTATTTGGATCCCACTTGGGGCCATCAAGGCTGATGGGTCTGCATAATACTATTCATTTGTTCAATCAAATCCTAAGGTTTCTCAGTGTAGGAGGCATAATGCGTCTTTCAGTTCAGTAAATCAATGGTGGAGAAAGGCACATAAACAAGGCTGGTCGGCCCTACCACGACCTGGCCTTCGGTATTAAGGGTGGGTAGGCCTTGGACCTGGCGCAATGGTAAAACGTGTGCATCCCTTTTACTGGAAGTTGTACTTCTGAAGGTATACGGCAATTGGGACTGTCTGGGATCCACTTCATATTCTTGGGCGCTGGCTGTGAGTGACCCTGAACTGGCGAATGAATCCCTGCTTGTAGTATCATCGGTGGACTGTGGCTCACTCAGAGTACTTTAAACTGAGCCAGGGCTTCCGGCCGGGGAGAGGAGCACCTCCTCTAGCCACGGGAGCTGTTGGGAGGACACCCAGGGTAAAACTGCAGGAATGGGTTCCTCCTGGACAGACTCTGGGGACTCTGGGGCTGAATAGACAGGCAGTTTCTTTTCCCCCAGGCTTCTGGGCCCCTTGGGTAGTTGTTATGAGGAACAGTGTAGAATATTTGTAGCAACGCTTTAACTAGGAGGGGTTTTTCTTTTTTTACAAACATTTAACCAGGAATCTATGTAGGGGAACTGATCAGGGAACATTTTCTGTACAACCTGATAAACACGGGAAACTATACTAATATCAAAGGTGCGCTCACGGGGCCATGAAGTGACCAACACTGGCCACTCCCTTTCACAGAGCATTTCTAATGGGGACGGAGACATTTTAATTCCGTAGCCTCCAGCAAATCCCTTGCTAAAATTCCTAGTCATACATTTCAACAGAATCTGCGTGGACTCCGACCCCCCCCCCATGATGACGTACTTGACAACAGACAGAGGGGGCGGGCAGTCAGGCTGCATTTTCCTGAGGACTATGAGTCAGAACTATGCAACAATATTCCTCTGGGTACACTTATTAAAAAACTTATTATTGCTGTCTAGACAAAAGGGAGGCAGAAAACATAAGCTTAGATTGGTTGTAATAAGCATAATGGATGTGTGTGCTCATTCTAAATAGGAACAATTTAGATAAAGTCCTTAAAATATAAAACTATTATTTTGCAACATGTTATAACAATCCCAAAAGAAAGAACTATGGCTCCTAACATGACGGCCACATATCTGTTACGTATGACTAGAATAAAAATACTTGGCATGAAACTGCCAGCCGTAATCAGCACTTAAGCTGAATAATGTCTCTGCAAAAGAAATTACTTAAATCTTACAGTTTAGAAAGCAGATATTCAAAGGACATGAAACGGTTACTTTTTCATAAAGTTGGTGGATATCTGGAATGCATATACTCCCCTTTTTCTTCTTTTTTTTTTTTTTTTTTTTTTTTTTTTTAAACAATAAGTATGTCCTCTATGAGGTGCTTGCCACAGTATATAAAATCTTGTTTTTACTTTTAATTTTGCTCAATAACATACGCAGTCAAAACCAAATATATTATATATATATCAGGAATTAAAATTCAAGCACGATTAACTCCTCATACACTCAGGATTTAAATCACTTTCAAATCGCGATCTGGAAACTACTGGCTCGGAATGCTTCATAGTCCTGTCAGGGTTCTTAACCTCTACTTCGAAGGTCAAAGGAAAAACAAAAGCAGTTTCCTTAATTTCTCTATCATTTCTATTTGGACCATTACAGTGTTTGCTGAAAACTGAAACATAAAAAAAACACAAGACAAGGCTAAACCCACAAATGCATTATACCTAACAGCCTATCTGATCAGGTATTTCTTTTTAAGGAGTCTCACCCTGCACACTAAAAACTGAACTAAACCCTTCCCCCTGGATAGTTCTGAAAGGTAATATACCATAACAAGTAATACTAGCTCTACAGAATCCTCCTCACTTGGTCCGTACTCGATATTTACAAGAAGAGTTGAGGAGCTCGAAAGGGGTTAATAAGAACTTAACCCTTTCCAGGTTGAGCCCAAAACTGTCGGGATCCAAAATTCTGATTAAATATTCCTACCAAATGATATATAATACATGACCATAGCAGAAGGAACATCACTATTAGAACATATTGAATAAGACAGGTACAATTTTCCTGAAATAAGCACAAATTAAACCAGCTGCAGAATGCAGATTAAAAATTGAAAGTAAGCCTTCAAAGGGTTAAAGGATACTAAACATTCCTTTCTACGGGCTGTGTGAAAGACACACCCCTTCTCTCTCTGCTTGCTAGAGACTCACACTGTGTTGGAAAAAAAACTGAAATCAGTGAGACAGCTGTCTTTGTACTTAGAAATGACTCCTGAGTTGTTTTATTTCCCCTTCTTTCTTCTTTTCTTAGTACTATTCCTTAATCGGAAAACTGTTTCACAAATTACCCAACAGAATAATCTTACATTATAGCTGATGGGAAACCCGCGGTTTCAACAGATAACAAAAATCAGATACAAACAACAGACAGTAAGGACAGGTAGGATGACTGCAGGAGTCCGTGCAGCCCACAGAACAATAGGGATATAAACACCAAACGCTTTCTCCTTTTCGCGACCTAGGCGCGGTCGACCGGCCAGGAACTGCGCTACTCAGGAGTCCGCTCTCACTTGGTCTATTTCAAGACCTCTCATTCACACACACAACCAAACATGCTAGCAACGTTTCCCCAAAAATTCCCAGGCCTACCTTACTAACCAACAGCAGCCGGTCTCGCGCATACTCATGCGAGAAGTACTCGGACTGCTGATTAATCAAGGGCAGTGGTTAGGGCCTCGCGCATACTCATGCAAGGCTTATTTGGACGTGCCTTGAGAGGTGATCAGACTCTCGGTACCGTATTCCCATACCAATTCAGTCTTGCGCATACTCATGCAAGACTTTCCCAAAATTAACTGACTGAAGAACAGAGAAATATCTACTCACCGGATCCGGTTCTCGATACCAAACCAGTTCATGGGTTGGATCCTGGACTCCCCTCGGGTTCGGAGGTGTTGGCCAGCTGGACACAGTGGTCCGCCGAGGCAAGGCGGAACCCTCTCCGATACAAGAGGACCGGTGGCGCCTGAGGTTTCCCCTGCAGTCGGACAGACACGGTTCCAACCGGGCCAAACCTGGAGGCGAAAGTACGTGGTATATTCACTTGAATACCATCCACTACTCGCACATTCCCGGCCAAACGCTCCAAGAATATGTAGCTGATAAGCATGCAATAAATAATACCAGGAGTCAGTTCAAAGATCCAAGCCAATTTATTGTGCACAGGCTCAAACGGACACCTTTTATTTATTTATTTATTTTTATTTATTTAACATTTCTTATATACCGCGCTATTTGTCATCAGCGCGGTTTACATCAAAACAATAGAACACTTGACCAGATACATTGGCCGTCGTTTACATAAAACGGGGAGTTAACATGGAGGAGAACTTGGGGAACTATTTACATTCAAGTTTATAGCAAACTTAGGAAACTATGTACAAATCGATTGTATTACATATTAGGTATGATTACAGTGTTTTACATCATGTAGCGGCTGTATGATATAGTGGGGGTGTGTGGGAGGTAATGGGGTATCGGGATGGCTTTTGTGTCTGAAAGGAATGAGCAACCAAATACAGCAGCAGATTCATTATATACAATTTCACAGTTTGATACAAGCACATTTTCTATTGGTCCCACCGCCCCCTGCATCTGTCCAATCGGGGACCTTCTCTGGGCCTAGCACCCTGCTCCCCCTTCCCAGGCTATTCTAACAATGGTACAGTTTCTAGGTATTGATACAATTCTACTGCAAGGTCATTAGGCTCAGAGAATGTGAGAATGCAGAACACTGGACTATATCTATCATCAGCATGGAAGAAATGAATAGTGTGGCGGTCGCGCCCCTACCAGGCGGTCGCCTAGTAGGGACGGGAAGCCATCTTGAATTCCTCTTTACCAAGGATTGTAGTTGTGTATAGAGATAAATGAACCAAGTGGTTGTTTCAAAGCACACAGGAATTTTATTAGCTTCCGTGGCAAGCGGGTAACAAATCTTTAAAGCAGTTGTACACTCAAGTCAAAGAAAATAAAGGATAATCTTCTCCCATTAAAGCAAAGCTTACAACCAGTGTTGTAGTAGAATTATTTACACAGGCTTTCTTTTCTTTTCCCTTTATGATGCTTCTCAATTCCCTAATCATGAAGCACATGTATTTACAATTCCTAACTTCTCACTGCTCTCAGGCTTTCATTACTTAGTGTCGCCCCCGCCTGGCCAGGTAGGTAACTGGTAGCAGGTGAGGTCGCCTTTTGGCTTTAAAATAAGATTCCCTCAAAATGGCTGCCAGGAGGGCTGCTGGGAATTGTAGTCCTATATTAAAGCAAGGAGTTGTGACTCAAGGGTTCAGGCGTAAGACAGAGAAATTTATTCAATGTATTCAGGGGTTCCTTCATACACAGGACGCGAGGGGTAAATTATATAAAGGAGGTTTTTAAGCCACAGTACAGCTTCAAAAGAAACCAGGAACAACTTTGCTTTCTATTCCAAACTTCAAAGAAACAGGCACAATTTTGCTTGTAAATCAAAATTTGTCACTTTCCAAAACTTTTAAACTTTTAAATGTTTTCTCCTTTGCAGGAACAAACTTCTGGCAGCAACATAAACTTTTAAATGTCCCTTGAACATTTACCTCCAGCTCTCAACCTTATCAGTTGAACACAGCTGTTTCTTTCAGTTGTGACGTCTTCAGAATTAGGCTGCTTCCTAAGCACGGCATACATACAATTGCTCTCTAGGACTCTTCCACATCAGAGACCTGACATATAGCACATTGTAAATCCATGGTACTGTTCTCCACACTTGTTATGTCCATTTCCTCTACACTATCTCTCTCACTTACATCAAAAGGTATCTGAACAGAGAGCTGGCTATTTTCTTTCTCTATTAGTTCATTTAACTTCTTAAGTAGAGCCTGCTTTTGCAGTAGCTCTTCTGTTAAGTGAGCTACTTGGTGCTTGGATAAGCTTTCTCCCTTTATCCTGGTACTTTGTCTATAACTAGAATTAGCTTTCCCTTCTATAGCTAATTCTCGTGGGCATTTCCTGTCTAGGAATTGAGAAGGACACACTTGCCTTGATTCTGAGGTATTTAGAAACTCTCTCTGCTCTGCAAGCCAGTCATGCTGTCTCTCAGCTGCAGCACCTTCGTTTGCTTGCACCAGCCTCTCGTTCCTTGCTTCCTCAGCTGTGCTTGGCAATCTCTCATTAAGCTTCTCTCTTCGGCTTCCAGTGTTTCTTACACTCTGCCTTTCATGCTCTGCAAGCACTCTCTCACTTGCTCCCCATGCTCCTTGTCTTTCTCCTTGTCCTTCTCTTCCCTTGCTGCTTCTCCATCTCAAGAGTGGCACCTTCTTACCACTTCTCATTCCTCTTCTATCTGTGTTACTGCAAATCAGCTTTTTAAACTTTCCTTCCTCCTGAGCCACACCTTGCTCCCAGCACATGTGACTAGGGTCAAGCTTCTCCCTGACGTGCTGCTGTGGGCGGGGCTTAGGGATGACTATTCTCTGAGTCACAGACTCTTGGTTACTAGGGAAACCCTTGATACATTCTGCCTTAAAGTGACAGGACTCATTTTCCTGTGTATTTCTAGGTTCAGCAGTGGTTTCCTCACCACATATTCCCCTTCTTAAGACATTACGGGCTGGGGTTCTCCCAGAATCACAGCACGTAATTCTCCTATAGGATTCTGTGTCTTCATCTCTGGTAGTGCCTCTAGACAACGCATCCGCGTTTTGGTGAAGTCTTCCTGCTCGATGGACCACCTGAAAGTCAAACGCCTGAAGCGCCATATACCATCGGGTCAACCGGGCGTTGTGATCTTTCATTTGACCCAACCATTTTAATGGGGCATGGTCGGTCATGAGTAGGAATTTTCTACCCGCCAGATAGAACTTTAAGGACTCCACGGCCCACTTCACCGCTAGGCACTCTCTTTCGATGGTAGAGTAATTTTTCTCAGCGGGCGACAACTTCCGACTGAGAAACATCACCGGATGCTCCAGACCTTCATGCTTCTGGGAGAGCACCGCTCCCAGACCTGTTTCGGAAGCATCCGTCTGTAGGATGAATGGCAGACTGAATTCTACCCCTCTTAATACCGGGGCTGCGCACAGTTCTTCTTTCAGCCGTCCAAACGCCTTATCCGCCTCTTCGGTCCAGCGCAACTGATTCGGCATGTTCTTCCTCAACATATCAGACAATGGCGCACTCTTCTCGGCAAACTGTGCCACAAACCTTCGGTAATAACCTACCAAACCTAGGAAACTACGGAGTTGTTTCTTATTGGTAGGGCGTGGAAAAGATTGGACACTTTCAATCTTACTTAGCAGGGGCTTCACTATACCATGTCCCACCAAGTGTCCCAAGTATTTACTTCTTGGGCCCCGAACATGCACTTTGCCGGGTTTAAAGTCAAACCAGCTTCCCTCATTGCTTGCAGGACTGCCTTTAGGTGGACCATGTGCTGATCCCATCTGGTGCTATGGATCACCACGTCGTCCATGTAGGCCGTAGCATATTTCTGATGCGGCCTGAGTACAATATCAATGAGACGTTGACAGGTGGCTGCCGCTCCGTGGAGCCCGAATGGCATTCTTCGGAATTGAAACAACCCCTGTGGCGTACTGAAAGCGGTTTTCGGGCGAGATTCCCTGGTCAGGGGAATCTGCCAGTATCCTTTCGTCATATCTAACGTTGTTAGATATCTGGCCTGGCCCAGCCGGTCAAGGAGCTCCTCGATACGAGGCATGGGATAAGTATCAAATTTGGAGATGGCATTGACTTTGCGAAAATCAATACAGAATCTGAGTGATCCATCTGGTTTTGGAACCAGCACGACCGGGCTGTTCCAGGGACTCCTAGATTCTTCGATGATACCAAGGTCTAGCATCTCCTTAACCTGGTCCATCACCTCCTGCTTCTTGGCCTCGGGCAGCCTATATGGACGTTGCCGAATTACTTCTCCTGCAGGTGTCAGGATCTCGTGAGCAACAAGCTCGGTTTCTCCTGGTAGTGGCGTCAGGACGTCTGTAAAGCTCTTAACAAGACGCTCCAACTCCTGTCTCTGAAACCATGAGAGACCATCTGCTATCCTGAGTTCAGGTTCCTTCCTGCAGTCACTTAGCTGGGGCCCGAGGTCATCCTCCATCTTTTCTTCCCGCAATGCAGTCAGCCCATGCTTGTCTGAATACCCCGAGGACCCGAAACCTTGCGTCCCTCGCAGCGTATCGGACACCATGGCCACCTCTTCCAAAGGGGGGAACCCCACTCTCTCACAAATGATTTGAGCAATTCGGTCGCCCACATTCACTTGGAAATCTTCGGATCCAAAGTTAAATAGCAATACTTTAATGGCTCCTCTATAATCAGGGTCCACTACACCCGCACCTACGTCTAAGAAGTGCTTTACAGCCAAGCCTGATCGAGGCGCAATTCTCCCATAGCAGCCTATGGGTATCTCCATCTGTAGTGCTGTGTTCACTAGCGCCTTCCCATGCTTCGGGACAAGAACCTCTTCAGCACTGTATAGGTCGAAGCCGGCTGCTTGTGGAGTGGTCTTCCTTGGGGCTCGCGCTTCCGGACTCATCCGACAAAAGCGTAAAACAAAAACAGGCTTCTTAGGAGACTCCTCCTTAGGCAAGTGTGGCTTCCCCTTTCCACCTTTCGGAAACAAAGGCCTTAAGAATGCCATTGTAGCACCTGCCTTGGGCTTACTTGTTCTATTTATAGGAGCTGTCCCTACACCTTCCTGAGAGGGTAGAACCTTCGCCTCCCCCTCTAGGGGCTCCTCCTCTAGGGCCTGTTGGGCTTGGGACTGGGCTCTCGTGGACACTAAGCCTTTCTTCACCCCCAACCCTTGTTGCACACCTCGTTGAAACTGGGGCCAGTCTCGCCCGAGGACTACCTCCTGGGGTAACCTGGGAACAATAGCGACCGGGACCTCCCTCTCTATGCCCAACCCTTTTATGCGGACAGAGTAAACAGGATAGGTACACGCCGTTCCGTGAACGCACCGAATGTTTACATTGCCCGTGGGTGTCTGAGGTGTTTTTAAACCTGGGGCTGTTAACCTTCTCCACAATCTTTTGGAAAGCATTGATTGATCCGATCCGGAATCAAGCAGTGCTTTAACTGGTATGCCTTGTACTGTCACCTCCAGTAAAAAGCCTTCCCCTTTCTTACTAGGGTCACTCAACACTAGGGCTGTTTTCATCTTGCACTCACGCATTAAATGTTGTTCACTTCCACACCGGTAACATGCACGCTTCACTTGCATCCTTCTATTAGTGGGAACACCAACATTCTGTACATTCTTGCTATCCACATTCAACCTAGCTACAGACATATTAGTACAGGCTGCAGACTTATCCTTAGCTATCACTTCAGCTTCTAGGAATCGCTCTGACATAGTTATAGCCTCTCTTGTGTTCTTACATCCTTGTAACATCAAGAAATTTTGCATCCTTTCAGGTACTGCTGCAAAATACTGCTCCAGAACGAGCTCATCGATCAGTGTTTCCACTGACTTATGTTCTGGTTCTAGCCATTTAACTACCAGCATTTTCAATCTGTGGTAAAGCGCTCGTGGTGTCTCATCCACGCGCAATCTTGCATTTCTAAGCTGGCGTCTGTAGACTATAGGAGTTAGGCCGAGCCTATCTTTTATAGCCCTCTTGACCTCCAAATAGTCATTGGCCAACTCAGCGGGAACGGTTTGGTAGGCTGCCAATGCCTCACCAGTAAGTGAGACAGCTAACCTTACCGCCCACTGTTCGGGTGGCCATCTGGCTATTTGTGCCACTTTTTCAAATGCCTCCAAGAAAGCGTCTACACTTTCACCATCTCTTAATTGTCCAAAACTAAGGGTCTCTTTGGACCCGAGTCCAAAGGTATGGGCTAATCCCAATGAAAAACCTGTGGTAACTGGATCAGGCTCTGGTGGTTTCTTATGTTCCTTCACCCAGGCCTCCATAAGCTCCACCAGCGGTTTCTGCTGGGCCTGCAGTTGACTAGCCGCTTGCGCTTGAAGCTCCAACGATAAGTCTCTTTGCCTCTTGAGCTCCGCTGCTGCCCATGCAAGGATATCTTGTGTCTCCATCGTTGTCTCTGTTTCCTGTAGAATGAAACAAACACAGAACACCCAAGTGCGATTCCCAACACTAGGTATGCGTTCCCTTCTACCTGCTGCTATCGCCCCCACCCAGTACCAGTATCCTTAACTTTCCCTAGTTAAATACGGTGTACCTGGTACTAGTGGTGCGTCTCGCTCAGCAACAGCGTAGGACCTCGACAAGTCTCCGGACCCTCCGGCTTTGCAGGAACTCTGGACTCTCAGTCTCAGCCGCTTGCAAGTCTCGGGCGTCCTTCTGTCAGACTCTGGAATCCGCCGTATGCGTTCTCCTGGTGCGCAGTCGTGCTCCAGCTGCAATCCAGCGAACTGTGTTCCTCTGTGGCGTGGCCTGCTCCGCATCCACACTATTACGCTCTCTTCTGTGGCGTGGCCCACTCGGCATCCAAACAACTACTCCTCTGTGGTGTGACCCACTCGGCATCCAAACAACTACTCCTCTGTGGCATGGCCCACTCGGCATCCAAACAACTACGCCACTCTGTCGCCCCCGCCTGGCCAGGTAGGTAACTGGTAGCAGGTGAGGTCGCCTTTTGGCTTTAAAATAAGATTCCCTCAAAATGGCTGCCAGGAGGGCTGCTGGGAATTGTAGTCCTATATTAAAGCAAGGAGTTGTGACTCAAGGGTTCAGGCGTAAGACAGAGAAATTTATTCAATGTATTCAGGGGTTCCTTCATACACAGGACGCGAGGGGTAAATTATATAAAGGAGGTTTTTAAGCCACAGTACAGCTTCAAAAGAAACCGGGAACAACTTTGCTTTCTATTCCAAACTTCAAAGAAACAGGCACAATTTTGCTTGTAAATCAAAATTTGTCACTTTCCAAAACTTTTAAACTTTTAAATGTTTTCTCCTTTGCAGGAACAAACTTCTGGCAGCAAAATAAACTTTTAAATGTCCCTTGAACATTTACCTCCAGCTCTCAACCTTATCAGTTGAACACAGCTGTTTCTTTCAGTTGTGACGTCTTCAGAATTAGGCTGCTTCCTAAGCACGGCATACATACAATTGCTCTCTAGGACTCTTCCACATCAGAGACCTGACATATAGCACATTGTAAATCCATGGTACTGTTCTCCACACTTGTTATGTCCATTTCCTCTACACTATCTCTCTCACTTACATCAAAAGGTATCTGAACAGAGAGCTGGCTATTTTCTTTCTCTATTAGTTCATTTAACTTCTTAAGTAGAGCCTGCTTTTGCAGTAGCTCTTCTGTTAAGTGAGCTACTTGGTGCTTGGATAAGCTTTCTCCCTTTATCCTGGTACTTTGTCTATAACTAGAATTAGCTTTCCCTTCTATAGCTAATTCTCGTGGGCATTTCCTGTCTAGGAATTGAGAAGGACACACTTGCCTTGATTCTGAGGTATTTAGAAACTCTCTCTGCTCTGCAAGCCAGTCATGCTGTCTCTCAGCTGCAGCACCTTCGTTTGCTTGCACCAGCCTCTCGTTCCTTGCTTCCTCAGCTGTGCTTGGCAATCTCTCATTAAGCTTCTCTCTTCGGCTTCCAGTGTTTCTTACACTCTGCCTTTCATGCTCTGCAAGCACTCTCTCACTTGCTCTCCATGCTCCTTGTCTTTCTCCTTGTCCTTCTCTTCCCTTGCTGCTTCTCCGTCTCAAGAGTGGCACCTTCTTACCACTTCTCATTCCTCTTCTATCTGTGTTACTGCAAATCAGCTTTTTAAACTTTCCTTCCTCCTGAGCCACACCTTGCTCCCAGCACATGTGACTAGGGTCAAGCTTCTCCCTGACGTGCTGCTGTGGGCGGGGCTTAGGGATGACTATTCTCTGAGTCACAGACTCTTGGTTACTAGGGAAACCCTTGATACATTCTGCCTTAAAGTGACAGGACTCATTTTCCTGTGTATTTCTAGGTTCAGCAGTGGTTTCCTCACCACATTAGCCACAATGCACATATCACAGTCCATCTCAGAACAAGCTGAAGTCAGGTCACTTTCTTTACTTCCTACCTCCATGCTTTCTGCTGAGCTGTATCTTGGCAAAGTTTGAAAACGCTCGGGCACTTTATGCTTAATGTCCTTTAACAGGTTAAACAGCCTATTCCATTGAATGGCCCCTTCTCCTCTAGGTAGGACTTCAACGGGCTTCTCCTGTTCAGTTTCTCCTGAAAACCCCTTCTTCCTAATCCGGGTTTTCCTAGGCCTAAACCTCTCTTCAGAGTCAGAGCAAGAAACACAGGGTTTTGGCTTTACTGCTTTCTTTCTCCTACCTTGGAGTCTTGTTGCAGCACCTTCCTGGCTGAGGCTTCTGTGGCTTGTGACTCTCTCTGCTTCTGAGCTAGACAGGGAATCAGGGTCAGATCTCCACTTCCCTTCCTGGGGCTTCTGCTGCCTGCAGACAGACCCTTCATCAGAGGAGTCTAAGCACTCTTGCCTTAGCCTTCTCAAAGCCAACCTTTTCTCTCTCTCCCTCTTGCCAGTCTGTTTGGTCCTCTGCCTGGAACCTTCTCTGTAGCTTCCTTGGCTGCAGTGCTGGCTGCTCTTGTCTCTGCTGCTGCTCTCTTTGTGGCTGCTGCTCTCTTAGCTGCTTCTTGCTTGGCTGCCTTTCTCTTGGCTGCCTCTCCTTTGACTGCTTCTCCCAACTTTGTTTGTTTTCTCAAACTTAAACGTTGGGCAGGGCACCTCCCTTCCTGACTCCACCCACTTGTACCTCCTACTCTTACCTGGGGTTGTCATGGAGTCTGGGAGTGGCTTAAACCTAGCTCTACCCTCTTGGTTTCTCTCAGGGATTTTGCTGTGGTGTATGTGTTCTAGTGCACCCATCCCCCGAAAAGAAGAAAAAGTTCTTCTCTCTCTTTTATTTCCATGCTGAGCTGCACTCTCCTTACCACAATAGAGGATTCATACAAACTTATCAAAAGCAGTTTAAAGCGGATTCTCAAACTTCTGACTTTGGTCTTTCTCAGCATTTATTATTTCCAAGTGGGGGTGGGGAACTCAGGCCTAGTTTACAGGCCTCTCATACATTCTACAGGCTATTATAGGCCATAGCCTACCACACCACATCTGAAAGAGATCAAAACAGAATAATTTGGTACCTAGATACTGGTGTAAGTCTTGTTATGTGCTTATGGCACTAGCCTTTTGGGTGTGCTGAAGGAGGGAGCAGGAAGAAATATCAGGCAGTTCAATAAAACCATGCTGCACATGTGTGCGACAGCAGTGGACTGGGCAACAAAACATAGTTTGTAGTGGGTGCAGCTTGTTGCCATGCATTTCTGTATTCTCATGAGGTTTTTTTTTGTTTGTTTTTTTAAGTGCTGTTAGGTTAATGTTGACTCCTGGCAACCCAGCAGCCCCTTGGTTTTCTTGGCAAGGTATGACCAGACATAGATTGCTAGGCCTTTTCTGCCAAGGCAATGGAGGGTAAAGTGACTTGCCCAAGGTCATAAGGAGTGCCAGTGGGAATCAAACCCAGATTTCTTAGGTGCTAGGCTTTTGCCCTAACTGCTAGACTATTCCTCCACTCACTCATGCATGTAATGGCATGTATTACGCACACAGCATGCAGATTAGCAAATTACATCTAAGGAATAATTTTACATTTGGAATTTGAAATTGAGCACAAATGGTATAGGGCTACTACTCAAGTCCTAGACTGAGCTTTCAAGATTGATTGTTACTTATTTGTCTCTTTAATGTTACTGTTAAGGAGAAGAAAAGAGTGCTCAGTCTCCAATGTGACAAATTATGAAGGGGAAAATGATGCAATGAATAATTACCTGCCTCCTTTGGCTTTGTGTTATAGTTAGTGAAAGGTGTGAAAAGGAATAATGCTGTGGTAGGTGAAGGCCTATGCTCCATGCTAATTGAACTAAGCAGACAGGCTTAACAAGCTTGCCCTGTAAATGAAGTCTGTGAAGAGGCCTATAGGAATTGCACATCCCCCAACATGCTGCTATTGTAGAATTAGAATTCAGTAAAGCAATTGAATTAGCTTAGACAAGCAGAACTGAACCTGGAAAAATACAGAAAAATATGTTTAAATGCCCACTGATAAGAGAATGCAGCTGTAAGGGATTTAATTGAAACTGCTGACAGAAAGGCTGCAGAGCCCTGCTCCCCTACACGCACAAATTGGCTCAATGGCCTTGGAAGTATGAAAGTAACAAGTTGATGAACTGGCCATTGTAATTGGGACTAGGAGGGGGGCAAAGCAGGTGCTGAGCCCACTCAAAGAACATAATTGGATAATCATATCAGTACCGGGACCAATAGAAGGGGTACGGGAGGTACGGGAGGTTACCGGGACTAATGAAATGTTTTTCTATACCTAGAATGGAGCAAAAGTCTATAAATGTTGTTGTATTGCCAGAGAACATCGCTCAGCCATTTTGAAATTGATTATTGCTTGAGCCTGTGCACATTAAACTGGCTTGGATCCTTGAAAAGACTCCTGGTTTTATTTATTGCATGCTTATCTGCTGCTACATTTCTTGGTGCGTCGGCCTGGAAGTGCGAGTGGTGGATGGTGTTCAAGTGAATAAATCCACGTAATTCGCCTTGAGGTTTGGTCCAGTTGGAACCATGCCAATCCGACGCAGGGGAATTTCCCTGGGCCCACCGATCCTCTTGTATCGGAGGGGGTTCTGCCTGGCCTCGGCAGGCACTGGGTCCAGCTGGCCAACACCTCCAACCCGGGGGAGTCCAGGATCCAACTCAGAAGCTAGTGAAGTATCGGGGACCGGATCCGGTAAGTATAGTTTTGAAAACCTGTCTAGACAGATGAGTTAGAACTGCAGTTTGAAACTTGTGAAACTTTTAGTAAGAATTTGAAACTTGTAACTTGTAATCTCGAGAACTTGGAACTTGGAAAAGAGAGCACTGATCCCCTCTCAAGGGCGGTCCTATTAACCTTGCAAGAGTATGCGCGAGGTGAAGCCATCGTCCTTCTTGTTTGGTAAGACTTAAGTCAACCTCGCATGAGTATGCGCGAGGTCCCTACATGAGTATGCGTGGGGAAAATTTGTTTGAAAATCCTTGCATGAGTAGTCGCGAGGCACAGCTGTTATAGAGAATCATGATTTAGCCTAGTCAGAACAGACAGGATTGGGCTTTTTGGGATACGTTGCTAGCATGATTGTGAAGCGTTTGATGTGTATTGTCTGCCCTACTGTGTATCTGTTCTTTTTGTTCTCTGTTGAAACTGCGAGTTCCTCTTCTGTTATAAATGTGAGATTATTCTGTTGAGTAATTTGTGACAGTTCACTGATTAAGAAATTGTATTAATCAAGCAGAACGAAGACGCAAAACACCTAGAGTCACTTTAGAAATCAAGAAGCTGGTCTCACCCAGTTCGCTTTCCTATAGCACAGTGTGAAACTGACAGGGGGCGTGTCTGAAGGAAAGAATGTACAGTGTCTTTCTAACCCTGTGCAGGCTTAAATCTCAATGCTGTTAGTTTGTGCATATTTCAGGAAAATTGTACCTGTTTTATTCAATATGTTTTTAATAGTAATGTTCCTTCTGCTATGGTTATGTATTATATATCATTTATATATCATTTAATAAGAATGTTTAGTCAGGATTGTGGGTCCCGATAGTTTTGGGGCTTAGCCTGGAAAGGGTTAAGTTCTTATTCGAATGCCGGCATGTCTCTGTCTGTTCGTGTGTGTGTGTGAACAGTTAAGCTGTTTCCAGCGAGCCACACAGCAAGAGGACAGGAGGAAAAAAAAATAAATGAAACCGCAGTTCTCGATTGAAAAGTTTCTTGCTTGTTTAAAATAAAGGATTTTGAATGCATGCTTCCCCATACTGTAAGATTTAAGGTAATTACATTGGATTGTTAAACTCTGTATTAGTGATTAATGAAGACCTTTACAATTTAGGATGGATTCATTTGTTTTTCTGTATTTGAATTTTGTATGTCCGTGTCCAGAGAAAGAGGGTACTTTGTTTTTTAAATTTCAAGACGTTATTTCCTGATATACTGTGGCAAGCACCTGATAGAAGACATTTAGTGTTAAAAACAAAACAAAAAGAGGGTGTATATGCATTTTAGATATCCACCACAGCTATGGAAAAGTATCCGTTTCATGTCTCTTGAATATGCGTAACAGATAGCTATAGTTCTCTCTATAAGATATTTTAAGAACTGTATCTAAATTGTATGTCTGTGCTCAATCTAACCTTATGTTTATAGTAATAAGGTTTTTTTAATAAGTGTCTTTTCAAGTATGATCAGGAATTTCAGTAAGGGATTTACTGAAGACTATGGTAATCAAATGTCTCTGTCCCAATTAGGAATGCTATGTGAAAGGGAGTGGCTTCTGCTAGTTGCTCCATATTTCCTTAGTTCACCATATTTTGCCCCAGAATCTCTAGATATCCCGTCCCGTCAGTTTCTCTGTAAGTAGCTCCCCAAGAAGCCCCGGCTCCGTTCAAAGTGCTCAAGGAGGGGGGGGGGGGCCCAGTACACCGATGATGTCACCCCCCGGTGGGCGTGAACTAATGTGCCCACAGCAGAGAAGTAGATCATAAAAAAAAAAAAATCAACCTCCTGGATAGAGCGTTGCTAGGAGAAACAGAGCCCAGGAGAAGGGAGGGGGGGGGGACTCCTCCCTGCAGATTTCCTAGTTTGCCAGCCACCTCCGCAGCAGGGGGATGTGCACCCCCTCTGGACCAGAAGTGAAAGTCAGCTGACCAGACTTGTTTAGAACTGAAAAAACTGCATTATACACTGAGAAGTTTTAGGACTTGATTGAACTAATGAACAGAAATGATAGAAAACTGGATGAATTTGCGGGCATGATAGTTAAATGAAAGTTGATCAGAAAGTATGTGGATTGTTGAAGAGGGACAGAGAAAGTAAAAATTGTAAGATGGAAAAAGAGAACAGATCTTTTTGCTGATATTTTAGTTGAATGATGTGGAGGAGGTTTTCCTAATCAAAGGAGCAGAGGAAGTGAAAACTGGGTGTGAGTGCGCCCATTACAGAGGAGAAGGACATTAGAGAAATGAATGCCCGTATCTTGACTCCTCCCCAGGAGGGGAGGAGGGAGTACTTGATTGCAGAGTCATAAAACAATAAACCAAGTACAATGTTTTAGTAGGAGAAGGAAGTAGCTATAGAGTAAGTGGCAGCTAAAGAGGGCTACAGCATGGATAAAGACTAGGCCAGATGCATCACCATTATCAGAGCTACTGGGGCTAAGTCCGCAAAGCCTTTCCTGCAGAACCGCATGTGTGAACTAGGGGGACAGAAAATAATGCACCAGTTCCTGTATATGCCTGAGTGCCTTATTCCACTTTTGGGGCCGAGATCTGCTTGCAAAGCTTCAGGCACAGATATCCTTTGCTGAAGAGGGAGAAATACAAATGACTGTAAACCCAAAACCTGCTGGATTGATGGTGCTGGCTGTTCCCCGAGAAGAGGAGTGGCGGTTCTATAGCACACCTCCAGTCAAGTCAACAAGTTCCTGTATACCTACCAACCTTATAGCCCCACCTGGAGTATGGGCAGAAGATAATCCACCTGGCCTAGCGAAGAACATAGCCCCTGTCATTGTCACCCTCAAGCCAGTCGCCTGGGACAGGTGGCTACCGCCCAGTGCAGGATCTAAGAAGAATGAATGATGCAGCTGAAACTATACAACCAGTGGTACCAAAATCCTTATATTCTCTTGGAACTGATCTCTGCTGAAGCTATACATTTCATCATTCTGGACTTAAAAAAATGTTTTTCTGCATACGCTTAGCCCATGACCCCACTACAGGAAGGCGAGGCCCACGCACCTGGACAAGATTACATCAAGGATTCAAGAACTCGCCTCACTCAGCAAAAGATTTGACAAGTTATCCAGTAATTCCAGGAGAAAGAATTCTACTGCAATATGTGGACAACTTGCTTATAACCACCAACTCAGAAAGTGAATGTCTACAAGCCACCAGTGAACTCTTGCACCTTTTTAATGAGGCTGGATACAAAGTCTCAAGAGCAAAAGGTGCAATTATGCCAAACAAGTTAAATACCTAGGATTCCCGTTGTCCAATGGAATTCGACACCTGGGACCCTTACCAGAACGCAAAGCAGCTGTATGCAGTATTCCTACTCCAACCACCAGGAGGCAAGTGAGAGCCTTCTTGGGTGCCACAAAGTATGTTGTATATGGATCCCCAATTTTGCACTGCTAGCAAAACTGTTGTATCAAGCTATCAAAGGAATGGAAAAGTCTGCATTGGAATGGGGACTTGAACAGGATGCAGCCTTTTGATCTTTGAAAAAAAACACTCTGATGTTGTCACCAATTCTGGGTCTACCAGATGTCCAGAAAACCTTTCAGTCTCTATGTTCATGAGTCACAAGGAAATGTTCTAGGAGTGTTGACTCAATCTCTTGGACCTTATTTGAGAAGCTGTTACAGCTACAGCCTTCCTAGTAAGCAAAAACTAAAAGAAAAATCCCTTTGAGACAGAATCTTCAAGTTACTGTACCACACTCTGTTCTAACCAATATGAAATACAAAGGAAACTACTAGCTAACAAATCTATGAATGTTGAAGTATTAGAGTATGTTGTGTGAAAACCCCAGATACAACTGAAGGGTCAGTCAAGCTTTCAATCCTGCTATGTTGTTATCAGTTAGTCTTGATCCCCTGATCATGACTGTTTAGAAATAATGGACACTGTATTCTCAAGCCGCCTGGATTTGACTGATGTCTCTATGGAGAACCCTGAACAGACTTTCTTTGTGGCTGAAGGCAGTTTCATCATCAATAGACATTGTTGTGCTAGATATGCAGTGGTGACCCCTGATTTGGTAGTTGAGTCCTCAGCCCTGGCCCCAGAAACTTCACCACAGAAAGCTGAACTGATAGCCCTCACTAGAGCACTAACAATAGGAAAAGAGCCCTGTCTAAATGTATACCCAGATTCCAAGTAAGCCCTTACAACCTTGCATGCACATGGGGCCCTGTACAAAGAATGAGGGTGGATAACCTTAGGAAGCAAGTCCATTAAGTATAGCCCCAAGATATTGATATTAACAGATACATACTGCCTATAGATCTCAGAATTTAGGAAAAGTAGAATGTATGAATAGAACCCTGAAATCTCAGTTGTCCAAACTTTGCCAAGAGGTTTACCTGAAGTGGCCCCAGGTTCTTCCCATAGCCCTTCTTAGGATATACTTAGCCCCTGCTAAGTCTTTAGGAGTTTCCCCTTTTTGAGATTCTGTATGGGCAATCCCTGCCTGTTGTATAGGAAATAAAAGGAGATATGAGACAGATAGGATCTGAAATTATTAGACATGAACTATTGGTTTTAAGTTCTGTTTTGCAGAGTCTTCATACCTAGGTACAAAAATTGACTACCCATTAATTTGCCTGAACCCCTGCATCCTTTCAAGCCTGGAGTCTCGGTGTGGATCAAAGAGTGAAGAAGGATACCGTTAGCCCTGCATTGGAAGGGACCCTATGTCATCATCCTGTCAACTCCAACTGCAGTAAAAGTCGCAGAATTTGAACCTTGGATCCATCATAATCAAGTGAAGCCAGCAGCTGCTCTTGAACCTGATCACAGGACTACTGTACAGCATCCTGAGACTCCATTGCACCTCACCCTACGACAACAGCCTAAGGCTTATTGGTGCCTCAGAAACTGCACTATTTCAAGACTGTCTGTTTATCTGAAAGTAAGCTTCGCATCTGGAGGGAAAAAAAACTGCAATCATCAGAAAGAGACTGTGTTGTGTTAAGAAATTGAATCTTCTAAGAGACTGTGTTTAAATACTCTGAAAAGACTGTTTTGATCTCCTAAAGAGTGAACTGCTCTAAGGAAGCAATAATAGCCTAAGAGACTATGCTATGATATTGTAAGAAATTGAGACATCCCAGAGGACAGTGATACTTTGGAATCTACAGCCCTACTTCCGCCACAAAGCTGGTAGGTCTACGTACGGCAGAAGCTTGAGGATCTACAATCAACCCTACATCTGTTATCTGTTGTGGAAGTCGACAGTTCCACCAATTTTCCAGAGACTGTGCTCATTATGAATCCTTATTATTGCTTTATTCTGGCAACAGTTTTGGGGTGCTTTGAAATGACTTTTGCCCTACCCCCTTGTGCAGCTTGCATAACCACCACCAGAACAGGACAAAAGATCACTCTTTCTATAAAGCCATGAAATCAGACTTTGAAGTTCCTCCTGCCACCAGAACTTATTTCTTGAATTAGCAGGAGCAGTGGCATCCGGTCTTCATGTTTGATTGCTTGTTTTGTGGAGGAACAACAATGGGAGACTAATGGCCTTGGGAGGCCCAAGAACTGAACTATTCTATCCTATACAATCAGACTGATTTACATAATACTACTAGTGAGTGGGTATTGGCCCACCCCATTGTTGACAGTTTGTGTTTTGTTCGCACCGGACCACAATTTGCTATGAAGATCGGACGGCTGGACTGTCTAAATCAGACGTTTTACAACAGCACAACAAAGAAGACATCTTGGTGGTCCGGCATAAATGCTCCTGAACCTTCTAATTCTTTTAGTTCTTTTTCCCACTCTTGCCAAACTATGGACTTTGATATCTGCTTGTTGCTCCCTTGTTTCTTGCCACTTTGCTTGCGAATGATAACTCCAGTTATTAACACTGTAGAGCATAAGGCAGCTACAAAGCTACCAGCTATGTGAAACTACTACCCTATACCACAGAGTGATATCTTTATTTAGTAATATGTGATTTGCTTCTCACCCTTTCTCACTTGCGGGTGAGAATAATCAAAGGGGGGAATGTGGTAGGCGAAGGCCTATGCTCCATGCTAATTGAACTAAGCAGACAGGCTTAACAAGCTTGCCCTGTAAATGAAGTCTGTGAAGAGGCCTATAGGAATTGCACATCCCCCAACATGCTGCTATTGTAGAATTAGAATTCAGTAAAGCAATTGAATTAGCTTAGACAAGCAGAACTGAACCTGGAAAAATACAGAAAAATATGTTTAAATGCCCACTGATAAGAGAATGCAGCTGTAAGGGATTTAATTGAAACTGCTGACAGAAAGGCTGCAGAGCCCTGCTCCCCTACACGCACAAATTGGCTCAATGGCCTTGGAAGTATGAAAGTAACAAGTTGATGAACTGGCCATTGTAATTGGGACTAGGAGGGGGGCAAAGCAGGTGCTGAGCCCACTCATGTGGTAGGCGACTACACTCAAAGAACATAATTGGATAATCATATCAGTACCGGGACCAATAGAAGGGGTACGGGAGGTACGGGAGGTTACCGGGACCAATGAAATGTTTTTCTATACCTAGAATGGAGCAAAAGTCTATAAAAGTTGTTGTATTGCCAGAGAACATCGCTCAGCCATTTTGAAATTGATTATTGCTTGAGCCTGTGCACATTAAACTGGCTTGGATCCTTGAAAAGACTCCTGGTTTTATTTATTGCATGCTTATCTGCTGCTACATTTCCTCCTCTCTATTATAATAGTATAGGAAAGGTACAGGATCACTATGCTCATCTCGTCTGTAGCTCCTAATGGATGTTAGCAAAAAGCTGTGTGAGGTGATTGGTGAAGAAGCTTTCTCCATCTTTAATGCGAAGATGACACCTATAGTGTTATAACACTGAATGTCTGTCTTCATCCACTTCCGCTATGTAACAATCGAAGATTCTTTAGAATTTCGAGGCACTACCTTGGGCCTCCCTCTCTTTCTGCATGACAGACACTGAGGTAGGCGTGCCGGGGGTGGGCGTGCTCTAGATAATCCCAACCTCCGCGTGACAGTCTCTGAGGTAGGCGCGGGGATGAGAACTTCGTGTTCGGCCTCTTTCTGATAGTGACTGGGGGAGTTGTGACAGCTGTGGGTGGGATCTCAATGTTCCAGCCTTTACGATCGATATTCACTGGAGAAGGCGAAGTCTCCACCCTTTTCCGGGTCTGGCTGTGAATAGAGTAGAAGGGAAGGAATACATACATCCCCTCCTTTCAAAAGAATAGATTAGTAGTTACCTCATGACTTGTAGTTGTTCAAGGCAAGTCACCTTTAAGTATACTAGTATCGTCGCGGCTTGGTTTGACTTGTGCGGTATGTTACAATGTATATCGAGCGAGCGGTTCGGACAGCGGGAGATGACGCGCCTTGTGTCAGCTTCAAATCCTCGACAATGCTTTGTAGGACGACCAAATAGAGGGTGTTGCTTTGTCTTAGCTTATGCGCCTAGGGGCCTGGCTGGTCTATGCTAGTACTTGGACCACCGGAGCTCCTTCATCACACTTTGGAAATTGTCTACACTTTCCGTGCTTCAGGGGACTTCAAACATTGTATTTACTTTTTCTTTCCTTTACCGGGAGCTTTTGGATTTATTAACCTGATTGCCTCTTTGTTACTTTTCTGATTTCTTCACGGCTTTTTTCATTTCCTTATCTCTCCAGGAGCCCGGCTGCAGTAGATGGTGCAGGAGATGGTGGCAAATGCGGTGGGTGGGCAGGGGCATGACTGAGCGGTGCAGTAAGCTACTGCTACTACTGCTCGCTGGTTCCGTGGGCTTCATGCTCATCGTATATCAATACGTGGGGGCCCTGGGCCGTGCCACTGCACCCTCAGAGCCCGAGCTCTTTCCCACGCTAGACTCGCACTACGTCCGCAAATTTTATTTCCCGCTGCGGGATTTGCAGCGCTCGCTCGCTTTTGACATGAACGGTGAGGATGTAATCGTCTTTTTGCACATTCAGAAGACAGGCGGCACAACCTTCGGCCGCCACTTGGTGCAGAACGTGCAGCTCAAGCTGCCCTGCGATTGCCGGCCCGGACAGAAGAAGTGCACCTGCTACCGTCCCAATCGCAAGGAGACCTGGCTCTTCTCACGTTTCTCCACCGGCTGGAGCTGCGGGCTACACGCTGATTGGACTGAGCTTACCAGCTGCGTGCCTGGGATGCTGCATACAAAGGAGAGTGCCCTAAAAGATCAGAGGTAAGCTAAGACCCATTTATATCTTTCACATGAACAGTTAGATGAGTCAAGACGCCTTACAACGTGCAGCCTCTCTCCTGAGCACAGCTATGTACGCCCCACCCACACAGGCTGTATCATCTAACATTTGACGTTTCTTACCTGGCAGATGATGAGCCATGCCAGACTCGCCTTAACAGTGCCTCTTTTCCTCTCGTATATCCAGTTGTGATTCCGATAGCAACATAATAGTTATCGTCTGCTCCTAGGCAGAGGCTACTTACAGTTGCACAGATTCATCTGACTCCTTTATCTCCATCTTCATATAGAGGGCTGGTGCAAGGATATGAGGCGCCTTAGTTGAGCTCTTGGTGCTGCTGCTGCTCCTCCTCGGGACTTGTAAGCGGTGGTAATGCCACTAAAACAACATGGTGCTTACCCTAAGAATCCGCCGCTGCATTATTATGACCAGTCGTTTCCGCCGCCTCCTACACAGGCTTCCTGTTTGCCTTGGGGCAGAAGCGGCTGGTCAAAGCAAGCATGAACATAAATGTAGAAGCAGGTAAGGGCCTGCATTGCTGTTTTAATGTCGCTGCCACAATTGCAAGTCCTGGAGAGAAGGGGCAGTGGGCTGCCCTGGAAACATCCAACACTCTAAGTGACCCCTAGTTCGCTTATTGGGTAACACCGGCTGTAATCTTACAGTACTGACAAAACTTCTCAGTTGATAGTACCTTAATAATGTTGCAGTCAAATTGATAAAAACTCAAAAATTGCAGCAAAGATTATTCTATGTTATTTGGTAATGAATTTTTAACTAAGCTGTATAGCGATTACAGGGCTATACAGAGCCATGATTTCGACCTGTGCGACTTAAACATCTGCGCACTTCCCCTCCCCCCTCCCTCCTCTGTTGTTAATTGTAAACCACCCTTGATCTCTTTGGGAGTGGCGGTATAGAAAAGTACTCAAATAAATAAATACATCTCATCCTGATGCATTATGGAACCTGCAGCATTAATTTCAATGAGTAAAAACAGGGACTATAAATACCATACTGCATTTATTGCAAATTCAAAACCAGAACTGGCCAAGTCTCACTCCTGGAACTGGGTAACTTGGCAACTCGGAGTGTCTGTTATTTGTTTCCAACTGATGTTAGGGGCAGGTTTACTAAGCCCCGTGCTGGTAATGCGCAACTGGGCTGCATTACCAGTATGGGGTTTTGCGTTAACTGCAGGAAGGTAGGTACATACATATATCCCCTGCAGTTAGTGCTTTTTGGCATGGCAAAATGGCCAAGAGTCTGTTAGTTGCACTCACATTACTTGCACCAAATGCAGGTAACACTGGCTACAAACGCCTGCACTAGCTGTACCATGGTGAGAGAGACCCTGTCCTGCCCAGTTGCCACCCTGATGTATGTTACCAACGTAGAGTGGAGTTTTTGGCATGCAGTCCTATGCTACTTTTTAGCGCGATGGCCAAACTGCACACTAAACTTCACTCTACCAATACTATACCTAAGACTAAGGGGTATATTTACTAATGTTTCCATTATGTTATTTCCCTTGTGATGGGCTTTCTTTTCAACAGTTTTTGCTTTTTTTAAAAGAAAGATTGAATAGTGGTCAAGTGTTTGGCAGCTAAGATTTGCTGCAATAAAGTGCATGATCACATATTTAGGGGTGCAGAAATACACGGGAACAATGGATGGTTGAATTTACGAAACAATGTAAGCATTAAGAACAGCACAAGCAGTAAATTTGAGAGACTGAAGTTTTACTAAGCATATTCTGACTTATGAGCGAGTTCATTCTTGTATATGGTTGTGAATAATTTTATCAAATATTTCTGTGTGGAAAATGGCCATTATATAAAACCATGCAAATATATATGCATGCATATTTTTATGTGGTCTGTGTTTAGCTGATTCCTGGAGGTGGCTGTTTGCTGACCTGGAGTTGCAAGGCATGCACATATTATAAAGTACACATATACATGTATGTTGTTGCATCTGCCTTTATCTTACGTTGCCTTTATAAAATAGATTCATTTTTTTAAACATTTTTAAGTGTCTTGTTGAAAAAATTACTTGAAGTTAATTTTATAACCAAGCACCTATCCTAAGCCTATTTTGTAAAGAAAAGCAGGCACCTACTTATCTTTATAAAATAGGAGCATAAGTGTATTAAAATGTGCATCAAATCCAGGGCTGGCTCAAGGGGTTATAGCACCCTCAGACAACTTTTCCTTTTGTGCCCCTCCCCCTGGGTCCAATCTTGCTGTGCAAATGGGGGCAAAATTTCAGCTCACTGGCTTGTTAAATACCACCCTCCCATTTAACTTAATCTGTGTATTCTGTGTCACTATCCATATAGGTAGCAGCGCTGAATATACAGAGAGTGATGGCATGGTCATTGAATTATCTGTTTAGGGAAGGCCTAAACTAAACATGTAGCTTACCTGAATAGTGGCTGAATATGCCTGTCCTCGCTCCTCCCTTAACATGCCCCACAAGTGTTGTTGTTGTTAAGTGCCGTCGAGTCGGAGTCGACTCATGGCGACCCTCTGGATAGCTATCCTAAATTGTGTTCGGTCTTCAGTCAGGCGGCTCATTTTTAACAGACTGGTACCTGTAGCTGCTGTTATTGTATCGATCCATCTCATTGCTGGCCTTCCCCTTTTGCATTGACCTTCTATCTTGCCAAGCATAATGTCTTTCTCTAATGATCTCTCTCTTCGCATGATGTGTCCAAAGTATGAAAGTCGAAGTCTTGTCATCTGAGCTTCTAAAGAAAGCTTAGGTTTGATCTCCTCTAGTACCGACTGGTTTGTTCTTCGGGCAGTCCATGGCATACACAGTATTCGCCGCCAGCACCATAATTCAAAGGCATCAATTTTCTTCCTGTCTATCTTTTTCACTGTCCAGCTTTCACATCCGTATGATGTTATTGAAAATACCATGGCTTGAACAAGTCGAATCTTTGTATGCCCCACAAGTATACAGATAATATCTGGCCATTCGATAATTGAAACAACCCAGTATTATCTGTATATTTTTTAAAAGTACATGGCTAATTTATGCGTACTATGATGGTGTTATCTATTATATTTTTCTAACTTTGACAATTATTTATTTTTGTAGGTTATACCTTGGTTGCCTAGGCTGCGTTCAGCCATATTTGTACTTTGTGTGCAAATTACTATAGACGCTTTTAGACTGGCAGTATGTATGTGAGAGGATGTATGTAGGGAGTGCATGGTGGGTAATGTTTGAGTATTACTTTTGATAGATTTTGACAAGACCTTTCCCGTTGGAAGTTTGGTGGTTAAGTGTAATGGTGATATTGAATAAAGTTAGGAATATGGAGGAGGCTTGACCAGTGATGTGAGTGTCTATCAACACCCTATGGTGAATTTCGCCACATGAGGGGTTTTGCCATCTGAGGTCATTTTGCCCAGTATTGGTAATTGAAGTAGTTTTATGTATTATATAGGTTGAGATCTTAATAGGTATTATTGAGAGCATTTGGGGGTTATTTGGGTTATTTTAGAATTAGCTCTCAACAGCAGTTGTGTGTGTTAATTTATGCGTTTGCCAGTAAATGCCTAATTACCTTTGAAAATCAGTATGATAAGGCATATCTATTCTTTCAAATGGAACACTCCCAGACTTGCCATTAAAACTCTCCCAACAGTGGATGCAGAAAAGTAGGGTGTTTTACTTTACAACTCCACATACAATTTTTTTTTTCAAATTCTAGTCTCGCATCAGTGATAACACCACTAACTCCCTCCACTGGTAGGCATTGTACCTCATAACAGAAAACCCTATAAATGGATACTTGACACTAGCACTAAACTCAAATTGCACCAACCCTACTTATGGAAAATCAGCATTGCAAATATTTTAGAACACCAGTAACCTCCAGTGGGAAAAAGAGAACAAGCTGAACTATTACAGAGTCCTAGAGAAAACCTACATGTTAACACAATCCCCTATCTTGGTTGCACATAGAAAATACAGACCATTACCTAGTGAAGAATAAGGAACCATAAAATCTGAAACAAATATAGACAAAAATTGAAATGGCAACCCTCCCCAAGCAGACACTGAGCGGTGAAACACTGAGGAAAGAGAAACAGAAATGCATTTCCTCCTGTAATGAATTGTAAGAAATGCATATATTTCATTCTCTAAAAATGAATTATTGTCTGGTCATTTTATTTTTCTAGTTCAGTTGATCCTGGTCTCTTTTCCACTTCCGCTTGTTGGTTTTCTTCTATGTCTTTTTCCAGGTTCCTATTTCCATTTTCTGTTTCTTCACACTCCCTGTCTTCATCCTATCTCCAGGAACAAGCAGGAATAAGTCCTCACATATGGGTATGTCGGAACCGACGGAGCCGGCGCGGGAAAGCTCCCCAGCTTTTCAGATGAAAAGCTTTTGGGGCTTCCCACAGCGCATGCGCGCTGCCTTCCCGCCTTCCTTACCAGCTCTCTTCAGTTTCTCTTTTTCTGCGGAGCCAGCAGGTCGTGTTCCTGTCACCGCTGAAGAAATTGTTATTTTAATTTGTTTCTTTTGACCGCGTACCTGCCTTCCCCATACCAAAACCGGTACTGCCGGTCTCTCTTTATTTCTTAAAAATAAAATAAAAAAAATCTTTTTTTATTTCAGCACAACATGGTAACTTTTCCTAGGCCTTCAGGCCTACACTAATTCTCCTCATGGAGAAGCCAGCTCCTGGTTTTTAAAAAGTGTACCAAGTGCAGTGCTGTTATTTCTCTCTCAGACACCCATGAATGGTGTCTTAAATGTTTGGGACCTGACCACTCCATACCGGACTGCCCATTCTGCTCCCAGATGTCTAAACGTGGTATGCAGAACCGGGCCAACAAGTTCCATGTGCTGTTTGCTTCAGATAATCCAGCATCGCAGTCATCCAGGTCTTCCTCTCCGGATGGATTTCAGGTAACCAAACTTTCTGTGGGCAAATCCTCTAAAAGCAAATCTCTTTCAAAAGATCGAGAGGCTCTCAATCTTGAGTTCGAGGATTCTGCCCACACCAAAAAACCCCGGCGGGAGGCTCCGGCCTCCAAAGCATCACCTATGGGGTTACAGGTTGACATCGATGGCACGGCCTCGACTGATCACCTGTTAGACTGCTCTGGGGTACCGGTCGATACCGGTACCGACATCCAGACAGCAGTGGCGTCCATGGGCAATACTGTCCAGACCATGCAGCACGCCGTTCTGGCTTTCATTAAGGCTGCGACGCCCTCAGTACCGATTCCATCAGTACCGAACCCAGTTCCGGTATCCACACCGGAACCGAGATCATCGACTTCCAAGTGTCGATCGGTTCCGCTTGCTGGATTCAGGCTTTTGCCCGATACCAATCCCATGCCCGATACGCCCGATCTCGATATCGATCGGTACGCGTATCGTGCATTGCAAGCACAGAGAGAATACTCAGATTCTTCTGATGAGTTCAATTCCTCTGATGACTCTGCTGAGTTTGATCTTCCTGAGGAGCCCTATTCTCTAAAGAGGGCGATGTCTCCTCCAGAGGAATTATCCTTTCAGGATTTCATTGTTGATGTAGCTAAAGGACTTCTATTGCTACATCTTCTGAAAAGAAACCCAGATCAAAAAAATTGGATATTTTAGGATACTCTAAAGCTCCTAAAGAGGCAGTTACTCTGCCTATCCATGAAATCCTTCAAGAACACTTGATGGATTTGTGGGAGACTCCTCTAACTCTGTCTCCTCATTCTCGTAGGTTGGACACCATGTACCGGGTCCCTCCTCCTCCTGGGTTTCAAAAAAGCTCAGCTGCCTCACCACTCCATTGTGGTGAAGTCTGCTATGAAGAAGATAAAGAGTCCCAAAAGGCACTCTTCTACCCCTCCAGGGCGAGAATGTAAGACCCTTGACTCTTTTGGTAGAAAGATCTTCCAGGCTAGTATGCTTATAGCCAGGATCAATTCTTACAGCCTTTATATGGGCATGTTTCTCAGAGAACTTGCCCTAAAGGTACGGCATTTTGCCCCCTTTATTCCTGAGGATAAAAAGGAGGACTTCACTTCTGTGGTGACACAACTTTGAGAGGTCTCCAAGTTTTCCAACAGGGCAGCCTTTGATTCCTTTGAGGTTGCTGGCAGGGCTTCGGGAATTGCTATTGCAGCCCGACGTCTTGCTTGGCTCCAGGCTTCTGACCTAGAACCCTGGGTTGTGGATGGCCTAAGGAATCTGCCCTGTACAGGTGAGAACTTATTTGGTGAAGACTGGCAAATTAAAGCTGCTCAAATGGATGCAGAAAATGCCACTCTAGATAGACTTTCTAAGTCTACTTCTATTCCTGCCAAAAAGAAGTCTTTTAAAAGGCCTTACTATAAGAAGGCCAGATTTTCCACAAATACTGGCCAACAATCTTCTCAGCCTTGCTTTGCTGCTAAACGTCAGCAATTTAAGCAAGTAAAGTCAGTCTGCAGTGTCTGCTACACCCCAGCAGGCTCAACCCCCTCAGGGGTTTTGACTTGCCCCTAGAGAACTTACCATTTCTGGCTCTGGAACAACCAGAGCCTCTCACCATACCTGGAAGGTTAGTTCACTTTGCTCCCAGATGGGAGCAAATAACATCAGAGCAATGGACCCTCTCTATCATCAGAGAGGGCTACAAACTTCATTTCTCCAGCCTTCCTCCCCATACCATGGTGAGGCAATTCAGTTCTCCCCCATCTCTTCTGACCCTGTTGGGTCAGGAAGTCTCCTCTCTCCTTGCCCAAGGGGCAATAGAGGAGGTTCCTCTTCCTCAACAGGGGTTAGGGTTCTACTCCCCTTATTTTCTCATAACAAAGAAGACAGGGGGCTTCAGACCTATCCTAGATCTGAGAGAATTGAACAAGTTTCTATTCAAGGAGAAATTCAAAATGCTCTCTCTGGGCATTCTCCTTCCATACCTTCAGAGTCAGGATTGGCTTTGTTCTCTAGATCTCAAGGATGCGTACACTCTCATATACTCATCCATCCATCCCACAGAAAATATCTTCGATTTCTGTTCCAGGGAAAACATTTCCAATACAGAGTACTTCCCTTCGGTCTCGCCTCTGCTCCAAGAGTATTCACAAAATGCATGGCAGTCGTAGCCGCATTTCTAAGAGGCATGGGAATCTTCGTCTTCCCATATCTGGACGACTGGCTCATCCGAGCTCCATCTCAGTCAGAAGTCCAGATTTCCTTGGACCGCACAAGGCGTATTCTTCAATATCTGGGACTTGTGGTAAACATTCCCAAGTCCCAACTCATCCCTACTCAGTCCCTGGAATTCATAGGGACCCACTTGGACTCCACCACTGCAAGGGCCTACCTCCCTCTGGTCTGAGGCCAACGGCTAATCAGCTTGGCCTCCTAGGCTCAGTCCAGAAGTCACTTGTCAGCCAGAGAAATGCTGCAACTTCTGGGCCACATGGCCTCCACGGTCCATGTGGTTCCCTACGCTCGTCTTCATATGAGGGCAGCTCAATGGACTTTGGCCACCCAGTGGTCTCAAGCATCGGGACTGCTCTCAGACCAAGTACTCACCTCAAAACGTCTGTTTTGGTCTCTCCAGTGGTGGACATCCTCCAAAAATCTGTTGTTGGGGACCCCCTTCCAACCTTCGTTGCCCCAAGCAACCCTCACAACAGATGCCTCCCAAACAGGGTGGGGAGCTCATCTCCAACACCTCTCCACTCAGGGCACCTGGTCTCCCCAGGAGACCACCCTTCACATCAATCTTTTGGAACTGCGAGCAATCTTCCTTGCCCTCACAGTCTTCCACACCCTCCTTGTCAACCTGACTGTCCTAGTCCAGACAGACAATCAGGTAACCATGTTTTATGTCAACAAACAAGGAGGGACGGGCTCTCTGTCGCTTTACAACGAAGCTCTCAGATTATGGGCCTTCGCCAGAGAGCATCAAATTCATCTTCTGGCAGTGTATCTTCCAGGAGTTCAAAACTCTCGGGCAGACAGACTCAGTCGAGTTCTGTTTCCACACGAGTGGTCCCTGCATATGGACCAAATACACAGAATCTTCCAGGAATGGGGGACCCCGGACATAGACCTCTTTGCAAGTCCGTGGAATGCCAAACTTCCCCGGTTCTGTTCCAGGATTCCGTGTCAGGGAGCTCAGGCCAACGATGCCTTTCTCCTGCATTGGGGTCAGGAATTCCTGTATGCTTTTCCACCCATTCCTTTGATTCCCAAGACTCTGTTCAAACTACAGAGGGATCACGGATCCATGATCCTCATAGCTCCACGCTGGCCACGCCAAGTGTGGTTCCCTCTACTTCTACAGCTCTCCCAGGACTCCTCCCTGGACCTGGGAGCTGCGCCAGACCTTCTGTCTCAGGAGAAGGGGACTTTGTGGCATCCAAACCCCAAGTCCCTACATCTCCAGGCTTGGTTACTGAAGGCTTAAGCCTGCGTGATTATAGTCTTTCTCAACCAGTGAAAGATATACTTTATGCTTCTAGGAAACCCTCTACCAGGCGTTCCTATGCTTTTAAATGGAAACGTTTTTTCCATTTGGTGTGCTCAACAGGGTCTTGACCCTCTAGCACTTCCTTTGCATTCTCTATTAGACTATCTCCTGCATCTTTCCATTGCAGGCCTCAAGACGAATTCAGTACGAGTCCATTTAAGTGCTATTGCAGCATCTTTGAAACCTATAAATGGACAGACAACCTGTCTCCTCTCATCCTCTTATTGCCAGATTCATGAGAGGCCTGACCCTAACTAAGCCTCCCATCCGCCCACCTCCGGTGGCATGGGACTTAAACCTAGTTCTGGGTCAGCTTATGCAGCCACCTTTTGAACCTTTGGTTTCTACCTCCCTGAAATTTCTTTCCTGGAAGGTTCTTTTCTTTATTGCAATCACTTCGGCTCGCCGCATCAGTGAACTGCAGGCTTTGGTGGCTAATCCACCTTATACCAGATTTCTTCATGATAAGGTGGTCCTTAGGACGAATCCCCACTTTATGCCCAAAGTGGTCTCGCCTTTTCATCTTAATCAAGAGGTATATCTACCTGTTTTTTTCCCGGCTCCTCATGCATCCAGTGCAGAGAGGAACCTTCATACTCTTGACTGTAAAAGAGCTCTCGCCTTTTACCTCAACAGGACTCAGCCACATCGAAAGTCTTCCCAACTTTTTGTGGTTTTTGATCCTTCTCATTTGGGACTTCCAGTCTCCAAACGTACACTTTCCAATTGGATTGCTCAGTGTATTTCTTTTGCTTACCAGAGTAAGAATATTTCTCTGGAAGGCCATGTCACAGCTCACAATGTGAGAGCCATGGCTACTTCTATGGCTCATCTTCACTCTGTATCCATCGATCAGATCTGTCGAGCAGCCACTTGGGCCTCAGTTCATACCTTCACAGCCCATTACTGTTTGGACAAGGCCTCCCGCCGGGATGCCTTGTTTGGTCAGGCTGTCCTCAAACACCTGTTCCATACTTAAGCAACTCCTGCCCACCTTCCCTGAATGGATGCCTGAGATCCATACGAAGATGGTTTACCCTTGGAGGGGGATCTCCCAGGCATCTTAGCTAGGGAGTCCCCATATGTGAGGACTTATTCCTGCTTGTTCCTGGAGATAGCACAGTTACTTACCTGTAACAGGTGATCTCTGGGAACAGCAGGAATTAGTCCTCACAACCCACCCACCTCCCCTAGGAGTTGTATCTTCTATCTACCTTCCTTTCCTCTCTCTATTGTCTCAGCTATAAACTCGAACTGAAGAGAGCTGGTAAGGAAGGCGGGAAGGCAGCGTGCATGCGCTGTGGGAAACCCAAAAGCTTTTCATCTGAAAAGCTGGGGAGCTTTCCCGCGCCGGCTCCGTCGGTTCCGACGTACCCATATGTGAGGACTAATTCCTGCTGTTTCCAGAGATCACCTGTTACAGGTAAGTAACTGTGCTTTCCTCTCCGACATTGGTCCTTCCTTCTGTTTCATCTTTTTTATTTCTTGTTCTCTCATTTGTCTTTTGCCTAACTATAGCTTCATTCCATTCCTCTTTCTCCCTCCTTCAAACTTCAGTCTCTTTCTACTGTTCACCTACTTGCTAGCTTTCCATTTCCTAACCTTACTTCCCTAGTCCTTCTATTCCACATCGGTCTCATTCCTTTGCCAACATCCCATCCACCTGTCTTTCACCCAATTTCTAGTCCCCCATTTCCTCCCTCTGCATTCATCCCCTCCCCAGCCTCATCTACCACCTTCTGTCTCTCATCCCTTAATCGGCCCCAGCTCATTCTCTTGCACTCATCCTCTCTCCACCTCCAGGCCCTTTCTTATGTCTTATTCCCATCCAGGCTTCCATATCCCTTTTCACTTCTCCCATTCTATCCTCTCTCACTTCCTTCAAAAAAGACCTGTCCCTTTCTGTAGCTCTCATCCACTCCATAGGACTCTATCCTTTTCAGTTGCTCCCAACCCCTCCCCAAACCAGGTCCTTCAAAGTATCTCCTCTCCCCCATATTTCTGCACCTAGTTTCACATCCTTACTCATACTCCTCACCCAGTCACCTTGCCCCCACTGTTCTCCCAATCTCTGGTCAATTTCTTAGTCCCTGCTATTTCACCAAGCAGCATGAAGTCCCTAGTCACAATGACTGAATAAATTCTTTGCTTCAGTCTTTACTGAGGAAGATGGAGGGATGTTACCCGTGACTGAAATGGTTTTTAAAGGTGATGCTGCAGAAGAATTGAAAGAAATATTGATACACTGGGAAGATGTATTACAACTATTTGATAAACGGAAGAGTAGCAAATCACCTGGACCGGATAGTATACATCCAAGGGTGATGAAAGAACTGAATATGAGATTGCAGACCTACTATAAGTAATCTGTGAACTATCATTAAAATCATTTGTAATACCTGAAGACTGGAGGATGGCTAATGTAATGCCAATTTTTAAAAAGGATTCTAGGGGTGATCTGGGAAACTACAGACCGGTGAACCTGACATCAGTACCGGGAAAAATGATAGAAACCATTATAAAGAACAAAATTACTGAACATGTAGATAGTCATGGCTTAATTGGAGACAGCCAACATGCCTTTAGCCAAGGAAGGTCTTGTCTTGCTAATCTGTTACATTTTTTTGAAGGTGTGAATAAACAGATACACTATATCAACCGACTCACCTTTATCTATCTGGATTTTCAGAAAGCCTTTGACAAGGTCCCTCATGAGCGACTCTTGGTGAAATTAAAAAGTCATGGGATAAGAGGCAGTGTACTACTGTGGATCAGGAACTGGTTAAAAGAGAGAAATCAGAGGGTAGGGCTAAATGGCCAATTTCCCTATGGAGAAAGGTGAATAGTGGAGTACTCCAGGGATCTGTGCTGGGTCCGCTGATTTTTAACATATTCATAAATGATCTGGAAGTGGGAATAGTGAGTGAGGTAATCAAATCTGCAGATGACACAAAATTATTCAAAGTTGTTAAAACCCATGAGGATTGTGAAAAATTGCAAGAGGGCCTTGATAAATTGGAAGACTGGGCATCCAAATGACAGATGAAATGTAATGTGGACAAGTGCAGAGTTATGCACCTAGGAAAGAACAACCCAAACTATGGTTACACGATGCAAGGTTCCACTTTAGGAACCACCACCCAGGAAAAAGATTTAGGCATCATCGTAGATAACATGTTGAAACCCTCTGCCCAGTGTGCAGGGGCAGCCAAGAGAGCAAATAGAATGCTAGGTATCATAAGGAAAGGAATGGAGAATAAAACAAAAGGTATTATAATGCCTCTGTACCATTTCATGGTGCGACCGCACCTTGAATATTGCATGCTTTTCTGGTCGCCGTATCTTAAAAAGGGTATAGCGTTATTAGAAAAGGTACAGAGAAGAGCCACCTAAATGGATACCCCTATGAAGAGAGGCTAAAAAGGTTAGGGCTCTTCAACCTGGAAAAGAGACTGAGGGGAGATATGATAGAGGTCTATAAATTAATGAATGGCATGGAACCGGTAAACATTGATGGTTTACGCCATCAAAATATACAAAGACTAGAGGACATGCAATGAAGCTAACCTATTTAAGACTAATAAGAGAAAATCTTTTTTCACTCAACGTGTAATCATACTCTGGAATTTGTTACCAGAGGAAGTAGTAAAAGCTGTTAGTGTAGCCATGTTTAAAAAAGATTTGGACATGTTCCTGGAGGAAAGGTCCATAAACCATTATTAAAGGGGACCCGGGATATCAACTGCTTGCCCCAATACAAGCATTGTGGAACCTGTGGGGCATGTTTACTAAAACACCGGTAAAGTGCGGGCCGCGGTAGTGAGCGGATGCCATATAAGGAGTGGGCGTTCCCTGCTGAAGAAGAAAATCCGGAATTTACATATGCGCTAAGGTGCGCAGCACCCTTGTGCGCCCCGCACATTAGCGCATCAGATAGCTGCGTGGGAGGCATATGTGGCACGCTGATGGGCAAGCAGAAGAGCAGAGCCACAGCACAATGGTTAAGGCACTTACCAATGGTGCAGGGATCAGGGGTTCAATCCCCCACAGAGCCCAATAATGACGGCTGGCTGAGGCATTAATTTAGGAGGCAGTGAAATAATGGGTGGCATAAGGCAGTGTGCTAATGTTTTGGAGGCATATTATACTGGGCGGCATAAGGCGGCGCGGTGATGGGCATAAGGCGGCGTGCTAATTTTCTTCAGGAGGCATCTCAATATGGGGCGGCATAAGGCAGCGCACTGATGATCAAGCAGAAGAGCAGAGCCACAGCACAATGGTTAAGGCACCTACCAATGGTGCAGGGATCAGGGGTTTGATCCCCTACAGTGCTCAATGAGCAAGGCTGACTGAGGCAATGCGTATTATGGGGACGATTGCTTTAGGAGGCATTTTATTTTTATTTTAATTATCATTAATAGCAAATGCACTCTCAAAGCATGTTAACATAAGGCGTCCTATAAGGCACATTTTAAAGTGCACTGTCCGCCACGGCACCCTAAAATGTCCCCTATAGGGCACCCTATAAGTTGCGTCACAGGATAATGTATAGTACACCTTATATGGACAGGAACCATAAGGTGCCCTATAGGGCACCGTATAAAGCGCCCTCAGAGGCACCTTATGGGTACAGTACGCTGAGGGTGTTTCTGCTGGCATCAGAAATGTACATTAAAAAAAAGATAATGCTTTAGCCAACCCTATCAAATAACCCCACTGTGGGTTTGAATCCATGACCTCTGGCTGCACAGGCAGTGACGCAACCATTGGGCTACAGCTCTGTAGCTACTAGCAAGCCCCTGGCTGGCTGCAGAGAGCCTGCATGTCACCACACAGACAGTCTGCTGCAGTCACCAGGATAGGGTTAGCCCACCCGTACCCGTGATGCACTGCACATGCAAATCAGCTGTCCACAGATGAACACAAGATGGGGAATGCACCCCCACAGCACCTCGGCCTGGTAGGGGGAAGTGACCGGGTGCACCCCCACAGCACCTCGGCCTGGTAGGTGGTACTGACCGTGTGTTTTACTGGCACAGAGTAGCTACACACCATCACATTGTGCGGGTAATGTGCTCACCCTGAGTGTGCGATGAGGCGGCCGGGACCAGGTCCACAACACCTTCCATAGCTGAAAGAGGCCATGCAGGAGGTCCAAAGCAGTGTTAATGTATGAGATAGGTAGTTTCTGCACAAACACCTTGGATATCTCTGTCTGTCTCAGTCAGGTGTAGCCCCCTGGGAGAATCATGTACCACAACCCTCCTCCTTCTCCTCCAGGGCTGAGGGTGGCAAACAGGGTCTCACATCAATAGATCCACATTATATCTCCCTGCAAAGATGGCAGTAGGGGGGAACATCAACCCCAGTCCTGCTGAGGGACAGACAACCCACAGGGCAGTCAATGCAGCTCTATGCACATCCATAACACAATAGCAGAAAGACATTAGGCCAGGATATGGTAAGCTGTACCCCACCACTATCTGATATTCCCCTGCAGCAAGCCATCAGCCGCTGCACCCTGCAAGCCACTCCAACAAGACACATACTAGCTGCAAACAGTTTGCTAGTTAGTCCATAGTGCATGTTCCCAGTGGAGATGTATGCACCCAGAACTGGGATATCTCTGCTTGCTGTGTATGCTGACATCAGTGACTGGGCCCCAAAAGGAAACCCATATTTATCACATGAGAGAAATACTATATAGCACTATGGGGGTGCCTAGCCATGCTGTGGTCACTGCACAGTCAGGGTGAGAGTGATCTCTCCACAGGACATACTGAGGTCACCCTGTCTGTGTAGGTGGTGGCCGGGCACTAACATGGAGTGGAGGAGTACCTTGTGGTTGGGGCAAGGTACTTCAGGCCGGAAGGTCGGGGGTTCAAATCCCACTAGAGGACAGCAACCTTGGGCCGGAAGGACTGGGGTTTCTAGTCCCACAGGTGCTCCTTGTGGTCTTGGGCAAGCCACTTAACCCTCCATAGCCCATGTTCCCTGTAAAATAGTTATCTCCAAGTTATAATGCCCTGTTCAATGTAATTTCAGTTTGTTCAATGTAAACCTCACTGATGCAGAATAGCGCGGTATATAAGAGAATTAAATAAATAAATAAATAAATAAATAACATGTCCCAGTCAGTGCCCTATGCCCTGTGCAGATGCACCCTGGCCAGGCCACCCTGTCCGGCCTATACCCATGGTACCTTGCTCCTCATTATGCACACTGGCAGCCCAATACTGGCAACATTGCTGGTAGTGTGGGCTGTGGAAGGTGTTTGCAGCCACCACACACTGGATAGACAGCCACCCCCACACCTGTGCCAGCATTGTGCTACTATAGGGATGTTCCGCAGCCATACCCACCACAGCAGTCCTGGGCACAGTACAGGCATGGATATGGTACGCAATACTGTTGGGGGTCACTCCCCAGGGTGGTAAACACTGTCAGAGACCAGACCTGAAGCACACACCGCAGACATCAGAATGATTGTTGTGATGGAGTTCAATCAGCAAACTGTGCTTAACGTAGGAATTGATATCTGCCAGTACTCATAGCAAACATTTGAGAGCTGTGTACCGTATACCCAGGTGTAGGGTGGCATTGCTAAGGTATGCAACTGCTAGTATTGGGAGATACAGGCAGGGCGCAATGTCCTGCCTCTCCAGGAGGCATTGGCCAATGGGGCCTGTGGGGGTGTGTGGGGGTGTGTCTGGCCCTGTTGGCTGCTGCTTTACGGCAGAGTTCCCCAACTCCAGTCCTGGTGTTCCAAACACATTTCGGGTGTTCATGCTGTCCCTCATAAATATGCATGAGCTACATCTGCATACCATGGAGGTGGTGCATAGATATGCGGCACAGGCATCTTTATTAGAGGCAGCATGGAACCTGAATGGTGTGGGGCCCTCCAGGACTGCATTTGGGAGACTCTGCTCTAGGTAATGCGCCTGTTTATGGTGTCTGTGTTTGGTGTGGTAAAATATAGGCGCACTATCCATGCGTATGTTCGCAGCAATAAAGGTTTGTCCTTACTCGCACGGTTTAGGTGTGGGAAAAATATGTGGACAGGATAGGCAGTAGCCCCAGCTGGCATTTGAACCTGTGACCTTCTGTTCTTGCACACACTGTCTGTGTGCACTGCACCACTGTGTTGCCACAGATAAGCTGTGTTCCCTGGGGGGTCCATGACTGTACATCCGACAGAGCCTGTCTGTTGCGGTGGACGGTGCCAGCCTGCACAGGCCTAGGCCACTGTGTGCTGTGGCTTGCAGCCACTGGCCCCTCCACCACCTGTACCCTTCCGCCAACATGTAGACATGTCCTTATCTTGGAAAAAGCATATGACCTGCCCGAGTTGTGGCACTCCAGGACTGAATTTGGGGGACTCGGTTGTAGGTACTGCCCATTGTTATGGTTTGTGTGCGGTGTAGGGTAAAATATGGGTGTTTGAACCATGCTTATGTTCTCTGCAATAAAGGAGTGTCTTTACTATCACTGTTTAGTGGTGGGTAAAACTATGGGGACTGGGTTGTCAGGAGCCCCAGCTGGGATTTGAACCAGTGACTCTGTGGTCTTACAGGCACTGGCTGTGTCTGTTACACCACACTGTGGCCACAGAGACAGTGCAGTCCCTGGAGATAGAAATCCTGGCTGGACGAGTCAGAAACCCTGCTCTGCACAATTTTTCTGTGGGCACATTTACCTTGTACGGAGGCAAAAGTGCAAATAAGCCTCAAAAATGACCTCGAAAAAAGGGGCAATAACCCATGACCAAGCTGGGCAACAGTGATATTGATGGGCAACCATAAAACACACTCCCAGGAAAGCTCGAATAAAATGAAATGATATTTGAAAGGGTCTACGGAGCGTAGACCCTTCCAAAAATCATTTCTTTTTTTTGGAGCTTTCCTGGGAGTTTCTTTTATGGTTGCCCATTAATATCACTGTTGCCCAGCTGGATTATAATTTTTTAGGAATTTGTTGTGGTCATTTTCAGTTTATATTTGCTATTTTGTTCGGTGCACATGTATCACACTGCTCACGTTTTGCAGGTTTCCCCGGTTTTGTTGTACATTGCTGACGTAAATGGTTTCTCTTCCCTTTAAATCGGCTCTAATGCGAGGTTTTCACTCGCGGTATTTTTTTCATCGGATTTCGGCCCCGCTCCTGTGCGGGGAGCCTCTCCCCGCCCACTCTCCACCCATTGACCCCGTCCCCCCGCCCCTCGGGAGCCTTTCTCCGCCCTCGGAATGCCTTTCCACGCCTCTATCGCACATCAGCGCACCACGCACTTGAGCGGGCAGCGCGCACGCGTGCGGGGCACTCAAAATGCACTATTAGCGTGCGCTACGGTACCTTAGCGCACGCTCAAGTGCGCCCCCGCACAGTTGCGCGGTTTAGTAAACATACCCCTGTGTCTTTTGGGGAAACTGCTAGGTACTTGTGATTGGCCACTGTTGGAAACAGGATACTGGGCTTAATGGACCCTAGTCTGACTGAGTATGGCATATTTTATGATCTTAATCCTACCCCCTGAGTCCCCACTTATACTCCCTATATTGAGCCTACTTTATAGCCTTTCTTCTGTTTTCTCCCCAATCTTAGTCTCCACCTGTAAGAATCCCTTCTTTCCCACATCCCTAGTACCCACTCTTCTGCCTTCTTCTCCACATCCCCAGTACCCATCCATACACTTCCTTCTCCATTATTCATTAACCTTGTCTTTCCTCTTTCTTACCCCAGCATGTATTCTTTTACCCCTCCCTTTCAGCCTTCCCCTGGTTATGACTTTGCTTCTTCCCCACTCCCCAGAATATCTGTTCTCCTCTCCCTTCTCACTCTGCCAGCATCTCCCTCCCCCCCCCAACCCTAGTATTTGCCAGCATTAACTCTTGTTCTTTTCCAGGACCCCATCCCTAGAATTAGCTCCCTTCCAGTCCCGGCCCAAGTATCCATCCATTTCCAGATCCATCTCCTCAGCACCAGTATCAGCCAGTGCTGTATTGGGCCATTTGTTGCCCCCTCCCCCAGCCCCTATATTGGCCCATTTCCAGTCCTAGCCTTCTCCCCTGATACCAGTATCAGTTGATTTCCAGTCTTAGCCAACACAGCAACAGGAGCATTTGCTTTTGGTCCAGTGGCTGTACAGAGCATTAATACAGCTGTGGGAGCAAAATCAAATGCTCCCGTGGCTTTGTTAAACACGATATAGCCGTGGCTTTGGAGGCAGGTGGCAGACTGGAAATGAGCCAGTGAGGCAGGCTTCCTGTGCCCCTTTGCTGGTGCGATCTAAAACCAGCCCTGATTAAATCTAGGCATGAGAATGATGTAAATGTCTATGCCTAGATTTTTAAAGAATGCATGTAAAATTATAGTATTTTATAACTTATGTGCACAGATTTATGCTTTATCCAAGCTCAGCCCCTGGGCACGCTCACAGCAATAATATGTTCCGTTGGCCTGCTGTGCATACTTACAAAAGAGTGATTGGCTAAAGTATGTGTGAGGTTCGTTGAAAAAATATGACTTATATGCGTTGATGGCATGCAATCTTACAAGGCTCTTTTTCCAAATTGGTTAATTTTATAGACTATGTCGAGAGATCTTGTGGTGATGATATCTGATGATATCACATTCAGAAAGTAGTGCTCAAGGAAACATCTGGATCAAGATGAATGCTAAGATATGTAGAGAAGGATACATTGGCACTGCCCTCAGCCTCTGCCTTTCGGCAGAAGAGGATTAGAGAAGAAAAAGGCAGTACCAAAATCGTGGAATGAGTTACCGGTACTTTTGGTGATTAGGGATCTTGTGGATTATGTCCAATTTCGAAGAGCTTTAAAGACTTGGTTGTGGAGGAAATTTTTTAACTGTATTTGATTGAATTGTTTTCTTCTTATTGTAATCTGCTTCACACATCTGTAGATTTGTAAAAGCGGAATATAAGAAATGTTGTTAAATTAAATTTGCATTAATTATAACCGGTAGGAAATAAGTAATAAGTTCTCACTTAGAGAGAAGTATTATTTGGAGCTTTTGTCCAATTCTGGAGTCTGTACCTCTAGAACAGAGGTTCTCAACCAAATCCTTGGGATAACCTGACTGGCTAGGTGTTTCATTATAATCATATTGAATATGCATGAAAGGGATTTGTATTGGAGTGGAGGAGTAGCCTAGTGGTTAGCGAAGTTGCATGGTGACCAAGTGACCAGGGTTCAGTTCCCACTGACACTCTTAGCACCTTGGGCAAGTCACTTTACTCTCCATTATCTTGGAAGAAAGGCCTGGCAAGCTACTTCCAGTTACACCTTGCCAAGAAAACCCAGGGACTGCTGGGTTTTGTTTATTTATTTATGCAATCTCTGGATATGCCACTAGGGCCAGAGCATAAAAGTGGTTTACAATGTAAAAGCTGCAAAAGAAGGAAAAGGAAAGGAATGCCAATCAATTGACAGGACAGAATAGCAAAAGAAAGGTGTGGTAAGAGAAATAGTAGGAAGAGAGGGGGCAGACCAACAAACAGACAAAACCACTCAAACTGAAGAGACCTCGGAAGACTGGTCTACTGAGGTGGGTGGGGAGGTACATTAAATGCTAGTTGGGTGTGTTTTCAAGGCAGCTTTAAACCTAGGAAAGGAAAGCTCAGAGCGGAGAGGGGGTGGGAGTGAATTCCACAGAGCGGGGCCCAAGAAGAAAAAGGCAGCACCTCGAGTGCATTCCAGGTGGGCCTGTGAGACTGAGGGGAGAGTTAAGCAGTGAGTGTGAACAGACCGGAGAAGACAGTAGGCGTTATGGACATGAACGTCAGCCAGGTAACGGTGGGCAGAGGTGTGAATAACCTTGTAGGCAAAGATAAGAATTTTGTATTGAATTCGGTAATGGACAGGCAACAAATGCAAACGAACCAGGAGAGGAGAGCCATGATTAAAGTCGGAAGAGTGAGTGAGTGAGAATACGAGCAGCTGTATTCTGAAGCAACTGTAGTCTGTGTAGCTGATACTGAGGGAGGCCGGCTAGTACTATATTGCAGTAATCAATTCTGGAGATAATAAGAGATAGACGAAGTCCGACAGACAGGAAAGAAGAGTGCGGTAGTCCACGAGGTGGAACACAGAAGAAAGATCAAGAGAGACAACAAGAGTGAGGTCACCCTTTTCGTGTGCAATGTGAAGTTCATTTAACAGAGAAAGAAGAATAGATTCCATACTGTGACCCTCTCAAAAACCAGACTGATGTGGGTGAAGGGCATTGATAAAAAGGAAATGTGAGAACAGCTGGACAAAAACAAAGAACTCTAGAAGCTTAGACAGAATGCAGAGGTTAGATACTGGTCACCAATTGGCAGGGAGAGAAGGATCAAGGGAAGGCTTCTTGAGACTAGGAAGGACTAACGCATGTTCCCAGGAGGCAGGGAAAGACTGGAGTTGTGCATGGAAAGAAGAGGCGGCAGGAAGGTTAGTGAAGGCTCCAAGAGTCACGTCAAGGGGTTGGGGTCGAAGGAACAAGTAGTTTTACGAGTGGCAGATAAAGTTGTAGCTAGTTCAGATGCAGAGATCGGGTTAAAGGATGACCAGGTATGTGGAAGAGAATGGGGTAGGAGGGGAGGAGACAGAGAAGGGGATGGAGGGGCAGGAGAGAGTGGAACTGGGTAGGAGGGAAGAGAAGAACGAAGAGAGAACCTTATCAGAGAAAAAAAATCTGCCAATTCAGAAGGGTCTGGGACCGCAGAAGTGGGTGGAGATGATAAGGTAGGCAGAGCCGAAAGGGCACCAAACAGAGTAAAGCTGGCGAGAAGACTGGGAAGCAGAAGAAATTAAATGAGAATAATACTCGCGTATAGCCTGGGTGATTGAAGAGCGATATAACTGATGGTGTTAATGGAATACATCTTGCATAGCAGAGGAGGGATAGGAGCACCAAACATGCTCAGCATGGTGCAGGTACGACCGAAGAAGATGGAGGCTGGGATGGTACCAAGGATGACGGATGGGGCGAAGAGCAGTGGGGGGTGGGGGGGGTGGGGGTGGGGGGGGTGGTCGGGGGGAGCTAGGAGATCAAGCGCAGTAGAGAAGGTAGCATTCCAGGTGAGAGCCTGGGAATCTGGGGACAGGAGGGAGAAATTTGAAGTTAGGAGCTGATCTGCTGATGGGAAGAGCTGCAAAGTGTGGGGGGACAATACAGCGCCTAGTTTGTGAGGGGAGGGATAAGGGGGACAAGAGAGAAATGGAAAGCCATAAGGAAAAGCAAACACAGCAGTGGTCAGTCCAAGGGAGAGGAAGTGATGAAAGCATCAGTGGAAAATAAGGGGAGACAAAAGGCGTAACATTGAGGTCAAGCGTGCTACCTGCTGTATGCATTGGGAAAGGGCCATGCTGTCTTGGGGAAAGGTCATCAAGGAGGAAGACGAAGGCCTTGTCATGAGGGCGGGAAGGCACATCCAGATGAAGATTAAAGTCCACTAAGAACATAACGTGCCAGAAGTCAGCATTGACTCAACAGCATGCATTGCATTTTTGGATGCAATGCATGCAAATTTCTCTCATTCATATTCAATGTCATTATCCTGAAAACCTGACTGGCTAGGTGTGACCTGAGGACTGGGTCGAGAACCCCTACTGTAGAAGAATAGTGACAGAATAGAGGCAGTCTAGGGAAGGGCTACCAAAATAATAGAGTCTGCACCAAAAAGGACTAAATACATATTTATTGAAGGAGAAAAAGGGCATTAAGATATTCAGATATTCCTTATCGTCCCTCCAGTCCAGTCCCACACCTCTGGGTAGTGTACCTCTTCCAGCAGCTTGGAGACTGAGCATGACATGTTTTTGATGACACTAGTGTACTTAAGCAGCTGGCACTGCCTACCAGCCCTATGCTCAGTCCACAAGCAGCTGGAGGAGGTAGTGAGCCAGGGTGCTGGACTCACTGAAAGGACAACTGAGGAGATAGGTTTAGTTAGAATTTCCTTTTTATTTCCCCCTGTTAAGGTGCAGGTTTCTTTGTTTTTAAAGACAGAAAAAAAATCTGAAGGATCAAAAAGAACCCGGGGTACAACAGGGCTGAGGGGAGGATATTCTTTCTCCACCCCTCTAGGATTTCAGGGTGGGGGCCATCCTCAGTCCAAGACTTCTGGTGGCTCCCAAACCCGTTGTCGGGTGAGGAGCCGCCGCGGGGGCAGTAGTTGATTTGACGGGAGTGAAAGCCTGCAGCCCCGAGTCGCCCCCCTCAGCGCCGAAACCGGGAAGGAAGGCTGAGCGTGAGGGGTAGAAAAGCAACACAGCAAAGAGGCTCCAAGGTAAGAGCGGAGGGGGGGGGGGGGACAGCAGGAACTCCTAGCAACTGCCGGAACACGAGGAGGCAGAGTGACCTGCAGCCACATGTTTGGGAGCCTGCAGCGTCACGGGAAACTCCCCCCGCTGTGTTTAGGCACGATTTCTTCTTCAGGCCCGCGTGCATTGTAACCCCCCCCCCCCCACTGTGCTTTGGGTGCCTGGGAGACTCAGCAACCGGAGAATAAAGCAGGACAGAGCAGCTTCTTCCTAGGGGGCCATTTGCAGTTTCCTGTCAATTTCAGTTTAAGTTAATTAGATTTTGCTAAAGTGATTTTATTTTAGTTCAGGTACTCTAGTGCTCCGTGCCTGAGCCTATGGAGGTGCACTGTGCTAGGGATCCTTTTAACTACCTGGGTACAGATTGAGGGCATTCTGCGGAGTGCCCGCAGCTCTTCCCACTATGTCGGCCAGACCGCAGTGCCTGGTATGGGATGATATCAAGCGGGATGCCACATCATTACGTTTTGAGCTGTATTACACAAGGAATGCTTATTCGGTGCACAATGACTTGATGCAGACCTGTGGAAAAAGCCCAACTTACTTTGTTGCTGGGCAGATTTCAGAGAGCTGTTGTGCCTGGTCAAGTGATATAAGTGACAGTTTGTTGAGACATTGTGACTTTTTCCTGGGAAGGGTCAGGCAAAAAGTTAGAGACAGAAATAAGTGAAAGATAAGCAGTAAAGAGTTTGTAGTAGCTACAGTTTTTTGTTCTGTGAAAAACAGGAAGTACCTGAATATAAGAAATGTATATAACTAGAAAGATAGACACAGTCATATAACTTGGAGATAACTATTTTACAGGGAACATGGGCTATGGAGGGTTAAGTGGCTTTCCTAACCAGGGCTCTACAGATAACCAACAGGATTTGAGGGATTTTTTTATTATATTAAGTTGCTAGCTCTCTGAATGGGAGCTCTTAAAAGGGTTTATTGTATATTTTTAAAGCAAGGTTACTTTCTTTTTGGTGCTTTAGTGGAACTTTCCTTGAGCACAGTAGATTGCTGAACTCTAGTAACCTCCTCAGGTTTGGAAACTGCTAGCACCTAATCAGGAGTTCCTTATCGTTCCTCCAGCTTAGTCCTCTACGTATGGGTTGTGCACCTCCTCCTGCAGCATGAAGACTGGACCAATCAAATTTCAGCATCACTGGATACAGCATCTCTGCCATCTCATCCATCCCAGTGTGTCCAGTCTTCATGCAGCAGGAAGACGTGAGTGAGCCTGGCTGGGCTCACTAGTTAGTCAGTTAGGTCTTTAGTCTGTAGCTAACCTTTTTGTGGTTTATTTTTTGGGCTCTATTAGAGCTTCTATTGCTTTCTTAGCTTAAGGGGTGCTTGTTGCTTTAAATTTGCTGATTTCATCGGCTCTCCGTGGGGGGGGGACCCGAGGGAGGTCTCTCCTCTGTTCTGCCTAAGCGGCTGCTTTTTTCTTGCTCTGTCCTCCTTAATTTAAGGATCTCTGCCCCAGGGATATTCGGGGCAGAGCTCCGGCGGCGACTGCACAGCAGCACCCCTCCGATAGAGGTAAGGTGTGCGCTGGGGGAGTACTGGTGGATTCCGGCGGCAGAGTGCAGTGCAAACGTTGTGAAGCTGCCTCTCCTCTGCTCGTCGGCAGTTTGGGTCTGTTCTTGGCTGCACCCGAGTTCCTTGAGCTGCGGGTGTAGGGTAGGCTGCCTCAGGCGTTGGTTCCTCGGCCGGGTGATTTTTTCCCGTCGCCGAGAGAAAGCGTGCCAAAATGCTTTTCTGCCTTACCGCGGCCATTTTGTGAGCCGCGGCTTGCTTTCCGTGTGCGGCACACGCGGCTGATTTCTTTTTGTCTCCCGGTACACGGGAGCACCGTCAGAGGTTTTTCCCCTCCGCCTGTTTTGTTTTGTTTTCTTCTTTTTCTGCTTTTCTTTATCCTCTTGTTTTATTTCCTTTTCTTTTTCCTCAGAGTCCCTTCCGAGGGGGAGGGGTCGTGTTCTTTCTCTGTTCTCCTTCGGGAGCAGAGAGCTGGCTTTCATTTCGCTGCTGTTTTGGAGCTTTCAGCAGCAAATGTGCATGACCAGTTAAACAAAGGCATCAGAATTTGAAATAAAAAAAACCAAAAAAAAAAAAACCAACTAGTGATAGCCGGGAGACAGAGCAGAGCCACTACGCCCTGGTTCAGCCTGACAAGGCAGCTGGGGTCTGGGGTTCCGTTCCCCACGGTGCCCTTTATTGCAGCTGGCTGAGGCATTCTTTCCAACCTTGTGTCCTGGGTCTTCTGGTACAGGACCAGTGTTTGCCTTTCGGCTTCCGTCAGTTCCTTGTCTGCACTTGGGAAGCTGCGGGGTGAGGTTCCATGCCAGCGGGGTCTCTCTGTGTTATTTGTGGGTCCCGGAGGGGCGCGGTTCCGGAGACAGGCGTCTGTCACCGCTGTGCCTCTGTCTCTCTTACTATGGAGCAGCGCCTGGAGAGTTCCTTGGCTGCTGCATCTCAGAAGGACACAGATGCTGTGGAGTTGGAGTCCCCCCTGGAGGGTCCGTCGGGGACGGCTTCGGCGGTACCTTTGGGTGCTGGAGAGCAGGCAGAGCTCGGGGCTTTGCCAGTGGAGGATTTTTCTCCCGATTTCGTTTTACTGATGCACCAGGCGTTCTGTCGTAGGCGTCAGAGCATGGGCGGTGGTCCGGGGGCGACCGCGCAGTCCCCTGCGCCTGTGCTTGCGTCTTTAGGTCTCAAAGCGCCCAAACGCCAGCGTTTGCATGAACCCTTTCAGTCGGAGGCGGATTGGCCGGAGGGCGAAGATCAGGACTTCGACTTGGAAGCGGATGGGGAGGCCTTAGAGGAAGGCGAACTCCCGGAGCCTGAGGATCAGGCTAAAATTATTTGTGTGTTTCGCCGGGAGGAGTTGCCCGCGCTCGTAGCTGAAGCGCTTCAAACTCTCGGTTTGGCACCTGCGCCGCCGGTCGAAGAATCTGACGGGGTCGACCCCATCATTCAAGCGGTGCGGCAGACTCAGGTGGTTTTTCCTATCCACAAGGTCATCGATCAGATGATTCGGGCGGAATGGGATACCCCTGAATCTGGCCTCAAGGGAGTAAAAGTTATGCGCAAGCTGTATCCTATGGCCGATGCGGACCTCGAGCGGTTTCGCTCTCCCAAAGTAGATGCAGCGGTTTCGGCTGTGACTAAGAAGACCACTATTCCTGTGGAAGGTAGTGCGGCGTTGCGGGAGCCGCAGGACAGGAAAATGGATGGTCTATTGAAACAGTCCTTTGAGGCGGACGCGGTTGCGCTGCAGGCCTCCGTTTGTGGGGCTTGGATTGCTTGGGCCTGTCTTCGCTGGGTTCAGCGGCTTCGACAGGTGCCGGCCTTGGAAGCCGAAGATTTCGGTGAGCTCCAGCGCTTGGAGTCGGGTTCGGCGTATTTGGCGGATGTTCATTACGACCTTATCAGGGCGCTATCCAATAGCATGGCGTCCGTGGTGGCTACCCGAAGAGCCCTTTGGTTAAAGAATTGGGCAGCGGATGGTTCTTCCAAATCGCGGCTCGGCAGACTGCCCTTCAAGGGTATGCTGCTGTTCGGTGAGGATCTTGACAGGTTAGTCAAGGATTTGGGGGAATCCAAGGGCGGTCGTCTGCCGGAGGATCGGCCAAAAAGGGGAAGGTTCCTTTCTGCCCCTCGGGGTCAGTCTCGGGACTTTCGTCGGTTTCGCTCTCCCCCGCTATGGGGGGTTTCAGCGCGGTCGATATGTCTCGCGGACCTCCAGCTTTCGGGGTTTTCGAGGAGCCAGTCGCGGATTCGCGGCAGCTACCCCTGCCGCCGCCCGTAAGCCCCAATGAAGGGCAGCGGGTCCAGGTGGAGATTCCAGCGATCGGAGGGCGTCTTCGACGTTTTCTCTCTGCTTGGGCCCAGATAACGTCCGATCAATGGGTTTTGGAGATCGTTCGAGACGGGTATGCCCTGGACTTGGCCAGACCCGTGCTCGATTCCTTTGTGGCGTCTCCCTGCCGCGGAGCTCGGAAGACGGCTCAAGTCCGGCAGACCCTCGATCATCTGCTTCGGCTGGGAGCGGTGGTTCCCGTGCCTCCGGAAGAATATGGTCTTGGGAGGTATTCCATTTATTTCGTGGTGCCAAAGAAAGGTGGGACTCTTCGTCCCATTTTGGATCTCAAAGGAGTGAACCGCTGCCTGCGGGTGCCGCACTTTCAGATGGAAACCTTACGGTCCGTGCTTGTGGCCGTTCGCAAGGGCGAGTTTCTCACATCACTCGACCTCACGAAGGCTTATCTCCATATTCCTATTCGGGAGGTGCATCAGCGCTATCTCCGGTTCGCTCTTCCGTGGGGTCACTTCCAGTTCCAGGCTTTGCCCTTCGGCCTAGCAACCGCTCCTCGAGTGTTCACCAAAATCATGGTGGTCGTGGCAGTGGCATTGCGCAAAGAAGGGGTGCTGGTGCATCCCTATCTGGACGATTGGTTGATTCGAGGAAAGTCTCGTTCGGAGAGCTTGTCGGCGACAGCGCAGGTGGTAGGACTGCTGCAGTCCCTCGGCTGGGTCGTCAACCCGCAGAAGAGCCAGTTGGTTCCGACGCAGTCCCTCGAGTATTTGGGGGTGCTCTTCGATACTCACAGGGGCTTCGTTTTTCTTCCCGAACGCAGAGTGCTGGGTCTTCAGTCCCTCGTACGCCGGTTTCGGCAAGTCCCAGCTCCGTCGGCTTGGCACTACCTTCAGTTGCTGGGAACGATGGTGGCCTCATTAGAGGTAGTACCGTGGGCTCGCTTTCACATGCGGTTGCTCCAGCGGGCCTTGCTGCGTCGTTGGTCCAATCAGTCCGATTCCCTGAGCAGGCGTCTTCGCTGCCCGGCGATGGTGCGTCGGGATTTAACATGGTGGCTTCGGCCGGCTTCGCTCCGCGCGGGGATGCCCTTGGAGCAGCCAGACTGGATTCCGCTGTTGACGGATGCTTGTCTGACGGGCTGGGGCGCGCACTGCGGCGCTCAAGTGACGCAGGGCCTCTGGTCTACGGAGGAGAGCGGTTGGTCGATCAACCGCTTGGAACTTCGGGCAGTCCGGTTGGCGTTGCAAAGCTTCGAGACCCTGATATCGCACAGGGCGGTGCGGGTTCTCTCCGACAACGCGGCGACAGTGGCGTACATAAATCGACAAGGCGGCACCGGCAGCTCAGGCCTGGAAATGGAAGCCCGGTCGCTGTTCGAATGGGTAGAGCCCAGGCTACAGGCCATATCGGCAGCGCATATTGCCGGGAAGGACAACGTGACGGTGGATTTTCTCAGCAGAGTCCACGTGGATGCCGGAGAGTGGGAACTCAATCCAACGGTGTTCGAGCAGGTGGTTCTGCGTTGGGGGCAGCCGGTGATGGATTTGATGGCCACGTTCCGGTCTGCGAAGGCGGCTCGATTCTTCAGCCGCCGACGGGAGCCGATGTCGGAGGGCATCGATGCTCTGTTGCAGGTCTGGCCTTCAAGGGGTCTTCTTTACGTTTTTCCGCCGTGGCCGCTTCTCGGGCGCGTGATTCAGCGAATCGAGTCTCACCGGGGTCGTGTGCTGTTAATAGCACTGGATTGGCCTCGTCGTCCTTGGTATGCCGATCTCATGCGGTTGGTGGAAGGCCCCCCGTGGCATCTTCCCCTGGACCCGGATCTGTTGTGTCAGGGTCCACTTCGCATGCCGCAAGTGGGGAGATTCTCTCTTACGGCCTGGCTATTGAAAGGGCGTGGCTAAGGAAGAAAGGTTATTCAAAGGCGGTCATAGCAACTCTGCTTCAAGCTCGCAAGAGGTCCACTTCGCTAGCCTATGTACGCGTCTGGCGTATTTTTGAGGACTGGTGTTCTCGGCGTCAGGTGCGAGCGGCTACGGCTTCTCTTCCGCTGTTGTTGGATTTTCTGCAAGACGGGTTTGCCAAAGGTTTGGCCGCCAGTTCCTTACGGGTGCAGTTGGCGGCGCTTTCCTGCTACAGAGGTAAAATTCAGGGCGTGGCGCTGGGGGCCCATGCTGATGTGATACGCTTCTTGAGGGCCGTTTCCCGGCTGCGTCCGGCCCGCCGGATTTGTGTCCCTGCGTGGGATCTCAACTTAGTCTTGCATGCTCTCAGTGCGGCTCCCTTTGAGCCGCTCTCGCGGAGTTCGGTAAAGGATCTGACCCTTAAGACGGTGTTCTTGGTGGCAATTTGCTCAGCTCGACGCATTTCGGAGCTTCAGGCTCTTTCTTGCAGGGAGCCCTTCCTTTCTTTCTCCGATCAGAAGGTGGTTCTCCGCCCAGTGCCTTCATTTTTGCCTAAGGTGTCTTCTGACTTTCATTTGAATCAGGTAGTGTCGCTTCCAGTGTTTCCCGCGTCGGGGGAACAGGGTTCCGATCGGGGGCTCAGTCGGTTGGACCTTAAGAGAGTTTTGCGTCGATATTTGAAAGTCACTAGCGTTTTCCGCAAATCCGATCGTTTGTTCGTTCTCTTTGGAGGGCCTCGCAAAGGTGAGGCGGCGGCGAAAGCTTCCATTGCCCGCTGGATTAAGGAGGCGATTGGCTCGGCCTTCTGTTGCAAGGTCGGGTGCCGCCGGTCGGTCTGCGAGCTCACTCTACCAGAGCGCATGCGGCGTCTTGGGCGGAGTTTAGCTTGGTTTCGCCGGTGGAGATATGTAAGGCGGCCACATGGTCTTCTCTCCACACTTTCAGTAAGCACTATCGGCTTGACGTCTTGGCGGCGGCCGATGCCGGTTTTGGTTCCGCGGTGTTGCGTGCCGGCTGGAATAATCCCGCCCGTTAGTCTGCTTTGTTACATCCCATACGTAGAGGACTAAGCTGGAGGAACGATAAGGAAATAGTAATTACACTTACCTGGTAATTGTAGTTCCTTGAGAGACGACAGCTTAGTCCTCCTGCCCTCCCTTGTAGAGTTTTTTGGCTCGGCATGCCTTTGATTCAGATGTCGTTTTTCACAGGTGAGTGTGTTTCCTTTTCTTTTCTTTCTCTGGCTGCTTATGCTGCGGCAGTGGTGAGACCTTTTCTTTGGGTCTCTTTTCAATTGACTAATATGCTAAATGATAAAAAAAAGAAAATAGACATGGCTTTGCATTCTGCTGATGGTTTCTCTGCTTAAAGGTTAGCTATTTCTCTGAGTTTGCTTTGACAGTAGTTCACTGGGATGGATGAGATGGCAGAGATGCTGTATCCAGTGATGCTGAAATTTGATTGGTCCAGTCTTCATGCTGCAGGAGGAGGTGCACAACCCATACGTAGAGGACTAAGCTGTCGTCTCTCAAGGAACTACAATTACCAGGTAAGTGTAATTACTATTTAGTGGGCCTTATTTCCTGAGAGCAGCTGAGGCCTGCATAAAAGGCTCCAGTGCCCTGCCCTGTTGAGGCTTTCCTAACCAGGGCTCTACAGATCAACCAACAGTAAGGATTTGAGGGATTTTTTATTATATTAAATTGCTAGCTCTCTGACTGGGAGCTCTTAAAAGGTTTTTTGTATATTTTTAAAGCAAGGTTACTTTCTTTTTGGTGCTTTAGTGGAACTTTCCTTGAGCACAGTAGGTTGCTGAACTCTAGTAACCTCCTCAGGTTTGGAAACTGCTAACACCTAATCAGTTGTTAGTTCCCTCCCTTCCACCCCGACTTCCACCCAACCCTAGTGAGCAGCTTTGCTTTATAGGGCACCTCCCCCTTTAACAAATCACAGAGAATTGGACCAGCACATTTTGAATATAATTAAAGAGATTTAACTGTTTTTTTTCTCTGAAAGGACAGCTGGGAAACCGCTGGTACTTGGTAGATCTCTCTGTTTTGCTTTAACAGATACCTAAGCTCCACGAACAGAACAATGGCTGGGAAAAATCGTATCGCTAAAGCTGTTGCCCCCGTTACAGCTTCTGCCTCTGTCCAGACAGAGGTCCTAATGCCAGTTGAAGGACCAGTTCCATGTGCAGGGTGCCTGCATGCTGAAGCTCTGAGGAAACAAGTGGAGGAACTCAGAGAGCAGGTGGCGAGGCTGAGGAGCATTCAAGACAGTGAGAAGTACATTGATGAGATGCTTCTTGCAGCAACCAAGCTCTCCAGCACAGGAGAAGATGGGTGCCAACAGAATGTCGAGGGTTGGACACAAGTCACCAGGGCCTGCAAAATCACCAATCCAACTTCTCCAGCCCTTGAATTGAAGAACCATTATGCAGCCCTGGAAGAGGAGGAGGTGAAAGCATCCCTGGAAAGGGAAGAACCAGAGCTCAAGTACCCCAAAGTTGCAGAAATTGTGACCAGAAGGAAACGAAGGGTAGTGGTGGTTGGAGACTCTCTTCTGAGGGGTACTGAGGCGTCCATCTGCCGACAAGACTTGATGTCCAGAGAGGTATGCTGTCTGCCTGGTGCCAAAATCCAAGATGTTACGGAGAGTTTGCCGAGACTCATCAAGCCCACTGACTATTACCCAATGTTTCTAATCCATGTTGGAACAAATGATACTGCCAGGTATACCTCGGATCGTATCAAAAGTGACTTCATGGCTCTGGGACAGAGGGTGAAGCAGTTAGGTGCACAGGTGGTGTTCTCTTCAATCCTCCCTGTTGAGGGTAAAGGCCATGGCAGAGAGGCTCGTATCCTGGAGATGAATGCATGGCTGCGTGGATGATGTCATTGAGAGCGTTTTGGTTTCCTAGACCATGGGATGCTGTTCCAAGGGTTGCAGAGCAGAGAGGGCTTCCATCTGTCCAAGAAAGGTCAACGCATCTTCGGTAGTAGACTGGCTAATCTACTGAAGAGGGCTTTAAACTAGATTCATTGGGGATGGGTGAAGAAAGCCCCCAGGTAAGTGAAAGCCCCCAGGTAGGTGATACTTTAAATATCTTTATAGAAATGGGTAACAGGGGTAACATATGGAAAGCAGTGTGTATAAATGCCCGTAGCATGGGAAATAAGATCCCTGATGTTGAAGCTTTGATGGGAATGGCTGACTTGGATTTAGTGGCAGTTACAGCAACATGGTTCACAGAAAACCACGATTGGGATGTAACTATACTTGGCTATACTTTATTCAGAAAGGACTGGGTAGGTAGAAGGGGAGGAGGAGTGGCACTATATGTAAAAAATAATATTAAAGCTTTGGAATTACAGAGCTTAAAAGGGAGAGAGGAGGCTTTGTGGGTTAAACTAGAAAGAGGAAAAGAGAAATCTTTTTGCATTGGTGTGATATACAGACCTCCCTCACAAGAGGAAGAGATGGATAGAGAGTTAATTGAAGACATACGCAGCATTGCTAGGAAAGGGGAAGTGCTACTGATAGGAGATTTCAATATGCCAGATGTTGATTGGCACATTCCTGCTGCAGTATCAGCTAGAAGTAAGGAGATCCTGGATTCTCTACAGGGAGAACTATTCAGGCAATTGGTAACAGACCCCACACGTGAAAGGGCCATACTGGACTTGGTGCTTACCAATGGTGAAAGTGTTTCTGATGTTGTAGTGGGAGATCATTTTGCATCCAGTGATCACCAGATGGTGTGGTTCAGTATTAGGACTAGGGCTCTTAGAATCCATTCAAAGGTGAGGATCTTAGACTTTAGGAAGACTAACTTTGCGAAGATGGGCCAATACCTCAGGGAGTCGTTAGTGGGATGGGAACAGCTGGGGGATGTAGAAAAACAGTGGGCAAAACTGAAAGGGGATATTTTAAGGGCAACCAACCTTTTTGTTAAAATGGTAAATAAAGGCAAAAGAAAAGGAGACCGCTATGGATTTCGAAGGAAGTAGCTGAAAAAGTGAAGAAAAAGAGGGAGGCCTTCATGAAATACAAGAGATCACAGAGAGAGGAAGCTAGGCATCTGTATTTCAAAAAACTTAGAGAAGCTAGCAAAGTAGTCAAGAAGGCAAAGATTCAAAAGGAGGAGGAAATAGCCAATGCAATAAAATGGGGGGATAAGACATTTTTCAGATATATTAGTGAGAAGAGGAAGGGCAAAAGTGGTATTGTCAGACTCAAGGGTGCAGGGGAGGAATATGTAGAAGCTGATAAGGATAAAGCGGAATTGCTTAACAAATATTTTTGTTCTGTGTTCACAGATGAAGAACCAGGAGCAGGACCTCAGAAAACACCCACAAATAGGAACAGAAGCGAGGGACATCTTGAATAATTTTCAGAAGACTGTGTTCGTGAGAAATTATCTCAACTTAAAGTAGACAAAGCAATGGGACCGGATGGGATACACCCTAGAATACTGAGGGAACTTGGGGACATTCTAGCAACTCCACTGACTGACCCTTTCAATGCCTTGTTCGAATCGGGAGTGGTGCCAAAGGACTGGAGAGAGGCTCATGTGGTGCCTTTACACAAAAGCGGAAGTAAGGATGTGATTGAAAACTACAGGCCGGTTAGTTTAACTTCGGTGGTGAGTAAATTATTGGAAACGCTGCTGAAAGAGAAAATAGTGAGGTTTCTGGAGTCCAGCGGATTACAGGATCCGAGGCAGCATGGATTCACCAGAGGCAGGTCTTGTCAGACAAATCTGATTGATTTCTTTGACTGGGTGAATAGGGAGTTGGACCGAGGGAGAGCTCTAGATGTGGTGTATTTAGATTTCAGTAAAGCCTTTGACACTGTTCCTCACAGGCGACTTATAAACAAACTGAGCACCCTAGGGATGGACCCTAAAGTTACTGCTTGGGTTAGAAATTGGTTGGGTGGGAGGCGACAAAGAGTACAAGTAAATGGAGCTCACTCTAAGGAGAAGGATGTTACCAGTGGTGTGCCCCAGGGATCTTTCTTTTTAACATCTTTGTTAGTGATATAGCGGAAGGGCTGTCGTGTAAGGTTTGCCTCTTTGTGAATGATACCAAAATCTGCAATAGAGTAGACACCCAGGAAGGTGTAGATAACATGAGGAGGGATCTAGCTAAGCTTGAAGAATGGTCTAGAATTTGTCAGCTGGGATTTAATGTTAAAAAATGTAAGGTCATGCATTTGGGCTGCAGCAATCCAAGGGAGCAATATAGTATAGGGGCTGAAGTACTTTTGTCCACTAAAGAAGAGCGGGACCTAGGCGTAGTTGTGTCTGATGATCTTAAAGTAGCTAAACAGGTAGAAAAGACGATGGCAAAAGCTAGAAGGATGCTTGGGTGCATACGGAGAGGAGTGGCTAGCAGAAAAAAGGAGGTGATAATGCCTCTCTATAACTCTTTGGTGTGACCTCATTTGGAGTATAGTGTGCAATTCTGGAGACCGCACCTTCAAAAGGATGTGAACAGCATGGAGTCGGTGCAGAGGGTGGCTACTAAAATGATTAGTGGGCTTCATTTTAAAGCATATGAGGACAGACTGAAGGATCTTAATATGTACACCTTAGAGGAAAGGCGGGATAGAGGTGATATGATTGAGAAGTTTAAATACCTCCGTGGCATAAATGTTCAGGGAGAGAGCCTCTTTCAATTGAAAGCAAGTTCTGCTATGAGGGGACATGGGATGAGGGTGAAGGGAGATAGATTCAGGAGTGATATGCGGAAATATTTCTTTACGGAAAGAGTAGAGGATTCATGGAATAGTCTCCCAGTGGAGGTGGTAGGGATGAGGACAGTAACTGAATTCAAAAAAGCATGGGGCCAACACAGAGGATCTCTAAAGATAAAAAGGGGACTGTTGTAGTTGTTGATATGGAAGGACAGACTAGATAGGCCATGCGGTCTTTTTCTGTCATCATGTTTCTATGTCAGTGGATAGGAGACAAATGAAATCCTTCCATCTGTGTATGGTCAGTGAGTAACCTGACATGATCACCCATTGTCTCTTAGCCCAGACTTTATTTAGAGATCAAGGGCAGTTTACAATGAATATAACACAATTACATTATAACTTAGAACTCACTTTTAACAGCTTAAAAGCTGTTTAGCAAAAGATCTAAATAACATAATAAAGTACCGTAAGTTATTTACACAGTCTTGAAGGACTAGAAAGGGGGACTGTTACTTCTGGAGAGAAATCTGCAACTGTGAGTATATACTTCTGGTAATTTTCTAAAAAGAATTCTTTGTATTAAAGCTACTTAATCTGTGAACCCACTGTTTTTTGTTGGATCAGTTAGGGTCTAGTAGCAGCAATTAAAGTTTGAATTTAAAACACAGAGGAGAACTTTCTGGTTACATTTCATATCCAGCAGAGAGCTTGTAGTTTAAATAGTCACTCAGGGCCAAGTAACAGCAAAGTACTTTTAGTTTAAATTTAACACACAGAAGAGAGCTTTCTGGTTACATTTGGAACCCAGCAGAGAGCTTGTAGTGTACATTTAATAGTCACTCAGGGCCTAGCATCAGAAAAGTACTTTTAGTTTTAAACACAGAAGAGAGCTTTCTGGTTAAATTCAGAACCCAGCAGAGAGCTTGTAGTTTAAATTTCATAAGAAGTTAGAGCCTAGCAGCAGCTAAGAGCTATAATTTAAATCAAATCAGAATTTAGCTTACCTCAGCAGCACAAGACAGGGTACTGTGTAGCAGCCCTCTTTTAATAAGTATTATTTCCTTCCATCCCTCCCCACACCCACCCACCCCTGGGATAATCACAGCTTTATAGGTACTTACACATCTTAAAAGACAGGAGGTGCTTTCAGGTGAAGCTCATTACCCAAATCAGTCATACACTAAGGACCTGAGATTAATTAAGCTTCCGGAGAACAAGGTATATTAAACGTATTAGGTACAGTTTTATTGGTATAAATACCCATAGCAACCCCTAGTAAATAAGAACTTAAAAGATCTAGACACAAACTTAAAACTAAGATGCAGACAGCAGTCCAGCAGCGGGATGGGGGCTTTCCAGTCTTTTGCATTGAGTGTCACATGTATGATTTTCTCCCAGTTGGTGAGAGGTCTTACGTGTGCACTAGGTGCAAGGAGCTCTTTGCTCTCAGGGAACAAGTCCGTTCTCTAGAGGCTAAAGTAGCAGACTTGGAAAACATAAGACAGACAGAGAGGTACATAGAAGAGAGCTACAGGGATATAGTCCTGAAGTCCCACCTCCAGTCTGGCAGCACCCCTGTTGCCATGGAGGAGAGAGGTCACGTGACAGGAGAGCATCACCATGGTGTGGCAGGAAGTGATCCTGTAACTAGGACCTGTCCTCCAGGTGATGTAAAACCCTCTCGCACCGAGGAAGTTTCTCCAGGGCCATGTGCCCATGAGGGAAGGGTTAGGACAGCCGTTATAGTTGGTGATTCGATCATTAGGCATGTAGATAGCTGGGTGGCTGGTGGAGGTGAGGATCGCCTGGTAACATGCCTGCCTGGTGCGAAGGTAGCGGACCTCATGCGCCACCTAGATAAGGTCTTAGATAGTGCTGGGGAGGAGTCTGCTGTCTTGGTACATGTCGGTACCAATGACATAGGAAAATGTGGTAGGGAGGTTCTGGAGGCAAAATTTAGGCTTTTAGGTAGGAAGTTGAAATCCAGAACTTCCATGGTAGCATTCGCCGAAATTCTTCACTGTTCCACGCGCAGGACCCAAAAGGCAGGCAGAGCTCCAGAGTCTCAATGCGTGGATGAGACAATGGTGCAGAGATGAGGGTTTTGGATTTGTTAGGAACTGGGGAACATTCTGGGGAAAGGAGGGGCTCTTCCGAAGGGATGGGCTTCACCTTAACCGGGATGGAACCAGGCTGCTGGCATTAACCTTTAAAAAGGAGATAGAGCAGCTTTTAAACTAGATATTAGGGGAAAGCCGACAGTCGCCCAAGAGTGGATGGTTCAGAAGAATGTATCCTTGAAGGATACTACCAAAAGCAGAGAGGTTCCACAAAAGAGTAAAGTAGCCCAAATGCCCTCAAGTATGGAGCAGACAGAGCTTAAAGATCCCAATTTACCCATGTCTAACAATAGCCAAATTAACATGAATAAAATACATTCTCTAAAATGCTTGTATACAAATGCTAGAAGTCTAAAGAATAAGATGGGAGAGTTAGAATATATAGCACTAAATGAAAGGTTAGATATGATTGGAATATCAGAGACATGGTGGAAGGAGGACAACCAGTGGGACACTGTGATACCTGGGTACAAACTATATCGTAATGATAGAGCTGATAAAATTGGTGGAGGGGTTGCTCTCTATGTTAGAGAGGGCATTGACACAGAAAGGATTAAAGTTTTGCAGGAAACAAAATCTGCTGTAGAATCTATATGGATTGAAATTCCATATAAAAGGGGGAAGGCAATGGCAGTGGGGATGTTCTATCGAGCACCTGGCCAGAATGACCAAATGGATGATGAAATGCTCAAAGAAATCAAGGAAGCTAACAAAAGTTACAGCGCAGTAATAATAATGGGTGATTTCAATTACCCCGGTATCAACTGGGTCAGTGTCACGTCAGGACATGCTAGGGAGATAAAGTTCCTAGATGAAGTAAATGACTGCTTCTTGGAGCAGCTGGTTCATGAACCAACCAGAGGGGAAGCCATATTAAACCTAGTCCTTAGTGGAACATCAGATCTAGTGCAAGAGATAAGGGTGTTGGGGCCACTTGGCAATAGTGATCATAGCATGATCGCCTTTGATTTAATTAGTGGAGGAGGGATAGTAAGGAAATCCACAGTACTACCTTTTAACTTTCGAAAGGGAGACTATGATAAAATGAGGAAAACAGTTAAGAAAAAACTAAAAGGAGCAGTTGCAAAGGTTAAAGACATACATCAAGCTTGTGTGTTGTTGAAAAATACTATCTTGGAAGCCCAGACCAGCTGTATTCCACGCTTTAAGAAAAGTGGAAGGAAGTCCAAAAAACTGCCAGCATGGTTTAAAGGTGAGGTCAGAGAGGCTGTTGCCAAAAAAGCATCTTTCAGGAAATGGAAAAAAGAGCCAAACGACGAAACCTGGAAACAGCACAAGCACTGGCAAGTCAAATGCAAGGCATTGATATAGCAGGCAAAGAGAGAATTTGAGAAGAAGCTTGCTGCGGAAGCAAAAACGCGAAATAAAGACCTTTTCAAGTACATTCGTAGCAAAAAATCTGTGAGAGAGTCAGTTGGTCCATTAGATGATAAAGGGGTTAAAGGAGCACTAAGAGGCGACAAGGCGATAGCGGAGAGACTGAATGAATTCTTTGCTTCGGTCTTTACTGAGGAAGATGTAGGGATGTTACCCATGACTGAAGTGGTATTAAAAGGTGCGGAAGAATTGAAGGAAATATCGATACATCGGGAAGATGTCTTACAACTATTAGATAAACTGAAGAGTAGCAAATCACCTGGGCCAGATGGTATACATCCAAGGGTGTTGAAAGAACTTTAATATGAGATTGCAGACCTGCTATCAGTAATCTGTGAACTATCATTAAAATCATCTCTAATACCTGAAGATTGGAGGATCGCCAATGTAACACTAATTTTTAAAAAGGGTTCCAGGGGTGATCCGGGAAACTACAGACCGGTGAGCCTGACGTCAGTACCGGGAAAAATGGTAGAAACCATCATAAAGAATAAAATTAGATAGTCACAACCTAATGGGAGACAGCCAACATGGCTTTAGACAAGGAAGATCTTGTCTTACTAATCTGTTATGTTTTTTTGAAGGAGTGAATAAACAGGTGGACAAAGCTGAGTCGGTTGATATTGTGTATCTGGACTTTCAGAAAGCCTTTGACAAGGTCCCTCATCAGAGACTTTTGGCAAAAGTAAAGAGTCATGGGATAGGAGCCAGTGTACTATTGTGGACCAGGAACTGGTTAAAAAATAGAAAGCAGAGGGTAGGGCTAAATGGCCAATTTTCCCAATGGAGAAAGGCGAATAGTGGAGTACCCCAGGGATCTGTGCTGAGTCCGCTGTTTTTGACATATTCATAAATGATCTGGAAATGGGAATAACGAGTGAAGTTACCAGATTTGCAGATGACACAAAACTATTTAACATTGTTAAAACCCATGAGAGTTGTGGAAAATGATAAAAACAAGATGTATATACAGCCTGCTTCACCCCCCACCAGCAACAGAACCTGAAAGTTCTCTGGGCGGCACCAACTGAATTGATCTCTTAGCCTATAGCCTACTTCTAATCAGATAGCAAACTCAACCTCGATCCTTGAAATTCAGTTCTCTAAATTCAACTGCAAATAAAAAAGCACACAGACACAGAGAGTTATATAAAACTGTACAACTTCAGCTTAAGTGAGGGATTCCTAGCTATGCACACTTGCGCAGTTTCCCATGATTCCCCCTCAGCTAGGCCATCGCACCTCCTTTTATTAGGGAAAAACTCTTACATTGTACAAATTCAACTCCTACATCAAGCTTTGTTTATGTTTATGTTTATGTTTAATAAAACTTGATATACCGCCCAATACCATGGGCACCTGAGTGGTTTACAATAAAAACATTATCCAATTTAAAAATAAGGCTGCAGGAAAAAGAAAAGGAACGCCAGTTAAAAACAGAAAAGGGAGAAAAAGGAAAGAGAGAAAGCAAACCAGTTTAGTAATTACAGTATAACATCACGGAACAGAGGGGGAAGGGGAGGACAAGGGTGGGAGGTCAAATGCTAGGTTAAAGAGGTGGGTTTTGAGCTGGGATTTGAAGGACTGGTATGATTCTTCTGCGCGGAGTGGGGGGGGGGGGGGGGAGCAAGTTCCAAAGGCTGGGGGCCAGAAAGTAGAAAGCGGAAGAACGGGTAGAGACAAGGTGGGCCTGGGAGGGGGAGGGAAGAGACATCCGATTTGTGTGAATAGAGCGAAGCAGACGATGTGAAGTACGGAAACATATTTGGTCAGCAAGATAGGAGGGGGTACCGGTACGAACAGCTTTGTGTGCAAGAATGAGAATTTTATATTGGACGCGAAAGGAGACAGGTAGCCAATGAAAAAGAAGAGGGGTGACATGGTCGAAGCGGGAGGCATGAGTTAGTAGACGAATAGCTGTATTTTGAACACGTTGAAGACGAGACAATTGGGATTGGGGGAGACCAGCCAAGGAGACATTACAGTAATCTAGACGAGACACCACTAAAGAGAGGAGAAGGGTTGCCAGAGCAGAGGAGGAGAGAAAGGGGCGGATGGCTCGAAGCTGCCTAAGGGAAAGAAAAGAACGTTGAACAATGGAGGAGATATGGGCTGTGAAAGAAAGAGAAGAGTCAAGAATAACACCCAGGTACCGGAGTGAGGAGATAAGAGGAATGGACTGGGAGGAAAAAGAGGGGGCGCAGGCAGGGGAGGGGCTCCCGAACGTGAACCAGATAGCAAAGGATTTAGCGGGGTTGGCATGAAGAAAATTAGAAGAGAACCATGAGGCAATAGCAGTGAGACAAAGATTAAGAGGGGCAATGTCTGGAGAAAGAGAGCTTGTGTGATGCAGGAGAAAAATGTCGTCTGCGTAATAATACGCAGAAATACCAAACTGTTGAATTATAAGGGCAAGAGGGGCTAGAAAAATATTAAAGAGAAGGGGGGCGAGGACAGAGCCCTGAGGAACTCCACATGTGAGGGGAGTGGGGGCAGAAGAGGAAGACCCAGTAACTACAGAAAAGGAGCGACATGAGAGAAAAGAGTGAAACCACCGAAGTACCAGACCAGAAAGACCCGCCTCCTGAAGACGAGTGAGGAGGGTGCGGTGATCCACTAGGTCAAAGGCCGCGGAGAGATCAAGGGAAACAGCTAAAGTGAATAAGCCACGATCGTGAGCAGTGTGAAGTTCATTAAGAAGAGAGAGGATGATAGTTTCAGTGCTGTGACCAGGACGGAAACCAGACTGCCGGGGGTGAAGGGTGAGGGAAACTTCAAGGTGAGAGGAGAGTTGAATGAAGACCAGTTTTTCCAGGAATTTAGAAAGGAAGGAGAGATTGGAGATGGGGCGCCAGCTAGAGGGGGCAGAGGGATCAGAAGACCGGGATTTTAGGATGGGACGAACGACAGCATGCTTCCAGCTAGATGGAAAGTACCAGAGGATAAGCTAGAATTGAATATGGAGAGGATATAGGGGGAAAGAGCCAGAGAGGGTTCTAGGAGCCAGAGAGATGGGATAGGATCAGACGAACAAGTGGTTTTACGAAGGGAGAAAGAGGTTTTTTCGAGGGTACTGAGGGTTATTGTCTCGAAGGATGACCAGGAGTGGGATAGGACGGGAAGGGAACGGGATGGGGAATGGAGGGGAGGGGGGGAAAGCATAGCAGGGGGGGAAAGAGGTGGGGGACATAAAAGAAAAGACTGACGGAGGGTATCAACCTTAGCTACAAAAAAGGAGGCTAGGGAGGAAGGATCTGGGGGGGGTGGATGCAGGGAGAGAAGAAGAAGTAGGGGTAGAGTGGGATGCCGTGAGGGAGCGAAGAATAGAATACAGTCGACGAGAGGAATTGGAGGAGGTGGAGATAAGGTTAGAATAGTAATCACGTTTTGCAGTTGAGAGGAGAGAACGATATGAGCGGTGACGCTGACGGAAACCTAGCAGGTTAGAGGGGGAGGGATGCTTTCGCCAAAGTCGTTCCGCCCGGCGGAGGTGCCTACGGTGCAGGAGGAGACCAGAATGGAACCAGGGGTGACGCGTGTGGCGGTGAAGGCGGGGACGGGGGCAGAGAGGAGCAATGGTGTCCAGGGCTGTTGAGAGTGAAGAGTGCCAATGGTTGGCCTGGGCATCAACGGAGAGGGACTCAAAATCTGCAGGGAATAAAGTGGTGGGGGATGGGAACTGAGAAAGAGTATCCTTGGAAATTTTTCGAACAGGCAGTGATGACAAACTAGGATTTGAAATATGAATTGAGGCTGATGGAGGGGCAGGGACAGAAAAAGAAAGACAGTAGTGGTCAGACCAGGGGAGAACGGTAGTGGAAGGGGGAAAAAAAAGAAAAGGAGGGACTGAAGCAGAGGTAAGAAGGAGATCAAGTGAATGGCCAGCAGTGTGGGTGGGGAAAGAAACAGACTGTTGTAGAGACAAGTCAGACAAGAGAGCAAGAAATGCAAAGTCCCTCGCTGAAGAGGGGGAATCAACGTGGACGTTGAAGTCGCCTAGAATGAGCAAGTGGGGATAAAGCAAGGAAACCTCAGATAAGGTAGATAACAGGGAATCCCAGAGAGGGGTTGGGAGAGAGGGCGGCGCATAGATAAGGAGGAAATAGTAGGGGGTGAAAGAGGAAGAGTCCAGCCGCACAAGTAGGGACTCCGGGTAGAGCAGAGAGGAGGAAGAATTGAGCTCAACAAAGGGAAGGGAGGAATGGTAAATGAGTGCCACTCCCCCACCGCTTCGACCCCGGCGGGAAGTGGAAAAGAAAGAGTACCCTGGCGGGAGGCAATGGTTTATCTATATGTTCTAGGTCAGAGCAGAGATATTTCTGCTCCAGCATTCCAAAAACAAAAGCATTCTGTCTCCTAAATTACAACCTTGGCTTTTATAACACATCTCTCTCCAGGCTACTAGACTTCAAACTGTCAGAAACATTCCAAGTCATTCTCCATTTTAACCCTTTTCAGAGGGCCCTAGGACCCCACTTCAAGTTACTTCCAACAGAAAATTGCAAGAGGATCTTGATAAATTGGAAGACTGGGCATCCAAATGGGAGATGAAATTTACTGTGAACAACTGCAAAGTTATGCAGTTAGTAAAGAACAACCCAAAACTATGGTTACATGATGCAAAGTTCCACATTAGGAACCACCACCCAAGAAAAAAGATTTAGGTGTCATTGTGGATAACGTGTTAAAACCCTCTGCCCAGTGTGCAGCGGCGGCCAAAAGAGCAAATAGAATGCTAGGTATCATAAGGAAAGGAATGGAAAATAAAACAAAAAATATTATGATGCCTCTGTAGCGTTCCATGGTGCGACCGCACCTTGAATATTGTGTGCAATTCTGGTTGCCGTATCTTAAAAGGATATAGCGTTATTAGGAAAGGTACAGAGAAGAGCCACCAATTGGTAATGGGGATGGAAGGATACCCTTATGAAGAGAGGCTAAAAAGGTTAGGGCTCTTTAACCTGGAGAAGAGACGGCCGAGGGGAGATATGATAGTGGTCTATAAATTAGTGAATGGAGTGGAACGGGTAAAAGTAGATTGATTACGTCATCAGAATATAGAAAGACTAGGGGACATGCAATGAAGCTACAGGGTAATATATTTAAGTCTAAGTCTAATTACACTCAATGTGTAATCAAACTCTGGAAATTGTTACCGGAGGATGTAGTAAAAGCTGTTAGTGTAGCTGGGTTTAAAAAAGGTTTGGACAAGTTTCTGGAGGAAAGGTTCATAAACCATTATTAAAGTGGACTCAGAATATCCACTGCTTGCCCCAATACAAGCTTTGTGGAACCTGTGTCTTTTGGGGAAACTGCTAGGTACTTGCGACCTAGATTGTCCGCTGTTGGAAACAGGATACTGGGCTTGATGGACCTTGGTCTGACCCAGTATGGCATATCTTATGTTCTTATGATACCCACGTGGGCAGGGTTTTTCCTTCTGGAACGCCGGGTGCAGAAGCTATGACAGTTGATAGGCAGTTCTGAAGATGGCGAGACCATCGACTTGGCATTATCAGCAGGTTCTGGGGACCATGGCGGCCACTCTCGAGCTATTCCCATGGGCAAGGATGCACATGTGATGGCTTTGGTCCTATCAGTCGACCCTGTCCCAAGTACTCACTTGACCGCGGAGCACCAGGAGATCCCTCAGGTAGTGGCTGCATCGGGGGAGCCTGGAAGGTGGCATGCCACTTGAGTCCCTGGTGTGGGTTCCACTGATGACTGATGCCAGTCTGTCAGTTTGAGGAGCCCATTGCGGAGGATGCCTTGTTCAGGTACAGTGGAGTCCGCAGGAGGCCCTGTGGTCAATCAACAGGCTCGAGATGTGAGTGGTGACCTTGGTGCTAGAAGGTTTTGAGCCATGATTGCAGGGGAAGGCAGTCTGAGTCCTCTTGGACAATGTGACCACGGTGGCTTACATCAACCGGCAAGGAGACATGGACAATGCAGACCTGGAGGAGGAGGGCGAAAGGCTGTTTGGAGGGGCGTTAGTGGCGGCGCACATAGCGGGAGTCGATAGTGTAACGGAAGACTACCTCAGCTGAGTGTGCGTGGACCCCGGAGAGTGGCAACTCAACCAGGGGGGTGTTCAAGCAGGTGGTCCGCTAATGGGGCACACTGGTCATGGACCTAATGGCAACATGCGAATCGTCCCAAGCCTGCTGGTTTTTCAGAAGAGAAAAGGTGTCCGAGGGTCTAGATCAGTGGTTCTCAACCTTTTTTGTACCGTGACCCCTTTTACCATTGGTCAACTTGTGGTGACCCCCAATGATAAAATCAAATGTGTCTCTCTTCCTTTACCGTTAACGCATTGTCGCTGTAATTATTTGTTGAATTATTAATATATTATAGGCCTTTGCAATATGTTTTTATTTATAAAATTTACTTCTTTAAACCACAATAATTAATCACAATAACAAGTAACAATATTTGATTTCAAAATTATGATGATTTTGTAGTCAAATCACTAATATGAATTAAAATTATTTTTTCTACCTTTATTGTCTGACCAATTTATTCTCTGATCATGCTGGTCCTGATCTGAGGCTTCTGCTTTCCTGTCTTCTCTTAGCTCTCTTTCTGTGGTCTATGGTCCATCTGCCATTTCTTATCTCCTTTCGTTTTCTTCATTTCTTTCCATCAGCCTGTTTCCAGTCCCAGTAACCCTCCCCAGTATCAGCCCCTTTCCAGTCCTCACTCTCAGTACCTTCCAATGCCAACTTGCATTCCCATGACTGCCACTGGTGTCCATTCCCTTCTAGTCCCCCTCCTTCTCCACTGACCAGTCCCTTCTAGTACAAATACCATGGCATCCCCTCTCAGATCCACTCCCTTCCAGTTCCATTCTCCCATCCCCTCTTATCAGCCCATTTGTAGTGTTAGCCCCCAGTTTTCTTCCAGGGCCAGCAGCTCTATCCTCCCCTCCCCACAATCTGCCCATTCCCAGGCAAAGCCTCCCAATCAGCTCACTTCCAGTGCTAGTCCCCCCTCAACCCCATTACCAGTGCTAGCCTCTGCTAATAAGCCCACTACCAGTCCTACCCCCCCATCAGCTCATTTCCAGCGCTAGCCTCCCCTAATCAGCTCATTTCCAGTGCTAGTCCCTCCTCAACCCCTTTACCAGTGCTAGGCTCCCCTAATCAGCCCATTACCAGTCCTGCCCCCCCATAAGCCCATTTCCAGTCCTAACCTCCCCGATCAGCTTATTTCCAATGCTAGCCCCCCCATTAGTCCATTACCAGTTCTATGGTAAACAACTTCCTTCGGAGGCGGGACAATGCTGCATGGAGCCCGTCAAGAGGCAGGAAGGCTCTGCAATGTTTTTACAGGCATAGCCGCGATTCCCTAAGAGTCAGGGAGCCGCGGCTGCAGAAGATTGGAGTCTGTTAGTTTGCCGCTGCTTTTTTTTTTTTTTTTTAACGGCGGAGAGAGGCGACCCCTGCTAAATCCTGTGGCGACCCCCGTGGGGATCGCGACCCACAGATTGAGAATCGCTGGTCTAGATTCTCTAATTCAGCGGTGGCCTATATTTTTCCCCCCTGGGCGCTCGTAGGCCGGGTAGTGCAACGGATAGAGACACACTGGGGATTAGTAAGTCTGGTGGCACTGGACTTGCCAAGGCACCTGTGGTATGCCGACCTGATTCGGATACTGGCAGATCGACCATGGTGGCTTCCGGGTCGAAAGGACTTCTTGACGCAGGGGCCGCTTTGCATGCCCCAGGTGGATCGATTCTTGCTGACGGCATGGCTCTTGAAAGGGCGAGGTTGAAGAAGAGAGGCTATACGGGCTTGGTGATAACGACCTTGCTTCAGGCCTGGAGGAAGTCTACGAACCTGGCATGTATCCATGTAGGGCGCATCTTTGAATTATGGTGTGGAGAGAGGCAGGTGCGCCCTTTCACTGCCTCTGTCCCAGACATCTTGGCGTTCTTGCAATCTGGTTTTGATAAGAGTCTAACTGCCAGTTCCTTGATGGTGCAATGGGCGGTGATTTCCTGTTATCGTGCGAAAGTCCACGGGGTGCAATTGAGCACACACCCAGACGTGCTGAGATTTCTAAGGGCAGGGACCCACCTCCATCTGCCGAGGAGGCCAGTGGTACCACCTTTGGGATCTCAATCTAGTGCTGACGGTGCTGTCTGTGGAACTCTTTGAGCCAATGAGTCGAGCTTCCCTGAAGGATTTGACTCTGAAAACTGTATTCCTGGTGGCGATTTCCATGGTACACCTGATTTCAGAGCTTCAGGCCCCGTTGTGCCAGGGGCCATTCCTTTCCTTCTCCCAGGAGAAAGTGGTACCTTCATTTTTGCCCAAGGTGGTGTCAGCATTTCATGTAAATCAGGCCGTTTCCTTACCGGCTCTGGTGAGAGTGAATGTGGACACTGCCACTACACAGCTATGCTGCCTAGATGTTAAAAGAGCCCTGTGAAGGTATGTGAAAAGGGCATTGTCCTTTCAGAGATCATAGTAACATAGTAAATGACAGCAGATAAAGACCAGTATGGTCCATCTAGTCTGCCCAGTAAGATGGCAAGAGTAGGTGCACCTGCCGCTCCGTGGAGGTTACCCCTCGACATGTCTTTGTTTAGGGGTTAACCCACTGCTCCGTGTAGAACACCCGGTTTGTTGAGAAATTAGATAGTTAAGTTAATTTTGATTTTATCCTGTTGCTGTAAAGGGATCCACTGTGTCTGTCCCATGCCATTTTGAATTTTGTTACTGTATTTGCCACCATCACTTCATCGGGAGGGCATTCCATGCATCCACCACCCTTTCAGTGAAAAAATGATTTCCTGACATTGCCTTTCAATTTACCCCCTTGCAGCTTCATGTTATGCTCTCTAGTTTTACAGCTTCCCCATCTTTGGAAGAGGTTTGTTTGTTCATTATTTCTCCTTAAGTATTTAAAGGTCTGAATCATATCTCCCCTATCCCTCATCTCCAGAATGTACATATTTAGGTCTTCAAGTCTCTTCTCAAAAGGCTTCTGATGCAGGCTCTAAATCATTTTAGTCGCCTTCCTCTGAACAGTTTCCAGTCTTTTTACATTCTTTGTGAGATATGGTCTCCAAAACCGAACACAGTATTCCAAGTGAGGCCTCACCAGTGACTTATACAGTGGCATTAGTACCTCTTCCTTTCTGATGCTAATTCCTCTTTGTATGCAACCCAACATCCTCCTGGTTTTTGCCACTGCCTTGTCGCACTGTTTTGCCACCTTGAGATCCTCAGAAATAATCACACCAAGGTCCTTCTTCTGGTCCATGCACATCACCTCTTGCCCCCTATTGCATACATTTCCCTTGGTTTTCTGCTTCCCAAGTGCATTACACTGCACTTCTTTGCATTAAATCTTAACTGCCAAGCATTAGACCATTCTTCCAGCTTTTGTAGATCTTTCCTCATGTTATCCACTCCCTCGGAGGAGTCCACTCTGTTGCAAATTTTTGTGTCATCTGCAAAAAGGCAGACTTTTCCATTCAGTCCTTCAGCAATATCACTCAAAAATACATTGAACAGTGCCAGGCCCAGGATCGAACCCTGGGGCACCCTGCTAATCGCCCTCCTTTCATCCGAGTGAGCTCCATTTACCATCACCTTCTGTCATCTGTCAGTCAACCAATTTCTGATCCATTTCACCACCTTGGGACCCATCCCCAAACTATTGAGCTTATTGGTAAGCCTCCTGTGAGGAACTGTATCAAAGTCTTTGCTGAAATCCAGGTATATGACATCTATCGCATGCCCCTGATCTAGTTCTCTGGTCACCCAGTCAAAGAACTGAATCAGATTTGTTTGGCAAGATTGTCCTTTTGTAAAACCATGTTGCCTCAGATCATGCAACCTGGCGCTATTTGCTCTTTCAGGAGTGCCTCCATTACTTTTCCCACCACCGAGGTAAGGCTCAGTGGCTATAGTTTGTCACTTCTTCCCTGTCACCACTTTTGTGAAGAGGTACCACATCAGCCCTTCTCCAGTCCTGAGGAACTTCTCCTGTTTCCAATGATCTGTTAAAGGATGTTTTCAACGGCCCTGCGCGAACCTCTCTGAGCTCTTTCAGTATCCTGGGATGTATCCCATCCGGTCCCATGGCCTTGTCCACTTTAAGTTTTGCAAGTTGTTCTAACACGTCATCTTCTGTGAATGGTGTGGTATCTACTTCATTCCCATTTTTATATTTGGGAGTCACAGGTGGTTTTTCTCCAGGATTTTCTTTAGAAAAAAATGGATCGGACCGTCTGTTGGTTCTGTTTGGCAGGCTGTGCAAAGGTGAGGCGGCAGTTAAGATAGATCAGGGAGGCAATCGTGCTGGTGTACATCTTGAAGGGTAAAGCAGTGCTGGCAGGGTTGCAGATTCATTCCACAAGGGCTCAGGCAGCCTCGTGGGCAGAGTATAGTTTAGTTCCGCCAGTGGAGATCTGTAGGACAGCAATGTGATTGTTGCTTCATACTTTCTCTAAGCATTATTGCTTGGATGTCCAGGCGGTGGGGGATGCTTGTTTCAGATCGGCAGTGCTTCAGGCCGGTTGTATGGGTCCCTCCCGTTAGTTTAACTGCTCTGATACATTCCAGAGGTACTGGACTGGAGGGATGATAAGGAAAGAGAAATTAGATTTACCTGCTAATTGTTGTTCCTTGGGGAACTCCAGTACAGTCCCAGAACCCTCCCTGAGTGCTTTCTGTGATAATCTGTGTGCACCCCGGTCCTGAAGCTGCCTCCCTTTGGTGGAGAAAGTGGCCAGGAGGAGCAGAGGAGTGGTGTGTAATCGGCGTTGGGGGGCGGATCGGAAGAGTGTCAGTCACTTGCTCCCCGCTGGTTGGAGTTGCTCAGGTGCTCAACAGGTAGGCCTCCTCATCCTGGAGGGGGAGGCGGGGTATCCTTCCCAGGGGATAGAGGGGGTACTAGTTTATTTAGGCAAAGAAGTGTTTGTTGCATGTTTTAACTACTTATTTGTTGCTCCTCCGAGTCGGAGGGTTTTAACATGTTATCCACGATGATGCCTAAATCTTTTTCCTGGGTGGCGGTTCCTAATGTGGAACCTTTCATTCTGTAACCATAGTTTGGATTGTTCTTTCCTAGGTGCATAACTTTGCACTTGTCCACATTAAATTTCATCTGCCATTTGGATGCCCAGTCTTACAATTCATCGAGATCCTCTTGCAATTTTCCACAATCCTCATGGGTTTTAACAACTTTGAATAGTTTTGTGTCATCTGCAAATTTGATAACCTCACTTGTTCCAATTTCCTGTTCATTTATGAATAAGGCCATGTGGTCTTTTTTTGTCATCATATTTCTATGTTTCTATGTTAAAAAGCAGCAGACCCAGCAGAGATCCCTGGGGTACTCCACTATTCACCTTTCTTCATAGGGAAAATTGACCATTTAGCCCTACCCTCTGGCTTTCTATCTTTTAACCAGTTCCTGATCCACAATAGCACACTGCCTTCTATCCCATGACTTTTAAATTTTGCCAAAAGCCTCTCATGAGGGACCTTGTCAAAGGCTTTCTGAAAGTCCAGATACACTATATCAACCGACTCACTTTTGTTTACCTGTTTATTCATACGTTAAAAAAAACATAACAGATTAGTAAGACAAGACCTTCCTTGGCTAAAGTCTTGTTGACTGTCTCCCATTAAGCCATGACTATCTACATGTTCAGTAATTTTGTTCTTTATGATGGTTTCTACCATTTTTCCCGGTACTGACGTCAGGCTCACCGGTCTGTAGTTTCCCATATCACCCCTGGAACCCTTTTTAAAAATTGGTGTTACATTGGCCATCCTCCAATCTTCAGGTGTTACAGATGATTTTAATGTTAGTTCACAGATTACTAATAGTAGGTCTGCAATTTCATATTTCAGTTTTTTCAATACCCTTGGATGTATACCATCCAGTCCAGGTTATTTGCAACTGTACAGTTTATCAAACAGTTGTAATACGTCTTCCCGGTGTATCAATATTTCTTTCAATTCTTCCGTAGCATTCCTACATCTTCCTCAGTAAAGTCTGAAGCAAAGAATTCATTCAGTCTCTCCCTTATGGCCTTGTCTCCGCTTAGTGCCCCCTTTACCCCTCTATCATCTAATGGACCAACTGACTCTCTCACAGGATTTTTTGCTACGAATGTACTTGAAAAAGTCTTTATTATGTGTTTTTACTTCCAGAGCAAGCTTCTTCTCAAATTCTCTCTTTGCCTGCATTATCAATGCCTTGCATCTAACTTGTAAGTACTTGTGGTGTTACCAGTTTTTGTCATTCGGCTCCTTTTTCCATTTCCTGAAAGATGCTTTTTTGGCAACAACAGCCTCTCTGACCTCACCTTTAAACCATGCTGGCAGTTTTTTGGAGTTCCTTCCTCTTTTCTTAAAGCATGGAATAAGCTGGTCTGGACTTCCTAGATAGTATTTTTTGCACTTGTCCCATGCTTGATGTAAGTCTTTAACCTTTGCAACTGCTCCTTTTAGTTTTTTCTTAACTATTTTCCTCATTTTATCATAGTCTCCCTTTCGAAAGTTAAAAGGTAGTACTGTGGATTTCCTTACTATTCCTCCTCCACTAATTAAATCAAATGCGATCATGCTATGATCACTATTGCCAAGTGGCCCCAACACCCTTATCTCTTGTACCAGATCTGGTGTTCCACTAAGGACTAGGTCCAAAATGGCTTCCCCTCTGGTCGGTTCATGAGCCAGCTGCTCCAAGAAGCAGTCATTTATTTCATCTAGAAACGTTATCTCCCTAGCATGTCCTGCCATGACACTGACCCAGTCAATACCAGAGTAATTGAAATCACCCATTATTATTACTGCATTGTAACGTTTGTTAGCTTCCTTGATTTCTTTCATCATCCATTTATTCATTCTGGCCAGGTGGTCGATGGCAGTGGGGCCTTCCCCTTTTTTACATGGAATTTCAATCCATAGAGATTCTACAGCAAATTCTGTTTCCTGCAAAACTTTAATCCTTTGTGACTGAATGCCCTCTCTAACATAGAGCACAACCCCTCCACCAATTTGATCAGCTCTATCATTATGATATAGTTTGTACCCAGGTATTACGGTGTCCCTCTGGTTGTTCTCCTTCCACCATGTCTCTAAGAGATTTTATTTATTTATTTATTTATTTATTACAGTTGCTTATATACCGCACTATTCGGCATCAGCGCGGTTTACAGTATAACAAAGTGACCAAAACACACATTCTGTTTGGTTTTACATCGAACAGGGGTATAAACTTGGATAACAGGGGTTGAACTATATACATGAACTATTTACGTGAAATAGGCTATATACATGAAGTAAAATTCCTATAACAGGGTTGAATTGTACAATAAATAATGAGTCCGTTTCGAATACTTGAGACATTGTGAGTATGGGCTGCAAAAAGGCGGTGTTTCTTAGGTGGTGCTATCTAGATTCATCGCTGGTTGGGTAGTATTGGAGGAAGAGGTGATATTTAATTGCCTTCCTGAATTGGGTCAGGTCTGCAATAGCTCGAATGTCTGGTGGGAGTGCATTCCAACATTTGGGGACGTAAAGACTGAAGGCCCTATTTGCTGTTGTGTTATTGCATTTAGTCAAGGTCTTCGGGGTTGTTAGTAAATTTAGGGCTGTTGACCTCCTGGCTCTGTTGGGGGCACTGTATGGATGAGATCAGTAAGTGCCGTGGAGGATAGGCGCTTGATGGCCTTGAATGAGAGGATCAATGTTTTGAAGATAATCCTTCCGTGTATAGGTAGCCAATGAAGCTGTTTTAAGATCGGAGTCACGTGGTCACTTCTGGAGGCTCCATGGAGAATCCTTGCTGCAGCATTCATGGCCAGTTGTAGCGGGTTTAGTGTGGATTGCGGGAGACCTTGTAAGATGGAATTGGCAAAGTCAAAGTGCGGTAGGATCAGTGCTTGGTATATGGTCCGGAAATCATCTGGCTCTAGTAGGGAGCGCAGATTCCTGAGTGAACGGATTTTAAAATAGGCCGCTTTGACAATGTTGCTTATATGACATTTCATGTCCAGATGTTGGTCTAAGGTGACCCCCAGGTATTTTATTGTTTCCTTGGTTTGTAGTTCCGCTTCCTTGACCTTTATATGTGTTGGTGGGGTAAAGTCTGGGTCTCTAGCGATGAACAGTACCTCCGTTTTCTTGTGCTGGATGCGGAGGTTTTGTGCTTGTAGCCAATCCGATATGGTATTGAAACATTCTATAAGAGGTGTAAGGTCCATTTGAACGGTCGAAAAAGGCATATATAGGAGGATGTCATCCGCATATATCAGACAGCTCACGTTAAATGATCTAATGATGTTGCAGATGGGCTGCATGTATATGTTGAATAGTAGAGATGACAATGAGGATCCTTGCGGCACACCTTGTGTTTGATGGAATTGTTTCGACTCTTCTGCTCCGGATTTAACATATTGACATCGGCCATTTAGATAGGAACTGCACCAATCGAGCGCGGTATTGCAAATTCCCTTTTCTTTCAGTCGCCCGAGGAGAATCTCATGATGAACCGAGTCAAAGGCTGCAGCGATGTCTAAAAAGATGAGCACAAAGCCTTGTCGGATGTTGTCAATGCCTGTGAATATGTTATTGAATAAGAAGGTGAGAAGTATCTCTACTCCATGGTACTCTCTAATCATATCTAACCTCTCATCTAGTGCTATATATTCTAATTCTCCTATCTTATTTTTTAGACTTCTAGCATGTGCATACAAGCATTTTAGAGACTGCATTTTATTCATATTAATTTGGCTATAGGTAGGCACCGGTAATTTGGAATCTTTAAGCTCTGTCTATTCTGTACTCAAGGGCATTTGGGCTACTTTTGACTTACTTGGAATCTCTCTTTTGATATGCCCTAACTTCATTCTTTTAGTAGTATCCTTCAAGAATACATTGTTCCGAAACATGTGCTCTTGGATGACTGTTGGCTTTCCCCTATTATCTAGTTTAAAAGCTGCTCTATCTCCTTTTTAAAGGTTAATGCCAGCAGCCTGGTTCCATCCCGGTGAAGGGGAAGCCCATCCCTTCGGAAGAGCTCCTCTTCCCCAGAATGTTCCCCATTTCCTTACAAATCTAAACCCCTCATCCCTGCACCATCATCTCATCCACGCATTGAGACTCCGGAGCTCTGCCTGCATTTTGGTTCCTGCGCGTGGAACGGGAAGCATTTTGGAGAATGCTATCCTGGACGTTCTGGATTTCAACTTCCTACCTAAAAGCCTAAATTTAGCCTCCAGAGATCAGACTCATTCCCTGAGAGCAAAGAGCTCCTTTCACCTAGTGCACACCTAAGACCCCTCACCAACTGGGAGAAAATCATACATGTGACACTCAAAACAAAAGACTGGAAAACCCTCCATATTGCTGCTGGTCTGATGTCTGCATCTTCGTTTTAATGCTGTTTAGGTATTTAAGTTCTTTTTCTACTAAGGTTGGTGGGATACTTATACTAATAAAATGGCACCTAATATGTTTAATGTACTTTGTTCACCTGAAGCTTAATTAATCTCAGGTTCTTAATGTATGCCCGATGAGGACAAACAGCTGCACCTGAGAATGAATATGGCACCTCCTTTCCTTTGAGAGTTTTATGCACCTATAAAGCTACAATTATCCCAGGGGTGGGTGGGTGGGTGGGTGTTGGGGAGGGAGGGAGGAGACTTATTAAAAGCTGGCTGCTACACAGTACTCTGTCCTGTGCTTCTAAGGTAATCTGTGACCAATTTCCAGGGGGAGTCCCACAGCCCTTTCTTGGATAGAGGGAGTCTTGGGCTCTAAATTTAACTAGAAAGCTCCCTGCTGTGTTTTAAATTTAAACTGAAAGCTCTTTGCTGCTACTAGGCCCTGACTGATTTAACAAATACGCTGGGTTCAGAGATTAATCATCTTTAATCTAAAGAATTCCTTTTTCCCCAAGATTTAGAAAATTCCCAGACGTAAATACTTACAGTTGCAGATCTCTCTTCAGAAGTAGCAGTCCCCTTTTGTAGCCCTTCAAGATAGGACTACAAAAGTAAGATAGGAGTGTTGGAAGCATCTATCATTAGGACTAAGTGAGACTCCAGTGGTGCAAACAAAATACCTACTGTCAATTTGCATGTGGATATCTACCACTGCAGGACAGTTCATCACAGAACTGATGAAATATAAAAAGTAGGAGACTGGATAAGCTGGTTCCATTGGAAATAAAGATTCCATTGAGGCCTTATTATTTTGAGGTAGGTCAACAGGATCACATATAGTGCAGCAGCCATATGTCCTAACATCTGTAAATAGGCTTTGTCCTTTACTATGGCACATGAAGTATCAGATATTCCTTTTCGTCTCTCTAGTCCAGTCCCGGAACCTGAGTACCTCTTCCAGCAGCTATGGAGACTGAAACACGTCATCGCTTTGATGAGACTGGTATAAGTAGGCAAGGACCGCCTCTCCCCGCCAGTCTTCAGTCTCCATAGCAGCTGGAGAAGGTGCTGAGCCTAGGTTCTGGGCTCGGATTAGTAACAAATAAGCAGAGTTTTTTGGATTTTAATTTAATTTTAGATTGATTTCATTCATTTAAGCGCAGATCGTGTTAGAGCAGGGCTGCATTGGTTAGCTTGCTTCCTCTGCTTCTCTTTTCCTGTTCTTCTACTCTCCCCCCCCCCCCCCCCCCCCCCCCGCGCACGAAGTAAAAGAGGAAAGCCTGCAGTACCGGCAGACAGAGCCTCCCTGATTCCGATCCCGCTTGAAAGGGTGAGGAGCAGGTTGCAGGCGCAGCCGGCAGCGGGGTACGCGGTGAAGGATCAGTGGCCTGCAGTGGTGCGCCTCTCTGCCCGGAGCTGAAGCCGCCGTTTCGGCTGAGCTCCTGCAGTGGATTGAGGCCCCCCCACCCTCCCTGGACGGCGGAGAAGCCGCGGTAAGAGTTTGTTTTGTTACAGGGAATCCGGCCACGTGCTGGGAGGCCGGAGAGCACGATTTGTGCCGTTTTGCAGAGCGATCGTGTTTGTCGAGCCGGGCTGCATGGCGCTCGCGCGGGAAGCACCGAGGCGGACATTTTGAGCTCTGAGGAAGATTTCCTGTGCAGGCTCACGGTCAGGGGAAATAAAGGCAGTTGTTTGTTTCAGGGGTGCCTTTTGGGGGGTCCTGGGATCTCTAGACAGCCAATGAATGAATAAAAAACAAAAAACAAAAAAAACTTTGTGTCTTTAGACAGAACAGGATATCCTGCAGAGAGGAGTGTGCCACCCGGAGAGAGTCTGGAGGCTCCGCGGGGTCTATTTCTTGGGGTTCTTTACTCAGGAATAGCATGCCGGCTAGGCCTCAGTGCCTAGTGTGTGGTTCGAGGCGAGGCATGCTCCTAGAGTTCGGCGTTTGTAGAGGCTGCATGCAGGAAGCAGCGGTGATGGAGCAGGCGTTGGGGGGGGGGGAATGGGGGGCAGGGGGTGCTGTCCCAGAGTCAGGGAGACAGCCTTCCTCTGTCCCTGATCTCCTCAGAGCCCGTGGCCGGGCCTTCTGCGGCGGCGGACCCGTCTATTCAGCCGGTTCAGGTTCCGGCAGTAGGCCCGCCCGTGGTCCCTCTGGACTTTTTTGCTGATGCACCAGGCATTTGCTCTCCTGCAGCCCGATATGGCCTCGCTCACAGCCAGAGGGCGGGGAGGGAAACGTCTAGCGAGCCCGCTGGGGCTGGAGGCGGCCAGTACCCCCGGCTAAGAGAAGTAGGCCGGCGGGGGTAGAGGTGTTTGTGGATACTCCCTCGTAGGATTTGGAGACAGCGGCCGGGGATTTTGAGGATGATTCAGGGGAGGAGTTAGAAGAGGGCGAGTTGCCGGATGCGGAGCAACAGGCCAGAGTGGTTAGGGTGTTTCGGCGTGAGGAGTTGCCGGTGCTGATTACCGAAACCCTCAAAGCACTTAATATGCTGGCCGCGAGTCCAGCATCGGATGAGACCTTAGAGGATCTGTTGTTACAGGCTGTACGGACGACGTAGCAGGTCTTTCCTGTTCATAGAGTGTTCAGGAACATGATTCAGGAAGAGTGGGATTTGCCCAAGGCGGCCCTGAAGGGATCTAGGGCTATAGCTAGGCTTTATCCATTGTCCGACTCGGACAGGGACTTGTTCCGTTCCCCAAAGGTCGACGCGGCAGTGTCGGCGGTTACCAAGAAGACGACGATTCCGGTAGAGGGGTCGGCGGCACTTAAAGATGGGCAGGATAGAAAATTGGATACATTGCTGAAGCAGGTATTTGATATCAGCGCTCTGTCCATGCAGGCCTCGATCGCGGGGGCTTGGGTGGCAAGAGCGTCTCTGCGCTGGTGCCAGTGACTGCAGGTGGACCAGGCGGGTGAGCAGGTGGATGAGGTGGCTCGCTTAGAGTCCGGCTCCGCCTTTGTGTCGGATATTCATTATGACCTGATTCGGGGGCTGGCTAAGAGCATGGCGTCGGTGGTGGCAGCCCAGAGGTATTTGTGGCTGCGGAACTGGGCAGCGGACAGTTCTTCCAAGGCTCGCCTTAGTAAGCTCCCTTTTAGGGGAAAGTTGTTTGGTGAGGATTTGGACAAGCTAGTCAAGGATCTGGGAGAGTCCAAAGGCGGTCTGCTTCTGGAAGATAAGCTGAAGCAGGGCCGTCCTATTCCAGCTCCCAAGGGTTCACAGAGAGAGTTTCGTAGGTTCCAGTCACCTCACTTTGGGCAGTCTCAGCGCGGCAAGTTTCCAGTGTGAGGCCAGGGATTTCGAGGAGCAGATAGAAGCTTTGCTCCCTTCTCGTCCTTGAGCCTTAAAAAGCCACAATGAGATGAGGGGGACTCAGGTGGGGTGTGTTTCGGTAGGGGGGCATCTACAGGACTTTTACCCAGCCTGGGTCCAGTTAACGTCGGATCGGTGGGTGTTGGAGGTCATTCGAGAGGGCTACGCTCTAGAGCTCCAACGGCCAGAGATAGATTTGTTTGTCCTGTCTCCATGCAGGGCGCAGCTCAAGTGCCGGGCAGTGCAGGAGACGTTGCAGCGACTCTTGCAGCTCCGGGCGGTGGTGCCGGTTCCACCGGGCCAGTGTGGGTTCGGTCGGTACTCCATCTATTTTGTAGTGCCAAAGAAAGACGGTGCGTTTCGGCCCATTCTAGACTTAAAAGGAGTGAATCGTTGTCTTCGGGTGCCTCATTTCCGCATGGAAATGTTGAGGTCCGTGATTCTGGCAGTAAGAAAGGGAGAATTCCTTACGTCGCTGGACCTGACCGAGGCCTATTTACACATCCCCATTCGCTGAGAGCACCAGTGGTTTCTCCGGTTTGTGGTGCCAGTGGGGCATTTTCAATTCCAAGCCTTGCTGTATGGCCTGGTGACGGCTCCGTGGACATTCACAAAAATTATGGTGGTAGTGGCAGCAGCTCTCCGCAAGGAAGGAGTACTGGTGCATCCATATTTGGACGGCTGGCTGATTCGGGTGAAGTCGGAGGAAGACAGCGAAAGAGCCACCTCCCGGGTGGTGCAAATGTTGCAAAGCCTAGGTTGGGTGGTCAACTTCTCCAAGATCAAGCTGGTTCCGTTCCAATCACTGGAATATCTGGGGGCGCGGTTCGACACGGCACAGGGGAAGGTTTTTCTCCCAGTGGCCCATGTGCAGGGCCTGCAGGGGTTGGTGAGAAAGTTCCTGTCCCAGCAGGCTCCTACAGCCTGGCAGTATCTGCAATTGCTCGGAACAAGGGCAGCCACGATAGAGGTGGTGCCATGGGCCAGGGTTCATATGAGACCACTGCAAAGGGCTCTATTGAGGCTCTGGTCACATCAGTCGGATGCTCTGTCTCAGCGGTTGGTTTCCCCACGGGAGATGAGGCAAGCGCTTCTCTGGTGGACACAGCGAGAGAACTTGGAGAAGGGAATGCCCCTGGAGGCCCTGGCTTGGCGGCCCCTGATGACGGACACCAGTCTCTCAGGTTGGGGGGCTCACTTCGAGGGAAGATTTGCGCAGGGGCAGTGGTCGGTAGTGGAAAAGGAGTGGTCAATCAACAGTTTGGAGATGAGAGCGGTGTATTTGGCCTTAGTAGAGTTCCAGGCGTGGCTGGGTTGATCAGCGGTTCAAGTGCTCTCCGACAATGCGACCACGGTAGCCTACATCAAATCATCAAGGTGGCATGGGGAGTGCGGCACTGGAGGCCGAGGCGAACCAGTTGTTGGCCTGGGTCAAACTAAACCTGGAGGCCATCTCAGCACAGCATGTAGCAGGAGTGGACAATGTGGAGGCAGATTATTTGAGTCACTGCAAGCTGGATCCAGGCGAATGAGCACTTCATCCGGATGTCTTTGCTCTAATAGTGGAGCGCTGGGGGATGCCCATTATGGATCTGATGGTGACCTTCGAGTCAGCAAAAGCGGCTCGGTTTTATAGCAGGCTGCGAGAGCGGATGTCGGAGGGGCTCGACGCTCTGATGCTGCAGTGGCCTGTCAATGGGCTCGTCGACGTGTTTCCGCCGTGGGCCCTCATCGGACGGGTGGTGCAGCACATAGAGAGGCACTGGGGTCTAATGATTATGGTGGCGCCAGATTGGCCGAGGAGGCCTTGGTATGTGGATCTAGTTCAGTTGCTGGTAGACAATCTGTGGTGGCTCCCAGTGCGGGAGGATCTGTTGCTTCAGGGACCGCTTCGCATGCCTCAGGTGGATCGATTCTCGCTTACGGCTTGGCTCTTGAAAGGGTGAGGCTGAGAGCCAAGGGTTATTCGGCGGCAGTCATTTCTACTTTGCTAAAGGCAAGGCGCTGTTCTACCTCCTTAGCTTATGTGCGGGTCTGGCGTATTTTTGAGGCCTGGTGTGCGGACCGGGAGATTCGTCCTTCAGCAGCGTTCATTTCGCAGATCCTTTCGTTTTTGCAGAATGGTTTTGAAAAAGGGCTGGCGGCCAGTTCTTTGCGGGTGCAATTGGCAGCGATCTCATGCTACCGAGGCAAGGTTCAAGGTGAGGTCTTGGGGGCGCACGCGGACGTGAAGAGGTTTTTGCGGGCCGTGTTGTTACTCAGGCCGCCTTGTCGGTGTGTGGTTCCTACGTGGGACCTGAATTTGGTTTTGGAAGTGTTGATCGATGCTCCCTTTGAGCCGTTAGGTAAGGCGTCTCTGAAGGATTTGACACTGAAGACGTTTTTCCTGGTAGCCATATGTTCAGCTCGCAGGATTTTGGAGTTGCAGGCCTTGTCCTGACTTTTTCAAATCAAAAAGTGGTGCTGAGGACAGTTCCCGCGTTCTTGCCCAAGGTGGTTTCGGTTTTTCACGTCAACCAGACTGTTTCATTGCCGGTCTTCTCCGGAGAGGAGACGGAGGCATGGGGAGGTAGATTACGTTTGTTGGATGTTCGTCGGGTGCTGAAGCAGTACCTCCGTAGGTCTGTGGCCTTCCGTAAGTCGGATCATTTATTTGTGCTGTTCGGCAGCCCGCGCAAGGGGGAGGCTGCGACTAAAGCCTCTATTGCCAGGTGGTTGAAGGAGGGAATTGCAGTGGCATATATCTTAAAGGGTAGGCTGGTGCCCGAGGGTCTCAGAGCTCATTCGACTAGAGCTCAGGCGTCTTTCTGGACCGAGTTTAGCTTGGTGCCGCCTATGGAGATTTGTAAGGCGGCGACTTGGTCGTCCTTGAATTCATTTGTGAAGCATTATAGGCTGGATGTGCAAGCTGCGACGGATGTGCGTTTTGGGTCGGCAGTGCTTCAGGCTGCTCTTGCTGGGCCCGCCCGGTGATCTGTACTGCTCTGTTACATCCTGGACTAGAGGGACGAAAAGGAAGGTTAAATTAGACTTACCTGCTAATTGTTGTTCCTTGAGGAACTCTAGTCCAGTCCCGGATCCCACCCGGGATGTTGTTCCAGGTGCAAGTCAGCCTGAAGACTTTGCGATGTGCAGTGTAACTAAGAGGAAGTTTTCAGACGCGCTGCGGATTTCTCTCTCCCTTTCGCTCTCTCTCTTCTGTTCTCGAGCAGGGAGGGAGCAGCTTTCCTAAGCAGTCATGCGTTTCTTCGTGTAAGATCTTCGTCCAGGTGATTTTCGCAGAGGGGTTAGGCTGTTGGAAATGGCATTGAAGTTTCTTTTTACGGTTATGTTTAAAAAAAAAAAAATGTTGATACTGTGAAAAGAATGTAGGAGTTAACTACTTATTTGTTGCTCTGCTGAGTCTGCTTTGTCAATAGGTACTGACGGGGAGAGGCGGTCCTTGCCTACTTATACCAGTCTCATCAAAGCGATGACGTGCTTCAGTCTCCATAGCTGCTGGAAGAGGTACTCAGATTCTGGGACTGGACTAGAGTTCCTCAAGGAACAACAATTAGCAGGTAATTTAACCTTACAGTCAGTCTGACATGAAAAAAGACATGTCCATAATAGCTTCTAGTAAGGCAATTTTGTTTGTGGGACGTAAAGTTGATTTCTTGAAACTTAAGCAGCAGCCTGGGCTCTGCAGTAGATGGACTGTTTCATCTCTGAGGGCTAGAGCTCAGCTCTCCAAGGACCATTCCAGAAGTCAACTGTTGAGGTACGGAAGTGACCTCACATATGCAGATATGTGGCTACAACAACAAGGCACTGGATGAACATTCTTGGAGCCTTCAAGAGGCCAAAAAGGAGGATCTTGTACTATAAAGGTCCATACAGCACGTGAACCAGAGGCATCCTCTGCAATGTGAATGAATCAAAATGTGTACCACAGCATCTCCAAAATCCAGAGTGCACAGCCAGCCTTCATTCTTTAATTAATGATGAATGGAAGGTAATGTGTTCCTTTATAAAGGAAAAGTACTAAGGTCTAAGATAGGGTGTAAGCACCAAAGAACTGGCCCTATTGCATTGGACTTTTTCCTGGAGCAAGCATGTTGGGAGTTTGACCACAACAGAAGTCAATCGAACAGTGGATTCTGAAGAAAGGATATCCCAATTCACATCCAGCAGGTTGAAATCTAGCAACAGTACCCCCTTTCATTCCCAGCTTTTGAATATCCATGACCAGATATTTGTCCAGTTTTTCTTTTTAAGTTGGAGGACTATAGATGACACCTGCTTGGATGGAGATTACATCTTCTCTTTCCAAGATGACCCATATTGTTTCCTCCTTTCCCCAAATCCCCTGTACTCCAGTTTTTTGTTTAAGAAATGTTATATGCCACAGATCTTATTCACCCTCAATGATTTACATAAAAAATATACATAAATGGTACAATTAGACCTTACCTGCTCATTTTCTTTTCTTTGAGTCCCTCCAGTCCAATCCAGACATGTGAGTTTATGCCTCCTCACCAGCAGATGGAGACTGAGAACCACTGCTTTGATGTCACATTATAAGGGTTCAGTGCAGCATTTCATTCAGCAATATTTCTATAACAAAGCGGGCCCCAGAACAAAAATGATTACTAGTTTACTTAGTCACTACACACAGCACACATTCTACTTACCAATCTACAACTCCTGCTCTGAAACAAGTATGGAATAAAGGATATACATACCACCACACTCGAAACTGCAATAAACTATGGTCACCATAAAACTCAGCAGCCCAGCCTTGCAACTTGACGGAAGCATAGCATGACCAAGCCAGATACATAAAATCGTTGCCCAGTGCCATTGCTTTAATGCACTTGGTCCTCCAAAGCCAGGCCTGAATCAGGGAGGGTTCTGAACTGAATTAGAGGGACTATAGGAAAGAAAATTAGAAGATAAGTGTAGTTACTCACTTGTAACAGGTGTTCTCCGGGACAGCAGGAATCAGTCCTCACATATGGGTGACATCGGTGCCGACAGATCCTGCGCAGAAGCATCTCCCTAGCTTTCAAAAAAAGCCTTTGGGAGATGTACCATGCATGCGTGGTCCCCTTCCGCCCCAAGGGCGCCATCTTGCCTCAGTCTAATGACAAAGCTAAGACAGCAAAAATTAAAGTATGGTAAAGAAGCAACTCCAAGGGGAGGAGGGAGGATTGTGAGGACTCATTCTTGCTGTTCCTGGAGAACACCTGTTACAGGAGAGTAACTATGCTTTCTCTGGGAACAAGCAGGAAGTCAGTTCTCACATGGGACTCCCCAGCTACAGGCTACCAAGAACTTGTAAAAACACCACGGCGACCTGCAAAGGGTGGGCTGTGAGCTGCAGCTGTTGAGTCCCACTGAGAGACTCTCGCAAGACCCAAGTGTCTGGCGGGGCACCAGCCCTCCGGTAGCCTGAACACAGAAGGGTCAGAGGGCAGGAGTTGCCTATACCCCAAAGAGATTACGGAGTACAGCTTGGCCGAAGACGCTGTCCCATCGGGACTCCCTATCCAGGCAGTAGTGAGCTGCAAAGGTATGGACCGAAGACCAGTTGGCGACCCGACAGATTTTACAGGAACAGAATGCAGATTTGCCATGGAAGTCGACATGGCTCTGACGCGGTGCACTGTGACCCGCTGATTTAGTGGGATCCCAGTCTGCTCATAGGCGAGAGCAATGCAGTTTGCCACCCAAGTGGACAGAGTTTGCTTAGTCACTGGGATCCCCAGTCGATTGGGGTCATAGGAGACGAAAAGCTGAGGCGCTTTGCGGTGGCCCCGAGTCCATTGCAGATAGAAGGACAGGATCCTTTTACAATCCAAAGTATGGAGGATGGTCTCCGCCTTGCCGGCGTGAGGCCTCGGAAAGAAGGTGGAGAGCACCACCTCCTAATTGAGGTGGAAGGGGGACACCACCTTAGGCAAAAACTTGGGGTGTGTGCTGAGCATTACCCTGTTCTTGAAGAATCTCGTGTCGGGAGGCTCTACCATCAGAGCCTGGAGCTCGCTGGCTCTGCGAACTGATGTGAGTGTCACGAGAAAGAAGACCTTCTAGGAGAGGTACCGCAAGTGGCAGGTAGCCAGAGGCTGAAATGGTGGCTTAGTGAGTTGAGAGAGCACCAGGTTGAGATCCCACTCTGCCATCAGTGGGCAGACAAGGGGTTTGGATAGCATAAGACCCCACAGGAACCAAGATACAAGGGGCTGAGCCGAGAGGGGTTTTCCCTCAACAGAATGGTGGTGCACTGCAATAGCATTGATGTGCACTCTGACTGAGTTGGATTTTAGTCCCACCTGTGGAAGGTGGAATAGGTACTGGAGTACCATCTGTACGGAGCAGGAGAATGGGTTCGCCCGCCTCTAGTCACACCAGACCAAGAACTAATGCCACTTAAAGACATACACCCTTCTTATGGAGGCCTTGCAGAAGGCCAGAAGGACCACCTCCACATCCTTTGGGAGGTTGAAGGGAGCTAATGCTACCCTTTCAGCAACCAAGCCATAAGTGACAGGAACCCATGGTTGGGGTGCAGGAGAGAGCCCTCCTCCTCTAAGAATAGGTCTGGGGCGCGGCCCAGGGGAATCAGTGATGCCGCTGACAGGTAGAGAAGCAGTGGAAACCAAGGGGAGCTATCAGTATCAGTGATGCCCTGTCCCACTGGACCTTGAAGAGGGTCTTGGCGACCAATGTTGTTGGTGGGAAGGCATAAAGGAGGCCTTCCGTCTATGGGACGAGGAACGCGTCTGCAGCCACTTGGGATGGGTGCAGCTGATGGGAGCAGTAGAGGGGCAACTGTGTGTTGTGTGGGCTGGTAAATGGGTCCACTAGGGGGGCGCCCCAGAGTCAAAACAGCCGGGATCCAGGCACCACTTGTGTGGCTGGAGGACCCTGTTCAGCTTGTCCGCCAGGCACTGTCCTGGCCTGGCCCGGGAGGGAGACCACCCTTAGGAGCATCCCATTGCATGTCTCATATGAGCAGAGAGCTACCACTTCCTGGCAGAAGGAGTACAACTCCATGCCCCCTTGCTTGTTGACATAGACCATTGTGACTTGATTGTCAGTCTGGACCAGCACAGACTGGTGTTGCAGCCAGTGGCGGAAGGCTCCTAGAGCCAGGAATATCACCCAGAGCTCCAGAAGGTTGATCTTCAGCTGGCATTCTATCAGGGACCAGAAGCCTTGTGTCTGGAGGTCCCTGCAATGAGTTCCCCAACCCATTAGGGAGGCATCCATGGTAAGGACCCTTTGGGGGATGGGTGCCAGGAAGGGCATCTAGGCCTGGAAATAGCGAGGATTCTGCCACCAGCCGAGGGAGTCCACCAGCTGGCGGGTCACTCCCACCCTGTCCCGAAGCCTGTCCGTGGCTTGTATCCACTGACAGCGGAGGCACCACTGAGCTGCCCTCATATGGAAGAAGGCATATGGGGGTCATGTGGACCGTGAAGGTCATGTGGTCCAGTAGGTGAAGGAGAAGATGGGCGGGTAGTGACCAGTTCTGCTGTACCTCTGCGGCTAGCACCTTGAGGTGTCCTGCTCTCTCCTGAGGGAGGAAGCCTTGGCCTGGAGGGTGTCCAGCTGAGCCCCTATGAACTTTAGGCACCGAGTTGGGGCGAGGTGTGACTTGGGGTAGCTGATGATGAACCCCAGGTGCTGCAGGGCATGGATGATGCACCCGGTGGCATGGTGCACTTCTGCAGCCATGCCTCCCCTTATGAGCCAGTCGTTCAGATAGGGAAAGACGAAAGTCTCTTGGAGACTAAGGTGGGCTGTGACCACTGCTAGGCACTTGGTGATGAAGCCAGCCCGAAGGGTAGCACCCTGTATTGGTAGTGACCTCCTCCCACCACGAACTGGAGGTATTTTCGGTGGCTGGGATGGCTCAGGATGTGTGTATAAGTATCCTTCAGGTCTAAGGAGCATAGCCAATCTCCCTGCTGGAGGTAGGGCAGCAATGTTCCAAGGAAAAGCATCTTGAAATTCTCCCTCACCAGGAATCTGTTCAGGTCCTGCAGGTCTAGGATGGGTCTGAGGCCACATGTTCGATTGGGAATGAGGAAATATTTGGATTAGAAACCTTTGCCCCAGAGATGTTTTGGCACTGGCTCCACCACCTTGTCCTCAAGGAGATCTGTGAGCTCGGTGAGGAGCAGGGTCTGGTGAAGGAGTCGTCTTACGGGCTCTCCTGGAAAGTTTGAGTGCGGCGTCCTTTGCAGGTAGAGGAGGTAGCCCTCTAGGACCGCTTGCAGTACGCAGGAATCGTTAGTGACAGAGGACCACCTGTGGGCAAACAGGGCCAGACGCCACCCTTTGGGCTGTTGAGGACCTCCTGGGGAAGAGGAGGTCACGCCCAGGGAGTCAAAAGCTCCCCTCAGGCTGAGCCGGGGCCAGTGCCTAGGACTCGGGTCTTCTCTTTACAGGGGCCGTGCCCTGCTCCTTTGTGCTATTGTCCTTGCTGAGGGGCCAAGACTTGGAACTGTGAAGCTTCCCTTTTTCCTCAGGAAGAAGGGCTCCTTCCCGGGGCCTTCTTTTGAGGCTGGACCGATGTCTTTTTAGAGTCTGGTCCTTGTCAGGAACTCAGTCTCTGTCTCTGCAGCTTTGTCTGCCATGGGTTTCCCAAAGAGATTCTCTCCGATACGGGGGACATTGATAAGTTTGTCCTGAACCCATTGTTCAAAGTCAGACGACTGCAGCCATGCCTGGTGTCAGGCGTCAGGCCCAGATACCCACGGTGCCTACTCTGGCTGAGGACTCAAAGCTGTCATAAGCTGCTCAGGATAGAAACTTTGAGTACTCCTTGACCATAGAGGCCAGAGACTTGAACCATCCATCGAGGCCTGCTGAGAACCCAGTGAGTTCCCTCCCAGATCTCTGAGGTACATGCCAATGTACAATTGATAGGACTGGACTCAGCATGTGAGCATCGAGCCCCGGAAGGCCTTCCAGCCGAGGGCACTGAGGGATAGGTCTTTTGGCTCGAACAGACTCAATGACCATTGAGTTGTGGAGAAGTTGGGTCTTCTGGAACCCAGGGCCTCGGCGGACTCAGTACATGGAGTTGAGTCGCCTGCTTACAATGGGCACTGACGCCGGTGTCTCCCACATACGGAGAAGGAGGGGCTCGAGGATCAGAGGAATGGGCACCATGCAAGAATCTTCTTCCTTGGTCTCTATGGCGAGTGCCTTAGCCATGTCCTGCACAAAGTCGAGGAAGGCGACATCCTTGGATAGGGAATGGCATCAGGATGTCGGAGGAGACGGATCTGAGGGCACATCTCTGTGTCGCCGAGTATCCGGGGACTTTTTGTCTTCAGTCTCCCAATTGGACTAAATGTTTGAGGTCTACTCCAAGGCTTCCCTGTCACCGCGGTTGAGGCCCAATCCCAAGGACTTGTGAAAAATCTTCTTTAGCTGCAGTTGATGGCTTCTAATAGTCTTAGGGGTCACGGTCCTGCAAAGTTCGCAGTCCAGGTAGTCGTGTTCCGGGCCAAGGCACCGGAGGTAGCAGTCGTGTGGATTATTGAGGGACATTATCTTATAGCACTGATCACACTTCTTGAAGCCGCTAGAGGCCATCGGGGAAAAAGGGGGTCCTGCCACCCGGCATGGGTCCAAGGCCTGCGGCCAAAAAAGGTCTCAAATGCTGGTCCAGGGATACCTTGAAGAAAAAAAACAAAAACAAGGGAACAACCCATAGGAGTGATGCCGAGGCAAGCTGGCTTGGGGGTACGGGAAAGTAACCGGTACAAAGACCAGATAAAACAGTATAAAAATACCCACACATTTTACAAGGGAAACTAGACAGACATCCGGAGGGCTCCGGAAAAAAGGAGACTGAGGCAAGATGGCATCCTTGGGCGGGATGAGGACCATGCATGCGTGGTGCATCTCCCAAAGACTTTCTTTGAAAGCTGAGGAGATGCTTCCACGTGGGCTCCGTTGTCGCCGACATCACCCATATGTGAGGACTGACTTCCTGCTTGTTCCTGGAGAAGGTATAATTTCATCTCCCTCATTTCCCTTCCAATCCAGTCCAGATGAATGGGATGCTACTAAAGCAGTGCCTAACCACAAGGGGGGGGGGGGGGAGAGAATGAAGAGTCTAGCTTGTCTCACTTGTACTTCTAACAAAATACATGAGGGAGGTCTCAGACTAATTCGGCATTTAACTTCTGACAAACTTATGTCCATGTATTGGTGCCTTTTTGCATCAATGACCTTCCCTCATATCAGAAAACAGCTCTTTAAATACATCAGTTTCAGACAGAAAGTACTGAACTTATCTGTCTTTTCCTTTTCCACAACGCCTTGCCACGGCGCCCTTTGCGTTTCGCTTAATAAGCTTCTTCAGGGGTATAGAAAAAGCTGTCAAATGAAAACACATACAAAACCATTTAAAAATACATTCTTTCCAAAACAATAGTTTACTAATTTACAGCTTGCTTAAAAACTATACTACCAAATTTTCTTCCCATATTCTAAAGCTCAATATACACAAATGAATACCGATCACATTATCCTTTGCTATTGTCACTTACTTCAACCTTGTCATTAGATTTTGATTTATGGCATAATGATAATTAAACTTATATCAATGCTGCATGTGTTCGACTCCGTCTCTTCTGCGTTCACTATGGCTTAACAGCTCTCCAAAAAACGCCACACATGCGGACTCATCCTTTGGGGCTTCAGATATACTCTCTACTATAGTGACGTCATGCCTTCTAACATTCTTTTCACGTAATGCCGCCATGCATTACAGTTAAAAAGTTATGAATACATATAAAACAAAGAAGTATGTATATAGTTTTTGAAATGTGTACATAACAATTTTGTGATATAATTGAAGTGAGTATTTTTTATTTTTTGATATAGTATTTCCACTCTGAAGAAGGACCTAATAAGGATTGTTTCATCACTTGTACTTCAACATAACACCATCTTCCACGTCTATGTTTTCTGATTCCCCTACAAACAGAAAGGCATATGACCTCTGTGATCCAGAGATAAAGAAGGGAGGCTCTGAACCAGACTCCACCCAAGAAGAAACCTGAAGTGTAAGCCTTTGCCAGAACTGGCCTTCTGGCAAATGCAGCAACAACTCTTGAAGTCTGCTCCTGTTGTGCAACCTCTGCCAAGGGAAAGATACCTTTGAAATCCCTTCAACCCTTGAAAGTACTGACAAAGGGTTAATGTAGGTGCAACTTGCACAGCCCTGGAGAACCCAGATCCCCATCTGCCACAGAAACCCCAGGGTCAGCAACTGCCTGAGACGCAACACCGAGGCCACCCAAAATAGAAGTAAGAAACAATGGAGTGGAGGAGTGTCCTAGTGGTTGGGGCAAGGTACTTCAGGCTGGAAGGTCGGGGGTTCAAATCCCACTAGAGGACAGCAACCTTGGGCCAGAAGGACTGGGGTTTCTAGTCCCACAGGTGCTCCTTGTGGTCTTGGGCAAGCCACTTAACCCTCCATAGCCCATGTTCCCTGTAAAATAGTTATCTCCAAGTTATAATGCCCTGTTCAATGTAATTTCAGTTTGTTCAATGTAAACCGCACTGATGCAGAATAGCATGGTATATAAGAGAATGTAAATAAATGAAGTTCCTTACACAAATGCAACCCGAAACCTGCGATCCAACTCACAGACACTGATTACTTTCAGCATCCAATTCCACCATAATGCATCTGCAAGCGGCTTAAATGAAACCTTTACAAGCACCTACCAAACCACTTCATGATGTCCCAAAGGACATCACACAGGTCAGAGTGCATTGAAGACCAGCCTTTTACAAAAGTTCCACCTCAACAGGAGCAGAAGTGAAGAATATCTTGTACCCTCGACCTACAACACAGGCCAGCGCTGCCACCTGTCCCTGCAGCAAATGCCACACCAATTCCTCTTCGAGCACATGGGACAGAGTCCACATCCTCGACCCAACCAAAAAGAGCCCTCCCTACTGAAACTAAATCAGATAGACTTAACGCTTGTATTCAAAAAGGGCAGTCATGGCTTGGAAAAAGAGATTGTTCCCTTCCCAGCACAATCCTCACAAATGCTTCACTATAAGTAAAAAACGAGACACCTCTGACATGAAAACAAAAGCCATATATCACAGCAAAAAAGAAGCAACCCCACCATAGGGATATAAAATAATTTTTAAAAAGTGGCTATCGGTCACTAAACATTACCCACAGCAAAAAAAAAAGGGAGGGAGCCAAATATTACCCACATCAAAATTAAAAACTCTTCCTTAATCTAAAACAATTTTGTTTTATCTATTTTATTTTATTTGAAAGGTTTTATATACCACGTTTCCAGTAATCAAAGCGGTTTATATATAACGTAACATAACTTTACAAAGAACATTGTAACATAGAACAATTAAACTAGTTTAACAGTAACATTTTAACTCAGACTGAGCTAGCGGAGGTAGGGAGGGGGAGATACAAAGAACATTTTCATTCGAGAGAATGTTAATTATTCAACAACAGGTGTACAGAGCATTGTTCATGGTTACATAGAAACATGACGACAGAAAAAGACCACATGGCCTATCTAGTCTGTCCTTCCATATCAATCACTACAACAGTCCCCTTTTTTCTTTAGAGATCCTCTGTTTGTCCCATGCTTCTTTGAATTCAGATACTGTCCTCATCTCTACCTCCTCCACTGGGAGACTATTCCATGGATCTACCACTCTTTCCGTAAAGAAATATTTCCGCATATCACTCCTGAATCCATTCCCTTTCACCCTCATCCCATGTCCCCTTGTAGCAGAGCTTGCTTTCAATCAAAAGAATCCATGAGGATTGTGGAAATTTGCAAGAGGATCTTGATAAATTGGAAGACTGGGCATCCAAATGGCAGATGAAATGTAATGGCGACCTAGGAAAGAACAACCCAAAGTATGGTTACATGATGCAAGGTTCCACATTGGGAAACACCACCCAGGAAAAAGATTTAGGTGTCATTGTGGATAACATGTTAAAACCCTCGGCCCAGTGTGCAGCAACCGCTAAGAGAGCAAATAGAATGCTAGGTATCATAAGGAAAGGAATGGAAAATAAAACAAAGGATATTTTAATGCCTCTGTATCGTTCCATGGTACGACCACACCTTGAATATTGTGTGCAATTCTGGTCACCGTATCTTAAAAAGGATATAGCGTTATTAGAAAAGGTACAGAGAAGAGCCACCAAAATGGTAAAGGGGATGAAAGGATACTCCTTTGAAGAGAGGCTAAAAAGGTTAGGGCTCTTCAACCTGGAAAAGAGACAGCTGAGGGGAGATAGATACGATAGAGGTCTATAAATTAATGAATAGAGTGGAATGGGTAAACGTAGATCGATTGTTTACATCATCAGAATATAAAAAGACTAGGGGACATGCAATGAAGCTACAGGGTAACCTATTTAAAACTAATAAGAGAAAATATTTTTTCACTCAACATGTAATGAAACTCTGGAATTTGTTACCGGAGCATGTAGTAAAAGCTGTTAGTGTAGCTGGGTTTAAAAAAGGTTTGGACAAGTTCCTGGAGGAAAAGTCCATAGGCCATTATTAAAAGTTTCCTGGGATATCACTGCTTGACCCAATACAACCTTGAGGAACCTGTGTCTTTTGGGGAAACTGCTAGGTACTTGTGACCTAGATTGTCCACTGTTGGAAACAGAATTTTGGGCTTGATGGACTTTGGTCTGACCCAGTATGGCATATCTTATATTCTTATGTTCTCTAGCAGCCTCTTTAAGAAACACTTCCGGTGCAGCAGGATCATGTCTGTCTTAGACACTTACAATTGGTGCATGCAGTATTTGGGCCCAACCAAGAACCCCCTTGTGTGCCTGATTCTGTGCCACAAATAGCGGGGATGGACGTCCCAACGTGTCTTCCATCCCCACTATTCGTTCCTTTCTTTGCCCACGTCTAACTTCCCCGCCGTTTGTATGGGGAAGTTAGATGGAGGTTGGGAAGGGTAGGATCGGAGGCGGCGGCAGAGCGTGCGGTGGAGCGATTCTAATATTGGCCCGGTACGTCTAGGGCTGGTGATTTGTATGGGGAAGTTTTTTCACCTCCGAGGTGGAATAACTTCCCCATACATAAAGGATCGGCAGCTCAATCCCAGGGCTTGGATTGGGTAGGGGGGGGGGGGCCCGAAGGCATTCCCTGCAGCCTCACCCTGGCCTTAGGATGCCAGATCGGGGATCGAGCTGTGGGGAATGAGTCCCTGATATCCTGCGGCCTTCATCGTTGCTCTTCAATGGAACCGTGTTGCCATGGCAACATGAAACCATGGCACTGTGGCTCCATAGAAGAGCCTTGACTGAGTTAACCAGGGACAGTCTGTTCCTGCAGGCTGGGCTGAATCACAGTTCTGGCCTGCACATACAGGATTGTTTGCGATTCTGATCCCATGGGGCTAGACATGCCCCGCGGGATCAGAATCACAATCTCCTCTGTACATCTGGCTCAGGCCGGACATATGGAGGGGATCTACGTCTGGGACAGAATAAGCCTGTGTGTGTCTTGTGTTCATAGATTGCAGAAAGAGGGTTCAGGGCTAATCAAAAGCAGTGCAGAAAAATTGTTTGTGCAACTAAGTTTGGTCCATTGACTTCAGCAGCATTGGTCTCCAAGGCCTCAGAAGCTGCACCATATGTTGGAGGTGCATTGATATCAAGGAATTATCGGATCTACTTTGAATCAAGCATTGATAGGGTATCCTGGCATCAGTCATTCATGGAATCCCATCTGAAGAAGAGGAAAGATTTGTCCTCAGTTTTATTGACATCATGTTCTAAGGATACTGAACATCAGCTGGAGGCTGAGATGCATTGGCGTCATAGTTCATTGGAGTATGATGTCTTGAACATGAAGACATCGGAGGAACAAATGTCCTCAAAATGATCCTGACATGAATTAACACTCATCCTCTTAGGTTACGAAGGCATTGTGCCAGTCTCTACAAGGCAGAGACTAGCCTGCTGATATTCCCTGACAAATTTTGCAGACATCGACCTCTGTTGGGACCCCTCCACATTTGTTGATGACAGCCCTTGAGGAGAGTCTCATGAGGAGCTTTGAAGAAGGAATGGATGCCTTCTTTGCCAGCACAAAGCTGCTGTTTCAACTGGAGTGGAGCTGGTGCATTGAGACATCAAACTGATTCTCAAATCTCATCGTTTGCCTGCAGGACACTCACTGTTATCAGGACATCGACTCCAGTGAATGACCAGCCAGTGTTCATCTCCACTGTTTTGGGACATGATTACTTGCTGGGTCATTGGAAAACATAGGTGCACCGACATTCCCAGAGGAGATCCATAATCCATGAGGAGCAGAGGTCAGCCCAAATACTTACCTATCTTTTGAATATTTCTCTGAGTCAGGATCAGAATGCTTATGGGAGTCTGAATATGACTCGGTACTTCTCAGAGAAGATGCACATCCCTTCTTGAGGAGCTCTCCTTCATTGACTTTGGGTAGATGATAGCCAAATCCATTAAAGTTGGAAATGGAGGAGGAAACCAAGGCAGAAGAATTGGAAATCCTCCATTTTTGTGATAACCCCTAAGGAGGTTGTGACATTTCCCTCTCGGAGATCCTTTAGAGGCTTCATATGAGAATTTGGGTGATTCTCCCCCCCACACACACACTTTGTACAGACTGACAGCAGGAAGATTGACTCCATGCAGAAAGTCCAGAAGGCACCCAGATTTGAAAGGTACAGCAACTGCACCATTACATTTTCGTCAAATCTGCTGTCAAAAGGGCCAAAATTTCCAAGTTCCACTCTTCAGCACCCCTGGGGACGGAAGCTAAGACATTGGATTCTCTGGGGAGAAAAATCTTTCAGAATGCTGTGTTATGTTCTTCATAGCATCCTACCAGCTCTTCTTGCACTTGTGTAACATCATGCACACCATATAGGAGTTTGTTGGCTCTGTCCATCTAGAGAAAGCCATGCAACTCCAGTCCCTAATGAGCAAAGGGAAAGAGTGTGGAAAATATATAGTCCGAGCAACATATAATATTTTTGGTATGGTGTGGAAAGCATCCTCTGCTGTTGACCCCTAGGGACACTTGAGCCTCAGAGTACAGTATACAGAAGAAACTCTCTTTTCAGAGATGAGGTATAGGAGGCTGCTACCCTCATCAAGCAGCATATTGACACTTTTAAGAGCCTCTTCAAGCCACTTCTGACCCGGCCTCCTCATAATCTAGAAGGTGTCAAGAGTGGAAGGCAAGGGAGGACTGATTTCTCTCAAAGGTTTAGGTATTCTCTTTCCCGCTCAACCCAGACCAAACAGGGTCCTTGCTCTTGGTCTCAGCCTGCTTCCTAGCTAAAACTCAGGTGGTGTTTTGACTTGCTGCTAGAAAACTTAGCTTCTCTTCTACAGAAAGGTTGCCCTGAACCAGTATTTGAGTGACTGCTAACGTTCAGCATGGATCATTAACCTCTTCTAGCCTCGCAAGAGTTACAATCTCATGATAGTCCGGTTCGAGTACAGATCACATTTATTTTATTAATTGAACTGGTTTTATATACCGCCTTTTGACACGTCAAGGCGGTTTACATAGAACAGTAACTTAATGTGGGATTCATAGAATGGTTTACATAGAACAATAACTTAACGTGGGGTACATAGAACATAATTGTTACAGAGACCTTAATTTCAACAAGTAACTTAAGTAACTATAGGTCCTAGAAAAACACACTGTACTCGAAAAAGTATAAGGAAACACTAAGAGCGAGCAGGGAAGCAAAAGATGTCCTTTATTAAGAGACCAACGACCCTGACACGGCTGTGTTTCGGCACCTGCCTTCATCAGGGGATAACCTCAAAATATAAAAATGCAAAATAAAATATAAATTATAACACACAAATAGTATACAATAAAAATTATCAAAGCAAATTGAATGTATATAATAAAAATTCCCATCGTAGAATAGTGAATAATTAAAACAATGATATAAATGCCTGTTCATGCAATTTCAAAAATAAACACTAATAAGGAACCAAGCAAAATTATTCTTTATAATAGACTTTAAAAAAAATAACACCCAAAGTGCAAGAGATAAAAATTGTATATATAAAGAGTGTATATATAAAAAGACAAACTGATTTGACATCTGTAAAACATGCAACATGCTCATCATGCCAAACACAGACAAATTTACATATATATACATATGAATCATGTATAATGAACATGCGTGGTGAACAAATGAATCCAAATAAAGCCAGCACAAGTGTGGAAGGAGGAGGAAAAGGAACTTACAAATTGGTCTTGCTTGACAAGTTTTAAAGGTCCCACTATCAATGGCAGTCTGTATTCTATTTTATTCAAAGAAAGGGGTAGTATAAGAATGTATCTTATTTTGCCAAATAGGACCAACCATTTGTATGTTCAGTTGAAGTACCTAGTAGGGCATTTATCATAAGCATTATCCAGAAAGTTATATAGGCCAGTATGGTGAGTTACCAGTACTCCTTATTATGGGGCCCATATTTGTTCATTTCTCCAAACTCGTACTTGGGCCAACCAAATGTAACCTTAAATCTACTGAATAAGAATTATCACCAAAAAGACACCATCATGGTTTCCCCTAATAGTACCATAGATTATACAGATGTCTCAGTATAATTGTCTATCATATGGAACTGTGGCAAACATTGTATCTGCTGTCATGCCCCACAGTGAATAATATTATTTAAACAAAAACTCAAGAAACCCCTGAGGAGCACAGAACAAGTAGCCCCTGAGTGTGATGTAGAATGAACAGACTGAAGAGACTCCCCAGCAACATATGGCCTGCACAAGGTTTGCAAGGTCTGGCACCTCACATGGTGCACAAGAAACATGCAAATTCCTCAGTGATGCGCAGAGTGTGCCAACTTCAAGCCATGCATGGTGCACACCCAAAGTATCTCTCCCAGAGCAAGAGATGAAGTACCTGAGCATGCAGACTCCAGAACACTCCATGAAACGTATTGAATTCAGTGCTTCACATCAGCACCTGTCTAATCTTGGGTCCCCTGCTGCACACCCAAATTGCCGATTTCTCAGCCACATACTCAAAACCTTGCTTCTAAAGCACTCACCACAGAGAATGCAAGATTGCTTAGATCTCTGATGGCCATGCTTTTCTTTTTAATTAGTGGACAGTTATAGCACAGTCAGCTTTACCCATCTGAAAGTACCTCAATCCCGAGCAGACTTTCCACCAAGCCAATTTCTACTCTTCTATAGGGAAGTAATCTAGAGCTCACTGGCAATGGAGACCAGCTTTTTAGGAATCAATAAGGTATGCCTTCTTCAGCTTTCCTGCCTTCAAAAGGAAGCCCAAGGAAAAGATGGCAGGCAAGCCAGCTTCACAGACACAGAATTTTCCCCCTTGTGAGAACATTGTACAGTGCCCTAACTCTGTCTGGCTTGGCTTGCCAGGTCAAGTCACCCTTCATCAGAATGTCTGTCCGCCCCATCGCTGTCCTGACTGAGAAAGCTTATGAAGTGGTTTCTGTAAAGTTTCCAAGACTAGGTCATGGACTCCTCACCTCCACCATAGGAACCTCTGGCCCCAGCCTAGAAGAAGCCCCTTGAGATCACATAAGCAAAGGTGAAGGACAGCCGACTTTACTCCCCCCCTCCCCAGAAGGCTCCCTGGAGATTCCATCACACTGCCCTTTATCAAAGACCACATTGGGAAGAGCCACGGGTATCCACATGTACCTCAAGATGATAAAGTGTGCCTAATACCACTCATATCTTGTAGCTAGAGGGAGGTCCCTGTATCATGTATTCAATCTGTTGCCTGCCCAGATCTGCCTGAAAGGAACCCAGGGCCTTTGAGACAGCTTGTGATGAAGAGTCTTGAAGGACTACAAAAACGGACTGCTACTTCTGGAGAGAGATCTGCAATTGTAAGTATTTACTTCTGGGAATTTTTCTAAATCTTGGTGAAAAAGAAATTCTTTAGATTAAAGCTGATTAATCTGTGAATCCAGTCTATTTGTTAAATGAGTCAGGGCCTAGTAACAGCAAATAGCTTTTAGTTAAATTAAAAACTCAACAAGTAGCTTTCAGTTTAAGTTTAAAACAGAGTAGAGAGCTTTTAGTTTAAACGTAATACTCAGTCAGGGCCTAGTAGCAGCAAAGAGCTTTCAGTTTAAATTTAAAACGCAGCAGAGATCTTTTACTGGTTAACGGCCACCACACTTTTAAATTTAGAACCCATGACTCCCTCAATCTAAGCAAGGACTGTGTGAATCACCCAGGAAATTGATCACAGATTATCTTAGAAGCACAGGACAGGGTATTGTGTAACAGCCAGTTTTTAATAAGTCTTCTTCCCCTCCCTCCCTCTCTCCCCGACACCCATCCACCCCTGGGATAATCATAGCTTTATAGGTGCTTACATCTCTTAAAGGAAAGGAGATGCCATATTCACCCTCAGGTGCAGCTGTTTATCCTCATCAGGCATACATTAAGGACCTGAGATTAATTAAGCTTCAGGTGAACAAACTACATTAAACATATTAGGTATAGTTTTATTAGCATAAGTATCCCTAGCAACCCTTAGTAAGTAAAGAACTTAAATACAGTCCAGCAGTGAGATGGGGGTTTTCCAGTCTTTTGCATCAAGTGTCACATGTATGATTTTCTCCCAGTTGGTGAGGGGTCTTATGTGTGCACTAGGTGCAAAGAGCTCTTTGCTCTCAGGGAATGAGTCCGATCTCTGGAGGCTAGAGTAGCAGACTTGGAGGACATAATTGAAGGAGAATATGGGTGCCTACAGAATGACAAAGGTTGGACACAAGTCACCAGGGCCTGCAGAATCACCAATCCCACTTCTCCAGCCCTTGAACTGAAGAACCATTATGCAGCCCTGGAAGTGGAGGAGGTGAAAGCATCCCTGGAAAGGGAAGAACCAGAGCTCAAGTACCCCAAGGTTGCAGAATCAGTGACTATAAAGAAGCGAAGGGTATTGGTGGTTGGTGACTCTCTTCTGAGGGGTACTGAGGTGTCCATCTGCCGACCAGACTTGATGTCCAGAGAGGTATCCTGTCTGCCAGGTGCCAAAATCTCAGATGTTACGGAGAATTTGCCGAGACTCATCAAGCCCACTGACTATTACCCAATGTTGCTAATCCATGATGGCACAAATGATACTGCCAGGTATCCCTCTGAGCATATCAAAAGTGACTTCATGGCTCTGGGACAGAGGGTTAAGCAGATAGGTGCACAGGTGGTGTTTTCTTCAATCCTCCCTGTTGAGGGTAAAGGCCAAGGCAGAAAAGCTCGCATCCTGGAGATGAATGCCTGGCTGCATGGATGATGTCATCGAGAGCATTTTGGTTTCCTGGATCATAGGCTGCTGTTCCAAGGGTTGCAGAGCAGAGATGGTGTCCATCTGTTCAAGAAAGGTCAACGTGTCTTCACTAGCAGACTGGCTAATCTACTGAAGAGGGCTTTAAACTAGATTCGTAGGGAATGGGTGAAGAAAGCCCCCCGGTAAGTGAAAGCCCCCAGGTAAGTGAAACATTAAATACCTTTATGGAAATGGGTAAAAGGGGCAACATATGGAAAGCGGCGTGTATAAATGCCCGTAGCACGGGAAATAAGATCTCAGATGTTGAAACTTTAATGGGAGTGGCTGACGGATTTAGTGGTAGTTACAGAAACATGGTTCACAGAAAACCATGACTGGGATGTAACTATACCAGGCTATACTTTATTCAGAAAGGACAGGGGAGGACGAAGGGGAGGAGAAGTGGCACTATATGTAAAAAATAATATTAAAGCTTTGGAATTACAAAGCTTAAAAGGGAGACAGGAGGCACTGTGGGTTAAACTAGAAAGAGGGAAAGAGAAATCAGTTTGCATTGGTGTGATATACAGACCTCCCTCACAAGAGGAAGAGGTGGATGGAGGGGAAGTACTACTGACAGGGGATTTCAATATTCTTTTGTCCTCTAAAGAAGAGCGGGACCTCGGTGTGGTTGTGTCTGATGATCTTAAAGTAGCTAAACAGGTAGAAAAGGCGACAGCAAAAGCTAGAAGGATGCTTGGGTGCATAGGGAGAGGAATGGCTAGCAGAAAAAAGGAGGTGATAGTGCCTCTGTATAAGTCTTTGGTGTGACCTCATTTGGAGTATTGTGTGTAATTCTGGAGATCGCACCTTCAAATGGATATAATCAGGATGGAGGTGCAATACAACAGAAGCAGATATCACGTAGAACGCAGAAACCAGTTCAAAGCGTGATATTCGTGGAAAGACGGAACTTTTATTGACCCAATGACAACCCGACACAGGCCGTGTTTCGCTAGCCTTCGTCAGGGGTTTGTCTGGCATATGCTAAAAGCATAAATACATAAATACTTAAAACATAAAAGAACAAATCGCTCAAAACGCTAAAACTCAATCTATAATTGAATTAACGGATGATAAAAATGATGATGATAATAATAATAATAATAATAAATAATGGCATCAATAAATAAAATAAAACAAATGTGACACAATACTGAAATGTTCATGTTTTATTTTATTTATTTATTTATTTACATTCTCTTATATTCCGCGCTATTCTGCATCAGTGCGGTTTACATTGAACAAACTGAAATTACATTGAACAGGGCATTATAACTTGGAGATAACTATTTTACAGGGAACGTGTGAAAAACATTATATAAAATACTAAAATGTTCATCTGTGTAAAAAGAGAAACATTAAAAACAACAAAAGGATGTGACATAAAGAACATAAATACCTCTGATAAAGAATGTCAGACCAAAAGGTCTCGTATCATGCTGTTATACCTTATAAGAAATCTGTGCCTTCTAAAAGAAATATAGATAAATAAATTAAATATGAACCATAAATACAATATCAAAAACTCAATGCATGAAATATGGAGGTCAGAAAGAAACTTAGAAAGTGGAAGAAATAACTAAGGAACTTAATATTCTGCATAATAAAAAGAGGAAAAACGGGGAAAAAGCCACAAAAGTAGCAGGAGTGAGTCAGCAAAGGAGGACTTTATTATTTTAAACAAGTTAAGGCACCAATTAGTGCAAAAACATACACAGAGTGTGAAAATAAAGGGAGCTGGTTCTATCTTGTATATTTTCCTTAACAATGATATCGGATTGCCTTCAAAACAAATGACGATGGACAGAAAATAAAGAGCAAATGGGGTACTGAGACAATATCTGTCATCAAAAACTATTGTTAAAATTAAACATGACCGTATCATCTAATTGCCGGAGTAATGTTTAAAAAAGGACGATGCACAGGAGGGAGATTGCATTATGAACAATCGTGCAGGAGGCTAAAAAGTAATCAGCAATATGCCATTGTGTACCAATATTAAGAAAACGCTCAGGGGCATTGCAAAGTGAAAAAATGAAAATGAAAAAAAATCAACTCGATCACATGGATGCTGCTGAAGGCAGCGAAAATAAGGTGAGAATAAGGATCGGCTAGATCAAGCTCAAAAGAGGAATCAGCTAGATCACACTCAAAAAAACACGATCAAACATATGAATCATGGTGCACCCTTAGTGGCTAAAACCAAACAGGAAAAACAAAGAGCTTTAAAAAGTAAATACCTTTTGACGGCAGCACCGCTTGCCCGACTATTGAAAGTAAGGTGAATAGCTAAAAAACGCCCGCACATGCTTACTTTCAATAGTCAGGCAAGGATGAGAGTTTTGGTTTTGTTAGGAACTGGGGAATATTCTGGGGAAAGGAGGGGCTCTTCTGAAGGGACGTGCTCCACCTTAACCAGAATGGAACCAGGCTACGGGCATTAACCTTTAAAAAGGAGAGAGATCAGCTTTTAAACTAGATAATAGGGGAGAGCAGACAGTCGCCCAAGAGCACATGGTTCGGAACAATATATCCTTGAAGGATACTACCAAAAGAATGAAGTTAGGGCATGGGACTTAAACCTGGTTCTTGGTCAGCTCATGAAGCCACCTTTTGAGCCCTTAGCTACTACCTCATTGAAATTCCTTTCTTGGAAAGTTATGTTTCTCATTGCAATCACATCAGCACGTCGCATCAGTGAGTTGCAGGCACTAGTGGCTGATCCACCTTATACAAGGTTCCATCATGACAAGGTAGTCCTTAGGACTCATCCACACTTTATGCCAAAGGTGGTCTCGCCTTTTCATCTTAACCAAGCGGTCTACCTGCCTGTGTTCTTTCCAAGACCTCATGCATCAAATGCAGAAAGGAATCTTCATACTTTGGACTGTAAAAGAGCTTTAGCCTTTTACTTGCAAAGAACACAGCAACATAGAAAGTCCTCTCAACACTTTGTTGCTTTTGATCCTTCTCATTTGGGACTTCCAATCTCCAAGAGAACACTGTCCAACTGGATTTCTCAGTGTATTTCTTTTGCCTATTAGAGTAAGAATCTTCCTATGGAGGGCCATGTCACAGCTCACAATGTGAGAGCCATGGCAGCCTCAATGGCTCATCTGCACTCTGTGTCTATCGACGACATCTGTCGAGCAGCCACTTGGGCCTCGGTTCGTACCTTCACAACCCATTACGGCGGGAAGAACAGCTGAGCCGGTCTCCTGAGAGGCGCGAGACCAACGAACTGCCTCCGGCCCAATCGGGGCTGTGGGAGGGGAGCAGCAGCTCCTTTAAACAGCAGCCGCCGACAGGCGGGCCCGCGCCTGAGGGCCTCGCCAGAGGGCCCTTTGGCGTGGCCCTTAGGCGAGAGCCCGTGGCAAAAATTATTCTCTGTAAAACCTCCTCCTTCTGTCTCTCCCTTAGGCTGTCCCTCCTTTTAGAGATATGTCTGTATTACATGTTAACATGATGTAGTCTTTCCCTGTTACCTATGGATCCTTTGCTTATCACTTTGATATTTTGATAAGGTGGTATAAACTGGATTTATTGTTTGGTCTGTATAGTCTGATATTTGTATGTTTGTATTGTATGCTAACCTGATGTAGTCTTGTAACCGCTTTGATTGTAAGAAAGGCGGTATAAAAAACCTGTTAAATAAATAAATAAATAAATAAATATCAGCAGAGAGGTTCCAACAAAGGCAAAAGTAGCCCAAATGCCCTTGAGTACAGAGCAGACAGAGCTTAAAGATTCCAAATTACCCCTGCCTACCGATAGCAGGATTAATATGAATAAAATACAGCCTCTAAAATACTTGTATGCAAATGCTAGAAGTCTAAAGAATAAAATGTGAGAGTTAGAATATATAGCACTAAATAAGGGTTAGATATGATTGGTATCTCAGAGACCTGGTGGAAGGAGGACAGCCAGTGGGACACTGATACCTGGGTGCAAACTATATCATAATGATAGAGAAGATCAAATTGGTGGAGGGGTTACACTCTATTTTAGAGAGGGCATTGGGTCACAAAGGATTAAAATTTTGCAGGAAACAAAATTCACTGTGGAATTTCTATGGATTGAAATTCTATGTAAAAAGGGTAAGGGGAAGACAATTACAGTAGGGGTATACTATCGACTGACTGGCCAGAATGAACAGATGGATGATGAAATGCTCAAAGAAATCAGGGAAGCTAACAAAAGTTACAACGCTAATAATAATTGGTGATTTCAATTACCCAGGTATTGACTGGGTCAGTGTCATGGCAGGACATGCTACAGAGAGAAAGTTTCTAGATGAAATAAATGACTGCTTCTTGGAGCAGCTGGTTCATGAACCAACCAGAGGGGAAGCCATTTTGGCCCATTCCTTAGTGGAACACAAGATCTGGTACAAGAGATAAGGGTGTTTGGGCCACTTGGCAATAGTGATCATAGCATGATCGCGTTTGATTTAATAAATGGATGAGGGATGGTAAGGAAATCCACAGTACTACCTTTTAACTTCCAAAAGGGAGATTATGATAAAATGAGGAAAGTAGTTAAGTAAAAACTAAAAGGAGCAGTTACAAAGGTGAAAAATTTACATCAAGCTTGGGTGTTGCTTAAAAATACTATCTTGGAAGCCCAGACCCAGCTGTATTCCATGCTTTAAGAAAAGTGGAAGGAAGTCCAAAAAACTGCCAGCATGGTTTAAAGGTGAGGTCAGAGTGGCTGCTGTTGCCAAAACAAGCATCTTTCAGGAAATGGAAAAAGGAGCCAAATGATGAAAACTGGAAACAACTCAATTACTGGCAAGTTAGACGCAAGGCATTGAAAAGGCAGGTAAAGAGAGAATTTGATAAGAAGCTTGCTGTGGAAGCAAAAACCCATAATAAAGACTTTTTCAAGTACATTCGTAGCAAAAAACCTGTGAGAGAGTCAGTTGGATCATTAGATGATAGAGGGGTAAAAGGGGCACTAAGAGGGGACAAGGCCATAGTGGAGAGACTGAATGAATTCTTTGCTTAGATCTTTACTGAGGAAGATGTAGGATTGTTACCCATGACTGAAATGGTATTTAAAGGAGATGCTGCGGAAGAACTGAAAGAAATATCGATACACCGGGAAGATGTATTACAACTATTTGATAAACTGAAGAGTAGCTAATCACCTGGACCAGATGGTATACATCCAAGGGTGTTGAAAGAACTGAAATATGAGAGAGTTCACAGATTAGTAGTAGGTCTACAATCATTAAAATCGTCTGTAATACCTGAAGATTGGAGGATGGCCAATGTAACGCCAATTTTTAAAAGGGGTTCCAGGGTGATCAAGGAAACTACAGACCGATGAGCCTGACTTCAGTACCTGGAAAAATGAGGGAAACCATCATAAAGGACAGAATTACTGAACATGTAGATAGTCATATCTTAATGGGAGACAGCCAACATGGCTTTAGCCAAGGAAGGTCTTGTCTTTCTAATCTGTTATGTTTTTTTGAAAGTGTGAATAAACTGGTGGAGAAAGGTGAGTTGATTGATATAGTGTATCTGGACTTTCAGAAAGCCTTTGACAAGGTCCCTTATGAGAGACGTTTGAAAAAATTAAAAAATCATCGGATAGGGGACAGTGTACTATTGTGGATCAGGAAATGGTTTAAAGATAGAAAGCAGAGGGTAGGTCTAAATGGCCAATTTTCCCAATTGAGGAAGGTGAATAGTGGAGTACCCCAGGGATCTGTGCTGGGTCTACTGCTTTTTAACATATTCATAACTGACCTGGACATGCGAATAACGAGTGAAGTTATCAGATTTGCAGATGACACATAACTATTGAAAGTTTTTAAAACCCATGAGGATTGTAGAAAATTGCAAGAGGATCTTGATAAAGTGGAACACTGGGCATCCAAATGGCAGATGAAATTTACGTAAGAACATAAGATATGCCATACTGGGTCAGACTAAAGTCCATCAAGCCCAGTATCCTGTTTCCAACAGTGGCCAATCTAGGTCATTCGTACCTAGCAGTTTCCCCAAAAGACACAGTTTCCACACTGCTTGTACTGGGTCAAGCATTGATATCCTTGGTCCCTTCTTAATAATGTTTTTGGACCTTTCCTCCAGGAACAAGTGCAAAGTTATGCACTCGGGAAAGAACAACCCAAACTATGGTTACACGATATTAGGAACCACCACCCAGGAAAAAGATTTAGGCGTCATCGTGGGTAACATGTTAAAACTTTCTGCTCAGTGTGCAGCTGTGGCCAGGAGAGGAAATAGAATGCTAGTATCATAAGGAAAGGAATGGAGAATAAAACAAAAGATATTATAATGCCTTTGTATCGTTCCATGGTGCGACTGCACCTTGAATATTGTGTGCAATTCTGGTTGCCATATCTTAAACAGGACATAGCGTTATTAGAAAAGATACAAAGAATGGTAAAGGGGCTGGAAGGATACCCTTATGAAAAGAGGCTAAAAGGTTTAGGGCTCTTCAACCTTGAAAACAGAATACTGAGGGGAGATATGGTAGAGATCTATAAATTAATGAATGGAGTGGAATGGGTAAACGTAGATCGATTGTTTACGCCATCAAAATATAGAAAGACTAGGGAGCATGCACTGAAGCTACAGGGTAACCTTTTTAAGCCTCTGGAATTTGCTACCGGAGGATGTAGTAAAAGCTGTTAGTGTAGCTGGCTTTAAAAAAGGTTTGGACAAGTTCCTGGAAGAAAGGTCCATAAATCATTATTAAAGTGGACCCAGAATATCCACTGCATGCCCCAATACCAGCTTTGTGGAACCTGTGTATTTTGGGGCCCAGAGATCAGTGTAAGGGTATCCTTCCATCCCTTTTACCATTTTGGTGACTCTTTTCTGTACCTTTTCTAATAACTCTATATCCTTTTTTCTGGGTAGGCCCCTTATATGAGTTTTGGAAGTTTATGCTGGTATTGTATGGTAGATTTGGCTTTGTAGATCTTTGGCATCTTTTGTATGGTTTTATATTAGTTCCAACTATGCTTGGTACTGGAGAATATTTGTTAGTGAGATAACCAGAATCAGATTCTATTTTTTTTAATATATTGAGTTCTGTGGTTGAATGTCCTACTTCTGCTCTGTACCCATTGTTGAGGGGGAGGTTTCTGTGGATGCAGAATAAAAAGTGAGAACCACAACACAGTTTATAGCACCAAATTATAACTCATTTTATTTTGTTATAAACTGCATTATGGTTCTCACTTCCTTGGTGTGCGAGCATCTTTCATTTTCATTTGTTTTTACATTAACACCATGCTGGTCCAGTGTGCAGTTTCAGGAGTTACACTGGGATTGTGAAGCCCTTCTTGGTGTTTATGTTGGATTGGTAGGGGTTGGGATCACAAAGTCCCTTTTGTTTTTCAGAGGGTGGGAAGTGCGCCAAGTCACTCTTGTTTTTGTGGAAGTAGGGAATGCTGCATGGATGCTGTTGAGCCCCTCTTGTTTGGCATATTTAGCAGCATGTTTCCTATGCTCTGCACTGGTAACATATCAACTTAAGAACATCAGAAATGCCATACTGGGTCAGACTAAGGTCCATCAAGCTCAGTATCCTGTTTCCAACAGTGGTCAATCCAGGTCACAAGTACCTGGCAGATTCCCAAAAAGGCACACAGGCTCCACAGTGCATGTCCTGGGGCAAGCAGTGGATTTCCCAGGTCCTCTTTAAAATAGTTTATGGGCCTTTCCTCCAGGAACTTGTCCAAACCTTTTTTAAACCCAGCTACACTAACAGCTTTTACTACATCCTCTGGTAACTAATTCCAGAGTTTGATTTTGCGGGGCCCTAGGCTAACTACAGGGAGGCAGTTACATCCCTCTGCAATTACTGCATTTCAAAATGGCAAAACAGCTGCTGGTGTAACTAAAACCACACATTGAAGTGGCATTAATTGGAGTCACACAACTTGCAATGAGCCAGTATGTTAGTTTCTGTCGACAATGCAAATGCCTGTATGTGAGAGTTCTTTCTTTTGCCTCACTCTGCAGTAAAGTATAATTTTGGGAAAGAAATCCTGTAAACCTAAGAATAATGGGTAAAAGCATTTTTTGAGTACATATGTCTGTTTTTAGTTTGTATTGATAGATCTTCACCAAGTAGAGAATACATCTCTGTTCTGCATGTATGACGGAGGCTATATGTTCTGTTAGCACAGAGTTTCTATGTAGGGAGCTGCAGTAATCCAGCTTGTTCAGTTTTCTGAATAGGAATATGGATGTTCTATGGCCCACTGCAATATTTATGGTGCTGCCCTTTTCTGGGTATGCTCCATGTTGTGTGAGTTTTGGAAGTTAATGCTGTTATACAATAGTAGTTCCTTATCATTCCTCCAGTTCAGTCTTTCACCTCTGGGTAGTGAACCTCTTTCTGCAGCTTGGAGAATGGGCATGTCAAAATCGTGACATCACTGGATGTAGCCTGCTGGTCTCTCCCATCAGCCCCAGTGTGTCCAGCCTCCATGCAGCAGGAGAACGTAGGCTCACTTGAGGAATTTAGTTAGGATTTAGTTCTTAAAAATTTTGCTTTGGTCCCTTTAACTTATTTCTTTTTGTTCCCTGGGAGCTATCTCTTTAAAAAAAAAAAAAAAGACGCCGGCCTCAGTCTGTGCTTCCTTCCTCTCTCCCTATCTTACCGGGACAGCTAAGCTCATAAGATCTCTCCCCCTGGGCTGTACGGGGGAGAGCTCCGCAGGGTGCATGCACTCACACAGATTGTGGTGTTCTCCGGCTCCAGTTCACCGCGGAGAGCCAAGGCGGCAATCCTATCTGACGGAGCAGCTCTTGCTGCGGACGTCGCTCGCGTCAGGGCTGAGCGATGTCGCGGCTTGTAGGGCTGCACTTCAGAGCGGTAAGGCACATTTTCTTTATGTCCTCGGCGGCGCAGGGAAGAGCCTCGTGACCGCGCAGTGGGTCGTTGAGCCTTGTAGCATTCACTTAGGGTTTTTGTCGCCAAACAGGCCCGACTGCGTTCATGGCCATTTTTCCCACGCAGTTAAAGCTGCGTGGCATTTTGGTGCGGCGGCTCGCGCTTGGGGGGAAGCAGCACGGCACGGTCCTGATTCAATACTTTTCATTTCTTTTCATTTCTCCTCCTCTTTAATTTCGGGGGGTCCCTTGGTCATTTTAGGGGTTGCTCCCTTACATTGGTAATGTTTGTTTGTTTTCATTCCCCTCGGTTAAAAAAAAAAAAAGGGGGCAGCAGTGATTTCAATTCCCTTTCTTTCCTGGCAAGGAATTGTTGGGGTGTATAGCTCATGTCATCACGTCCACAGTGGCACCTGCAGAGGCAGTCTCTGACACCGGAATCTGCTGGGGCTGCGCTACAGTTTCTACCAGCGATGGAAGGTAAAGTGGTTCAAGATCCCCAGGGTCCGTCGGCAGGAGCCGAAGGAGAGTCCCTGATGGACGCCCCGCCAGTGCCCTTCCCGGAAATCCCAGCATGTCCATCAAGTGCGCTACCGGCTATAGTGTCGGGATTGCCTCTCGGAGATTTCTCTCCGGACTTTGTCTTAATAATGCATCAGGTGTTCTGTTTGCGGCATCGGGAAGATACCTGAGCCCTTGCTGCTTATGACTTCAATGCAGCAGCCCAGGATAGGAGAGGTTGGTAGCATTTCCCCGAGGCCCCCAAAGAGGGCACGGCCTCTTGACCTTTCACCTTCGGATATGGAGTGGCAAGAGACAGATGAGGTTGAGTTAGAACTCAAATCAGGTATGGAGGAACTGGAAGAAGGGGCAATACCTGAGCCTGAGGATCTGGCGAAAATCCTTTGGGTATTCCGGAAGGACGAACTTACGGCACTCATCACGGAATCCCTCCAGACGCTCTATCTCGCTACGGCACAGCCAGCGGAGGAAGAGGATGTAGAAGACCCTCTCATTCAAGCGGTGAGGCAAGCTCAGGTAGTGTTTCCCGTTCACCGGGTGGTAGACTGGATGATCCAAGATGAATGGGATCAGCCAGAAGCAGGACTAAGAGGGGTCAGGACAATGAACAGGCTCTATCCCTTAGCGGACAAGGACAAAGAAAAGTTTCACTCACCGCAGATTGATGCGGCAGTGTCAGCGTTTACAAAGAAGACCACTATTCCGGTGGAAGGTAGCGCGGCCTTGAAAGATGCGCAGGACAGGAAAGTGGATGGATTATTGAAACAAATGTTTGAGGCTAACGCTTTATCCTTGCAAGCTTCCATCTGTGGGGCTTGGGTGGCGATAGCATGTCTTTGATGGTCCCAACGCTTAAGGCAGTCTAATCATCTAGAGGAGGAGAGTTTGAGGGAGCTGACACGACTTGAATCTGGGTCAGCATATTTGGCAGATGTACACTATGATTTGATCAGAGTATGGCTTCGTTGGTAGCCACCCGGCAGTCCCTGTGGTTAAGAAATTGGGCAGCCGACGGCTCTTCTAAGTCGTGCCTCAGTAAGCTTCCTTTTAAAGGGAAGTTGTTGTTTGGAGAAGATCTGGACAAACTGGTTAAGGATTTGGGAGAGTCCAAGGGCGGAAGACTCCCGGAAGATAAGCCTAAGCAAGGGAAGTCCTTGCCGGCCACTCGGGGACAGTTTAGAGATTTCAGGAGATTTCATACTTCTCGCTTAGGAGGTTTCCAAAGGGGAAGATTTGCTTCTAGAGTCCAGGGATTTCGTCGGTTTCGTGAAGCAGGTAGAGATTTCGCAGCGGCCTCTGCAATGTCAAGTCGAAAACCACAATGAAATAAGGCGGGTCCCGGTAGGAAGTCAACCGATTGGAGGAAGGCTTCGGGAGTTTTTTCCTGCCCAAATAACGTCCGACCAATGGGTGTTGGAGATAATTTGCGAAGGTTATGCGCTGGAATTGGCACATCCGGTCCTGGACTTGTTTGTAATGTCACCCTGCAAAGGTCGGCAGAAAACACTAGCGGTCCGCCGTACGTTAGATCGGCTCTTGCAAATGGGAGCAGTCGCGCTGGTCCCGACAGCAGACTATGGCGTAGGTCGCTACTCCATTTATTTCATGGTGCCAAAGAAAGACGAGTCTCTCCGGCCTATCTTGGATCTAAAAGGGGTGAATCGCTGCCTTTGAGTTCCGCTTTTCAGGATGGAAACGTTGAGGTCGGTCATTGTGGCGGTTCGCCAAGGAGAGTTCTTGACTTCCCTCGATCTCACGGAGGCGTATTTGCACATCCCGATCAGAGTGACACATCAAAGATTCCTGAGGTTCGCTCTTCCTTGGGGACATTACCACTTCCAAGTATTGCCCTTCGGTCTGGCGACGGCTCCGCGCACCTTCACCAAGATCATGGTGGTGGTGGTGGCAGCGTTGCGAAAGGAAGGCATTCTAGTTCATCCTTATCTCGATGATTGGTTGATTTGGCCGAGAGCGTACAGGCTACAGACAAGGTGGTGAAGTTTCTGCAGAGTCTCGGCTGGGTGATCAATTCGGCCTAGAGCCGCTTGGTTCCGTCCCAGGATCTCGAATATCTGGGGGTACGGTTCGACACATGGAGAGGAGTTGTGTTTCTGCCGGGTTATCGGGTTCAAGTCCTTCAACAACTAGTACGCAAGTTCATGTCCACCCCGGCGCCATCAGCGTGGAGTTACCTTCGCGTGCTAGGGACAGTGGCGGCGACCCTGGAGGTAGTGCCATGGGCCAGATTTCATATGCAGCCGTTACAGAGAGCGCTGCTTCGCCGATGGTCACACCAGACCAACTCGCTGAACAAATGTCTTCCCTGCCCTCCCCGGGTCAGGTGGTCCCTTCGGTGGTGGCTGGATCCGGGATCTCTGAAAGCGAGCATGCCCCTGGAACAGCCAGAGTGGCTCCCATTGTTGACAGACGTGAGTCTAGCGGGATGGGGAACACATTGCGGGGATCTCTTCGCGCAAGGGATTTGGACCGCCCAGGAGAGCAAATGTTCAATCAACCGGCTAGAGCTGTGAGCAGTGTCTCTAGCGCTATAGACGTTTGAAGCCACAGTGAAAGGCTGAGCGGTGTGGGTGCTTTCGGACAATTCTGCGACGGTGGCGTACATCAATCGGCAAGGCGGAATGGGAAGTGTGGAAGGGAAGGAACTAACCAAGCAGGTACACAAAGACTGATGACAATTCAGTAGGTGAAGAATCTCTTTAATTATTATGCCCCGACGCGTTTCGGCTAAAAAGCCTTCTTCAGGGGGTCTTTAAAAAGAGCACACCTCAAAAAGATGATAACAAACAATTATGAACATGTAAATACATAAATTGATTGATTAAACATACCTTTAATTAAGACATTAATCATAAATATCAAAAAACAATAATCATAAATATCTAAAAGACAAATATAACATATAGAAGAGGTAGATCCATTAGTTAAAATTATGATCAAAGAATCATAAGACTGATAAATGATGATAAAAATATAAGAATATTACTGTAAACATAAATATTAGAACTACATATAAAAAGGATAAGAGCATATAGTAAAAAAGGATAAGAGCATTTAATAATGATATATGAACCACAAAAAGAGAGATGAGGAGGACACATACAGGCAAAAAGTACCTTAAATCTGTCACGTGGTACACTAAAAACTAGAAACAAACAATTATTAAAAGAAAAAATGATTAAATACCTAACCAGACGTAAATTGACTGAATTAATGTAAAGATAAATATGTGGCAATGCCATTACAGATTCCAAATTATAAAGACCACAAAATCAAAAATAAAACTTATTGTACTCAAGATAAAAGTAACTTATATAATGTTACTTCTAAAAGATCAACGTCATGTATTAGACTAACATGAATTTGTAAGATAAGATGTAAAACACTTGAAGGCAGATGAAAAGAACACGCAGCTGAGATAATTTCAGGTTATACTAAAGAATGTCTTAAAAACAATGTTAAAAAAAATGATAAACATGTCATATATATCCAGCAGAATGTTTTTCAAAGGTGTAGAGCGCTTGAAATAGAAGGCACAACTAAAGATTTAGGATTAGGAACAAAATGCTATTGTGCAATTGCATGAAGGATACCTTAAAAATCACGATAGGACCCTAATATATTCCATAAAACTGAAAAGGGCACTTTTTCAAAAAAAGGGGTTGTTTTGAAAGGGAAATTATCAAAAAGGGTTTTTTTCACAAGGGTAACCTATACCATCTAAAATGATTATTGCACTTGCAAAACAAAAACAAACCAACGATGGTAGACATGAAAGAAATTTCTGAGACTTGTGATAAGGAAGCTTATCATAGCTCAGGAAGGAGCTATAGAAAAGGTGAAGTAACTCTGAATAAGCAACCTGTCAGTTCTGGTAGAAATAAGAAAACAGAATTTTCCCATAAAAGACTACCAGTCCCAGAATGCACCAGGTTTCCAACAGCCATTAGAGGAGCTGAAGTGGGGAAACGTATGTTCAATCAGGAGGGCTATGAGGTAATCCCTAAGCACTCATCTCAAAGGGCAGGGCCTGATTCAGCACAGCTGCGCTGTGTTAGGGAGGAGCACTCATCTAAGCAGAATAAAGGTAGAGTTTATTCTACAGAGAAGCAGCTTGAGCTTGATCATCTTCATTATCAGAAGGATCATCAGAAGCAGAAGCCAAACCGGACGGACAGAGAGGGAAAGAAACCCTTTGGAGGAAAGAGGAGAAAAGCCTTTGAGAGGTCTAGAAGAGTCCAGAGCAGTACGTATACTGGGAGGCATTCCAAGGGCCAGCATACACCATTGGACTGGGGAAAGCCAGAGAAATGGTGCTGCAGAGCTAGGAATCTCCAGACGGTACCTGTGAGGGAGACGGCTGCACGTGGAAGGGACCCTAAGACCCGTGCCAGAAGGTATGTGAAGAGAGATCCAGTGTCCAGGGATCTGGATTGGAAGGCTGGACATAAGAACTGGACTACATACTGGCCAGGCTATATAGAGAGGAACTCTAACAGCAATGGAAGCTCAGGTATGAACACTGATCTATGCCCTAGCTATAACCTTGAAAGACAGCAGGGAAACAAGTATTCTCCTGAAAGTGCTCCATTGGGAGATTCATCTGTGCCAATCCATGATATTGAACCCATGCTTGTTGAAGAAGAGGGGGTGATAGCAGATGAAGAATCTGTTTACATGGACTGCTCTCTGTCTAAACTCCTTTGGTGATTTTCTGTTATAAAGTACAGCAACCATCACAAAGAAATACAAACTTGTTCTTTAATCTACTCAGAAAAGCTCCTGTGTAGGATTTCTAGCCACGCAGTAGAAAGCAAGCCAGCTAAGGGGTTTCAGCTGGATAACTGCTAGCAATTGAGCCTTACCTAATTGCTTGTGGGCTCTGAGAGAATCACTTCTGAATCTATGTGGGAAGATACAAGAAGTTAACCTGAGAAGAACAGTTTTTCCTTTCTTTGTGGCTTGTGTTTGTTGTTTGATACATTGCTAAGAGAATATTAGCTAAAGCCTACAGAAAAGACCAGTTTGTTGCCAACCAGGTCTTATTTCTTTTGCTTTGATTGCCTGACAAGTTCAAATGTTGTTTTCCTGTTTTTGTTTTTGTCAAGTTTAACACTGAAAGCAAGTAACCTGATTTATGTGCTACCAAGCATATCTGTGTTGGGAGAAATAACCTCATAAATAAATATCTTATTGGCTTTACCCAAAAGCACAACTAATTATTGTGAGCAGCTGTGTCTGGTGTGAATGAACTGCATTGCCCACAATCCCTTGCAAATCATATAGATATATGCACTTGCCAAGACTGTGAAGATTCTCACCCAGGCAGCCGTCTGACAGACTGCACTGTCTCCAAATAAACGCTGTTAAAATATATCCTAATGAGGCATTTTTTAAGAGGCAACAAATTATCCAACGAGGATATACCTTCGAGAAAAGTATCTTTCATGTTGCTTAATCTAAAAAACGTCCACGGAGCAAATAAACAGGAGATACTCTGAGTACAAAAAGTTACTGAACCTCAAAACCGCTGTCTGCTGTTATAAATAAAAGCAGTTTTCAAGCATGAATGCTAATAATGTCAAGAGGCGATATCTTGCAAAATAAAAATGTATCTTAAAAGCAATGTTAAAAATGATGAACAGATCACATGTATCTAGCAGATTGTTTTTCAAAGGTATAGAGCGCTTGAAATCAAAATCTAAACCAAAAAATAAAAATTTTAAAACTGCAAGGTTCAGAACAAAGTGCTATTATGCAAATGCATCAGGAATACCTTAAAAATCACGATAGGACCTTGATATATACCATAAATTAAAAGGGGCAATTTCAAAAAGTGGATGTTTTGAAAGGAGAATTATCAAAAGGGTTTTTTTTCAAAAGAGTAGCCTTTCTATAAGTGCAAAAAGTTACAGGACCTCAAAAACGCTTTGTGCTGTTATAAATAACAACTGTTTATAAACATGAATGCTGATAATGTCAAAAAGATGATGTTTGTTTAAAAACCATTGTATACTTGACAAAGTATGTAGAAAATAGAAAAGCTCACCGTTCAATGCGCACTGCACTGCTATACTGCTCGCAATGGAGAAGTGAAGCTCACTGTGTTTCACCTTCCCAGAAGTACTAGCGTTTTCCCGCTCTTATAGGTCAAAGGTCATAAGGACCAGGCAGCCAGTGCAAAGAATTACAAATAATTTAAAAAAAGGTATAAAGAATTATGAAAAGCTATAGGAAAGGGGAAGGGGAGTGAAGAGGGGGGAAGGGAAAGGGAGGGAGAAGGAAGGGGGGAAGAAAGGGGGATACAACAATGGCTGTCGTCAGGTCTCCTCTGTCTTCCCTCCCGTGGGCGCTCATAGGGCGAGTGGCTCAGCGCATCGAAGCTCATCAAGGAAGCGTGCTGTTGGTGGCTCCAGACTGGCCGAGATGCCCGTGGTATGCCGATCTAGTTCGGCTGCTCGACGGGGATCCTTGGAGGTTACCGACATCGGAGAATCTGTTGCTTCAGGGTCCACTTCGAATGCCTCAGGTGGATCGGTTCTCGCTTACAGTTTGGCCAATGAAAGGTCAAGGTTAAGGAGAAAAGGTTACTCTGGAGCGGTCATGGCGACTTTACTTCGAGACAGAAAAAAGTCCACATCCCTCGCATATGTGTGCATATGGTGTATTTTTGAGGACTTGTGTTCACGACGACAGGTTCGCCTGGCTATGGTATCCGTTCCCTTGGTGTTAAGCGTCCTACAAGATGGGTTTGATAAGGGTCTGGCAGCCAGTTCTTTAAGGGTCCAGTTAGCAGCCCTGTCTTGCTATAGAGACAAAGTCCAGGGAGTGGCCCTGGGTTCTCACATAGATGTGCTGCATTTTCTTAAAGCGGTATCCAGGCCGCGGCCCTCTTGTAGAATAATGGTCCTGCCACAGGATCTCAACTTGATTTTAGGGGCATTAGCTAAGGAACCCTTTGAGCCCTTACACAAGGCGTCAGTTAAGGATTTAACCTTAAAGACAGTGTTTTTGGTAGCCATTTTCTCGGCGAGGCGAATTTCGGAATTGCAGGCGTTGTCATGTAGAGAGCCGTTTTTGTCTTTTTCCAGAGAAAAGGTGGTGTTGTGACCAGTTCCATCTTTTTTGCCAAAGGTAGTTTCTCCGTTTTCACCTAAATCCACCGGTTTCCCTTCCAGCTCTAGGTTCGGCGGAGGGGAACGTCTCAGACCGTAGTTTACGCCGCTTGGACATAAAGAGAGTGCTGCGGCAGTATTTAACCCTTTGAAGGCCTACTTTAAATTTTTAATCCACATTCTGCAGCCGGGTTAATTTTTGCATATTTCAGGAAAATTGTACCCGTCTTATTCAATATGTTCTAATAGTGATTTTCCTTCTGCTATGGTCATGTATTATATACCATTTGATAGGAATATTTAGTCAGAATTTTGGATCCCGAGAGTTTTGGGCTCGGCCTGGAAAGGGGTTTCAGAAACTTTCCGCAAGTCGGAGTGTCTATTCGTGCTGTTCGGAGGTCCCCGTAAAGGGGAAGCGGTGGCAAAAGCGTCAATTTCCAGATGGATTAGAGAGGCAATTGCATCAGCATATATTTTGCAAGGTCGCCCAGTACCAGTGGGCTTACGGGCTCACTCTATTAGAGCGCAAGTGACATCCTGGGCGGAGCACAGTTTGGTTCCGCCAGTGGAAATTTGCAGAGCGGCCACCTGGTCGTCTCTTCATACTTTCAGTAAGCACTACCGCCTGGATGTTCTGGCGGCGAACGATGCCTGTTTCGGGTCGGTGGTGTTGCGATCCGGGTGGAAAGGTCCCTCCCAGTGAGTACTTTATCTTTATATCTTTATCTTTATTGACAATATTTGATTAACCGCCCAGGCCGAAGCATTAGGGCGGTGTACAATACAGAAAATAAGGCTGCAGGAAACAAAGTCAGAAAGGGAATGCCAGCAATTGACAGGACAGGAGAGACAGATTAAGGCAGAAAGGAGGAAAGGCCAAGAGGGGCAGGAGGACAAGAGGGCGGGGGAAAAGAAGGCGGAAGGGAAGGGGACCAGTGTGGGGAGGATTATGGAGGGTGGAGGGCGAGGCTCTGTGATGGGGCACCATCGGCGGGGGGGGGGGGGAGGGGGGAAGGTCGAAAGCCTGGCAGAAGAGGTGAGTCTTGAGCAGAGTCTTAAAGCGGGGATAAGAGGATTCTAGACGAAGGGGCAGAGGGAGTGAGTTCCAGAGGGCAGGACCCAAAAAGAAAAAGGCGGAATGACGTGTTAGTTCAAGGCGGGCCTGGGCAGGGGAAGGGAGAAAGAGGCGGTTACCGTGGGCTGAGCGGAGGAGGCGTGGGGAAGGCTGAAGGTGGATAATGTCTGACAGGTATTGGGGGGTGCTGGAGTGAAGAGCTTTGTGAGTGAGGATGAGTACTTTGAAGACAAAACGGAACTTGACCGGAAGCCAGTGTAAGGTGAGAAGGCAGGGGGATACATGGGAGCGAGCTTAGTAACCAGTGACAAGACGGGCAGCGGCATTTTGTACTAATTGGAGGCGGCGAAGCTGAATGGAGGGGAGACCTGCATAAATGGCATTACAATAATCAAGTCTGGTTATTACCAGGGACAGGACGAGGGTAACAACGGAGGAAGGGGGGAGAGAGGATTTGACGGCCCGGATCCGACGCAGGTGGAAAAAAGAGGTGCGTATAATGGAGATGTGTTGATGGAATGAAAGGGCGGAGTCCAGAGTAACACCTAAATAGCGGAGAGTTGGAACAAGTGGAATGGGGCGAGAGGACATAACAGGCGATAAGCTAGGGGAAGGGAGCCCAAAGGAAAACCAGATTGCAGAGGATTTGGCGGGGTTAGCGTGCATGAAATTAGAGTCGAACCATGAAGCAACAGAGGAAAGACAGTGGTTGAGCGGAGCGAGGTCAGGGGCAGAAGAGGAGGTATGATGGACCAGCAGGATGTCGTCGGCGTAGATGTATGTGGAGATGCCAGACTGTTGGATGAGCATGCCAGGGGCGCGAGGAAAACATTGAAGAGTAGGGGGGCAAGAATAGACCCCTGAGGAACACCACAGGGGGAAGGGGAGGGGATGGAGGTGGAGCAGCCAACGTGAACTGAGAAGGTGCGTGCAACCAAGAAGGAGCGAAACCACTGCAAGACAGTCCCACGAACCCCGAAATCAGATAGACGAGACAGGAGAGTGCGGTGATCGACAACATCGAAAGCAGAGGAAAGATCCAGGGACACCACGAGAGAGAAATCACCACGGTCGTGAGCACGGTGGAGCTCTGAAAGTAAGGCTGTGAGGATAGTTTCAGTACTATGGCCTACGTGAAATCCAGATTGGCGAGGGTGAAGGGCAAAAGTGGAATCGAGGTGTGTTGCAAGTTGGGAGAATACCAGTTTTTCGAGGATTTTTGAAAGGAAAGGGAGATTGGTGACTGGTCGCCAATTTGCGGGGAGTGCAGGATCGAGGGTGGGCTTCTTCATGAGGGGGCGGACAATGGCGTGTTTCCAGCTGGAAGGAAAGAGACCTGACAAAAGGCTAGTGTTGAAGATACAGACAATATAAGGCACAAGAGCAAGGTCTGGGTTAAGCAGCCAGGAAGAAGGCAGGGGATCGAGAGGACAGGTGGTCTGGTGGGCTGACGAAATAGCCTTGAGGACTTCAGGGGCGGAGACAGGTGAGAAGGTACGCCAAGTATGGGGGAAAGCGTGAGAGGGGGATGGAGGGCTGACAGGGGGGGAGAGCAAAGGGGAAGGGGAAGCAGGGGGAGGAGAGAAGGAGAGGGCAGGTGGGAAAGGAAGAACGGAGGGAAAGAACCTTGTTGGTGAAAAAGGAAGCAAGGGTAGATGGGCTGGGGGCCGATGGAAGGGGCTGTGGGGGAAGAGTAGACAAGGAAGAGATGGATCGGAGAATGAGAAACAGGCGTCTAGAAGAATTAGAGGAGGAGGATATAAGTTGAGAATAGTAAGACTGTTTGGCCATGGATATCAGTGAGCGGTAGGAAAGATGAGTTTGGTGGAAGGCTGAATAGGAGGCAGCAGAACGGTGCTTTCTCCATAGACGCTCCGCACGGCGGAGGTATGAGCGATGGAGGAACAGACCGGAATGGAACCAGGGGTGGTGTGATGCAGGACAGGGAGATACAGGGCGGAGAGGGGCAAGAGCATCGAGGGTGGCAGAAAGAGTGGAGGACCATGTATTGACCTGTTGGTCAACAGGGAGAGAAGAAAAATCTGTTCTGTTACATCCCAGAGGTGGAGGACTGAACTGAAGGAACAATGAGGAAATGGAAATTACACTTACCTGGTAATTGTTGTTCCTTGAGGAACTCCAGTTCAGTCCTCATTCCCACCTGGGGCTAGATTCTTAGCAGTTGATTATCAGTTGGGGGGAGTGCAAGACACCTGGTGGGTATAACCTTTAATAGGCTCGGGATCGCTCTGATCCTTTCTATTTCTTTCTTTCTATTCTTTCTCTTCCTTGTCTCTGGCTCGGCTCAGGCGGGGGAATGGTAAAGTGCAAGAAGCAGTCCCCTTCTTACTGGAGGGGTGGGGGGTAGTTATCAGTTAGTTATAAGTTATAATTTGAGGTTGAGTATAAAGTTGAAATTCATATGATAGCTACTTATTTGTTGCTCCTTTGAGTCTGCTTTGTCAATAGTTCATTGAGGCTGATGGGAGAGACCAGCAGGCTACATCCAGTGATGTCACGATTTTGACATGCCGTCTCCAAGCTGCAGGAGGAGGTACACTACCCAGAGGTGGTGGACTGAACTGGAGTTCCTCAAGGAACAACAATTGCCAGGTAAGTATAATTTCCATATTTGCTCTATGGGTATGCTCCATGTTGTGTGAGTTTTAGAAGTTACTGCTGTTATGGAATAGTACATTTGCCCCTGTACTCTGGGTTCTTGGCTTAGTCAACTGTATGGTGTTGGTTGGGGGGTACGGGAATATGGATTGTCTTTTGAGATTTGCAGTTTTCCTTATCGGTCCTCCAGTTTAGTCCTCCACCTCTGGGTTGTGCACCTCCTCCTGTAGCTTGGAGAGACTGGGCATGTCACAAAAACGTGACATCACTGGATGTAGTCTGCTGGCCTCTCCCATCATCCCCAGTGTGTCCAGTCTCCATGTAGCAGGAGGACATAGTGAGCCTAAGTGCTGGGCTCACTTGAGAATGGATAAGGATTAGTCAGAGTAGTGTTCAGCTAGTTTTGCTTTAATTTTGTCCCTAATTTGTATGCTTTGTTTAATTTGGGGGGCTGTGTCTTTAAAAAAAAATGCTAAGGAAAGGAGGAGCTGTTGCTTGTGCCTGGTCCTGATTGCCCTGTCACTCTTTATTTTTCTGTGTTCCGCTGTCCCTTTCACTACCGGCACTGATCTCTTCCCCCCTGATCTGTACGGGAGAGAGCTCGGCTGTAACTGACGGGTCTGGCATCGGCAGCACGGGGCTGTCGCGTCTCGGCAGACTTGCTCATTTTCTGGCTGGAATTGGGTCCGGCGGCTCTCCGCTCGCTGGTTAAGTTGTGTGGAGCCGTGTGGGCGGCAGCACAGAGGTAGCAGGAACGCCGATCGGAGCGATCCGGTGCCGCTGATATTGTAAGTATGTGCAAAGCAGCTGGCTGAGAGCGGGGTGGGGGGGACATCTGCAGGCCCGCGAAGCCGGGATCATTGACTTTGGCGCCTTTTTTCCGCCTCAGTCAGGCAGCGGCGGCCATTTTGGAAGCATGTCTGCTGCATGCAGGCAGCTGAATCCCGCAGCTCTCCCTTCACTCCTTTTTGGATGCCGTTTTTTCTTCTCTAGCTCCTGAGATCTTCCTTAATTTTGATTTTGATTTTATTTTGATTTGGTTTTCTCGCGATTGATAGTGGGGCACGGTATTGCTCTGGGAGCTAGAGATTAGGCAGATCAAGGGGGTTGCCTGTCTTCGGGGCAGAACCACTGCTTTGTGGTACAGTTTGGCATCCTGTTTCTTTTTTGGGGCAGTCTTGGCTGTTTAAAAAAAAAAAAAACGGAGGGGAGGCTATTTTGAAGACATCCTTTAAAGTAAAAAAAAATTAAATAAAATACTTGGAAAGAAGGCATTGGTTTACTTCTGAGTCATAAGCGATGGCAGCGCAGCCTCAGTGTGTGGTATGCGGTACCTGTAGAGGTGCTATCGCTGACTCTGGGATTTGCTGCAGCTGTATGCAAGTTTCTACTAGCGTGGAGCAGCAAATGGAGGTGAAGGCCGGGCAGGAACTGCAGGGGTCCTCGGCTGGATTGGACGCAGAGGTACCGCTGGCCACTTCGCCAGGGGCCGGGCTCGAGTTGCCGGCGGGTCTTTCGGGGGCCCTGGCGGCTTCAGGTCCGCAACCAGGAGACTTCTGCCCTGACTTTGTGTTAATTATGCATCAGGTGTTTTGTTTAAAGCGACAAGGGAAGATGCCAGAGTCTCTGTCGCTGTCTGGAGTGCCGTCACATCCAGGTCTGACGGAGGCGAGTACCAGTTCCTCCAGACCGCTTAAGCGGGCGAGGACTCTGGAGCCTTCCATTTCTTTTTTTTTTTAAATTTTTTATTTATTGAATTTCTTGAATAACAACACAACATTAAAGCAATTCAATCCTACGCATTGTAACAATACTCAAGAAGAAAATTACAGTTCACATAACCATAACACATCAAGGGAGAGCATTTACCCATTTTACAACCAAAAAATAAGGAAATCAGAAGTAATCAAACTCCATTATAAAGGACCAGAAATCTCACCTCCCACGTCCTTAACCACCTTTTTCTGATTCAAAAAAGATTTAAGTTGGGTCATGTCCGTAAAAACAAAGGACTGACCCTCAAAGGTAATCACACATCTACAAGGAAATTTTAAATAAAAAAGTGCTCCTATAGCCAACACAGATGATTTCAACCCCAGGAACTGCTTACGCCGAGCCTGGGTTGCCCTGCTGACATCGGGGAAGACCTGCAGCTTTTGGCCACAAAAAAGGGATTCCCTATTTTTAAAGTAAGCGCGAAGAACATTTAATTTAACAAACTCTGAATCAAAAGTAGCTATCAAGGTGCTACGTTTGGAAATCGTATCAGATGAATCTTCTAAAAAGGCAGTTAAGTCCTGGCCAACAGTAACATCTACCAATGAAAGATCATCATCCCCACCCTGTAAGGGGGCGGGTAAACGCGAAGGCAAATAATATAAATACAAAGCTTCAATGCTTCCGTCTAACTTCAAAACATCTGTAAAGTGTTTCTTAAGCAAAATAGCAGGAGACAGCAAATGGGTAACTGGAAAGTTTAAGAAACGCAAATTTTTGGCCCTCGACTGATTCTCTAACATCTCTAAACGATAATTAAGGGACGCAAAGTCCTGAATTAAAGCACAATGATTATCCACGCTAACTTGAAGTTGGGAATCTGTCTTAGCCAATGAACAAGTTAAAGTACCCAGTTGTTTGTCTGTGCTTTGCATCTTATTGACCACATCAGAGGTAAACATACAAAGGGAAGACACGGTTGCAGTTAAACGTTTATCTATGCCATTAATAGCTGTCCAAATGTCTGCTAGAGTTACCTCGCCGGAACCAGGACTCTTAGGTATTCCTTCTGGCTTCCCCGGAAAAACAGGTTGCGGCATAGGTGGAGTACACTCCAATGATGTCTCCAAGACCGTCGATGGAAGAGGAAGAGGGGGAGGTGTCCTGAAATGGGGGCTCAACGAAGCTCCCTCAGGTGACGATAGAACAGACTGCTGGGAGACTAAATGTTTATCCATAGGCCCCACTACTTTCTCTCCAGGAGCATTGTCTCCGGATTTTTTTTTTTTTTTTAAACTTTTATTTAAGCTTTTCTTGAGTATACAAATAAAATAAGAAATATACTTCATCAAACAGTTAATATTCAAGAGAACAATATACCACTCATCATAAAGAAACCCATCATGGGGAAAGAGACTTCATCAATAAACAAACAAAACAAAGCAAATAAGGAGTGAGACCACTCCATATAAAAGAGCTTTACAATTAAATCAACCCCCCCCTGTCTCCTCCCCTCTAGCCTCCTTCTCAGTCAGCAACTGACATAGCTGAGCTACTTCAGTATAAACATAACTCTGACCCTCAAGTGTGATTAAACAACGACATGGGAATTTAAGAAAAAAAGAGGCTCCCAACGCAACCACCCGTGATCTTAACTCCAAAAACTGCTTACGCCGGGCCTGAATGGTCCGGCCCACATCTGGGAAAACCTGCATTTTGAAACCACAGAACAAAACATCTTTGCATTTAAAATAAGCATGAAGAATACGTAATTTGAGAGATTCAGTGCCAAAAGTCACCACCAAAGTGCAACGTTTGGTGATGAGATCCAATGAATCCTCCAAAAAAGCAGTAAGGTCCTGCTCTACTGAGACATCGGTCAGAGGAGAAACCCCTTCCTTTGCCGGCAGAGCAGGAACGTGTACAGGAATGCAATAGATCTGAGCCACATCCACTGTCTCACTTAAATGCAAGACTTCAGAAAAATATTTCTTTAATAAAATATCAAAGGAAAGCAGGTGAGTGTGAGGAAAATTTAGGAAACGTAAGTTTCTTGCCCGTTGCTGATTTTCAAGTGTCTCCAGTCGACATGATAATGAAGCAACATCTTTAATAAGAGAGACATTGACGTCCCTACCAGACTGGAGCATTGTATCAACTCGGGCAAGAGACTGAGAAAAAGTAGCCAACTGAGAATCAATAACTTGAACTTTGTCTACAACAGAGAGTGAGTGAATGTGCAAAGAGAAGAGACTGTCTTTGATAATCGGGAGTCAATCTGCTGCAGGGCTACCCAAATGTCGGAGAGAGTCACTTCCCGAGTTAAGGGAGATGAACACTCCCCAGTATCAGCTGGGTCCACAGGGAGGAGAGTCGAGACAACCACTGGAGGGGGAGAGTCCAATAATGTAGAAGACTGCAGAGGCTGAGGGAAGGGGGGTAGCATCCGGAGTTCAGGGCTAAGAGAGGCCCCTTCCGAAGACAGATTAGCGGGCGGCAGGGGTAGAAGGTGCCTGTCCATGGGGCCGCTCAGCTTACCTCGCTGGCTCTCCTTAGCGACGGCCTTGTTCTCCACTTTCGCTTTACGCTTCCCCATCGATACAGTCAACTTCAAACAACGGTGCTCAACGAAACCTCGGGAGCACCGAAGGAGCACATAAGGAGCGTGTCAGGCACCTTCGGACACGCCCCCGCAGGCCGCGCACACGCAGCCGCGTGTGATACAAGCGAATCTTATGGGGCTCGGTGGGGTCCTCAGCGCCAAGGGCGACCAACCAACGCCTGCAGATGACCAAGCAGGGACCCGGCTCCCACCTGCTACACCGCGCCGCGGTACAAGCACCCGCGGCAGCTCCCAGGTAGTAAAAGTTCTTTCCCAGCGCGTTGTTAAATCCAGCTGACTTTTAAAGGGCTCGGGGGGGTCCTCAGCGCCAAGGGCGACCAACCAACGCCTGCAGATGACCAAGCAGGGACCCGGCTCCCACCTGCTACACCGCGCCGCGGTACAAGCACCCGCGGCAGCTCCCAGGTAGTAAAAGTTCTTTCCCAGCGCGTTGTTAAATCCAGCTGACTTTTAAAGGGCTCGGGGGGGGGGTCCTCAGCGCCAAGGGCGACCAACCAACGCCTGCAGATGACCAAGCAGGGACCCGGCTCCCACCTGCTACACCGCGCCGCGGTACAAGCACCCGCGGCAGCTCCCAGGTAGTAAAAGTTCTTTCCCCCTTGTCTCCGGATTTTAATGCTTTCATTTTACGTTTGCCCATGTTAAACAATTGTCTCGGCTACTCAGTTGCGCCGAAGGGGCGCCAAAGGGGCGTGTCCTGCCCCTTGCATCACGCCACGCAGGCCGCGACACGCGGCCGCGTGTAGAGCCGCCTGATGAAATAGAGGAGTGAAGAGGGGGTCCTCCTCAGCCAGGGATGACCCTTGCACTGCCTGGCCGAATCCGGGCAGGGCCTCCAGGCACCCGCAGCTGCTCCCGCGGCACGGAAATGCCGCGTCTGAATCCTGGGCAGGTAAGCTCTCCTGAGCCTTCCATTTCTGAGTTGGAAGGGTAGGAGTCGGAGGACGTTGAGATTGACCTGGAAGGAGAGGAAGACTTGGAAAAAGGAGAGATTCCTGAACCGGAGGACCAGGCAAAAATTATTCGGGTATTCTGGAGGGATGAGTTGACAGCGCTTATCACAGAGTCCCTTCAGACACTTAAGCTCGCTACGGAACAACCTGTTGAAGACGACAATGGGGAGGACCCTATTATTCAGGCAGTGAGACAGATGTAGGTGTTGTTTCCCGTTCACAAGGTAGTGGACAGGAAGATACAGGATGAGTGGGATCAGCGGAGGCAGGGCTAAGAGGAGTTTGGATTATGAATAGGCTGTATCCCTTAGCAGATAAGGACAAGGAGAGGTTTCGGTCTCCGAGGATTGATGCAGCAGTGTCAGTGGTGACCAAGAAAACCACTATTCCGGTTGAGGGCAGCTCAGCCCTTGAAGGATGCACAGGATAGGAAGTTAGATGGCTTGTTGAAACAATCCTTTGAAGCCAACGCGGTGTCATTGCAAGCGTCAATTTGTGGGGCGTGGGTGGCAAGAGCTTGTCTTCGATGGTCGCAGCGTTTGCGGCAGTCCGCTCAGCTGGAGCAGGAGAGTCTGAGAGAGCTGGATCACCTGGAGTCGGGGTTGGTTTATTTGTCAGATGTGCATTATGATCTGATCAGGGCCCTGGCTAATAGCATGGCGTCGCTCATTGCTGCTCGTAGTCCTTGTGGTTGCGAAATTGGGTGGCAGACGGATCTTCTAAAGCACAGCTAGGCAAACTCCCCCTTTAAAGGAAGGATGTTGTTCGGGGAGGATCTCGATAAGTTGGTGAAGGAGTTAGGGGAGTCTAAAGGTGGTTGTCTGCTGGAGGATAAGCCAAAACAAGGGAAGTCTGCGGTGCCCTTTCGGGGCTCCTTTCAAGATTTTCGGAGATTTCGGACTTCATGCTTGGGCGGATTCCAAAGAGGAAGATTTGCTCCTCAGGCCCAGGGGTTTTGGGGGGTTTCGAGGAGCGGGTAGAGCTTTTGTGGCAGCGGCCTCAACCTCCGGTCGCAAGCCGCAATGAAGTGAGGGGGACCCCGGCAGGAGATTGATCGATAGGTGGGCGACTTTGGAACTTTCTTCCTGCCTGGGTCCGAATAATGTCCGATCAGTGGGTGTTAGAGGTAATCCGGGAGGGCTATGTGCTAGAGTTTGCATGGCCGGTCCAGGATTCGTTTGTACAGTCGCCCTGCAAAGGGCTACAGAAAACCCGAGCAGTTCGCTGCACTCTAAATCGACTGTTGCACTTAGGTGCAGTCGTCCCAGTGCCCCAGGAAGATTGCGGCAGGGGTCGATACTAAATTTATTTTGTGGTACCAAAGGAGGACAGATCTTTTAGTCCCATATTGGATCTAAAAGGGGTGAACCGCTGTCTCTGGGTGCCGCATTTCAGGATGGAAACCCTCCGGTCCGTCATTGTCGCGGTATGCCAAGGGGAGTACTTGACATCCCTTGATCTCACGGAGGCCTATTTGCACATACCGATCAGAGTGGCTCACCAAAGGTTCCTGCGCTTCGCTCTTCCGTGGGGACACTATCAGTTCCAGGCCTTGCCTTTCGGTCTGGTGCCGGTGCCGCGGACGTTCACCAAGATCATGGTGGTGGTGGTGGTGGCGTTACGAAAGGGATGAACTAGGATTCCCTCATATCTCGACGATTGGTTAATTCGAGCAAAGTCTAAAGCCGAGAGCGAGCAAGTTACGGACAAGGTGGTGAAATTCTTGGAGAGTCTCGGCTGGGTAGTCAATATGAACAAACGTCGTCTGCTTCCGTCCCAGAGCCTCGAGTATCTCGGGGTGCAATTCGACACTCAGAGAGGAGCGGTGTTCCTACCGGATCGTTGGGTGCAGGCCCTACGATGAGTGATTCGCAAGTTCCGGTCCACGGCGGCTCCTTCGGCCTGGAATTATCTCCAGGTGTTAGGGTCGATGGCAGCGACCTTGGAAGTGGTTCCTTGGGCCAGAGCGCATATGCGGCCATTGCAGCGATCATTGCTTCACTGTTGGTCCCAGCAATCCGATCCGCTGAGTAGACGTCTGCCCTGTCCGCTTGGGGTCAGACGGGCGTTGGACTGGTGGCTACTTCCGGAATCCTTGATGGTCGGGATGCCTCTAGAGCAGCTGGAGTGGCTACCATTGTTGACAGATGCCAGCCTTGCAGGTTGGGGAGCGCATTGCGGGGAGATCTTCATGCAGGGTCTGTGATCAACTCAGGAGAGCACCTAGTCAGTCAACAGACTGGAACTCAGAGCGGTGGCATTAGCATTGCAGTCGTTTGAGAGGACGGTGCGGGGTCGGGCAGTCAGGGTTCTGTCGGTCAACTCCAACGGTGGCTTACATCAATTGGCAAAGCGGTACAAGAAGTACGGCCATGGAGGAGGAAGCAGAGGCGCTCTTTGCTTGGATCGAACCTCGACTGCAAGTGATTACAGCGGCACACATTGCCGGGAAGGACAATGTGACGGCGGATTTTCTCAGCAGAGTTCAAGTGGATGCCAGAGAGTGAGAATTGCATCTGGAGGTGTTTGCACAGGTGATACACAGGTGGGGGCCACCGATCATGGATCTCATGGCGACCTTTCACTCAGCGAAGGCCAGTCGGTTCTTCAGCAGGCGGCGAGAACGGATGTCGGAGGGGATCGACGCTCTACTCCAACGCTGGCCAGTGTCGGGTCTCCTCTGTTTTCCCTCCATGGGCACTCATATGTCGGGTGGTACAGCGCATCGAGCCTCACCTGGGGAGAGTGCTGCTGGTGGCTCCAGACTGGCCAAGACGTCCATGGTATGCCGATCTCATTCGCCTCCTCGACGGAGCACCGTGGAAGTTACCGATGTCAGACAGTCTGTTATTTCAAGGGCCTCTGCGGATACCCCACATGGATCGGTTCTCGCTTACGGTTTGGCCATTGAAAGGGCGCATTTAAAGAAGAAAGGTTACTCGGGAGCAGTCATTGCGACTTTACTTGAAGCTCGGAAGTCCTCTACATCTCTGACATATGTGCGCATTTGGTGCATATTTGAAGATTGGTGTTTGAGGAGACAAGTGCGCGCGGCGATGGCGTCCGTGGCAGTAGTGTTAAGCTTCCTGCAGGATGGGTTTGAAAAGGGTCTGGCGGCCAGTTCCTTGAGAGTACAGTTAGCCACGCTAGCTTGTTATAGGGGCAAGGTGCAGGGGTTAGTGCTCGGTACACATGCCGACGTGTTGCGTTTCCTAAAAGCAGTATTCCGGTTACGTCCCTCTCGTAGAATTGTGGTTCCTCCTTGGGATCTCAACTTGGTTTTAGGGGCTTTGGCTAGGGAGCCATTTGAGCCTTTGCTTCAGGCGTCCGTAAAAGATCTGACATTGAAGACAGTGTTTCTGGTGGCCATTTGTTCAGCGAGGTGAATTTCTGACTTACAGGCGTTGTCTTGTAGAGAGCCGTTTCTGTCTTTTTCTAGAGAAAAGGTGGTGCTTTGCCCGGTTCCCTGCTTTTTGCCCAAAGTAGTTTCTCCGTTTCATGTAAATCAGACGGTTTCTCTTCCGGTGCTGGGTTTGTTAGAGCATAACGCAGTGGACCGGGGTCTGCGCCGCTTGGACTTAAAGTGGGTGTTACGGCAGTATTTGAAGGTTTCCGAGAGTTTTCACAAATCCGACCGTCTGTTCATGTTGTTTGGTGGATCCCGTAAAGGGGAAGCAGCGGCGAAAGCTTCCATTTCTCGATGTATCAGAGGCGATTGCTTCGGCATATCTGTTGTCGGGGTGACAGGTACCAGTTGGATTGCGAGCCCATTCTACCAGAGCGCAAGCGGCGTCATGGGCGGAACATAGTTTAGTGTCGCCTGTGGAAATTTGTAGGGCGGCGACGTGGTCGTCTCTTCACACTTTCAGTAAGCACTACCGTCTGGATGTCTTGGCAGCAAAAGATGCTGTATTTGGGGCGGCAGTGTTGCAGGCCGCCTGGAAGGGTCCCTCCCAATAAGTACTGCTCTGTTACATCCCAGAGGTGGAGGACTAAACTGGAGGACCGATAAGGAAATGGAAATTACACTTACCTGGTAATTGTTCTTCCTTGGGAGTTCAGCCGAGAGACAGATGATATAACAACAGGTAGGTGGAGGCCTGGCGATACTTTGTTTTTTTTCTGGTTCGTGCTGGTCTACCTTTATGGCGGAGGGAAAAGGCACAAGGGAATAAGCCTAACTTCCGTCCAGATTTTCTTATATAAGCTAGTTGTTATGTATTCACTTAAAATGTTTTTTATTAATAATTTATTTGTTGCTCCTTTGAGTGTGCTTTGTTAATAGTTCACTGGGGATGATGGGAGAGGCCAGCAGGCTACATCCAGTGAGGTCACGTTTTTGTGACATGCCCAGTCTCCAAGCTGCAGGAGGAGGTGCACAACCCAGAGGTGGAGGACTAAACTATCATCCCTCAAGGAAGAACAATTACCAGGTAAGTGTAATTTCCATTTGCGGTCTTTATGCTGCCAGACTGAAATTTTAAATATTTTGTCAGTTCAGATTCAATGAAATTTCAAATTTTAAGGGAATGTCTCAGTTAAATTTTGTTTAGTAACCTGATAGCTTCACCACTGCTGAGTTCTGGACTTTTCCAGCTCTAGCACAATCCAATCCAACCTTTGAATTCATGGCTACCAGGATTAGTTTTCTCATTTTATATCTTCCACCCTCATCAATAATCTGGTCATAGCAAAATAAATCTGATGTGAAGATATGGTTATAATGGTTTGATTGGGTGGGGGCTGTGTAAGTGGCTTTTCATTAATCAAATTTAATGTTTATTATATTTGTTTTATTGTAACATCTGTTTTACTAAATTGCATGTATATGTTTGGAAACAACTTAGGATTTTAGATGAGTGGCATATACCTTTGTAAATTTATGCAAATGATGCTGCAATGAATCTCTGTACATGGCCCTGCATCATCATCCTTATGCTGCCCCTGGGGGGAAGAAGGTGGAGGGGGGCACTGGGAGGTGGAGGAAAGCAGAAACCTCAGATTGGGACCAGCATGATCACAGAATAAAATGGTCAGACAACAAAGGTAGAAGAGAATTTTATTTTCAATTTAGTGATTGGACTTGGTGCTTTCTTTATATTTTATACAGTACTGGAAATGCATTTCTTTCTATTTCTCTGGTATTGCTTTTTATGCAGAATCTGACTTTTTGGGGTTGCAGTTTAATTTTTATCTACATATATTTATTTTTAGGTTATGGTCACTTATTCTGTACTTGGTGAGGGTCTGTGTTCTGGAGTGTGTGACCAAGGTCAGGTGATGTGTTAAGATGAAGTATGCATGTAGGGATTTATACTGTAGTAATATGAATTGTTCAGCTTTTCAAATAGGTGTCTGGATATTCCAGGGCCCGCTGCATTATTTCCAGTGCTGCTTTTTTTGGGGTAGGCTCCTAGTTTTGGAAGTTGGTGCTGGTATGGTATGGCATGGCAAATTTGTTCTATAAATCTTCATTGACTGTTGTAGGGTTTTGTATTAGCTTACAATATGCCTGGTACTGGAGAATATTTGTTGTTAGTGAGATGATCTGAATCAATTTTTTTAAAGATATTGTGTTCTGTGGGTGAATATTCTACTTCTGCTCTGCGCCCATTGTTGAGGGAGAGGGTTCTGTGGATGGAAAATATATGTTCATCAAGAAAAAGCAAGAACTACAACACAGTTTATAACAACAAAATAAAAATAAGTTATAATTTGGTTTTACTCATATAAACTGTGCTGTGGTTCTCACTCTATCTCCAGGAACAAGCAGGAATGAGTCTTCACACGTGGGAGACGTCGCCGACGGAGCCCGCACGGGAATGCTCCCCAGCATCCAATCAGAAAGCCTTTGGGAGCATACCCCGTGCCTGCGCGGTGGCTTCCCACCCTTCCTACTGCCTCTCCCCAGTTTTTCATTTTCCGCGGAGCAGGCAGGACGTCCCTCCTGCCACCGCAGAAATTTTCCTTTTTTCTGTAGTCGCGGCTTTTCCGCCGACAGTGGCACCTCCGTGCCCCCCCTTTTCATTTAATTTTCGTCGCCCCCTCCGGGCGCTGAGGACCGGGGCATGGAGCCTTCTTCCCCCCAGCCTCACGGCGGGGACTTAATTTCCACGTGGACTCCAATGCCTGGTGCCTCTCCTGTTTGGGGCCTGACCCCTTTTTTCCCGGATTCCCTGGGCTACAGTGTCGGAAGAAGACCCTCCCTCTTTCGGGTATCCTTCGACGACGTCTTCGCGCCCAAGGCGCGGTCGTCGGGTTGTTCTTCTCTCCAGGATCAGGTAACCACACAACAGTCTGTTAAGACTAGCCGAGTCTTGAGGGGCGAGTCTCATGCGCGGCATGGCGACGGCTCCGGCCAACCCCTCAAGTCCTCCTTGGCTGATATACCCCGGCGGGAGTCCTCGGGCTCCAAAGCATTTACGGGGTTTCGGGATGTTCCTGAGGTTCGCTCCTCACAGAACATTCCCGAGCCATGCCCGAGGGAGGTACCCGCTTCGAGCAGTGCCGATTCCCCGGCATCGGCGTCGGTGTCGAGTGTTCCACTCTTCGCCAGGGATCGTCAGCCGGTGTCCTCGGCGCCTTCGGGGCCAATCGACTCGACCGGGTCTGACCTCCCTACATCCAAGCCATGCTCGGGCGTGGTAGCCGCTCCGGGCGGTACTGAGCCCCCGGCATCGGCGTCGGTGTCAAGCGCTCCGCTCCTCACCGAGGATCGTCGGCTGATCGACTCGGTCCAGCCTGGCATTCCTCCATCCCTGCCATGCGTGTGGGCGGTACCCGCTTCGGGCGGTACCGACCCCTCGGCGTCGGTGTCGAGCGTTCCGCTCCTCACCGGGGATTGGCGGCTGCGGTCCTCGGAGCCTCCGGGGCCGACCGACTCGCGCCGGTATGGCGTTCCTACGGGGGTGGTATCCGCTTTGGGCGGTGCCGACGTGTTGGTGTCGAGTGACCCGCTCCCCACCGGGGATCGCCAGCCGCTGCCCTCAGCACCTCGGGGGCCGATCAACTCGACACTGTCTGATGGCCCTACGTTCAGGTCATGCGTGGAGGTAGTACCCGCTTCGAGCGCGTGGGCGTCGGTGGTTCCGCCCCGCGCCGGGGATGGTCATCTGGCCTCCCTCCCCTCGGGGCCGCTCGCTTCGACCCACGCCGGGTCGCCGGTATCCCAGCCCTGCGCAAGGGTGGTACCGGGTTCGAGCGGTGCCACTCCACCGGCGACGGCAGGGGCGTCGAGCACGAGGGACCGCCATCGACCTTCCCCGGGGACCTCGGGGTATGTCGGCCAGCGCACGGGCGACTCCCCGGCATCGACGCAGCCGTCGAGGGCCCCGCCCTTTCCTAGAGAAGGGGCCTCGGGGTCTTCAACCGCTTCGACCCAATCTGGATCTGCGCCGCCCCGCAACGGTACCCCGACGTCGGCACAGGGGCTTTGTACTCCCCCCCCCCACAGGGACTCGTCGTCGGGTGACCGGGTTCCCCTCGGGGACGGGCCGTATGCCCCGGAAGGATTTCTCTCCGGGTCGGACGGGTTTGAGAGGGAGCCCGACATCGGGCAGTGCCCGCCGATCGACATCGGCGCCGGCGTCAGATGACCCCCTCTCCACCGAGCTCCGTCCTCGGAGACCCCTGATGCTCGCGGCACCGATCGGTGCGGTTCCGATCCGCGCTCCGGGATCTCCACCACCGGCGCGGTCGCCCCCGCCGGGGCCCTCTAGAAGGGAGTCGATCTCCTCGCTCGGTTTGATGCCCAGCCTGGAGTCGGTATCCAGCCTTGAAAGCCTGGACACTACACGTCTCGGGATCGGTCCCTGTCCCCTCCCGCGACGCAGAGCGGAGACCGCTGGCCCCTGCCCTCCGGCGGCCGTGGAACCACTTCGATCGCCGGGAGCAGCGCCACCCCCGGGTTCGGGGTCGAGGCCGATTCCTGCGGCGCCGTCGGTACCATCGACCCCTTCGATGCCTAGCTTGGAATCATTCCCAGGAGCCGACGACGCCATGGGGACTGCCCCGATCCGGGTCGGTTGATCCCCTCCTCTGCTCAGCGGGCATCGGCCCGAGCGGCCTCTGTGTGCCCTGGCAGCCTCCCCCACCATAACTCCTCCGGCAGAGCCACCTTTTCAGGATTTCCTCCTTGACATGGCGGACTTGCTGGCCATCCCTACCCCGGACCCGAGCCCGGGCCCTGCGTAACAGGCAGCCGTGATGCTTCCTCTGCATCCCTCCCTGCAGGATCTCCTGCTGGGGGCTTGGCAGTCGCCTTGAGGGTTCCGGCACCGTCGACTGCGATGCAGGCTCTGTACCGGGTGCCTCCGTCCCCGGGTTTTCGGCAGCACCAGCTTCCACATCGGTCCATTGTGGTGGAATCGGCGCCGAGGAAGGCCGGAAGCAAGGAGAAGCATGCTTCTCGCCCCCCAGGCCGCGCCTCAAAGACGCTAGATACTCTAGGACGTCAAGCCTTCCAGACGTCTATGCTGACGGCCAGAATTATTTCATATATATTTTATATGAGTCTGTCGCTCCGGGAGGTCACCGAGAGGTTGTCTCGGTTATCCCTCTTCGTATCTGCAACCAAGGCCTTTGAATATTCCCTGCTCCTTTATCACTGCAGGAATATCTCCGGGTTCCTTTCTCGTGCTTCGCTGGACTCCTTCCAGTCGGTCAGCAGAGCCTCTGCTGTTGCCATTAGAGCACGCCGTACAGCATGGTTGCAGGCGTCCGAGTTGTGTAGACGGGCACAGCACAACCTGGGTAATTCTCCCTGCGACGGAGATCACCTCTTCAATAGCGAAGCCTTGCGTCAGGTCGCACAGTGCTTCGCTAACCTTCCCAGAGTTAGCAGCCAGCCTAGGGCCCGGCCCCCCCGGGGGTGGTAAACGCCTCTCCAGACCCCCCTTCCCTAGGAAGAGGAAATATCAGCCCTCCGCCCACCCTCCAGGCGCGCCCAAGCAAGGGACCTCTCACCCCGGGTTGATGCCCCCGGGCCCGCGCCAGGACTCTCATACTAAGCATTTTTAGGTTCAGGCGGGCGGCTGCCTGCACTTAACCCTCTTATCGGAAGTTTAAAAATTGAGCTCTACTCTGGGGCTCGTTCAGTTGACAAATGGTTCGGAGGCTTATCTAGGGGTTCAGGTATTCTCCTTCCGTTTGGAAGGGAGACCACCTCTATTCCGTGACAGCTATGGCCCACGGCCAACTTAATTACCCTTCGGTACGTCTCCGAACCCTTTTCAGCCAGTATCCCCCTGCTGATTGCTTCCGTACCGGAATTCCCCTCCAGCCGCTATAGTCCCCCAATGCTTGCCAGGACTATACCCTCCTGTCCCCGTCTGTGCGGGGGGCGAGTTTTCTGCGTGCAGGTCCTGGGGACACATATAGGGCCTCCAGCCCCTGTGGCGTTCTACCGGACTGATGCTATCCTCCGTCCCCCACGCTACCGCGCTGTTGGTTCGCCGATCTGCCCTTGTCCTCCGGAATAGATCCCTCTACTGACGGATCTTGCTGCCACCTTCCCAGGTGGACGTTCTGTGGATCAATGGCAGATCCGCCTTACCAGGGTGATGCTCAGGGAGGTAGGCCCCTCGGCATACCTGCGTTAGTACCGGAGTGGGCGCCCTCATGCCCACCGTCTTAGATATACTAGATATCACCTGCGCAATAGGCGCATATTGGGGGGATGCCCGCAGTACCTGCGTTCTACCGCCTAATTTCCCTATGGCCGGTACTCACGCCCCCCCCCGGGGTCCGGCCAGTCCGCCTGCCTATTCCTCGATCGGGCCGCGGACTGGTGGTACTCTACCGCTGTGAAGTCTACAGCTCCCTTTTCAGTTAGGTCCTCCTCCCGGGGGTTCGGACCCTTGTCTCCCTATCTCTCGCTAGGGTAGCCTGTGTACTCCTTCTGCTCCGGGGTACATCCCTACTCTTCTCCGGAATGGGCTCTCTGGTTCGGCCAGTCTTCTACTGTTAGTCTGAGTTCTGGACTCTACTCCTAAGGGAGTGCTCAGCTTTGCACTAAGCCTCCTTGAAGACCTGCCGTCCTTCTCCTGACCCAGCTGACGCCTGGATCTCCTAGCCTTCTGGATTTGGAACTTACTCCTCGCTGCGGCGAAGTTTCCTTGACGACTTCGCTACTGCGTCTACAGTGCCTTCATCACAGGTCTGCTTCCGGCAACCCGGTAGGTAAGCTCTACAGGGTTCCACACCATTAATTCATTAAAACTTAATGGCCGATAAGCTCTATATGGTACTAGGTCATTTACTCATTAAATGCTTACTGATACTATTTATGCATCCCCCTGACTACTCTTCCTGTAGCCTGGGTTTTTTATTGCTGTATCTTAATGATACCTGTTCTGCACTCTAAAGACTTCCCTCTGTAGTCTTTAGATTCGCTGTTCCTCTATTCAACTCCTGCCCTCCATCCCTCAGGGGATGCCGGGGATTCAGGCTGGGCAAACGCCATCCCGTCCTGGGCTGCGCTTATGGGATCTCCCCGGGCATCCTTAGCTAAGGAGTCCCCACGTGTGAAGACTCATTCCTGCTTGTTCCTGGAGATAGCACAGTTACTTACCTGTAACAGGTGATCTCCGGAACAGCAGGAATTAGTCTTCACAACCCGCCCACCTCCCCTAGGAGTTGTATCTCTTTTTTTCTCTATTCCTTCCTCTCCTCTCCTTCTGGCTCAGCTATGAAACTCAACTGGGGAGAGGCAGTAGGAAGGGCGGGAAGCCACCGCGCAGGCGCGGGGTATGCTCCCAAAGGCTTTCTGATTGGATGCTGGGGAGCATTCCCGTGCGGGCTCTGTCGGCGACATCTCCCACGTGTGAAGACTAATTCCTGCTGTTCCGGAGATCACCTGTTAAAGGTAAGTAACTGTGCTTTCTTTTAGTTCCTTGGTGTGCAAACATCTTGCATTGCCTCCACCTTATCTAATCGGTTTTTTGGTTTGGTTCAGTTCCTGACTGGAGTTTTGAGGAAGTCCCCTCCCACCAGAGCCACGGGAGTGGGGCGGGGCACTGTCTCAGCAGATTGCCTTGAGCCGCCCCTGTTATCAGCCTCTTTGCAGAGAGAGCCCTTCTTTAGATCAGTGTTTCTTTCTTACCATATCTAATATACTGCTTTTAGCTGCATGCACCAAAGCGGTTTACATAAAAAGCGAAGAAAAAAAAAGGCAAGACAAAACACAACATAGAAACATAAACCAAAAACAAATAAATGTCAGATTGCCACAACTACTCTGTCCCATCCCCCTACAAACTACTGAATGCCTGCTCAAAAAAAATAGGTCTTGAAGTTCTTCTTAAAAGGACCTCAAAGAATTATCCAATCTAATATACAAAGGTACGGAGTTCCACAACATAGGAGCTAAAAAATAAAAAGTTGACCATTGAGTAGGTGATAGTCTAGCAAAGGGAACTGAAGGAACCACAAAACAATTCTAGGATTGTGAATGTAAAAGTTTAGAAGGAGCATAAGAAATTAAGAGTTCAGAAAGAAAGGCTAGTAGTAGTATTTTAAATTTAAAATGAAATGAAAAGGGAAGCTCAAGGCATACATACACTAACAGTGTGGTGTTTAACACTATCCTCCATGAAGCAGGCATTACAGACATAGAGGTACATAGGTACATACATAGAGGTATCATATGGTCAGAAGGACAGAAATTCTATAATAAATGGAGAAAGGTTGGAGATAAACATGGACCCATCATAATGCAAAGTCTGTCTTGTAAATATTTAGAAGTTTTTACCTTGCCGGAGTTTACTAGGGCATTTTCTGTGGAATCTGCCTGCTTTCAATTTACCTGTCTTCTGTGATAGACCAGCCCTTCCCTTTGCCTGGGGCATTGTTCAGAAGCCTACCTCCTTAGCACATGAGTTCCTTAGCTTCCATTTTGGATGTTTTCTGCCTGGTGGGAGCACACTCTTTGCAAGTCTCTGCTAACCTTTATGCTTTGGTCAGGTATTTTCCTGTTCCTGTTTAGAATATAGCTTCTTGTTTGTTTATTGATTTATGTATATATTGACAGTGCGTGCCTTAATCTTCTGTCTTTCCTTTACCCAACTTCTGCTCTCTGGAGTTCATTGCTCTCTCCCTCCTCAACTTTCTTTCCCTCCCTCCTACCTACCCTTCAGCCCACAAACCCCTGGTTTACCTTTCTTTCATAGCCTTCCTCTGCTCATTGACAAAATTACTCAGGTGAACTTGAATCCACAAGGACTTCTCTCCTGCCTCTCCACCTTTGATGTGCATTCTCTCCTCCCCTCCCACCCCTATGGTTCCATATCATTTTGTGTTCCTGATGTTAACTCTGCCTAATCTTTTTCCCTCATTCCAACAACTCCACGCCTCTATTCCTTATCAACTCCTCTATCATTTTTTTTCTTCTACCTTATAAGAGCATAAGAACATAAGATATGCCATACTGGGTCAGACCAAGGTCCATCAAGCCCAGTATCCTGTTTCCAACAGTGGCCAATCTAGGTCATACGTACCTAGCAGTTTCCCCAAAAGACACAGGTTCTGCAATGCTTGTACTAGGTCAAGCATTGATATCCTGGGTCCCTTCTTTATAATGGTTTATGGACCTTTCCTCCAGGAACTTGTCCAAACCTTTTTTAAACCCAGCTACACTAACAGCCTTTACTACATCCTCCGGTAACAAATTCCAGAGTTTGATTACACGTTGAGTGAAAAAATATTTTCTTTTATTAGTCTTAAATAGTTTACCCTGTAGCTTCATTGCATGTCCCCTAGTCTTCCTATATTCTGATAACGTAAACAGTTGATCTATGTTTACCCGTTCCACTCCGTTCATTAATTTATAGACTTCTATCATATCTCCCCTCAGCCGTCTTTTTTCCAGGTTAAAGAGCCCTAACCTTTTTAGCCTTTCTTCATAGGAGTATCCTTCCATCCCCTTTACCATTTTGGTGGCTCTTCTCTGAACCTTTTCTAATAACGTTATATCCTTTTTAAGATACGGTGACCAGAATTGCACACAATATTCAAGGTGCGGTCTCACCATGGAACGGTATAGAGGCATTATAATATCTTTTGTTTTATTTTCCATTCCTTTCCTTATAGAAACATGGAAACATGATGACAGAAAAAGACCACATGGCCTATCTAGTCTGTCCTTCCATAACAACAACTACAACAGTCCACTTTTTACCTTTAGAGATCCTCTGTGTTGGTCCCATGCTTTTTTGAATTCAGTTACTGTCCTCATCTCTACCACCTCCACTGGGAGACTATTCCACGGATCCACTACTCTTTCCGTAAAGAAATATTTCCGCATGTCACTCCTGAATCTATCTCCCTTCACCCTCATCCCATGTCCCCTCGTAGCAGATCTTGCTTTCAATTGAAAGAGGTTCTCTCCCTGAACATTTATGCCACGGAGGTATTTAAACATCTCAATCATATCACCTCTATCCCGCCTTTCCTCTAAGGTGTACATATTAAGATCCTTAAGTCTGTCCTCATATGCTTATGATACCTAGCATTCTATTTGCTCTCTTGGCTGCCACTGCACACTGGGCCGAGGGTTTTAACATGTTATCCACAATGACGCCTAAATCTTTTTCCTGGGTGGTGGTTCCTAATGTGGAACCTTGCATCGTGTAACCATAATTTGGGTTGTTCTTCCCTAGTTGCATAACTTTGCACTTGTCCACATTAAATTTCATCTGTGATTTTGATGCTTAGTCTTCCAATTTATCAAGATCCTCTTGCAATTTTCCACAATCCTCTTGGGTTTTGACAACTTTAAATAGTTTTGTGTCATCTGCAAATTTGATAACCTCACTCGTTATTCCACTTTCCAGGTCATTTATGAATATGTCAAAAAGCAGCGGACCCAGCACAGATCCCTGGGGTACCCCACTATTCACCTTTCTCCATTGGGAAAATTGGCCATTTAGCCCAACTCTCTGCTTTCTATCTTTTAACCAGTTCCTGATCCACAGTAGTACACTGCCTCCTATCCCATGACTCTTTAGTTTTGCCAAAAGTCTCTGATGAGGGACCTTGTCAAAGGCTTTCTGAAAGTCACCCGACTCACCTTTGTCCACCTGTTTATTCACACTTTCAAAAAAAACATAACAGATTAGTAAGTCAAGATCTTCCTTGTCTAAAGCCATGTTGGATGTCTCCCATTAGGCCATGACTATCTACATGCTGAGTAATTTTATTCTTTATGATGGTTTCTGCCATTTTTCCCGGTACTGACGTGAGGCTGTAGTTTCCCGGATCACCCCTCGAACCCTTTTTAAAAATTGGTGTTACATTGGCGATCCTCCAATCTTCAGGTATTAGAGATGATTTTAATGATAGTTCACAGATTACTAATAGCAGGTCTGCAATCTCATATTTCAGTTCTTTCAACACCCTTGGATGTATACCATCCGGCCCAGGTGATTTGCTACTCTTCAGTTTATCTAATAGTTGTAATACATCTTCCCGATGTATCCATATTTCCTTCAATTCTTCTGCACTTTTAAATACCACTTCAGTCATGGGTAAAATCCATACATCTTCCTCAGTAAAGACCGAAGCAAAGAATTCATTCAGTCTCTCCGCTATCGCCTTGTCGCCTCTTAGTGCCCCTTTAACTCCTCTATCATCTAATGGTCCAACTGACTCTCTCACAAGTTTTTTGCTACAAATGTACTTGAAAAAATCTTTATTTCACGTTTTTGCTTCCGCAGCAAGCATCTTCTCAAATTCTCCCTTTGCCTGCCTTATCAATGCCTTGCATTTGACTTGCCAGTGCTTGTGCTGTTTCCAGGTTTCGTCGTTTGGCTCTTTTTTCCATTTCCTGAAAGATGCTTTTTTGGCAGCAACAGCCTCTCTGACCTCACCTTTAAACCATGCTGGCAGTTTTTGGACTTCCTTCCACTTTTCTTAAAGGGTGGAATACAGCTGGTCTGGGCTTCCAAGATAGTATTTTTCAACAACACCCAAGCTTGATGTAAGTCTTTAACCTTTGCATCTGCTCCTTTTAGTTTTTTCTTAAATATTTTCCTCTTTTTATCATAATCTCCCTTTCGAAAGTTAAAAGGTAGTACTGTGGATTTCCTTACTATCCCTCCTCCACTAATTAAATCAAAGGCGATCATGCTATGATCACTATTGCCAAGTGCCTTATCTGCCCTTGAGCTTTACCCTTTTGTTCCTTTCTTTCTGCCATCTCCATTCTCTCTGAGAGAATTCCGCCCTCACAATGTTGCACCTCCTCCTCTCTCCCCTGTAGTCTCCTACTCTGTCTCCTTTGCTTATCTGGAAATATCAACCCAACCCTGACCCTCCTAGACTTTATTCACATTCCCAAGGCAGATCAATGCACAACATCTCAAATCTTTTTCCTTTCTCCCTCTGCTCTACTTTTTTCATGCACCTTGTGGAATGCACTTTCTGTCTGCAATATACTTGCCTTCTTTCATGACCTCTTCATCTCTAATGCTCTGAATCTTCTGGCTCTTACTAAAACTTGGTTTCTCCCTGAAGACTCTGCTTCAATTGCTGCCCTCTCTCACAGAAGCTACCTTTTCTCCCAAACATCATGACCCATTGGTTGTGGCAGTGATGTTGGGCTTCTACTCTCTCATTCCTGCCAATTTCAGCCACTCCTTCTGCCTCAGTCTCATTCCTTCGCTTCCTTTTTAAGTCCACTCCATCTGTCTATTTACTCTGCTACCTATCCAGGTTGCTGTCATTTATTAACCCCCTGACGAGTCCACTTCTACCTTTCTCACTGGCTTTGACTCCAGGCATGTCTCCTTTCTGGCTGCATCTTCCCCTTCCCTTATTCTTAGAGATTTTAACATTCATATTGATGACCCTTCTGATCCTTATGCCTTAAAACTCTTTTCCTTAACTTCCTCATTTAACCTCCAGCTGTGCTCTACCGCTCCTACTCATAAGCATGGCTATTGCCTTAACTTTGTCTTTTCCTCCAACTGCCTTCCTTCAGACTTCTCCACCTCAGTTCATCCCTTATCTGACCATCACCTGCCAACCTTCACCCTTAACCACCCCCCACCTTGCTTTTTTACCCTTGCTGACTTTCTGCATTTCAAACTCATGCTAATGTCCTTTCAGTTGGCCATAGCACTTGCCAAGCAAGAGTACTATGTCCATAATGACTAACTCTTGCTTCTGACCCTCACTCTCTCTATGCTATACTCAACTCTCTCCTCAAAGTCCCCTCTCCTCCATCCCCTCCTTTGTTTTCTGCCCAGACTGTGGCTGACTGTTTCCATGACACACAAGATTAATTTTGAATTCTCCTTAGGGTCACCTTCACCCCACCTTCAATCCCAAATCCTTCAACTTCTGTCATCCTTTTTTCCTTTTCTAAAATTACTGAGGAGGAAACTGCAAATCGTCTCTCCTCTATACGCACTACATCCTCCTCAGATCCAATTCCCACCAATCGACTAAGCTCTATCTCTTCCACTTTCATCGCTTCCATGTGTCATATCCTTAACCTATTATTTTCTACTGCAACTGTTCCTGCAGCCTTCAAACATGCTGTGGTTAAACCTCTCCTCAAAAAAACCTTCACTCCACCCTATCTGTCCTTCCAGTTATTGGCTTATCTCTCCTCTTCTCTGCAGTTCACCACAGCTGTCTTGACTTTCTTTCCTCTCAAGCCCTTCTGGATCCACTACAATCTGGCTTTCGTCCCCTACATTGTACAGAAACAGCTCTTGCCAAAGTCTCCAGTGACTTGTTCCTCACCAAATTCAAGAGTCTTTATTTGATCCTCATCTTTCTTGACCTTCTGCTGCTTTTGTCACTGTTTGATCACCACCACTTCCATGATACTCTGTTCTTACTTATATGTTTATATTTTTAGAGGCTCTGTCCTCTCCTGGTTTTCTTCTTATCTCCTCACACTTTTAGTGTATGTTCTGGTGGATTCTCCTCTATGGCTATCTTGCTTTCAGTTGGTGTACCTCAGGGCTCTGTCTTAGGGTCTCTCTTTTGCCCTCTCTACACTCATTCCCTTGATGCACTTGTCTCCTCCATGTTTTTCCGGTGCATGATTACGCTGATGACTCTCAGATCTACCTCTTTGCACCAGAAATCTCTCCAGGAATCCAGGACCATATCCCTGCCTGCTTCTGACATTGCTGCCTGGATGTCTCACCGCCATCTGAAACTGAATGAATATGGCCAAATACGAGCTCCTTATCATCCCCCTAAAGCAACCTTCCCCCTTCTGCCCTTCTTTGTTTCTGTTGATAACACTATATTCCTGCCTGTTTCCTCGGCTCGCAATCTTGGAGTCATCTTTGACTCTACTCTTTCTTTCTCTGCATGCATCTAATGGATAACTAAAATCCATCTCTTCTTTCTTTATAACATCAGCAAAATGTGCTGCTTCTTTCTGAACACACTACTATGACCCTTATCCACTGTCTAGTCACCTCCTGGCGACTATTGCTACTCTCTCTCTCAATCATTCCTCGCCCCTTAAACCTCTGCAGAATTCAGCTGCTTGGCTTATCTTTTGCCAGTGTCACTATGTTCATATAACCCCTCTTTTCAAGTTACTTCACTGGCTCCGTATCTGTTGCCACATCCAGTTCAAATGTTTCCTACAAGCCTACAAGTGCATTCATTCTGCGGCTCCTCACTACCTTTCCTCTCTTATCTCACGCTACACCTCTCCTCAAGAACTCCGCTCCTCTGGCAGACCCCTTTTATTTGTGCCCATCTCAGCCTCTGCCATCTCCAGACTTCATTCATTCCTGGAACAAACTACCTGAATCAGTATGTCAGGCTCCTTCTCAAGCCCCATTCAAATCCAGGCTAAAAACCCACCTCTTCGAGCCTGCTTTTGGATCCTGATGCCCTTCACTTTCTTGTTCACCATTTATGTATATCTTACATACTTTGGTCCCCAGTTTAGTGCTGATGTTCATATTGAAGGGCTACCAGGGGGGACTGCTGCAACTGGAAATAGATCTGCACTTGTAAGTATTTATCTTCTGGAATATACTCTAAATCTTGGGGGGAAAAGGGTAATTTTTGAGTGAAAGCAGATAAATCTGTGTATTTTAGAATTCAGTGTGCTTGCTGAGTCAGTCAGGTCTTAGTACCACCAGAGAACTTTTCATTTAAATCAAATCAGAATATAACTTAGCATAGAAAGTAAAATAGAGTAAATAGTTAATGAAATAACTTTCTAGAGAGCTTTTTAATTAAATCAAATCAAAAGTATACCTTAGCATACAAGTAGAAAAAATAGTCTGAATACAAAGAACTAAACTTGTTTCTAGTGAAAGAGGTCTTCCAGTTACGAGGCAAAATATATCTGAACAAAAAATTAAGATGTAGGCAGCAGTCCAGCAGCAAAATGGGGCCTTTCCACTCTTTTGCATTGAGTGTCACATGTATGATTTTCTCCCAGTTGGTGAGGGGTCTTACGTGTGCACTATGTGCAAGGAGCTCTTTGCTCTCAGGGAACGAGTCCGATCTCTGAAGGCTAGAGCATCAGATATAAGAACATAAGATATGCCATACTGTGTCAGACCAAGGTCCATCAAGCCCAGTATCCTGTTTCCAACAGTGGCCAATCTAGGTCATAAGTACCTAGCAACCTCCCCAAAAGACACAGGTTCCTCAATGCTTGTATTGGGTCAGGCACTGATATCCTGGGTCCCTTTTAATAATGGTTTATGGACATTTCCTCCAGGAACTTGTCCAAACCTTTTTTAAACCCAGCTACACTAACAGCTTTTACTACATCCTCCAGTAACACATTCCAGCGTTTGATTACACGTTGAGTGAAAAAATATTTTCTCTCATTAGACTTAAATAGATTACCCTGTAGCTTCATTGTATGTCCCTTAGTCTTTCTATATTCTGATGACGTAAACAATCAATCTACCTTTATCCGTTCCACTCCATTCAATAATTTATAGACCTCTATCATATATGCCCTCAGCCATCTCTTTTCCAGGTTGAAGAGCCCTAACCTTTTTTAGCCTCTCTTCATAGGAGTATCCTTCCATCCCCTTTACCATTTCGGTGGCTCTTCTCTATACCTTTTCTAATAACGCTATATCCTTTTTAAGATACGGCAACCAGAATTGAACACAATATTCAAAGTACGGTTGCACCATGGAACGATACAGAGGCATTATAATATCCTTTGTTTTATTTTCCATTATAATATCCTTTGTTTTATTTTCCATTTCAAAAAGCAGCGGACCCAGCACAGATTCCTGGGGTACTCCACTATTCACCTTTTTCCATTGGGAAAATTGGCCATTTAGCCCTACCCTCTGCTGTCTATCGTTTAACCAGTTCCTGATCCACAATAGTACACTGCCTCCTATCCCATGACTTTATAGTTTTGTCAAAAGTCCACATACACTATATCAATCGACTTTGAGGACATAAGGAAGGCAGAGAGGTATATAGACAAGACCTACAGGGACGTAGTACTGAAGTCCACCTCCAGTGGCAGCCTCCCTGTTGCCATAGAGGAGAGAGGTCACACGACAGGAGAGTATCACTCTGGTGTGGCAGAAAGTAATCCTGTAGCTAGGACCTGTCTTCCAGGTGATGTACAGTCCTCTAGCAAGGAAGTTTTTCCAGAGTCATATGTCAATGCGGGAAGGGTTAGGATGGCCGTTATAGGTGGTAATCCTATCATTAGGCATGTAGATAGCTAGGTGGCTGGTGGACGTGAGGATGTCTACCTGGTGTGAAGGTAGCGGGCCTTGTGCACCGCCTAGACAAAGTATTAGATGTTGGACATAGGAAAGTGTGGTACGGAGATTCTGGCGTCCAAATTAAGGCTTTTAGATAGGAAGCTGAAATCTAGAACTTCCAGGGTAGCCTTCTCATAAATGCTTCCCGTTCCACGCACAAGACCCAAAAGGCAGGCAGAGCTCCGGAATCTCAATGTGTGAATGAGACAATGGTGCAAAGAATATGGTTTTGGATTTGTTAGGAACTGGGGAACATTCTGGGGTAAGGAGGAGCTCTTCCAAAAGGATTTGGCTCCACTTTAACCGGGATGGAACCAGGCTGCTGGCATTAACCTTTAAAAAGGAGATAGCAGCTTTTATAGTAGGGGAAAGCTGATAGTCGCCCAAGAGCACATGTTCAGAATGATGTATCCATGAAGGATACTAACAAAAGACTGAAGTTAGGGCATATTGACAGAGAGGTTCCAATAAAGACAAAAATAACCCAAATGCCCTTAAGTATAGAGCAGACAGAGCTTAAAGATTCCAAATTACTTATGTCTACTGATAACCAGATTAATATGAATAAAATGCAACCTCTAAAATGCCAGTATGCAAATGCTAGTCCCACGGGTGCTTCTTGTGGTCTTGGGCAAGCCACTTAACCCTCCATTGCCCATGTTCCCTGTAAAATAGTTATCTCCAAGTTATAATGCCCTGTTCTATGTAATTTCAGTTTGTTCAGTGTAAACCACCTTGATATCATGAAAGGCGGTATATAAGAAATGTTAAATAATTAAATAAAATAGCTTGATCACATTTGATTTAATAAATGGAGGAAGGATGCCAAGGAAATCCACAGTACTGCCTTTAACTTTCAAAAGGGAGACTATGATAAGATAAGAAAGAAAAAAATAAAATTAGCAGCTGCAAAGTTTAAAGATTTACATCAAACATGGGTGTCGTTTAAAAATACTATTTGGAAAGCACAGACCAGCTGTATTCGACGCTTTAAGAAAGGTGGAAGGAAGTCCAAAACTGCCAGCATGGTTTAAAGGTGAGGTCAGAGAGGCTGTTGTAGCAAAAAAAGCATCTTTCAGGGAATTGGAAAAGGAACCAAATGCTGAAAACTGGAAACAACATAAGCACTAGCAAGTTAGATGCAAGGCAAGCTTGATAAGGCAGGCAAAGAGAGAATTTGAGAAGAAGCTTGCTGTGGAAGCAAAAACATATAATAAAGACTTTTCCAAGTACATTCATAGCAAAAAACCTGTGAGAGAGTCAGTTGGACCATTAGATGTTAGAGGGGTAAAAGGGGTATTAGGAGAGGACAAGGCCATAGCGGAGAGACTGAATGAATTCTTTGCTTCAGTCTACTAAAGAAGATGTAGGGAAGTTACCCATGATTGAAATGATATGTAAAGGTGATGCATCAGAAGAATTGAAGGAAATATCGATAAACCAGGAAGATATATTGCAACTATTTGATAAACTAAACAGTAGTAGCAAATCACCTGGTTTATACCCCAGGGTGTTGAAAGAACTAAAATATGAGATTGCAGACCTACTATTAGTCATCTGTGAACTATTAAAATCATCTGTAGTACCTGAAGATTGGCAAATGGCCAGTGTGACGCCAATTTTTAAAAAGGGTTCAAGAGGTGATCCTGGAAACTACAGGCCAGTGAGCCTGACATCATTACCAGGCAAAATAGTAGAAACCATTATAAAGAACAAAATTACTGAACATATTGTTGTGGTTTAATGGGTGAAAAACAACATGACTTTAGTCAAGGAAGGTCTTGTCTTACTAATCTGTTATATTTTTTTGAAGATGTGAATAAACAGGTAGACAAAAGTGAGCTGATCGATTACACAGGTACACTACCAAAAAACTGCCTCCAGTTTTGCAACTGATTCCTATAGATTTTGGGGTGCTGAATCCAGGAAAAATAGCCAAAATGTTCCATCACGTCACGTTTTCTTGCAAAATTAGATTTCTTACCCATATAAGGAATGTTCACACAATTTCTTTTTAGCCGACTGCAGTTTATTTTCTTGGCCCAAAATAGAGGTTGTAATGGTTAACTAACTAGAAACACTCCCTCATGATATTTTAGAGTGTTTTGTATTCATTTTATACATTAACAGGACAATTGGGAGGCGGGGGGCTAAATCCAGTACTCGCGCTGGCGCATGTTCTTTCCTGTTCGCCTCGCCTCGTTCGCTCGCTCAAACACGGTGGTTGCGACATGAACGTTCCTGTCAAATTTCAGTTTCTTGCAAGTTCATTATTACCTTTTGTTTGCTCAGTCGTAATCCAGCTTTATTCCGAAGTGGTTCACTACAGTTGTAGTTTGCAGTGCTGTGTATTTGTGATGGCTCACAGAGCCAGAGGTTGCGTCAACTCTACGGACAGTTTTTGTTTTTATTTGTGGGGAATATACCGTGAAAAAACGGCAGAGGAACATTTCTGCATTTATTAAAAAAGTATATTTCGCCTATTTCGCTTTGAAGTTAGGCGATCAAGACAAACCGTGGGCTCCTCACAAAGTGTGCAAGACATGTGAGGAAGATCTATGCTTATGGATGAAAGGTAAAAAACAAGCATTTCGTTTCGGAATACCTATGATGTGGCGTGAACAAAGAGACCACAGCAGTGACTGCTATTTTTGCTATTGCATTGTGAAGGGATACAACTTAAAAAATAAGAACGTAATAAGTTACCCCAACCTTCCCTCAGCAATTAGGCCTATGCCTCATAGCAACGAAGTACCTGTGCCTGAACCACCAAAATCTTTGGATCATATTTGTGTGGACGGTTCTGATCATGATGAGACTCATCAGATGGCTTTTCCCGATGAGTCCAGTACTTCCGAGTTTGAAACTGAACCAGATCCGAAACCTGAACTTTTCTCTCAAGCTGAATTGAATGATTTAGTCCGGGATTTAGGACTCCCAAAAGATGCTGCCCAACTGCTAGGTTCTCGGCTTAAAACAGAAAAATCTATTGTCACCAGGAACACCTTTTTATTGGTACCGCAAACCGCGAGACACAATTTTTGAAGTATTTCAGCAAAGAGGAAGATTTGGTATTTTGCAACGATATATACGGAGTGATGGAAAAGTTTAAACTCAAGTATGATCCTGCTGAATGGCGGCTGTTCATTGATTCGTCAAAAGACAGCATAAAAGGTGTTGTTCTTCATAATGGCAACACATTCGCTTCAGTTCCTATTGCTCACTCTGTTATTCTCCAAGAAAAATATGAGAATTTGGCCCTGATTCTTCAGAAGATTCGTTATGATGAGCATAAGTGGATGATTTGTGGAGACTTTAAAATTCTATCCATGCTATTAGGGCAGCAATCCGGTTTCACCAAATATCCCTGCTTCCTTTGCTTGTGGGATAGCCGGGCCCGCGACCTACACTGGGGGAAAAAAGACTGGCCAATTCGGGAGTATTTGAGACCCGGTGAGAAAAATGTTCTTCATGAGAGCTTGGTACCTCGTGATAAAATTCTATTACCACCTCTCCACATTAAGTTGGGTCTCATTAAGCAATTCATCAAGTCCCTTCCAAAAGATGGTGAGTGCTTTCGGTACCTTTGCTCAAAGTTCCCCCGACTTTCTGAAGCAAAGCTAAAGGAAGGAGTGTTTGTTGGCCCTGATATAAGGAAACTCATTTCAGATGGAGCATTCGCTGAAACGATGTCTGAGAAGGAAAAAGAAGCCTGGGATTCCTTCAAGGATGTTGTTCTCAAATTCTTGGGGAACAGGCGGGATGAGAACTATAAGGATATTGTTGCCAGGATGCTCAATGCCTTCAAAGAACAAGGCTGTAACATGAGCCTGAAAGTCCATTTCTTGTACTCCCATGTGAACTACTTTCCCAAAAACTTGGGGGCGTACAGTGAAGAACAAGGTGAAAGGTTTCACCAGGACATCAAGGACGCAGAGAGAAGGTACCAAGGAAGATGGAACACCACTATGATGGCTGATTTCTGCTGGTTGCTGCTGCGGGAAACCCCAGATGAAAAATATGCCAAGCAGCGCACCAAGAGAAGCATTCGGGGGAAGAAGAAACGGGCCCACCAGGAGATTGATTGACCCAAGAATGACTTTAAAATCTAAACTGTGTTGACAAATATCGTGATTTTACTAAACTTTGAAATAAAAATTTGCTAGTTATTACCACAGTGTCGGATCTCATTTATTAGAATTTTATTTTCACACCATCGGGTGTTTGTCTTCATGTATTGCAATGGTGCGGTTTGCGTTTTCTATTCTTACATACATACCTGTACAACATTTTTTGCACATTTCTTTGCTTTGCTTTGTGTCTAACCTCGCTCTTATATGCTCAATGTTTGTGCACATGTAGGTGGCTGTTTTAAGTGCAGACAATTTTGCTACCATCACAGTGTGTTTTGTTGACATTACTCTATTCTTATGTGCTGCCTTGTTACAATTTTCTTTATTCTTATTTGAATAACTACTAAACAATTAGTATAAAGAATTCATCCAAGAAACTTTTATCTCGATCGCACTCAGTCTGAAACGTTCACCTCAAACTGCTAACCCAATGTAGCAAAAAATCTGTACGTGATGGAGCAAATTGGTTACCAGATTTGGATTCAGCGCACCAAAAAACGTAAAAATCAATCGAAACATTAGAGGTAGTTTAAAAAAATTTTTTTTTGTGTACCTGTGTTATAGTGTACCTGGATTTTCAGAAAGCCTTTGATAAGTTCCCTCATGAGAGACTCTTGGCGAAGTTAAAAGGTCATGGGATAGGAGGCAGTGTACTATTGAGGATCAGAAATTGTTTAAAGGATAGAAAGCAAAGGGTAGGGCTAAATGGCCAATTTTCACAATGGAGAAAGGTGAATAGTGGAGTATCCCAGGGACCTGTACTGGTTTTACTGCTTTTTAACATATTCGTAAATTACCTGTAAATGGGAATAACAAGTGAGGTAATCAGATTTGCAGATGACACAAAATTATTCAGAATTGTTAAAATCCAAGAGGATTCTGAAAAATTGCAAGAGGACCATGATAAATTGGAAGATTGGACATTCAAATGGCAGCTGAAATTTAATGTGGACAAGTGCAAAGTTATGCACCTAGGAAAGAACAACCCAAACTGGTTGCACAATGCAAGGTTTCACATTAGGAGCCACCACCCAGGAAAAAGTTTTAGGCGTCATTATGGATAACACGTTGAAATTTTCCGCCCAATGTTCAGCAGCAGCCAAGAAGACAAATAGAATGCTAGGAATTGTAAGGAAAGGAATGGAGAATAAAACAAAGGATATTATAGTACCTCTTTATTGATCCATGGTGTGACTACACCTTAATTATTGTGTGCAATTCTGGTTTCCGTATTTTAAAAAGGATGTAGTGGAATTAGAAAAGGTACAGAGAAGAGCCACCAAAATGGTAAAGGGGATGGAAGGATACTCTTACGAGGGGAGGCTTAAAAGATTAAGGCTCTTCAACTTGGAAAAGAGACGGCTGAGGGGAGATATGGTAGGCGTCTATAAGTTGATGAATATAGATCGGCTGTCTACCCCATCAAAAACCAGAAAGAATAGGGGACACGCAATGAAGCTACAATTTAACCCGTTTAAGACTAATAAGAGAAAATATTTTTTCACTGAACGCATAATCAAACTCTAGAATTCCTTACCGGAAGATATAGTAAAGGCTCTTAGTGTAGCTGGGTTTAAAAAAGGTTTGGACATGTTCCTGGAGAAAAGGTCCATAAATCATTATTAAAGAGGACCCAGGTAATCCACTGCATGCCCCAATACAAACATTAAGGAAACTATGTTTTTGGAAACTGCTTGGTACTTGTGACCTGGATTGACCACTGCTGGGAACAGGATACTAGGCTTGATGGAACTTGGTCTGACCCAGTATGGCATTTCGTATGTTCTTATGCTGATTGGATTGTAAGCTCTGATGAGCAGGGATTGTCTCTTACATCTATTTGTACAGTGCTGTGTATGCTTCATAGCACTATATAGATGATTAATAGCAGCAGTAGTAGCAACACTCAGTAACTTTTCAAATTAACGGATGCGCCTCTGTCATAGCAGGAGACTCTGGTAGTTCCCCCAGCTTTTAAGTGGATGTGAACACACATACATACACACTGCAGATAAATAGGAATTACACTTAGCTGGTAATTGTGGTTCCTTGAGTGACTCCAGTTTAGTCCTCAACCTCTGGGTAGTGAACCTCCTCCTGCAGCTTGGAGACTGGGCATGTCAAAAACTCATGACATCACTGGATATAGCCTGCTGGTCTCTCTCATCAGCTCCCAGTGAACTATTGACAAAGCAGACTGAAAGGGGCAAAAAAAAATGTAACTTTTTTTTTTCTAATCTTAACATTATTTTCAAGGGCACACAGAACATATAACCTATCTACCTACTACTCCCCTTCCAGAAGGAAAGGGACTGCTTCCTGCATGCTCTCCTTTCCGTCCGTCGAATGCCTAGCCCTAAACAATCCAGAGCAATATAGCAATATATCTAACAATATCAGAATATAATAATATAACAATATAGCGCAAAACAAATGGAAGCCAAAGCTCTATCCACACATACAGACCCTCTGCCGCGGCCTCTATGGCCACACTTCCAGTTCTGCCCTGCCGATTGATGTAGGCCACTGCCGCGGAGTTGTTGGACAGTACTCGCACCGCTCGACCTGTCACCGTAGCTTCGAACGCCTGCAACACCCGACGTATCGCTCGCATTTCCGGTCGGTTGATTGACCACTGGGTCTCCTGTGTACTCCAAGAGCCTTGCGCGAAACGATTTCCGAACGTAACGGAGTTTAACAAAGTTTTGGACCAAGCTCCCGGAGAAAAGGTCCATAACCTTTTATTAGAGAGAAGCTGTAAAATTATAATTTTTTTTTATACCAACTTTCACCAATTCAAGATGTTCTACAAGGCACACAACCCAACAGAGTGTCACATCTGTTGTACATGCAATGGAACCTTTAAAATATGAGCATACATGAATCCACCGCTTGCCCCGATACAAGCATTGAGTAGCCTATTCGTCTTTTTGGAAACCAGCCAGGTCCTTAAGATCAGGATTGGCTACCCTAGGAAACAGGATACTGGACCTGAAAGAACTTGGTCTGACCCAGTATGGCATTTCTCGTATCTTTATGAACAGAACCTCCCCAAGGTCTCTGCCTTGGAAGTAACAGGCTGCGCCTGGCCCTATGGCCCTGTGGCTAGCTCATACGGAGCAGTGCGGCCTAGTGGTTGAGGCAAGTTGCCAGAGGACCAAGGGTTTGAATTCCAATCAAAACCACCAACCTTGCGCCATAAAAACTGGGGTTTCTGGTCCCACAGGTGGTCCTTCTGGCCTTCATTAAGCGACTTAACCCTCTGCCTCAGTTACCAAAACATAAATTGTGAGCCCTTCAGGGACAAGGGAAATAGAAATACCATAATCGACTGTATGCCACCCTGACCTGTAGGCAATCAGTATACTCAAATAACTGACTGGGAATATGTGACCGTAGCAAACACTGGCAGTGGAGAGACATCAGAGCTGGTGCTGGATCCTGGTCTTCCTTTCTTGCTCTCCCAGTCTTTCTGCCAGCATTGAGAAAAGGCTGAGAATAGATCGTCCAGTGGGCCGGGGACCTTGCATCATGGACATCAGAGAGAAAGAGGGGCTAGGATCTGGGAGCAAAGCCCAAAGAGAAGGGGAAACTGGTGACTGTGACACTGTAGCTCCTCTGGACAACTCACTCCAGAGCAGATCCCACGACTGCATCTCCAATCCCATGTAACACCATGAGGACCTCACGCACTCTATTACAATTGACATCCCCCCATTACTGGAGAAATTACCTTAGTCTGATAATACAGTCTGAGCAAAGAAATGCAGTCTCACTCTGCAAAGAATGCACCCAAATATCATGCCTAAACAATTGCGAGCACATACAAAATGCACATCTACATATACGGGTGACCTAGCACCTGTCACCCAAACACAGTGCAGTGAGCACGCTTGAACACAGGCTGAATGCATGGAGCATACACAGAGTATTGACTTCCTCTATGAAACCTTCCAGTGCCCTGGAGCGCTAAACCCCAGACTGTGCTACCTAGACGTCCTTCTCTTCACCCTCAGCACGGGCCCTTTAACAAGATGGCACAGACGGGTCAGTGCCTCTGCTAAGTGCTTAAAGCCCTGCTCTGACAGCACAGGCTCTAGAAATAGATGAAAATTTCCTGGAAAGGGCATGCTAAGTGGAGCTATAAAACACACAAGTACCCCCCCCCCCGGCCTTCCTGCAGTCAGAGAAATAGCAGTGGGATACACCTACAACCTTGCAAGAGGAGGTCTTAGAGATTGCTGCCTGTGTGAACCTGATGAGGAATACGATTTTGTATTTTACCCCCCCCCCCCGGGATGGGGGCACTGAATACTATGTGATTCATGAGCAGTGCTGCCATCCGGTGGCCTTTAGGGCACCAGAGCCTGACAAATGATGCAGAAGTTAAGAGCTTTAAATTTTGGTTATATAATCTTGATTTGCAGAACATTACAGTTGCTTGTTTAGTCACTAACCCCTGAGTGCCCATGAGGTGGCCCTGTGGTTATTTCTTCCCTGACTTGCAGAGATCAATCTCTGGCTGCATACACATGGTCACAGAAAGGCACTATTGAGTGTACCAGCTGCCTTCTGGTGGCCATAGACCATAGCACAGGCACTTCTTGGTTGACAGTTTAACTGTCATTATTATTATATATTTTTTTATATCCTAAGGTTTCCTAAACCTGTCCCTGTGAAACCACAGGCGTTTTGGCAACTTTTACTATAGAATACACAAAAGCACACTTCCAGCCTGTCCCTCCTTCCACCTACAAGTTAGGGCTCAGCTCTTGAAGAACCTAAAAGCTGGCAATTTGCCTAATATCCCGGGACTTAACAGATGCTCCTCAGAGACATGATTAGGAGGGAAAGAACATGTGGCATCAGAGATCAATGCCAAAACTGCTGTCCTATAAAACTAAGAATAAACTTAAAAATAAAGTGGATTGACAACAGCCCCCTTAAGGCTGAGGAACCCCACGAGCCTCAAAAAACCTACAAACAAAAGAAAGAAACACTAGACCTAAAAATCTAGCTATTCTGCCTGTCGTCTTCCTCACACAGGCAGCTCACTGCAACTCTCGCCATGCGGTCTAAATAACTAGAGAGAAAATGGCCGCCCCTTTCCCAACGAATTTTGGCGCCAAGAACCACAGCCGCTGCAAAAAGGCCTCAGCAGACCGACAGAGCCCTAAGGCCTTACCTGCAGGACCGAAAGCCACGCAGCCTGCTCCTACCGCCTTGAATGCATCCGATCCTCAAGCCGTGCTGCTGCGCCTGGCAGCTGCGGCGAGGACCTCTCAGCCGGTTCCACAGAGTAAAATTAAAATCCCGCAGCAACGGAGAGGCTCCGTCTCACACAGCTTCAGTGTGGCTGTACGGGTCCCGGAGCTCTCTCCCGTACCGTCAAGGGAGAGAGATCCGCACTGGCGAATGCCTGCAGCAAGTGAAAATAACTGACAAGGAGAGAAGGCGAGAGCTGCTACTAATTTAAAGAGCCAGGCTCAAATTTAAAATAAGTGTAAATATAAGGAAATTTGCTCCTAACAACTAAAGGAAACTAATCCCTGATTGCCAATTAACCAAAGGTAACTGAATTAAAAGTAAAATTAAAGGTAAAAATCAAACGTAAAATCAGAATAGAATTTGTCACACTAAATGCTCCTTATCTGTTCCCCCAAGTGAGCCCAGAATCTAGGCTCACTACATCCTCCTGCTGCATGGAGACTGGACACACTGGGGGCTGATGGGAAAGACCAGCAGGCTATATCCAGTGATGTCATGAGTTTTTGACATGCCCAGTCTCCAAGCTGCAGGAGGAGGTTCACTACCCAGAGGTTGAGGACTAAACTGGAGGAACGATAAGGAATTGCTGTTTTTTTAGCAGTGAATTTCTACCTCTATCTCTATAGCTCCTCTGGCACTGAAGATGAAGTCTACAGGTGCTGCATATATTTCAGCAAAGCTTACTTGGACTTGAGCCATAATTTTGGTCCATCATCCAGAGATGTCTCACTGCCTCTAACCTTTCACCTCCTGTTGTCTACTTGTTGTGTAAAATGTGCTGCTACCATATCAGTCAAGGATAAACATGACCGATGTCTAAAATGTTTGGGCCCTGACCATTTACCAGATTCTTGTCTTTTGTATCAACAAATGACAAGGAGAGGCCCAAAGAACAGAGCCAGGCAGTATGGATCGCTGTTCGCCCCAGATGCGATTTCAGTGGCTTCTACATTATCGAGGACATCGGCCTCCTCTCATGGGTCTCGGGTCTCTTCCAAGTCTAAACATAAGAGTAAGTCTCTGATTTCTAAAATGTCATCAGCATCGAAGACCGATACCAGAGGAAAGTCTCAACATAAGCATTGAGACACCCTAGGGATGCTTCTGATGCAGACCGGCCAACCAAGCAGCCCCGGCGGGAGGACCTGTCCTCCAAAGCATAAGATGGGCTCTGGAACACTCCCAAGGAATTTATCTCTGGAGAGCTACCAGTTCCAGTTTTGGGATGGTGGCTTAAAGCCCTGTTGGTGATTCTACCCAGATATCGGCCATCTTCCTGGACCAGTGCATGCTGGCTCTCATGAGAAGCTTGGCTGCACTCCTGGCAGCCTCGGTACAGACAGTATCGAAAGCTCCAGCAGTGCAGGCTTTGGCACCCTGCCTACAGCCAAGTGTATCGGCCCCAATGCTGGCCTCGAGTCTGCATCGTTGGAGCTCCCGAGGCCAATGCCTCCATTGGAACTGACCGATACCACTGGTACCCAATAGGCTGCCATGGCTCCCGATGCTGATGCTTCTGAGCTTTGGTATTGGCATCGACCTTTGACATCACCGAAGCATTGAGGTCAAACACAAGACCACCGATACTTTGACTTTTTTGTCACTCTGATTTCAGTTCTTCCGATTCTGACAAGGGATCACTGGATTCCCAGGAACTTCCAGACATCCCGTCAAACCCATCCCCTCCACATAAGCAGTACAGGTCCCCACCAGAAGAATGTCTTTCCAAGACTTCATCCGTGACATGGCAGCAGGACAGTAGCCTCAGAAAGGGAAAAGGGCAGAGGAATTGGAGGTTCTCCAATTCCCTCCCAAACCTAAGGAAGCATCTACTTTACCGGTGCATCGCATCTTACAAGATCTTATGCTTCGCATGTAGGAGGCTCTTCTCACGGTTCCGCCTATCAGCAAGGGGCTCGATACCATGTACCGAGTTCCAGAGTGCCCAGGCTTCCAGAAGCCTCATCTCCCACACCACTCAGTGGTGGTTGAATTGTAATGCTCTGAAGGGTTAAAAAAATCACTCATCCATGCCTCTGCGTAAAGGCTCGAGAACACTCAATGCCTTTGGGCGTTGATGCTTTCATGCGTGCATGTTGACCTCAAGGATAAAATCCTACATTCTATACATGGACATTTTTCTAATGGATGTCACCAGGGACCTGGGGACATTTGCCCTATGCTTTCTGATGATAAGCGGAGTGCATTCCAGACACTCATCAGTCAAGGTCAAAATACTTCAAAATTTATTACCAGGGCATCTTTTGAGGCCTTTGAGTCGACAAGCAGAGCTTCAGCAGTCTGCATTGGGGCTTGGAGGATGGCCTGGTTACAAGCATCAGATTTCGAACAGTGGGTCCAAGACAAACTGGTCAATATCCCATGTACGGGAGAAAACCTTTTTGGAAAGGGTGGAGAGAAAAGGCTAGGGAGATTGAGCCAGACGATCTCACCCTCAAACGCCTTGCCAGGAAAACAGCTAACCCCTCCAAAAGGAAGGCTCTTCCCAAAAAACCTTTCTGTTTTAAAAAGAAGAGATATTATCCTTCCTACCCACCTTCAGCTGCTTTCCAGCCTCAACAGTGGCAGCAGGGCCCTTGCCATGCCAAAAAGCCCAAGGCTCCTAAGCCTCAACCAGTGGTTCAGGCACAACCTGCACCTGGTTTTTGTCTCCTTCCTAGAAAGCATTGCCACTCTGCCTCCGGAGGGTCCCCCAGCCCTTCCACACAGTAGGCAGACTCTGTTCCTATGCCCACAGGTGGCACCTTTATAACTTCAGAACAGTGGACTCTCAACATCGTCAAAAGGGGGTATGTGCTTCACTTAGAGACCTTACCTCCCACCAGCTTCACAGGGGACTATCCCACCCATCCCCTTCAAAGCACTCTCTTAAGAGAAGAGGTGTCCACCCTGTTATTCCAGGGCGCCATAGAAAGAGTTCTTCCTCCTCAAGAAGGGATGGGCTTCTATTTTCTCATTCTAAAGAAAACAGAAGGATTCAGGCCCATCCTGGATCTCAGAAACCTAAACAAGTTCCTGGTCCGAGAAAAATTCAAAATGATTTCCCTGGCATGATTGACTGTTCTCTAGACCTAAAGGAGGCGTACATGCACTTACTGATCCATCCTCAATACAGACAGTATCTGTGTTTCATGTTTCAAGGGAACCACTACCAATACCAGGTACTGCCCTTCGGCTTGGCTTCTGCTATGTCTGTACTTTGGGGGTCTTCGTCTTCCCTTACTTAGATGATTGGCTAATCAGGAGGGACACCCTTGAGGAGGTAACACACTCCCTTCATCGCACAATCACAGTGCTCCAGCATCTGGAATTTGTCCTAAACTTCCCAAAGTCTCACCTTGCTCCAACTCAACATCTGGAGTTCATTGGAGCGTTCTTAGACACTCAACAGACCAGAGCTTTTCTTCCACAAGATCACTGTGCCCGCCTTACCGAGCTGGCAAAAAAATAAATGCAACAGCAAAGTCGCGTAGCAGCTTGAGAGATGCTACATCTGTTTGGACACATGGAGGCACATTCCAACCTATGCATCCAGGCCCCTGTGTGCCCGATTGGAATCAGGGCCCACAGAGGTAGACCTGATTCCGATCCTGCAGGGGCTAGACGTGCCCTGCGGGAACAGAATCGGGTCTAGGGTCTGTATGGGCAGGCCAGGACACAATTCCAATTGGCCTGCATGTCCAGACCCATGCCTGGCTAACTCAGGCTCATGAATGGAGCCGCGGTGCCATGGCATCCCATTGCCATGGAGCTGTGATCCCTGGCTGCCGACCACACTTTCCTTTCCTCGCAGCCCGACCCCTGATCTGGCCTTCCATGGCCAGGGTCAGGCTGTGGGGAACCCCTTTCACCCCTCACCTCACTTGCGCTGCCCAGGTCTGCCATCCCCTGTCCAGTCTGCCGACCCCGGGCATATAGGTCCGACTTCAGAATCGGCCTTGTAGTCCGGGGTCGCAGATCGCTCATTGCCCGCCTTAACTCCGACTCCACAATGCCCCCTCATGCTTCCGTCTAAGCCTATCCATACAAACTCCTTGTTCATACGGGGAGGCTTTTGACAGGTCCGGCAGGGGGACAAATAGCATGGATGGACATCCAACAGGACGTGCATCCCCGCTTTTCGCTGGACAGAATAGACCCCATAACCTCCCAGTGCTCAACTACACATGCGACAAGCCCAATGGACTCTGTCTTCTCAATGGATGCAAGCAAAGGAGCATCTCAGAGACAAGATCCACATCACCCCTCAACTGACCAAGTCTCTTTAGTGGTGATATTCTCCACAGAACCTACTTGGTGGGTCACCTTTTCAGATGCCTTCACCTCGATACACCCTGACAACAGATGCCTCAAAACTGGGTTGGGGAACACATCTGAACATCTAAAGACCCAGGGACTGTGGACACAACAGGAATCTGCTTTGAAGATCAATCTCCTAGAACTACTGGCACTAACAAATGCCCTTCAGGTTTTTCAACTCCAACTTTTGGGGCAACAGGTATTGGTCAGGACAGACAACCAGTTTGCCATGTTCCATGTGAACAAACAGGGTGGGGGGATGACAGGATCCTATCCCCTATGCGAGGAAGCGCTTCACCTCTGGTTCTTTGCCATCTCACATCGCATTAACCTCAGAATGGTGTACTTCCTAGGCAAATTCAATGTCCTTGCAGACAGACTAAGCCAAATCCTTCATCCACACAAGTGGACCTTACATCAGGAGACGGCTTCTTGGATCTTCCAAACATGGGGAACCTCACTCATAGATCTTTTCGCTACTCCGCAGAATACACAGCTTTCACTCTTCTGCTCCAGGCTTCCGTCCCTGCACTGACAGGCTCTGGGCGCCTTCCTTCTCCACTGGGGATAGAATCTTCTCTATGCATTTCCTCCCATCCCCTTGATACCCAAAACAATGTTCAAGCTACAGGCCGACAAAGGCTCCATAATCCTCATAGCCCCTTTTTGGCCCCGTCAACCGTGGTTTCCTCTGTTTCTTTGCCTTGTGCAGATTCAACCTCTCAGAAGGATGTTTACCCATACTCTTGTCCCAGGACCGAAGGACGCTTCTCCATCCCAATCTTCACTCCCTTCACCTCACAGCATGGCTGCTGAAGGGATAGTGCTCGCTGACCTCGACCGACCACAGAAGGTCAAAAATATCCTCCTTGCATCATACAAGGAGTCCACCAGGCGATCTTTTGCCTACAAGTGGCGAAGGTTAGCCCTCTGGTGCTACCCAAAGGGCATTGACCTCTTTGCCTGTGCAGTGGAGCCCCTTCTACAATATTTCCTCTACTTGCCCTTGGCAGGTCTTAAGACTAACTCAGTGGAAGCTCATCTTAGTGCCATTGTGGCCTCTCACAAACCACTGGGTGGACAGCCTATCTCCTCACACCCCTTAGTAGCATGCTTCATGCGGGGTCTCCTGCTGTCTAAACCACCCATTTAAGCTGCCTTTGGTGGCCTGGGACCTCAACATGATTCTCGCCCAACTTCTAAAGCCTCCTTTTGAGCCTTTAGCCACCACTTCACTGAAGTTGCTATCTTGGAAGGTAACCTCCCTGTGGCCATCACGTCAGCCTGCTGCATCAGCGAACTGCAGGCTCTGGTGGCGGATCCACCATATACCCGGTTCCATCATGACAAGGTGGTTCTCCGTACCCATCTGCATTTCCTACCGAAGGTAGTCTCCTCCTTCAATCTAAATCAGTTGGTAATCCTCCCGGTTTTCTTCCCGAGATCATATGTGTCTCGGACTGAAGCAGCGCTACACACCTTAGACTGCAAGTGAGTGCTGGCTTACTACTTGGCTAGAGCTAAGGTTCATCGAAAATTCTCTCAATTATTAATTTCCTTTGATCCAAGTCACCTTGGGCTACCGATGACAAAATGAACTCTATCCAGATGGAAAGCAGATTGTATTTCTTTTGCTTATGCACAAGTGAGCTAGTGAGTCCCATATATGAAGACCGCATTCCTGTTTGTTCCTGGAGATAGCATAATTATTCACCTGTAACAGGTGATCTCCGGGAACAGCAGGAATCAGTCTTCACAACCCCCACTCCTCCCCTAGGAATTGTAGGTTTGGTTTATTTTTTTCTCTTCCTCTCAGCTGCAAACTCAACTGAGGAGAGGAGTTGGGAAGGCAGGAAGGCATGCGCGTATGTGCAGTGGAGTACTCCCAAAGACTTTCCTATTGGACATTGGGGAGCATTCCCTTGCAGGTTCCGACGGTACTGACATCACCCATATGGAAGACTGTTTCCTGCTGTTCCTGGAGATCACCTGTTACAGGTGAGTAATTACACTTTGCATGCCTTCCTGTCTCACTCAGCTTTTGGGTAAAAGAGAGACTGGAAGGACTCAAAGGATGAGGTATAGCGGAGGAAGGAGAGAAATTGGTGTATGAAATCTGTATGCTGCCCAAAACATGGCCTGGTTGTTTATACCCTGCATGCTCTTTAATTCCCACACTGTGGAACTCATGCTATAGCTCGGAAGGATAATTAAGTTTAAGAGCCACCACTGGATTGTCATATTGCTGCAAGATACTGAAAGTAAAGCCCAAGAGCTGGTCTGAACCTGAGCATCAGGCAATGGTGACTTTGCGTAGTATACTTGATAAAGTTTAAGTGCACACTGGTTAGGAAATGCTGCATAGATCTGTCTATCTGAATATGGTTACAGTGGAGTCATGCCCCATTTTGGTAACCCTGTGAATCGCCTCTAGCTTGTCAATACAGTATCCTGTTGTAGAAGTGGCTTCCAGAAATGAATACAGTTCTCAAGGTAGAGTATCACAAGAGACGTATAAAAAGGGACTGTTTCTCCCTCTTTCTATTAGTTAAACTTAAATAAAATAAAATAAAATAAATGTAAATATTTAAAGTTATTTATATTCTGCAGCATCCATTATTCTGAGTGGATATTTCTCTTTATCAGGGCCAATGCAAGGAGATTAGGCGCCCTAGGTGAACCTCATCCCTTGCGCCCCCCTCTCCCACATGGCACCCATTGCCACCGCTGCTGCCCCTCTCTGGGACCTATAGCAGCAGCAATAGCTACAAACAGCCCTGCAGAGCTTACCTTCACCTTTTGTGTCATAGGGCTATTTGCTTCCGTCGCTTTCTGGCACACGATAACTTCCCATGCAAACAGGAATTCGGCATCAAGAATCGGAGAGGGGCAGAAGCAATCAGTCCTGCAGCACTGAAGCTTGAAGGTAAGCGCTGTGGGGATGTTTGCAGCTATTGTTGCTGCTATCTGTCCCAGAGAGGGTTGACAGTGGCGGCAATGGGCACCTCCCCAGAGGGCCGGCGCTGTAGGCAATCACCTAGTTTGCCTAATGGTAGCACCAGCCCTGCACTTTATACACCTTAATATACTAGGACCTTTAGCAAATGCCTTACCACACTGACAGACTATCTTGAAGTAAATGGAGATAATAATTCCAGTTGAAGATAAGAACATAAGAAATGCTATACTGGGTCAGACCAAGGTCCATAAAGTACAGTATCCTGTTTTCAACAGTAGCCAATCCAGGTCACAAGTACCAGGACACACAGGTTTCACTATGCTAGTCCTGGGGTAAGCAGTGGATTTCCCGGGTCCTCTTTAATGATGGTTAATGGACGTTTCCTCCAGGAACTTGTCCAAACCTTGTTTAAACCCAGCTACGCAAACAGCTTTTACTACATCCTCTGGTAACGAATTCCAGAGTTTGATTATGCGTTGAGTGAAAAAATATTTTCTCTTAGTCTTAAATGGGTTACATTGTAACTTCATTGCATGTACCCTAGTCTTTCTACTTTTTGATGGCATAAACGATGGTCTATGTTTACCCGTTCCACTCCATTAATCAATTTAAAAGATATCTATCATATCTCCCTTCAGCTGTCTCTTTTCCAGGTTGAAGAGCCCTAACCTTTTTAGCCTCTCCTCATAGGGGTATCCTTCCATCCCCGTTACTATTTTGGTGGCTCTTCTCTATACCTTTTCTAATTCCGTTACATCCTTTTTAAGATCGGCAACCAGAATTGAACACAGTATTCAAGATGTGGTCGCACCATGGAATGATACAGAAGCATTATAATGCCCTTTATTTTATTCTCCATTCCTTTCCTTATGATTCCTAGCATTCTATTTGCTTTCTTTACTGCCGCTGCACACTGGGTGGAGGGTTTTGATGAGTTATTAACATTGACGTAAAAAATCTTTTTTCTGGGTGGTGGTTTCTAAAGTGGAACTTTGCATTGTGTAACCATTGTTTGGGTTGTTCTTATCTAGGTGCATAATTTGCCCTTGTCCACATTAAATTTCATCTGCCATCTGAAAGTCCATTTTAAAAATTTATCAAGGTCTTCTTGCAATTTTCCACAATCCTTTTGGGCTTTATCAACTTTGAATAATTTCGCGTCATCTGCAAGTTTGAGCACATCACTTGTTATTTCCATTTCCAGGACATTTATAATTATGTTAAAAAGCAGTAGACCCAGCACAGATCCCTGGGGTGCTCCACTATTCACCTTTCTCCACTGAGAAAATTGGCCATTTAGCCCTACTCTCTGCTTTCTATCTTTTAACCAGTTCCTGATCCGCAGTAGTACACTGCCTCCTATCCTAAGACTTTATTTATTTATTTAAGTATTTTTATACTGCTTTATCATTTCAATCAATCAAAGTGGTTTACATTGTAACTTAAACTTGGTAATGTACATTAAACAGGGACATTGATAATTTGGATATTTCTGAGCAGTGGAGGGTTAAGTGACTTGGCCATAAGAGTCTTTCATGAGGGACCTTGTCAAAGGTTTTCTGAAAATCCAGATATACTATGGGATCTATTCTGTCTCGCGAATAGTGAGGATGGATGTCCCATTGAGACATCTATCCCAGCTATTCGCCCCCTTCCATCCCTGGCAAAAGCCTCCCCTGTATGAACAAGAAGCTTAGACCGGGGGCAGGAGGGGGCATCGCGGAGGTAGAGTTAGGGCGGGCAGTGGGTGGTCCGCGACCCTGGACATACAGTGTAGGCAGACTGGACGCGGGACTTATTCCACCTCGGAGGTTTTTATTTATTTTTATTTATTTATTTATTTACATTCTCTTTTATATACCGCGCTATTCTGCATCAGTGCGGTTTACATTGAACAAACTGAAATTACATTGAACAGGGCATTATAACTTGGAGATAAATATTTTACAGGGAACATGGGCTATGGAGGGTTAAGTGGCTTGCCCAAGACCACAAGGAGCACCTGTGGGACTAGAAACCCCAGTCCTTCCGGCCCAAGGTTGCTGTCCGCTAGTGGGATTTGAAACCCCGACCTTCCGGCCTGAAGTACCTTGCCCCAACCACTAGGCTACTCCTCCACTCCAGGTTAAAGAAGTCCCCCTGAATATCCGAGGACAGCAGGCCCGGGCACTGCCAGTGAGGTAAGGGGGTGCAGGGAGGTTCCCCACAGCCTGACCCTGCAAAGGAAGGCCAGATCAGGGGTCGTGCTGCAGGGAAGGGGAATTGTGGCCAGCAGCTGGGGATCACAGCTCCTGAATGGAGCTGGGGTGCCATGGCAATGGGACACCATATCACCGCGGCTCCATGCAGGAGTCTGAGTGAGTTAGCCAGGCAGGGGTCTGTACGTTCAGAATGATCAGAATCAGGCCGTAGCCTGCATGTACAGACCCTAGATCCGATTCTGATCCCATGGGGCATGTCTAGCCCCTGCGGGATCGGAATCGGGTCTACCTCCGTGCGTCCCGATTCCAGTCGGGCGCACAGGGGCCTGGATGTCCATCTATTTATTCACACCTTCAAAAAAAATTTAACATCACCCGACTGTTCATTCTGGCCAGGCAGTCAGTAGTATACCCTACTGCCATTGTCTTCCTCTTTTGACATGGAATTTCTATCCATAGGGATTCTACTTTGTTTTTTGTTTCCTTTAATCCTTTGTGACTCGATGCCCTCTCTAGCATTGAGCCCAACCCCTCCACCAATTTGATCTACTCTATCATTGCAATATAGTTTGTACACTGGTATCGCAGTGTCTCATTGGTTGTCCTCCTTCCACCAAGTCTCTGAGATAACAATCATATCTAACCTCTCATTTAGTGCTATATATCCTAAATCTCCCATCTTAGTTTTTATACTTCTTGCATTTGCGTACAGGCATTTTAGTAACATAGTATATGACGGCAGATAAAGACCAGCATGGTCCATCTAGTCTGCCCAGCAATGCGGCAAGAGTAGGTGCACTTGCCGCTCCGTGCATGTCACCTCTCCCCATACCTTTAGGGGTGTACCCACCGCTCCGTGTAGGTCACCCTTATTTGTTCAGATATTTGATTTTATCCTGTTGCTATAAAGGGATCCACTATGTCTGTCTCATGCCATTTTGAATTCTGTCACTGTGTTTGCCCCCCCCCCCCACCACTTCGATCGGGAGGGCATTCCAAGCATCCACCACCCTTTCATTGAAAAAGTATTTCCTGACATTGCCTTTCAGTTTACCCCCTTGCAGCTTCATGTTATGCCCTCTAGTTTTACAGTTCCCCGTCTTTGGAAGAGGTTTGTTTGTCCATTAATACTTTTTAAGTATTTAAAGGTCTGAATCATATCTCCCCTGTCCCTCCTCTCCTCCAGAGTGTACATATTTAGGTCTTTGTCTCTTCTCATAATTCTTATGACGCAGGCGCCAAATCATTTTGGTCGCCTTCCTCTGAACCGCTTCCGGTTTTTTTATATCCTTTGCGAGATACGGTCTCCAAAACTGAACACAATTCCAAGTGAGGCCTCACCAGCAACTTGTACAGTGGCATTAGTACCTCTTCCTTTCTGTTGGTAATTCCTCTCTGTATGCAACCCAGCATCCTTCTGGCTTTTGCCACCACCTCGTCACACTGTTTCGCCACTTTGAAATCATCAGAAACAATCATACCGAGGACTTTCTCCTGGTCCATGCACATCAATCTCTCGCTCCCTATCGCATACATTTCCCTTGGATTTCTGCTTCCCAAGTGCATGACACTACACTTTTCACATTAAATCTTAGAGGTTGTATTTTATTCTTATTAACCTGCTCTGTAATTAAGGGCATCTGGGTTACTTTTATCTTTATTGGAACCTCTCTGTTGGGATGCCCCAACTGCCCTTTTTTGCTAGTATCCTTCAAGGATACATCCTTTCGAACCATGTGCTCTTGGGCGACTGTCGGCTTTCCCCTATTATCTAGTTGAAAAGCTGCGCTATCTCCTTTTCAAAGGTTAATTCCAGCAACTGGAGTCCATCCCGGTTAAGGTGGAGCCTATCCCTTCAGAAAAGCCCCTCGTTTCCCCAGAATGTTGCCCAGTTCCTAACAAATCCAAAACCCTCTTCTTTGCACCATTATTTCATCCATACATTGAGACTCCGGAGCTCTGCCTGCCTTTTAGGTCCTGCTTGTTGAATGGAAAGCATTTCAGAAAATGCTACTCTAGAAGTTCTGGATTTCAACTTCCTACCTAAAAGCCTAAATTTGGCCTCCAGAACCTCCTTCCCACACTTTCCTATGTCATTGGTACCATCATGTTTAGAGACAGCAAATTCCTCCCCAGTGCTGTCTAAAACCTTGTCTAGATGGCATGAGAGGTCCATTACCTTCGCACCAGTAGGCATGTTACCAGACGATTCTCACGTCCATCAACTATTATGGCTGTTCTAACCCTTACCTCATTTGCACATGGTTCTGAAGAAACCCCCTCATTGTGAGAGAGTTTTACATCACCTGAAGGACAGGTCCTAGCTACAAGATCACTTTCTGCCACACCAGACTGATGCTCTCCTGTCATGTGACATCTGTCTTCCATGGAAACAGAGAGACTGCCAGACTGGAGGTGGGACTTCAGTACTATGTCCTTGTAGGTCTCGTCTATATACCTCTCTGTCTTCCTTATGTCCTCCAAGACTGCTACTCTAGCCTCCAGAGATCGTACTCTTTCCCTGAGAGCAAAGAGCTCTTTGCAGCTAGTACGCACATAAAACTCCTCACAAACTGGGTGAAAATCATACTTGTGACACTCAATGCAAAAGACTGGATAGCCCCCATCTCGCTGCTGGACTGCTATCTGAATCTTAGTTTTAAGGTTTTTTTTTTTAGCTATTTGTCTACATACTTAAGTTTGCTGGGGATACTTGTACTAATACAACTATACCTAATGTGTCCGATATTCAAAGGCCCTTACATGAGCAACTTCCTTAATTACCCATGTAAGGGACTTATCTGGGATATTCGAAGGGCACCTACATGGGTAGTGCCCTTCGAATATCCTGGCTAAGCCCCTAACGCACCCAGATGCTATCTGCATAGCATCGGGGCGTGTTAGGGGCGTTCCGGGGTGGAGTGGTGGTGGAGGAAGGGACTAAATGGGTAGCAGTGATTTTCGTTGCTATCCACGTAGCTGTCTGTGCCTTATAGATAGGTGAGAAAAAACCTTGCCTATCTTTAAAACACAGAAGCTATGTGGGTAGCAATGAAAACCCCTGCTACCCATTTAGTCCCTTCCTCCACCCCCGCTCCATCCTGGAACGCCCCTAACATGCCCCCGTGTAGCCTCTCCAGCTGCTGGGGTGTCTGGGCTAACCTGAATATTCACTTCCGCCGGCATGGAAGTGAATATCTGGGTTGGGGGGGGGGGGGGGTCGGCGGACAGGCTGCGTGCTGTGGTGGTGCAAAGCCTGCTCACCTCAATATCGGGCCCAATACGTTTAATGGACCTTCCTCATCGTCCCTCCAGTCCAGTCCCAAACCTCTGGGTTTAGCACCTTCTCCAGCAGCTTGGAGAATGAGCACGTCATCCTTTTGATGACTCTGGAATAAACAGCCAAGGGACCGCCTCTCCTCTCCAGTAGCAGCTGGAGAGGTGGTGAGCCTGGAAGTTCAAGACTCACTAGAGGAACCACTAAGGAGAGTTAGGTGTTTAGGAGGTGTTTATGTAGCTGTGAGAGTTTAAAAAAAAAGGAAAAGAAGAAAGAAAAAGAGGAGCATTTGGGAAGTGCTGCGGAGGGGTGCCTTCCCCCCCACCGGAGAGAGCGTTGGAATTTCGGGAAGCTAGCTATCTGGCTCCCAAACCCACTCTTCTGGGCGAGGAGCCGGCGGGGAGAGCAGCATAGCCGTGCTTAGCTGGAGTTGCCTGGACGACAGTCAGTGGAGCGTCTCCTCCTCCCACCCCTGGCGCTGAAGCTGCGATTTCGGCTGAGCGCGGGGAGAGTCATATGGAGAGAGCAAGTCCAGGATAAAGCTGGCTGCGGCAGAGGTAAGGTGTCTGCGCTGAAGGGGAAGTGCAGGGGACCTGTTGTTCCCTGGTGCTGCTTCTCGATCGTGGTGATTGCCGCGTGAGATAGGCCCGACCACGTGGCAGCCGTGCGGGAAAGGAAGTTAGCGGGGCTAAGCTGTGGGGCTTCCTGCTTCTTCATCTGGGGCCATTTTCTTGCTCCCTGAGGTGTTTTTGGCTTCCTTGGTACGGGGGGCTTCACACAGTGCATGAACAGTGTTAGGGGGGAGTAAAAAAAAAAAATAAAGGAAGTGGCTGGTTGAGACGAGCTGAGGTCGGGAGACTTGTCATTTTCAATTGCAGGACAGTCTGTGTCAGGGCTGTTGAGACTTTCTGGAGGTTCCTAGCCTGCTGGGTGGGATGCCATCTAGACCTCAGTGTTTGGTGTGTGGTACTCGATGTGGGGCAGTGTTAGAGACTGGGGTTTGCAGAGGGTGCACTCAGGAGGCAGCCTCTATGGAGCAAGCCTTGGAGGAGGGATTAGAAGTTCAGAAGGGGGCCTGGAGCCTTTATCCTCTCCCTTGCCATCCCAGGAGCCAGTGGCCTTGTCTTCAGCTGCCCCAGGTCCTCTCCCCCCACAGGCCCTAGGACATGGGGGAATACCGGCGATTCTTTCCCCCCAATTTTGTCCTATTACTCCATCAGGCCTTCTGCTTGCGTCAATGAGGGCTGGGGACTAGTTCCACGGAGGAGGAACGGGGTGACAAGTGACTGGGAACCCCTACAGGGTTAGAGTTAGGGGGGGAGGCCCTTCAAAGGAGCCTAGGGGGATGGAAGAGGAGTCGGAGCGGTCGCTGACTTCAGATGTCATGGAGCTTGAGGGCCATGATCCAGAGATGGATGTGGAGGAGGACTTGGAGGAAGGTGAGCTCAAGGAGCCGGAAGAACAGGCAAGGTTGGTTCGAGTGTTCCGGGGGGAGGAATTGCCAGCGCTCAATGCAGAGACGCTTAAAGCTCTTAGCATGCCTTCCAGTCTTCCAGCAGAGGACACCACATTGGAGGACCCTTTGTTACAGGCTGTTCACAGGGCTCAAAGGGTTTTTCCAGTGTACAGGGTTGTGCGAGATATGAATGGGATATGCCGGAGGCGGGACTCAAAGGGTCCAGGGCCATGGTTCGCCTCTATCCCTTGTCGGATCAGGACCACGATCTTTTTCGGTCTTCGAAGGTAGATGCAGCGGTGTCAGCGATTACCAAGAAGACAACGATTCCAGTGGAAGGTAGTGCCGCTCTCAAGGATGTCCAAGATAGGAAGTTGGACACCTTGTTGAAGCGGGTATTTGATGGCAATGCCCTGTTGATGCAAGCCTCCATTTGTGGAGCGTGGGTTGCTAGAGCCTGTCTTCGTTTGTCGCAGCGGATTCAGGGAGAACAGGTAGGAGAGCCAGCTGGGGAAGAGGCCTGGCTATAGTCGGGGGCCGCGTATCTGGCAGATATTCATTGCGATCTTATCCAGGGTCTATCAAAGAGTATGACTTCGGCAATAGTGGTGCAGCGCTATCTTTGGCTGCGTAACTGGGTGGCGGACAGTTCCTCAAAGGCCCGGCTAAGTAAGCTTCCATTCAGAGGTAAACCTCTCTTGGGAGAGGACCTGGACAAGTTGGTGAAGGACCTGGGAGACTCCAAGGGCAGGTGTCTACCTGAGGATAAGCAGAAGCTGGGCCGTCCTTCTGCGGTGCCCAGGGGTCAAAGGGAGTTTCGACGTTTCCATTCTCCTCGTTTCAGTCAGTATCAGAGAGGAAGGTTCCCCTCCAGGAAAACAGGGGTTTTGGGTATTTTGAGGGGCAGGCAGAGGATTTGCTGCTGCCTCTCCCTTGGGCCTCCGAAAATCACAATGAAGCAAGGGGGGCCCAGGTAGGGGTGGAACCCATAGGAGGGCGGCTGCGGGAGTTTTACCCTGCCTTGTTCCAAATCACATCAGACCAGTTGGTGTTGGAGGTCATTCGAGAAGGGTATGCCCTGGAATTCCAATGCCTTGTGGTCAGTTCCTTCGTTCAGTCTCCCTGCAAGGCACGGTCCAAGTTGGAGGCGGTGCAAGATACTTTAGAGAGGCTACTGCACCTCAAAGCAGTGGTGCCCGTGCCACCAGACCACTGCGTCTGCGGTCGGTACTCCATATATTTTGTGGTGCCAAAGAAAGAAGGGTTGTTTCGCCTGATCTTAGATCTCAAGTGAGTAAATTGCTATCTCTGGGTATCGCATTTTCAGATGGAAACTCTGAGGTCAGTTATAGTGGCAGTCAGAAAGGGAGAGTTCCTTACTTCCCTAGACCTGTCTGAGGCTTACCTACACATTCCGATTCGGCAGGAACATCAGCAGTTTCTCAGGTTTGTGGTACCTATGAGGCATTTTCAATTCCGGATGTTGCCGTTTGGGCTGGCTACGGCTCTGCGAACCTTCGCCAAGGTGATGGTGATGGTGGTGGTGGCAGCAGCGTTGCGCAAGGAAGGAATACTGGTTCATCCCTACCTCGACGACTGGCTGATTCGGGCGAAGTCGGAGAGCGAAAGCGAGTCGGCCACTGCCCAGGTGGTGCAGTTTCTGCAGAGCCTGGGCTGGGTGGTCAATATGGGCAAAAGAAGGCTGATCCCTTCACAAAACCTCGAGTACCTGGGTGCACGGTTCGATACGTGTGAGGGGAAGGTCTTTCTTCCGGGACTGCGGACGCGGGGACTTCGCAGGCTCCTGCGCAGGTTCCTGGACAAAATGCCACGCCATGGGGGCCATGATCTGCAGCTTCTGGGGACCATGGCGGCCACAGTTGAGCTAGTGCCGTGGGTGAGGGCCCACATGAGGCTGTTGCAGAGGGTCCTGCTCCGGAGATGGTCGAACCAGGCAGACTCTCTGTCGCAGAGGCTTCCCTGTCCACCGGAGACCCGGCGGGCTCTCCGGTGGTGGCTGAGTCCAGGGTGCCTGGAAAAGGGGATGCCTCTGGAGTCGCTGTCGTGGATGCTGCTGACAACGGACACCAGTCCGTCCAGCTGGGGAGGGCATTTCGAGGCCTGTTTTGCCCAGGGGCAGTGGAGCAGCCTGGAGAAGGATTGGCCATTCGACAGGAAATGCGGGCGGTGGACTTGGCACTCCGAGATTTTCGGCCCTGGCTGCAGGGGAAGGCGTTTTGAGTGCTCTCAGACATGACCACGGTGGTGTAATCTTTAAAAATGTAATCTTTTTCCGCTGCTGCTCCACTTTCGGCTACTCTCCGTTTGGTCCTGGGTTCATTTCACAGACAGTAGGGTAAGTAGCACAATAAGACAACCAAAACTGGTGTGGCTTGGAAAAAGGGTTTTATATAGAAATAGGTTTATTACAAAGGTACAAAACAGATATAAGGTTGTTACAGAGCTGCTTCCATGTATATCAATGAGACTGTGTGTGTGTGAGAGAGAGAGGGGGGGCAAGAAGTGTGTGTCAGAGCCTTATAGTAAGAAGTGTCCCATGAATGGGGAGAGAGAGAGAACAAAAGGGGGGGGGGAAGGAGAAGTGTGTGTCAGAGCCTCATGTCCCTCATGTCCGATGAATAAGAAAAAGAGCGAGATATTTTTGTCCTCTGTATTTTATAGTGAAATTCTTCAGCACCTCCCTCTCATAATTTGGTTTGTTTGAGGTCTGCTATCACTTGATTAGCAAGGAGGGGCTGTTTAAACTATGTTCATTAAGTCTGGAGACAGACATCACCAGGGGGTCAGAGCTAATCTCATCATGTAAACTACGTTCATTAAGTTTGGAGACTGTCATCACCAGAGTAACAAAGCTGCTTGCAATCCAAGGTCTGGGAAAAGCCATGACACCTATGCTAGGCATAATGTCATGCTGATATATGCTGACATCTCCCACACATTTTTTATTTTTATTTATTATTTGTGCCTGGAAATGGTGGAAGCAAACCTGTGGTACCTGTCCCAGCTGCAATTACATGATAGTAGGCAGCTTGTCTAATACCTCCTGTATTAAATACCTTGCTATGTCCAGCAGGTCCCCTGTCCTGCACAGTACTGTCTCTAGTGTTCTAGAGATAAACATGTCCCATTATGAGTCCAAACCTCGTGTCTTAGGTAGGGCAGCTACTACTGGGGGGGGGGGGGGGAACCCAATATGCTACCTCAGTACCCGTCTTAGAGAGAATGAACAGTGCATAAGGGCTGCAGGAATTTCTGAGGAGGTTAAAGCCGAAAGGTACCAGGATGCTATGAGTGAGGGTAGGAAGCAATACTAGACTGCAGCTGACTCTGGTATTCCATGTAGTAGGAAATGCCAAATTAGCAGGCCAAATGAGCCTGGATGTAGAGGTAGATGCTGGAGAAATTGAGTGTAACTACCTTAAAATGTTGTTGATGTTCTGTAGGACTTTCGCTGCAAGAAGATGTACATTTGTTTCATTTTACAACACAGGAAAATTATGATAATGCATAGCAATATCTGTACAGCAGTTAAAATAATAATAGGGTGAATAAAAACATTAAAGACATGATCAGCAGTAGGTGAGTAACCAAATAACAATTCCCACACAGACACATGAGCATCTTGTAGAAAGTGTTCAACAGTTTGTTGAATGTGCCCATTTTCATAAGTGATGGTGTGATTCACTTCGGTGGATGTTGTTTTAAGGTGATCAATATAGGCATGGAGTTCTGTAAAGTTGAGCAGTTTATGTAATGTCTCTTCTCCCATGCCAAGTGGTAATGGATGCACAGCATATGAGATAAAGTCTGGAATGTCCATAGAGTCATTGGTAACCAGCGGTGTGGAATAAGTTGTCCCGATAATGGTGATGGAGACCAGTGGTGTATGACTGCACCAGGTATTGTTTGAACTGTACAACAAAGTGTTCTTAGGAAGGCGGGTGTCATGCATTCTGGGAGCAACTGAAAAAGAAACATTCTTTGTCCTGACAGGAAATATTGTACAAAATCAAGGCCGGAGGACCTAGAAAGTAATGTTCTGGAGGTGCCCTCAATTCTTGTGTCCTTTCTAGAGAAGTGGAAACTGGTGGCGCCCGCTGTACTTGAGTGATGTTTAATGAATAGAACACTGGCTTGTCCTGTACGGAACAGAAACTCAGGATGACCAGATCCTTTCCTTCCAGGAAAGGTGGGGGTATTTCTTGATAGCGATATACCCCACCTGTGGAGTTAGCCCAGCCAATCGTGAATATTCGGATGATAGTTCCTGTAATGAGACTTGGGTAGAAGAGAGCAGATACAAGAACAACAGGAAACCAAGATATAATAAAAGCTAACTTGTTTCACTTTACTAGGGAGTAAACTAGTGCTCCCCACTTATACTATGCAACAACAGAAATGTTTACTACTTATTTACATAACTATTAGACACATGTCCAGTATATAGGACACATCAACTATACAGTAGAAGTAAATAGTTACCATCCTCAAGTGACTTTTGTTTAGAAAGCAGCTGTCCGTGCTGTCTTCAGGTGGTATCTGAAAACAAAGACTGATAAAACACGTATTACCCATATGGTTTCAGCTGGGTGATGTGTTTCCAATACTGCTGGTTGTCGGGCATTAGGATCTGGTATAGGCTTGGGCCTAAGGTATCAGTAACTAAGTACGGTCCTTCCCACTTTGCAGTTCCAAAGGGGAGGTTTGGTGTAGGTCTCAGAATCATCACTTTATTCCCAACCTTGAGGAGCCTTAAATCGGAACCTTTTGTATGTACCTCCTGCAAATAATCTCTAGCTTTTTCTGTGTTAGCTAGCACAGTGGTCTGAATTTCTTTTAGATGTTCTTGCAGGGATTTCATCCACTCATTGGTGAGAATTAGAGTCTGGTCCTCTGGAAGAAAAGGATGCAGCAGATTTTCCCACCGTGGCATTGGCCTTCCCATTAAGGCTTCATAGGTGCAAAACCTGTGGATTTACAGACATTAGCTCTGATACGCATAAGGACTAAAGGGAGCACCAGATCCCAATTTTTCCCAGTCAGATTAAGCATAGAGCTGAGGTGGGCCTTAATTGTTTGATTCATTCTTTCTAACTGCCCTGCTGCCTGTGCATGGTACGGAATGTGGAGGAGTTGTTCTATGCCTAGAAAATCAAACAATTCTTTGATGACCTGAGAAACAAATGCAGGACCATTATCAGAATCAATAGTCTTAGGAATGCCCCAGCGTGTAAAAAATTGTATAGTTAGGATTTCTGCAGTGGTTCGAGCAGTTTGATCTGGGACAGGGAATGCTTCTACCCAATGAGAGAAGGAATCAACAACAGTGAGTAAAAATCTATTCCTTATCGAGCCTCCAGCTTAGTCCTCCACGAATGGGTAGTGCACCTCCTCCTGCAGCATGAAGACTGGACCAATCAAATTTCAGCTCTACTGGAAACAGCATAGCAGACATCTCTGGAACTCCAGTGTGTCCAGTCTTCATGCAGCAGGAAGATGTTAGTGAGCCGAGCTGGGCTCACTTGTTACTCAATTTAGTTTGTCTTTTCTTCTCTAGCTAACCTTTTTGTGATTTCTTTTTGTCCTATTAGGACTTCTTTTCCTTTATTAATTTAGGGGTACCTGTGCCTTTAAATTTCCGTTTTTAAAAGCGGCACTCCGTAGGGGGGACAGGACCTGACGGAGGTCTCTCTCCGGCCCAGCCTAAGCCGCCTTGTCTTTGCCTGCCTGTCTTCTTTACTGATTCGGATCTCTGCCCCAGGACTCTTCGGGGCAGAGCTCCGGCGGCGGCTGTAAAGTGGCAACTCTCCAGTGTGTCGAGAGTGTGCTTCACAAGTGCCGGTGAGTGCTTTCGGCGGAAGGCAGTCACAACGCTGCCCTGGCCTAGCGTCTTTCACATCTGCTTCTCCTTTGCGGCTTCTTTTTCTTTTTCGGGGGGTCCCCGGGTCGCTAGGGTTGCGGGTGTGAGGGAGTTGATCGGCGGCGGTGGTTTCTTCTTTCTCCAGAGCGGATTTCACGCGCCGGACAAAAGCGCGCCAAAGCTCCTCTTTCTGCCGCGGCCATTTTTGGAGCCGCAGCTTTTGCAGCGTGCGATACACGCGAAGGTTTTTCTTTTTTCTGTGGGCCGGGGGCGAACACTGCTTCTTTCCCCGGGTTTCTCTTTTCTTTCCGTTTTTCATTTATTTTCATTTATTTTCAGTTACTCTCTTACTGGGCTGTATTTTAACGGGGCTGTCTGTATCTCTGCAGCTGGCACGGCATTTTGGCAGCTTTGGCACAGTCCTCTGGAGACTATCCGAAGGGCAGTCCTTAACTGGCTAACTACATGCAAAACAAAAAACTAAATAAATAGCTAAATATCTACTTAAATTGCTCAGACAAAAAAAACAAACAAACAAACCCTGACTACCCAGTCCCCAGCTTGTGTGCTGGTTCTTCTGGGGCGGTGAGTCCTTTTTTCTTGCAGTGCTGACAGGCATTTTTTGGCGCTTGCGATCCCATGCCCGCGGGGTCCATTTGTGTAATTTGTGGATCCCGGAGGGGCTCTGCATTGGAGACAGGCGTCTGCCAACGCTGTACTTCGGTGTCTCGCAGTATGGAGCAGCGCCTGGAGAGTTCCTTGGCTTCTTCGGCGCAGCCAGGTTCCTCCGCTGGGGAGTTGGAATCGCCCCTAGAGGGTCCATCGGGGATTCCGTCTGCTCTTCCTTTGGGCGCAGGGGAGCAGTCGGACCTCGGGTTTGCCTTGCCCTTGGAGGATTTCTCTCCCGATTTCATTTTGTTAATGCATCAAGCGTTCTGTCGTAGGCGTCAGAGCATAGCCACTGGTTCCCTTTCGGTTACCGGGATGGCGGCCCAGTCGTCGTCGGCGGCTGAGCGTGCGTTGCCCGGCGGCTAAACGGCGGAGGCTGCACGAACCCTTCCAGTCTGAAGCGGATTGGCCAGAGGGTGAGGATCTGGATTTCGACTTGGAGGCGGACGGGGAGGCCTTGGAGGAAGGCGAACTCCCTGAACCGGAGGATCAGGCTAAGATTATTCGTGTGTTTCGGCGGGAAGAGTTGCCTGCGCTCGTTTCGGAAGCGCTTCAGACTCTTGGCTTGGCACCGCCCCCTCCGGTTGAGGACGCAGACGATGCGGACCCCATCATTCAGGCGGTGCGGCAGACTCAGGTGGTTTTTCCCATTCACAAGGTCATTGATCAGATGATCCAGGCGGAGTGGGATACTCCTGAATCGGGTCTCAAGGGTGTGAAGGTCATGCGTCGGCTGTATCCTTTGGCTGAAAAAGATCTTGAGCGTTTCCGAGCTCCTAAGGTTGATGCGGCGGTGTCGGCTGTGACTAAGAAGACAACGATCCCGGTGGAAGGTAGTGCGGCGTTACGAGAGCCGCAAGACCGGAAAATGGACGGCCTTTTGAAGCAGTCCTTTGAGGCGGACGCAATTGCGTTGCAAGCCTCCGTTTGTGGGGCTTGGGTTGCTCGGGCCTGTTTGCGCTGGGTTCAGCGGCTGCGACAGGCGCCCTCCTTGGAAGCCAACGACTTAAGTGAGCTCCACCGTTTGGAATCTGGTTCAGCGTATTTGGCGGATGTCCATTATGATCTTATCAGAGCGCTCTCCAATAGCATGGCGTCCGTGGTGGCGACGCGCAGAGCTCTTTGGTTGAAGAATTGGGCGGCAGATGGTTCATCCAAGTCGCGGTTAGGCAGGTTGCCCTTTAAGGGTAGGCTGCTCTTCGGTGAAGACCTTGACAAGTTGGTCAAGGATTTGGGTGAATCCAAGGGCGGTCGCCTACCGGAGGATCGCTCCAAGCGAGGGAAGTCTCTTCCGGCCTCTCGGGGACAGTTTCGGGACTTTCGTAGATTTCGTTCTCCCCGTACGGCTGGATTCCAGCGTGGTAGATATATCTCGAGAGCTTCCAGTTTTCGGGGCTTTCGAGGAGCCACTAGAGGATTCGCATCAGCAACCCCTGCGGCCGCTCGTAAGTCCCAATGAAGGGTGGCGGGCCCAGGCGGAGGTTCCAGCGATCGGGGGACGCCTTCGACGCTTTCTCTCTGCTTGGGTCCAGATTACATCCGATCAGTGGGTTTTGGAGATCGTCCGGGACGGATATGCCCTGGACTTGGCCAGACCCGTGCTCGATTCCTTTGTGGCATCTCCCTGCCGGGGAGCTCGGAAGACGGCTCAGGTGCGCCAAACCCTCGATCGTCTGCTTCGGTTGGGGGTGCCCGTGCCACCGGCAGAGTATGGTCTCGGGAGGTATTCCATTTATTTCGTGGTGCCAAAGAAGGATGGTGCTCTTCGCCCCATTTTAGATCTCAAAGGCGTGAACCGCTGCCTGCGGGTACCGCACTTTCGGATGGAAACCCTTCGGTCAGTGCTGGTTGCCGTTCGCAGGGGCGAGTTTCTCACCTCTCTCGACCTCAAGGAAGCTTATCTCCATATCCCTATTCGAGAGAACCATCAGAAGTATCTCCGCTTCGCCCTGCCATGGGGTCACTTCCAGTTTCAGGCCTTACCATTCGGCCTGGCGACAGCCCCTCGTGTATTCACCAAAGTCATGGTGGTCGTGGCAGCGGCATTGCGCAAGGAAGGCGTGCTAGTCCATCCTTACCTCGACGATTGGTTGATTCGCGGAAAATCTCGAGCGGAGAGCATGTCGGCGACATCGAGGGTTGTCGAGCTACTGCAGTCTCTTGGCTGGGTTGTCAATCTCGGCAAGAGCCACTTAATTCCGACACAGTCTCTCGAATATTTGGGAGTTCGGTTCAATACTCGCAGGGGCTCTGTCTTTCTTCCCGACCGCAGGGTGTCGGGGCTTCAGTCTCTCGTACGCAGGTTTCGAAAACGCCCGGCTCCGTCGGCCTGGCACTACCTTCAGCTACTGGGAACGATGGCGGCTTCCTTGGAGGTGGTGCCTTGGGCTCATTTCCACATGCGTTCGCTTCAGCGAGCCTTGCTCCGGCGCTGGTCCAACCAGTCCGATTCACTGAACACTCGTCTCCCTTGCCCGCTGGCGGTACGTCGGGACCTGAAGTGGTGGCTTCGACCAGCCTCGCTCCGAGCGGGGATGCCCTTGGAGCAGCCAGTCTGGGTTCCGCTGTTGACGGATGCCTGTTTGACGGGCTGGGGCGTGCACTGCAGCGAGTAGGTCACTCAAGGGGTCTGGTCTCCGGAGGAGAGCAGTTGGTCGATCAACCGCTTGGAACTTCGAGCAGTGCGGTTGGCGTTGCACTGTTTTGAGACCCAGTTATCACGCCGGGCAGTACAGGTCCTTTCCGACAATGCCGCGACCGTGGCGTACATAAATCGTCAGGGCGGCACCGGAAGCGTGGGCATGGAGATGGAAGCCCAAGCGCTATTCGAATGGATAGAACCCCGGCTACAGGCCATCTCGGCGGCGCACATTGCCGGGAAGGACAACGTGATGGCGGATTTTCTCAGCAGGGTTCAGGTGGATGCCGGCGAGTGGGAGCTCAACCCAAACGTGTTCGCGCAAGTGGTTCTGCGTTGGGGTCAACCGGTTATGGACCTGATGGCCACGTTCCGGTCGGCGAAGGCAGCTCGGTTCTTCAGTCGTCGACGGGAGCCAATGTCAGAGGGCATCGATGCTCTGTTGCAGGTTTGGCCCTCGACGGGCCTTCTTTACGTCTTTCCCCCGTGGCCGCTTCTGGGGCGAGTGATTCAGCGTGTCGAGGCTCACCGGGGTCAGGTGCTGTTAATAGCGCCGGATTGGCCTCGTCGTCGCTGGTATGCCGATCTGATGAGGTTGGTGGATGGCCCTCCGTGGCGTCTTCCGTTAGATCCGGATATGTTGTGTCAGGGTCCTCTTCGCATGCCGCAAGTGGGGAGGTTCTCTCTTACGGCCTGGCTATTGAAAGGGCGCGGCTAAGGAAAAAGGGTTATTCGAAATCCGTGGTATCGACTTTGCTTCAAGCATGAAAGAGGTCCACTTCGCTGGCCTATGTCCGAGTTTGGCGTATTTTTGAGGATTGGTGTTCTCGGCATCAGGTTCGGGCTGCTACCTCTCCCGGTGGTGCTAGATTTTTTGCAGGATGGTTTTGCTAAAGGTTTGGCCACCAGTTCCCTACGGGTGCAGTTGGCGGCGCTTTCCTGTTACAGAGGTAAGGTTCAGGGCGTCTCGCTGGGTGCACATGCCGATGTGGTTCGATTCTTGAGAGCAGTTTCTCGGCTCCGTCCGGCCTGCAGGATTGCTGTTCCGTCGTGGGATCTCAACTTAGTTTTGCGGACGCTCAGTGCGGCTCCCTTTGAGCCTCTCTCTCGCAGCTCGGTAAAGGATTTGACCCTTAAGACGGTGTTCTTAGTGGCGATTTGTTCGGCACGGCGTATTTCCGAGCTGCAGGCTCTGTCTTGTAGAGAACCCTTCCTTTCTTTCTCGGATCAGAAGGTGGTGTTGCGGCTGGTGCCTTCCTTTTTGCCTAAAGTGTCTTCCCCTTTTCATGTGAATCAGGTTGTATCGCTCCCGGTGTTTCCGGCGTCCGGGGAACAGGCTGCAGATTGCGGTCTTAGTCGTCTGGATCTCAAGAGAGTTTTACGTCACTATTTGAAGGTTACCAGCGATTTCCGTAAATCTGATCGTTTGTTTGTTCTGTTTGGAGGTCCTCGGAAAGGGGAGGCGGCGGCGAAAGCCTCCATTGCTCGGTGGATTAAAGAGGCGATCGCCTCGACTTATCTGTTGCACGGTCGGGTGCCGCCTGTTGGCTTGCAAGCTCATTCTACCAGGGCGCACGCGGCATCCTGGGCGGAGTTTAGCTTGGTTTCGCCGGTAGAAATCTGTAAGGCAGCGACATGGTCTTCTCTTCACACTTTCAGTAAGCACTATCGTCTGGATGTTTTGGCGGCAGGCGATGCCGGTTTTGGTTCCGCGGTTCTGCGTGCCGGCTGGAAAAATCCCTCCCGTTAAGGCTGCTTTGTTACATCCCATTCGTGGAGGACTAAGCTGGAGGCTCGATAAGGAAATAGTAATTACACTTACCTGGTAATTGTAGTTCCTTGAGAGACGACAGCTTAGTCCTCCTTCCCTCCCTTTGGTGTTTTAGCTCGGCACGCCATGGTTTCAGCAGTCAGTATTCACAGGTGAGTGTGTCTATTTTTTTCTCCGTTTGTCTCCGGTGTTTTCCTCTTCCTTTCGCTATCTGCTTGTGCTGCGGCAGGAGCGGGACATTCGGTTTGCAGGGTATTTTTAAATTGGCTGCGGTAAAAAAAAAAAAAAAAAATTTTTCGTTTAGAATGTTGACTTATCTTCTGAAAGGTTAGCTGTTTTTCTTTGAGTTTGCTTTGACAGTAGTTCACTGGAGTTCCAGAGATGTCTGCTATGCTGTTTCCAGTAGAGCTGAAATTTGATTGGTCCAGTCTTCATGCTGCAGGAGGAGGTGCACTACCCATTCGTGGAGGACTAAGCTGTCGTCTCTCAAGGAACTACAATTACCAGGTAAGTGTAATTACTATTTTTTCCTAGCTGTTAATGGGAGAGGGCCCACATGATCTATTTGCAATCTCTCAAATGGGCCACGAGGAGGTGCTCTAATTAACTGTCCCCTTCTCTTTTTAGGTTGGTTCCCAAATGAAGTACAGATTACAAAGGAGGAAACATGATCCTGTATATCATGTTTCATTTCTGGCCACCATACCAACCTATTAAGGATAGTCTGCATTTCGTCTGCTTTAGGGTGTCCCATAGGACCTGCACCATGAACCCAATGCATCCACTCTTTACCTCGAGCTCTGGAGATAGCTATAACCCAGCCTTCCTCTCTTTTTGCACATAGAATGTCTTTCTCTATAGTGAGTGTGAGAAAGGGTGTGTGCTGATATAGGTTATCTGGGGCATCCTGCACAAGCTTCCTCAAATTGGAAAGTTCAGGGTCCTTTGTCTGCAGTGCTACGAAGTAATCTGGTGGTATTATCTGATCATAATTTGTGGAACGTGTAGCAATAGCAGCCATGCGTGTCTGCTCATACCAGGGCCATATGAGGCCTATATGGCATACTTCCTTGGCTAGTGAGTCTGCTAATGTGTTTCCTTTTACTAAAGGGCATTTCTTCCTATGTGCCTTTACTTTAATTAAAGTACTCTCTGAAACTTCTCACTCAGTTCTTGTGCCATAGTCCACAGTGCTGAATTTTTCACTGTGGACCCATCTGTAGATTTAAATTTATTTGCCAGCCACCAGGGTAACAGGACAATGGCACTCTTAAAGACATAATCAGAATCTAAAATGATTTGTATCTCTGGGTGTGAATCCTGATATTGTTGCATACAAGCCACAAAAGCAGCCAGCTCACAGTACTGTGCTGACGCTGACCCACAGGAATACTGTCTCTGCAGTACCACTTGGTTATTTGGGTATTGTTTCTGTGGTGGAGGATCGTCGCCTTCCAACAGTATTTCTGTGTGCATTTTCCCACAATCTAACTTGTCTTGTGCCCAGACTGGAATATCAGCCAACTCTGAGGGAATTACACACAGATCATACTCCTGAGCTGCCTTGGTGCACTGAGTTGCTAACTGCATGGGAATGACTTCATGCACTAAAGTTTTAGAAGCACTTGAAGTTCCTGAATACTGCCACAATTTGAGATTAGCCATATCCACCACCAAATTTAACTGGTTGAGAACGTCAATTCCAATTATTTCTTTTGGTGTGTTCACTATAGTGGAGGCAGTGGTTTCTAACATGTCCTTGTTTTGTTCACTGTGCACAGGGATACCCCATTTAACTGGGATAGCCACACACTTGGAAGCTGTGTCATTAATTCCTTGAATTTCATAAATTTCCATATTTTTCTGATCTGCAGTGGGGGAAGCTCTGTTTGTAAAACTAATTCCAGCCCCTGTGTCAATCAAAGCTAGTTTATCCTGACCCCCTATTCTGCTGATAACATTGGGGCGTCCACAAGAGTCCAGTATCAAGGATGTTACAAGCCTTAAACTGTATTCTGGGCCTGTATCTGTTTCATCATCCAGAGGCTCTGGAATCGAATCTTCTGCTGTGAGAACGGAGGCAGGCTGGGCTATGAAGGCTTGAGACATTTTGATATCTGAACCCAGGAGGTCAGGACACCCCTATGCACTAGCCTTGTGTTTGTCCTGAGCTGCTTGTAAGTCCTGTTTTAATTAATCTAGTTTTTATTTATTTAGACAGTTTTGTATACCGCCTTATCCTTCAATCAAAGCGGTCACAACACAATTGGGGGATACATTTAACACACGGGGATATGAAACACATACACTAATACTTACAGGGAACATGGGCAATGGAGGGTTAAGTGGCTTGCCCAAGACCACAAGGAGCATCTGTGGGACTAAACAACCCCAGTCCTTCCGGCCCAAGGTTGCTGTCCTCTAGTGGGATTTGAACCCCCGACCTTCCGGCCTGAAGTACCTTGCCCCAACCACTAGGCTACTCCTCCCTATAGTTCTACCTGCAGTATGTGTTTGTCCTGTTCCCATTTAATTTTCTCCTTTTCTAATCCATCTCTCTGTGCTTTGAGCTCTTGAAAGGGGATGTAACCGGAGGAATTTCTAAAAGTACCTCTGCCTTGTCCTCTCCAAGGGGTCTGTATCCTTTGTCTGTGTTTTTTGTGTATTGAGAGGATCCCTCAGCTTGCCACTTCCGTGCTTCTGATAATGTTATGACCTGCGAGGGCTGGGTCTTCCAAACAGACCCAATTCTGAGCATTAAAGTATCAAAAGGGGTTGCTTTAGAGTCTTCAGAAAATAACAGAAGGTGTTTTGTAATCTCAGAGGATAGTAAGTCTAATAAAAATGCCTTATGCGTACTCTCCCCATAATCTTCTGCATTGGGCCAGGACTCCTGCTCATTAAGAACTGCTTTTAAAATCCAGGCTCTATATGCAAACTCTTCCAGTGTATCATTTGGTAGAGGTGAAATAATTTTAAATACTTGCATTGGGGAACAGTGAAATAGTTTCTCAATACCCCTTTTAACTAACTGGTATGGGTGAGTGAGAGAGCCAAGTTTATAATAGTGTGGCCCCAGAGCCAGATGCATAAGTCTATCAAAGTCTGATTGTTTTCTTCTGTATTTCCCTAGACCCCAGTGAATCAGAATATCAGTGACCCATTTGCACCATTCATTTACATTAAAAGGCATAGGGCCCGCTTTCTCAACTATCCTTTCCATGTCCCTATCTTTTAAAGAGTCCTGCAGCATCACTTTAACTGGTGCTCTGAGTTCGGTACTGGGTGCCGGGTCTGATTCATCTGAATTGTCCTCCTGAAACAGGTCCTGGTTATTGCTCTGTTCTGGCTGAGATAAACTATTAGGATTTTCTTCCTCTGATTCATCTTTATTTTTCCCATTCCTGAGCCCAGCTATAGATACTTCTGTATTCTTTTGTTTATAGGGTGTGTCATAGGCAGGGGGGGCTGAGGGTGAAATAGTGTTTGGCCAGAGTTTATATTTCTTTTGTCTTTCAGAGGCCAATTCATCCTTAACGTGCCTCAATTCAAGTTTAAGTGCTTTTAATTGCTCACTAACATTTATAAAGGAATTTGTGGCTTGTATCACCTGAGCCCTTTGCATGGAAATGCAAATTTGTGCCTCCTCTAGGTCTTTGGTTAATTGTGTACAATGAGAAGTTAGTTCAGTATTGTCCTGTTTCATGCTAATGAGCCCCCTGCACATGCCTTGGATAAAAAGGCATTTTCTTTTATTTGTTTTCTTTTTGAATTCTTGATAATGGTTTAACATTTGTCTTTGAATATTATACCATGATGCCTCAGGGAATTCACCTTCAAAGAGACCACCTTTTATCTTACAGTATGTCAATACTATTTCTTTAAGTTCTTTAAAATCAAAGGCTTCCATATTTGAGACTGCAGAAAGACTGTAGTTGGTACAGGGGCCTAGCTTATTATGTTTTTTTTTATTTGGTTTTATGCGACTATCTCAAATGTGCAACATTGGAAGGAGGAATGCTCACTTTTATGAAGAAGTGAGACTTAGAATTATAGTTGGAATGGCATAAATTTTATGGGTGTTCAGTAAAGAGTACTGGCTTAAAGACCACGCCTTAAAATTATACCTGAATAAAAAGTGCTTACCACCTTTTAACAGGGTGGACGTTTAGGGTGAAATTATAGTGAGAAGGGTGTTACTGTATCAGTTGCAGCAAACTTTAAGCCTACCCTAACCAAGATACCTACTGATAGGAGACTGAGAAATAAAAGGCAAAGGGACAGGAGGTAATAGTGTTACCAGGAAAGATGTATATTGTATTCAATGAGGGAATGTTTACCTGTGTAACTCTGTTTTTTCTTAGCAGCTCAAATACTATAGAAAAATCTGTAGCAGGCCTAGCCATAAAAATAAGACAATTGCAAGCCACCCTATGTAATGTCCCTAGGTGTAGGTAATAATTAAAATTCAGGATTATTACAGAGCCTTTTGACAATAAAAATCTCACCTTGCTAACCCACAAAACAGAGGTATCACTGGAACCTTTCACTAAATAGTGTCACTCTGCCTGTCTACAGAGTCTTTTCACTAACGTGTCATCCATCCTGTAACCAAAATTGTCAATTGTACATGGTCACAAGGGCTTTTGATTTTCCTGTCGCACCCTGTCTGAAATCCACTTTAATGTATCAAACAAAATTATTACTTACCCAACTGGAGATCTGCTGTGAAGTCCGAGACGGGCCCCCATAAAATGTAATCTTCTGGTATCTACTCTCCGTTTGGTCCTGGGTTCATTTCACAGAGACAGTAGGGTAAGTAGCACAATAAGACAACCAAAACTGGTGTGGCTTGGAAAAAGGGTTTATATAGAAATAGGCTTATTACAAAGGTACAGAATAGAGATATAAGGTTGTTACAGAGCTGCTTCCATGTATATCAATGAGACTGTGTGTGGGTGCATGTGTGTTTGTGAGAGAGAGGGTGGGGGGCAAGAAGTGTGTGTCAGAGCCTTATAGTAAGAAGTGTCCCATGAATGGGGAGAGAGAGAGAGAACAAAAGGGGGGGGGGGTAAGGAGAAGTGTGTGTCAGCCTCATGTCCGATGAATAAGAAAAAGAGCGAGATATTTTTGTCCTCTGTATTTTATAGTGAAATTCTTCAGCACCTGCCTCTGTCATAATTTGGTTTGTTTGAGGTCTGCTATCACTTTAAACAGCCCCTCCTTGCTAATCAACTATGTTCATTAAGTCTGGAGACAGACATCACCAGGGGGTCAGAGCTAATCTCATCATGTAAACTACGTTCATTAAGTTTGGAGACTGACATCACCAGAGTAACAAAGCTGCTTGCAATCCAAGGTCTGGGAAAAGTCATGACACCTATGCTAGGCATAATGTCATGCTGATGTATGCTGACCGGTGGCCTACGTCAATCGCCAGGGGGGCACAAGCAGTGTACCCTTGGAGGAGGAGGAGGCTGATCGACTGTTAGGTTGGGCCAAGGAAAATCTTCTAGCTCTGTCGGCGGTGCATGTGGCAGGGGTAGACAATGTGGAGGCCGACTTTCTAAGTCAGGTTCGAGTTGATCCCAGAGAATGGGTTCTCAATCCGGAGGTGTTCTCCCTGCTAGTACAACGCTAGGGGATTCCAATTATGGATCTGATGGCAACCTTTGAGTCGGCAAAGGCCAGCCGCTTCTTCAGCAGGGGCGAGAAAGAATGTTGGAGGGCCTCGACGCCCTAATGCAAAGGTGGCCTGAGGAAGGGCTCCTGTACGCTTTCCCACCATGGGCCCTGATAGGGCAGGTCGTGCAGCGGATAGAGGTCCACCGAGGTCAGGTGGTTCTGATCGCGCCAGATTGACTTAAGGAGACCGTGGTATGCGGATCTGGTTCGGATTCTGGTGGAGCGTCTGTGGCGGCTGCCAGTTCGGGAGGACCTGTTATTACAGGATCCGCTGAGCATGCCTCAAGTGAATCGATTCTCGCTTACGGCCTGGCTCTTGAAAGGGCATGGCTGAGGATGAAGGGATAGTCAGTGGGAGTGATTTCCACCTTGCTGAAGGCCAATCGTAGGTCTACCTTGCTGGCATATGTCTGTGTCTGGCGTATCTTCGAGGTGTGGAGTGCGGACAGGCAGGTTCAGCCATCAAGGGCATCAGTGCCGCAGGTTCTGGCTTTTTTGAAGGATGGTTTCGAGAAGGGCCTGGTTGCCAGCTCCTTGAGGGTGCAGTTGGCAGGGCTTTCCTGTTATCGGTGAAAGGTACAAGGGGAGGCGCTGGGAGCACACCCGGATGTAAAAAGAGTCTTAAGAGCGGTGTCTCTTTTGTGGCCGCCATGTAGGATGACTGTACCGACGTGGGACCTCAGTTTGGTTTTGGAGGCGTTGCTGCGGGAATCCTTTGAGCCTTTGGGCAACGCTTCACTAAAGGATCTTACTCTCAAGACGGTTTTCCTTGTAGCCACCTGTTCCGCTCGGCGGATCTCTGAGTTGCAGGCTTTGTATTGTCAGAAGCTGTTTCTGTCATTTTCAGAGCAATCTCCAGGAACAAGCAGGAATGAGTCTTCACATGTGTATCGTCGGTACTGACGGAGCCTGCGCGGGAACGCTCCCCAGCATCCAATCAGAAAGCCTTTGGGAGCATCCCACAGCGTCTGCGTGCTGCCTTCCCTGCTTTCCCAACTGTCTCTCCTCAGTTCTTCTTTTTCTGCGGAGCCAGCAGGTCGTGTTCCTGTCACCGCAGAAGAATTTCTTTATTTTTCTTTATTTCTTTTGTGTCGCGTCTGCCTTCTTCAACGTTCTACCGGTACCGCTGGTCATTCTTTTCTTCCTCTTAAAAAAAACTTTTTTTTTTTCTCCTTAACATGGAAAAGCTTGCCTTAGGGTTTAAGAAGTGCTCAAAGTGTGGCGGTACCATTTCCGTCACCGACACCCACGACTGGTGTCTAAAATGTTTAGGTCCTGACCATTCCATCACAGATTGTATGTCCTGTTCTATGATGACTAAGAGAGGTCGGCAGAACCGAGCTGCCAAGCTCAGTACCCTGTTTCCCTCTGATGCGGCTTCGGTGGCATCGACGTCTTCCAGGGCTGCTTCTTCCTCACATGGATCTCAGGTAACTGAGCATAAATCCAGCCAGTCCTCGAAGGGTAGATCTCCTTCTAAGCATTGAGATGCCTCTGGCGTTGCCCTCGAGGATTCTGCACTGGCAAAATTACCCCGGCGGGAGGCTTCGGCCTCTAAAGCATCATCATTGGGGTTCCAGGATGATTTCGATGGCGTGGCCTCGACAGATCACCTGGTGCCCTGCTCTGGGGTACCGGTGGCTTCACCTGGTACCGACTTCCAGGCATTGGCGGCATCGATGGATCAGAGTATTCTGTCCATGGAACGCAGTCTGGCGGCTTTCCTTGTGGCATCGACACCCCTGGTACCGCAACAGACTACTTCACCGGTACCGGCTCTAGCAAAGCCATCGGTACCAATCCCGGGTCCAGTGGCATCTACATCGGCTTCGGTGCCCGCTATGCCGGTACTCTGTCCTCTGAAGCCCTCCAGTACCGATACTCCGGTACCGGTTATTCCCGATACCGATCCCGGTCGGTACTGGTATCGGGCTTTGCAAGAGCATCCGGACAGACGATACTTCGATTCCTCTGAAGACTCTGAGGATTCTGAAGAGTCTGTTGATGCAGTGATGCTTCTGACACAGGAGGAGTCCTCTCCTAAACGAAGGATGTCTCCTCCAGAGGACTTGTCTTTTCAAGACTTCATCAGGGAGGTGGCTCAGGGCCTATCCATCACGGTGGCCCCTGAGACAGAACCCAGAGCCAAGGAGTTAGATATTTTGCAATATCCTAAAACTCCTAAGGAGGCAGCTACCTTGCCTGTTCATGAGATTTTGTATGATCTCATGTTGAGAATGTGGGAAGCACCTCTTACCACCTCTCCTCATTCTCGCAGGTTAGATACCATGTATCGTGTCCCTCCTTGTCCTGGTTTCCATAAAACTCAGCTTCCTCACCACTCTATTGTGGTTGAGTCTGCTTTGAGAAAGATTAGAAGTGCCAAAAGGCATGCCTCTAATCCTCCAGGATGTGAATGTAGAACCCTGGATGCTTTTGGACGTAGAGTCTTCCAAGCTTCCATGCTTGCTGCGAGAATTAATTCCTATAGTCTTTACATGGGAATGTTGCTAAAAGAAGTCACTGATCATTTGCAGACTTTAAGTCCTTTCATTTCTGAAGATAAAAGACAGGACTTTCTCACTTGGCTCAAACATGCCCAAGATATCTCCAAATTCTCCAACCGTGCAGCTTTCGACTCATTTGAATGTGTAAGCAGAGCCTCGGCTATTGCCATAGGTGCACGTAGAATTGCTTGGCTTCAAGCATCTGATTTGGAGATCTGGGTACAAGATGAATTGGGAAATATCCCTTGTACAGGTGAGAACCTGTTTGGTAAAGATTGGCAAGCAAAGGCTAATCAGATGGATGCTGAAAATTCCACCTTGGAAAGACTATCCAAGTCTACAGCTGCTCCTGTTAAGAAAAGGTTGTTCAAGAAAGTACCTTTTTCTAAAAAGGGAAGATTTTATCCTGCTTATGGTCAGCGGGCATCTTCTGCAGCTCAGTTCCCTACCAAACGTCAGCAATCATCCAAACAGAACAAAGCAAAGGCCGCTAGGCCGCCTCCAGCCCAGCAACCTCAGCCCCCTCAAGGCCTTTGACTTTCCGCTAGAGAACTTAGCCTTCCTGGCTCTAGAAGGACCAGAGCCCTCCACCATTCCAGGAAGGTTATGTAATTTTGCTCCCAGGTGGGGACAAATTACAGCAGAGCATTGGACACTCTCCATCATAAGAGGGGTACAAACTTCATTTTTCAAGCTTGCCCCCTCACACAAGAGTGCACCAGTTCAATTCTCCAACCTCCCTCCTCAACCTGTTGGGGCAGGAGATTGCCACCCTTCTCGCCCAGGGGGCAATAGAGGAAGTGTCTCTTCAACAACAGGGCACAGGTTTCTACTCCCCCTATTTTCTTATTCCAAAGAAAACAGGGGGCTACAGACCCATTTTAGATCTCAGAGAATCAAGGAAAAATTCAAAATGATTTCTCTGTGAACTCTGCTGCCATACCTTCAGTCAGGATTGGCTTTGTTCTCTAGATCTCATAGAAGCATAGAAACATGATGACAGAAAAAGACCACATGGCCTATCTAGTCTGTCCTTCCATAACAACAACTACAACAGTCCACTTTTTATCTTTAGAGATCCTCTGTGTTGGTACCATGCTTTTTTGAATTCAGTTACTGTCCTCATCTCTACCACCTCCACTGGGAGACTATTCCATGGATCCACTACTCTTTCTGTAAAGAAATATTTCCGTATATCACTCCTGAATCTATCTCCCTTCACCCTCATCCAATGTCCCCTCGTAGCAGAACTTGCTTTCAATTGAAAGAGGCTCTCTCCCTGAACATTTATGCCACGGAGGTATTTAAACATCTCAATCATATCACCTCTATCCCGCCTTTCCTCTAAGGTGTACATATTAAGATCCTTAAGTCTGTCCTCATATGCTTTATAATGAAGCCCATTAATCATTTTAGTAGCAACCCTATGCACCAACTCCATCCTGTTCACATCCTTTTGAAGGTGCGGTCTCCAGAATTGCACACCATACTCCAAATGAGGTCGCACCAAAGACTTATACAGAGGCATTATCACCTCCTTTTTTCTGTTAGCCATTCCTCTCCGTATGCACCCAAGCATCCTTCTAGCTTCTGCCGTCGCCTTTTCTACCTGTTTAGCTACTTTAAGATCATCAGACACAACCATGCCTAGGTCCCGCTCTTCTTTAGTGGACAAAAGTACTTCACCACCTATACTGTATTGCTCCCTTGGATTGCTGCAGCCCAAATGCATGACCTTACATTTTTTAGTCCTTGGGAGGCGGCCGCTGCCTCCTCTAAGTCTGACTTCTTGCACCAGACAAAATGATGGGTTGGGGGACCATTCTGAGGTTCCTTCCATAGGTGGTAGACTGTCTTTTCTACCAGGAATGGGCAGCATGATCTCAGACCACTGGGTGCTAGACATTTGTTCAATGTGGCTATGTTTTGGAATGCAGGGATCACATCACTGATGCTTTCATTATTTCCATGTGGTTCTCTGGCCAAGAAGATCGCCATCCCAAGCCACCCTGTAAAAATTGCTCAGTTTCCAGGCTGTCATGCTGGTGCCATCTACCAAAAGAGGCAAGGGCCAGTATTCCATCTATTTTGTGGTGCCAAAGGATAGGACCTTCCAGCTGATCCTCAATCTTAAGGGCATCAGTGCTCACCTGAGCACCTTTCACTTCCTCATAGAGTCGCTGAGGTCAATCATCCAAGTGGTTTGGTATAGAGAATTTCTCACATTCTGTTAGTGGTTATCTTCCTCTCAGATTCAGAGGTAGGAACAGAGGGGGGGACGGGGATGGTGAGGAAAGGCGTAGGCAGTTAGTAAGGTTAGAGGGTTGACGGGCAAGATGCCCTGGGGGAACAAAGCCAGATAGGGGGGGCGCCAGCCCCAGTGTACGGGAATAACAGACATAACGCAGAGGAGCCAAAGAAAGACCAGACCGGTAGGTAACCAAGACCGAAACCTATAATAAGGGAAAGGATGGAACTGAAAACCAGGGGCTCTAGGGTACTTGCCCCGTCCCTCGCCCCAAGGAGCTTGCACAAGGAGCAGGTCCTGCTTCTTGTGTGCGCTCCTTCGGCGCGCGCCCCCGCAGCGCGGGACGCGCCGGAGCGGATCTTATACAGCGCTGGGCTGTCCGTCACTTCCGGTGAGGTCAAACCGGGCAGAATGGTACAAGTGCTTTAACACTACCTGGGGAGACACAGCACAAGACACACGTTGCAGTAACAGCAGCAGAAACAGGTAGAATAGCAGGCACAATAGCAGCAGACAAGCAAGGCAGCAGCGATAGTCAGGTGAACGCGCCGGAGCGGATCTTATACAGTGCTGGGCTGTCCGCCAATAATGTTGACCACAACTGTATGTCTTGGCAGCAGGGGAGTAGCATTGAGCCAAGCACCTTTGCTGCTTGGTGCCCCTCAGGGGTGAGTACCAGATTTAAATTTCATTAAAATTGTCTTTAGGGTTGTTCCAACCTTATCCGCTGGGCAATTCGACCATCTGGTTCAGGAGTGTTTTGGAGGAACTGCCGGTTAGGTGCGGTTTTTACCTCTTTCCAGTTCCCACCTTGTGCTAGTGCTGTTTGTACATTTTGCCAGTGTTTGTGCGTTAACTCACATAGTGTTATATGCATTGGTACGCAGGGGTACCTCTATGTGCATTTTCAATGCATGGCATTAGCATGCACTCTTTAGGCGCTTACGTCTTCAGTATATGGTGGTGTCCGCGCTTCCGGCGTATGCTGTAGGCAGGGCCTTTTTTAGTGTGCTTTGACCGAACTCGCGGAAAGGTAGTCATATGTCATTTAAGAGGAGGTGCTGCCTGATCTCTTGCTAATGCCAAATTACTTCATTGGATTCCATTTGTGATTCCTGCATGGAGGCTTCTGCTTACCCCTCAGAGATATCTCCGTTGCAGTTGACAGACAAGGATCTTCTTCCTTCATCACAAATTCAGCAGGCAAAAATGGGGGCAGCTGGAAGAAAAGAAAAAGAGTGCCCTAATTTTTGGATTCCTCCTCTCACTCTACTAGCCCTAGCCTACCTCTTCTTGAAGCTTCTCAGTGGGGTTCTGTAGCAGCCGATCCACCTCCCGCTGGTGAGAGGACACAGGCTGGCAAGGAGTTCTCGGCCTCAGGTTTGTCCTCCCCGGAATTCCTTTCCTTTACCCAGCAAGCATTGTCTTTCTAGAGAGGTAACTAGGATCAAGAGGCCTCCAGGCCTTCATATTCTTTCTCCTCTTGGTCGGAAGAGACTGCTGTTTTCACAGGGCAGACAAAGCCCTGTGAGAGTTCTGCCACAGAAGCAGCCCTAGCAGAGATTTGATTCCAGGGATTCGGACCATCTCTTTTGTGTTTGGGATCTTTACTTGAGCTCCGAAATTCTGATAGAAACTCCACGTGTGATGAAAGCAAGGTTTCGATGCTGGATGACCAAGATGATTCCATCATCATCCTTTTCTTATTTTTTCGGAGGAAAGAACTGTTGGTGCTGATCGATCAGGTGTCCTCTGCCCTGTGGATGTCGGATTTTCCGGAGGTGGAGCATACACCGGAAGAGCACTCCCTCTTGCAGGGGGTTCAGAAACCTTTGGGCATTTCCCTTCCCAGAGGCCTCAAGAGCATGGTGCGCATGGAACAGGACTTGCCCAATTCCCTGCTGAAAGAGGTTAGGGTCATGAGCAAGTTTTAGGCTCTTCCTTTGGAGGATTTCAGTGCCTAACTACGTTTGCCCCAGGTGGATGCACTGTTGTCACTAAGTGCACCACCTTCCCAGTGGAGGGTGGTGTGGCTCTTAAAGACCAGTTGGATCACAAGGTGGAGGCTCTCCTGTAGAGTCATTTTTCGGTCTCCTCAGTAATTCTCCAGATAGTCATTTGTAGAGGGCTTACGACTTCTGCCCTCCTCTACTGAATCGAGTTGTTTCCTCAGGATGATACCTCTGTTCCTTTGGAGTTAGCTGCAGTCTTCTTGTTAGATGCTATGTATGATCTGGTCCACGTAGTGGCCAGGATGTGTCATTTTCTATAGCGGCATGTCGCTGACTTTGGCTTTGCCATTGGGCAGCAGATATGGCCTCCAAGTCCCAACTATCTAAACTTCCCTTTAAGTGGAAGCTCATGTTTGGGAAGGAGTTGGAGAGGTCAAAGAGTTGGGAGATTCCAAACATCATTGTTTTCCAGTGGATAGTCCCAAAGGGCTTTGGTAATGGTCTGACCCATCCTCTTCTTCTGCATTCTCATGTTATCCTCACCCGGGAAAGCCTTCTTTACATTCCTCCAGCTCTCGTTCCTGGTCTTGGTCCTTTCGCAGGGCTTTGTAGTCCTTGGGAGGCGGCCGCTGCCTCCTCTAAGTCTGACTTCTTGCACCAGACAAAATGATGGGTTGGGGGACCATTCTGAGGTTCCTTCCATAGGTGGTAGACTGTCTTTTCTACCAGGAATGGGCAGCATGATCTCAGACCACTGGGTGCTAGACATTTGTTCAATGTGGCTATGTTTTGGAATGCAGGGATCACATCACTGATGCTTTCATTATTTCCATGTGGTTCTCTGGCCAAGAAGATCGCCATCCCAAGCCACCCTGTAAAAATTGCTCAGTTTCCAGGCTGTCATGCTGGTGCCATCTACCAAAAGAGGCAAGGGCCAGTATTCCATCTATTTTGTGGTGCCAAAGGATAGGACCTTCCAGCTGATCCTCAATCTTAAGGGCATCAGTGCTCACCTGAGCACCTTTCACTTCCTCATAGAGTCGCTGAGGTCAATCATCCAAGTGGTTTGGTATAGAGAATTTCTCACATTCTGTTAGTGGTTATCTTCCTCTCAGATTCAGAGGTGACACTCCTTTGGACACTCACCTAGTGACTCCGAAGTGTTGGAGAATTACCCGGGATAGCCTTCCCTTGGTATACCCTCATGCGCACCCAGCTCCTGGAACGCCATACCACCCAACATACGTGCAATCACAGACCTAACTAAATTCAGGAGGGCATTGAAGCACCACCTCTTCCTCAAGTGCTACCCAGAGGAAGGAACACCAACTCGCCCCACTCACTACAAAGTTCCGTGACTACCCTTTAATTATCCCGCAAAGTGTTGTATATATGTGTAACTAGTTACTCTGGTTATCCAAGTTGAGCTCCCTGTTACTTGTGACTTACGGTGTAATCCCCCACCGTAAGAATATTATTGTTCCATGTAAACCGCACTGAGGTTGAATAGCGCGATATATAAGAGAAATATAAATAAATAAATAAAATCTACCCCCCTCAGGCACACATACACATGTTAATAAGTATGCCAAACAAAGTATTGCAGTGCTCAATAAGAAATCTTTATTATAGAGACGTGAGTATCGTATCTATTTGCACTTAGCAAGCAAATAGCATAAGCTTACCTAATAAGAAAGAGAGAGGTTGGTACAGCCCACCTTCGTGATCTGTTCCTACTACTCTCCCATACAGTTCTTCTAATTCCTTTATAGGTTTTCCAGCACGTACACATGCGAACACACATATATTGTTATCTCTTTATTTCTTCACTAATTCCTTTGTAGTTTTTCTTCCCAGACATCATGTCTGTATTATTTCTTTCTGCAAAATATATTTCTTTCTTTTTAATTAGCTTGCATCTTGCCATCTAGTGTGTTACATTTCAGTGATCGCCTCCCTCTGCACACTCCTCTGCTTTCTTCAGTGCACTATGATCTTCAGTGTCTGTATATCTGTCCTTGAAGGTCAAAGACAATTGTGCTGAACTTATTCACACAGTTTCTCATTCGTCCATATCTGGACAACTGGCTTTTCCAAAACAGATTGCTATTGGAAGCATAGTTACTGGGTGTTGGCCCGAATGGTATGGTTTCTGGAGAGTCTGGGCTGGGTGATCAAATGCAGCAAGAACCATCTAAAGCCTACTCAGAGTACCTTGAGGCACTGTTTGACACCAGTACCAGCAGGGTCTTTCTGCCTGAGAAGAGATCAGAGAAGTTGCTGTGTTAGCTAGCATTCTTTTGGAAGCTGTGGGCTGCCAAGGTTTGGTATTACCTTCAACTTCTTGACTTGATGGCAACAACAATTGAGATGATCCCTTCTGCGTGGGCTCACATGATGCCACCACAAAGGTCCTTATTGTCTTTCTGGTCTCCTTGCTCTCAGGACTTCGAGATCAGGTTTCCCCTTCCCCTGCCGGTGGTGACCAGCCTATATAGGTGGGAGTAGCCCGGCCATCTATTGAAGGGCCTGCCTCTGGACAATCCCCAGTAGCTTCTCCCATTGACAGACACCAGCCTGTTCGGCTGGGGAGCCCATAGCAAGGCGCAGACAGCTCAGGGTCACTGGAACAATCAAGAAGTGGTGTGGCCCATCAAATGACTTGAGGCAAGGCCATTCATTTGGCTTTCTTGTGTCTCTGGACCTTGGTCTGGAGCAAAATGATCCAGATCTTCTCTGATGGTGGCATAGCTGTGGCATATATCAAATAGACAAGGGAATATGAAACGTTCTGAGGTGGTCCTCTTGTTTTCCTTGGTGGAGAGGAATCTCCTAGCTCTCTCAGCACAGCATATTGCAGGAGCGAACAAGATGGAAGCAGACTATCTCAAGTTGCCACCATGTAGAGTGGGTATTGAGCCAGATATGGCGTTCCAGAGTTGATCTCCCCAAGTTGGATCTGATGGCGACCCAGGCCAATACCAAAGTGCGGAGGTTCTTCATTTGCTGAAAAGAAGCAGGCTCCGAGAGCGTGGATGTCTAGATTCAACCTTGGCCAAGGCATATTCTGCTGTATTTCTTTTGTGGAATCTTGTGGGACGTGTGCTTCATCACATAGAGCGCCATCAGGGTCAGATTGTTCGGGTGACACTAGATTAGCCGCAGAGAACATTGTACATGGATCTGATGAGCCTCCTGCAAGAACTTCCCCTGCATTTCCTGTCAGTTTGGGGGCTTTTGAGGCAAGGACTGGTCCTGCTAGATGACCTGGCTCCCTTCTCATTTATGCCCTGACTCTTGAGAGACCACGTATAAGGGCTATTCTCCTGCCATGGTTTCTACGTTCCTGAAGGTGAAGAGAGGTTCTACCTGTCTCACCTATGTGCATGTTTGGTGCCTTTTTGAGTACTGGTGTCATGAGCATCAAATCAGTCCTAATGCAAGGATGGATTTGACATGGGGCTCCTCCCTTAGTTCCTTGAGGGTTCATGTATGGCCTTGCTGTGCTTTAGGGGGCTGATGATAGAGCGCTCGGTGGTCTCTCACCAAGATGTGACCCATTTCCTTCAGGGAGTAAGACACTTGCATCCTTCCCTGTGCTCAATCGTTCCTTCATGGGATCTCAGCTAGTTCTTCAAACTTTAGTGTCTGAGCTTTTTGAGTTCTTGAGGAGAGCTACACTTAAGGATTTGACTTTTAAGACTGCCTTCTTGGTTGCAGGATGCTTGAGAGACATATCTTGGAGTTGTAGGCCTTGTCGTGCGGAGACCCCTATCTGTTGTTCTCAGAGGAGGTCATGTATATTTTGGCCCATTTCTTCCTTCATTGCCCAAAGTAGTGTCATCTTTTCATGTCAATTAGGTGGTCTGTTTACCTTCCTTTCCCAAGGAACAGTGCCGGGAAAGGATAAAGACCTTCGCCTGGTGGATATTAGGAGGGTATTTTCTTTGATACTTTAAGGCCACTAACTCCTTTCTGAAAATCAGACAGGATTTTCATCCATTTTGTAGGCCCACGCAAAGATGACATGGTCATGATGTCTACCCTGGGCCACTGGATAAAGGAGGCGATAGCCTTAGCCTTTCTGTTTGGAATCGGCTGGTCATGGAGGGTTTGCATGCGCATTCTGCCCGAATGCAGCATAGCTCAGTCACTCCAGTAGACAGTTGTCAGGCGGCAGCGTGGTCATCACTTTCCACTTTTGTCAAGCATTACCTCTTGGATGTCCATGCTTGGGCGGATACGGCCTTTGCTGCAGAGATTTTGAAGGCTGCCTTGTTGTCTTCTCACCCTTTGGCGTCATAGCTTTGGTACATCCCATTTGTCTGGACTGGTCTAGCAAGATGATATAGAATGTGACATTTTACTTACCAGATAATGTCCTTTCCAGGAGTCCTGCTAAACCAATCCAGGATCTGCCCATATGGTCTGCTATGATTTGCTATATTCTTTGCGGTTTGGCCCATTGGGCCCATAACTCTCTTGATAGTCCTTCTGTCCGAAGACTGTTCTGTACATAATTATGGTTCCCTGTTACTCTCATTGAGGTTGTATACAGTCAGGGGTCCTTGAGTATGAATACCAGCGTGTATCCCTAGCTGTATCAGCTATAATAGTAGGATAAGGCCATAAGAAATCTCTGGATTTTTCTTCTCTGTCTTTATTTCTGCTGGTAGGGGAACACAACCCACTTGTCTGGATTGGTCTAGCAGGACTCCAGTAAAGGACATTATCCGGTAAGTAAAATGTCAACTTTTGAATTCTGTTGCTCAACTAATTTCTCATCCATTTTTATAATTTTTGTTTCAATGTCCAGGCTTGCTAGCTTGCTCGACATTCTTCTGCACTTAGCTTTAGCAGATTTTCTCCAGATCTAGGACCCAGTGACAGAGCTCTGAGAACTCACAATCAGTGCCATACTTCCACTCTCTGCAAGCACACTTTGAGAATGCCTCTTTTTTTCAAATATCCCCACATCCTAGTCCTCACCACTTTTCCTAAGTCCCTCAACCCTGTCCTCATCTAATCTTATTCTCTCCTTAAATCTTCCCAGTCCCTCAGAGCCCCTCTCATCTCTTTCATCCACAATCCACTGGAGTCTCTCTCATTTTCCCCCCGCTCTTCCCTCCAGTCTGCCTCTTTCTTATATCCATGAATCGGGTTTCAGATGCAGACTGTAGTCAAAGATCCAGGAGGCAATGGAACAACAGGCAAAGGATCAAAGTTCCCCAGAAGTCCACCTCTCATTCCCCCCCCCCCCATTCCCCTGGAGACTGTCACTCTCATTGCCATTCCCCAACAGTCTCTTTTCTTAAATCTCTTTCCACAGCAATATCTTACATGCTACACTCCTTCACCAAGCAATAGCTCTCCTTCTCTGGCCTAGATTATTCTGTGAGTTAGTGTGGCTGTTAGTCATGACTTTGGCCACATGGCTGCTGCTGTCTCCTCCTTCTGTTGGCCTGCTCCCCCTCTTCCTCTTCAGCCACTTGGGTTGGAGGAAGAGGCAAAATAAACATCAGCAACCTGTATGCAGGCCTGCTGACACATGGTCTTTTTTTTGCATCATCACATTGGCCAGCTGTTGGTGACCTGCTGGAACATTTTGGATCTTGTGTGCTAATGATATAGCCTCTGACTCCATCTGTTCTCACAGGTCCATGTGGGCCATGGTCCCTGCTGATTTTCTAACACCATGTCTAAATTTTTGGCAGCCATAGTGACATAGTGCCTGCGTTTTAAATCCTGTTGACAATGGCACTATCAGTTCAGATTAAAACAGAGAACAGAAAAGGACTACAGCCGTAAAACAAAAATGTTCTGAAAAGACAATTTTATTGGAGGGACGACTCGGCTGAGTTTTGGCAAATACGCCTGCATCAGTGGTCTACAAATAATATCATAAAAGAAGGGGAATATAAATAAGGCTGATCATGGGGTCTACTCGATGGGACAAAATTTATAGCTACACAGAGGAACATCTCAATCATTAAAGGAACCATCTTGGTTTGAAGAGGAACCGGAAGAACAGTAACTGTTGGATAGACCTGATTAGGACAAACCAGGCTGTTGTTAACCCTTTCATGGCTGTTGTTGCCATATGGCAACCTTCAAATTTTCCCCCAAATTTTTCACCGGAATCTATATTTCCAAAAAATCCATACGCTGTGTGCGAAATGTGATGTGTATCTGTGCTTGACATCTGAAAAAAACTGTTATTTAAACTATCACACCCAGCAGTAAATGAAACTGATGCCAAGACTGTTTTTAATTTTCAGCCATTCAGGACCATAGTTGACATTTGGCAACAGTAAATATTGTTTCCTTGAAATACATTTTTTTCAAAAAATCTTTATATTCTGCATCATTTAGCTCAAATCTTAATAAAAAAAAAACAGAAAAAAATTTTCAGTTACAAAACAATTATGTGGACGCGAAAGGGTTAAAAAGGAATTACATTATGCAGATTTATTAAAATACTGTAGATCTAAACGAATCCAGAGAAGTCCAAGGAAACTAGAATGTTTTGTGAAGACAAGGAATTTATAGATAGGTAGTGTGCAATTTTAAATAAATGTTCCCGTGATCTTAAGGTACTTAATGCAGAAACATCTAAGAAAAAGGAAGCTGAGTTAAAAATGGAGGCCAATATGAAGATAGAGAATTTAAAAATGGAAGATTTTTGACAAACTACATAATGATTTTAACAAGAAACTCGACTGAATATAAAAAATATTTAAAGAAGAGTAATCTAGAGAAATTTGAGAGACAAAGCCAATTATAAAAATGGTAATGTTTGTCTGGCTCAAAGCAAAACCTGTGGTTGGGCCACAAAGACAAATTACATTTAGGAATAAGAGAAATGACATAACAGAGGAAGATGAGACTTTTGAAAGAAGTAAAAAACGAGTCCAGAGTGAATCAAAAGACCTCTTCACCTCTCCAAGTTCCACTCCCCTACTTATGTCCCCAAGTACTTCAAAAAGTGTTTTATTCGAGGAGATCTGGGAAAAGGAACTGGCACAGAAAAAGCTATAGAGGAGACAAACACCTGTATGGATGTTGGAAAGGGAGTGGGAGAGGCCGGGGTATGTGGAGAAGAAAGGGGAGATATCAGTATTAAGAGATGTACATGTTGCATTCATGGATTTGTCTATTAACCTCTCTAAAGTAGAAATGCCGGAAGCCCAAGATTAGTGTTTTGAAAAAGGGTCTTTCCTTTGTACCTTCTACAAGATATAATGCTTTTCGGACATGGGTTGACCTTTTTAAATTCACTCGGAAGCTTCAGATTACTAATTTCCTTTTGAATAAGACAGCTAGGCAACTAGATATGTCATTAGTTCAATATAAATCATGCTGGTTGCCAACTTGATCCAGATTTACAACAAATGTGTTTTAAAAGACATAGAAATGATGGAAGAAAGACACAAAAAAACATTTGACCTAACACGTGAAGAGAGACATGCAATTCACACTTTAGCTAATCATCCCTATGTGATCATAAAGCTTGCCAATGAAGGTGGTAGCGTAGTCCTTCTTGATAAAAGATTGCTATATCAAGGAAATAAACAGGCAGTTAAGTGATATGAGATTCTACAGTCTCTTGGCCATGGCCATAGACCCCACAGATGACTTTAAGAAGGATATTGATTCACTTATTAAACTAGGGTTTGATGCAGGTTATATTAGCACATGCAAAAATTTCCTACGAATATCACATCCTGTAATTCCTACAATCTATGTCCTTCCAAAATTTCACAAATCACTGACCGCACTGCCTGAATGGCCTATTATTGCGGTTATAGTCTATTCTTGAGCCTATATCCAAACTCAGTGATGTTTTTTACGACCTCTTATCCCCAAAATTCTATCATAAATGAGACACTCCACCCATGTAATCAATATACTTGATAATTTTGAGGGTGACACTTCTCAATTGTATCTTGTCATCTTTGACATTGATTCGCTTTATACTAATATACCACAACAAAAGGCTTTGTAGGTTGTTAGGCAACATCTTAAGCAAAGAAGCGACATGCATCGGATGCCCAGAGTTTCTTATGGAATTAGCAAGTATCATCCTCACTAAAAACTACTTCCTTATCATCCCTCCAGTCCAGTCCAGACAGATGGGTTATGCCCTATCACCAGCAGATGGAGACTGAGAAGCACTGATATGATGATGGAGCCATGCAGCACTGCTCCCTTCAGTATTTTCTCAGTCTCCAGCAAGTAGTGATGAGCATCCATGCATTCTCCAGGAATAAACAGGAAGTCAGTTTTCACATATTGGTGACGTCGGCGCTGACGGAGCCCTCATGGAAGCATCTCCCCAGCTTTCAAAGAAAGCCTTTGAGAAATGCCACCATACATGTGTGGTCCCCTTCCCTCCCAAGGGTGCCATCTTGATTGGTCTCTTTTTCCGTGGAGCCCCACAGACATTTGTCTTATCCCCGGAAAAAATGTTTTCTTTAACGCGTACATTCTCGTACTTTTCCAACTTGTGCTGGCTCTTTCCTGCCTTGGGACCGGCTGCTGCAGCTTTGTCGTATTTTTCTTTTTCAGCGCTTTTGCGCTATTTTCAACTGCTGGCCGCAGCTAGGGTCTTCGACCTCGCAGGGGTCCTTTTCGTCTCAGTAGCCACAGGTTTTAAAAAAATGCGATCAGTGTTCTAAAAATATGTCCATCACCGACACGTATGATTGTTGCCTCCGGTGTCTGGGTGCTGACCACGACCTGGAGGAATGCCCCTTGAGCAAGAAAATGTCTGCAAAGGCCATCCAGAGCCGTCAGCTTAAGCAGGGCGACATCTTCCACAAAGCATACTCCACCCTGGTATCCCTGGTAGCCTCACGCTTAAAGGCCCCACACAGCTCCTCTGAGCTGCACAAGGCTCCTGCGGCCCCTCAGTGGACCCACAGACATTCCAAACAAGGTACTCCGGAGAGAGAGTGTAAGAAGATGAAGCTCAAAGGCCTCTTCCAGAGTTGTGGACAAGCACAGGAAGTCCCATGCCCGGTCCTTCAGTCCCCGGCGAGATTTTTATTTATTTATTTATTTTATTTATTTAAATCGCTTATATACCGCGCTCTTCAACATCAGTGCGGTTTACATAGAACATGAGGTATTTTACGGTGGGGGTTAACACCGTGTTACATATAACAGGTAGCTCAACTTGGATAGCAGTATTAACTATTTACATTTGAGGAATCGGAGTGGGAGCGTCCCAAAAAGTGCCCAGAACAGATGTTGTGGCCTCTGGCAATGGATCTCGGTCTCCCAAGAGCCGTCCCATCAAGGACCCCCTCTCCTCCTTGACGCCTGACCCAGTCACCACAGTGTCGGTGTCAATGGCTGCTACCCCTAAGAGGGAAGCCTGTATGTTGGCTTTGGAGCACAGCGTTTCTGCATTCATTGCCTCCCAGTGGGTGCCACTTGGTCCTGCACAGACTGCAGGGAACTCGACCTCGAGGACTCCCCAGGTTGCTGAAGCGATCGCCAAGAGCCAGATGCCTCGGTCAGATCCTCAGCGAGGGTCTTGCTCCCATTCCTCGGGAGCGAGGTCTTCTCAGGCGAATGCCTCCGGCTCCGGCCATGCCCCGGCCTCAAAGCACTCCAGACCGGAGCTGTCAGCGCTCCTGCAGCCAACGGGCTTTGAGTCCTCCTCAGAGAACTCTGACTGGGAGTTCAACACAGAGACCTCCCCTCGGACCTGTCTCCGCCAGCTGCCAAGCGCTGATCCCCACCCGAAAACACCTCCTTCCTCAAGTTCATCAGGGTTCATAGCTCGGGCGCTCTCCCTCATGATGGCATTGGAAGAGGACCCTCGTCTGGAGGAACTTGACATCCTCCAGTACGAGACACCACCGAAGGAGACCTTGATGATCCCCATCCCCTCCATCCTTACCCAACTCTTCCTCAGAATGTGGGAGTCTCCTGTGTCGATACCCATCATCAGCCCTCGGCTGGATACGATGTACTGGGCCCAGCATAGCCCAGGCTTCCGTAAGGCACAACTCCCCCACACCTCCATGGTGGTAGAGTTAGCCATGCACCGGCAAAAATACCGAAAGTCACACTTTTCGGTGCCTCCGGCAGGGAGTCCCGTGCCCTTGACGCCCTCGGGCGGAAATGCCACCAGGCTCGATGCTGACATGTCGTATCCAGACTTACCAACTCTGTATTGGCATGTTCCTCCAGGACCTGGCCAAGGAGCTCAGGGGCTTTGCGGCAGGCCTCAATGGAGACCACCTCTGCCATTTCCAGGCTCTTTCAAAGTCTGTCTCAGAGTGCTCCAAGTACATGTCTCAAGCCGCCTACAACAGCTTTGAGTCCAATGCGAGGGTGGCAGCTGCAGGCATAGGCGCTCGACGCCAGGCCTGGCTCCAATTGTCTGATCATGAGCAGTGGATATAAGAGAAGCTTCTTGACGTCTCCTGCCTTGGTGAACAGTTTTTCGGTAAGCCTATGGAGGACAAAGCAGCTGAAATCGAGAGCGAGTATGTCACTTATACCCGGCTCTCGAAGAAAGCCTCCACCTTACCTTGGAAGAAGCTGCAGGGCAAGAAACCTCCCTTTCTCCAGAAGGGTCACCCCTAACAGAGCTATCCCCCATACCCTGCCACCCAGACCTCTCGGCGGGATCCTCATGGCCAGGCCCCTCGCAAGCCCAAGGGCCTCAAATCCCACAGCTAGATCTGGCTCAGCTAGGGTCAGGTTTTTGATGCCATAGCCTCTCTTCTTTTGGAGGACCAGCTCCCGACAGGGGGGTGCCTGGTTCACTTTGCCCACCAGTGGCCTCCATCACCACCAACTCCTGGGCTCTTCTGGTAGTCAAGAAGGGCTACCACCTGCATCTCGACCAGGTCCCTCCACCCTTCTTTCCTGGGGAGCCTACTCAGTCTCTCATAGCCCTTCTCAGGGACAGAGCTGTGGAGCCCATTCCGCACCACGTGAGGGGCAGGGGGTTGTACTCCAGGTAGGACCCCAGGATGTAGTAAAAGCTGTTAGTGTAGTTGGGTTTAAAAAAGGTGTGGACAAATTCCTGGAGGAACATAAGAACATAAGATATGCCATACTGGGTCAGACCAAGGTCCATCAAGCCCAGTATTCTGTTTCCAACAGTGGCCAATCTAAGTCATATGTACCTAGCAGTTTCCCCAAGAGACACAAGTTCCACAATGCTTGTACTGGGTCAAGCATTGATATCTTCGGTCACTTCTTAATAATGGTTTATGGACCTTTCCTCCAGGAACTTGTCCAAACCTTTTTTAAACCCAGCTACACTAACAGCCTTTACTACATCCTCTGGTAATAAATTCCAGAGTTTGATTACACGTTGAGTGAAAAAATATTTTCTTTTATTAGTCTTAAATAGTTTACCCTGTAGCTTCATTGCATGTCCCCTAGTCTTTCTATATTCTGAAAAGGTAAACAATTGATCTACGTTTACCCGTTCCACTCCATTCATTAATTTATAGACTTCTATCATATCTCCCCTCAGCCATCTCTTTTCCAGGTTAAAGAGCCCTAACCTTTTTAGCCTTTCTTCATAGGAGTATCCTTCCATCCCCTTTACCATTTTGGTGGCTCTTCTCTGTACCTTTTCTAAAATCGCTATATCCTTTTTAAGATACGGCGACCAGAATTGCACACAATATTCAAGGTGCGGTCTCACCATGGAATGATATAGAGGCATTATAATATCTTTTGTTTTATTTTCCATTCCTTTCCTTATGATACCTAGCATTCTATTTGCTCTCTTGGCCGCCGCTGCACACTGGGCTGAGGGTTTTAACATGGTATCCACAATGACGCCTAAATCCTTTTCCTGGGTGGTGGTTCCTAATGTGGAACCTTGCATCGTGTAACCATAGTTTGGGTTGTTCTTCCCTAGGTGCATAACCTTGCACTTGTCCACATTAAATTTCATCTGCCATTTTGATGCCCAGTCCCAGGAAAGGTCTATAAACCTTATTAAAGGGGACCCGTGATATCCACTGCTTGTCCCAATACAAGCATTGTGGAACCTGCGTGTTTTGGGGAAACTTCTAGGAACCTGTGACCTAGATTGGCCAGTGTTGGAAACAGGATACTGGGCTTGATGGACCCTGGTCTGACCCAGTATGGCATATCTTATGTCTTATGTAAGAGAACAGGAGGCCTGAGGCCCATCTTGGATCTGAGAAGCCTCAACAAGTGTCTGCTGCGGGAGAAGTTCAAGATGCTCTCCCTTGGAACACTGCTGCCCTACCTCCAGCAGGCAGATTGGCTATGCTCCTTGGATCTGAAGAATCTTTATATCCACATCCTGATCCACCCAAGTCACAGGCAGTACCTCAGGTTCATGGTAAGAGGCGACCACTACCAGTACAGGGTACTACTCCATTTCAGCCTCGCCTCTGCCCCAAGAGTCTTCATCAAGTGCCTGGTAGCTGTGGCAGCCTATCTTCACCTCCACGGGGCCTTCGTCTTCCCCTACCTCGATGACTGGCTCGTCAAGGGGGACGTGTCCTCAGAGGCCGGACAGACCACCAGCCGCACCATTCAGGTGTTACAGTATCTGGGCTTTAATGATAAATCATCCAAAGTCCAACCTCATTCCAACGCAGGCTCTGGAGTTCATCAGGGCCCGCCTAGACTCCTTGCAGGCCAGGGCTTTCCTTCCCTTCGATAGGGCAGACTGCCTCATGGCTCTCATGGCCGAGGTACAGAGGCGCTGAGCTGTGTCAGCTTGGGCGCTTCTCCACCTCCTGGGACACATGTCCTCCATGGTCCATGTAGTCCCCAATGCATGCCTCCACATGCGGGCAGTTCAGTGGTGCCTCCTGTCCCAGTGGACCCAGGCCGTGGGTGGGCTTTGGGACAGGGTCACTGTCTCTCGCCAGATCAAGAGTCCCTCACCTGGTGGCAGGATGTCCGGCACCTGTGGGTGGGCATGCCCTTCCAACTCCTAAACCCCTGTAGGATCCTCATGATGGATGCTTCCCGGACAGGCTGGGGTGCCAACTGCGAGGAGCTGCACACCCATGGGGCTTGGTCCTTTGAGGAGAACCAGCAGCAGATCAATCTGCTCGAGCTCAGAGCCGTCTTCCTACCCCCTCTGTCGGGAAGTCATGCCCTCTGCTCCTTCACGACCAGCCAAGGGATGCTCCTTAGAGCTGTCTATCTCCTGGGCCAGGACAACACCCTGGCGGACAGGATGAGCAAAGTCCTCTAGCCGCATGAGTGACATCTGGACCCCGAGGTAGCACGCAGACTCTTCTGGCTATGGGGAACCCCCAGCATGGACCTCTTTGCCAGCCCGGTCAGTGCTCAGCTGCTACAGTTCTGCAGCCCTCAATCCCACCTCTCCCGGGTGGCCACTGACTCCTTCCTCCTTTCGTGGACAGGCGGCCTCCTTTATGCTTTTCCCCCCACGCCACTGATTGCTCGGACCCTGGTCAAGGTCCACTGCGAAAAGGCATCGATCATTCTGATAGCCCCGCAGTGGCCCAGGCAACCATGGTTCCCTCTGCTGCTCTGTCTCTTGCTGGAGCCCCTGGTTCCCTCGGGAGCTCTCCAGGACTCCTGACTTAGGAGGAAGTCTTTATCCTCCATCCCAACTGGTGAACCCGGTCCCTCACAGCATGGCGGCTGAGTGGGTCACCCTAGCCTCACTACACCTTCCCAGGGAGGTGGAAGAAATCATCCTGGCCTTTTGCAAGGATTCCACAAGATGGGCAGTTTGCTGTGTGGTGCACGGTGTACCGCCTTGACCCATTCTCTTGCCCGGTGCACTTGGTCCTTCAGTACCTCCTCCACCTATTGCAGTCTGGACTTAGTCCAGCTCCGTCAGGGTACATCTCAGCGCTCTCTCGGCTAATCATCACCCCATTGAGGGCAAGCCCCTTTCCATACAGCCACTCATCACCAGGTTTATGCGGGGCCTCTTGCTCTCCAGGTCTCCCTTGCAGCCGCTGCCAGCAGAATGGGATCTCAATGTGGTCCTGGCGCAGCTCATCAAGCTGCCATTCGAGCCCTTGGCTACCTGCTCCCTATGCCATCCATCCTGGAAGGTCACCATCCTCGTGGTGCTCACCTCATCTCGCAGGGTCAGTGAACTCAGGCGCTGGTGGCCAAGCCTCTCTACACCCCAAGTTCCTCAATCAGGAGGTGGTTCTCTCTACCTTCTTTCCGCAGCCTCACGACAACATGGCATCAGCCATCCTCCATACCTTGGACTGCAAACGAGCCCTGTCCTTCTACTTACAACAGACCCAGGGCTACTGTAAAGCCTTACAACTTTTCGTCTCCTTTGACCCCAGTCAGGTGTTACAGGCAAGCGGTCACTAAATGGACCATATCTGTCTGGGTGGCGGATTGCATCCCCTTCACTCATAGCTGTGCCGGAGTCCCCCTGGATCCCTATGTCATGGCGCACAATGTCAGGGCAATGGCAATCTCAGTCGTGAACCTCCAATCGGTGCTGATAGCCGGCATTTGCTGGGCTGCCACCTGGTCCTCTGTCCACACCTTTGCAGCCCACTACTGCCTGGAGGGGGAGTCCCGATGGGACAGCGCCTTTGGCCAGACCATACTCCGTAACCTCTTCGGAATTTAGGCAACTCCTGTCCTTCGACCCTTCTTGTTCAGGCTACCGGAGCCATGGTTCTCCCTAGACATGAGGGTCCTCAGAGTCTGCCTTCAGATTCGCTTGCGGTTGCTCAAGGCTGGGCCGTGGTTTTCTACCGGTCCTCGGTAGCCTGGAGCTAGGGAGTCCCATATGTGAAGACTGACTTCCTGCTTGTTCCTGGAGAAAGCATAGTTACTCACCTGTAAAAGGTATTCTCCAGGGACAGCAGGAATCAGTCCTCACAACCCTCCCTCCTCCCCTTGGAGTTGCTATTCATTTTTGGCCATTTTCTTGAATGGGCTCTAGCTATGGCAACCGACTGATCAAGAGGGCACCCTTGGGCGGGAAGAGGACCATGCATGTGTGGTGGCATCTCCCAAAGTTCTTTGAAAGCTGGGGAGATGCTTCCGCGAGGGCTCCATCGGCGCCAACGTCACCCATATGTGAGGACTGATTCCTGCTGTCCCTGGAGAACACCTGTTACAGGTGAATAACTAAGCTTTCTGGTCTCCACTTGAAAGGAATTGAAAAATATATATATATCGAGGATAGGAGTGCTTCTGCTTCGCTGCTGACTCGCGGCTGTTGATTCAGCGTCCTTGGTGGTGCACAACTCAATATTCTGGGTCCCTCCTCCATAGTCCCCCACTTGCAGTGCTTGGGTATCCTTGAGAGGACCTTTTTTAGTCCTTTGGGGAGGGGGCCCGGTAGACTTCTTTATAGCAGATCCTGGCCCTTAAAAATAAAAACAAAAATTAAAAAAGAGAGAAAGGAGGAAGTAGCCGTAGCTGCTGTTTCTTTCTTCTCGAAGGGCAACCATTGAGCTGAGGTAAATTTTCTCTCTATCCGGCACTCTTGGGTGAGACGGGGGCCGTTGTTTTGGTCTGTTTTCTCACTGCGGGTTTTTCCTCATGCCAACCGTGTGTGCTTTGTGTGACAGCCGCCACAGTTCCCTTTCGTCAGCTGGTTTATGCCCCAGCTGAGAGGCTGTTGATGTTTTGGCGGTATCTAAAATACCGCTGGTAGAGGAATTGGGGGGGGGGCAATGTTCTCTTTAATCTGCGCTGGGTCCTCCGCCGGCATTCCGGCCGGTGGGGGGAGGGGCAGAGCAATCGACCCAGCGCAGCTTAGTGGGAACATTGGTGTGTGGGGGGGGGGCATTTCTGGTGCCAGTTCAGTTTCTCCTCGGATGCGGGATGCTGCGGTTTTGACGGGAAACGCGGCCAGCATGGTTTCCTCTCATATTGCTGCGAGTGACCATTCTGAGGGACGTTTTGTGTCGTTGGGCACCTCGGGGCATTTGTACCATTCCTGCTTTACCTTTTTCTCCAGAATTTGTCTTACTGCATGAAGCTGGGCCTGGTGCAAAATTTCTGTCAGTGCATTGAGGCTCTTGGAATTAGAGAGAATCTTGGGCCTGTGGCCAGAGATTTTGCAGAACCGCTTGCTAAGCACCATTGAGTGCAAAATGAGGTGGGGGATGATCAGGTTCTGTCCTTTCAGGAGCTTCGGAGGACCCTTCTGGTGAAGAGCTGGAGGAGGGTGAAATTCTCCCAGGAGAAGATCCTTCTTATTAGAGTTTTTCGTTGGGAAGGAATTGTCTGTGCTATTTTTGAATCCTTAGTGGCTCTCAATATTTCTCAGGAGTCTCCGGGAGAGGAGGCTACCTTAGAGGACCCTCTCTTGCAGAGAATATGAAAGCCTTAGAAGTGCCATTAAAGAAATGGTAAAGACCGAATGGGAGAACCCAGAGGCTGGGTTAATACACGGCAGATTGATGGCACATCTGTATCCTATGCCACCTGTGGTAAAGGACCTTCTCATGCTTCCTAAGGTGGATGCCTTTGTATCGGCGGTTACCAAGAAGACCATAATTTTGGTTGAGAAAGGTGCAGTGCAGGACTGGAAGCAGTCATTTGAGATTACGGCTCTAGCTTTACAAGCTTCTGTTTCTCATGCCTACATGGGTTGGGCCTGTTTGAGATGAGCTCAGATTATACTGAAGTTGGATCCAAACCCTCCGGGTCGTTATCTGAGGTTGCTAAGCTGGAGTCTAGTTCTGCGTATCTAGCTGATGCGCTTTATAACCTGGTGTGAGCTTTGCACATTTTCAACGTTCTTGCTATCTGGCTAGAGGTCAGCCCTTTTGTGGCAGTCATGGAGGAAATAGAGACTATATTCTGGAGAGTCCTTGGAAGCCTCCAAGAAGTCCCAATGAATTGAGAAGGACTGGGTGTTGTTTCTGGTGGATAGTCGCCTACAAACCTCTTACTCTGCTTGGGTCCAAATAGCTTCCAATCAGTGGGTGTTAGAGGTTATTCGCAAAGGTTACGTCCTGGAGTTGTCTCAGTCTCTCTGATGCCTTTTTCTTGTCTCTCTGTAAAGCTCCTGCCAAGGCAAAGGCAGTGTCAGATACCTTGGAGAGACTTCTTCATCTAGGGGTAGTGGTCGAGGTTCCTCTAAGGAAGCGCACAGTCGATATTTGATTTATTTTGCGGATCCCAAAAAAGAAGGTTCTTTTTGCCCGGTTCTGGTTCTCAAGCATGTGAACTGGGCCTTACGAGTTCCCCATTTTCGTATGGAGACCTTAAGATCGGTCATAGTAGCAGTAAGAAGGGCAAGATTTTGACCTCCCTGGATTTATCAGAATTTTACTTGCTTATTTCTGTTTGTCCAGATCATCAGAGGTTCCTTCACTTTGCATTGTCTATGGGTTATTTCCAGTTTTGCGCTCTGCCCTTTGGTCTAGCCATGGCACCTCATACCTTTACAAAAGTGATGTTAATGGTTGCAGTCGCTCTCCGACATGAGGGTGTTTAACCAAGTGCCCAGATAAGGATGGACCTTCACCTTCTCTTTACAAGGATGCTACTTTCAACAAGTCAAAAGTACAGCCATGGGTGCCACTGTGGCATTTGACATAGCTAACTTGTATGTAGCCAATTTTGAGAATTCCCATCTGTAAGATTTCCCATTTCTTATAGAAGTACACGTTTTGGAGGTGTTACATCAATGATGTTTTAATATTATGAAAGGGAGATGCAGATAGTGTACAGAGATTTCATGAGTGGCTAAACATGGAGTGGAGGAGTAGCCTAGTGGTTGGGGCAAGGTACTTCGGGCTGGAAGGTCGGGGGTTCAAATCCCACTAGAGGACAGCAACCTTGGGCCGGAAGGACTGGGGTTTCTAGTCCCACAGGTGCTCCTTGTGGTCTTGGGCAAGCCACTTAACCCTCCATAGCCCATGTTCCCTGTAAAATAGTTCTGTGTGCTGTGCTTTCCTGTCTAATCAATGTGTTTATACCTCAAATATTTCCTGTCATGATTTGACAATTTCCAATCTGTAATCAAAAACTGCTGCTGATCGCTGGAAGTAGCGGTATACAAAATGTATACTAAATAAATAAATAAATAAACACTCAAGATTCTAATCTCCAGTTTGATGCTTATGGTATCCATTTTCTTGACATTCTTATCATGAAGCAGCGCTATAATTTCAACATTACCATATATAAGAAACCCACAGATAGAAAAAAACCTATTAAGCTTTGATAGTTTTCATACTAGCAGTTTGAAAAAAAATTTACCATATTCACAGTTTCTATGCCTTCATAGACTGTGTTCCAATATAGATGACTATGACAATTGGGCATAGATATGGCTCACAAGTTTGTCAGGAGAGGATATTCAGTATAAACGCACGGGGTTTTTTCCATGGCAGCTTCAACTCTTTGGAATGCCTTGCCATCTGCCTTGCACATAGAGATGGATTTGTTAACATTCCGGAGGCAGCTAAAGACCTTGTTCTTTCCAACAGGCTGATGGGGTTGGCCGATGGGTAGCGGGTAACATGGTTGGTCCAGCGAGGCAGTGGTTGGCAGCAGTTGTCTCTTTGTGTTTGTATTTTATTTCAATTTACTTTTTTTTTATTTTGTTTTGGGGTGTTTTGGGGGTCCTGCTGGGAGGGGCTGTTGGGGGATTATTGTGTTGTGTTTTATCTGTTGTACACTGCTTTGAATGCTGTGTGCCTAAAGCAGTTAACAAATGTTTTAAAATAAATGCAAATAAATCAGAGAGCCAAAGCAACAAATAGAAGCAGTCCACTGCAGAAAAAAGTTAGAGATAGTCTATTTGCGCTCTTAAATATTCAAGCTTGGCTTTTCAGATTCAGAAAATATTTTGTAAACACTGGAATATTATCCAGAATCATAACTGTTTTAAGGATCAATGCTTGATAGTTGCTTATAATAAAGAGAGAAATCTGAAAGATATGTTGGTCCTATCTGCTCTGGTTGAACCCAAGAGGAAAAATGGCAGTAACAGGCATTCAAGATATGGAAAATGTTCAGTGTGTTCAAAGTCATTGATATTGCAGAACTTTGTACATCCCTTTATGGGCAAACATTATAAACTTTTATGTATCTGATTGCAATACTTCATGTGCTATATATGTAATTAATTGTCCATATCTGATACCTGCGAATGTTGGTATAGCCAGTCTGCAATAAATATAAAAATATTTTGGGAAAACTTTGAGACAAATTTGCATCAAAAGATCATTGTTAAAAGAACAGCGTTTTTGAATTAAATACAGTTTCACCCTTTGTCCTTAACCACAATATTGAATTCCAGGTGGTCTTACGATTAAGGCCTTTTTTCCTTTCTCATCATTCCCTTCCCCCTTTTCTTCTCTTTTCATCCTCTTCCTTTTTTACCCTCCCCCATCTCCCCCTCATTTTTTTGCCCATTTTCCACCCATCTTCCCTTTCCCTTCCCCCATTTTCCTCTCCATTCTTCCCTCTCCATCTATCTCATCCTCCCCTTCCCCCTTTCCTCCTCCCCTTCCCCTTCCCCTTCCCCTCTCTTCTCTTCCTTTTTTCCCTTTTCTCTTCTTCCCCTTTCCTTTTCCTCTCTCTTTTCTCCTCATTCCTACTTCCTCCCTCTGCCCTCTGTTGGGGCTTTGCCTTTCGTTTTATGAATACTTTTTTATTCTGCTTTACGGCATTTTTACCATTTTTTATTTTTTTCATCATTTGATTTTCAATGTTATACTTGGAATACAGTATTTAAGCCTTTTCCCCCTTTATATATTACTTTTTTCCATTATTTATCCATTTAAAAGAGATGGCTGCAGATTTAGCCTTACTGCGTTTTGAAGGAGATTGTAGGCCTTGTTTATTTTTATATCTCATCCTCCTATTTTTTGGTTCTTTATTGATTACACCCTATTTTGTCTTGGGGAAGAACAAACCTTTGTACATTTTAAAGAGAAGGCTTAAGGTTTTTTGTTTGCCCATTTCACTATTGTAAGATACTGTTGCTTTAAGAAAGATCACAGTGCTTTGTGAGTGAGTTTGCATATTTTAATAACCAGGAGGTGGCCCGTCTGGATGGCGATTTTTACAAGCTTATGTCGTATAAATTTTGAAATAAAGAAGTACTCTTTAGATAATTGGAATGAGCCTTTATTATATCAATTGCGCAATTAAGACTCATTCCTCAGTGCCCCTGGGGAGGGAAGCTTGGACAGTAGACTCTTTAAGGAGGAGGTATTTTCAGAGTTCCATGCTGATTAGCCCTTGTGGCCTCTTACCAGCTCTACATTGGCATGTTTTTGAAGAACATCATGTGTGACCTCTGTGATCTGTCCCATCATTTCCCTACAAAGAAACTGGAGAAGCATCATTCCCTAGTGGCTCACAGCAAGGTCTGCTCAAAGTTCATGGTCCGTGCAACCTAGGATACCTTTGAAATGGCATCGAGAGCTTTTGCTTTGGGTATTGGCGCTTGGAGACTCACCTGGCTCCAGTACTCAGACCTGGAACAATCAATGCAGGACAAGCTTTCTGACGTGCCATGCCATGCCATGAAGAGAATCTGTTCGGGAGAAGAGGTCAAAGAGAAAGCTGACCTCATTAAAAAGCAGCATGTCATCCTTTATAATCTCTCAAGGTACACGTCTGAGCTGGCCTTCTATCACAGGAGGTACAAAGGAAAGGGCCAGAGAAAGACCTATTACTTTCAAAGATGTTGGTACTTTCTTGGGTCCCAAACCTCCAAACCAGAACAGGCTCCTTGACCACAACCATGGTGAGAAAAGCCTGAGAAAGCCCAGCCTGCTCCTTAGCCAAATCCAAGGCCGAGGTTTTGACTGGTAGAGTGGCTATGCTCTGAGAGAACCACAGGTTGACTCAGAGATCATCTGTGTGTCACCAATCCTCTAGTTCAGTCACTACTATGGTGGAAAGTCCACTACAATTTGCTCAAAGGTTGTTCCTTCCAAATTGCTCCACCTCAACATGTTTTAACAACAGACGCATCCAAATAGGGTTGGGGAGATCATCTCAATGGACTTTACACTCATCACAATTGGTCCTTCCAAGAAAGTCTCTTCAACCGCATGAATGGACGCTGGACAGGGATCTATTGGCCTGCATCTTTCGACAGCAGAGCACCCCCTTGATAGATATTTTTTCCACTCCGCAAAATGCCCAGGTGGACCAGTTCTGCTCCAGGGTAAGATCACACTACAGACTAGCCTCTGATATTGGGAGGAGGGTGTCTGTATGCATATCCTCCAATATCTCTCATTGCAAAGACCCTCCTGAAGCCCAAAACAGAAGGAGGTATAATGATTCTCATCGCTCCTTACTGGCCCAGACAGCCTTGGTTTCCTCTTCTGCTGCAGCTCTCCAGTCAAAAGCCACTCAGGCTGAGCCATGCAACAGATCTAATTTTGCAGAGAACAGGTTAATGTTGCACCCCAACATCCAGTCCTTGGCCCTCAAGGTGTGGATGTTGAGAGGCTAGAGTTATCCGAGCTCAACCTGCCCGCCGACCTAAGATGTCATGTGAACCGCCTTGAATTAATGATAAGGCGGTATACAAAACCTGTTAAATAAATAAATGTCCTTTTGGCCTCCAGGAGGGCCTCAACAAGAAGTCTTATTCCTGTAAATAGAGGAGGTTTGCTGTCTGGTGTAAGTGCCATGCCCTTGATCCTTTTGTCTCCCACACAAAAACTGCTTGAGTATCTCCTACACGTCTCTGAATCTGGACTTAAGTCCATTTCCATCAGGGTCCACTTCAGTGCAATTGGAGCTTATCAGGGTGTTGAAGGGAAGTCAATCTTGATACATCCTTTAATTGTTCGATTCATGTGGGGGTTGCTTCTCTTGAAGCTTCCCTACAAACCTCCTGCAGTGTCATAGGGCCTAAATGTGGTTCTTGAAAGCTCATGAAAGCTTCTTGTGAGCCACTCAGTTCCTGCCCTCTGAGGTTCTTGACCTGGAAGGTTTTGTTTTTGATGGCAGTCACTTCACAGCGCAGAGTGAGCAAGCTTCAGGCTCTCATAGTTCATCTGCCTTATACCATATTCCAACATAATAGAGTGTCCTCTGTACCATCCTAAATTCCTTCCAAAAGTGGTATCGGATTTCCATCTTCATCTTAAATCAGTCAGTTGTTCTACCAACATTTTCCCTAAAACCTCATGCCCACAAAGGGGAAGCTGCATTGCACATGTTGGACTGCAAACGAGCCTTAACCTTCTACTTGGAGCAGACAAAAGCCAATAGAAGGTCCATCCAGCTTTTTGTTTCTTTTGACTCCAGCAAGCTAGGGGCTGCTGTCTCCAAACACTCTCCTTCAATTTGGCTTGCAGACTGTATCTCTTTTGCTTATGTCCAGGCAGGCTTGAGCCTTGATGGCCATGTCACAGCTCACTGTATCAGAGCCATGGCTGCTTCAGTGGCCAACTTATGCTCAATCTCTATGGAAGAGATCTGCAGGACTGCAACGTGGTCTTTCGTCCACACATTCACATCTCACTATTGTCTAGATGAGGATTCCCAATCCGACAGCAGCTTCAGCCAATGTGTAATTCAGAATTTGTTTGGGGATTAGAATCCAATTCCATCATAAAAAAGGAAGAGAGAAATTTCTATTGTACATAGTTCTGTATCTTGAGTTGCTAAGGCCGGTTGCCATTAGGCAGATAGAATGTTGCCCCTGTAGGGCTTATCTGCTTTCTTATGGGCTTTCGGTAGCCTTTAGCTAGGGAGTACCATACATGAGGACTTTACTCCTGCTTGTCCATGGAGAAAAGGTAGATACTCATCTGTAGCAGATCTTCTCCGTGGACAACAGGAATAAGTCCTCACAACCCTCCCACCTCCCCTTGGAGTTATATTCTACTATAGCTATAGTATCAGACTAATCCAAGATGGTGCTGTGGTGGCAGGCAGAATGATGGTGCGCATGCGCAATGGAATCTTCCAAAAGCTTCCTCTAATAGCTGGGGAGCATTCCAACGTGGGGCTCCATCAGATGACGTCACTCATACATGAGGACTTATTCCTGCTGTCCACGGAGAAAATCTGTCACAGGCAAGTAACTACCTTTTCTGTATGCAGTAGTGGCGGCCAAGAAAGCAAGCAATGTTAGGATTCATTAGGAAAGTAATAGAGAATGAAACAAAGAATATCATAATGCCACTTCATCGCTCTATGGTGCGACCGCAACTTGAGTATTGTGTAAAATTCTGGTCACCACATCTCCCAAAAGAGATAACGGAATTAGAAAAGGAAAAGAGAAGGACAACCAAAATGATGATGAGAATGGAACTACTGCCCTGTGAGGAAAGGCTAAAGAAGTTAGAGATAGCTGAGGGGGAGTTATGATAAAGGTCAATAAAACTCTGAGTGATGAAATGGGTAAATGTGAATCAATTTTGTACTCTTTCAAAAATATTAGAGGTCAGGCCATCAAGTTACAAAGTAATACATTTTAAAACAAATAGGAGAAAATATTTTTCACTGAATGGTTTGGAATTCTTTGCCAGAGGATATAGTAAAAGCAGTTAATACGAGGTGTGATCAGAAAATATCGCGACTTGTACAATAAACCAAGAAGTATAACACTGATAAAACCCACTTCCTACAGCGTTCCTGCCACTGCTGGAAACAATTTTGAAATGCCTCTTTCATTATGCTGTGAAGCTGTTGTGTCAAATTTTGCTTAATGGTCTCCAAGTTGTTGAATCTCCTTCCTTTCAGTGGTAATTTCAGTTTTGGAAACAAGAAAAAGTCATAGGGTGTGAGGTCAGGTGAGTGCGGAGGCTGATGGACTTGCTCAATTTGGTGTTTGGCCAAGAACGTCTGGACAAGATGTGATGCATGAACAGGAGCGTTATCGTGATGAAGCAACCGTTCACCATTCCTGTGCAACTCTGGCCTCTAACGATGAACTTCATCTCTCAAACGAGTTAAAAATTTGATGTAGTACTCCTGATGAACAATACCCTGGTAATCAAAGAAAACTGTGAGCATGACCTTGACATTGCTTCTCACCTGACAAGCTTTCTTGGGTCTGGGTGAATTTAGAGTCTTTCATTGTGAGGATTGAGCCTTAGTTTCCGGGTCATACCCATAAACCTATGATTCACCACCAGTAATAATCTTTTTGAAATCTAGGTAATTTTCAATGCATTCCAACAACTTTCTTCTTTTTGGTCAGGAGACAGGAGTTTTGGTATGAATTTTGCACACACACGTCTCATCCCCAAATTGATAGTAAGAATGGACTCGACCCAAACCTGATGTCCATGTCCTCAGCAAGCTCCCTGATAGTGAATCAACGATTTGAGCATATTGCGGCACGCATTGCTTCAACTTATATTCATTCTTGTTCGTGGATGGCCTTCCAGAACATTCGTCACTGTCTACACTTTTGCGGCCCTTTATTGGCGACCTTTGATGCCTCAATAAAGTATTTCATCAATGTAACTCTCGCTGTCATGGATGTTTCTCAGCTTCGCCACCTCCTCTCTCAGTTCCTCTACTTGTTTCATGAAGGATTCAACTTGTAGACATCTTTCACACAGAACCAGTCCCTCACTTGGGATCAGGAGGTCCATCTGGAAAGAAGCAGAAGCTGCATAGGAGGCAACAGCTTTTGCAACACAAATTTTCTAGCCATACTTCAATTGTAGAAGCTTTGGTACCTATTGAAGGAAATGAGAAGAAGACCTACCAAAGTCCCTAATTTCCTCAGCTGTCCTTTTAAGACAAAAAGCAGCAAGCCTCTTTTTATGTGAGATCTAACACCTCTATTCTGATTGCTTTGGGGCAATTTCTCCAAATGGGTTAATTGTGTGCATACCATGACAGTCATGAACCTCACTTCTAAGTCAGGATATGTAGAGCATGATCTCAGTCTCTCAAATTTTGTTGCTAATGCTCAGTGTAGTACTTCCATTGTGCCAAAGAAAGCCTCCTTCTGGAGTTTGTAAGCTTCCTCTTTCTTCCAGTTTTTGGCAGATTCTTTTGTATACCCTCTTGATTTAAATATGAGGTTTGTAGCATAAAAGTAGCAGTACATTATCTCCTCCTCATCTGCCGAAGTCCACTTAACTATAGGTAATCCTCTTAATATTTTCATTAATTTCTGTGGTTTATCTCCTGTCACAGTGGATCCATGAACATGCTCACCATGGCCTTTATCCATGGCAGGGATGTTATCTTATTCCCTGTGTGAAGCCCTGCTTCTTTGCTCACCAATTGTTGGGGTATGGAGCAATTTCTTATCTCTTCAACCTACTAAAATCTGATTTATATGTTTGAGCTGTATAGTTTATTGTGCTGTCTTTGTAGAATTTCCTAATCAAAGTTCTTTGAAATAGAATTAATTGCTCACTTTTACTTGATATCCAAACATGGAATTATTAACTTCCTAGATTTTCCCTTCCAACCAAAACCACGTCTGTCTTAATCAGCCAGCTAATTGGTGAGTGGTTCTATATAGTAAGATGTTTCACATTGGGGTGGGTCGGAATTCAGAGTAGCTTCAAAGAGTGCCTTCCCACTTCTTTGAACTTGAAAGTTAGAGGAAAGAAAAAAAACAGCAGGAAAAAAGCTTTACCTGAAACAGAAAAATCCACTTTTTTGCAAACAATTACAAAAAATAGACCATTAATTTAAGCAGCAAAATATGTTATATAATAATCTCTCTCTTTTAAGAACTCTTAAGCAGAGAATTTGTAGCAAAAGTAAAATGATCTTGCATGGAATGAAGCCCCTTTAGGAGTGGCCAAAATGTAAGTCTTCAGATCTCCTTGTTTGTTTACAATAGGAAGAGCCCTGTCTGTGAGCCCTTCCTAGGGAAGGATGGAGGTTGTCTCTCTGGTTGAGCTGTCAGAGGTGCCATGGTCCCCTGGCTCCTGAATAAAAATCCCATAAACTGTTATTAAGGTAGACTTGAGAAAGGCACTGCTTATCCCTTGGAGTTGTGCAGCATGGAATCTTTAGCGAGCCTACCAGATATTTGTCCTATTTGCCACTGTTGGAAACAGAATGCTGGGCTTAATGGGCCATTGATATGATCCAGTATGACAATTTGTATGACGTGCTATTTTTTCTCTGGGAACAAGCAGGAAGTCAGTCCTCACATATGGGTGAGATCGGCACTGATGGAGCCCTTGCGAAAGCATCTCCCCAGCTTTCAAATTAAGCCTTCAGGAGATGCCATTACACATGGGTGATCCTCTTCCCGCCCAAGGGTGCCATCTTACTCAGTCTCCTTTTTCCATGGAGTCCCAAAGACATCTGTCTGCTTTCCCCCAGAAAAAGTTGATTTTTCTACCTGAGTTTCATATTCTTCTCTCCGGTCGTGCACCGGTACTCTTCTCGCCACCCGAGCCCGCTACTTCAGCATCGAGTTTCGGGTCCGTAACTCATTTTTCCCCTTTGGCACCTCCATGCCCTTTTTTCCAACTGGCAGCACTGCGGATCTTCGTCCTCGCCGGGGTAATTTTTTCACCCATGACTATCAGTGGCTTCAAGAAGTGTGATTGGTGTACAAAAATTATGTCACCGATCCACACGACTGCTGCCTGCACTGCCTCGGGCCAGACCATGACCCCGCGGTCTGTGGTCTTTGTGAAAAGATGTTCACCAAGGCCCTTAAGAGCCTGAGCAGCAGAACGATAAGTTTTTCCCTGAGTCACCGGCGCTTCCGAAGGCCAAAGCCCCATCTGAAGCCTCGGACTCCAGTGGCGCCCCTGTGGATCCCGGCCTTCAGAAAGGGGGTTTCCCTGGATGGTTCCGACAGGCCAGGTAAGCCCTGAGCTAGGTCCCGCAGTCCACGCCGCTCGTCCAAGGGCTTGGAGCAGGAGCGGCCTACCAAGGAAGGAATCACTCAGCAATTGGCCCCGGACATCTGAAGCCATCCTCATTGAGGACTCCTCTTCAGAGGAACTGGCACCAGACCCAAGTTCCTCGGTGCCTGCGCCGAGAGGTGGAGAGCCGTCTGGACTGGAGTCCAGAATGGCGGCCCTGGAGCTCAGCCTGTCTGCCTTCCTGGACCAGCAGTGGGCACTGATGCCTGGCACAGCCAGTTCATCCACACAGACCAGCGGGCCCTCAATGTCAAGGACATCCCCAGAGGCCGAGCCGATCCTCGAAGCCATACGGCCCCGAGTCAGTCCTCGTCCGAGGTCTTGATCTGGGTCGCATTCTACAGGACCGAGGTCTTCCCCGGCTAGTATGCACAAAACCAACCGAGGGGCCTCCGAGGGGTTCGGACCAGGCTCGGGCCTGGAACCTCCGGGTCACTCTCCCCTCAAATCTTCCACTGACTACTCGGAATGGGAGACCGAGGATGAGAAGCCCCCGACACCCGTCACTACCGCGATGTCCCCTTGGCCCAGTCTCCCTCTAAGTCTCAATGTAAGTCCCATGCCCAAGGACATGGCGTTCCTCGACTTTGTGCGGGACATGTCAAAGGCACTAGCGTTCCCGATGAAATCAGATTAGGACCCTCATAAGAAGGAACTAGAAATCCTCCAATACGAGATTCCACCGAGGGAATCGCTGATGGTGCCCATTCCACCTATTCTAGAATGGCTCATGCTCCAAATGTGAGAAACACCGGCGTCAGTGCCCATCATGAGCAAACGGCTCTACATACTGTATCGGGTCCGCCGGAGCCCAAGCTTCCAAAAGGCACAGCTGCTGCATAACTCCATGATGGTGGAGTCGGCCATGCGTCGGCGGAAGAGCCAGAAGGCGCACTCCTGGGTGCCCCTGGGTAGGGAGGCCTGCTCCTTCAACGCCCTCAGCAGAAAGTGCTACCAGGGCTCGATGCTTATCGGCTGGATCCAGGCCTACCAGCTGTACAGGGTATGTAGCTGAGAGACCTGGCAAAGGAACTTGGATTCTCAGCTGGTCTCTCCAAGGAACCCCTGCAGTTCAGGAACCTGGCGAAAGCCGTCCATGAGTGCTCCAATTTCATAACTCGAGCAGCCTACGACAGCTTTGAGTTGGTGGCTAGAGTAGCCACGGCGGGCATCGGTGCCTGGCACCAAGCCTGGCTAGAGTCTTCCAACCTCAAGCAATGGGTTCAGGACAAATTGGTCGATGTCCCATGCCAAGGGGAGAACCTCTTTGGCATTCGTCTTCCCCTACCTGGACGACTGGCTTATAAAAGGAGGCACGGCTGCCAAGGTGCAGAGAGCTATGGCTCACACCATCCACATCCAACAAAATCTGGGGTTTGTGATAAATCACCTCAAGCCCCATATTCTCCCGACACAAGGTCTGGAGTTCATAGGGGCAAAGCTGGACACGGTCCGGACAAAGGCATTCCTCCCCCTGGATCGGGCCGACCGCTCAGGGCATTGGCTGCGGATGTGCAACATCGTCCTTCCGTGGCGGCTTGGCTTCCGCTGTGCCTACTCGGCCACATGGCCTCCACGGTCCATGTCATCCTGGATGCCCGTCTGCACATGAGGGTTGTCCAGTGGTGTCTTCGAGACCAGTGGACACAGTTCACGGTGCAGCTCCAAGACAGAGTCTTAGTGACCCACCAGCTAGCAGACTCCCTAACGTGGTGGCAAGATCCACAACACCTTCTGGCGGGTATGCCTTTCCAAGCCCCAAGTCCTCTAAGGGTTCTCACAACGGACGCCTCCATGCTGAGATGGGGAGCCCACTGCGAGGAACTTTGTACCCAGTGCAGCTAGTCACAGGCCGAGGGCTACCATCAGATCAACCTTCTGGAGTTCTGGGCAATATATCTAGCCCTGCAAGCTTTTTGCCACCATCTAAGGCACCAGCCGGTGCTGATCCAAACAAGCAACCAAGTGCGATGTTCCACATGAGCAAGCAAGGGGGCACGGGATCTTGCATCCTTTGCCGCTAAGTGATGACCATCTGCTCTTACACAGCTCGCCAAGGCATGCTCCTATGGGCGATATATCTACCAGGCCAGGACAATGCCTTGGTGGACAAACTGAGCAGGATTCTCCAACCATATGAGTGGTAGCAGGATCCCAGAGTGGCCACCCAGCTCTGGGAGGTGCCTAAATCTTTTTCCTGGGTGGTGGTTCCTAATTTGGAACCTTGCATCGTGTAATCATATTTTGGGTTGTTCTTTCCCTTGTCCATATTAAATTCCGTACTGTACCATACGGTACCTAATACTACCATCTACTAGCTCTCTCTCACACAGGCCTCCCATACAATCAACTCTCACACAAAAGACATATAATGGCCCCCATAAAAATTAAAACCCTGCCCCTCATTCTCCTACTAATAGCTCTCCTATTACAACAAATCTTCACACATAAATCCAACCACCTCCCTTGTAACAGCATCCCCATCATCCATAACCCCAACCGAAACTTAACACGCTCCCCATTACACAATCACCCATTTAACCAGCACTCACACAACAATACCCACAGACACTATCCCAGAATAATTCAGATAAACCATAAACAGCACAACAACAAAATCAACCCCCCCTACATAGTCACCAAATTAAAACTCATCTTAATAAACATTTGTTCCATACAAAACAAGATACCAATTGTTAATGACATAATAAGAGATAAAAAACCCGACATCTTTTTCATTACTGAGACTTGGCTAACACCTACAGACACAATATTATTAAACCAACTCCCCATATCACAATATGATGTATTCAACTGCCACCGTGATATAAAAAGAGGAGGTGGCACACTCATACTCACTAAAAAAGACTTACAATACACTCTAACGAACTCAAACAATGTTGAAGGCATGGACATCATCAACATTGAAAATAGAACCCTAGCATTCACCCTAATCTAGAGACCCCCCATCAGCGGATCAGAAAAACCTTTTCCCCATCCTTGAACTCGCATGTACAGCATCTCGGAGCAAACCCCTCATAATCCTAGGTGACCTTAACCTCCCATCCCTAAACCAATTCCAAATGGACAACTTCATAGACTCTGACACAAATGGGATTTAACCAGATAATCCATACCCCCACCCACACTAAAGGAAACTCATTAGATCTCATCTTCCTCCCTACCCCTTTTAATCTCCATCAACTATACACTCCCCCAATAATAACAGAAGTACCATGGTCTGACCATCACCTGATAACCTTACACCTCCTAGCACAAACACCCTCAAAATCTGCAAACATAACATCACACCACTCACGTTTTACCCGCTTTGATAACAATATATTCCTTGAAAAGGTATTGCCTAAACTTACTACAAACCTAACAGACATCAATTCAACTATAGAGAATTGGAACCAAACAATCCATGAAGCAGCCACCCCCACAGGAACCACGCAGAAGAGAATGAAAAAATCTGAAAAATGGTTCACAAAAGACCTTGCCCTGCTAAAAAAGCAACTAAGAAAACAAGAAAAAACTGGAGAAAAGCAAAATCAAATGATGATAAAACCAAATACATAAATATACTTAATGACTATAAGAATGCAATTAACAAATCAAAAAGGGACTACTATTCCAAAGTAATAAATCTCTCCCTCAATTGGCCTTCACAATTGTGAAATCTCTCCCTCAATCGGTTTTCACAATTGTGAAAACACTAACAAAAACACACAACCCAGAACCTAATCAAGACACGATAAATGTACAAACCCTAGCATCACATTTTGCTGAAAAACTAAAAAAATCCCTCATACTCCAACCATAACACTAAAATCAAATAATGACAATAACTATGAATGGACAACCTTCCACATGGTTGAACGAAAACACCTCCTTAAAATTATAACAATGATCAACACCACAACCTCCCCACTCGACCCATGCCCAGTGTCATGGATCAAATCCACTAAGGACTTTCTTGCTGAAAACATCCAATACATAGTGAGCTATTAAACTATGTAGACATTGCGGGAGTCCCAAAGTTATTTCATCAATTCGCTCACAAAGCACACAGATAACAGAGACATCAGAAATAGCCACAAACAATTTGAATAGTTTACAATAACCATGGCACTCTTCCCAGTACATTTCTACATTTAAAACAAACCTCTCACTGCGATAATGTGGAAGCTACGCAATAGCAACATTTTGGGAAACAAATTGCAGTTGAGACAGATTTAACCCTCAAACCTAACTTAGCAATATAAGCTCTGACCAATAACATACTTAATTTAATCTACATTAAAAACAAATCATTCACACAATAAACTAAAGAGGAATGGTTGAGTCTTACATCAAATAATGCAGTTCCTAGGGCCGGTGCAAATATGCAAGACTAACCTTCAAAAAGAACAAATAAAAACAAAGTTGCTTGCCAAGTCATACTGAGAATACGCAGGTCGCAAATCTACAACAAAAATCCAGGGAGAAATTGGCAAAATCTATAAGCCTTACCGTCAGCCTTCCGCAGACAGTCTCACCTTTAGCACAGGAAGAACTGAAGTCTTACATAATGAAGTGACACTTTGTGTCTGGAGATCTTCAAGCATAGAACAACTTTCTTCACCAGCGGCTACTGGCAGTGGACACAGCTTGAGTCTAGGAAACTGAATTCCAGGTTTCATGATGATCCGCACAGCGGGATAGAAAGGCATCCGATATCTGATCCCAGCATTGTCCATAAAGAAGAAGAAAGCTCTCCAGGATGAATGATTTCTGGAGATCTGCAGAACACGGCACTTCAGAAAGAATACAGCCGGTCTTCACACTCAGCCAGGATAGAGTGCAATCAGCAGCTTCCGGAGTTCTCTGACCATCAAGACTCCGATTCCGGAGACAGTCTCGCTGCAAATGCTCAATAACAAGCTTATCTGAACTGTCTCGCTGAGGATTCCTATGACCTTCTCTTGCTCCGATCCTACCCTCCCCCTGCTCCTGGGAGGTTACATAGGAATCTACAAGTTGAGCAATTTAGTCATTTCATATCAAGTGTTGGCTTACTGTACTGAAACTTACAGCAGCTATTCTAGCCGGCCAATCTGTCATTGAAGCTTTTAAAAAAAAAAATACCTTTTACTCACGGGATTAAACCATTTACAAAAACAATTGGTGAATCCTGCCTTAAAGATGTTAATCTCAACCAATCCTTTCACAAATTTGCATACTACTGTAAGTGATTCTAACAGAAAATCATATTTTTTTCTTTTATTAACCACTAAAACAAAATTATCTCTTTGAGTTTTCTCTTGGAAATTTATCACAGGATATGTCACAAACTGGATAAAAAATCAGCTGGGTTATAAAACGCAGTTCTAAGCAAATTATCTAAAGCAGCCCAAGTAAAACATGAACTATTATGCTGACGTAAAACAGTTTGAAGAAAACTTATAGCACCATGTAATTGAATACATTTCTCTCTATAGGTCATAAAAGGCTTATTCAGATCCTTTTCAATATCATCAACAAGTTTACTAGAAATTCCCAATTCCTTTGTAGCAGAAATATCATTTATTTTATTTATTTATTTAGTAACACTTATATACCGCTACTTCCAGCGATCAGAAGCGGTTTGATTACATCTTTGGGATTTGTCAAAAATCAAGACAGAGAAGTTGGGGCATATATACAATAGTTCAGAGGTAAATCGCAGCACACAGAATATGGTCTCGAGATTGGCCTAGACATATTTACATAATTTTACAAAAGGGATTCTACTTAAACATATTTACATTTTACATATAACTATTCACTTCAACTTTTATCCCTTTGGGATTTACTACTGGTTGTAGTAACATTGGAATAGATGCGTTTTTAATTTCTTCCTGAAATCAACTATGTCTTTAATTGCTCGCAGCTCATATGGCAGGTGGTTCCATAAGGTTGGGGCATAGAATGAAAATGCTCTGCGGCTAGTACTGGCTTTTACCTGTCTGATGATGTTTGGAACTTGTAGCGTGTCTAAGTTGATAGTTCTCCTGTCTCTGGTGTTGGGTTGCTTGCAGATAAGGGTTGAAAGGAATGATGGGGCTAGGTTATGAATGAGTTTGAACGTTGTTACCAATGTTTTATATTGTATCCTGGCAGCAATGGGTAGCCAGTGTAGTTCGATCAATACGGGTGTAATGTGTTCAGTTATGCTTGATCGCATGATGATCCTCGCCGCCACATTTTGTGCCAATTGCAAGATATTTGTGGTTTTCTTTGGCAGACCCTGTAGGATGGCGTTACAGTAGTCTAAGTGAGGCATGATGAGTGCTTGCGCAACAGACCGGAAATCACATGGTTCAAGTATATTCCGCAGGAGTCGTAACACTCTAAGTTTGTGAAAAATGGCCTTGTTGGTGTTGCTCAGGTGTTTTTCCATCTTTAGTTTGCTGTCGATTGTGACTCCCAGATACTTGATCTCATTCTTAGTGTTGTAAGTGTTGTTACACAGTGTGATTGTTGGAGGAGGTTCGAAGTCAGGTTTACTGGATATGTACATCACAGGTACATCTGGTTTACTGGATATGTACATCACTTCCGTTTTCTTGTGGTTAATCGACATATTGTTTTGTTGTAGCCAGCCTAACATCTCGCCCAGGCAGGTTTCGAGCTGAGTATATTTAGGGTCTGCGGCATCTACTTGTGTGTACAGCATAATATCATCTGCGTAAATGTGATAATTGATGTCATGTTTCCTGAAAATGCCACTGAGAGGTTGCATGTAAATGTTAGAGTAGTGCCGAGAGGGCCGAACCCTGTGGTATGCCTTGAGTTTGAGTGAAAGCTTCTGCTTTTTTGCCGTTGAATTGGACCTGCAGCGTTCTATTCGTTATGTAAGATGATAACCATTTCGGGGGGGTTCCCAATATTCCAATTGATTCCAGCTTGTCAAGGAGGATTCCGTGATGGACAGTATCAAAAGCGGCAGAGATGTCAATGAAAATGAGAATAAACATTTTCTTTCTGTCTTCGAGGCCTTTGAGGAGGTTGTTAAGCAGGGCCAATAGAAGAGTTTCGACCCCATGGTTTTTTCTGAACCCGTATTGCTGACTGTCCAAGGTTTCATGGTCATCGAGGTGGTCTTGAAGTTGGATGAGGGCTGCCTTCTCTATGATCTTTGCTAGGAAAGATATGCTAGAGATTGGGCGGTAAGATGTTGGGTCCTCTTTGTTGAGTGAGCTGTTTTTCAGAATCGGTCTAATTATGGACTTCTTGAGCTGGTTAGGCATGATTCCTTGACACAGTGATTGGTTCACAATGTGTGAGACCTGGTGGACAATATCCTTTTTTGCCGCCTTGATCCACGCAGCTGGGCAGGGATCTAGCGGGGAGGTGGTGGTGTTGATACTGGTTATTATTTCAATAGTTTGTTTATCATCAATTTTGTGAAACTCGTGCCATGTCTGTTCTTGTTCCACTTCAGTTTTCAGATGTGATGTGTCAACACAGAGATTGGGTGATGTTGTTGTCAGCTTGCTTGCATAATGGTTTGCGAGAGTTTGCGGATGGATAGTGTTACCATGTTCCGGCTGGGACGTTTTAGTTAGTGATTTCACTAGTTGAAATAGTTCACGCGGTTTGTTGATAGCTTTATTTAGCAGGGTGGTGTGGTGCGTCCTTTTTGCAGCATCTACCTCTTCTTTGTACTTCGAAAGGAAGTTGAGGTACTCAGCTCGGTGTTCAATAGATTTGCTATGTCTCCATTTTTTTTTCACACTTTCTTAGTTCTCTCTTCATTTTAGTCAGCTTTGCTGTGTACCAGGGTTCAGATTTGAGTTTGACCGGGATTGATGTATTTTTCCATTTAGGGTTCGCTGTAGTCTGAATTCCAATGTCCCAGCTGTTTGTTAGTGCATCGAGGTCTGTACTTTCCAGGTCAATGTGCGCCTTGATGCTGCTTGTAAGACATTCCAGGTTTAGTTTGTAGAAACTTCTCTGTTGGTGCATTTCTCGTTGTGCTTTCGCGTCTTTTGGTAACGAAGGTAGTTTTATCTGCATATCGATTTGGTGATGGTCAGACCAAGGTACTGCTTTGATCTTGAACAAAGGCTTCTCGTCGTTGCACTGTTTACTCGTGGGAGTGAAGACCATGTCCAGGATATGGCCCTTTTCATGGGTGGGCTCATTTATTATCTGCTGATATCCTAGTTGGGACATAGCTTCCAGGAAGGTGTTGGCGTGCGCTGCTGTTGTTGATGCCAGGTTTAGGTCGCCTAGGATGATTTGGAATTTCTTTGGTTGTGTTGAGGAAATGTTTTCTAAAGCTGCAGCAAGTATTTCATGATGCGGCGAGGGGGATCTGTATATTAGGCAGATGGACACTGCTGGGTTCTCCACTTTGAGCAGGTCTATGTCTGGGTTTGAGTCCAGGGACGTGCATGAGAGTTGCAGGTTGGATTTAGCAATTATGAGCACTCCTCCACCTCTTTTGTTGGAGCGAGGGCAGTTATACAGGTTGTATCCGGGTCTGCTTATCTGGTTCAATAAGGCTGCATCGGTGTCAGTGATCCAGGTTTCTGTTACACAGAGGATGTCAGGTTGCTCGTCTTTGATGATGTCATAGAGAATGTGTGTCTTGTTTCTGATTGATCGAGCATTGATGAGTGTGATGTTGCAGACCACCAGCGGTGTTTGCGGAGTCTTGTTGTGTGTATCGTGGAGCAGGAAGGGCTTGCTTACACGTGTTCTTGTAGTTTTTGGTTTGTGGTGCTTCCGTGTTCTATTTTGACTGTTGTTTGAGGGCCTTGGATAAGTCGTGTATGTTGATATTATTCTGGTTGTGCGGTAGAGTGTGAGTAGGGGTGGTTTAGGAGTGTGGATGGTGTAGAGGATGTAGAGTGGACTGCATAGTAGTGGCAGGGATTGGTACAGGTTTGTGTTGAGGGCATATGCTGGGATTAGAGTGATCAGACATATTCCAAGGGAAAGGTTTAGTATATTCATATCGCAATGTGAGTGGAGTAACACAATTGATTAGACTACAAATGCTGGTCACAGGCTGAGGGTTGGCTTCTGCAATATTAGTTTCGGGGACAGCAGTAAGAGTATCAATATTAGCAAGTATCAGTAACAGTCATATTGGTGAAGTCAGTATAAGTAGCAAGTAACAGTAGTTAGCAATAAGTAACAAACTTAGCAAGTATCGGTCACAGTCAGCATCGGCAGAACGTATTGGTATTAGTAGCAAATATTAGCAGACAACAGCAGTAGCAATCAAGGGATATTTGACCTTAGCAGTCTCTTAATGGTCCGGTTGTGTTGGCCGGTAACGTCAGTGTCTTAGCTATGTTCCTTCATGGAGCACGTTCGAGGGTTGCTATTATGGGTGCAGCTTACCTCCTGGTGTGTGACTTGAGCGTTCGATGGCCTTCTTGCGTTTCACGGTGTTTGGGATTTGGCTCCTGTGTTGCTGGTGCCGATGGTCGCGGGACTCTCCTTCCCGCCTTAGTTCCACCGCCTAAGGGCCATGCCAAAGGGCCCTCTGGCGAGGCCCTCAGGCGCGGGCCCGCAAGGCGCGGGCGCACCCAGCAGGGATGCCGCTTAAATATCAAAATCGGGCGCCTGCAGCTTCTCCCACTGCCCCGATTAGGCAGGAGTTTGTGTGCTGGTCAGCGGGCGGCAAAGCGGTTCCCTCAAGCAGGGATGCCGCGTAAATATCAAAATTGGGCGCCTGCAGTTTCTCCCACTGCCCCGATTAGGTAGGAGTTTGTGTGCTGGTCGGCGGGCGGCAAAGCGGTTCCCTCAAGCAGGGATGCCGCTTAAATATCAAAATCGGGCGCCGGGAGGAAATCACGAGTTTGCTGCCCATATTATCACATGCTGAGGAGTTCAGAATTTGTTAGGAAGTGTATTCACTTAGTCCACAACTGAAGAGTGTTGTCTCTGTGAAGAACAATTGCATCAACAGCATGTCTTATCTGCTTGACTTTTTTTTTCTATGGTGTGCAGTATCTCTCAATAAAATCACATCCAGGGGGGAGGATCCAAGGAATCTATTATATGTACAGTACATGCTATTTCACGACTAAGAAGGGCATTCATTTCTCTGAGCTGAGAAACATTGCAAGTACCAAAATTCTCAATTTGTGCATTCCCCAATATTCTTTGCTTATTCCTTATCTCTTCCCTTAATTTCACTGCACGAGTGACTATCTTCCTCTCAGAAACTACATAATTCTCAGAACAAACAGGGGAAGACGTCGGGAATACACCTGGAACCCCCCTTCCAGCTCCAATTGCAGCCACCTCTGCATCATACTCTGGAGAAAAAATGACTGGGACCTTCCCTGCCCAGGCATTACCAATCTCTTTCTCCTGTGGGTCACCCGTTTTACCAGCATTCTGTAATATAAACAAATCATTTCTCATAACATGTGCCATGCGCTGCCACCAACCAAACACCAGCCCTTCACGGGCATCACATACTCTGTGTTTAGCCTGCAAAGCACATTTCAGATAACAAAGCTTATCTATAGAAAATGTTCCCTCCAAAGGAAACTGTAAAAGCACATTATCACTAGTCACTGCATACCAGTGCACAACATAATTAGTAGCTATATCCCCATACTTCTCATGCATACAATAAGAAGGGCTACCTTTCTGAAGAGCTAAACCCATAGCCTTAACATGCCATTCACACAATTGAGACAACTCTTGTTTACCTAACAGATTGCTCATTGCTGGCACCATATAATACTCACAAACACCTTCCGCCCTTGCCAGGAATGTTGGAATCTGTAGAACGGACATGGCACCAACTGTGGGCTTTCTTAGCCCCCTCCTCACCAGCAACCTTGCAGGGCTCTTGGAGCTACAGAAGACTACATTCAAAACAATGGGAAGGTAATCTAAAAGACAGCAATAAAATACACACATCTATATACATACACCAAAGCTTTAGTGGAGAGAAACAAATAGAACCAAGTTCTCCTTGTTTACTCTAACTACTAGCCATGGTTCACTTTATTTATAAGGCTCTTTTGGATGATACAGCATAATTTCACGTTATTATTACACGTCAGACATTACGCATTTATCATATCGTAGGTCAACTTCTAATCAGTGTAGGTCAATATGAAGAGACATACATGGATTCCAAGACATAACTGTTTACTGCTGACTAGGTCAGTATGAGGAGACATACACATATTCCAAGACATAACTGTTTACTGCTGACTGCTTGCTATCTACTAACCCTGAGACTGCAAGGCTAGAGTACAAGCTGCCCTTTCTTGTTTACAGGTCATGTACCTCTTCACCTACTTAGTAAGCATTTATATGAAGTTTATTTCTAAGCAAGGTTCTGAACAGAATTAACTCTTTCTCAGGTTTAGTCAGTCTAATAGTGTACACTACCCTGTACAAACAAACATGCTTTCACAAAACACCTATACCTGTTAAAAAGGAGGTAAAGTACCTAGGACTAATATTAGACCACTCACTCACCATGCTTCCTCACATAAAACAGACAGTAAAAACGATATTCTACAAACTTAAGACAATACAACACCTAAGACCCCTACTCGCCGCACATGATTTTAGATCAGTAGTCAGTACCCTCATCACCCCCCCCCACTTCGACTATTGTAATCTCCTAAATGGTTTACCGCTAAAGAGCATCTACCTACTACAAAGAGCCCAAAACATATGCGCCAAGATGATCACAAAAGCTAAACAGACCACGTGACCCCAATACTGTTAGACTTGCATTGGCTCCCTATAAGTAGCCGAATAAAATATAAAATCCTACTAACTACCTTCAAACTCCTTAATAACATCTCCCCCTCACACCTGTCTACCCTAATACACCCCCCATCAGAAACTAGAATGCGCAGACAAAACGCAACCCATTCTCTCAACATAAAAACAACCTTCAGAAAAACTAAAGCAACTACAAGTGATAGGGCCTTCTCCTTCGCTGCCTCTACTCTCTGGAACAAACTCCCACTAACCCTTCGCATGATAAAAGACCTTCATCAATTCAAAAAAGAACTTAAAACCTACCTCTTCACGAACCATTTTGAAATCCCCTATCAACAGAGAACCTCTCCCCAACAATCACAGAAACACATCCACAGTACTCAAGATAGGACAAACGACTAACACAAGAAAACCTTACAGTACTTATCCATTCCACCCAATACGGAAAAGTCTTATCCAAACTGTTGTTTTACTGCTCTTGTAAATAATCAGTTCTGTTATGTTCCATGTAATATTACCTGTATATAGTTAAAAACTCTGTTCCATGTAAAGTATACAGAAGTATACAAAATTGTGTTAACTGTTCCATGTAAACCGCCCTTGATCTCTGGAAGGGACGGTATAGAAGAAATTGTTAAATAAATAAAATAAAAAAATAAAATAGATTTCATCTGCCATTTCGATGCCCTGTCTTCCAATTTTTCAAGGTCCTCTTGCAATTTTTCACAATCCTCATGGATTTTAACAACTTTGAATAAATTGTCATATCTGCAAATTTGATAACCTCACTTATTATTCCCATTTCCAGGTCATTTATGAATATGTTAAAGCAGCGGATCCAGCACAGATCCTTGGGGTACTCCACTATTCACCTTTCTCCAATGGGAAAATTGGCCATTTCACACTTCTCAGGGTGAAAAAAGAAAGACCAACAAAGGCAATGGGAGTAATTCTCTGAAACCTCTTTAGCAGACAACAAAACAATGAGGCAGGTCAGGGGACAGCCAGCAAGGCATTATAGAATTAAAAAGGGCTGCCAACTCTGAATCTGAAGGAAAGGGCCCGATTCTGTCTGGACGTAGATCCCCTCTGTGCATCCAGTCTGAACCGGACGCACAGAGGGGATCGCAATTCTGATCCCACGGGGCACGTCTAGCCCCGCGGGATCAGAATCATGAACTGTCCTGCAGGTGCAGACCAGGACAGCTATTCTGTCCGGCCTGCACGTGCAGGACTGCACCCGGCTAATTCAGTCAGGGCATTTAAATGGAGCCGCGGCACCATGGCGTCATGTTGCTATAACACCGTGGCTCCATTTAAAAGCCATGATGCTGGCCACCGACCAAAATGGTACATTCTCTGCAGCACGATCCAGCCTCCGAAGGACAAGGTCGGGCTGCGGGGAATGTCCCCTGGCCCCCCCAGCTCCTTCCGCGCCCCGAATGTTTAAAAAAAAAAAAAGAAACATCCAGGGGAGTTATTCCACCTCGGAGGTAGAATAACTTCCCCAGCCATTTCGCTGGCCCTGGACGTACAGGGCCGACATTAGATTCGGCCCTGTATGTCCAGGGCCGGCGACCTGCCCACTCTTTGCCCCCAGACTGTCCCTTCTCTGCCTGCAACTAACTTCCCCGCACAACCGGCGGGGAAGTTAGTCAGAGGCTGAAGCCGGCACGAATAGCGAGGCTGGACGCCAGAATGACCCCCAAAATGTCTTCCTTAGCCCATACCTTTTTGAAGACCCTTCTACCACTATTTCTTAATGAGGTGCATGCTGCTCACGATCGTGGTCTCTTTACTGTTGCTGTCTCTCTCGATCTTTCTGCAGCATTTGATTTGGTAGATCACTGCACCCTTCTCACCCGTCTTCACGATGCTGGCCTCTCTGGGACTGTTCTTCATTGGTTCCGCTCTTTTCTTTCCTGTCGTTCCTTTTCAGTGGCTGTTGGGTCTGCTTCCTCGCCCTCCACTTCCCTTACCTGTGGTGTGCCTCAGGGATCTGTCCTTGCTCCTCTCCTTTTTAACGTCTTCCTGGCTCCTCTCGCACTTGTGGTCCAGCAGTTTGGTATCTCTGCGTACTATTACGCGGATGATATCATACTGCTGCACCACACTGATTCACATACACCCGATATTTCTCCTCTTAATCTCTGTCTCTCTGCTGTTGCTTCTTGGTTCACCTCTAATTTTCTTCAGGTTAATCCTACTAAGTCATTTGCCATATGGTTTACCCTCGGAAGCCCTTCCCCCACCTGTGCTCCTTCCCTCTCTTCCCAGCCCATTCCTCTTGTCTCCTCTCTTAGGTATCTTGGTGTTATTCTCGACTCCTCTCTTTCATTCAAAGAACACATTACTTCCATAGTTCAACGTTCATTTCTATCCCTCAAACAACTTCGGTCTGTGCGCCCTTTTCTTTCGTCCTCTGCTTTTGCTACCCTTATTCTCTCTTTTATAATCTCCCGACTCGATTACTGTAATGTTTCTCTAGCTGGCCTACCACAATCTCAACTCTCCCGTTTACAACGTGTCCAGAATGCAGCTGTCCGTCTACTATCCTGTGCTTCCCGTTATGACCACGTCACTCCCCTACTTTTGCACCATCATTGGTTACCGGTTTCCTTTCGGGTACAGTATAAGGTTCTCACGTTTGTGCACAGGGTGACTCACGCAGGTACCCCTCTTTACCTTGCTGATCTTCTTCATTTCCGCACTCCTCATCGCCTGCTCCGTTCTATCCACGTTAATCGATTGGCCCTTCCTTCTCCTTCTCAAGCTCACCTGGAGTCAACACGCTCTTCGGCTTTCTATTTTCTGGGTCCTAGGCTTTGGAACTCGCTTCCCCCCCCCCCCCTTCGTGCAGAGCACTCATACCAAGCTTTCAAACAACAACTAAAAACCCATTTGTTTTGTCTGGCGTTTGACCTCCCTTCCCCGTCTTTGTCTCCCTCTCCCTCCTCTTGTTGATGTTTTCTTTTTGCTGTGCTTGCTATCCTCTGTTTCTTTTCTGTCCTTTTAATGATTTTAATTGGCGTTCTTTTTCATTTTTCTGACGGCCTGTATTGTATTTTATTCTTTTAACTTGTAAACCGCCTAGACGCCATTGGTATGGGGCGGTATAGAAAGAATTTTAATAAACATAAACATAGGAATGTTAATGAAAAGCCTGTTTTGCCTTTCCCGCTATCTATTCTTTTTTCTCTTTTGCTGATAGTCTAGCTTGTTTTTCCACTTAGGAAATACCCAGAGTAGTTTTCTTTTGGCCCATTAAAACATTTTTATTTTTAGTTGTTGGAGCCATGAAGCTGTTCCTGCTGGCAGAAAGATATTAATTCTGAGCATGCGCAGAAGCAGCCAAAGAGAGGGGCCTGGGAGGAAATCACGAGTTTGCTGCCCATATTATCACATGCTGAGGAGTTCAGAATTTGTTAGGAAGTGTATTCACTTAGTCCACAACTGAAGAGTGTTGTCTCTGTGAAGAACAATTGCATCAACAGCATGTCTTATCTGCTTGACATTTTTTTTCTATGGTGTGCAGTATCTCTCAATAAAATCACATCCAGGGGGGAGGATCCAAGATGGCCACCGAGTGAAGACGCGCTCCGGTGGTGTGCGGATGGTGTGGAACACTGATTCCTGGTTTTCTTGTTTCTAGTAGCTTTTTTCTTCTACAATGGGGAAGAGGAAAGGGAAAGTTACTTGCCCTGAAGAGAAGCTTCTCCCTAACCAGCCGCCCATTACCAATTTCGTGACCGTCGGCACAACACAACAATCTGCCGGGGAGCCATTCGGAGCTGACCAGAAGGCGGTCTTTTCGACGTCAGATGCGAGTCTGAGCCCCGAGCAGCGCGCTCCTCCAGATGAGCCTTCTTTGCTGCTTGCTGACTTAGCACATCGACTGGTGCAGAATCCTAAGGGGGTTGCTGCTTTACAGTCGTCTTCAGGGGTGTTGCTGAGCTCACGGGAACCGTTGGCTGGTGTTGGAGCTGTGGAAGCTACTACCACAATTGCACCAGTCGCTGAGGCTGGAGCTCTGATTACCCCGGTGTCCTCTGGGATGGGGGCTGCTGTTTCGGGGAGTGTGGGGAACTTGGCAGGATCCACGGCCTTCAGTCCCCTGGTGAAACCAGCTGTGGTAACTTTGGATTCCATCTGGACTGCGATAACATCGTTGGAACACTCTGTCTCCAATCGGTTAAACATCGTGGAGAAAATTGCCAAGGAGTCATGGACGAGGTTGGAACAGCAGGAACAAACTATTAAGGACTCTATCCAAACACTTGGAAATTTAACTGGACAAATTTCAAATATTTCGTCGCAGTGCTCCTCCTTTGTTAAGGACAGCGCTGCTATTCATGCTAAGTTGGAGAGGTTAGAAAACTTCTCCAAACGTTTGAATCTACGTTTTGTTAATTTTCCAGTGTCTACAATTGTTTCCCCCGTAGAGTTATTTAAAAAGTAGTTGTTGGAGATTTTGGGGATGCCTGAAGCTGCCCTCCCTCCCACCTCAAAAATTTATTATTTACCTATAAAGAAACGCGTATCGTCTAGCGTTGTTGATATTGAGGAGGTTGTTCAGAGGGAAAGTTTGGATGTTCTGAATCTCTCCCAAGTGCTGGAATCTTCTAATGAGGAGGTTATGACGAGGGCGACTCTTATGGTGGGGTTTTTACTGGAACCTGATAAAGTGTCAACCTTAAAGTTATTTTTTAGGATTTCTGATAAGCATCTCCAGGAACAAACAGGAATAAGTCCTCACTTATGGGTACGTCGGAACCGACGGAGCCTGCGCGGGAAAGCTCCCCAGCTTCCCAGAAAGGAAGCTTTTGGGGCCTCCCACTGCACATGCGCGCTGCCTTCCCGCCTTCCTGACCAGCTCTCCTCAGTTTCTCTTTTTCCGCGGAGCCAGCAGGTCGTGTTCCTGTCACCGCTGAAGAAATTGTTATTTTAGTTTCTTTCTTTAGACCGCGTACCTGCCTTCCCCATACCGAAACCGGTACCGCCGGTCTCTCTTTTCTTTTCTTTCTAAAAAAAAAAAAAAAAAAAAGCTTTTATTTTTTTAGCACAACTTGGTGACTTCTGTTAGGCCTCAGGCCTACACAAAATCTCCTCATGGAGAAACCAGCTCCTGGTTTCAATTAGTGTACCAAGTGTAGTGCTGTTATTTCTGTTACAGACACCCATGACTGGTGTCTTAAATGTTTGGGGCCTGACCACTCCATTCCGGACTGCCCATCCTGCTCCCAGATGTCTAAACGTGGTTTGCAGAACCGGGCCAACAAATTCCATGTGCTGTTTGCTTCAGATAATCCAGCATCACAGTCATCCAGGTCTTCCTCTCCGGATGGATCTCAGGTAACCAAACCTTCTTCGGGCAGGTCCTCAAAGAGCAAATCTCCTTCAAAGTATCGAGAGGCTCTCAATTTTGAATCTGAGGACCATGCCCCAGCCAAACAACCCCGGCGGGAAGCTCTGGCTTCCAAAGCACCATCTATGGGGTTACAGGTTGACATCAATGGCACGGCCTCGACCGATCACCTGTTAGACTGCTCTGGGGTACCGGCCCATGCCGGTACCGACATCCAGGCAGCAGTGGCGTCTATGGACAATACTGTTCAGACCATGCAGCAGGCCATCCTGGCTTTCCTTAAGGCTGCGACGCCCTCGGTACCGCATCCAGCGGTTCCGGGTCCGGTTCCGGTACTGGCTTCCATACCGGAACCGAGGCCATCGTCTTCCAGACGCAGATCGGTGCATGCCGGATCCGGGTTTTCACCCGATACCGATCCCATGCCCGGTACGCCCGATGTCGATACCGACCGGTATGCGTATCGTGCGTTGGAAGCGAATAGAGGATACTCTGATTCCTCTGAGGATTTTGACTCCTCTGATGACTCTGATGAGCTCTCTCTTGTTCTTCCTGAAGAGCCTTCTTTCCCAAAGAGGAGAATGTCTCCACCAGAGGATTTGTCCTTTCAAGACTTCATTATAGAAGTAGTTAAAGGACTTTCTATTACTACATCCTCTGAGAAAGAACCTAGATCAAAGAAATTGGATATTTTAGGATACCCTAAGGTTCCTAAAGAGGCAGTTACCCTGCCTATCCATGAAATCCTTCAAGAACACTTGATGGACTTATGGGAGGCTCCTCTAACATTGTCTCCTCATTCTCGTAGGTTGGACACCATGTACCGGGTCCCTCCTTCTCCTGGTTTTCAAAAAACTCAGCTGCCTCACCATTCCATTGTGGTGAAGTCTGCGCTGAAAAAGATTAAGAGTACCAAAAGGCACTCTTCTACCCCTCCAGGGCGAGAATGTAAGACCCTAGACTCTTTTGGTAGGAAAATCTTCCAGGCTAGTATGCTTATATCCAGGATTAATTCATACAGTCTGTATATGGGCATGTTTCTAAGGGAACTTGCCCTAAAAGTAAAGCATTTTGCCCCCTTTATCCCCGCAGATAGAAAGGAGGAGTTCATTTCTTTAGTGAAACAGCTTCTAGATGTTTCTAAGTTCTCCAACAGAGCAGCCTTTGATTCCTTTGAGGGTGCCGGTAGAGCTTCGGGCATTGCCATTGCAGCCCGACGACTTGCTTGGCTCCAGGCCTCTGACCTAGAACCCTGGGTCCTAGATGGCTTACGGAATCTGTCCTGTACAGGTGAGAACTTATTTGGTAAAGACTGGCAAATTAAAGCCACTCAAATGGACGCAGAAAATGCTACTTTAGATAGACTTTCTAAGTCTACCTCTACTCCTACCAAGAAAAAGTCTTTCAAGAGGCCTTACTACAAGAAGACCAGATTTTCCACAAATACTGACCAACAATCTTCTCAGCCTCGCTTTGCTGCTAAGCGTCAGCAACCTAAACAGGCAAGGTCCAAGCCTGCGGCGTCTGCTACACCCCAGCAGGCTCAACCCCCTCAGGGGTTTTGACTTGCCCCTAGAGAACTTAACCTTTCTGGCTCTAGAACAACCAGAGCCCCTCACCATTCCCGGAAGGTTAGCTCACTTTGCTCCCAGATGGGGGCAAATTACATCAGAGCAATGGACCCTCTTTATCATCAGAGAGGGTTACAAACTTCATTTTTCCAGCCTTCCTCCTCATACCATGGTGAGGCAGTTCAATTCTCCCCCATCTCTCCTGGCCCTGTTGGGTCAGGAAGTCTCTTCCCTCCTTGCCCAAGGGGCAATAGAAGAGGTTCCTCTTCTTCAACAAGGGACAGGGTTCTACTCCCCTTATTTTCTAATACCAAAGAAGACAGGGGGTTTCAGACCAATTCTATTTCTGAGAGAATTGAACAAATTTCTTTACAAGGAGAAATTCAAAATGCTTTCTCTGGGCATTCTCCTTCCATACCTTCAGAGTCAGGATTGGCTTTGTTCTCTAGATCTCAAGGATGCGTACACACATATACTCATCCACCCATCCCACAGAAAATATCTTCGATTTCTGTTTCAGGAAAAACATTTCCAGTACAGAGTACTTCCCTTCGGTCTAGCCTCTGCTCCAAGAGTGTTCACCAAATGCATGGCAGTCGTAGCCGCATTTTTAAGAGGCCTGGGAATTTTTGTATTCCCATATCTGGACGACTGGCTTGTTGTTATGGTCTTTATGTTATAATGTAAACCGCGCTGATGCCGAATAGTGCGGTATATAAGAACTTGTAATAAATAAATAAATAAATAAATCTCAGTCAGAGGCCCAGATTTCCCTGGACCGCACAAGGCGCATTCTGCAGTATCTGGGACTGGTAGTAAACCTTCCCAAGTCTCAACTCATCCCTACTCAGTCTCTGGAATTCATAGGGGCCCGGTTGGACACCACCACTGCAAGGGCCTACCTACCTCAGGTCAGGGCCCAACGTCTGCTGTGCTTGGCCTCCCAAGCTCAGTCCAGCAGTCACATGACAGCCCGGGAAATGCTGCGACTTCTGGGCCACATGGCCTCCACGGTGCACGTGGTGCCCTACGCTCGTCTTCATATGAGAGCAGCTCAATGGACCTTGGCCACCCAGTGGACTCAAGCATCAGGAGCGCTCTCAGACCAAATACTACCCTCAAAACGTCTGTTTTGGTCCCTCCAATGGTGGGTATCCACCAAGAATCTGTTGTTGGGGGCCCCCTTCCAACCTTTGTTGCCCCAAGCAACCCTCACAACAGATGCCTCCCAAACAGGGTGGGGAGCCCATCTCCAAGACCTCTCCACTCAGGGCTCTTGGTCTCCTCAGGAGACCACCCTTCATATCAACCTCCTGGAACTGCGAGCAATATACTTTGCCCTCAAAGTCTTCTATTCCCTCCTTGTCAACCTGACTGTCCTAGTTCAGACAGACAATCAGGTGGCCATGTTCTATATAAACAAACAAGGAGGGACGGGCTCTGTCGCTTTGCAACGAAGCTCTCAGATTATGGGCCTTCGCCAGAGAGCATCAAATTCATCTTCTAGCAGTGTATCTTCCAGGAGTTCAAAACTCTCGGGCAGACAGACTCAGTCAAGTTCTGCTTCCACACGAATGGTCCCTACACAGGGACCAGATATGCAGAATCTTTCAGGAATGGGGGACCCCGGACATAGACCTCTTTGCAAGTCCGTGGAATGCCAAACTTCCCCGGTTCTGTTCCAGGACTCCGTGTCAGGGAGCTCAGGCCAACGACGCCTTTCTCCTGCATTGGGGTCAGGAATTCCTATATGCCTTTCCACCCATTCCTTTGATTCCCAAGACTCTGTTCAAACTCCAGAGGGATCACGGGTCGATGATCCTCATAGCTCCACGCTGGCCACGCCAAGTGTGGTTCCCTCTACTTCTGCATCTCTCCCAGGGACCCTCCCTGGACCTGGGAGCTGCTCCAGACCTTCTGTCTCAGGAGGAGGGGACTTTGTGGCACCCAAACCCCAAGTCCCTACACCTCAGAGCTTGGTTACTGAAGGCCTAAGCCTTCATGACTTCAATCTTTCTCAACCTGTGCAAGATATCCTGCATGCCTCTAGGAAACCTTCCACGAGGCATTCCTATGCTTTCAAATGGAAACGCTTTTCCATTTGGTGTGCTCAGCAGGGTCTTGACCCTCTAGCACTTCCTTTGAATTCTCTACTAGACTATCTCCTGCATCTTTCTAATGCAGGCCTTAAGACGAATTCAGTAAGAGTCCATTTGAGTGCTATTGCAGCATCCTTAAAACCTATAAATGGACGACCTGTCTCCTCTCATCCTCTTATTGCAAGATTCATGAGAGGCCTGACTCTAACCAAACCTCCCATTCGACCTCCTCCGGTAGCATGGGACTTAAACCTGGTTCTGGGTCAGCTGATGAAGCCACCCTTTGAACCGTTGGTCTCTACCTCCTTGAAATTTCTTTCCTGGAAGGTCCTTTTCCTTATTGCAGTCACTTCGGCTCGCCGCATCAGTGAACTACAGGCCTTAGTGGCTCATCCACCTTATACTAGGTTTCATCATGATAAGGTGGTCCTTAGGACTAATCCCCACTTTATGCCCAAAGTGGTCTCGCCTTTTCATCTTAATCAAGAGGTATATCTACCTGTCTTTTTCCCGGCTCCTCATGCATCCAGTGCAGAGAGGAACCTTCATACTCTAGACTGTAAAAGAGCTCTCGCCTTTTACCTCAACAGGACTCAACCACATCGAAAGTCTTCCCAACTTTTTGTGGCTTTTGATCCTTCTCATTTGGGACTTCCAGTCTCAAAACGTACACTTTCCAATTGGATTGCTCAGTGTATTTCCTTTGCTTACCAGAGTAAAAACATTTCTCTGGAAGGCCATGTCACAGCTCACAATGTGAGAGCCATGGCCACTTCTATGGCTCATCTTCACTCTGTATCCATAGATCAGATCTGTCGAGCAGCCACCTGGGCCTCGGTTCATACCTTCACAGCCCATTACTGTTTGGACAAGGACTCCCGCCGGGATGCCTTGTTTGGTCAGGCTGTCCTCAAACACCTGTTCCATACTTGAACAACTCCTGCCCACCTTCCCTGGATGGATGCCTGAGATCCATACGAAGATGGTGAACCCTTGGGAGGGGATCTCCCAGGCATCTTAGCTAGGGAGTCCCCATAAGTGAGGACTTATTCCTGCTTGTTCCTGGAGATAGCACAGTTACTTACCTGTAACAGGTGATCTCTGGGAACAGCAGGAATTAGTCCTCAACCCACCCACCACCTCCCCTAGGAGTTGTATCTTCTATCTATCTTCCTTTCCTCTCTCTATTGTCTCAGCTATAAACTCGAACTGAGCTGGTCAGGAAGGCGGGAAGGCAGCGCGCATGTGCAGTGGGAGGCCCCAAAAGCTTCCTTTCTGGGAAGCTGGGGAGCTTTCCCGTGCAGGCTCCGTCGGTTCCGACGTACCCATAAGTGAGGACTAATTCCTGCTGTTCCCAGAGATCACCTGTTACAGGTAAGTAACTCTGCTTTTTCTTTGGTCAAAAAGTTTGGGTTTTCCTTGATGTTTCATATGTGACTCAGGGGAAACGGAAAGTGTTGATGTCCATGCGTCCTGAGGTAATTCCGTTGGGATACTCTTTTTTGTTAAGGTTTCCATGTAAATGTTGATTAAATCTGTTTCGTCTAGATTTATTTTCTATGACCCAAATCAGTTACGTGCTTTTTTGGATACTAGGGCTGTTCCGGACTTAGTCGCAAGCCCAGTGGAACCTGATTAGATCGTCTCATTGGGAACGCTGTAATGTTTTGCGTCTCTCGGTGGATTTTCTTAGGGAAATGTTTCCTGTATTATTGGATATCATCACTGCCTTTGTTAATTATTATCTCTCCCCCATGCATTCGTGGGCTATAGTGTTAGATGTACTTAGAATATTGTACTTATCCTTTATAAAGGTGATATGTTATATTTTGCATTTGTTTTACTTAAGTACATCTTTCCGTTTTCTTTCAAGTATGTAATCTATTGCTTGATGTAATTATTAAAATTTCAAAATAAAATAAAATAAAATCACATCCAAAAACTGATTTGTTATCCTTCCACTCAAAAAATAACCCAGGCTTTCTATTTATTTAGATCTAGTTATGCTTTTAGATAAGTCCCATATGCAGCCAGCAGGATCAAATTGGCATTCTTTAATAGAAATTTAGAGGTTGATATTCAGCAGCAGCAGTCAGCATTTTTAAAGTTCCTAGTTGCCTTCACTGAAACTAAAACTAGATATTCAGTGCCAGAACCTATTCGGCATCTGACACTGAATCTCTGGTTTTGAAGGTGATCAGTATTGCTATCTGGTTAGCAGTGTTATTCAGCTGCTAACCAGATAGCAACAACCACACAAAGTTAGGACAGCCATCAACCTCTCCTACAGTAACTTGGGCAGTTTGCTTATCGGGTTAGCAACTGTATATCACCACTGACAGATAGTCCTAGTTACGCCCTTGGACTGCCCAGAAACAGACCACACATTTCTACAGCAGTCTGTCTGGATTTTCAGCAGCACTAATCAGTTAGTGCCACTGAGCATTGGGCCGAGCGGGGTTTAGCCAGTTAGCAAGTCCTGCTAACTAACTGATAAACTCTTTTGAATAGCGACCCGTTAGTATTTTACCTTTGCCAAACCTTGGTAATGTCATTTGTTTCTTCAAGTGCAAACTTAGATTGTGAGCTCTTTAAGGAAATGATTCTTTCTCTGTGTATATGTTGTATAATACTGTGTTTTAGAGCAGTATTTGTCAGCTCCATCATAGATGTACACTTAACTAGTCTGGTTTTTAACATACTTAAAGAAAAATGCATAAGAGAGATTTGTATATACTGGATATCCAGTATATGCAAATCTGTCTCATACACATTCATTGTAGCAAGCCTGAAAACCCAACTGGATAGGTGTGCCTGCAAGAGGAGGTTGGGAAATAGTTATGTGCATACTGGATAACAGATGGTATGATGACTGTGGATTGTGATGTAGACTCCTACCGAACCCATGGAAATAGAGAGAAAGGAAGATTCCACCTTTAAAACTGACAGGCAGCTAGAGCACATGGCTCACTGTTTACATAGAAAAGGTAAACAGGGAAAGACAGGAGCTGAATTGACACGCCCAGACTCTGAGGTAGTAACAAGCCCCGAGCTTAATCAAGCACACCTGTTCAGGGTGAGAGCAGAGCCAAGCCCAGGGGAACAGAATTATAAAACGTCGTCATTAGCTCCCAGGAAGAGGGCAGAGAGAAGAGCCACGAGGGAAGCAGAGAAGGAAGCAGAGCCAGGTGGAGAAGCAGCAGACACAGGCTGGAGAAGAGGCCAGAGGGCAAGCTGGAAGGGTAATTGCAGCTTAGACAGCAGTTGGAGCCGTGGCAGCAGAGAGAGTGTGAGTTGTGGCAGAGAAGTAGCTCAAGGCAGGAAAGACAGGAGAGAAGAGAGAGCTCCTGTAAGGCAGGCTTGGAGAGGCTCAAACTCCAGGGAGTTGGAGACCTGATAGAGAAACTTCTTACCGGTCTGTGAGAAAAGCCAGCAGACTTGAAGGAAGGAAGGCAAGCCCTGTGACCAGGAACTTGCTGGAACGGAGAGAGCAGGGAGCCCTGCAATCAGAAGGGAGCCTTCAGAGTTTACACAGGTGGGAGCCCAGCACAGAAACCTTCCCATATAACTGCCAAGAGTTAGAGGAGAGCCACAGAAGAAACTCCAGTGCATCAGGTATTTTAAACCCGTGCTGTGTAGAGTTGTATAAAGGGAAAACACCTGGGTATTTATTTTATTTTTATTTATTTAGCTGCATTTATATCCCGTTCACCGGGTCAAAGCAGTTGGGGGATACATTTAACACGAGGGGATATGAGACACATAGACTAATATTTACAGGGAACATGGGCAATGGAGGGTTAAGTGGCTTGCCCAAGACCACAAGGAGCACCTGTGGGACTAGAAACCCCAGTCCTTCCGGCCCAAGGTCGCTGTCCTCTAGTGGGATTTGAACCACCGACCTTCCGGCCTGTAGTACCTTGCCCCAACCACTAGGCCACTCCTCCCTCGTATAAAGGGTATAAAGAGGGAAGTTATTTTAAATCCCTTAATAACCGTCTGCAAACAAACACTGCCAGCCCTGATATAGAAGAGATGCAGATAGACTCTAATGTTGAGGACGTAGCTGATATGCGAATGGATTGCACGCTGTGTTTGGCTGACAACATTGAGTCACTGTGCTAAACCTGGAAGTAAGAGTACTGAGTTAACAGCAAAGAAAAAGGAGGCATTTTTCTTTGTTCCAAGAAGCTGTTTATTTTCAGTTTGTACTACGAGCACTGTATTGTTTTGGGAACCAGAGAGTGAAGAAGCACTTACCTTAATTATTGTATATAATCCTCGTACTAAACTCCTGGACACTGTTCTTATTTGTTCTACACCGAAGTTCTGTTGTGAGGGGAAATAAATCCTTGTCATTTTGCCTTAAATACTCAGACTACAACTGCTTCTTTATCAGAGAGGATAAAAAGGGACTACAAATCCCAAGAGGCCTTGCAAGAGCCCTAGCCATAGTCTCACTTTCTGCATAGAGAAATTATCATGGCAGACCAACCCTCTGGGCCCTAGGCGGAGGGCTGGCCACGTGGTGACAGGATACAGTTAAGGAGATGTCTTTAAAGAAGTGCTCCTTTGATTGCCTCTAAAATGAAACTCAAATAAGAAGAGTTGCCCATTCTTATAGCTATTGCGAGACCCCGCTCTCCTATACTCCCCCTCCTCTACCCCTCCTTCCGCTATCCTCGCCCCCCTTCCATCCCTTCCTATTTTTATAGATACAATTCTCAGGGAACAAGCAGGAAATCAGTCTTCACATATGGGTGACATCAGCACCGACGGAGCCCTCATGGAAACATCCCCCCAGCTTTCAAAGGGAGCCATCTTGCTCAGTCTACTTTTTTCCACGGAGCCCTTCAGATGTTGTCTGGCTTGTCCCCGGAAAAAGTTGATTTTTTTTGTTCCTCGAGTTTCCAACTCGCCTCTGGTATTGCACCTGTACTCTTCCCGCCTACGGACCTCGGTGCCTCGGCATCAGGTTCAGTCCAAAAATTTTGTAGTTTTCGTTCCTTTTTTTTCTGGCACTTTTGCGCCTTTTTTCTCCCGCTGGCAGCCCGGAGGGTCTTCGACATCACAGGGATGCTTTTTTCCCCCGTGGCTACTAGTGGTTTTAAGAAGTGTGATCGGTGCTCTAAAATCATGTCTTTGATTGACACACACAACTGCTGTCTTCGTTACCTCGGGCCCGGTCTTCTGTCTTCGTTACCATGACCCGGTGGCCTGCAGTCTCTGCAAGAGGATGTCCAGCAAGGCTCTCAAGAGCCACAAGCAACAGCATGACAAGTTCTTCCCCAAGTCCCCAATACCTCCCAAGGCCAGTGCCTCGTCTGATGCCCCGACACCTCAGGCAGAGCTTTCTGAGCCTGAGCCTCGTCGTGTGTCCTCAGAAAGGGGGTCTCCCTCGTGGGAACACAGAAAGAAGAAGAACCCTTCAAAGGCGGCATCCATGGATGGTTCCAACCGGCCGGGAGCTCCCCGGGCCCAGTCCCGTAGTCCGAGGTACTCGTCCGAGGTGTTGGAGAAGGAGCGACCTACGAAGGTCCCCTGGAAGGATCCGGCAGAGGACCGGCCTCGTTCCCCAGACACCATCCTCGTCAAGGATTCCCCTTCGGGGGAGCCAGCATCGTGCCTGAATCCCTTTGTGCCCACGCTGAAGGCTGCGGAGCCTTCTGGGCTGGAGTCCAGAATGGCGGCCATGGAGCGCAGTTTGTATGCCTTCATGGACCAGCAGTGGGTGCTGTTGTCCAGTTCCACCGGTTTATCCGCCCCGAACACCGGGCTGGAGCAGCCCTCGGGCGAGTCCTCCATGGACTACTCCGAATGGGAGATGGAGGACGATACCCGTCGCCACCATGACATCCCTTCCGATTCCCCCATGTCGGAACCTCAGCAGCGGTCCCCACCGGAAGACATGGGTTTCTTGGACTTTGTCAAGGACATGTCCAAGGCCCTTGCATTCCTGACTGAGTCGGAGGAGGATCCTCGGGCGGATGAGTTAGAGATCCTCCAGTACAAGGCCCAATCGCTAACGTTACCCACCCCTTCCATCCTGGAACGGCTCATGCTGTGCATGTGGGAGACATCGGCCTCGGTGCCGGTGGTGAGCAGATAGCTTGACTCGATGTATCAGGTTCGCTGGAGCCCAGGCTTCCAGAAGTCACAACTGCTGCATAACTCTATGGTGGTGGAGATGGCCCTCTATGCTTAGAGATGGATGGCTATCACCACCAATTCCTGGGCACTGGGGATAGTCAGGGAGGGTTATCTCATCCATCTGATGCAGGAACCTCCCTCTTATTTCCCGGGAGAGCCCCTCAGGCCTCCCCTGCACCGGGACCTTCTCCTAAGGAGTTGACAGGTCTTCAAGAGGACAAGGCGGTGTAACCGGTGTCCCACCACCTCAGGAGCAAGGGTTTCTACTCCAGATACTTCCTCATCCCAAAGAGGACAAGGGGCCTAAGGCCCATCCTTGACCTGCGCAACCTCAACAAATTCCTGGTGGACGAGAAGTTCAAGATGCTCTCCCTTGGAACGAACATTGCTGCCATACCTCCAGCAGGGAGACTGGATATGCTCCTTAGACCTCAAGGATGCTATACTCACATCCTCATCCACCACAATCATAGGCAGTACCTGCGGTTCGTATTAGGGGGCAGGCACTTTCAATACAGGGTACTCCCCTTTGGCCTAGCCTCTGCCCCAAGGGTCTTTACAAAAAGGCCTGGCAGTCATGGCTGCCTTCCTCCGGCTCCAGGGGATCTTCATTTTTCCCTACTTGGACGACTGGGGAGGTACAGCCTCGGAGGTGCAGCAGGCCACCTCTCACACCAACACTTGGGCTTTGTCATAAACTACCCCAAGTCTCACCTCCTCCTGACACAGTGCCTGGAGTTCATTGTAGAAAAGCTAGACATCCTCCAGTCGAGGGCTTTCCTGCCCAAGGACCAAGCCGATTGGCTCCTGTTCCTTGCTCGGGACGTACAGCACTGCCCCTTGATGCCTGCCCAGCTTCTTCTGTGCCTCCTCGAGCACATGGCCTCTATGGTCCATGTTACCCCAGACACTCGCCTCCACATGAGGATGGTGCAGTGGTGTCTCCGGGACCAGTGGTCTCAGGCCATGGGCCGTCTCCGAGACGGAGTCTCTGTGACCCGCCAGTTGGTGGACTCCCTGGACTGGTGGCAGTCGCCCCGGCATCTCGAAGTGGACATGCCTTTTCAGGCCCCAAGTCACTCGAGGGTCCTCACCACAGACGCCTCCCTGCTCAGCTGGGGAGCCCACTGCGGAGATCTCCGCACTAAGGGCAACTGGTCACCAGATGAGAGCATCCAGCAAATCAACCTCCTGGAGCTCCGGGCCATACACCTTGCCCTGAGAGTCTTCTGTCACCACCTACGTCACCAGCCAGGGCTGGTCCAGACAGACAACCAGGTGGCAATGTTCTACATGAACAAACAGGGGGGCCTGGGGTCTCATGTCCTTTGTCAGGAGGCACTGGTCCACTGGTTGTACGCAATCCATCAGGGCATCCTCTTGCGAGCAGTGTACCTGTCAGGCCAGGACAACCTGCTGGCCGACATGCTCAACAGGATTCTCCAGCCGCATGAGTGTCAGCTGGACGCCAGGGTAGCCAGTTGGCTTTTCTGTCTCTGGGGGGAACCCGTGATGGACCTGTTCGCCAATCCAGACAACTTTCAGTTGCCCCGCTTCTGCTCCCAGCAGGCCCACCCCTCCAGGGTGGCAGTGGATGCATTCCTGGTCTCATGGTCGGAGGGCCTCATGTATGCCTTCCCTCCGACGCCGCTGATCGGCAAAACCCTGCTCAGGACCCTCCACGACAGGGCCTCCCTTATCCTGATAGTTCCTTGGTGACCCAGGTAGCTGTGGTTCCCGCTGCTTCTGAGGTTGGCGGTGGAGGTCCCCATCCCCACTGGGGACCGACACAGGTCTTCTATCCCAGCAGGGGGGCTCTCTCCTGCACCCCATCCTCTGGTCCCTCTCGCTGACAGCATAGCTGCTGAAGGGTAACTCTGGCTCCTCTCAGCTTTCCTGTTTAAGTGGAGAACATTCTGCTCACCTCTCGCAAGGCCTCTACTAGAAAGGCATCACCCTCAAATGGCGCAGGTTCTCTGTTTGGTGTGCCCAACAGGGGGCTGATCCTTTCTTCTGCCAGGTGTCTCTGGTGTTACAGTACCTTCTCTACCTTTCTCATTCTGGGCTCAAGTCTAACTCCATCCGGGTGCATCTTAGTGCCCTAGCAGCGCACCACCATCCAGTGGATAGTAAGCCCTTCTCGGTCCAACTGTTGGTGACCTGTTTCCTTCAGGACCTTCTCCTATCAAAGTCCCCGGTTCGCCCTCCGGCAACCAAATGGGACCTCAACGTTGTGCTGGGGCAGCTCTCTTGCCCAGCCTTTGAGCCTCTGGCTACCTGCCACCTTCGCTACCTCTCTTGGAAGGTGGATTTCCTGGTTGTGCTCACCTCTGCTCGCAGAGTTAACGAGCTTCAAGCCCTTGTTGCAGAGGCGCCTTATACCAGATTCTGTAAGAACAGAGTGGTGCTTCGCACGCACCCCAAATCCCTGCCGAAGGTAGTGTCGCCCTTCCATCTTAACAAGGAAGTGGTGCTCCCTACCTTCTTTCCAAGATCTTACTCCAGTCAGGCGGAGACTGTCCTTCACACCTTGGACTGTAATAGGGCCTTGTCTCTCTATATCCAACGCAATCAGGGCCACTGCAAGGCTTCTCAGCTGTTTATCTCCTACGACCCCAGTAGGCTGGGGGAGGCGGTGACCAAGCATACGCTGTCCACCTGGGTGGCGGACTGTATCGCCCTCGCTTATCAGCAGGCGGGGCTCCCAGTGGAGGGCCACGGCACGGCACACTGTTGTCATGGCCATCGCGGCTTCAATGGCAAACTTGTGCTCTGTCCCGATGATGGACATCTGCCGAGCCGCCACCTTCAGTCTTCAGTCCCTATCTTCGCAGCCCATTACTGCCTGGAAAGAGAGTCCTGACGGGACAGTGCCTTCAGCCAGGCTGTGCTCAGTAACCTTTTCAGGGTCTAGGCAACTCCTACCCTCTGACCCTTCTGTGTTCAGGATACCGGAGTTCTGCTTCATCGGACACAGGGGTCCTACTGTGGTCTGTGGACACAGACTAAATTGCTGCTGCTTGCGGCTCCCCTCGGGTGAGTCATATTCTTGCTATGGGCTTTCGGTAGCCTGCAGCTTGCAGCTGGGGAGTCCCATATGTGAGGACTGACTTCCTGCTTGTTCCTGGAGAAAGCGTAGTTACTCACCTGTAACAGGTGATCTCCAGGGATAGCAGGAATCAGTCCTCACAACCTCCCTCCTCCCCTTGGAGTTGCTCCTTTACCATCTTTTATTTTAGCCGTCTTTTACCTATGTCATCTGCCTGAGCAAGATGGCACCCTTGGGTGGGAAGGAGACCATGCATGCATGGTGGCATCTCCCAAAAGCTTTCTTTGAAAGCTGGGGGGATGCTTCCACAAGGGCTCTGTCAGTGCCAATGTCACCCATATGTGAGGACTGACTTCTAGCTGTCCCCGGAGAACACCTGTTACAGGTGAGTAACTACGCTTTATAGATGTATTTATAGTTTTACTTCTCGATTTTAGCTTTCTATTTATTATTTTTTCTTGGATTTCAATAATTTTAGTAGTATTTATTTGGCCATCTCCCCCTATTTTAATCTGTTTGTCAGCTTTCATATTCTTCATTCTTGCCGTTCTGAATAACGAAGCATGGTGGCATAGTCTGTCTAACCTTTTTGAGCCCGAGTGCCCAAACTGCCGCACAAAACCAAAGAATTTCCTCAAAGTGCCAGCACGTCAATTAAAGCTCCATTTGCATAAGGTGCTTCATTTGCATAAATATTTGCATAATGTTACCATACACTAACTTTTAGTAAACATGCCTCTTAATGAGTATATGGATAAAGAAAGACTAAAAGGTTTCTACATTACTATAATCCAGTACCAACCGCCAGGCACATTAGGAACTACTACAAACGCTGCCCATTTAGAACCCATAGCAAACCCGCCGTATCCTAACAGCACTACCAGGACTCACAAAGCACCATACTCTACCTATCAAAAGGCAACACTGCAAATATTAAACCAATACATCTCAGAGAACAACAATACATGACCTACTGGGGAAAGAACAAGTGGCAATGTCAAATAGGAATTATATAAACAGAATACCTCAGCTCAGTTACACATGCAGAACAGACCATTACCAAACAAGGAATCACAATTTAGAAACAGGAAGACAATAATTAAACTGGGAACCCCAAAAGCCAAACTTGGAATATACAACAACACTGTAGAAATAAAACTATATATTAATTTCCTCTTGTACTAAACAAAGCGCAAAAATTAATGATGCACATTTCCCAGAGCTGACATATTCCAATTAATAAATTCAAAATAAAGAGATATTTTTCTACCTTTTGTGCATTTTTTTTCAGTTGCAATTGTTCCAGCCACTTTCTTCTGGTTTCTTCGTGTCTTCTGCTAACTCTCCATCTGCTGTCCATTTGTCCTTTCTTCTGTCTTCTTGGTTTTTTTTTCCATTCTCTCTCTACATCTGCTTTAACATACTAATCTTTCTCCTTTTGCTCTTTCCTCATTCCTATTTCATCTACTCAAAATTTACCCCTCCATCCTCAATCCCCACTTACTCTCCCAATACCCGGCCAATTGTAGATTTTTTATCCCTCCCACACAAAATATTTTTCCCCTCTCCATTTTACTCTCCCAGCCCCATCCCATTCTAATCCTCCCCCAACACCAGCTCCCTTCTAGTTCCAGCCTCACCCAGCATCCATTCCCTTCTAGTCCCTGCATCAGCCCATTTCCAGTCCTAGCAGCCCCCCAACCCATTTCCAGTCCTAGCAACCCCCCAACCCAATACCAGTCCTATCCCCCCCTCATCAACCCACTTCCAGTCCTAACCCCCCATCACCCCATTTTCAGTTTAAGCCCCCCCATAACCCATTACCAGTCCTAACCCCCCATCAGCCCACTTCCAGTCCTAACCCCCCATCAGCCCACTTCCAGTCAGCCCCCCATAGCCCATTGCCAGTCCTAACCCCCCCCCATCAGCCCACAGTCCATTACCAGTCCTAACCCCTCCCCATCAGCCCATTTCTTGTCCCAGCCCCCCATAGCCCATTATCAGTCCTAAACCCCCCCATAGCCCATTACCAGTCCTAACCCCATCAGACCACCTCCAGTGTTAACCCCCCATCAGCCCATTTCCAGTCCTAACCCCACCCAACAGCCCACCTCAAGTCCTAACCCCTCCCCATCAGCAGTCCTAACCCCCCCTAGCCCATTAGCAGTCCTAACCCCCCCTCTCTAGCCCATTAGCAGTCCTAACCCCGCCCATAGCCCATTATCAGTCCTAACCCCCCATCACACCATTTCCATACAGCCCCCATCAGCCCACAGCCCATTAGCAGTCCTACCCCCCAGCCCATTAGCAGTCCTAACCCCCCCTAGCCCATTAGCAGTCCTAACCCCCCCTAGCCCATTAGCAGTCCAAACCCCCCCCTAGCCCATTAGCAGTCCTAACCCCCCCCCCCTAGCCCATTCGCAGTCCTAACCCACCCCCCATGGCAAATTTAGAAAAAAAAAAAAAGCAGCTGGCTCTGGCTTCTGCCGCGGCAGCGGCAGAATGCAATGTCCCGTGGGGCCCCCTCCGCCCGCTAAGCCCCTCTGCAAGGGCTTTCAGATTCGCGAGGGAGAGCGTCTCCCTCGCGTCTCTGTTAAGCCCGCAGGGGCTAATGGGAAATTTCCCATCAGTCCCTCGCGTCTAAAGGGGCTGATGGGAAATTTCCCATTAGCCCCTGCGGGCTTAACAGAGACGCGAGGGAGACGCTGTCTCCCTCGCGAATCTGAAAGCCCTTGCAGAGGGGCTTAGCGGGCGGAGGGGGCCCCGCGGGACACTGCATGCTGCCGCGTCCGCGTCCGCGGCAGCAGCCAGAGCCCGCTTTTTCTTTTTCTGCGGACCTTCACGCGTGCCAGCTGCAAGGCCTTCGCGTGCCACAGCTGGCACGCGTGCCATAGGTTCGCCATCGCTGGTCTATATCTTTCAAAATGTTCTTAAATATGTTTTCTTGTCACACTAGCCCAGAGAAGTGGCCTAGTGGTTAGAGCAGCTGCCTAATACCCAGAAGATCAGTAGTTTGATTCCCACTAGCACTCCTTGTGATCTTAGGCAATTCACTTTACTCTCCATTTCCTCAGAAGAAAAGCCCTGGTGATACATTGCCAAGATAACCCAGAGGCAGCTGAGTTGTGAGGAGTCAGCACTGACTTGATAGCACTAAAAAAAAAGAAAAATCTGATTATCTCTATTCAGCTTGTTGGTACCTATTTATTTGGAAGCTGACATGTAATGCTAAATAATGCAGGGTCATGCATTTGGGCTGCAAAAATCCAAAGGAAGTACTTCTGTCCACAAAAGAAGAGGGGAACCTGGGCGTGATTGTGTCTGAGGATCTTAAAGTAGCTAAACAGGTAGAAAAGGTGACAGCAAAGGCTTGAAGGATGCTTGGGTGCATAGGGAGAGGAATGACCAGCAGAAAAAAGGAGGTGATAGTGCCTCTGTATAGGTCTTTGATGTGGCCTCATTTGGAGTATTGTGTGCAGTTCTGAAGACTACACCTTCAAAAGGATATAAACAGGTTGGAGTCCGTGCAGAGGGTGGCTACTAAAATGATTAGTAGTATTTGTTATAATCATATAAGGGCAGACTTAAGGATCTTAATATGTATACCTTAGAGGAAAGGTAGGATAGAGGAGATATGATAGAGCTGTTTAAATATCTTCATGGCGTAAATACACAGGAGGAGAGCCTCTTTCGATTGAAAGCAAGCTCTGCTACGAGGGGACATAGGATGAGGGTGAAAGGGTGTAGACTCAGGAGTAATATGCGGAAATGTTTCTTTACGGAAAGAATGGTAGATGCGTGGAATAGTCTCCCAGTAGAGGTGGTAGAGATTAGGACAGTATCTGAATTCAGAAAAGCATGAGACAAACACAGAGGATCTCTAAGGGAAAAGAGGGGACCATTGTAATACTCAAAGGAGGGAGGAGTGGCCTAGTGGTTGGGGCAAGTTACCTCAGGCCAGAAGGTCAGCAGTTCAAATCCCACTAGAGGACAGCAACCTTGGGCCAGAAGGACTGGGGTTTCTAGTCCCACAGGTGCTCCTTGTGGCCTTGGGCAAGCCACTTAACTCTCTACTGCCCATGTTCCCTGTAAGTATTAGTGTATGTGTCTCATATCCCCTCATGTTAAATGTATCCCCCAATTGTGTTGTGACCACTTTGATTGAAGGATAAGGTGGTACACAAAACTGTCTAAATAAAATATGGAAGGGCAGACTGGATAGGCCATGTGGTCTTTTTCTGCTGTCATGTTTCTATGGTTTTTTTTAACCAACGATCTTGAGGTTCCTCTTCCATTTTATTATCCATTTTGTTACTTTTTAGGTTGGGCTCTCAAGCTCTCCCTCTATTTATAATTAATCATTCTCCCTTTATTTGTCTTACAAGTACACGTTTAGTTTTTTTTTAGTTGGTCTGTCCCAGTCTTTTCCATTTTCATGTCGTGAAATTGTTTAATAGATTTGCATACCAGATGCAGATAATGCGTTTCTATTGATAAGGTTTTGGTATTGCACATAGTTTTTTTATGGACATGTTGTTTTTAATTTCAAATTTCTCTGTTATCTGTCATTATCAATACCGTAGTACGTCATTTAGCCTTTCTTTCAATGAAGGATTTTTGTCCTTTGCTGGTTTCTATGGTTACCCTACTTGGTGCGAAACCGGCTTTTTAAACGTTGAGCTGGCGCACTGTTCCTCTTTCATACTGCTTGATGTTACATGTGGATAGCTTATTAGGACTGCTGCATATCAGGTAAAATAGCCATAAGGATATATTTGTCCCGTTTTCGGTTTTGGATTTTGTATGGATTTTGTATGACACTTATTTTAAATTTGTTGCCGTTTAATAAAAACTTGTATGTCCTTCATTCACAGTATCTATTCACCCATTCCCTTACAGTTTACTCATGCATATCGTTGTTGATAGTTGACAGGATTGTTACATATTAGGCAACATAGCCATAAAGATATACCTTCATTATGAGTCATCCCGTTTTACATTTTATATGACACCATATTTTAAACCCATTGTTTTTTTATCAAAACTCTCATTTGCACTTTTATCTGCCAGTCTCCCTGCATTTTATTACTAGATATCTCTGTAATTTTTGGCGATGTGAATCTGGCATGGATTCAGAAAAGCATGAGACAAACACAGAGGAAAGGCAGGATAGAAGAGATATGATAGAGATGTTCAAATATCTCCATGGCATAAATTCAGAGGAGGAGAACATTTTTCTCAATTGCATGTTTTTATTCCTTTAAAATGCTGTATAGTCACGGCTCTAATTCAGCTTAAGTTCCCTGCAACCTCTCCTGAAGTGCCCTTTGTATCTACTACGATTCAGTTTTTCGAAAAAAGCTTGGGGTTGTGAATATAGTGAAGTACCATCCTTTATAGGCTCTATAATCTATTGCCATTGTTATTTAAAAAAATTTTTTTACTAAGGGGCATCCTAAGGTTCCTTCTATTTCCTCACTTATATCCTATGAACTAAGGGTCCATGTGGTATATTGCCATAACTCGAAAACCCAACCTTGCCTGTTGATTTCTCTTGTCAGACACTTTTGCTTCAGAAATTGCAGACGGTACAATTTACCTTCCAATAACTTTACTTAGTACGTTTTATGGCTTTCCCTCGCTATACTACTGTTGGTAGTATTTTTGAAACATTATCTAATTCTTACCCAGTTCAAATGTTTCCTACCTCTCTTACTATCTCCTGGTATATATAAGTTACAATTAATAGTTGAATGTTCATTGTTCTAAATCTGTTCTATGTAAAATAATAGTACTCTATTATTAAAGTTTATGTTACCTGTAAACCGCCACTGATCTCTGGAAGTGGCGGTATAGAAAAGATGTATAAATAAATAAATTAATTAATTAATCCATGCGTAAACAACATATAGACAGTCAAATACAATTTTTTTCTCATGATTTACTTATTTATTTTTTATTGTTTATATACAACTGTCATAGGGGTATGTTTACCAAACCATCTTAACGTGCGCCCGGCGATAGTGTGCAGGCTGCCATAAAAGGAGTGGGCGTGTCAGTCTTAAAGTAGCAAAACGGGATTATCGCGTGATAACGTGCGCTGCGCACATTATCGGGCGAGAAGCCTCTGAGCACGTTAACGCGCGGTAATCTTAAGTAGGCGCGCAGACATGCAAACACAGAAACAGAGATGTAGCACAATGGTTAATACACAGACCGATGGTACAGGGGTCATGAGTTCGATCCCTGAGTGTGCCTAATCCATAAGGTTGGCTGAGGCAGTAGCTTTTACGGGTAAGTATTGATTTTTGAGGCATTTTATTTGTAGTTTAATTAGTGCTGCCAGCAAACACACCCTCACGTGCCATAACCTAAGGTGCCGCATAAGACACCCTATAAGGTATCCATAGGGCACATTATAAAGTGCACTGTCTGCCAAGGCACCCTATAAGGCTCTTTAGAGGACACCTGATAAGGCACCTTATAAGGTGCTTTATGGGGCACCCCATAAGGCGCCTTATGGGGTGCCCCATGGTTACAGTACACTGAGGGTGTTTTTGCTGGCAGCACAAATGTACATTAAAAATAGACAATGCCTCAGACAGCCTTATCAAAAAAGCCCACCATGGGTTTGAACCCACGACCTCTGGCCCCACTGGCAGTGAAGTAACCAGTGGGCTACAGCTCTATAGCTGCCAACAAACCCCTGGCTGGCTGCAGAAGGACTGCACGTCACCACACAAACTGTCTGCTGTGGTTACCAGGATAGGGTTAACCCACCCGTACCCATGATGTACTGCACATACAAATCAGCAGTCTACAGATGGGCACAAGATGGGGTATGCACCCCACAACACCTCGGCCTGGTAGGGGGAACCGACTGTGTGTGGTACTGGCACAGAGTAGCTACAGACTGTCACATTGTGTGGGTACTGTGCTCACCCTGAGGGTGAGGTGGGGCGCCCAGCACCAGGTCCACAGCACATTTCATGGCTGAAATACACCATGCTGCAGGTCCCCGTCAGTGTGTGATAGGTAGTTCCTGCAGACACACCTAGGCTACATCTGTGTCCTTTAACATATTCATAAATGACCTTGAAATGGGAATAATAAGTGAGGTTATCAAATTTGCAGATATGACAAATTTATTCGAAGTTGTTAAAATCCATGAGGATTGTGAAAAATTGCAAGAGGACCTTGAAAAATTGGAAGACCGGGCATCGAAATGGCAGATGAAATCTATTTTATTTTTTTATTTTATTTATTTAACAATTTCTTCTATACCATCCCTTCCAGAGATCAAGGGCGGTTTACATGGAACAGTTAACAAAATTTTGTATACTTCTGTATACTTTACATGGAACAGAGTTTTTAACTATATACAGGTAATATTACATGGAACATAACAGAACTAATTACAAGTGATTATTTACAAGAGCAGTAAAACAACAGTTTGGATAAGACTTTTCCGTATTGGGTGGAATGGATAAGTACTGTAAGGTTTTCTTGTGTTAGTCGTTTGTCCTATCTTGAGTACTGTGGATGTGTTTCTGTGATTGTTGGGGAGAGGTTCTCTGTTGATAGGGGATTTCAAAATGGTTCGTGAAGAGGTAGGTTTTAAGTTCTTTTTTGAATTGATGAAGGTCTTTTATCATGCGAAGGGTTAGTGGGAGTTTGTTCCAGAGAGTGGGGACAGCGAAGGCGAAGGCCCTATCACTTGTAGTTGCTTTAGTTTTTCTGAAGGTTGTTTTTATGTTGAGAGAATGGGTTGCGTTTTGTCTGCGCATTCTAGTTTCTGATGGGGGGTGTATTAGGGTAGACAGGTGTGAGGGGGAGATGTTATTAAGGAGTTTGAAGGTAGTTAGTAGGATTTTATATTTTATTCGACTACTTATAGGGAGCCAATGCAAGTTGTCAGACGGCTGCCTGGGTGAGAATCTTCACACTCTTGGCAAGTGCATATTTCTATATGATTTGCAAGGTATTGTGGGCAATGTAGTTCATTCACACCAGACACAGCTGCTGACAATAATTTAGTTGTGCTCTTGGGTAAAGCCAATAAGATATTTATTTATGGGGTTATTTCTCCCAACACAGATATGCTTGGTAGCACATAAATTAGGTTACTTGCTTTCAGTGTTAACTTGGAAAAACAAAGTCAAAATCAGGAAAACAACAAATGAAAAGCCACAAAGCAAGAAACAAACTGTTCTTTTCAGGTTAACTTCTGATTACTTCCCACATAGATACAGAAGTGATTCTCTCCTAGCTCACAAGCAATTAGGTAAGGCTTAATTGCTAGCAGTCACCAGCTGAAACCCCTTAGCTGGCTTGCCTTCCACTGTGTGGGTCAAATCCTGCTTCAGGAGCTTTTCTGAGTAGATTAAAGAACAAATTTGTATTTCTTTGTGATGGTTGCTGTACTTTATAACAGAAAGTTACCAACGGAGTTTAGATAGAGAGCAGTCCATATAAACAGGATCCTCATCTGCTATTATTCCCCCTTGTTCAACAAGCATGGGTTCAATATCATGGATTGGCACAGATGAATCTCTCAATGGAGCATTTTCAGGAGAATACTTGTTTCCCTGCTGTCTTTCAAGGTTATAGCTAGGGCATAGATCAGTGTTCATACCTGAGCTTCCATTGCTGCTAGAGTTCCTCTCTATATAGCCTGGCCAGTATGTAGTCCAGTTCTTATGTCCAGCCTTCCAATCCAGATCCCTGGACACTGGATCTCTCTTCACATACCTTCTGGTATAGGTCTTAGGGTCCCTTCCACGTGCAGCCGTCTCCCTCACAGGTAGCGTCTGGTGATTCCTAGCTCTGCAGCACCATTCCTCTGGCTTTCCCCAGTCCAATGGTGTATGCTGGCCCTTGAAATGCCTCCCAGTATATGTACTGCTTTGGACTCTTCTAGACCTCTCAAAGGCTTTTCTCTTCCTTCTTCCAAAGGGTCTCTTTCCCTCTCTGTCCGTCCGGTTTGGCTTCTGCTTCTGATGATCCTTCAGATGAAACTGAGGATAATTCTCTGGATATCCAAGGTGATCATGAAGATGGTCATCTGTAGAATAAACTCTACTCTTATTCTGCTTAGATGAGTGCTCCTCCCTAACACAGCGCAGCTGTGCTGAATCAGGCCCTGCCCTTTGAGATGAGTGCTTAGGGATTACCTCATAGCCCTCCTGATTGAACACACGTTTCCCCACTTCAGCTCCTCTAATGGCTGTTGGAAACCTGGTGCATTCTGGGACTGGTAGTCTTTTATGGGAAAATTCTGTTTTCTTATTTCTACCAGAACTGACAGGTTGCTTGTTCAGAGTCACTTCACCTTTTCTATAGCTCCTTCCTGAGCTATGATAAGCTTCCTTATCACAAAGTCTAACAGTATTGGGGTCACGTGGTCTGTTTAGCTTTTGTGATCATCTTGGCGCATATGTTTTGGGCTCTTTGTAGTATCTTTATCTTTATTTACATACTTGATATACCGCTAGGGCATAAGCATTAAGCGGTGTACAATAAAAAATTTGATTAAACACTGCACACCAGGAAATAGAACGCCAAAGTTAGATAGGAAAGAGAGGTACAGAAAGGGCAAACAAATCATATAGTGAAACCAACTCATAATAAACCATAAAGACAAAGTGGGAGACAAACAAAGACAATTTATAACATATTAGACAAAACATAGGACAGTCAGGAGGGGACTTCGTGGAGGAGGTCAAAGGCTTTCTGGAATAAATATGTCTTAAGCAAAGACTTGAACTGGTGGTATGATGACTCTAGCCGAAGATAAGTGGGTAGCGTATTCCATAACATAGGTCCGAGAAAGAACCAGGCAGAGTGTCGTGTCTGTTCTAGGCGAGCTTGGGAGGGCGAGGGAAGGGATAGGCGATTAGTGTTGATGGAACGGAGTTGACGATGAGGAGAATGTAGAGAAATGCAATCAGCCAAATAGAGAGGAGTACTGGTGTAGATGGCCCGATGAAGAAGAATCAGAAATTTGTAATGGAAGCGGTAATGAAGGGGAAGCCAGTGCAACTGAAGGAGGATAGGTGTAATGTGGTCAAATTTACTGGAAGAGGTGATGAGGCGAGCGGCAGTATTCTGGAAGCACTGCAGCCTTTGCAGGCTGTATTTAGGGAGGTTGGCTAAATAAACATTACAGTAATCTAATCTGCTAATGACGAGAGCAATGACAAGAATGATTAGGGAGCTAATGGGTAATATGGATCGGACGGCCCTGATACGCCGTAGAGCAGCAAAGGAACGGCGGGAGATCATGGAGATATGTTCGTGAAAGGACAGAGAAGGATCTAGAAGAACGCCCAAGTAACGGAAAGAGGATGTGAGAGGAATGCTGGTTGCATAGTAGGTAGATGCTCTTTAGTGGTAAACCATTTAGGAGACTATTACAATAGTCGAAGTGGGGGGTGATGAGGGTACTGACTACTGATCTAAAATCATGTGTGTCGAGTAGGGGTCTTAGGTGTTGTATTGTCTTGAGTTTGTAGAATATCGTTTTTACTGTCTGTTTTATGTGAGGAAGCATGGTGAGTGAGTGGTCTAATATTAGTCCTAGGTACTTTACCTCCTTTTTAACAGGTATAGGTGTTTTGTTTATTGTGATTGTTGCTGGGTAATTGTAATCAGCGTCTGGCTTTCTCGTTATGAACATTGCTTCTGTCTTTTTAAGGTTGATGCTTAGATGGTTGTCTTCAAGCCATCTGGTGGTCTCATTCATGCATTTGAGTAAGTTGTCATATTTGGGGCTGTTAGGGTTTATGGGGATGGCGAGCATAATGTCATCAGCGTATATAAAATGGTTGATTTTATGTTTTTTAAATATGTTTGTAATGGGTTGTAGGTACAGGTTGAAGAGGAGGGCGGAGAGGGCTGAGCCTTGGGGGATACCCTGACCTTGAGGGAAAGTTTCCGATGTTTCTTGACCCATTTGCATCCGTATTATCTATGTGAGATGTATGACTTGAACCATTCGAGGACTGTCCCTCCTGTTCCTAGGTTTTCTAGTCTATTGATGAGTGTGTTGTGATTGATGCTGTCAAATGCGGCAGATAGATCTATAAAGAGGAGTAGGAAACCTTGGTTGTTGTCATTTGTACCTCTGATGAGGAGATCCATCAGTGCAATTAGGAGAGTTTCAACTCCATGGAAGGGGTGGAATCCGAACTGGTGTGAATCAAGGGGTTTGTGTTCATCAATGTGTTCCTGTAATTGGAGTTGTATGTTTTTTTCTATTATTTTGGCAATGAGTGGTATGCTAGCTATGGGCCTGTATGAGTTTGTGTCTTTTGGGTCTAGTTTATTGAAATACGCCATGCTGCAGGTCCCCGTCAGTGCTACTGTGTGTGATAGGTAGTTCCTGCAGACACACCTAGGCTACATCTGTGTCCTTCTGTATTTCTCAGTCATGTCTAGCCCTTATGGGCTATGATGCACTCAGAATAGTGCGTATCCTGTGTTGGTGCCATGGTTACATGATGTAGGTGAAGGGGGGGGGGTGTTTGGACCCATAGGCAGAATATGTACCACCACACAACCCACCCTCTGGGGCTCAGGGTGGGCAACATGATCACCCACCAACAGATCCACATTCTACCTCCCAGCAGGGTGGCAGTAGAGGGGACCATCAACCCCAGTCCTGCTGGGGAACAGACACCCTACAGGGCAGGCAATGCAGAGCTGTACACATCCATAAAGCAATAGCAGACAGACAGTAGGCCTGGAATTGCACAGCTGGCCCCCACCACTATCTGACATTCTCCAGCAGCAAGCCTCCAGCCGCTGCACCCTGCAAGGTGTTCCAGCAAGACACATACTAGCTGCAGACAGGCTGCTAGCTAGTCCATAGTGCATGTTCCTGGAGGAGATGCGTGTACCCAGAACTGGGATGTCAGCATACACACCAAGCAGATAAGTCCGTGATTGGGCCCCAAAAGGGAACCTATAAATATCACATGAGAGAAATGCTATATAGCACTATGGGGGAACCTAGCCATGCCGTGGTCACTGCTCAGTCATAGAAATGCAGCACAGGCATCTTTATTAGAGACAGCATGAAACCTGAATGGTGTTTGGCCCTCCAGGACTGCATTTGGGAGACTCTGCTCTAGGTAATGCACATGTTTATGGTGTCTGTGCTCTGTAGGGTAAAATGTAAGTGTTTTGGGCATGTTTACGTCATCTGCAATAAAGGTTCTGTCTGTATTAGCACGTTTTAGTAGTGGGTAAAATATGGGGACTGGTTTGGCAGGAACCACAGCTGGGACTTGAACCTGTGATCTTCTGCTTCTGAACACACTGGCTGTGTGTACTGCACCACTGTGTTGCCACAGAGACAGTGTATTCCCTGAAGATACCATGACTGTTTGTCAGACAGAGCCTGTCTGTTGCAGTGCACGGCACCCACCTAAACAGGGCTAGGCCACGGTCTGCTCTGGGCAGCTGCCACTGCCCCCTCCACCACCAGTATCCCTCTGCCACCATGCTGACATGCCCTTCTGCTGGTGGTGCTGGTGGAACGCAGTCTCAGGCCATCCAGTGTGCGGGTAGGCGGCTGTCTATGGTGCAGGTTCTGGGGTAGGGGTGCCTGCATAGCTGTCCACGCTTCCCCCCAGCACCGCATGCCAATGTTCTGTACCCTTCGGAGTACCTGCTGGGTACTATCCCCTGTGACACTGTGGGGAGCACACTCGTGCCCATGTTGGGCCCTCAGCAGTTGCTGTCTGGCTGCTCTACTGTTTCAGCATTCCTATGGGCCAGCTAGGCATCACCCTAGTCCGCACTGTGGCCCAGCTGCACCACAGCATGTGCCGCCTGCACCCCTCTGTGTCCCCTTTTCCAGCATCTGTCCAATTGCCCATTCCAACATGCCTGCCCTGCTGTTGTGGAACATGTGCACGCCATAGGAAACCTGGCCAATGGAGTCGGAAACCCTGCTCAGCGCAATTACACTGTGGGCTCATTCACCTTGTATGGGGACGGAGCATGGACCCTTCCAAAATTCATATCTTTTTTTGGAGCTTTCTTGGGAGTGTTTTTTGATGTTTCCCATTGATATCACTATTGGCCAGCTTGGTTATTTTATTTTTTACATTTTCTTCTGTACATTTTCAAAGTTTATTTGCCCTTTTGTTCCATGCACATGTATCACACTTATCACTTTTTGTAGGTTTCACTGGTTTTGCTGTACATTGCTGACTGAAATGGTTTCTTTTCCCTTTAAATCAGCTCTAACGCCAGGGTTTCACTGGCATTAGTTTTGAGCCTCTGATTTCACAGCGTTAGTGTGCGGGGCGCCTCTCCCCTCTCACTCTCCACCCATTGACCCCTTCTCTCCGCCCTTGGGGAGCCTTTCTCCGCCTTCAGCGCTCGTTTGCGCCGCTGCGCGCATTATCGCGCGCTAAGGTACCTTATCGCCCAGTAAGGTGCCTTCATCGGGCGATAAGGTATCTTATCGCGCAATAATGTCGAAGAGCGCACGTTATGACGGTTTAGTAAACATACCCCTTAGTCTTTTATGGTTTTAGTGTTTTATCATATTATTTATTTTATCATGCTTTCTTCTTTCTCAGTATTTTTAGTCTCTGCTTATTGGTTTTTACTTTGAAGACGATTGTTTTATTTTTGAACATTTATAGTGCTCTTATTTATTGGTTTTATTATATAATTTATTGTTTGTGTTTACTTTTACATAACTTTTAGCCCCTGACAAAGACCATGCCAAAACACAGCCGTGTCAAGCTTAGTTTCCTTATGTTTTGACCTCTGTGTCTATAATAAAGTCTTTTCAGTACTACTCGCCTCAAACTTAATTTTGTGCACCATTTGTGAGTGGTTGTGCCTCTTGTTCTTTGGACTTTTGCTCCCTGCCACAAAATGGAGAGTCTTACCTGAAGGGAGGGGTGCAGGGAAATTACCCAAAAGGCAGAGGGAGCTTCAATAGCCCAATAGGATCACATATTATACCTTGAAGTAAGGCATAAAGCCAGGCAGGTATCAGCTGAGAGGTTTGCTCATGTGCTATGAACAAAAGTGGAGAGTTTAGTAGCCATATTACTCCTGGAGAAAATCCAAAGTTGGTATTAGGATTGTCAGCTTTTTGAAAGAGAAAAGCACCCCACCTGTGGCTACTTGTTCCCCTCGCCCCTGCTCCGCCCCTGCCCTGCCCTGCCCATGCTCCATCCCCTGCTCTGTCCCACCCTCAACAAATAACTGCAGAGAGGGTAGCAGTATAGGCTTTAGTATATGCAGGCCATATCAAAGGGTGGGGGGAGTAGAAGAGGTTGCATTCCTTCACAACCATTTTGCCACAGTTCCCTCCTCAGATCCTCAAACACATATGCTTTCCCCAGGGCCAGCCCAGGGGTTTCTGCTGCCCTAGGCAGAAGCCCCAGCCGTGCCGCTCCCATATGTGCCAAGTTGGGCCCCTCCCCCTCATGCTGAGCCATGCTACCACTGATTCCGCTGGCGGTGTCGAGGGGTGACGTGACTCATAGAAACATAGAAATATGATGACAGAAAAAGACCACATGGCCTATCTAGTCTGTCCTTCCATATCAACAACTACAACGGTCCCCTTTTTACCTTTAGAGATCCTCTGTGTTTGTCCCATGCTTTTTTGAATTCAGTTACTGTCCTCATCTCTACCACCTCCATTGGAAGACTATTCCACGGATCCACTACTCTTTCCGTAAACAAATATTTCCGCATATCACTCCTGAATCTATCTCCCTTCACCCTCATCCCATGTCCCCTCGTAGCAGCACTTGCTTTCAAATGAAAGAGGCTCTCTCCCTGAACATTTATGCCATAGAGATATTTAAACATCTCAATCATATCACCTCTATCCTGCCTTTCCTCTAAGGTGTACATATTGTGAGCCCCGCCCCTGTGCCAGATAGCTTGACCAGCAGGAGGCGCTGCACCTTAACCTTGAGGTTGTATAAGAATTTGTAGTTGAGCCGTTGGTTAAAGATCACAGATTTTTATTTGGGTTCTCAGAGACTCACAACAGGTAATGTCCACAGGAAAACAAAAGTAGGGATACTCCTCCCAAAGAAAATATATGCAAACTTTGCCAGGTCAAAAATAAAGTCTTTTAAACAAGCTTTTCTTCTTAGCTCTTATAAAAGGTATTTTCCCTCTTAACAGTTATTCACATACAGTGCAACAATCACATTCCATGTCAGTGACTGAAGGATCTGAATCCCCTTTGAAAGAGTCAATTTCCATGCTCTCTGGAGGACTCTCAGGTAGTGGTTCTGGACTCTTAACTGGAATGGTATTAGTCCCATACATTAGCAGTTTCTTCAGTCTTGGCCACCTAATAGGTTTCTCCCCTTTAAGTAAAAGCTCATGGGGTTTCAAAAGCCGTGGTTTAAAAGTTCCTTTCCTTTCATGTAAATGTCTACAGGTAATCTCCTCCTCATCTGAAGAACTATCCCTGTGTTCAGTTTTGGGCCTAGGCTTTCTCCTGGTTTGATGCTTAACTTGCACAGTTTTACATACAGGCCTTCTATCAATAAAACCCTCTTCTGAGCTGTAATCAGAGGACAGGTCAGACCTCCTTCGGGCTCTATAAAAAGTTCTTGCTTTGGAAGCTTCCCTAGCAGAGCAATGCCTGCATCTAGGTTCCAGCAAGGGTTTTGCCTGGGTAAAAGTTCTGCCTTCTTGTGCCTTCTTTAAGCTTCTTTCAAATACAGGGTTTAGCCTGCCCACTAACCTGCATTGTGGTTTCACTGCACTAGCAGTGTATCTCTGGGCCTCGCAACAGCAGCTGCCTGGCCTGTGAGTATTTCTTCCTGGAGAGCAGCAGTATTTCCCTTTCTCCTGGGGAGCGAATCTGGCTTCAGGTCTTCCCTTCCTCTCAGCATAGAGCCTGGGAGCCTTGTTCCAGTCAGGTTCAGAATCCTCGTGCTGGTAAGACAGGTGATTCTCTTCCTCTGCTCTTCTCTCTCTCTCTCTCCCTTCTCCCTTCCGTTTCTGTCTGCCCTTCTTTACAAGCAGCTACGTGACAAGGGAACACCCTTGCAGGCTCCTCCCCGAGTACCTGCTTCTCTGATTCCTATCTGGTGTGTAACGTGGGAATGACTCAACACTAGTTTTGGCCCACTGACTATCAACCCTGGGGTTTTTCTGCTGTGAACTTCTAACCCTGGGTTTTCTCTGACAAGTGTTTTCTAATGTGCCCATCCCCCCAGCCAAGGTAAAACCTTCAATGTTTCCTGCTTTTCTAGGTGGCACTACTCTCTCCTTGCCACAATATTAAGATCCTTCAGTCTGTCCTCATATGCTTTATAATGAAGACCACTAATCATTTTAGTAGCCACCCTCTGCACCGACTCCATCCTGTTCACATCCTTTTGAAGGTGCGGTCTCCAGAATTGCACACTATACTCCAAATGAGGTTGCACCAAAGACTTATACAGAGGCATTATCGCCTCCTTTTTTCTGCTAGCCATTCCCCTCCGTATGCACCCAAGCATCCCTCTAGCTGTTGCCGTCGCCTTTTCTACCTGTTTAGCTACTTTAAGATCATCAGACACAACCACGCCTAGGTCCTGCTCTTCTTTAGTGGACAAAAGTACTTCACCCCTTATACTGCAGTCAAACCTCGGTTTTCGTTTGCCCCAGTTTTCATATGGTTCGGTTTTCGACGTCTTTTTTCATTGAGATTTTGTTCCGGTTCTCGTACATCTGCTTGGTTTTCGTACAATTTTAAAATGGTCCGTTCCAGTAAACTACAGTACTTAGCTTGTTTTTGCGATCCAGACCTCTTTGCTTTCAGCGATCCTTTGAGAAATACAATAGCAAGAATCAAGGAGTGAGAGACACGCTCAATTAGAGGACTCCCTTCTGACGGTGAAACTTTGATGGGTCTTCCAAACATGCCAGTCCTGATGGGTCTTTCAAACTTGCTGCTGAGCATTTCTTCCAGCTTGTAATTTGCTTTTGAGACGGAATCGGAGGCCGGTGAGAGAGTCGGGATCAGATTACAGTGCTGTATCTGTGTGTGTGTGCTGTCCTGTGATGATCGGGCAGGTGAGAGAAGTGACAGGAGCTGTTCTACTGCCTGGCTGAGGCTTCGGGGCCCGTGCTGCTGCAGCCATTGCCACATGGCTCTGGAACGCATGCTCATCTCTGCGTTCCAGGTTGCCTGAGCGGGAGAATGGTGTTTCCGGTGGCTGTGGCTGTGGCTGTGGCTGGTGCCTTTACTGGAGGCTTTATTTTTGTGGATCCTTCTTGTTTGTTCTTTTTTTTTAAATTCCTGTGCCAGTAAAAGACAAAGAACGGAAGTAACCCCGGATAGGGCCTTGATACCTGAGGTCCTTATGGAGGGGGATTCCCCTTCCAAACAATAACCTCTCCTCCTCCCTCTCCCTTCCTCACCGTCTTCCATATGCCAACAAGAGTCTTCAGTAAAGGTAAAAGTGATGTTAAATGTTCATTTATCCATTTCATTAGTCATTTATATTTATTTCTCATTGTTTTCTGTATGCTAACGGCAATACAAACCCGCTGAGTACCAGGTCTACTGGAAATGAATACCAAAAACGTCCTTTAGAGCCAAGAGCAAATCTACTATTCCAGCACTAACTACCAAAACACACCCAAGGAGCCTATAAGGAAAAGGTATCACTGTAAATATTGTAGATGGCCTTAGAACAGCGGTTCTCAACCTGTGGGTCATGACCCCCATGGGGGTCACCACAGAATTTAGCGGGGGTCGCCTCGCCTCACCTCACTCCACTGTTAAAAAAAAAAAGCACCCAAGTTGCTGCCGCTGCCGAGTGCGCTTCTCGGCAGTGGCAAACTCACCGCCTCCCAGTCCCGTCTAATGCAGCCGTGGCTCCCTGCCTCTTAGGGAAATGTGGCTATGCCAGTAAAACCGTTGCAGAGCCTTCCTGTCTCTTGACGAGCTCTGTGCAACATTGTCCCGCCTCCAAAGGAAGTTGTTTATCACTTCTTTTGGAGGCGGGACAATGCTTCATGGAGCCCGTCGAGAGATGGGAAGGCTCCGCAACGGTTTTACTGGCATAGCCGCGGTTCCCTGAGACAGGGAGCCGTGGCTGTAGAAGAACAGCAGAGCAGTAGCAGGCAGACAGGGAGAGGGGAGGAGGGGGCAGGGAACCTGCAACGGGGCTGACATGGAGGGATGGATGGAGGAAGGGAGGGGTCTGACATGGATAGGGGGGCTCACATGGAGAGAGGGGGGCTGACATGAATGGAGGGAGGGAGGGAGGGGGCTGACATGAATGGAGGGAGGGAGGGAGGGAGGGGGCTGACATGAATGGAGGGAGGGGGCTGATATGGACAGAGAGGGGCTGACATGGAGGGAGGGAGGGCTGACATGGAGGGAGGGAAGGAGGGAGGGGGAAGCTGACATGGAGGGAGGGAGAGGTGGCTGACATGGAGGGAGGGAGGGGGGCTGACATGGACAGAGGGGGGGCTGACGTGGAGGGAGGGAGGGAAGGGGGCGGACATGGACAAAGGGAAGAAACAGGGGAACATACTGTACAGACGGGCAATAAATGCTGGACAGAGGGGAGAGACAGTGCGGGTTAGGATTATAATGGGCAGATGGGGGGGCTAGGACTGGTAATGGGTTGATTAGGGAAGGCTAGGACTGGGAATGGACTGATCAAGGGGGGCTTGGGACTGGTAATGTGCTGAGGGGGGGTAGGACTGGTAATGGACTGATGGGGGACTAGCACTGGAAATGAGCTGATTGGGGAGGTTAGGACTGGTAATGGGCTGATTAGGGGAGCCTAGCATTGGTGATGGGGTTGAGGAGGGACTAGCACTGGAAATGAGATGATTAGGGGAGGCTAGCACTGGTAATGGGGTTGAGGAGGGACTAGCACTGGAAATGAGCTGATTAGGGGAGGCTAGGACTGGTAATGAGCTGATGGGGGGGTAGGACTGGTATTGGGCTGATTAGGGGAGGCTAGCACTGGTAATGGGGTTGAGGGGGGACTAGCACTGGAAGCGAGTTGATTGGGGGGCTTCGACTGGGAATGGGCTGATTGTGGGGAGGGGAGGATAAAGCTGCTGGCCCTGGAAGAAAACTGGGGGCTAAGGCTACAAATGGGCTGATACGAGGGGATGGGAGAATGGAACTGGAAGAGAGTGGATCTGAGAGGGGCTGCCATGGTATTTGTACTAGAAGGGACTGCTCAGTGGGGAAGGAGGGGGACTGGAAGGGAATGGACACCAGTGGTAGTCATGGGAATGCAAGTTGACAATGGAAGGTACTGCGAGTGAGGACTGGAAAGGGACTGATACTGGTGATGGTTACTGGGACTGGAAATAGGCTGATGGAAAGAAGTGAAGAAAACGAAAGAAGAGATAAGAAATGGCAGATGGACCATAGACCACAGAAAGAGAGCTAAGAGAAGACAGGAAAGCAGAAGCCTCAGATCGGGACCAGCATGATCAGAGAATAAATTGGTCAGACAACAAAGGTAGAAAAAATAATTTTATTTCATATTAGTGATTTGACTACAAAATCATCATAATTTTGAAATCAAATATTGTTACTTTTTATTGTGATTAATTATTGTGGTTTAAATAAGTAAATTTTATAAATAAAAACATATTGCAAAGGCCTATAATATATTAATTCAACAAATGATTACAGCGACAATGCGTTAATGGTAAAGGAAGAGAGACGCATTTGATTTTATCATTTGGGGTCACCACAAGTTGACCAATGGTAAAAGGGGTCACGGTACAAAAAAGGTTGAGAACCACTGCCCAAGAACATCAATAAATCTATTAAGAAAGCTGAATAAGCTTAAATAGAAATTGCATGCTAGCAGAATACCCAGCCTTGGTTGCACATGCAGAGTACAAATGGACCTGACCAAGCCTTCAAGGGACCAAAATGGACAAATCCACAAATAGGTTGCATGAGGTCATTCAGTGGCGTCTGTGGGCAGAGCGCCGGGTTTCTCCCTTCACCAGCCCGCAGCTGCTCAAGACCTCAGCACAATGTGTGAGGCTTCTTGCTCCACAGCCGGCATGCCCAGCCACCTGGCACTGATGCAGCAGCTTGTCCTGGAGAGCTGGAGAAGCAAAAGAGGAGCCTTCTTGTGATGCGGCCAGAAGCCTCAATACCCGCACTGTCTACCCACGGGGACCCGGCAGAAAAGAGGAGCACTGTCTCAATCGTGCAAAGATTTCTTCTTCTGCCCACAGGGGATGGGGTCTCTGTAGGCAGACAGAGTGCATTGAGGCCGCATCATGGTAGGGCTCCAGGCAGCTGTGCTACTTTATGAAGGGATTGTCATTCCCACAGTTCCACTGATAGGACCCTGCAGTAGCAGCAGCAGCAGCTTGTCCTGTGGAGAGTAGACAGGGGGCTAGGCAGAGAAGTGCTTTGCCCACAGTGCACACAAAGAGTGGAGTACTGCCATGACTGAGCAAAGATCTCTTTTAACTGCCAATGGGGATCCAGAAGAGGTCTTTGCCCGATTGCGACAGTGCTCCTCTCTTCTGCCCACGGGCGATGGTGTCCCCACAGGTGGGCACAAAATGCATTAAGGCTGCTTCGCAATTCATGGAGGTCTCAAAGTCCAGGACCATGGTAGCTGTGCTGTGAAAGGAAGGATTGGGAATCAACATTGCGGCCAATGCAATGGGGGATTTGGAGATGGAGGCGAGGGGGCTGTAAAAACAATGGCCCTGGTCCAAGGCACAGCTGCACATACCCTCTGAGCAGTATCAGGTTCACTCACCTGGCTCTGCTCTGGCTGCTGTTTCCACAGCACTGATCACTGCTACTGCCCCAACCTTTAATTCCATTGGGCCAGACTATTTTCTGCTGGAAGCAGGTCCCTCGTACCAAAAGCCCCCTCACTACTCCCTAGTCTCTTTTTCTGTTCTCGTTGGCTGACTGGTCCAGAAAGAAGCACACACACTCACAGAACAACAAGGAGCGAGGCATAAAAGAAGTCCTTTATTAGAAGCCCTGACACAGCCACATTTCGGCAGCACCCAGCAACTGCTCCCTTCTAGTCCCTGCATCAGCCCATTTCCGGTCCTAGTTCCCCTATCAGCCCATTTCCAGTCCCATCCTAGCCCCTCCATCAGTCCATTTCCAATCCAAGCTCCCCCCATCAGCCCATTTCCAATCCAAGCCCCTCCCATCAGCCCATTTCCAATCCAAGCCCCTCCCATCAGCCCATTTCCAGTCCTATCCTAGCCCCTTCATCAGTCCATTTCCAATCCAAGCCACCCCCCATCAGCCCATTTCCAATCCTAATCTCCCATCATCTTATTTTCAATCCTAGCCCCCCATCAGCCCATTTCCAGTCCTAACCTAGCCCCTGCATCAATCCATTTCCAATCCTAGCTCCCCCCACACCTAGCCCATTTCCAATCCAAGCCCCGCCATGAGCCCATTTCCAGTCCTAGCTCCCCATCCATTTCCAGTCCTATCCTAGCCCCTCCATCAGCCCATTTCCAATCCTAGCCCCCCATCAGCCCATTTTGTCCTTTCCTAGCCCCATCATCAGCCCATTTCCAGTCCTAGCTCCCCCCACTCAGCCCATTTGCAGTCCAAGCCCCCCCTACTCAGCCCACTTCCAGTTCTAGCTCCCCCCAATTTCCAGTCCAAGTCCCCCCCCACTCAGCCTATTTCCAGTCCTAGCCCCCCCAATTTCCAGTCCAAGTCACCCTCCACTTAACCCATTTCCAGTCCTAGCTCCCTCTCCCCACAGCCCATTTCCAGTCCAAGTCCCCCTCCCCATCAGCTATTTCCAGTTCAAGCCCCCTCCACAGCCCATTTCCAGTCCTAGCTCCCCCCTCCCCTCCCGAATAGCCGCGTGGCTATCTAAAATGCTTTAGAGGGAGCCGGAGAGGCCCCGGCTTACCTCTAACAGCTGCTGAAGTGAAGCGTGTCTTTTTCCTTCACTTCAGCAGCTGTACTGAAGTTTAGAACGTTGCCACGCTGCGGTCAAAGGGGACTTCCTGTTTCCCAGCCCTCAGCATGATCGCATATTTTTTTTAAAGAGAGGGTGGGGCAAGAAAATCCCAGGTGCCAGGTGCAAATTTCTGGTCACCATGGCGACCTGGTTCCTGGGATTTATCGAGCCCTGGCAAATTATAAATGTTTTGTATCAGTAATTCCTGCTTCATGATTCATTCACTGAGTTCACCAAGTCTGTTTTAATGTTTTATTCTCTGTTACAGCTATATCGTTCTTCAGGCTCCATCCACTTTGCCCCCAAGGGCAATCAGCTGGAGCAGGCAGCATGCCATGTTGCCAGTGTCACTGCTGTGATGGAGGTAAGGTCAGATGTAAAGATCCAGCATGTAGGTGCTTACTTCTTTCTTTTGTCACTGTGACAGCGGTTGGCAGGTGGCAGCATCAGAGGCCACCATCCTGGCCAACAGTATTGAAAGGGAATCCCACTCATGCATATACACACAATTCAGCGTGCTAATCAGTCTGGCAGTGGTCCTGCTAACCCCAATACCAGCATGTGCACGCATGCCAACACATATATTTAAAAAATGAAGAGGCGATGGAAAAATTTCATTGATTCTTGCCAAAACTATTGTCAATTTGCTGGTGGGAGAGGAGGAAAGGTTGTGCTTTACCCAGAAGAGAGCACCTGACTTCCTTAATAGATGCTTGCCAATTTAGATCATGATGGATTGTCTCCACCTCTCTAGAGAGAGTTCAGCCAACATGGTTTTCAGTCCAGTTCTAGAGGAACTTCTAGTGAGGCTATTTTTTAGAACATCCATATGAGGAGGATTTGGATACACTGCTCCATTGCATGCAAATAGAAACATGATGGCAGAAAAAGACCACATGGCTTATCTAGGCTGCCCTTCCATATCAATTACAATAGTCCCCTTTTTTCCTTTAGAGATGTTCTCTGTTTGTCTTATGCTCTTTTGAATTCAGATACTGTCCTCTTCTGTACTACTTGCACTGGGAGACTATTCCATGAATCTACCACCCTACCAGTATATGACAGATCTATGCCATATATTCACTGTGGATATCCTGAAAATCGACTTGCTGTAAATGCCGCTTTGCTGAATTTTGGAACCACTTTGTTTTCCCACATGACTTCTTCCAGTGACATGCCTACTCATGCTTGCCATTATTTGGCCTTCTTAAGAACATAAGGAATGCAATACTGGGTCAGACCAAGGTTTCCAACAGTGGCTAATCCAGGTCACAAGTACCTAGTAGGTTCCCCAAAAGGCACACAGGTTCCACAGTGTTCGTCTTGGGGCAAACAGTGGATTTCCCTGGTCGTCTTTAATAATGGTTTATGGACCTTTCCTCTTGGAACTTGTCCAAACCTTTCCTAAACCCAGCTACACTAACAGCTTTTACTACATCCTCCAATAGCGAATTCCAGAGTTTGATTATGTATTAAGTGAAAAAATATTTTCTCTTGTTAGTCTTAAATAGGTTACATTGTAGCTTCATTGCATGTCGCCTAGTCTTTCTACTTTTTGATGGCGTAAACAATCGATCTATGTTTATCCATTCCATTCATTAATTTATAGACCTCTATCATATCTCCCCTCAGCCATCTCTTTTCCAAGTTTAAGAACCCTAACCTTTTAAGCCTTTCCTTCTAGCGATATCCTTCCAGCTCCTTTACTATTTAGATGGCTCTTCTCTGTCTTTTCTAGAAACATAGAAAAATGAAACATAGGCCTTCCATATCAACAACTATAACAGTCCCCTTTTTTCCATTAGAGATCCTTTGTGTTTGTCCCATGCTTTTTTGAATTCAGATACCGTCCTCATCTCTACCACCTCCACTGGGAGACTATTCCACGGATCCACCACTCTTTCCGTAAAGAAATATTTCCGCATATCACTCCTGAATCTATCCCCTTTCACCCTCATCACATGTCCCCACATAGCAGAACTTGCTTTCAATTGAAAGAGGCTCTCCCCCTGTGCATTTATGCCATGGAGGAATTTAAACGTCTCAATCATATCACCTCTATTCCGCCTTTCCTCTAAGGTGTACATATTAACCCTGGAATTACCAAGAGTTTTTGCACACACTGAATACCGTTGGGGTCATAAATGACCCCACGACGAATATTAATTGTTAACCATGAAAAATTTAAACTAAACAGACAAAATATTATTCTGAATTAATTATTTATTATATGAAGGTTAAATGTTTTGAAATGTAATGCTTTATCATAAAATTACATGAAGAAGAGTTGCCATGAAAGCAGTTTTTGCATGCACTTGATGAACACAGTAAAGTACTACAGTCATTTGCATGAGACACAGACGATTTCTGAATGTTCTTTGCAAACATTGCGCTTGCAGAGGTGCAAACTATGTTGCTTTTCTTGTCTTTTTCTCTGGAATAGCAGTGACACCTTATCCTTTTCTTTGGGATCCCGACATTGCAAACAGCATCAGTGGCTTCTTCAATGCTGGAAGATGTCTCGCTGCAATTACTCTGAAGCACCTGCTTTCCTAATTCCAAGAGGAATAGACGACGTCTGTGCTTTGACTTGGACTGCCATTCTGGATTTAGTGACATCCAAACAGTGAAGGTGTTCAAAGCACTGATATCCAACATGTTGTAGAAGATTGTCACTGGCCAGCGTCTTGTCATTCGTTTTGTGGTATACGTGCGCAACCTTTGTTCTCCTGTATCTACTCCACCTTTACTAGAATTATAGTCCAAGATCATGCATGGTTTTTTGTCTGGACGTCTGTTATCTACTGCTTGATCATGCAAACTGCTCAGAAGAACAACCACTTTTCCTTTCTTCGGGCAATAGGAAACCAGAGTGGCGTCATCGCGAAAGGCAAACAGTTAAGTGAATACCTCTCTGCCCTTTGCTGTTACAAATTCTGGAGGTAATTCTTTTCTGTTCTTTCGAATTGTCCCCAAAAGTGTCATTTGTTTTTCTAGCAATTTCTGTGACAGGGATAAACTGCAGAAGAAATTGTCAACAGTAACATTTCTGCCAGATCGCATCAATCCTTTAGTGAGTTGCAGCACAACCCTTTCACCCTGATTCTGTTCTCTGTTTTGTCCGAGTTCCCTTCCTGTATATACTTGAAGACGCAGAACATATGATGTTGCACTGTCACACAACATCCAAAAAATCATTTATCACCTCCTTTTTTCTGCTAGCCATTCCTTTCCGTATGTACCCAAGCATCCTTCTAGCTTTTACTGTCACCTTTTCTATCTGTTTAGCTACTTTAAGATAATCAGAAACAACCACACAGAGGTCCCGCTCTTCTTTAGTGGACAAAGGTACTTCACCCCCTATACTATATTGCTCCCTTGGATTGCTGCAGTCCAAATACATGACCTTGCATTTTTTAACATTACAGTAAATCCCAGCTGCCAAATTCTAGACCATTCTTCAAGCTTAGCTAGATCCCTCCTCATGTTATCTACACCTTCCTGGGTGTCTACTCTATTGCAGATTTTGGTATCATCCGCAAAGAGGCAAACCTTACCCGACAGCCCTTCCGGTATATCACTAACAAAGATGTTAAAAAAAATTGGACCAAGGACAGATGCCTGGGGCACACCACTGGTAACTTCCTTCTCCTCAGAATGAGCTGCATTTACTTGTACCCTTTGTCGCCTCCCTCTCAACCAATTTCTAACCCAAGCAGTAACTTTAGGGTCCATCCCTAGGGTGCTCAGTTTGTTTATAAGTCGCCTGTGCGGAACAGTGTCAAAGGCTTACTGAAATCTAAATACACCACATCTAGGGCTCTCCCTCGGTCCAACTCCCTCATCACCCAGTCAAAGAAATCAATCAGATTTGTCTGACAAGACCTGCCTCTGGTGAATCCATGTTGCCTCGGATCCTGTAATCCACTGGACTCCAGAAACCTCACTATTTTGTCTTTCAGCAGCGTATCCAATAATTTACTCACCACCGACATTAAACTAACCGGCCTGTAGTTTTCAACCACATCCTTACTTCCGCTTTTGTGTAAAGGGACCACATGAAGCTCTCTCCAGTCCTTTGGCACCACTCCCAACTCTAATGAGGCATTGAAAAGGTCAGTCAGTGGAGCTGCTAGAACATCCCCAAGTTCCCTCAGTATTCTAGGGTGTATCCCATCTGGTCCCATCGCTTTGTCTACTTTAAGTTTAGCTAGTTTCTCACAAACACAGTCTTCTGAAAATTCTTCAAGATTCCCCTCGCTTCTCTTCCTGTTTGTGGGTGTTTTTGCTGAGGTCCTCTTCCTGGTTTTTCATCTGTGAACACAGAACAGAAATATTTGTTAAGCAATTCCGCTTTATCCTCATCAGCTTCTTCATATTCCTCACCTTCACCCTTGAGTCTGACAATACCACTTTTGCCCTTCCTCTTCCACTAACATATCTTAAAAATGTCTTATCCCCTCCCCCCCACCATTTTATTGCATTGACTATTTCCTCCTCTTTTTGAATCTTTGCTTTCCTGACTACTTTTCTAGCTCTCTAAGTTTTTCCAAATATAGATGCCTGTCTTCCTCTCTCTGTGATCTCTTGTATTTCATGAAGGCCTCCCTCTTTAATTCCCCTTTTCAGCTACTTCTTTCGAAAACCATAGCGGTGTCCTTTTCCTTTTACCTTTATTTACCATTTTAACAAAAAGGTTGGTTGCCCTTAAAATATTCCCTTTCAGTTTTTCCCACTGTTTTTCTACATCCCCCAGCTGTTCCCTTCCTGCTAACGACTCCCTGAGGAGGGATTGGCCCATCTTGGCAAAGTTAGTTTTCCTAAAGTCTAAGACCCTTGCTTTTGAATGGATTCTATTCCTAATACTGAACCACACCATCTGGTGATCACTGGATGCAAAATGATCTCCCACTATAACATCACTTTCACCATTGGTAAGCACCAAGTCCAGTATGGCCCCTTCACGTGTGGGGTCTGTTACCAATTGCTTGAATAGTTATCCCTGTAGAGAATCCATGATCTCCTTGCTTCTAGATGATACTGCAGCAGGAATGTGCCAATCAATATCTGGCATATTGAAATCCCGTATCAGTAGCACTTCCCCATTCCTATCAATGCTGAGTATGTCTTCAATTAACTCTCCATCCACCTCTTCCTCTTGTGAGGGAGGTCTGTATATCACACCAATGCAAATAGATTTCTCTTTCCCTCTTTCTAGTTTAACTCACAGTGCCTACTCTCCCTTTTAAGCTCTGTAATTCCTAAGCTTTAATATTATGTTTTACATGTAGTGCCACTCCTCCTGCCTTTCTAATTCTGCTTTATCCTTCTTAAGATACGGTGACTAGAATTGCACACAATATTCAAGGTGCACTATGGAACGATACAGAGGCATTATAATCCTTTGCTTTATTCCCCATTCCTTTCCTTATCATTCCTAGCATTCTGTTTGCTTTCTTGGACACCGCAGCACACTAGACTGAGGGTTTCAACGTATTATCCACGATGATGCCTAAATCTTTTTTCTGGATGGTTTATGGTTTATTGAATATTTGATATTGGTTCCTAATGTGGAACCTTGCATCGTGTAACCATAGCTTGGGTTGTTCTTTCCTAGGTGCATAACTTTGCACTTGTCCACATTAAATTTCATTTGCCATTTGAATATCCAGTCTTCCAATTTATCAAGGTCCTCATGCAATTTTTCATAATACTCTTGTGTTTTAACCACTTTGAATAATTTAGTGTCATCTGCAAATTTGATCACATCACTTATTATTCCCATTTCCAGAATGTTTGTGAATATGTTAAAATAGTAGTGGACCCAGCACAGATCCACAGATACACCATTATTCACCTTTCTCAATTGAGAAAATTGGCCATTTAGCCCTACTCTGCTTTCTATCTTTTAACCAGTTCCTGATCTGCATTAGTACACTGCCTTCTATCCCATGGCTTTTTAATTTCACTAAGAGTCTCTCATGAGGGACTTTGTCAAAGGCTTTCTGAAAATCCAGTTATACTATATCAACCGGCTCACCTTTGTCTACCTGTTTATTCACACCTTCAAAACAATATAAGATAAGACTTTCCATGGCTAAATCCATGTTGTCTTTCTCGCATTAAACCATGGCTATCTACATGTTCAGCAATTTTATTCTTTATAATGGTTTCTACCATTTTGTCCAGTACTGACGTCAGACTCACCGGTCTGTAGTTTCCCGAATCACTCCTGGAATTCTTTTGAAAATTGGCGTTACACTGGCGAACTATCATTAAAATCATCTGTATTACGTGAAGATTGGCGAATGGCCAATCTTCACGTAATACAGATGATTTTAATGATAGTTCACATATTACTAATAGTAGGTCTGCAATCTCATATTTCAGTTCTTTCAATGCCCTTGGATGTATACCATCCGGTCCAGGTGGTATGCTACTCTTCAGTTTATCAAATAGTTGGGTTACATCTTCCCAGTTTAGTGATATTTCTTTGAATTCTGCCAATGCATCACCTTTAAATACCATTTGAGGCATAGGTAACTTCCCTACATCTTCCACAGTAAAGACTGAAGCAAAGCATTCAGTTTCTCCGTAATGTCTTGTCCCCTCTTAGTGCCCCTTTTACCCCTCTATCGTCTAGTGGTACAACTGACTCTTTCACAGGTTTTTTTGCTATGAACGTACTTGAAAAAAATTTTGATTTTGCGGTTTTGCTTCCACGGAAAGCTTTCTTTCAAATTCTCTTTGCCTGCCTTATCAATGCCTTGCATCTAATTTGCCAATTCTAATGATGTTTCCCGTTTTCGTAATTTGGCTCCTTTTTCTTTTTCCTGAAAGATGCGTTTTTGGCTATAACAGTCTCTCTGACCTCACCCTTAAACCGTTCTGGCAGTTTTTTGGCCTTCCTTCCTTTTTTCTTAAAGCAAAGAATACATCTAGTCTGGGCTCTTAACTGATCTGCAGTTTTGCAGCCAGGAAGGTGAGACACTGTAACTCTCTAGCTGATTATATTCCAGCCAGTGTGTGCTGTAACACAGATGGTATATTTTCCATTAGTCAGCCATAGGGAAAAAAGTGGGAAAGACCAGAACTACCACCACTATTACTGGTCTTCTCGTCTATCTTTCCTCCCACCCTCTATACACCTTAGTCCACAGGGTCTCCTCTGGCTAGTGGGAGCAGTCAGTGCACAGCACTCATGCGTTGCTTCTTCCTATTCTACTGGTTTCCTCTGCAGTTGGATCCACACAGTGCTGGTGGGTCTCATGAAATTAGAGACCCCCTGTGGTTCTGATAGTAGATGAGAAGGAAGTAACAGGTAAATTCAGTTCACTATACCTGACCATTGGAGTAGGTCATTGGATGTAAAAAAATGACTGATGTGGGTCCAGGATAGATGAATGCCTCAGTGGGGTGTGGAGGAGGACAATAATTTAGAGGGATCAGGAGTAAGATGATATCAGCGAGGTAGGAGAGTGGGAACAAAAGATCATGCTGGAGGAAAAAAGAATGAAGATGCTAGGTAGTACAGGATGGGAGAGAAGAAAAACAAGATGATGATGTGAGGGAAAGGAATGGAAATGAAGTGAAGTGAAGAAGTGCTGTCAAGCACTTAAGGGAAGGGAGATTGGTGAGAAAGGAAGAGGGAAGACTATACATGTCAGGGATGGGAGAAGAGGGAAGGTGATTGTGCTAGGAGTGGGGGGAGGAATACAGTCGTTTGCCATAATAAAGTTACCCCATACCAGTTATGCCACAACATGAAATAGGTTACGGACCACTGCTCTATCTTCTTTAAACAAAAGTAGACTTGCTTTCCTGATGACAAACTCCCATGGTCGCATTCTGTCTTGTTGCTTTGCTGCTTGATGCACACTTCCTTCTTCCCTTAGGATGTTATTCTGAGCCACGAATAGCAGGGATGGATGGCCCGATGGGATGTCCATCCCCGCTATTCGTGGCTTCACCTGTCCCCGAATAACTTCCCTGCCGGTTGTGCGGGGAAGTTAGATGGGAGCGAGGAATAGGCGGCACAGTTGTGGAGAGTGGGCGGGCAGCGCGGTCACCAGCCTTGGACTTACAGGGCGATTCTAATGTCAGTCCTGTACGTCCAGGACCGGCGAAATGTCCAGGGGCGTTATTCCACCTCTGAGGTGGAATAGCTTCCCTGGATGTTTTGTTTTGGAAGGCCCAGGGCATGGATGGGGGGCAGGGTTTATTCCCCGTAGCCCGACCCTGGCCTTAGGAGGCCAGATCGGGGGTCGGGCTGCGGGAAATAAACTTGTTCTTGGCAGCCGGCATCACAGCTTTTAAATGGAGCTGCGGTGCCATGGCAACAGGACACCATGGTGCCGCGGCTCCATTTAAAAGCCCTGACTGAGTTTGCCAGGTGTAGTCTTGCACGTGCAGGCCGGGACAGAATCGCTGTCCCGGCCTGCACATGCAGGACTGTTTGCGATTTTGATCCCATGTGGCTAGACATGCCCCGTGGGATCAGAGTCGCGATCCCCTCTGTGCATCCGGTTCAGACCGGATGCACAGAAAGGATCTACGTCTGGGACAGAATCGGGCACCTATTTAACATGTTGAGTCTTTGAAAGCTGCTGTTTTATAACCAAAATTTCACTGAAATAGTTTCCGTAGGAAGAAATGCACTGTGATTTTGAGAAGATGTTCTATGTTGTGTCCAAGCAGAAGAGAGGCATGTCTAGCTGCAGCAGCCAAAAACAAAAAACAGAATAGTTGAAAACTATCTATTTTATTTATTTATTTAACACTTTTTTTTATACCGCCTTCCTAAGAGTCGAGGCAGTTTGCAATAAACTCTGCACAACTGAACAACTCTTCGAGTACATTGTAAGTCTTATATATAACTAATGATGGCAAATAAATACATTTGTAAAGGCACAAGAAAGGCAAAATCTTCTTACATAAATATTTACAGGTGTGCTATTTACAGGTCCTCTGTGTTAGTTTACAGCATGCTAGAATTATTTACACAAAGAGAGTTAGTAGCTTGTTTGAATTAGGCCAGTGTCTTGTGAGGATGTTGAATGTGCTGGTTATTTGTAGGTCTGATATCGTGTGATGGCAGTTTGTCAGGCCTGAGGGGGTAGAGGAGATCTTACTTGTGGTGTGGGTCTAGACCAAAGGATTCGGTGAACAGGTAGGTCTTTAGCCTTTTGTGGAAGTCTGTGAGCTCATCTATGGCCCTTAGTTTGGCTGGTAGGGCATTCCATATAACAGGGGAGTAGGGGGTGAAGGCGCAGTTGCGTGTCACCTGATGATTACTCTTTACTCTTTGGGGTGGTATGGTGAGGAGATTTTGAATAGTGTGCCTTCTTAACCTGTTATTTCTGGTTAGTGTTATTGGTGGAAATAGGCATTCTGGTGGCTGCTTGTGAATCACCTTAAAAGTGGTGAGTATCGGCTTGTATTTGATTCTGGCGTGAATGGCGAGCCATGCAATTGTTTTAATATGGGATGATATGGGAGTGCCATGGAGCGCCAAAGATTTATTTATTTATTTATTTGTGCGTTTTTTTATACCGCCCCTTCCAGAGATCAGGAGCGGTTTACAGAGAACATGTCAAAAAATAACATTAACATTACATGGAACATTAACAGTGGAAAATTAGTTACATAGGAACCTAAAAATATAATTATAAACGTATTAACTATTTACATTGGTTGAGAGAGATTAATCATACTGATGTATGTAATTCAATGACAGCCATAGAGATTATCTGCATTAACTATTTACAATTGATTGAGAGAAATTAATCATACTGAAGTATATAATTCAACAACAAAGAGATTATTTACAACAGTCATTCTAGGATTGACTAACATTCAGTATGAGTGACGTATGGGAAAGTGTGTTTTGAGTTAGGTTGGGTATGCTTGTGATATTTGAGTTGCATAATCTTGTGCCCTTTGCTCGAGTGTAGATTGTAAGTCATGAAAGTGTTGGGTGAACAGGTATGTTTTTAGTTCCTTCCTAAAGGAACTTAAGTCTTTAATCTCTCTCAGATTGCAGGGTAATTTGTTCCATTGACAGGGGGCGTAGAAAGAAAAGGCAGTATTAGTTGTTATCTGTTTAAGCTTTTTCACAGAGTAGGGAATTAGCAATGTATTGAGGTTTGCTCTTCTTCTTAGTCTAGTTTCTGAGGGGGACTTAATTAATGTTGATAGATGTGAAGGGGCTATATCATTGACAAGCTTAAAAATGGTGACTAGTGTTTTGTATTGTATCCTGCTGTGGATAGGTAGCCAGTGGAGGGCGTATAAAATTGTAGAGATGTGGTCAGATAGTTTGGCTTTAAAAATAATCTGAGCTGTAACATTCTGGGCCCTTTGAAGGATGAGTAGATTCTTCTTAGATGTACCCTGTAGTAAGCCATTACAGAAATCTATGTGTGGCATTATCAAGGTCAGGACAACTGATCTGAAGTCACTAATATCAATAAGTGGTCTGAGATGTTGGATAGTTCTGAGTTTAAAGAATATAGTTTTGGCAGTCTGTTTTATGTGCTGTGTCATGCTTAGGGTTTTGTCCAGAGTAACTCCTAGGTATTTTACTTCGGACTTGACTGGGAGGGTAATGTCTAATAGATTGACAACAGATGGGGTGGAGGGGGGTAAAATTAGAGTTTCTGGATACAAAAAGTGCTTCAGTCTTTTTGAAATTTATATCCATATGAATTGAGCGCAGTCATTGTTCAGCTTCAGTGATACAAATTGCGATTACATCGTAATTAGGATTAGTTACGTCACAGGGGGCGAACAACATGATATCATCTGCATAGATGAAATATTTTAGATTGTGGCATTTGAAGATTGAGCAGATGGGTTGGAGATAAATGTTAAAAAGTAAAGCCGAGAGAGATGATCCTTGTGGGATACCTCGCTCTTGTGGGAATGGTAGAGACGGGAATGATCAATTTGGACATATTGGAAACGGTTAGAGATGTAGGATTTAAACCAGCCAAGTGTTTTATCTTTTAAACCTAATTGCGATAACCTGGATAAGAGGATGTTGTGATTCACACTGTCAAAAGCTGAAGAAATGTCAAGGAAAATTAGCAAGAAAGCCTGCTTGGAATCATCCATGCCCTGGATTAGTGAGTCAGATAAGGATACAAGTAACGTTTCTACCCCATGATAAGGGCGGAAACCGTACTGATGTTCATCTAAAGGAAAGTTAGTGTCAATATGGTTTTGCAACCGTATTTGAATTACTTTTTCAATGATTTTAGCTAGGAAAGATATACTGGCTATAGGACGGTAGGAAGAGGGGTTAAGACATAGGTGTCAAACTCTGGCCCGCGGGCCAAATTTGGCCCGTAGTGTAATTATATTTGGCCCGCGAGCTATACCAAATGACTACTAGAGCTAGCCCGCCGGTATTATACAGCGCATTCATTCATCGCTAATACTACAAATCCCATAATGCCTTGCTGTTGTTTTGGCGCGTCAATCAGGACAGGTCCCAGAAACGCCCTCTCCTGTGTGACAGAAGTCATAGCGATCTCAAGCTACAACTGTCACTGTGGAACCCCTTCCCAAAAATGGCAAAAAGAAAGGCAGACAACAGGAACTTTCTGGACAGGTGGGAGACAGAATATTTGTTTACATATGTAAAAGACAGACCTGTTTGTTTGATTTGTGGAGTCAACGTGGCTATAACTAAGGAGTATAACATTCGACGACACTATGAAACAAAACACCATGACAAGTACAAGGACCTGGACATGACTCAAAGGAGCCAGAAAGTGGAGGAGATGAAAAGAAGTTTGGTTTCACAACAGAATATGTTCAAAAAAGCCACATCACAAAGTGAGGCTGCTGTAAAGGCTAGTTATATTGTGGCAGCAGAGATCGCAAAATCAGCCCGGCCCTTTAATGAGGGAGAGTTTGTGAAAAAGTGCATGTTGAAAGTTTGTGACATCGTGTGCCCAGAGAAAAAGCAAGCCTTTTCAAACGTGAGCCTGAGCAGAAACACAGTAGCTGATCGCACATGTGATCTTGCCACCAATCTGTATGACCAGCTTTTGGAAAAGGGAAAAGATTTTGTTGCATTCTCCCTTGCTGTGGATGAGAGCAGCGACGCATCTGATACTGCTCAGCTGTCAGTCTTCATCCGTGGAGTGGACTCAAATATGTGTGTTACGGAGGAGCTATTGGGATTCAAATCAATGCATGGCACAACCACAGGAAAGGAAATTTTTGAGGAGGTTTCCAAATGCGTAACTGAAATAAAGCTGCCGTGGGATAAACTCGTGGGATTAACGACAGATGGTGCGCCAGCGATGTGCGGTAAAACAAGTGGACTGGTGGGCAGGGTCTGGGAGAAGATGCAGGAAGAGAACTGTGCAGGTGAACTAACTGTTTATCACTGCATCATACATCAGGAATCATTGTGTGGCAAAGCCCTAAAGATGGAACATGTTATGACCACAGTAACACAAGTAGTTAACTTTATAAGAGCCAAAGGTCTGAATCACCGCCAGTTTAAGTCTTTTTGGAGGAGTGTGGTTCGGAATACGCAGACGTGCCGTATCACACGGAGGTGAGATGGTTAAGCCGAGGAAAAGTACTGAATAGATGTTTTGAGCTGCATGAGGAAATATGTCAGTTTCTGGAAAGCAAAGGGAAGGACACAGCAGAGCTTCGGGAGAAAAGGTTTGTGTGAGCTGGCCTTTCTGTGTGACATCTCGAGCCATCTCGATGCGCTGAACCTGCAGCTTCAGGGGCGGGGGCGCATCATCACAGACATGTACGCTGCAGTGAGGGCTTTTAAAACTAAACTGTGCCTGTGGGAGAATCAGATGCTGCAAGGAAACCTTGGCCATTTTCCCTGCTGCCAAACCATGAAAACGCAGTTCTTTACCAACTTGTTCCCATGCGCACAGTTTGCTGAAAAACTCAGTGTACTCGGCGCTGAGTTTAGCCGGCGATTTGCCGACTTTGATGTCCAGAATGTAGGTTTGAACTGCTCAGTAATCCCTTTGCAGTTAATGTGGAAAACGCACCAACCAAATGGAGCTAATTGAACTCCAGTGTAATGACACGCTGAAGTCAAAGTATGATGCTGTGGGCGCCGCCCAGTTTCCACAGTTCATCCCTGACACAATGCCTCAGCTCCGCACCCAAGCTGCTCAGATGCTCTCCATGTTCGGCAGCACTTATCTATGTGAGCAACTTTTCTCCTCGATGAAGATGACCAAAACATCTCACAGGAGACGTCTGACTGATGAACACCTTCGCTCGATACTGAGGATTTCCTCAGCTCAAAGCCTGAGCCCAGACATTGATGAACTATCATCCAAGAAGAGATGCCAGGTATCTGGCTTGGGCACATCAGATTAGATCAGTGTGCAGCAAACTGAGCAATAATTAACGTTTTCTTTATGCACTTTTTCTTGCTACTCCAAGACATGGGCTTGAATGGTTGATTAATTTTATTGTTATTTTATTTTAAAAATTATTATTTATTATTTAAATCTTATTTAATAAATGAATGTCATTGATGTTTTTTTTTATTTGAAATTGGTTTTTGCATATCTGAACTATTAAGTTATAAATTGTATAGTAATAAGTGTTGCTTCATATTCAATGTTAAAGCAAATCTTGTTTGGGTCCATATTGAAAGGTTCATTTGTTCAATGCTGGCCCGCGACTTTGTTCAAGTTTTACATTTTGGCCCACTGTGTATTTGAGTTTGACACCCCTGGGTTAAGAGATTTATTTTTTAGAAGTGGGCGAATTGCTGTGTATTTAAGGTCGTCTGGCATGAGGCCTTGTAGTAGAGATTGGTTTACTATTTTAAGAATGTATGGGGCACGTTCAGACTTTGCTGCCTTAATCCAAGGTACTGGGCAAGTATCAAGTAGTGAGGTGGTAGTATTGAGATTTGATATTATCTCTAGAAGATGATTCAGGTTGCAGTGTTCTGAGCTAATTGAAGTGCATAAAGTACATGCTTAGATAAATATCATGATAAATTATGTTGCTATAGTCTAATGTCCAGTTTATTATTGCTTGGCAAACTAGTCTGAAGTCGTCTGGTTTTAGTAGGGGGCATAAATTCTTTAGAGGCAGTAGCTTGAGGAATGTTGACCTAGTAGTATTTTAATCTGTGAATGTAGGTTCAGATCTCGGTTGATAGTGATTCCCAAGTACTTGACCTCACTTTTGACTTGTAGCTCCTTGTCTGCCAACCTGTTTGCGGTGGGTTAAAGGATGTGTCTCGAGTTACAAAGAGAACCTCTGTCTTCATGTAGTTAATGGCAAGGTTGTGAAGATTTAGCCATCGTATTACTGCCCCAAAGCAGTCGGATAATCTTCTGTGGTTTGGATTAATTGTGAAGAATAGTGCATAAATCATAATATCATCAGCATAGGTCTTGTATTGAATATTGTAATCTTGGATTAGGGAACATGAGGGTTGAAGGTAGATGTTTAAAAGAAGGGCTGAGAGAGAGGACCCTTGCGGTCTGCCTTGTTTTTTAGTGAAGGGGTGTGGTTTCTTAGGCCCAGTTTTTATCTACTGGCTGCAGTAATTTAAGTAAGAATGGAACCATTTGATTGTGGTATTACCTAGACCAGGGGTCTCCAATTCCTGTCCTGGAGGGCTGCAAACCAGTCAGGTTTTCAGGATGTCCCTAATGAATATGAATGAGATATTTGCATGCACTGCCTCCATTTTATTCAAATTTATCTCATGCATATTCATTAGGGACATCCCAAAAACCTGACTGGTTTGGGCCCTCAAAGACTAGAATTGGAGACCCCTGACCTAGACTAACATCATGGAGGCGGGTGAAGTGGTGAGGTATGGAGTCAAATGCTGCTGAGATGTCAAGGAACAGGAGGATGAAGCCTTGCTTGATGTTTTGTATTCTGGTGATAAGATTATCTAGTAGCGAGTTGAGGAGGGTCTCCATGCTATGGTTAGCTCTGAAGCTGTGTTGTTGTTGATCGAGAGGAGTGTGATCATTTAGGTAATCTTGCAGCTGGGTTTGTATGACTTTTTTGATTGTTTGCGATAAATGGGATTCTAGAGATGGGCCTGTAGGAGGTTGGAGTGCTGGAGTCCAGATTGGGGTTCTTTAGTAGAGGCCTAATTGAGTCTTTCTTTAGTGTGGGGAGCATGTAACCCTTTTTAGTGAGGTCTGGACAAGTATCTTGAGGATTAATTGAGAGGATGAAGCACCTTTTAATGTTGGTCAGATTGTGTTTCAAACGAAGGTGATGTACCATCATGTGTGGGCAGATAGGGGCTCTGTGTTCACAGTGGGAGGGTTCCTTTGTCAGTGTTTTGACTATGTCAAAGAGCTCCCTTGGCTTGTTAATGGAGCTCATATTGATGTTGGAGTGATATTTCATTTTGGCTCTGTTGGGGAAGCACAGTATTCCTTTTATTTCTCCGCATAAATGCTTTGGATGTGTGAGCCTCTAGATCTCCATTTGTATTCAAGCTTGCACTTTATTGCTGATGAGTACCATGGAGTGAGATGGTGTTGCTTGAGATTAATCTTACTGTGTGACACTAAGGCTGCCGAAGTTATGATGTTGTTCCATCTGTTAATGGAATTTTCCATTTTGTCCCTTGGGGGAATTGGTGTAAGTTATGGGAGCACTGCCTCAAGGAAGGCTTGGTTGTTGACTGTGCGAAATCTGCAGTTCGTTGTGCTTATACTAGGTGGTGCTAGGAGCTCGGTATGTGGTAAGAAGAGTATTAGACTGTGGTTGGACTAGGGGACCGGCAAAATGATGGGGAGTGATAGGTCAGGTCTATTTGAGATATTCGGGGAAGAAGATAAGGTCAAGTGGTTCTCCCTCAATGTGGGTAGGATCTGTGATGAGTTGGGTATAGTGCAAAGACTCCATGGCTTCTAGAAAGGAGGCTGCCAGCTTACTGGGTGCAGCGGCCAGATTCAGGTCTCCGAGGAGGATGAGGTTTTGATGTCTAGAGAGGAAGGAGCATGCGGTGTCAAATAAATAAATAATTCATCGGCATTGCTATATGGGGTTCTGTAGGTTAGGGAGATTGTTAGGGACTTGTTTGAGATAGTGAGGATGTCAATGGTATTCGCTGAGGTTGTGTCGATGGTGTCAAATTTCAGGTCGTTTCTGGTTAGTATGCATACTCCTCCTCCTCTGTTGGAATCTATTGTGCAGTTATGATAAGTGTGTGTGGTGGGACAGAGCTGATTCATTAGCACGTTGTCAGAAACAATGTTTCAGTTATGCACATTATGTCAATGTTGTGGTATCTGATGTAGTCGGCTAAGATAAAATATTTTGTTGCAGGCCGAGCATGCATTAATTAGTGCGCAGCTGATCTTTAGGGTTTTCAGCTGTTCCATGTGCTGCGCTGATGTTGCGTTTGCATCTACAGTATTTTCCTTAGGGAGCATGTTCTTCCTTGAGGTGGGTATAGATTATTCCAAGAGGTCATGTCCCTCAATTGTCCATGTGTATGGATAATAGGGATGACTCCATAGTAGTGTATTTGTGTGGCCCTAACTAGTACTATTGTTGCTGCTATGCCCAAGAGAATGAATCGAGGGCCCATGGGGGACATTGCTTTAAGTATTAGCTTGAGTTGTACAATGGGCTGCAGTAAACTTGACATGTTTTGGCATATTGGTCTGCATCATGGGCTTGTAATTAATAAACATAAACTGGACAATTGGTTAGACACATTTAGTAGGTGTCTGAGAGTACAAGCACAAAGCATGAATAGAAATCAAACATTTTTGGGAAAAAGGGACCAGAGGAAGACTGAATTATAACAGAAAAAATAAATTTTTTAAAACAATACCATTCCTGGGGGAACATGCAAAGTCAGGTCCAAATAGAGATACCACATCTAAAACCAAAAACCACACAGGTTAACCGGTACAAGCATTGTGGAACTTGTGTGCCTCTTTGGGAACCTGCCAGGTACTTGTGGCCAGGATTGGCCACTGTTGGAAACAGGATACTGGGCTTGATGGGCCTTAGTCTGACCCATCTTATGTTCTTACTGTATGTTTACTAGAGTCAAGCCTTGCTCGGTGTTTACTGTCTCTGCGGGGCCAGCTGTCATATCAGACTCCTCCTTCTCTCTCCCCCCACCGGGCTAAGCACAGGCTCGAGGGGGGGTGGTCTTTATAGGCAGCCTCAGCACAGGTATTGTCGCCTCCGGACACGGCTGTGGGGTCTGGGGGCTCCCCCTCACTACTTCTGATGTCGGGTAGTACCCCTCCCCCTCCTGAACTATTTATTTATCTATCAGGTTTTTTATACGGCTTTATCATTTCAATCAAACAGGGGCATTGATAACTTGGATTTTTCTGAGGTAATGGAAGGTTAAGTGACTTGCCCAAGGCCACAAGGAGTGCTAGTGGGACTCCAAGTACGTTGGCTTTCTCCTCTGTTCCTCTGGGGGACCATGCCTGCTTTGGGTAAAAAGGCTAAGGCCAAACATAAGCATTAGCTTCCTCCACCAGCGCAGTCGGATAAGCACCATACCAAGTGAAAACTCCTGTCCTCCATGCCTGAGCCCTCCCCTACTTGAGAGGCCCCACAGACTTCTCAGTCTTTCCTCCTCTCTCTTCTCCAGACATTCTTTCAGTGCATTCTCAGGTTCCCGGTTACTCCCCCTCCCCCACAGGAGGTCTCAGGATCCCCTCCACTCATTGACTAGGGCACCAGCACAAGCCTGCACCCCACGATGAAGACATTTGTATGCTCCCGTCTTATCCTTGGGAGCCATATGAGTCCTACATGGAAGACCGTATTCCATTTTCCCAGAACAGGATCTCTAGGATGATCTGCCCAAGGATCTTTCCTATCCGAAGTTCTTCCAGAAACTCTCCCACACTCTGGCTGTCAGAGACTTGCAGACCCCAACCAACAAGCAGGATTTAAAGGCTTGCAGTACTCCCAAGAAGGTGCCTGCACTCCCTGTGCCTCAGATCCTTCAGGATCTGCAGTCTTCCATCTCAAAGACCCTTCTTCAGGTAGTGCTGCATCCTGGCACATTGACCTTAAGTACAAAGTCCTGCCAGCTTCGGGACTCCATCACTCTTAGCTCCGTAATCAGTCAGTTGTATCTGAGGCTGTCCTCAAAAAATCCAAAAGACCTAATCCGCCATCCCAGATGCCTCCAGGGAAAGAGCAGCAGACCCTAGATGCCGCCGGGCATAAGTCTTACCAGAGCAGTACTCTTGCCATGCACATACTAGCTCATCAGCTCCACATGTCTTACTATCATCAAGACCTTCTGCTGCAGCTGGATGACCCCTCCTCGGCAGATCCATCTCCTTTGGCTGCCGACTTACACAAATCCCTCTACCATATTATTCATGCCATGTATGACATCTATGACTTTGTGGCCCAGTCCTCAGCTACATCTATTTTGGCCAGATGCACCATCTGGCTTCACATGTCTGGTCTCCGTGAGGACCTTCATGACCACTTGGCAGATGCCCCCTGCCAAGATGACAGCCTCTTTGAGTCTTAGGTTCAGGAGGTGGTCTCAGAGGTTAAGGACCATTCTACCACAATCTGAGAGCTCTTGGCTCAGCCGGTGGAGGCAGTTTCCTCCACCCACTGCTTCTCTCTGCCATCCTATTGCTATCCTTTCCACTATAATTATTTTCGACAATTTTACCCTTGAAAGAGCTACCAGCCCTACTTGTGACAGCCCACCCTCCCAGCCTGAAGGCCATCCATACCAGTCTTACCCCCAGCGGGGTCAAACCTGAGAGAGGAAAACCCAGACCATCCTTCCCAAATCCTCCCTGGTTTTTGACTACCTGCCGGAGGGAGGACACATCAGGCACTTCTCCAGGAACAAGCAGGGAGTCAGTCCTCACATATGGGTGATGGTGCCGATGGAGCCTGCGCGGAGCATTTCCCCAGCTTTCAAAGAAAGCCTTTGGGAATGCTGCCACGCATGTGTGGTCCCCTTCCCGCCCAAGGGTGCCATCTTGCTCAGTCTCCTTTTTTCTGCAGAGCCCAACGGACGCATGTCCTTTGTCCTTGGAAAAATTCCTTAAAAATGTAGTTTATTTATTTATTTATTTTTAAAAAAAATTTTATTTATGAAATTTTCAAATTAAACCAAGAAAGTTACAAAACATTCTTGCAGAAAAAAGAGCAGATACATTTAGCAATTACAATATGTTAAAAACAAACAAGGTAATACATAAACAAAACAAAGTATCTACTCATCCTAGCCCACAAAGTGAGGGGGACAATACACTAGTTTATTTTAATCATAACCAAAAGAGAGAAAGAAATATATACGGCAAACCAAACCCGATTCCTAAATTTAAGAGAGCACAGGTGAGGCACCAATGGAGAACTCTAGACGTCTAGCATTAATGAAAGCAGTTAGTTGAGAGGGTTCATAAAAAATATAGGAAACAGAGTGGTACTTCACCAAACACTTACAGGGATGTTTTAAGAAAAAGAGCCCTCCCAACTGTAAAACACCAGGACGCAGCAGAAGAAAATCCCTGCGGCGTTTCTGGGTTTCCCTAGCTAAATCCGGGTAAATACGAACCATTAATCCTTTAAATAGTAAATTTTGCTTCCTAAAGAAAAGCTTTAAAAGCCACTCTCTATCAGAGAGAAAAAGCAAAGGTAACCAATAAAGTACAGGGAACTGGAGGTTCACAATCAGATTGCTCCAGTAAATCAGTAACATTCAATACATTCCCTTGCTCCGGATCCCACCCTAAATGAACCACACCAGATGACAATTTAGCCTTAGGTAAATAGTAAATCTTAACCAACGTTGGTATTAATTCAGGGGAAACCCCCAACACATCAACCAAGTACTGTTTGAACATTTCTCTAGGGGGCACAGTAAGAAGCCTAGGGAAATTGATTAATCTTAAATTGTTAACTCTAGACAAATTGTCCAACTTAACTTGTACAGAAGAAAAGTTCTTCTTAAATGCATCTGATTGGTCTTCAAGAAGAGAAACTTTCCTCCTGGTTTTGGTCAGTTCAGATTGTAGTTCCTTAACCTTCCGCTCCACCTCCTTAACTTCAACCACTGAATTAGCCACCTTCCGATCCAACGATGTTATCTGTGGGACCAAGGCTTCTCCCAAGGATAGAATAGCCTGCCAGATAGCCTCCAAAGTAAAGTCTACCGGCCCCTGAAGAGAGAAAACTGACCCTGGATCAGCAGATGTTGAGAAGGCTTCCATTCTTGCTGGTGTCTCTCCTCCACACACCGCAGAGAACTCCTGCTCTGCACTGACCTCACTCAACGGCGCAGAAGCTGGAACAGAGCTGTGAAGCCCTAAGACTTCACTCTCCCGCTTCCGTGGACTCTCCACTCCTGGCCCTCTTGAGCTACTAGCTTCACTCTGCAACAGAGGAGAACCAAGCTCCAGGAAGCCCTCAGGCAAGGACTGCCCACAGAAGACTTTCAGCACCGGGCTTAATGGGAGCCAGATGTAGCCGAAGCAGCCGCTGAGACACCCGCCTCCGGCAAGGCTGCCCCAACCACTGGGTCCCGGGCAGCGCGAACAACAAGAGTCAAGAGGTCCCACAGAAACCGACGTAGAGGTTAGGGGGGCTGGGAGGGCAACGACCCACCTTTCCCCTTACATTTCCTGCCCATAGGGTTCCAAAAGAAAAACGCACTTACTCCGGACAAACGGCTGCCGCCATCTTAGTCAAAGCACCGCCCATTTTAATTTTTTTAAATTTATTTAACCAGTTTTCTATACCGCCTTTTCCTTCAATCAAAGCGGTTTACATTATGAATCACTAGAAACAGGTACTGGATGCAATCCCTTGTCCCTGAAGGGCTCACAATCTATGTGTACCTGAGGCAACAGAGAGTTAAGTGGCTATACTATTAGTGAGTTTTTCCTGGTTTGCGTACCAGTTCATCTTCCCGCCTTGAGCCGGCACCATCCCCAGTGCTGTTCTCGCCTTCTTTCTCTTTTTCATCGAGGCTCAGCTTGAAAGGCATTCGCGCCCTTTTTTGCCCGGGGGTCATCGACCCCGTCCGGGTGGTTATCCACCATGTCTCCCGGTGGCTTTAAAAAGTGTGATCGTTGCAGTCAAATTACGTCTGTCACAGACACTCACGACTGCTGCTTGCATTGCCTTGACCCAGACCACGACAGTACTTCCTGCAACCTGTGTCAGGCCATGACCCCTCAGACCAATAAGAAACGGTCAGAGTTGCAGAAGAAGATGTTCCCATGGTCCAGCTCTGCTCCGGATTCCCAACGCTGAGCCTGAAGCCGAGCACCTCCCGTGAGGCCCGAGCATCTTCAGAGTCCCACGGCGGTGGCTCCTCTGGAAAGACACCGGACCCTGGGAAGAAAAAGAAAAAATTCTCGAAGCCAGTCAAGGTTCTACTGGGGAAACCCGGTAAGGTCCCGTGGTGGGACTTTGGCGAATCCGAGCATTCCGCACCCTCTTGCGGAACAGACCTGTGCTGGTCCAGACGGACAGCCAGGTCTCAATGTTCTGTATAAATAATCAGGGGGGGCACAGGTTCGTACTCCCTCTTCCAGGAGGCTGTAGCCCTCCTCTGCTTTGCAGTGCGCAATGACATTCTCTTGCGAGCTGTCTACCTTCCAGGCCAGGACAACTACCTGGCAGACAGACCCAGCAGAGTCCTCCGCCCTCACGAGTGGCATCTCGACCCTGCAGTGGCTCTTCTGTCTTTGAGGATGGCCTGAGATGGACCTCTTCGCCTCCCCAGACAAAACGCAGCTGGCTCACTTCTGCTCCAGGCAGCCGCAGCCACAGAGGGTAGCAGCAGACGCGTTCTTGATCTCATGGTCCGAGGGACTGCTGTATGCATTCCCACCAACTCCCCTGGTTGCCAAGACTCTGTTCAAATTTCAGAACGAGAGGGCATCGGTGATACTGATCACTCCCAGGTGGCCCAGGCAACCCTGGTTCCCACTACTGCACTTGCTGACGGTGACACTCCCAGTACCCCTGGGCCAAGCCCCGGACCTCATGACGCAGGAGGAGGGCTCCCTTCTGCACCCCAGCCTGGGGTCATTGACTCTAATGGTCTGGCTGCTGAGAGGGTAACTTTGGTCCTGCTCAACCTACCACAAGAAGTTGAGGAAATCCTGCTAGCTTCCAGGAAGTCCTGCACGAGAAGGGCTTATGCATTTAAATGGTGTAGATTCGCTCTGTGGTGCATGAATAGGAAGGAGAACCCGTTCTCCTGCCACGTCCAGCTGGTACTCCAGTACCTACTGCATCTGTCATGCACAGGGCTGAAATCTAACTCAGTCTGGGTGCATCTGAGTGCTATAGCCACCCACCACCACCCAGTGGGGGGGAAAGCCCTTATCTAGCCAACCCCTGGTTTCATGTTTCCTACGAAGCCTTCTGCTTTCCAAGCCCCCTGTCCGCCCTCTGGCAGCAGAATGGGACCTCAACATGGGCAATAGGCCACCGTTCGAGCCACTGGCCACCTGCCATCTCAGATACCTATCTTGAAAGGTGGCCTTCCTGGTGGCCCTGACTTCAGTTCACAGAGTCAGCGAGCTTCAAGCGCTGGTGGCGGACCCCCCCATACACCAGGTTCTTAAAGAACAGGGTAGTGCTCCGCACTCACCCTAGGTTCCTCCCGAAGGTGGTATCCCCGTTTCACCTCAACCAAGAGGTGGTGCTCCCCACCTTCTACCTGCAGCCTCATGCTGGCAGGGAGGAGCTCATACTCCACGCACTGGATTGTAAACGGGCCCTGTCCTTCTATCTGCAGTGGACCAGGGCCACTGCAAGGCTCCTCAGCTTTTTATGTCCCATGACCCCAGCAGACTGGGGCTTACATAAGAACATAAGATATGCCATACTGGGTCAGACCAAGGTCCATCAAGCCCAGTATTCTGTTTCCAACAGTGGCCAATCTAGGTCATCTGTACCTAGCAGTTTCCCCAAGAGACACAAGTTCCACAATGCTTGTACTGGGTCAAGCATTGATATCTCCGGTCACTTCTTAATAATGGTTTATGGACCTTTCTTCCAGGAACTTGTCCAAACCTTTTTTAAACCCAGCTACACTAACAGCCTTTACTACATCCTCCGGTAACAAATTCCAGAGTTTGATTACACGTTGAGTGAAAAAATATTTTCTTTTATTAGTCTTAAATAGTTTACCCTGTAGCTTCATTGCATGTCCCCTAGTCTTTCTATATTCTGATAAGGTAAACAATCGATCTACGTTTACCCGTTCCACTTCGTTCATTAATTTATAGACTTCTATCATATCTCCCCTCAGCCGTCTCTTTTCCAGGTTAAAGAGTCCTAACCTTTTTAGCCTTTCTTCATAGGAGTATCCTTCCATCCCCTTTACCATTTTGGTGGCTCTTCTCTGTACCTTTTCTAAAATCGCTATATCTTTTTTAAGATATGGGGACCAGAATTGCACACAATATTCAAGGTGCGGTCTCACCATGGAACGATATAGAGGCATTATAATATCTTTTGTTTTATTTTCCATTCCTTTCCTTATCATACCTAGCATTCTATTTGCTCTCTTGGCCGCCGCTGCACACTGGGCCGAGGGTTTTAACATGGTATCCACAATGACGCCTAAATCTTTTTCCTGGGTGGTGGTTCCTAATGTGGAACCTTGCATCGTGTAACCATAGTTTGGGTTGTTCTTCCCTAGGTGCATAACCTTGCACTTGTCCACATTAAATTTCATCTGCCATTTTGATGCCCAGTCTTCCAATTTATCAAGATCCTCTTGCAATTTTTCACAATCCTCTTGGGTTTTAACAACTTTAAATAGTTTTGTGTCATCTGCAAATTTGATCACCTCACTCGTTATTCCACTTTCCAGGTCATTTATGAATATGTCAAAAAGCAGCGGACCCAGCACAGATCCCTAGGGTACACCACTATTCACCTTTCTCCATTGGGAAAATTGGCCATTTAGCCCTACCCTCTGCTTTCTATCTTTTAACCAGTTCCTGATCCACAATAGTACACTGCCTCCTATCCCATGACTCTTTAGTTTTGCCAAAAGTCTCTGATGAGGGACCTTGTCAAAGGCTTTCTGAAAGTCCAGATACACAATATCAACCGACTCACCTTTGTCCACCTGTTTATTCACTCCTTCAAAAAAACATAACAGATTAGTAAGACAAGATCTTCCTTGTCTAAAGTCATGTTGGCTGTCTCCCATTAGGTTGTGACTATCTACATGCTGAGTAATTTTATTCTTTATGATGGTTTCTACCATTTTTTCCGGTACTGACGTCAGGCTCACCGATCTGTAGTTTCCCGGATCACCCCTGGAACCCTTTTTAAAAATTGGTGTTACATTGGCGATCCTCCAATCTTCAGGTATTAGAGATGATTTTAATGATAGTTCACAGATTACTGATAGCAGTTCTGCAATCTCATATTTCAGTTCTTTCAACACCCTTGGATGTATACCATCCGGCCCAGGTGATTTACTACTCTTCAGTTTATCTAATACAGTCAAACCTCGGTTTTAATGATTAATCCGTTCTAAGAAGTCTGACTAAAACCGAAACGTACGAAAACCGAAGCAATATTTCCCATAGGAAATAATGTAAATTCAATGTAATCCGTTCCAGACACCCAGCTCCTGTCACTTCTCTCACCTGCCCGATCGTCCACAGGACAGCAAACACACAGATATTGTACTGTACGGCACTGTAATCTGATCGCTGACTCCGTCTCAACAGCAATTTGCAAGCGTACCCTGCAAGATAAAGAACTGCCTCCCACATTCATGCAACATCTCCTGCTTACATTGACAGCTACCCTGCTACCTCCGAGCCTGAGGGGGCGCTCCAGAGAACAGGCAGGCGGTGGAGAGATCGGGGCCTTCCTCTCTGTGCAATCCTTGCATCTCTGGCTCGAGGATGTTGCTCAGCTGACTTTGGCTTCTCAACACGCGATCGGTGAGTCTGGGGGGAGGGGGGTAGTGCTGCCGGGACTGGGCGGGCAGACCAGCGCGAGGGTGTAGGTTTTCAGATCTGGCAGCACTGGTTCCTGACGAAAACCGAGGCGATAAACGATAACCGAGACAAGATCTCAGTCAGAAAAGACGTCGAAAACCGAAACGAACGAAAACCGGGGCACACGAAAACCGAGGTTTGACTATAGTTGTAAGACATCTTCCCGATGTATCGATATTTCCTTCAATTCTTCCGCACCTTTAAATACCACTTCAGTCATGGGTAACATCCCTACATCTTCCTCAGTAAAGACCGAAGCAAAGAATTCATTCAGTCTCTCTGCTATCGCCTTGTCGCCTCTTAGTGCTCCTTTAACCCCTTTATCATCTAATGGACCAACTGACTCTCTCACAGGTTTTTTGCTACGAATGTACTTGAAAAGGTCTTTATTTCGCGTTTTTGCTTCCGCAGCAAGCTTCTTCTCAAATTCTCTCTTTGCCTGCCTTATCAATGCCTTGCATTTGACTTGCCAGTGCTTGTGCTGTTTCCAGGTTTCGTCGTTTGGCTTTTTTTTCCATTTCCTGAAAGATGCTTTTTTGGCAACAACAGCCTCTCTGACCTCACCTTTAAACCATGCTGGCAGTTTTTTGGACTTCCTTCCACTTTTCTTAAAGCATGGAATACAGCTGGTCTGGGCTTCCAAGATAGTATTTTTCAACAACACCCAAGCTTGATGTACGTCTTTAACCTTTGCAACTGCTCCTTTTAGTTTTTTCTTAACTGTTTTCCTCATTTTATCATAGTCTCCCTTTCGAAAGTTAAAAGGTAGTACTGTGGATTTCCTTACTATCCCTCCTCCACTAATTAAATCAAAGGCGATCATGCTATGATCACTATTGCCAAGTGGCCCCAACACCCTTATCTCTTGCACTAGATCTGGTGTTCCACTAAGGACTAGGTCTAATATGGCTTCCCCTCTGGTCGGTTCATGAACCAGCTGCTCCAAGAAGCAGTCATTTATTTCATCTAGGAACTTTATCTCCCTAGCATGTCCTGACGTGACACTGACCCATTATTATTACTGCGCTGTAACTTTTGTTAGCTTCCTTGATTTCTTTGAGCATTTCATCATCCATTTGGTCATTCTGGCCAGGTGCTCGATAATACACCCCCACTGCCATCGCCTTCCCCCTTTTATATGGAATTTCAATCCATATAGATTCTACAGCAGATTTTGTTTCCTGCAAAACTTTAATCCTTTCTGAGTCAATGCCCTCTCTAACATAGAGCGCAACCCCTCCACCAATTTGATCAGCTCTATCATTACGATATAGTTTGTACCCAGGTATCACAGTGTCCCACTGGTTGTCCTCCTTCCACCATGTCTCTGACATTCCAATCATATCTAACCTTTCATTTAGTGCTATATATTCTAACTCTCCCATCTTATTCTTTAGACTTCTAGCATTTGCATACAAGCATTTTAGAGAATGTATTTTATTCATGTTAATTTGGCTATTGTTAGACATGGGTAAATTGGGATCTTTAAGCTCTGTCTGCTCCATACTTGAGGGCATTTGGCCTACTTTACTCTTTTGTGGAACCTCTCTGCTTTTGGTAGTATCCTTCAAGGATACATTCTTCCGAACCATCCGCTCTTGGGCGACTGTTGGCTTTCCCCTAATAGCTAGTTTAAAAGCTGCTCTATCTCCTTTTTAAAGGTTAATGACAGCAGCCTGGTTCCATCCCGGTTAAGGTGAAGCCCATCCCTTCGGAAGAGCCCCTCCTTTCCCCAGAATGTTCCCCAGTTCCTAACAAATCCAAAACCCTCATCTCTGCACCATTGTCTCATCCACGCATTGAGACTCCGGAGCTCTACCTGCCTTTTGGGTCCTGCGCGTGGAACAGGAAGCATTTCAGAGAATGCTGCCCTGGAAGTTCTGGATTTCAACTTCCTACCTAAAAGCCTAAGTTTTGCCTCCAGAACCTCCCTACCACATTTTCCTATGTCATTGGTACCGACATGTACCAAGACAGCAGACTCCTCCCCAGCACTATCTAAGACCTTATCTAGGTGGCGCGTGAGGTCCGCTACCTTCGCACCAGGCAGGCATATTACCAGGCGATCCTCACATCCACCAGCCACCCAGCTATCTACATGCCTAATGATCGAATCACCAACTATAACGGCTGTCCTAACCCTTCCCTCATGGGCACATGGCCCTGGAGAAACTTCCTCGGTGCGAGAGGGTTTTACATCACCTGGAGGACAGGTCCTAGTTACAGGATCACTTCCTGCCACACCAGGATGATGCTCTCTTGTCACGTGACCTCTCTCCTCCATGGCAACAGGGGTGCTGCCAGACTGGAGGTGGGACTTCAGGACTATATCCCTGTAGGTCTCGTCTATGTACCTCTCTGTCTTATGTTTTCCAAGTCTGCTACTTTAGCCTCTAGAGAACGGACTTGTTCCCTGAGAGCAAAGAGCTCCTTGCACCTAGTGCACACGTAAGACCTCTCACCAACTGGGAGAAAATCATACATGTGACACTCAATGCAAAAGACTGGAAAACCTCCATCCCGCTGCTGGACTGCTGTCTGCATCTTAGTTTTAAGTTTGTGTCTAGATCTTTAAGTTCTTACTTACTAGGAGTTGCTATGGGTATTTATACCAATAAAACTGTACCTAATATGTTTAATATACCTTGTTCACCTGAAGCTTAATTAATCTCAGGTCCTTAGTGTATGACTGATTTGGGTAATGAGCTTCACCTGAAAGCACCTCCTATCTGTTAAGATGTGTAAGTACCTATAAAGCTATGATTATCCCAGGGGAGGGTGGGTGTGGGGAGGGAGGAAGGGAAATAACACTTATTAAAAGAGGGCTGCTACACAGTACCCTGTCTTGTGCTGCTGAGGTAAGCTAAATTCTGATTTGATTTAAATTATAGCTCTTAGCTGCTGCTAGGCTCTAACTTCTTATGAAATTTAAACTACAAGCTCTCTGCTGGGTACTACATTTAACCAGAAAGCTCTCTTCTGTGTGTTAAATTTAAACTAAAAGTACTTTGCTGTTACTTGGCCCTGAGTGACTATTAAATTTAAACTACAAGCTCTCTGCTGGGTATGAAATGTAACCAGAAAACTCTCCTCTGTGTTTTAAATTCAAACTTTTATTGCTGCTACTAGGCCCTAACTGATCCAACAAAAAACAGTGGGTTCACAGATTAAGTAGCTTTAATACAAAGAATTCTTTTTAGAAAATTACCAGAAGTGTATACTCACAGTTGCAGATTTCACTCCAGAAGTAACAGTCCCCCTTTCTAGTCCTTCCTGTAACCAAGCATACCCTATCCTCTTGGGTGGCGGACTGCATTGCCCTCGCCTATGAGCTGGCAGGCCTCTCCCTGGAGCACCAGATCACAGCGCATCCTTGAGGTTGATGGCCACATCAGTGGTCCACCTCTGTTCTGTGCCAGTGACGGAAATTTGCAGAGCCGCCACTTGGTCATTCATTCACACGTTCGCAGCACACTGTTGCCTGGAAAGCAAATCTGTAGGGACAGTGTCTTTGGTCAGGCAGTGCTGCATAATATTCTTGGAGTGTAGGCAATTCCTGCTCTCCAACTCTCTGTGTTCAGGCTACCAGAGTGATGGTGTTGCTGGATGCTAGGGTCTTGCAGAGTCTCTCAGCGGGGACTCACCTTCTGCAACTCATGGTCACCCGACCGGTCGCCGTTGGTTCTGTCGTGGTTCGGTCCTCAGCAGCCTGGAGCTGGGGAGTCCCATATGTGAGGACTGACTCCCTGCTTGTTCCTGGAGAAAGCGTAGTTACTCACCTGTAAGCTGGGGAAATGCTCCGCGCAGGCTCCATTGACGAAGACATCACCCATATGTGAGGACTGATTCCTGCTGTTCCTAGAGAACACCTGTTACAGGTGAGTGACTACTCTTTCACAGAGGCCTGGAAGTCCATTGCCATGGTCTGCTGCATTCTCACCGTTGTTCAGCCAGGGTACAAGCTTCACTTCAACGTACCAATGCCTCCTCAGCCTCCAGCCCTGACCACCTGTTTTCTGAGGCAGCATTTGCCCCACCTTACAAAAGAGATTGCTTGGCAACTCCTCAACAATGCCATCAAGCTTGTCCCGCTTCCCAAGAGGGTTCAGGGTTTTTACTCCCAATTTTTCTTGATCCCCAAGAAATCCAGTGGCCTTCAGCCCATTCTCAACCTCCATCATCTCAATCTTTTCATTAAGTTCAAAATGAATTCTTTGAGTACAATCCTTTCCCTGCTTAGTCCCCTGGATTGGCTCGCCTCTGAAGGATGTCTCCACCCACATCCCCATCCACTCTCATCACTGGATGTTCTTCACTTCACCTTCCTCGAACACCACTATCAGTACAAAGTTCTTCATTTTGGGCTCTCCTCTGCCCCTCGCGCATTCATCAAGTGTCTTGCGGTTGTGGCAGCCCACCTTCGGCACCAGGGTCACTGCGTTTACCCCTACTTAGATGACTGGCTGATTTTGGGCGCCTCTCAAGACATAGCAGCTTGAGCTGTGTGGGACTCCACCATCACTTTGCAGACCCTCGATTTCATCCTCAACACAGAGAAGTCCAAGCCCATCCCTCAGCAATGTCTGGATTTCATTGGGGTACATCTAGACACTTTACAAACCAAAGCTTTCTTTGCTGACCAGAGGGTCCAAGCCTTGGGGTTCCTCAGAAGCACTCTTGCCACATGCCAGTCAGCACCAGCTCACCTGCTCCTACATCTCCTGGGAGACATGGTGGCGTCTGTACATGTAATGCCACTCGCTCGGCTGCACATGTGCCCTCTGCAATGGCATCTCAGACTCAACTGGTGTCATGCACCCATCCCTCCTCCGGGCCAGGATTTCCCTCAAAAGCCCACAATGAGCAGTCCTTCTTGACAACCTCAGGTGGTGAGCATCTCCAGCCAACCTCTTGGTGGGGTGTCCCTTCCAGATGCCACCGCATCACATCGTCATCATTATCGATGCATCCACATATAGCTTTGGAGCCCATCTACTCAGTCTTTCCATTCAAGGCACATGGTCTCCTCAGGACCAAGTCTTGCATATCAATGTGCTCGAACTCTGAGCAGTCTACTTTTGCCCTCATGGTTTTTGCTAACTGGGCGCGTCACAAGATGGTCCTAGTATGCACCGACAACCAAGTTTCCATGTTCTGTATCGACAAGTAGAGCGGTACAGGCTCGCTTCATCTTTGTCGTGAGGTCATACGACTCTGGACGTTTGCCCTTGCCATAGACGTTGCACTGCAAGGGGGCTACCTTCCAGGTACTCGCAGCCAGCTAGCCAACAAGTTGAGCCTCCAGCTGGATGCATACAATGGTCTCTCAATCATACCGTCCTTCGGAGCACTTTTGCTCTTTGGGGGAAACCATTGATGGATCTCTTCACCTCTGTAGAGAATGCCAAGTGTCCCGTCTTCTGTTCAATTTGACTATGCCTACAGAGGCAAGCGCCCAGTGTCTTTGCTTTCAACTGTTCTCATGGTCTTCTGTATGCATTTACTCCATTCCCGCTCATCAAACACGTCCTGCTCAAGATCAAACAAGACAAAGCATCGGTCATTCTAATAGCACCACGATGGCCCCGTCAGCTTTGGTTTCCCCATCTGCTGACACTGCTGCACGATTCTCCTATACCCCTCAGCCAGGACTCAGCCAGGCCTGCTGACTCAGCATCAGAGCTGCCTTCTGCATCCCAACCTTCAGTCCTTATCCCTCATGGCATGGCAGCTTCAGGGCACCAAGCATTGATTTCTTCACTGCCACAGGCTGTCCTCTCTGTTCTTGTTGCTTTTCGAAGACCCTGTACACAGCGTTCGTATCAGTGCAAGTGGGCCCATTTTGCCCACCGGGCTGCATTGAATGGACAGGATCCAGATCACTGCGCAGTGAAGCCAGGTTTTGTCTTATCTCCTTCACCTAGCCCACTCAGGCCTACAGGCTAATCAGTATATTTTCATCTTTCAGCTATTTCCGCTTCGCATGACCCTGTCAATGGCAAACCCATTTTAGTCCATCCGGTTGTTTCTCGATTCATGAGAGGTCTCATGAACACCAATCCTCCCATCCAACTGCCTATGCCGACCTGGGACCTTAATGTTGTTTGGTCTCAGCTGATGCAACCGCCGTTTGAGCCTCTTCTGTCCACTTCACTCAGATATTTAACCTGGAAAGCAGTCTTCCTTGTCGCCGTTACTGCAGCCAGATGTCTGGGGAAAATTCAAGCACTGGTGAATTATCTCCTGTATACACAATTTTTCCATGGCAAGATCGTCCTCCAGATATATCCCAAGCTTCTCCTGAAGGTGGTCTCTGACTTTCACATCAACCAGCCCATAGTGCTCCCTGCCTTCTTTCCAAACGCCCCTGTTGACTTTCTGGAGGTGAAATTGCATACTATGGGCTGCAGAAGGGCTCTTCTCTACTATCTGCATCGTACTAAGTCTCTCTTCAAGTCATTTAATCTGTTCCTCACCTTCAATTCCAATAACCCTGGTCATTCGGCAGCGAAGCGGACCATATCCTTGTGGACTGTAGATTGCTATGCCTTCTGCTATGAGCAAGCTGCTCTCCCTACTCCAGGAGATGTTGCCTCTCACAAGCTCAGGGTCATGGCCACTTCCATTGCCAGTCTGGCTTCTGTCTCCACGCAGGACATCTGCAGGGCAGCTACCTGGGACATAGAACAGCACTCTTAGTAAACATTTAAAAGAGGTTAACTGCTTTTTCTCTTAAAGGACAGCTGAGGAACAGGTAGGAACTTTGGTAAGTCTCTGTCTTTTACTTCAATAGGTACCAAAGCTCCATCAACTAAACAATGGCTGGGAAAAATCATATTGCTAAAGCTGTTGCCCCCGTTACAGCTTCTGCCTCTGTCCAGACAAAGATCCCAATGCCATTTGAAGGACCGGTTCCATTTGCAGGATACCAGCATGCTCAGGCTCTCAGGAAAGAAGTGGAGGAGCTCAGGGAAGAGGTGGCGAGGCTGAGAAGCATTCGAGACAGTGAGAAGTACATTGAGATGCTTCTTGAAACATCCAAGCTCTACGACAGAGTTGAAGATGGGAAGCTACAGAAGGAAGAGGGTTGACACGAGTCACCAGAGCCTGCAGTATCAACTCCTCCAGCCCTTAAATTGAAGAACCATTATGCAGCCCTGGGAGTGGATGAAGTGGAAGCATCAGAGGAAAGGGAAGAACCAGAGCTTGAGCACCCCAAAATTGCAGAATCAGTGACCACAAGGAAGTGAAGGGTAGTCGTGGTTGGTGACTGTCTTCTGAGGGATACTGAGGCCTCCAGCTGCTGACCAAATTTGATGTCCAAAGAGGTTTGCTGTCTGCCAGGTGCCAAAATCCAAGATGTTACAGAGAGTTTGCCGAGACTCATCAAGCCTACTGATTATTATCCGATGTAGCTCATCCATGTTAGCACATATGATACTATTGATATCATGCTATGATACAATCTTCAGCACAGCGATCTCCCAGGAGGGAGAACAGCTGCTTCCTCCACCTCCAGCAGCGGCGTCCCAGCCACGTGCTGCCCAATTGGGGCAGCCCTCTCCTGCTGTAACATCGGGGCAGCCCTCCTCTGCTTTAAAAAGAGCAGCAACCCGGACCGAAGCCTCTTCAGCACAGCGATCTCCCAGGAGGGAGAACAGCTGCTTCCTCCACCTCCAGCAGCGGCGTCCCAGCCACGTGCTGCCCAATCGGGGCAGCCCTCTCCTGCTGTAACATCGGGGCAGCCCTCCTCTGCTTTAAAAAGAGCAGCAACCCGGACCGAAGCCTCTTCAGCACAGCGATCTCCCAAGAGGGAGAACAGCTGCTTCCTCCACCTCCAGCAGCGGCATCCCAGCCACGTGCTGCCCAATCGGGGCAGCCCTCTCCTGCTGTAACATCGGGGCAGCCCTCTCCTGCTGTAACATCGGGGCAGCCCTCCTCTGCTTTAAAAAGAGCAGCAACCCGGACCGAAGCCTCTTCAGCACAGGGATCTCCCAGGAGGGAGAACAGCTGCTTCCTCCACCTCCAGCAGCGGCGTCACAGCCACTTGCGGCCCTCTCTTAATTAAGAAGGCAGCGTCAGTGGCACACCCGTGCCTTTCGGACCCACGCCTGAGGGCCTCGCCAGAGGGCCCTTTGGCGTGGCTCTTAGGAGTGGCAAGTAACACCCTTGAGCAATAAGGTATGATCCACTATTCGTTAAGTTGCTAGCTCTTTTAAGTTGATCAGAATAATCTCCCTATACATATGTTCACGATAGCGATTTGCACCGCTTATTACCGTCCTAATCTACATATCCATTGTAAAAATAAATTGTATAGATCTTACTGAAAAACCTTTACCCTACTTGCTAGTTGACCCGTATGCTTTAACTACTATATAGACTGCAACATTGTAACTTTATTAGACTGTTGAAACAGTGTAACATTTTTTGCACACTGCTGCCAGGTATTTACAGCACTATAGCTAATATAGAGAATTCCCAAACCTAATTCAAAATGGAGCTCAAGAATATGACTTTGTATATACTAAGCATACTATATATCTATATGTGTCTACTAGTCACTTCCACCAATTGCTTACATACACTATCTCCCACTTTGAACCTACACAGATTAGCAAATATACATATTATTCCCCACCACACTAAACAAGAATACTTTAATCACTACAACACCTACAACATCACCCCTCCCACTCGCTTAAAAACACAGACTAAAAGACTTGTTCACATAAAATTAACACCAGAAAACAAAAGAAAAGAATTAACTAGACAAGCTCAAACACTAAAAGTTATCCTCATCAATGCTAGATCTGTCAGAAATAAAATTCCGCTCATAACAGACCTTATCACTGATGAGAAACCAGACTTCCTTTGCATATCAGAAACCTGGTTAACAGAAACTGACTCAGTTATTTTAAACCAACTAAAAGCAAAAGGGTATTCTCTATTTAATTATAACCGTAATCAAAAAAAGGAGGTGGGGTACTCATATTAGCAAGAACAAATCTAAACTGCTCCACCACCATTTGTGATACTAAAGAAGACATGGAAATATTAAAGATTGAAAATAGAAACATAGCCATCTGCCTCTTTTACAGACCCCCCACACCAGACAATCAAAACATAACCTTGTAAGTATTAGTGTATGTGTCTCATATCCCCACATGTTAAATGTATCCCCCAATCGTGTTGTGACCGCTTTGATTGAAGGATAAGGCGGTATACAAAACTGTCTAAATAAATAAATAAAAATAAATAAATAAATAACCACTATTCTGGAAACAGCATGCAAAGCATCAATAAAGAAACCACATATTATTCTCGGAGACTTTAATCTGGCAACTCTCAATAGCAATCAAACAACAACTTTCTTAGAATCAATGGAAGACTTAGGTTTTAAACAAATAATCAACCACTCCACACATATCAAAGGCAACACTCTTGACCTAGTATTCATTCCTGAACACATAACAAAACACCCACAATATACCCCCCAACCATAACCCAGATTCCATGGTCAGACCACTCTATGATTCAATTTTACGTCCAAACTCCTTACACCTCCACCTCACAAAAAAATGGCCCACACCAAGGACCACGATTTCGACCTTTTGTAATAGAAGAGTTCCTAGAAACAATCATACTCCAGCTGAATAAAGACCAAAACAGCCTTGAAAAAACTGTTTCTAATTGGAATATTGCAATAAAAATAGCTTCAAAACCATTAGATACCAAACCTAAAAGAAACAATAAAAGAACATCAGAAAAATGGTACACATATGAGCTAGCTACATTTAAAAAGCAACTCAGAAAGATTGAAGCTAAATGGAGAACAAATAAAACATCAGAACTGCGGGACCTTTATATCTCAACTCTTAATTCCTACAGATTAGCCACAAATTATGCCAAAAAACAATACCATACAGCAATTCTATCTAAAGCTATTAATCAACCAAGCGAATTATTTGAAATAGTAAAATCATTATCTAAAGCCCACACTGACCACACACCCAAAGCACCTATCAACCCCCAAGCAATGGCAAACTATTTTGCTGCCAAACTAAAACAAAGTGTCCCACCAATAACGGACCCATTCCCCAATACAAGGAATAACATAAGTGAATGGAAATCATTCCATCCTATTGATAAAAAACAATTGCTCAATATAATTGCTAATCTTAATACAACTACATCCCTTTTAGACCCTTGCCCAGTATCCTGGATTAAGACAACAAAGCTAATTCTTGCCCCTACATTTTAGATATAGTAAACAAATCGTTGCAACAAGGTGTTCTACCTAAAGAACTCAAACTCTCAGCAATCCGCCCAATTTTGAAAAATAAAACACTAAATGAAAATGACCCATCATCATACCGACCAATTGCCAGTATTCCATTCATGACTAAAGTCATTGAAAAGGTTGTTCAACTACAACTCCAAGACTATATAGATTCCTCTGCTCCCCTTGATGATCACCAATATGGGTTTCGCCCTTTCCATGGCGTAGAAACTGTATTACTAGTCCTTCTTGACACTCATCAGGGGCATGGACAACACCAAGCAAGCATTCTGGTATTTATTGTCATATCTGCTGCATTTGACAGCGTAAACCACAATACCCTCATTTCAAGACTCAACCAACTAGGTTTACAAGAAACAACACTCGAATGGTTTAAATCATATATAACTGACCGGTCACAATATGTATAAATTGATCAAATTGCATCACCACCATTCCCACAGGAACAGGGAATCCCTCAAGGCTCTGCACTGTCCGCTCTCCTTTTTAACCTTTATCTCCAACCAATATGTACCATATTCAAAAAATATGACATAAACTATCACATATACGCGGATGACATCATGCTGTTCACCCCAATTAATATAACTGACCCTAACTATGACAACTTAACAGCCTGTCTCTCTGAAGCTGAATTATGGCTCCGCTCACAGAATATGAATATTAACTTTAAAAAGACTGAAGTTTTATTTACATCAAGAAACCCTAATTTTATACCTCCATCAGACATTAAACTTCAGAACTTCACCCTACCAGTTAAAGAAGAGATTAAATACTTAGGAGTCATCCTAGACAGAACGCTTAGCTTCACATCCCATATTAAGAAAATAGCTAGAACTATCTTCTTTAAGCATTGGTCCATCCAACAACTTAGACCACTTGTAGAAAACGATGACTTTAGAACCATTGCCCAAGTTCTTATAACACCTCATCTTGATTACTGTAATGGTATCCTAAAAGGCATAACAAAGAAGAATTTAAGAATACTACAAATGGCCCAGAATGTTACTGCAAGAATAATATTCAAAGCCAAGTTAACAGACCACATTTCACCCATTCTATACTCGCTACATTGGCTACCTGTTGCTAGCAGGATACAATATAAAATAATCTTGACCACTTTCAAGTTAATTAATAAAATTACCCCATCATATCTATCCACACTGATAAATAGCCCTCCAGAAAATAGAGCTAGAAGAAGAAAAAATCAAAATATCATCCAAGTGTCTGACTCAATAAGAAACACAAAACAAATAACTAGCAACAGCGCCTTCTCATATGTAGCACCGACCTTATGGAATAACCTACCAGACCAGTTAAGAGAGGTAAAAGAACTTAAAACGTTCAGAAAGGAACTAAAAACTTATTTGTTCTTTTACTGCAATATAAACAGTCATCCGGATCTTACCTCTCACCCCCCCCCTCAGCACAAATAGAATATAACACACCAATTCTACCCACATACATCACCTATTTAACTAAAAAAATTTCTTTGAACCTAAATTGATACTGCAAACTGTATATATGTAAACTGTATATATGTAAATTCATCCTGCAAGTTGTAAATAGTTCTATAGAGACCAATATTGTATCTGTTTATAGTTGCTCATGGTTCTATGTTCTATATATTGTTTTATAGGGTCATTTGGCACTACGTTCTATGTACTTTACCTTTGTTCTGATGTAAACCGCCACTGATCTTAGGAACTGGCGGTATATAAAAGTTTTGCAAATAAATAAATAAATAAATATTGGGTATCCCTCCAAAAATATCAAAAGTGACTTCATGGCTCTGGGACAGAGGGTGAAACAGATTGGGGTGCAGGTGGTGTTCTCTTCAATCCTCTGTTAAGGGTTAAGGCCGAGGCAGAGAGGTTTGCACCCTGGAGATGAATGCATGGCTGTATGGATGATGTCATCAAGAGTGTTTTGGTTTCCTGGACCATGGGATGATGTTCCAAGGGCTGCAGAGCAGAGATGGTGTCCATCTGTCCAAGAAGGGTCGAAGTGTCTTCAGCATCAGACTGGCTAACCTACTGAAGAGGGCTTTAAACTAGATTCATTCGGGATGGGTGAAGAGAGCCCCCAGTTAAGTGAAATTTAAATACCTCTGTAGAAATGGGTAATAAGAGCAACATCTGGAAAGCGGTGTGTATAAATGCTCGTAGCATGGGAAATAAGATCTCAGATGTTGGGGCTTTAATGGAAGAGGCTGATTTGGATTTAGTAGCGGTTATGGAGATACGATTCACGGAAAACCATGACTGGGTTGTAATTATACCGTGCTATACTTTTTCAGGAAGGACAGGGTAGGAAGAAGGGGAAAATAATCTTAAAGCTATAGAATTGCAGGGCTTAAAAGGAAGAGAGGAGGCACTGTGGGTTAAACTAGAAAGAGGAGAAATGGAAATCCATTTGCATTGGAGTTATATATAGATTCCTCTCACAGGGCATAGAAGACATACACAGTATTGCCATGAAAGTGCGACTGATAAGTGATTTCAATATGCTGGATGCAGATTGGCACATCCCTGCTGTGGTGTCATCTAGAATTAAGAAGATTCTGGATTCTCTACAGGGAGAATTATTAAGGCAACTGGTAACAGAACCCATATGTGATAGAACCATACTGGACTTAGTGCTTACCAGTGGGGAAAGTGTTCCTCGTGTTACAGTGGGAGATCATCTCGCATCCAGTGATAATCTGATGGTATGGTTCAGTATTAGGACTAGGGCTGATAAAAATCCACTCAAAAGCGAGGGCCTTAGGCTTTAGAAAAACTAACTTTGTGAAAATGGGACAATACCTCAAAGATTCATTAGCGGGATGGGAACAGCTGGGGCATGTAGAAAAACAGTGGGCAAAACTGAAAGGGGATATTTTAAGGGCAACAAATCTTTTTGTTAGAAAGGTAAGTAAATGTAAAAGGAAAAGGAGGCCACTCTGGTTCTCAAAAGAAGTAGCTGAAAAGGTGAAGAAAAAGAGGGAGGCCTTCATGAAATACAAGAAATCACAGAGGAAGGAAGACAGGAATCTATATTTGGAAAAACAGAGAAGCTAGCAAACTAGTCAGGAAAGCAAAGGTACAAAAAGAAGAAATAGCCAATGTAATAAAATAAGAACATAAGAACATAAGAGATGCCATACTGGGTCAGACCAAGGTCCATCAAGCCCAGTATTCTGTTTCCAACAGTGGCCAATCTAGGTCATCTGTACCTAGCAGTTTCCCCAAGAGACACAAGTTCCACAATGCTTGTACTGGGTCAAGCATTGATATCTTCGTTCACTTAATAATGGTTTATGGACCTTTCCTCCAGGAACTTGTCCAAACCTTTTTTAAACCCAGCTATACTAACAGCCTTTACTACATCCTCCGGTAACAAATTCCAGAGTTTGATTACACGTTGAGTGAAAAAATATTTTCTTTTATTAGTCTTAAATAGTTTACCCTGTAGCTTCATTGCATGTCCCCTAGTCTTTCTATATGCTGATAACGTAAACAATCGATCTACGTTTACCCGTTCCACTCCGTTCATTAATTTAATTTAATTTCAAGGTGGCGAAACAGCACGACAAGGCGGTGGTAAAAGCCAGAAGGATGCTGGGTTGCATGCAGAGAGGAATTACCAGCAGAAAGGAAGAGGTACTAATGCAACTGTACAAGTCACTAGTGAGGCCTCACTTGGAATATTGTGTTGAGTTTTGGAGACCATATCTCGCAAAGGATATAAAAAGGAAGGCAACCAAAATGATTTGGAGCCTGCGTCAGAAGACTTATGAGAAGGGACTTGAAGACCTAAATATGTACACTCTGGAGGGACAAGGGAGATATGATTCAGACCTTTAAATACTTAAGAGTATTAATGAAGAAACAAACCTCTTCAAAAGATGGGGAAGCTGTAAAACTAGAGGGCATAACATGAAGCTGCAAGGGGGTAAATTGAAAGGCAATGTCAGGAAATACTTTTTCACTGAAAGGGTGGTGGATGCTTGAAATGCCCTCCCGACGGAAGTGGTGGGGGAATATACAGTGACAGAATTCAAATGGCACGGGACAGACACAGTGGATCCCTTTATAGCAACAGGATAAAATCAAAATAAACATAGCTATCTCTTATACCTCAACAAATAGGAGTGACCTACACGGAGCGGTGGGTACACCGCTAAACAAAGGCATGGGGAGGAGCGACCTGCACAGAGTGGCAGGTGCACCTATTCTTGCCGCTTTACTGGGCAAACTAGATGGACCATGCTGGTCTTTATCCGTCGTCATATACTATGTTACTATATTTGTAATTCTAGGCTACTAAGGGTCACCTTTGATAGTCATTTTTAATATATTTCTTATTCTTTAATTGTTATAGGTTGAGTGTCATCTACCCTGATGTAGGCGTGATGTTGAAACATGACCAAGTTGTATTTCATATTTAATATATTTCTTTTTTCATTATTGTAACTTTTCTAATAAATCTGTATTTGATAAAAACTTTTTAGTTGAAACACTTTGGGAGTCTTTTAAAAACTGGGAATTATTCTGCGCTTTCCCCACCGGTTGTGCAGGGAAATTAGACAGGGGCAGGGAAGGGGCGGTTTGGGGGTGGATTCTGGGCGGGCAGTGGGAGGTCACCAGCCCTAGACATACAGGGCCGATTCTAATGTCAACCCTGTATGTCCAGGGCTGGCGACTTGTGCGGGGAAGTTATTCCACCTCTGAGGTGGAATAAGTTCCCTGGATTATTATTTTTTTTTTTTCCGGACCTGGGTCGCAGATTGGGCAGTGGGGGGGGGGGGGGGCAGAGAACATTCCCCACAGCCTGATCTTGGCCTTAGGTGGCCAGATTGGGGATTGGGCTGCAAGGAAATCACCTTTCTAGTCCAGTGGCCAGCATCGCGGCTTTTAAATGGAGCCACGGTGCCATGGCAACTGGACGCCATGGCTCCATTTAAAAGCCCTGACTGAGTTAGTCGGGCAGTGCCTGTACATGCAGGCCGGGCTAAATTGCAATCCCAGCCTGCACGTACAGGCCTGATCGCGATTCTGATCCCACAGGGCTAGATGTGCCCCGCGGGATCAGAATCGCAAGCCACTCTGTACATCCAGTCAAACCGGACATCTGGGATGGAATGAGCCCTACTTGTAGCAGCAGAGCGCAGACAAACCAATGATACCAGGAGTCTGTTCAGAAGGTCCAAATCATTTATTTGTGCACAAGTCTCAAGCAAAGTCAATTTCAAAATGGCTGAGCGAAGTTTTCTAGCAATACAACAACTTTTATAGACTTTTGCTCCATTCTAGGTATAGAAAAACATTTCATTGGTCCCGGTACTCTCCCGTACCTCCCGTACCCCTTCTATTGGTGCCGGTACTGATATGATTATCCAATTATGTTCCTTCAGTGGGCTCAGCACCTGATTACCCCCCTTCTAGTCCCAATTACAATGGTCAGTTCATCAACTTGTTACTTTCCTTCTTTCAAGGCTATTGGGCTAATTGCTACGTGCAGTGAAGCAGGGCTCTAGAACTTTTCTGTCAGCAGTTTTAAACATGAATTTCTGTATTTTTCCATCTGTTCTGCTTATCTAAGCTAATTCAATACTTTTACTGAGTTCTATCCTACAATAGCAGCATGTTGGGGGGATGTGTAATTCCTATGAGCCTCTTCACAGGCTTCATTTACAGGTCAAGCTAGTTAGGCCTGCCTGCTTATGTCAGACACTGTGGATCACAGGCCTGCACCTGCCACATTCCCCCCTTTGATTAATCTCAACCCTATTACTTAATAAGGTGTGAGAATTAAATCACCTTTAGAAGAATCACATCATGATAGAAGGATTTCGACTAGGACTGGCTTTATATAATGCCATTATTTTAGTTGCGGTCTTCCGCTCTACTGTACTATCAATAGCAGTATGAATAGAACGCATACAACATGGAATTAAACATGGTAATAAGAAAATAACAGCAACAAGGATTAGTACTAAGACAATGAAAGTCTTAAATCCTCCCAGCCAGGAGAAAAGGTTAGCAAACCAGTTAGGGAATTTCAATGAGTGCCAAGTTTGTACTGGCACATAAGCATGTCTTTGCATATCTTTGGCAATTTCTTCATCTACTTGACCCTTATCATCTATTTTCAAACAACAATTAGTTAAATTCAGTTTACCACATACTCCTCCTTCAGCTGCTAACAAATAATCAAGTGCTAAGCGATTCTGATATATGGCAGTGCGCATCTGAGTACTTTGTCTAGCTAAAAGTGTAAGAGCTTGACTAGTTTCATTGGTTATTATTTCAACTACTGCCTGTAAGCGAATAATACGATTAATCATATAAATTGGAGTTCGATAACCATACATACCATCATCATTCCAAGTGGCAGGCCCATAATACTCAATGATTCTTTCTGGTGGCCAATCATCCCCCTTCCACTTCTCCCACTTGCCTACCTGGAGGGGTGATCTCTTCTGTCTCAAGGCTCGTTTGTGTCGGTGGCTAGTGTATACTGGGTATCCTAATTGTTCTCCATGTTCAGTGTTTAAAAGAAAGAAAGAAGGTCTGATTGTTCCTAAGACACATGCTCCTCCCCATAGTGGTGGAAGTTGTGCATATGCTCGGTTTCCGCAGATCCAATATAGGCCAGGTGGGGCTTGCCAGGCATGGGCTTTGGCAAGATTAGTCCATACATCAGCAAGTTCAGGAAATCTGGCTAATGGGTTAGGAGGTTCAGGGTGTTTAATTCCTGACCACCATGACGTCTTTTTGGTTGTGGCATTATAAAACTTCTGGCTAAGACAGACCAGCTGTCCTACCTGTTGGGTGAACTGGGGTCCAGTTCTGGCATAGCAAAGACGTCCAACGATTGAGTGCGCTAACACCCATTCGCTAGTAGTCTTGTGTAATTCAGTCTGATTGTAGACCAAAGAATAATTCAATTCTTGAGCTTCCCATGGCCACTGGTCTCCCATCTGGGTTCCACCACAGAAATAACAGTTCGAGATTTTAAGACTAGATACTACTGCTCCGGCTAATTCTAGAAATAAATTCTGAGAGGGATGAGGGATTTCAAACTTATTTACATGCATGGCCTCATAAAAGGTGTTATGGATATGATATTTAGATGACTTGTGGGCTTGGGTATTCAATCTGATATACACAATGGTCCCAGGATCTATTGCTCCACCAGCAATACGTAAACCAAACTTGTATCCCTGTTTCCATGCACTGGGATTGTGTATGCGTAAGTGTAAGGGGTTACAAGCATCTTTCTGACATTTATCATTTGTTGTTGACTTGGTTAAGGTGGCCATGCGTTTATCTATCTTTTCGTCAACTATACCATTATTCCATGTAGCATAAAACACACATTCCCAATCCGGGCAATAGTAATCTGCTGCAGGGGCAGTACTATAGCCTGGTTCCTTTTTACCTGTACACTTTTTCCATCCTGTGGCACCTTCCGGGCACATATACTTATGGTCATTTCGATACGCTTTCTCCCAAGTACCACAGGTAGAATAACTATCTCTGTTTATGACATTACATGCATCAAAATTCAAAACAGCAGGTTTAGTAATGTCCTTAAGTGGTGGCGTAGCAGCTATTATAGGTCCATCTGCATCCTTCCATCGTATTTCCAACGTGTAATAGGATGGGTTCTGATGCGGATTATAGCATACTCTAGATTTGCCATTAGTGCAAACATTTAGTTCAGTGGTGTTATAAATACACCGAGTCACTTTTCCCTTGCAGGTATAGTAAGAATGGTAAATCAAAGTCTGAGTTACTTTCAGTCCAGTTCGAGTAGAAGTAATGCAAGCTGTGCATGAAGGTAAAGCATAAGTCAGTTCAAATCCTCCAAAGAAGGCAACCAGGGCAAAGCAAAGACAAAGATACATGTTGATTGGAGTTCTTCTGAATCCTCAGCTTGCAGATCTTGACCACGACGTTCTTCTTCTTCGTCCCGTGCGCTAATGAAGCAATTCAACGGGAGCTGAGTGTTGATTGAAGATCCTCAAGTTGTCCATCACACCTCAACCAACTTAGCAAGTTCAGTTGGTTCAATATAGATGGTTCAATATAGTATCAAAGTAGTGTGCAAAATCGCACGCAAATTGGGTTCGTTGAAACAAAACTGTTGCTGCATGGAAAACAGCAATCCTCTTCGAAAGACTTGGCTACTGCAAGGCACTGTGATGAAGTGTCTAAGTTGCTGGTTGCCGTCTCAGAGTAACTCGCAAGGGTGCATCAAGATGCTGTTCTGCTGTCCACTGCTCAGGTTCAGGATCAGCGGCGGGCTTGACTCTGCTGTGGTGGATCCAGGCGTCGATCTCTGCCACCTTTACTGCAGTTGGGGTAGACAGGATGACGGTGTACGGTCCCTTCCAATGGGGTTCCAACGGTGTCTTCTTCCAATCTTTGATCCACACCGAGGTACCAGGCTGATAGGGATGCAGAGGTTCCGTCAAGTTGATAGGCAACTGGTCTCGGATCCACGCATGGAGAGTCTGCAGAACAAAACTAAGAGCTAGGAGTTCTTGTCTGGTTACTTCTGAACCAATTTGGGCTAAACTTCCTTTGATTCCCTGCACTATTGGTGGGGGTTTACCATACAGGACTTCAAAAGGGGAAAAACCTGTTGACTTTACAGGAGCTGAGCGTATTCTGAGTAAAGCTATCGGGAGCACTTGGGGCCACTTCAAGTGTGTCTCCTGACAAAGCTTGGACATCTGGGCTTTTAGAGTACGATTCATTCGCTCAACTTTCCCTGAACTCTGGGGTCTGTATGCAGTGTGGAGTTTCCATTGTATCTGTAAAGCTTTAGCTAACTGTTGAGTAACTTGGGAGACAAATGAGGGTCCATTGTCTGACCCTATTACTGCTGGAATTCCAAACCTAGGGACAATCTCTCTCATTAAAACTTTGGTAACTTCTCGGGCTTTCTCAGTTCTGGTTGGGAAGGCTTCTACCCACCCAGAGAAAGTACAGACTAATACTAATAGGTAATGGTATCCATTGGCTTTTGGCATTTCGGTAAAATCAATTTGGAGGTTGTGCATGGGGGTTACACCTCCTGACTGAACTCGGGGTGCCGTTATAAGGCCTTGCTTGGCATTATTTTTGGCACAAGTTAGACATTGACGTGCTACTGAAGCTGATATGGTTGTCAATAGAGGGATGTAAAAATGTGGTCTGAGTGCTTTCTCCATAGCACTCTTCCCATAGTGGGTGGCTTCATGAAAGGCTTTGATAAAGGATGGTCCTAACAGTTCAGGAATTACTATTCGTCCAGGGGGTTGACTGTCCTCTGCTGGTGGCAGCTCAATCCATCCATCTTTCAGTACTCCATCTTCTTTGTTACAGTAGTAGTCTAATTCTTTGGTGGTATATCGTGGTGTCCATAAATTCAGAGGTACTGGAAACAATGCTGCTTGCATTGGCATAGCTTGTGGTGTGATCTGTCCTGTCATAGCTGCTTGTCGTGCTGAGGCATCTGCAAATCTATTTCCTCGGGCAACTTCTCCTTTTCCTGCTTGATGTCCTCTGCAATGCATGACAGCTACACGTGTTGGGGCCCAAACTGCATCAAGTAACATCAATATCTCGGGACCATACTTGACTGACTTTCCTCCGGACGTGATGAGCCCTCGTTCTTTATAGAGAGCTCCATGGGCATGTAGAGTAGTGAAGGCATATTTGGAATCTGTATATACATTTAGCACAAGTTTTGCTCCTAATACTAATGCTCTGGTGAGTGCTATCAATTCGGCTTTCTGGGCTGATGTGCCTGAGGCTAGAGCTGATGATTCAACTACTTCGTGTTGAGTGACGACTGCATATCCGGCACAGCGTCGTCCATCGAGGATGAGACTGCTCCCATCAACATAATAGATTTGGTCAGGATTGTCTATGGGCACATCTGTCAGGTCAGGTCGACTGGAGAACACGGTTTCCATGACTTCGATACAGTCATGTTCTGGGAGTTCTTCACTAATGGGTATCAAGGTGGCTGGATTCAAGGCATGACTCACTTCTAGTTGTATCTGTGGGTTTTCACATAACATGCTCTGGTATTTCAACATTCGGGAATTGGTGAGCCAATAATTTGCTTTTTGTTCCATGAGGGCAAGGACTGCATGTGGCACAGTGACTCGTATGTTCTGTCCTAATGTGAGCTTGTCTGCTTCACTCACTAATAATGCTGTAGCTGCAACTGCTCTCAGGCATGGTGGCCATCCTTTGGCCACAGTGTCCAACTGTTTCGATAGATATGCTACAGATCGCTCCCAATTTCCCAATTTCTGAGTCAACATGCCTAAGGCATTTCCCTGTGCTTCATGTACAAACAAGTGGAAAGGCTTGTGAACATCTGGTAGTCCAAGTGCTGGTGATGACATCAATTCTTCCTTTAACTTCTTGAAGGCTGTATCCTGCTCAAGTCCCCACTCCAGTGGCGACTTCTCTTCTCCTTTTGTGACTTCATATAGTGGCTTGGCAATTTGGGCAAAGTTGGGTATCCAGATTCGGCAATATCCTGCCGCTCCCAGAAAGGCTCTGACTTGCTTTCTGGTTGTTGGGGTTGGAATTCTGAATACTGCTTCTTTTCTTTCTCTGCCTAATCTTCGGCTTCCTTGGGTTATACGAAAACCCAAGTATTTCACTTCTTTTTGGCATAGTTGTGCTTTTGCTCTGGAAACTTTATATCCAGCTTCATTTAGTAACTGCAAGAGGTCTTTGGTAGCTTGTATACATTCACTTTCTGATATGGCAGCTATCAGCAGATCGTCCACATATTGGAGAAGCACTCTCTTCCCCGGGGCCACTGGATAGCTTGAAAGGTCTTGATTCAGTGCAGCACTAAAGATGGTAGGCGAATTTTTGAATCCTTGGGGTAATCGTGTCCAGGTGAGTTGGCCCCCTCTTCCAGAGATGGGGTCCTGCCATTCAAATGCAAATAATATTTGACTTACAGGGGCTAATCTTATGCAGAACGCATCTTTTAGATCTAGTACAGTGAAATGGGTAGCTTCAGCAGGTATCAGTCCTAGAAGAGTATAAGGATTGGGTACAACTGGATGTATAGTTTCAACTGCATCATTCACTCTCCTTAGGTCTTGCACTGGGCGATAATCATCTGTCCCAGGTTTCTTTACTGGCAAAAGTGGAGTGTTCCATGGGGATTGACATACTTTTAGTAGGCCATGTTCAAGCAATCTTTGCAAGTGGCGATGAATGCCTTCAATTGCGGCTCTTGGGAGAGGGTACTGTTTGACGTGTACTGGTGTAGCACTAGGCTTAAGGGTTACAATTACTGGAGCTATATGCTTGGCTAGGCCTGGAGGACTGCCTTCTGCCCATACTCCAGGTGGTGCATGAATGTTCTTTAAAGTTTGTTCGAAATAGGTGTCTTGGATAGTCATCAATGTAATACCTCCATTCTTCTTCTCGGGGAACTGTCAGCAGCATTATTCCTGCTGGTTTGGCTTGGGGATTTACTGTCATTTGCATTTCTCCTTTTTCAGAGAAAGATATTTGTGCTTGAAGCTTGGCTAACATATCTCGTCCTAGTAGTGGCACTGGACATTCGGGCATGTAAAGAAATTGATGAGTTATTTGCTGTCCTCCTAGACTGCATATACGATTCTGAAGAAAAGATTTTGTAGCTTTGGCACCAGTTGCTCCTATGATGGTGACTGCTTTTGTAGAAAATGGGGCTATTTTTCTGTCGATTACTGAATGTTCTGCGCCAGTATCAACCATAAAGTTCATAATTTGGTCTCCTATTTGTATTCCGACCATAGGCTCCTGGAGACCTAAAGCAAACTCGGAGCCCGGTCTGTCCTAGTCCACGTCATTTTCATCATGGATCGTCGTAGCCACTGCTTGGATGGCTCCTCCTCTTTCTCGCTGGAAATGTTCTCGATTGGCTCCTCCGCGGTTTCGGGGACGGCCTCGTCTTTCTTCTCGCCACTGATGATTGTTTTTGTCATCTTGCTGGGCGTCTTCGAGTTGCGGGCACGCATCTCTCCAATGTCCTTCTTCTCTGCAATAGGCGCATTGGTTCACGCCTAGCTGCTGGGACCGGCCTCCACCTCGGCCCCGCCCCCTTCCTCTGCTCCGTCGATTAGGGACACCTCCCCTTTTCTGTTCCACTATGGCCGCAGCCAAAAAATCAGCTTTCTTCTTCATCTTTTTATCACATTCTCTCTGCCTTTCATTATCACGATTCACATACACTTTATGAGCGACGTCCAGTAACTGTGTTGTATTCATGCCCGCAAACCCTTCTAACTTCTGCAATTTACGTCTAATGTCTGGTTGAGACTGGTTTACAAAAGCAGAATTCACCATACATAAACTTCCTGGTGCCTCGGGATCATAGGGAGTATACATTCTGTATGCTTCAATTAATCTTTCATGAAATTCTGCAGGGCTCTCTTCTATACCTTGAATGACTCCTGCAACTTTGGAAAGGTTCATAGCCTTCTGGCCCCCCCTTCTCAGACCTTGTAAAAAGCCTTGGCGAAAACGGGCTAGGGCTGTGGATCCTTGCTCTGTATTTGGATCCCAATGGGGGTCTTCATTCGGGAATTCTCTCTGGGCCGCTTCTCGAGGGTCTATTCTATCTATCCCCTGTCCCGGAGCTACAGGGTTATCCGCCAGCCAATCTATAGCTGCTTTTCTAATTCGTGCTCGCTCCTCTGTCGTGAATAGGGTAGTCAGGAGCTGGCGGCAATCTGCCCAAGTGGGTTGGTGGGTTTCCATAATGGTATTCACTAATTCTGTAAGCTCTAAGGGTTTATTGGTATAGGAGGCATAATGCGACCTCCAATTTAACAAATCAGTTGTAAAGAAAGGGATATACACATAACTCAGGGGTCCCGCTACCACCTCATCATTTTCATTCTTTATGGGCACTCCCGGGACTTGCCGTAAGGGCATCATCTTGGCGGTAGATACGTTTTTGGATCTAAGGGATATTTTTGTAACTGTCCTATCAGGGGTCACTTTCTTCTTCTCTACATGTTTCACTTTAGATGTGCATTTTGCTGGCAGGCTAGTGCTGGCAACCACTTTTACACTGTCAACATCGCTTAGGGAATTTTCAGTTTCTAATTGCTCTGCTTCTGTATCTGACTCTCCTTTTTCTGTTTCAGACGATTCACCTTCCTGTATAGAGGATTCATCTTCCTGCTCTTCGGGTGATGGCTCTGGGGTTGGGTCCCGTCTCGGGGTCTCTGGGGCGGGACGCCGGGCAGCCCTTACTGGACCTGGGGTTCGAGGCTGTCGGGGAATTATTTCTGGGGAATCAGGATCTACCAGGATGGGCTTCTTCCTGGACTTCTTATCCTGCCCTTTCATTCTAGACTGTTCTGTTTTCTGACTATAATCTGTCTTAGCTAACATTATTCTGCACTGTTCTTCATAACAGCGCTGCGCCCAAAGGGGCGGATCTTCACAAATACTTAACCAGGAATCTATATAGGGGTACTGATCGGGGTGCGCTATCCGCACTCTACGGTGTACTAACTGGATAATTTCTACATTAAAAGTTCCCTCTCGGGGCCAGGTGGGGTCTAGATCGGGCCACTCCCTAGTACACAAAATCTGTAAACGTGCTGCTGTCATTTTAATACCATAATCTCCAGAATATCCCTCTTTAAAATGTGCGATCATACATTCTAATGGAGTGTTTCTAGTAGACCCCGCCCCTCCCATTTCGATGTGTGCGCGCTACAACAGACAAAAGGGAAAAGGAGGGCGGACCGTGGGTAAGGGGTCCTCATGGCCCTGGAAACGTATAAGGAGAACAAATAACAAGACAAGACGACAATCGCTTCCCCCTTTTCGCGACCTGAACGCGGTCGCCCGGTCAGGAAATGCGCTACTCAGGGGTCCGCCTTCACTTGGTCCGTGCTGCCAGACCTCTCATCCACACTTCATTCACACAATCATGCTAGCAACGTATCCCAGAATGCATTCGTTTCTATCTATTCTGACTAGTCTTATTCAATTCCCAAAATACAAAAAGATGGGGGTTTCGCCCTGCGAATACTCATGCGGGGTTACTCGGCCCGTCTTTGAGAGGTGATCAGGCTCTCTTACCAATTACCAATTTCTCGAGATTACAAATTCCAAGTTCCAATGGCAGTACTGCTCTTTCTATATCTGTCTAGACAACAAATCAAATCTATACTCACCGGATCCGGTCCTCAAACTTCCCAAGCAGGCGCATGAGTTGGACCTCGGACTCCCCTCACTCGGGTTCGAGGCGTTGGCTCCAGCCGGGCCCGGCACCCGCCGAGGTCCGACCAGCTCCCTCCGATACAAGGGACCAGCGGCGCCAGGGAGCAGCCCTCGTCGGAAGGGCGCGATCCCGGCAGGACCAAGCCTATGGAGGCGGAAAGTCGTGGTATATTGCCCTATATACACCCTGATTCCACAACTTCCCGGCCAACGCACCAAGAATATGTAGCAGCAGAGCGCAGACAAACCAATGATACCAGGAGTCTGTTCAGAAGGTCCAAATCATTTATTTGTGCACAAGTCTCAAGCAAAGTCAATTTCAAAATGGCTGAGCGAAGTTTTCTAGCAATACAACAACTTTTATAGACTTTTGCTCCATTCTAGGTATAGAAAAACATTTCATTGGTCCCGGTACTCTCCCGTACCTCCCGTACCCCTTCTATTGGTGCCGGTACTGATATAATTATCCAATTATGTTCCTTCAGTGGGCTCAGCACCTGCTTACCCCCCTTCTAGTCCCAATTACAATGGTCAGTTCATCAACTTGTTACTTTCCTTCTTTCAAGGCTATTGGGCTAATTGCTACGTGCAGTGAAGCAGGGCTCTAGGACTTTTCTGTCAGCAGTTTTAAACATGAATTTCTGTATTTTTCCATCTGTTCTGCTTATCTAAGCTAATTCAATACTTTTACTGAGTTCTATCCTACAATAGCAGCATGTTGGGGGGATGTGTAATTCCTATGAGCCTCTTCACAGGCTTCATTTACAGGTCAAGCTAGTTAGGCCTGCCTGCTTATGTCAGACACTGTGGATCACAGACCGGACATCTGGGATGGAATGAGCCCTACTGAGTCTAAGTTGTTGCACCTAATACCCCAGTAGTGCTGAAACCATTGCATGTTACATTCAACATCCCTGCGCTGTCGGAGTGTGGAAAGCATTTCCCCGGCAGTTAATGTGGAGCCCTGTCCCCTAGCTCTTGCTGCATTATCATAAGTGCACCTATTGAGGTAACGTTACGTGAACCCATGCTAATTCCATGTAACCGCTTTGATTATAGGAGAAAAAATGCAATGTGTGCCTTTGAGTCAGTCCTGACTCCTGGTGACCCAGAAGCTCCTGGGTTTTCTTGGCAGTGTCACCCACCGGAAGTAGATTGCCAGGCCTTTCTTCCGAGGCAATGGAGGGTTAAGTGACTTGCCTAAGGCCACAAGGAGTGCTAGTGGGAACTGAACCCTAGTTGCTTGGTTACCAAGCCAGTGATCTAACCACTAGGCTACTCATCCACTCCTGATTATAGGAGAAGGCGGTATAAAAAAAACTGTCAAAGAAATAAATAAAATAAAATAAATAATGCAGTTAGCGTGCTGTGTGATCATAGCACTAACTGCACCGTTTACTATGCCCACTCTCTGCCCCTATCCTGCCCACATGCATTCTTAACACAGCTTGTGCAGTTAGCACAGGAATTATCCTGTGCTGTCATCATGGCCCTGCACTACCTGGCAACATGTGTCCCAGTGTGCCGTCAGCACGTGCCAGAACACATGCTGTCAGGTGGCACCTCTTGTGATTTTATTTTGATATTTTGTGATCTCCAGGAACAAGCAGGAATGTAGTCTTCACATATGGGTATCGTCGGTACCGACGGAGTCTGCGCGGGAACGCTCCCCAGCGTCCAATAAGGAAGCTTTTGGGAGCATCCCACAGCGCCTGCGTGCTGCCTTCCCGCCTTTCCCAACTACCTCTCTCCAGTTCTTCGTTTTCCGCGGAGCCAGCAGGTCGTGTTCCTGTCACCGCAGAAAATTTTTTTCCTTATTCTTTTTGTGGTCCTGTCTGCCTTCCCTGACGCTTTACCAGTACCGCCGGTTCTTCTTTCTTTCTTTTTAAAACAAAAAAAAAGTAGTAGTAATCTTTTTTTTCCAAACTTTTCTTTTCCAGGTGTGCGCGCCATTTTGGGCCTTAGGCTTCCCCAAGATGCTCTTATGCTTTTGAAGCGGAAAAGGTTTACCATATGGTGTTCGCAGAAGGGCTTAACCCCCTTGCGATACCTCTGGAATCATTACTGGAGTATCTCCTTCATTTATCCAATGCAGGACTTAAAACTAACTCAGTAAGAGTCCATTTGAGTGCTATTGTTGCTTCTTTCAAGCCTCTAAATGGGCAACCTATTTCCTCCCATCCTCTTATACCAAGATTTATGAGAGGCCTTCTTCTAACTAAGCCTCCCATCAGGCCACCACCGGTGGCATGGGACTTAAACCTGGTTCTTGGTCAGCTCATGAAGCCACCTTTCGAACCCCTAGCTACTACCTCATTGAAATTCCTTTCTTGGAAGGTTATCTTTCTCATTGCAATCACATCAGCACGCCGCATCAGTGAGTTGTAGGCATTAGTAGCTGATCCACCTTATACAAGGTTCCATCATGACAAGGTAGTCCTTAGGACTCATCCACACTTTATGCCAAAGGTGGTCTCGCCTTTTCATTTAAACCAAGCAGTCTACCTGCCTGTGTTTTTTCCAAGGCCTCATGCATCTAATGCAGAAAGGAATCTTCATACTTTGGACTGTAAAAAAGCTTTAGCCTTTTACTTGCAAAGAACACAGCAACATAGAAAGTCCTCTCAACTCTTTGTTGCTTTTGATCCTTCTCATTTGGGACTTCCAGTCGCCAAGAGAACACTGTCCAACTGGATTGCACAGTGTATTTCATTTGCCTATCAGAGTAAGAATCTTCCTCTGGAGGGCCATGTCACAGTTCACATTGTGAGAGCCATGGCAGCTTCAATGGCTCATCTACACTCTGTGTCTATCGATGACATCTGTCGAGCAGTCACTTGGGCCTCGGTTCATACCTTCACAGCCCATTACTGCTTGGACAAGGACTCCAGCTGGGATGCCTTGTTTGGTCAGGCTGTTCTCCAACACCTGTTCCATACCAAATCAACTTCTACCCACCATCCCTGGTTGGATGCCAGAGATCCATGGGGGGAAGTAGAGCCCTTTCACAGGGACACACAACTTCTGGGGTCTCTCCCTGGCATCTAAAGCTAGGGAGTCCCCATATGTGAAAACTACATTCCTGCTTGTTCCTGGAGATAGCATAGTTACTCACCTGTAACAGGTGATCTCCAGGAACAGCAGGAATTTAGTCTTCACAACCCACCCACCTCCCCTAGGAGTTGTATCTCTCTATCTTTATCTTTCCCTCTCTTTCTCTTTGTCTCAGCTTTAAGCTCATCTGGAGAGAGGCAGTTGGGAAAGGCGGGAAGGCAGCACGCAGGTGCTGTGGGATGCTTCCAAAAGCTTCCTAATTGGACGCTGGGGAGCATTCCCGCGCAGGCTCCGTTGGTATTGACGATACCCATATGTGAAGACTAAATTCCTGCTGTTCCCAGAGATTACCTGTTACAGGTGAGTAACTATAAGAACATAAGATATGCCATACTGGGTCAGACCAAGGTCCATCAAGCCCAGTATTCTGTTTCCAACAGTGGCCAATCTAGGTCATATGTACCTAGCAGTTTCCCCAAGAGATACAAGTTCCACAATGCTTGTACTGGGTCAAGCATTGATATCTTCGTTCACTTCTTAATAATGGTTTATGGACCTTTCCTCCAGGAACTTGTCCAAACCTTTTTTAAACCCAGCTATACTAACAGCCTTTACTACATCCTCCGGTAATAAATTCCAGAGTTTGATTACACGTTGAGTGAAAAAATATTTTCTTTTATTAGTCTTAAATAGTTTACCCTGTAGCTTCATTGCATGTCCCCTAGTCTTTCTATATTCTGATAAGGTAAACAATTGATCTACGTTTACTCGTTCCACTCCGTTCATTAATTTATAGACTTCTATCATATCTCCCCTCAGCCGTCTCTTTTCCAGGTTAAAGAGCCCTAACCTTTTTAGCCTTTCTTCATAGGAGTATCCTTCCATCCCCTTTACCATTTTGGTGGCTCTTCTCTGAACCTTTTCTAAAATTGCTATATCCTTCTTAAGATACGGCGACCAGAATTGCACACAATATTCAAGGTGCGGTCTCACCATGGAACGATATAGAGGCATTATAATATCTTTTGTTTTATTTTCCATTCCTTTCCTTATCATACCTAGCATTCTATTTGCTCTCTTGGCCGCCGCTGCACACTGGGCCGAGGGTTTTAACATGGTATCCACAATGACGCCTAAATCTTTTTCCTGGGTGATGGTTCCTAATGTGGAACCTTGCATCGTGTAACCATAGTTTGGGTTGTTCTTCCCTAGGTGCATAACCTTGCACTTGTCCACATTAAATTTCATCTGCCATTTTGATGCCCAGTCTTCCAATTTATCAAGATCCTCTTGCAATTTTTCACAATCCTCTTGGGTTTTAACAACTTTAAATAGTTTTGTGTCATCTGCAAATTTGATAACCTCACTCGTTATTCCATTTTCCAGGTCATTTATGAATATGTCAAAAAGCAGCGGACCCAGCACAGATCCCTGGGGTACACCACTATTCACCTTTCTCCATTGGGAAAATTGGCCATTTAGCCATACCCTCTGCTTTCTATCTTTTAACCAGTTCCTGATCCACAATAGTACACTGCCTCCTATCCCATGACTCTTTAGTTTTGCCAAAAGTCTCTGATGAGGGACCTTGTCAAAGGCTTTCTGAAAGTCCACATACACAATATCAACCGACTCACCTTTGTCCACCTGTTTATTCACTCCTTCAAAAAAACATAACAGATTAGTAAGACAAGATCTTCCATGTCTAAAGCCATGTTGGCTGTCTCCCATTAGGTTGTGACTATCTACATGCTGAGTAATTTTATTCTTTATGATGGTTTCTACCATTTTTCCCGGTACTGACGTCAGGCTCACCGGTCTGTAGTTTCCCGGATCACCCCTGGAACCCTTTTTAAAAATTGGTGTTACATTGGCGATCCTCCAATCTTCAGGTATTAGAGATGATTTTAATGATAGTTCACAGATTACTGATAGCAGTTCTGCAATCTCATATTTCAGTTCTTTCAACACCCTTGGATGTATACCATCCGGCCCAGGTGATTTGCTACTCTTCAGTTTATCTAATAGTTGTAAGACATCTTCCCGATGTATCGATATTTCCTTCAATTCTTCCGCACCTTTAAATACCACTCCAGTCATGGGTAACATCCCTACATCTTCCTCAGTAAAGACCGAAGCAAAGAATTCATTCAGTCTCTCCGCTATCGCCTTTTCGCCTCTTAGTGCTCCTTTAACCCCTTTATCATCTAATGGACCAACTGACTCTCTCACAGGTTTTTTGCTACGAATGTACTTGAAAAGGTCTTTATTTCGCGTTTTTGCTTCCGCAGCAAGCTGCTTCTCAAATTCTCTCTTTGCCTGCCTTATCAATGCCTTGCATTTGACTTGCCAGTGCTTGTGCTGTTTCCAGGTTTCGTCGTTTGGCTCTTTTTTCCATTTCCTGAAAGATGCTTTTTTGGCAACAACAGCCTCTCTGACCTCACCTTTAAACCATGCTGGCAGTTTTTTGGACTTCCTTCCACTTTTCTTAAAGCGTGGAATACAGCTGGTCTGGGCTTCCAAGATAGTATTTTTCAACAACACCCAAGCTTGATGTACGTCTTTAACCTTCGCAACTGCTCCTTTTAGTTGTCTGTACTGCTGTACTGTTGTCTTCCTTTCTTACCATACCTTGCCTCTCCTTTTTGGTTTCTAGTGTGCTCTACATTTAAATGCAGTACAGTCTGACCAATTGTGCTCATGACCCATTATGCTGCTTTTTGTTTTTTTTACCAGCCACAGTAATTTGTGTTGAGCACCCCTAATCATTTTAAGAAGTTGGTTCCTATTTATCATGCCCTGCTGTATCTGTAAGTGAATTATGGGGCATGTTTACTAAAATGTGCCATTATAGTGCACATTGGAGCCTAAAATCTAGTGCAGGGCCTAATATGTCCCCCTGCAATTAATGCAGGTCAGAGCACCTGCAGTTAATACGTGCGGAAAATTCTGTACATTTATTTGAATCTTCAATGTTTGTGCATTACTTTCCTGCACCCTGATGCATTTTTTGAGTCTAATAGACCACATTTAGCTGCTCAGGAAAGAACAGTTTTTAAAACTATAGAATGAGCCACCTAACTCATTAGTTAGCTAGTTTAGATCATTATGAAGATTGTCCTTACCAGGTCTTCATGCGTGTTATTGCAGATTGACTGAATTGAGTGAGAGACCGAAAAAGATTTTAAGCTATTTTAAAAGGAGAGGTGTGTCTGTTCAGCCGGGCAGTGCAGAGTACATAGGCAAGTTCTTGAATGGCCCCAACATCATCGGGGGCCCTGAGAAAGATTGTGCAGCAGTGTTACTCACCAGGAAGTGTTTCTACTCAGTTGGGCAGTGTGGAGGATGCAGGCAATCCTTGAACAGCCCCGACATCATCGAGGGTCGATTTAACTCAGTGGGTCTTTGGGCACGCAGCCGTGGTGTGACCTAAGGGGGGTGACACAAGGGGCATGTTAGGTGTTCTTGGTGAATGTCCATATGGGAAAGCGTAAGAAAAAATTGGTGTCTTCAGAAACTATAATCGGTCCGATGGACAAGCACCTGAAGCCTAAGGATGAAAGGTTCATCCCTCTTACAGGTACTGATTTTCTTACTATGCAGGACCCAGGGGCCTCCCTGAGCTTTCCAGAGCAAACTCCATCACTTCCCCCTATTAGTATGTTAACTTCTGACTCTGATGCAACTGGGGGGCTATTACAACAGAGTACTCCAATTTTGACACGTTCTTATAAGCCTGTTACTTGGTCTCCACCTCCACCTGATTCCAGGGTGATTTCTGAGTCTCGGGTCTCCCTGGAAAACATATAGAGGACGGTGACCCGTATGGAACAGTCACTCAGCTATGCTCATTCTTGCACGAGATGGTTGCTGGGAGGGTAAGGTTGAGAGTCGGATGGATTCTTTTGAACAACAGATGTCTAAATGCCAGCAACAAGTTTCTTCTCTGCAAGCTATTGGTTCCTCGACTGTCAAAGATAGTCTGATTATATATCCATAGGAAATTAGAAATATTTGAGGATTCCCTTAGAGCTAAGAATATCAGATTTTTAAATTTTCCTATTTCTTCATTATTAACATCTGAGATTTTGATAAGGAAATATCTTTTAAGAGGCATTGGCTTTGTCTAATGCAGATACAATGAGGTTTTTTAAAATGTCCTATTTTCCTGTGGGATGGGTATCAGGCGAGTCCTCTGGGGGCTTTGACATCCTGCAGCCTTCATTGCCTGACACGCAGTTCCTGGAGGATTCGCTCGATACTATTCCCACTAGAGCTACTTTAGTTGTTATCTTTTTAACAGAACAAGATAGGTCTTCTGTATTTTGAAGTTATTTTCAGAACAAAGCTTATGTCTTTTGTGGTGCATGAATTCAGCTTTTTCCTGATGTCTCGAGGGCCACACAACTTTGAATAAGGGCCTTTTTGGCTCTGAAGGCGAGGGTGTTGGCCCTTGGGGCTTCTTTTTTTCCTTCGGTATCCTTGTAAGTGCTTGGTCACTTTTCAGGAGTCAAGGTTTTCTTTTACAGATGCTTTGCAATTAGAAGCTTTTTTGTTAGCTCGTGAGAAAAATGAGGGGATATAGTAATGATGGGATTAAGATTGGCTGATGTTTATGGAGTTTCTCCTTTATTTCCTTTTTGATTTGTTTTTTGTTTCAATAAAATGATCCTCTCCGAGATGTGGACTAAATATATGAATGTATTGCTATAATTGTGATATTATTTTTTATTTATTTCTTTGTTTCTTGTATATTTGCTTTATAAGTATTAGATTGTGAAAATGCAAATGTAAAAAAAAGATATTTTAAGAAAGTGACTTCTGTCTCTACAGGCTGCATGAATAGAAATAGAAAGTAAATGCTCATTGATAATGCTGCATTCTGCCAGGCATGAGAACAGTCTCTGTCATTTACCCAGCAATGCAAATACATGCTTTCCATTCTAATCACTCATTTACATTCACATGTCCATCTTACCTCACTCACCCATACACATCCCCCATCAAGCCACCCTCCCTTCCATTCATGCAAGTGTGTTCACTAGGACTATACTGGCTGAGCATAGGGATAGCAGTGAAGGTGTTTTTCTCTCACAGAACATGTATAGCATGGGCAGTAGTACCACATGCTTCCCTCATACACACTGCCCCAACACAGAACAGGCACAGCATGGGTATCTCATAAGGGTATAGTATGCAGTCAAAATGTTATTAATATTCAATGTTATTATTCAAAATATTATTACAGCTTTTGATAATACCATTTGTTTATAACATAGCCATTGTTTTTCTTATTAGAAAATTTTACTACATTACGCTGTTAAGAGATCCAGTGTCCCGATATCTCAGCGAGTGGCGGCATGTACAACGAGGAGCCACCTGGAAGACTTCTTTACATATGTGTGATGGTCGGTCACCAACCACCGAGGAATTGCCCTTTTGTTATGAGGGCACAGACTGGTCAGGGTGCACCCTCCAGGAGTTCATGGAGTGCCCTTACAACCTGGCCAATAACCGTCAGGTGCGGATGCTAGCAGATTTGAGCCTGGTGGGCTGCTACAATATGTCCTTTCTCCCTGAGACTAAGCGGGCTCAGGTTCTGCTGGAGAGTGCCAAGAAGAACCTTAAAGACATGGCCTTCTTTGGCCTAACTGAGTTCCAGAGAAAGACACAATACCTCTTTGAGAAAACCTTTAGCCTGAATTTTATCAGACCCTTCATGCAATATAACAGCACCCGAGCCAGTGGTGTGGACTTAGAGAATACTACTATCCAGCGCATTGAGGAGCTGAATGACTTGGACATGCAACTGTATGACTATGCAAAGGACCTCTTCCAACAGCGCTACCAGTTCAAAAGACAGCTGGAGAAAATGGAGCAGAGGGGAAAAAATCGTGAGGAGAGGTTTCTCCATCGCTCCAATGATATACTTCCCAAGGAAGAGTCAGAGGAACAACGCCACTGGCCCACTGAGGACTACATGAGCCATATTATAGAGCAGTGGTAGCCAAGAGGCAAACTTTTATACTGATGGGACTTTTTGGAGAGCAGAGGGTTATTTTGAAAATTGTTCAAAGTTTGTGGAAGTTGAATAAGAAGGGGTAATGCATATTTTTGTTGTTGAAAAGGAGGAGAAAAGTGACATTATCTTGTACATAATTGAGTTCCACAATCCATCACCCCTGTCAAAGGCTAAATACATATGCTAAGATTTCGCTTACTATCTTATTGTAAGAATTGGAGGACATGTAGGACTTTTTATGTCTGTGTTTTCTTGCGTAAGATTATCAAAATATGTATTTAGTACTCACTGAATTTCTGAGGATTAAGAACAAATCAAAAGGACTCTGGAGGCATGAAGGCTACTGTTTTCAGATGATTATCATGTAATTTGCCCTAAGTTTCATTGGACAGTGGTGGCTTTTTCATTTTTAACTGCTAGCACTAAAATGGCAAAGCTGTACAAAACCATCTGGCTCTGAAAAAAAGGTCAATATTATTTTCTGTTCATAAAAAAAATAAAATTTGTGGGAATCCGTGGGTAAAATAATACATGAAAATTTTAATGTTTCGTAACATTAGAGAATCTCTAATTATTCCAGGACCTAGAAACAATCTTTGCTTTCTTAAATCGGATTGTACTGTATCTTATATCTGAAAAAATAGATGCAGCTGGCTTATTGCAAATGGGGCAGAAAGTAGAAAGAGAGCAGGAATGAGCTTTAAAACATGTTATTCATGGTCCCCTACAGGAGTCATACAATGCTTACAGACAGATATAGACAGCATGTGTATCATGTGCATGTCTCCCAGCTTTTTTCACAAACATAACAAGACATGAAATTCTCTGTAGCACATGAAGACCAGTGGTGGCACCATTATCACCTCTGCATAGCTGTTCTCATGATTCCTTGCCATTCTTCTTTCATTTAGAAGCAGTGATGCAGTTCCTCTTTCTTTATTCCTTGCTCTCTGGTTCTTGGCAAAATTATGTTTCAATGTAGGCCACTCTAATAGAAAATGATACCTACATTCTGATTAGCTATTACATTTATATTTTCATCTTGACAGAGAGCTAAGATTATACTGGAACAGAGGTTCTCTGTGGACAAGCAGGAATTAAGTCCTCATGTATGGGATAATGCAGGGCCGGATTTACCTTGAGTGAGGCCCTACGCCAACAAAAATTGTGGGCCCCCAGCAGGGGCGGCCCAAGGGGGGTGCGGACCTCATTTGCATAAGGGGCCTCATTTGCATAAATATTTGCATAATGTTACCATATACTAACTTTTAGTAAACGTGCCTCTTAATGAGTGTATGGATAAAGAAAGACTAAAAGATTTCTACATTACTATAATCCAGTGCCAACTGCCAGACACATTAGGAACTACTACAAACACTGCCCATAGTAAACCCGCCGTATCCTAACAGCACCACCAGGACTCACAAAGCACCATACTCTACCAATCAAAAGGCAACACTGCAAATATTAAACCAATACATTTCAGAGAACAACAATACATGACCTACTGGGGAAAGAGAACAAGTGGCAATGTCAAATAGGAATTATATAAACAGAACACCTCAGCTCAGTTACACATGCAGAACATAGACCATCACCAAACAAGTAATCACAATTTAGAAATAGGAAGACAATAATTAAACTGGGAATCCCAAAAGCCAAACTTGGAATGTACAGCACTGTAGAAATAAAACTATACATTAATTTGCTCTTGTACTAAACAAAGCGCAGATGTTAATGATGCACATTTACCAGAGCTGACATATTCCAATTAATAAATTCAAAATAAAGAGATATTTTTCTACCTTTTGTGCATTTTTTTCAGCTGCAATTGCTCCAGCCACTTTCTTCTGGTTTCTTCGTGTCTTCTGCTAACTCTCCATCGTCTGCTGTCCATTTGTCCTTTCTTCTCTCTTCTAGATTTTTTTCCATTCTCTCTCTACATCTGCTTTAACATACTAATCTTTCTCCTTTTGCTCTTTCCTCATTCCTATTTCATCCACTCAAATTTTACCCCTCCATCCTCAATCCCCACTTACTCTCCCAATACCCGGCCAATTGTAGATTTTTTATCCCTCCCACACAAAATATTTTTCCCTTCTCCATTTTACTCTTCCAGCCCCATCCCATTCTAATCCTCCCCCAACATCAGCTCCCTTCTAGTTCCAGCCTCACCCAGCATCCATTCCCTTCTAGTCCCTGCATCAGCCCATTTCCAGTCCTAGCCATCCATCAGCCCATTTCCAGTCCTAGCAACCCCCCAACCCAATACCAGTCCTAGCCCCCCCATCACCCCACTTACAGTCCTTAACCCCCATCACCCCATTTTCAGTCCTTAACCCCCCATCACCCCATTTTCAGTTTAAGCCCCCCCTATAACCCATTACCAGTCCTAACCCCCCATCAGCCCACTTCCAGTCCTAACCCCATCAACCCATTTCCAGTCAGCCCCCCATAGCCCATTGCCAGTCCTACCCCCCCCATCAGCCCACAGCCCATTACCAGTCCTAACCCCATCATCCCACCTCCAGTTTTAACCCCCCAGCCCATTTCCAGTCCTAGCCCCCCATAGCCCATTACCAGACAACCCCCATCAGCCCACAGCCCATTACCAGTCTTAACCCCCCCAAAGCCCATTACCAGTTCTAACCCCCCCCCCCAACAGCCCATTACCAGTCCTAACCCCATCAGCCCACCTCCAGTCTTAACCCCCCAGCCCATTTCCAGTCCTAGCCCCCCCCCCATAGCCCATTACCAGACAGCCCCCATCAGCCCACAGCCCATTACCAGTCTTAACCCCCCCAAAGCCCATTGCCAGTTCTAAGCCCCCCCAACAGCCCACAGTCCATTACCAGTCCTAACCCCATCAGCCCACCTCTAGACTTAACCCCCCCCAGCCCAGCCCAGCCCATTTCCAGCCCCAGCCCCCCAATAGCCCATTACCAGTCCTACCCCCCCCCATAGCCCATTACCAGCTCTACCCCCCCAGTCCATTTCCCGCCCCACCCCCCCCCATAGCCCATTACCCGTCCTACCCCCCCCATAGCCCATTACCAGTCCTACCCCCCCCCGGCCTAAAGTAAAATTTAATTTAAAAAAAAAACCTGGTGGCTGCCGCCGCGGGGCCCCCTCTGCTGCCGCGGGGGCCCCGTCTACAAGCTGAAGCCGTCGGGTCGGGTCGGGTCTCTCCCTCCCTCCCTCGCTGCAGGCTGCAGGCTGCGAGAGACGCGAAGGGAGAGCGTCTCCTCGCGTCTGTGTTAAGCCCGCAGGGGCTGATGGGAAATCCCATCAGCCCCTGCGGGCTTAACACAGACGCGAGGAGACGCTCTATCTTCGCGTCTCTCGCAGCCTGCAGCGAGGGAGGGAGGGAGGGAGGGAGGGAGAGACCCGACCCGACCCGACCCCTTCAGCTTGTAGACGGGGCCCCCGCGGCAGCAGAGGGGGCCCCGCGGCGGCAGCCACCAGGTTTTCTTTTTAAATTGCGTTTAAAAAAAATTACCTGGTTCTTTTTTTGTGGGCCCCTGCCGGCTGTGGGCCCTACGCCATGGCGTACATGGCGTATAGGTAAATCCGGCCCTGGGATAATGTCATCCGACAAAGCCCATGCGGGAACACTCCCCAGCTACTAGTGTCACCAGTAGTCGGCCCGTAGCATAGGCATACGGGATAGACGGCCTGGGGACCCTTTATTGAAAGACTGGAGCAATGCTTTAGGCTTGCATTGCCTCCTGGGAGTTGTAGTATTTTTCCCTTTTCAATAAGATGCACTTTATTTTATTTATTTATTTAGACAGTTTTGTATACCGCCTTGTCCTTCAATCAAAGCGGTCACAACACAATTATGGGATGCATTTAACACGTGGGGATATGAGACACTGTCAGACGGCTGCCTGGGTGAGAATGTTCACAGTCTTGGCGAATGCATATATCAATATGATTGGCAAGGGATTGTGGGCAATGCAGTCCATTCACACCAGACACAGCTGCTCACAATAATTAGTTGTGCTTGAGGGTAAAGCCAATAAGATATTTATTTATGGGGTTATTTCTCCCAACACAGATATGCTTGGTAGCACATAAATCAGGTTACTTGCTTTCAGTGTTAAACTTGAAAAAACAAAATCAGGAAAACAACATTTGAACTTGTCAGGCAATCAAAGCAAAAGAATAAGACCTGGTTGGTAACAAACTGGTCTTTTCTGTAGGCTTTAGCTAATATTTTCTTAGCAGTGTATCAAACAACAAACAAAATCCACAAAGAAGGGAAAAACTGTTCTTTTCAGGTTAACTTCTTATATCTTCCCACATAGATTCAGAAGTGATTCCCTCAGAGCTCACAAGCAATTAGGTAAGGCTCAATTGCTAGCAGTTACCCAGCTGAAACCCCTTAGCTGGCTTGCTTTCTACTGCGTGGCTAAAAATCCTACTCAGGAGCTTTTCTGAGTAGATTAAAGAACAAGTTTGTATTTCTTTGTGATGGTTGCTGTACTTTGTAACAGAAAATCACCAAAGGAGTTTAGACAGAGAGCATCCTTCATCTGCAATCTCTCCCCCTTCTTCAACAATCATGGGTTCAATATCATGGATTGGCACAGATGAATTTCTCAATGGAGCACTTTCAGGAGAATACTTGTTTCCCTGCTGTCTTTCAAGGTTATAGCTAGGGCATAGATCAGTGTTCATACCTGAGCTTCCATTGCTGTTAGAGTTCCTCTCTATATAGCCTGGCCAGTATGTAGTCCAGTTCTTATGTCCAGCCTTCCAATCCAGATCCCTGGACACTGGATCTCTCTTCACATACCTTCTGGCACGGGTCTTAGGGTCCCTTCCAAGTGCCGCCATCTCCCTCACAGGTACCGTCTGGAGATTCCTAGCTCTGCAGCACCATTCCTCTGGCTTTCCCCAGTCCAATGGTGTATGCTGGCCCTTGGAATGCCTCCCAGTATACGTACTGCTCCGGACTCTTCTAGACCTCTCAAAGGCTTTTCTCTTCTTTCTTCCAAAGGGTTTCTTGCCCTCTCTGTCGGTCCGCTCTGGCTTCTGCTTCTGATGATCCTCCAGATGAAACTGAGGATAATTCTGAAGATGAGGATGAGGATATCCAAGTTGATCATGAAGATGATGATGAGGATTCTCTGTAGAATAAACTCTACCTTTATTCTGCTTAGATGAGTGCTCCTCCCTAACACAGCGCAGCTGTGCTGAATTAGGCCCTGCCCTTTGAGATGAGTGCTTAGGGATTACCTCATAGCCCTCCTGATTGAACACACGTTTCCCCACTTCAGCTGCTCTAATGGCTTTTGGAAATATGGTGCATTCTGGGACTGGTAGTCTTTTATGGGAAAATTCTGTTTTCTTATTTCTACCAGAACTGACAGGTTGCTTGTTCAGAGTCACTTCACCTTTTCTATAGCTCCTTCCTGAGCTATGATAAGCTTCCTTATCACAACACATACACTAATACAGGGAACAGGGAATATGGGCAATGGAGGGTTAAGTGGCTTGCCCAAGACCACAAGGAGCATCTGTGGGACTAGAAATCCCAGTCCTTCCGGCCCAAGGTTGCTGTCCTCTAGTGGGATTTGAACCCCCGACCTTCCGGCCTGAAGTACCTTGCCCTAACCACTAGGCTACTCCTCCCTCACAGTTGTGGTGCGAGTGGTACAGGCAATGACAGGCTTTTAATTCCTCTCCCGGGACGGATTCAAACACAAAATAACTCAGGACAAAAAGCCATACACTCTGGCACAAAACAAGAAAGGAAATAATAACAGCTTCAACTTAAATCCAAAGTTCCACGGTATTTACAGCATACAGTCACTTTGTATAAGCAAGGAAAATCCTGTACTCTTCAACTGCCAGTTTAAACAGCTTTCACATCACCTGGCTCAGCACAGAGAAATTATATCATCTGTAACCATTAAAGTACAGTCCATTTGGTTATCTGATATTTCTTCTTCCTGAGGATCAATCAGCATTGACTCATGTTGATTCTCTGGTAAGTACAAGTTCTGCTTGGTATACAACGTTTCCAAACTTCCACCCTCTATCTGTTCCTGAGGCTTCTCTATCAAGCCCTCCGTGAGATAGGGTTCAGTATTACCATATATCTTAGAATAGCAGAGAGGAGAGTCACACCCTTTAGGGTTCCTATAAGAGAACTTCTTATAACCACTTTTATCCTTATAATAATTAGACAGCCTACCTTCTGGCTTAGAGACAGGGGAAAGTCCGTGCACAGCCTGGTCAGGAAGGGGTTTAAACCTTAGAGGTTTTCCTCTGTACTTTGGCTTCTCAACCTCTTCTTCTGACATGCAAATGTCCTCCACCGAATACCTTTCACTCCCTGGAGCTTGCAAGTGCTTCCTAGATAGCTTTACCGGTAACGTTTCCTTCTGTATGTCTTCCCAATAGGACAATTGCCTGGAGTTCTTGCGATAGGGTTTTTGGACCCTGCTCCTCCAGTTATTCCTGCTAGTTACTTCCTGTATTTCTCTATCACTTTCAGAATCACAATCCTCTGAGTCATTCACGTACTTTCTCTCGTGTTTCCTTCCACACTGAAACATATGTTGCTTCTGAGTATCAGACTTCAGCTCACTCAACTTTCCCAGCTGGGTCTGTGCAAGCTTTCCCTCTCTCGTTCTCCAGTTCCTCTGCTCCTCCTGCTCTTTGCTTCCCGTGCTTCTCTTGCTTCCTTTGCTGCCCTTCACACTGAAACTCTAATGACCGTTTCTTATATGTCTGGTTTGGAGCTAATCTCTAGCCCTTCCCCCTCTCAGGTGAAAACTATTGGGCTCAGGAGATGGGGATTGTTTGCTAGCTGGGCGGGGCTCCGGCACTCATGGCTGGGTTTGTTTATGTTGCTCCTGGCAACTGGGAGTCCTGTGCTTTGCCTTCCTGTCAGCAACAGACCTACTTCTCTCAAGTTCCTCTGTTTGCATGGCAAAGGACGTCTCTTCCCCATTACACTAGTCAAAACCTTTGGGAGCTTCCTCTGTGCATGCACGCCATCTTCGCGCCTGCCGCCTTGGTGCCATGTTAGGTTAGTCTTCATTTTTTCCATGGAGCCCAAAGGATGCATCTTCAAAACTCTCCTTAGTCAGTAATCTTTGCCCCTCCTCAGGGTCTCTGCCATCTTGAGCGGTGTTCTTTTCATTTCCCCACCTGCTCATCGCAATTTTTCTCTTTCTTTCTTAGATTAACTTTTTCAATTGATTAAAGTTTCCTTTCTTTTCTTCGGTACTTCTGCCCCCTTAGGTGCCAGTACTCTGGCTGTGGGAACTGTCTCATTTTTCATAATCAAATTGCTTGATTTTGCTGTGGCTGTTTTTCCAGCTGATATGTCCCAGATACTTGCCAGCTGGTTTAAGATGTGTTCTTGATGCACCATATCTGCCAGAGATACCCATAACTGGTGCCTTCAGTACCTGAGGCCCGATCATCAGCCCTATTGTAATTTGTGCTTGCAGATGGCAAAAAGAAGACTCAAAGGTCAAGAGAAGCAGTGCAAATTACTTTTTGGCACTCATAAGTCCGATCCATCGGGATCAGCAGCACCAGTCTCAATGGCATCGAAGTCTGCATTTGCATGTTAGTGATGCATCGAACAGCCCACTCGGAACCAAGCATCTGTAATATCCCGGAGCACTGGCCATCGATCGATGTCTGCCCAAAGATGAGGAAGGATTCAACTTAGTTTTCATCGGTGCCGCAGGGTAATCACACCAAACATCGAGTGGAGACTGCAGTGCATCAATGTCAAAGCCCCTCAAGGCACAGAACATGAGAACATAAGAACATAAGATATGCCATACTAGGTCAGACCAAGGTCCATCAAGCCTAGTATCCTGTTTCCAACAGTGGCCAATCTAGGTCGTACGTACCTAGCAGTCTCCCCAAAAGACACAGGTTCCTCAATGCTTGTACTGGGTCAAGCATTGATATCCTCGGTCCCTTCTTAATAATGGTTTATGGACTTTTCCTCCAGGAACTTGTCCAAACCTTTTTTAAACCCAGCTACACTAACAGCCTTTGCTACATCCTCAGGTAACAAATTCCAGAGTTTGATTACACGTTGAGTGAAAAAATATTTTATTTTATTAGTCTTAAATAGTTTACCCTGTAGCTTCATTGCATGTCCCCTAGTCTTTCTATATTCTGATAACGTAAACAATCGATCTACGTTTACCCGTTCCACTCCGTTCATTAATTTATAGACTTCTATCATATCTCCCCTCAGCCGTCTTTTTTCCAGGTTAAAGAGCCCTAACCTTTTTAGCCTTTCTTCATAGGAGTATCCTTCCATTCCCTTTACCATTTTGCTGGCTCTTCTCTGAACCTTCTCTAATAACGCTATATCCTTTTTAAGATACGGCGACCAGAATTGCACACAATATTCAAGGTGCAGTCTCACCATGGAACGGTATAGAGGCATTATAATATCTTTTGTTATATTTTCCATTTCTTTCCTTATGATACCTAGCATTCTATTTGCTCTCTTGGCTGCCGCTGCACACTGGGCCGAGGGTTTTAACATGTTATTCACAATGATGCCTAAATTTTTTTCCTGGGTGGTGGTTCCTAATGTGGAACCTTGCATTGTGTAGCCATAGTTTGGGTTCTTCTTCCCTAGGTGCATAACTTTGCACTTGTCCACATTAAATTTCATCTGCCATTTTGATGCCCAGTCTTCCAATTTATCAAGATCCTCTTGCAATTTTCCACAATCCTCTTGGGTTTTAACAACTTTAAATAGTTTTGTGTCATCTGCAAATTTGATAACCTCACTTGTTATTCCACTTTCCAGGTCATTTATGAATATGTCAAAAAGCAGTGGACCCAGCACAGATCCCTGGGGTACACCACTATTCACCTTTCTCTATTGGGAAAATTGGCCATTTAGCCCAACCCTCTGCTTTCTATCTTTTAACCAGTTCTTGATCCACAGCAGTACAATGCCTCCTATCCCATGACTCTTTAGTTTTGCCAAAAGTCTCTGATGAGGGACCTTGTCAAAGGCTTTCTGAAAGTCCAGATACACTATATCAACCGACTCACCTTTGTCCACCTGTTTATTCACACTTTCAAAAAAACAACAGATTAGTAAGACAAGAGCTTCCTTGTCTAAAGCCATGTTGGCTGTCTCCCATTAGGCCGTGACTATCTACATGCTGAGTAATTTTATTCTTTATGATGGTTTCTACCATTTTTCCTGGTAGTGACGTGAGGCTCCTCAGTCTGTAGTTTCCCGGATCACCCCTGGAACCCTTTTTAAAAATTGGTGTTACATTGGCGATCTTCCAGTCTTCAGATATTACAGATGATTTTAATGATAGTTCACAGATTACTAATAGCAGGTCTGCAATCTCATATTTCAGTTCTTTCAACACCCTTGGATGTATACCATCTGGCCCAGGTGATTTGCTCCTCTTCAGTTTATCTAATAGTTGTAATACATCCTCCCGATGTATCGATATTTCCTTCAATTCTTCCGCACCTTTAAATACCACTTCAGTCATGGGTAACATCCCTACATCTTCCTCAGTAAAGACCGAAGCAAAGAATTCATTCAGTCTCTCCACTGTCTCCTTGTCGCCTCTTAGTGCCCCTTTAACTCCTCTATCATCTAATGGTCCAACCGGCTCTCTCACAGGTTTTTTGCTACGAATGTACTTGAAAAAATCTTTATTTCGCGTTTTTGCTTCCGCAGCAAGCTTCTTATCAAATTCTCCCTTTGCCTTCTTTATCAATGCCTTGCATTTGACCTGCCAGTGCTTGTGCTGTTTCCAGGTTTTGTCGTTTGGCTCTTTTTTCCATTTCCTGAAAGATGCTTTTTTGGCAACAGCGTCTCTGACCTCACCTTTAAACCATGCTGGCAGTTTTTTGGACTTCCTTCCACTTTTCTTAAAGCGTGGAATACAGCTGGTCTGGGCTTCCAAGGTAATATTTTTCAACACCCCTTTGCAACTGCTCCTTTTATTTTTTGCTTAACTATTTTCCTCATTTTATCATAGGCTCCCTTTCTAAAGTTAAATGGTAGTACTGTGGATTTCCTTACTGTTCCTCCTCCACTAATTAAATCAAAGGCGATCATGCTTTGATCACTATTGCCAAGTGGCCCCAACACCCTTATCTCTTGCACTAGATCTGGTGTTCCACTAAGGACTAGGTCTAATATGGCTTCCCCTCTGGTCGGTTCATGAACCAGCTGCTCCAAGAAGCAGTCATTTATGTCATCTAGGAACTTTATCTCCCTAGCATGTCCTGCCGTGACACTGATCCACTCGATACCGGGGTAATTGAAATCACCCATTATTATTACCGAGCTGTAACTTTTGTTAGCTTCCTTGATTTCTTTGAGCATTTCATCATCCATTTGTTCATTCTGGCCAGGCGGTCGATAGTACACCTCCACTGCCATCGCCTTCCCCTTTTTACATGGAATTTCAATCCATAGATATTCTACATCAAATTTTGTTTCCTGCATAACTTTAATGCTTTCTGACTCAATGCCCTCTCTAACATAGAGCGCAACTCCTCCACCAATTTGATCAGCTCTATAATTATGATATAGTTTGTACCCAGGTATCACAGTGTCCCACTGGTTGTCCTCCTTCCACCATGTCTCTGATATTCCAATCATATCTAACCTCTCATTTAGTGCTATATATTCTAACTCTCCCATCTTATTTTTTAGACTTCTAGCATTTGCATACAAGCATTTTAGAGACTGTTTTTTATTCATATTAATTTGGCTATTGGTAGACATGGGTAATTTGGGATCTTTAAGCTCTGTCTGCTTCATACTCGAGGTCATTTGGGCTACTTTACTCTTTTTTAGAACCTCTCTGCTTTTGGTAGTATCCTTCCAGGATACATTCTTCCGAACCATCCGCTCTTGGGCGACTGTCGGCTTTCCCCTATTATCTAGTTTAAAAGCTGCTCTATCTCCTTTTTAAAGGTTAATGCCAGCAGCCTGGTTCCATCGCGGTTAAGGTGAAGAGCCCCTCCTTTCCCCAGAATGTACCACAGTTCCTAACAAATCCAAACCCCTCATCTCTGCACCATTGTCTCATCCACGCATTAAGACTCTGGAGCTCTGCCTGCCTTTTGGGTCCTGTACGTGGAACGGGAAGCATTTTGGAGAACGCTACCCTGGAAGTTCTGGATTTCAACTTCCTACCTAAAAACCTAAATTTAGCTTCCAGAACCTCCCTTCCACATTTTCCTATGTCATTGGTACCGACATGTACCAAGACAGCAGACTCCTCCCCAGCACTATCTAAGATCTTATCTAGGTGGCGCGTGAGGTCCGCTACCTTCGCACCAGGCAGGCATGTTACCAGGCGATCCTCACGTCCACCAGCCACCCAGCTATCTACATGCCTAATGATCGAATCACCAACTATAACGGCTGTCCTAATCCTTCCCTCATGGGCACATGGCCCTGGAGAAACTTCTTCGGTGCGAGAGGGTTTTACATCACCTGGAGGACAGGTCCTAGTTACAGGATCACTTCCTACCACACCAGGGTGATGCTCTCCTGTCACGTGACCTCTCTCCTCCATGGCACAGGGATGCTGCCAGACTGGAGGTGGGACTTCAGGACTATATCCCTGTAGGTCTCGTCTATGTACCTCTCTGTCTTTCTTATGTTTTCCAAGTCTGCTACTCTAGCCTCTAGAGAATGGACTCGTTCCCTGAGAGCAAAGAGCTCCTTGCACCTAGTGCACACGTAAGACCTCTCACCAACTGGGAGAAAATCATACATGTGACACTCAAATCAAAAGACTGGAAAGCCCCCATCTCGCTGCTGGACTGCTGTCTGCATCTTAGTTTTAAGTTTTTGTTTAGATCTTTAAGTTCTTTACTTACTAAGAGTTGCTATGGATATTTTGTCATGAGGTAGACATCACTGAGCCTGAAATAATAAAGGGAAATGAAAAAGAACAGCTTACCTCACAGCCACTTGGAAACAAGGAATGGAGAAACAAACTTTCCTCATGGCATTAGTGACGCAGTAGAAATTCAGAGTTCCAATCAGGCTCACCTGAGGGAAGAGTCACGTTCTACGTCTAACAAGCAGGGAAATAAAACCAGGTGGGAAATCCCACAAGAGGAGATGAGGGAGATCAGGGGAGATCGGAGAGAGAAGGAGGCAAGGACTCAGGAGCAAACACAGAGAGACACGCTGTCTTGGAGAAACAGGGCTGAATGGAAGCAGGCTGTTGAACCCGAGAGGGCGGGGAAGAAGAGTGCAAAAGACTTCCAAGCCAGAGGGGTCCTCGTGCAGAGGAAAGCAACCAAGCAGGCAGAGAGCAGAAGTCACACCCAGGAAAGCTCCCTGAAACCAGGAAGTGATTTCAGCTCAGCTAAGCCCAGTGTCTGGTACTCACGGAGAAAGGCAGTTTGCACCCCAGAGAAGAAGCCTTGGCTAGAGGAGGAAGGGCTGGAAACAATCTTCACCCAGAAGATAGATAAGTACCCTGTCTTCTATAGAGGGAAAGAAGTGGGTCCTTGTATAAAAAGCCAAGCTTACAGGGTGCTAGAAAACCCCTATTGGAATAGGTGGTGGGAAGAAACCCCAAGCACAACTCCTTGTATATCTGACTGTACAAAGCAGTCTCCTCTCCCAGAAGCTGAGGTCTCCCGAGGGCAAGGTCCTGAAAGCAGTGATACAGAAACATGGTGCCCATATACAGGACCAGGTCCTGAGGTTATGCAGTGGGAAAGTTCAAACCCAGAGGTCATTCCAGAACCGATGGAGTGTGCTTTGTGCATTTCGGATGAGATAGAATCTCTTTGTTGAAAAGAAGCAAGAAGAAGCATTAGTATTTGGAAAAAACTTTTATTTACCTGTGAAGCAACAGTTTATTTTGTGTTATCCTCGTTTGACGTATTCAAAAGGCAATCCTCAAGGGAAGTGGAATAAAGCCCAGCTTTAATTTACACTTTGGACACGACTACAGAGTTTTCCTTTTACAACCCAGGCTATACCCTATGTCTAGGCGGGCACAGTCTCACAAATGGCGTAGTTCTTTGGATTCCTGAAAAGAAGGATACTGTGGGAGCACAGGGGAGTCACCAGCACCGGAGAACAGGACCGGGACTGCGGTGGACCACGCCCCAGAGGACTCCAGGATCTGGAAAGCAAAGAATTTTCTCAAAGCCAGAATCACCACCTGACTCAGGTAAAAGGTATTTGGGTACAGCCAGGGTGGGATTCTGTGAGGAGAAATAAGGGGGACTGAAAACCCCAGCTTAACTGCATTTAAGAAAAGAAAAAAAAAAAAGTGCCGCACTTGGTGTGTGTTTTTTTTCTTGGTTTATTACAGGCTGCCATCATGGAGACGCCACAGGAGACGCTGCGTTGGATTGGGCTCCAGTTCGAAAAACAACGGGAGTTGGCCCAGCAGTGTCAGGAGCAAGCATTAGCAGCCATGCAAGCGCAGCAAAAGCCGCTGACAGACTTGCTACAGGCTGTGCTACAGGAGCAGCTGACGGACAAGATGCCTGAAGGACACTACTGTGGGGTAGGCCCACAAACATGTGGGGTCTTATCTTTTGGACAATGGTCAGGCAAAGACAATATTGATGACTTTCTCGAGGCCTTTGAGCGGGTAGCTCGAGGTGCAGGCTGGCCCGAGAAGCAGTGGGCGGTCCGGTTAGCCACCTTCCTGACGGGAGAAGCCTTGGTGGCTTATAAAGCTATGCCCGCCGCCCAGGTAACTGAGTACAAAGATGTAAAAGCAGCCATACGAGACAGGCTAGGCCTGTCGCCTATGGTGTATCGCCGAATGTTAAGGGCAACAAAAATCCAGCCAGGTGAAACTCCTAAGGCACTAGGCCAACGGATACGTAGAAGCCAATTGAGAGTATTCTAGATATGCTCGTGTTGGAGCAGTTTTCTGAGGCTTTGCCAGCTGAAGTAAGGGCATTCCTCACTCTCCAGAATTGCCAGACGTCAGACGAGGCTGCTCACTTAACCGAAAGGTTCATGGAGGCTCAGGTAGCCCATAAACCGCAAGGAGGAGCTAGCGACTCGTATGGGGTGGCAGATTTCAGCAGAGTAATGAAAGACCCAATGTCATGTATACCAGATACAAAGAAATGTATGAATAGAGGTATGGGAAATGACTCTCGCATGAAATGTTTTAAATGTGGGAGGACGGGTCACAAGAGGGATGAATGCATGTCACGCACAGCACTGATGGGTGAAAAAGAAAAATATAGGCAGGAAGGCTTTCGCCTTGAGGTAGAAGTACAGGGCGTGCTGGCCGAGGCCCTACTTGATTCAGGGGCGGACCAGACTATGGTGTCGGAGAAGTTCTGGCGTCGCTTACAGGCCAGCAACCAATCCACCCCTAATCAACCGGAAGGCATGGCCAAAATAAAATGTATACATGGAGCGTCTACCGCTTACCCTCTTTACAATTTAACCATAAAAGGGTTGGGAACCAGGGAAAAGGTTTTAGTCGCCTTAGTTCCACGTCTTCCCTTTGACATAGTGTTAGGCAGAGATTGGCCACTATTTGATGAAGGGCTAGGTGAAGGCCTACACTGTGAGGAAGAGAGGATACCTAGCGAGCCCTACGTCCAACAGGTGAGGAGCCAGGTTGAACCCCCGAAGGAAAATAAGCTGACCGGGTGGGATCCCCAAAAGCAACTGAAGGACAAGGGGAACGGGGAAGCCTTGGTGACCTTAATTCCTGAACCTTTATTTGCAAAACCCAAAAGGAAGGAGTCTGATAAGGAAGTCCCGGAGAATATTGGAGTAGCCAAAAAAGAGGGTTTTGTTTTAAAATACTGTAAAGCTGTCCCAAACGCCCAAGGCCCACAAAGAGCCAGTGCCGCTGCTGCGGGATACGACCTTTTCAGTGCGGTAGAGGAGGTAGTTCCCAAAAAGGGAAAAGCATTAATAAGCACCGGGTTGCAAATCCAGTTGCCAGCAGGCTGCTATGGTAGGATAGCACCCCGGTCTGGGCTCGCGACCAAACATTTTATTGATGTTGGGGCGGGGGTTATTGACCCCGATTACAGGGGGGTCGTTCAAATCTTACTGTTTAATTTTGGCGAGCAAGATTTTAGGGTTAAGATAGGGGACAGAGTGGCCCAACTCATATGTGAGCAGGTTGGGTTCCCCGAGTTAAGAGATGCCATATTTGACTACCACCAGCTGCGGAGGGGGCGGTTTTGGTTCCATGGGGCAAAAAGAGGTTAAAGGTATGACCGCCCTAGCGGAAGAGAAGGTAGAGGAGGATTTAGGACCCCAGGTCAGGGATTCTAAGGAAAACCCAGCTCCGAAAATGGGAGAGGAGTTATCACAGCAGCAGCGAAACCAGTTAACACAATTGCTAGCGGGTTTTAGAGTCGTCCTCACCCCATTGCCAGGAGAAACAGGGTTGGTAGCCCATGAGATTCATACCCATCCCGGGGAAATAGTGCGGCAAAGGCCATATCGCCTGCCGGAGGCCCGTAAGAGGGAGGTAATAGAACAAGTACGGGATATGCTAAAAATGGGAGTCATTGAGGAATCTAAAAGTCCGTGGTGCAGCCCGGTGGTTTTGGTACCAAAACCGGATGGAAGCCTGCGCTTTTGTATTGATTTTCGTCGAGTCAACGACATCTCCCTTTTTGACACATACCCCATGCCGAGGATTGAGGAGTTGCTCGACCGGTTAGGGCAGGCACGGTATCTGACCACTCTTGACCTTACCAAAGGTTATTGGCAGATTCCACTTACCCGTGCCTTTAGGCCAAAAACAGCCTTTAGTACTCCCCTCGGCTTATTCCAATTCAGGCGAATGCCGTTCGGTTTACATGGGGCAGCGGCGACATGTCAGCGCTTAGTTGACCAAGTGTTACGTCCCAATCAACACTATGCGGTGGCGTATATGGACGACATCGTTATACACAGTGAAAATTGGGCAAAGCATCTGCCTAGGGTAGAGGCCGTATTAAAAGCCCTACGACAGGCCAGTCTAACCCTAAATCCGGCGAAGTGTTTATTCGCTGGGGCAGAGGTGAAATATTTAGGGCACATGGTCGGGAAAGGTATGGTTCGACCATTAGTCAATAAGGTGGAGAGTGAGCAAAAGTTCCCACAGCCAATAACCAAGAAGCACCTTCGGAGTTTCCTCGGTCTAATTGGTTATTACCGCAGGTTCATACCTCGGTTTGCGGACGAAAGTGCGCTCTTAACTAATATGCTGAGGAAAAATGCCCCAAATAACCTAGTATGGACAGCTGAGGCGGAGAGAGCATTCCTCCTATTAAAAGGGAAATTATGTCAAGCCCCGGTTTTGCGTGGGGTAGACTTCCACAGGCCATTTATCCTCCAAACGGACGCCTCGGAATCTGGTCTAGGGGCGGTCCTATCGCAAGAATTTGAGGGAGTAGAACACCCCATTCTATATTTGAGCAGAAAACTGTCAAGGGCGGAGATTAATTACTCAACTGTGGAAAAGGAATGCCTGGCGATTAAGTGGGCGGTAGAAGCCCTTAGGTTTTATCTCACGGGTCGCCACTTTATACTGGTAACTGATCATGCACCTCTGAAGTGGCTGGGTACCATGCAGAATCATAATCCGCGGCTCACCCGCTGGCAATTAGCTTTGCAGGCATTCAATTTTACTGTAAAACCCAGGGCAGGCAAGCTCCATCTCAATGCAGACGCATTATCGCGTATTCCGTGCTGTAAGGACATATGTCCCTCAGCCCGAAATAGCTTAAGGGGGGGGGGGGGATATGTCATGAGGTAGACAGCACTGAGCCTGAAATAATAAAGGGAAATGAAAAAGAAGAGCTTACCTCACAGCCACATGTGCAGTTGATACATTCACGTTGCAGGGAAACAAGGAATGGAGAAACAAACTTTCCTCATGGCATTAGTGACGCAGTAGAAATTCAGAGTTCCAATCAGGCTCACCTGAGGGAAGAGTCACGTTCTACGTCTAACAAGCAGGGAAATAAAACCAGGTGGGAAATCCCACAAGAGGAGATCAGGGAGATCAGGGGAGATCGGAGAGAGAAGGAGGCAAGGACTCAGGAGCAAACACAGAGAGACACGCTGTCTTGGAGAAACAGGGCTGAATGGAAGCAGGCTGTTGAACCCGAGAGGGTGGGGAAGAACAGTGCAAAAGACTTCCAAGCCAGAGGGGTCCTCGTGCAGAGGAAAGCAACCAAGCAGGCAGAGAGCAGAAGTCACACCCAGAAAAGCTCCCTGAAACCAGGAAGTGATTTCAGCTCAGCTAAGCCCAGTGTCTGGTACTCACGGAGAAGGCAGTTTGCACCCCAGAGAAGAAGCCTTGGCTAGAGGAGGAAGGGCTGGAAACAATCTTCACCCAGAAGACAGATAAGTACCCTGTCTTCTATTGAGGGAAAGAAGGTGGTCCTTGTATAAAAAGCCAAGCTTACAGGGTGCTAGAATACCCCTATTGGAATAGGTGGTGGGAAGAAACCCCAAGCACAGCTCCTTGTATATCTGACTGTACAAAGCAGTCTCCTCTCCCATAAGCTGAGGTCTCCCGAGGGCAAGGTCCTGAAAGCAGTGATACAGAAACATGGTGCCCATATACAGGACCAGGTTCTGAGGTTATGCAGTGGAAAGTTCAAACCCAGAGGTCATTCCAGAACCGATGGAGTGTGCTTTGTGCATTTCGGATGAGATAGAATCTCTTTGTTGAAAAGAAGCAAGAAGAAGCATTAGTATTATTTGGAAAAAACTTTTATTTACCTGTGAAGCAACAGTTTATTTTGTGTTATCCTCGTTTGATGTATTCAAAAGGCAATCCTCAAGGGAAGGGGAATAAAGCCCAGCTTTAATTTACACTTTGGACACGACTACAGAGTTTTCCTTTTACAACCCAGGCTATACCCTATGTCTAGGCGGGCGCCTAAGGCGGGTATAGTCTCACAATTTGTACCAATAAAACTGTACCTAATACGTTTAATATACCTTGTTCACCTGAAGCTTAATTAATCTCAGGTCCTTAGTGTATGACTGATTAGGATAACGAGCTTCACCGGAGAGCACCTCCTGTCTTTTAAGATGTGTAAGTACCTATAAAGCTACGATTATCCCGGGGTGGGTGGGTGGGTGTGGAAAGGGAGGGAGGGAGGGAAATAACACTTATTAAAAGTGGGCTGCTACACAGTACCCTGTCCTGTGCTGCTGAGGTAAGCTATATTCTTATTTGATTTCAATTATAGCTCTTTGCTGCTGCTAGGCTCTAACTTATTATGAAATTTAAATTACAAGCTTTCTGCTGGGTTCTAAATTTAACCAGAAAGCTCTCTTCTGTGTTTTAAATTGAAACTAAAAGTACTTTGCTGATACTAGGCCCTGAGTGACTATTAAATTAAAACTGCTAGCTCTCTGCTGGGTATGAAATGTAACCAGAAAGTTCTCTTCTGTGTTTTAAATTTAAACTTAAACTGCTGCTACTAGGCCCTGACTGATTGAACAAAAAATAGTGGGCTCACAGATTAAATAGCTTTAATAGAAAGAATTCCCTTCAGAAAATTCCCTGAAGTATATACTCACAATTGCAGATCTCTCTCCAGAAGTAACAGTCCTCTGTTCTAGTCCTTCAAGACTGAGGATCACAGAGCTCTGGTTGAGCTATTTATGCCTGTGCTGCTGAGGTAAGCTGTGACCAACTTCCTGGATGATTAACAGTCCTTGCTTGGATAGAAGGAGTCTTTCAAAATGGCCTTTTGAACTGCCACAGCATTGAGAGCAGTGAGGATTTCAGAGAGAGCCCCTCTAACCTTCCCCGAAGGGAAGAGAGCTCATCCTCTAAGACATGGAATAGGCAGTGACAGCCTATTGATTGCTGAGACCAAGTCACTAATACCCATTTATGGATTCTGGAAAAATTGAGTGAAGTTTCTGAGGCCCTTCAGCTTTCAGAGTTGGCAGCCATGGAGAAGCACCTTCTGCATGCACATGATGCTGTTTGCCATGCAGAATGCAGTGCCTTGTGGCGACTGTATTGAGAGTGGCACCCATCCAATCAATCCTTGAAATGCACAGCTTGCCTGCAGGAGAGGCATTGACTTTGGGGCATCAAAAGGCCTCAACACTGGAGTCTACCTGGTCAATCTCACTTTCTAGTGTTTCGGAGTCCGATGCTTTCTCCAAAACTAGACCAGCATCGGTGTATCATTGCTTCCAAAGAAGATCCCGATCCCCAAGGATCAGGAGAGAAATCCAGGCAGAGACTCAGAAATATTTTGATTTCCTCTCTGAGTTAGACTCAGACTGAATCACTGATATCGAATCCAAGGACTTGGCAGAGGATAGGTCCCCAGAGCTTCCATCAAACCCTTGGGGCTTCAGCAACTTCAGCCGATGTTTCTAGAACGCAGCCTGAGATTATGATCTTCTAAGAGTTTGTCAGGGATATGACCAAGGCCATACCATTTTCTTTGGAGACTAAGGATGAGAAGAACTGGAGATCCTACAGTACTCTTCAGACCCTAAGGAGGTGGTGACAGTGCCTGTGCACTGTATCCTTAAGAGAGTGCAGATGAGAATGTGGAAGAACTCCTTCACTGTACCTCCTGTTAGTAGATGGCTTGACTATATTGATAGAGTTCAAAAGACTCCCGGATTCAAAAAATCCCAGCTTCTTCACCATTTCTTGGTGATTGAATCTGCCCTTAAGAGATTCAGAGTTCCAAGACTCATTCCTCGGCACCCCCTGGGAGAGAAGCTCGGATATTGGACTCTCTTGGGAGAATATTTTTTTCAGAGTTCCACGTTTATGGCCCATATGGCTTCTTACCAGCTGTACATGGGCATGTTTCTGAACAGTATCATGTGTGACCTAGCTGATCTGTCCAAGTATCTTCCATCAGAGAAACTAGAGAAGTATCATTCCTTAGTGGGTCATGGCAAGGACTGCTTGAAGTTCACGGTCCAAGCGACCTGTGTTATCTTTGAAAACTGCAGTGAGCACTTCTACCATGAGTACTGGCACTCAGAGACCTACCTGGCTTTGGTCCTCAGATCTAGCACAATCGGTGCAGGACAAGCTTGCTGACGTGCCATGCTGTGGAGAGAATCTCTTTGTTGAACAAGTTGAACAGAAGGCTGGCTTCATCAAAAACAGCATGTCACCCTTCGAAATCTCTCAAGGCACACATCTGAGCCAGCCTCTTACTGCAGGAGATACCAAAATGGCTCCCAGAAAAAGACCTATTACTCTCATAGGCATAGGTACTTTCCTGTGCCTCAGATTTCCCAACCAAAACAGGCTTTACAACTACAAGCATGGCGGGAGAAGCCTCAGAAGCTGCTTCTCAGCTAAAGCCTGGGGCAGAGTTTTGATTGGTTCCTTCAGACCATAGCCATTCTTCCAGTAGTCGCTATGGGAAACTCCCCTGTTGAAGAGAAGCTCACTCTTTTTGCCCAAAGGTGGCTCCTTGTAACCTCAGACACTTGGGTTTTGCAAATTGTCCAATAAATTACATCTATTTGCAAATTGTCCAATAAATTACATCTATTTGACATTCCTCCATATTGTCCCCACAAGGGCTGATTCAATTGACCCTCTGAATCAGGAACTACTTCAGAGAGAAATCACCACCCTCTTTACAGATCTTGCGATTGAGCTCATGCCACCAGAGCAGAGAGGGCAATGGGGTTTTCCCAGGTATTTTTTGATCCCCCAAGAAAAGAGGGGGATTCTGTCCCATTCTAGACCTAAGAGATCTGAACAGGTATCTCATCAAAGAAAAGTTCAGAATGATTTCTCTAGGCACCTTACTACCCTATCTACAAAAAGGAGATTGGCTATGCTCTCTGGATCTGAAGGATGTGTATACCCACATACTTCCTATGAGTGGGATGTATCTGTATCTTAGATTTGTACTAGGAGAACAGGGCTTTCAAGGCTGGGTATTGCTCTTTGGGTTAGCCTTAGCACCCTGTGTCTTCACGAAATGCCTTGCGGTAATAGCAGCTTACCTCCAGACTATGGGAGTGTTTGTCTTCCCTTTCTTGGGTGATTGACTGATCAAGAGTACTATTCAGGCAGGGGTGCAAGAATCAACATGGCTGACCATTTGGGTGCTGGAACTACTAGGGTTTATAATAAATTATCCGAAATCCCACCTTCAACCCTCCCAACAATTGGACTTCATTGGAGCCCTGCTCGACGTTTATTTATTTATTTATTTTATTTGAACGTATTTTTATACCGCCCCTTCCAGAGATCAGGGGTGGTTTACATTATAACAAAACAAACATTTACATGGAACAGTATTAATGAACTTATACATAAAACAGAGTAAATGAGGTAAAACCTCTAAGTATATACATGGAGTGGTACTGATAAATTACAACTTATAACTATTTACAACGAGCTATGTACAGGTGTATTTAAGTACATAAATGGCATTCTTATTAGTGTTCACAACTCCAATCTTGGTCCCTTTTGTAACAGAGGTAACGTGACTAATATGTAATAGAACTCGAAAGTCCAATGTATCTTCTTTCTGACTAAGATCCAATTGACAACTCTATATTAAATTCTAAAAAGCCATAGGTCTCAGAATCATGGGCTGCCACCGACTTAATGAATAACGTCGAGCGGACTAATGCCACTGCTACATCAACAGCCTTCACTTAGGCTTTTGAATTATTCATAGAATTGTTGTTATTCACAGACTTATTTATACAGCAATTTCTTCTCAAAAATAACGCTGTTTAGAAGTTTTAAGTGGGGTTCCAAGCTGTTTTATCCAGGATAACTCCGAGATATTTAACTTCCTGTTTAACAGGAAATTGAGTGTTGTTTAGACAGATTGTTGTTGGAGTGTTGAACTCTGGGTTTTTTGATATGAACATAATATAACTTTGGTTTTCTTGAAATTGATACTCATTCACATGGAGCCAGGTTTGAGTTTCTTTTAGGCATGCTGCTAATTTATCATAAGTTGGATTATGTATGTCCAATTGGGTGTACAACATAATGTCGTCAGCATATATGTGGTAATTTATTTTATGGTTTTTGAATAGTGAGCAGATTGGTTTTATGTATAAGTTAAACAAAAGGGCAGATAGTGCCAATCCTTGGGGTATTTCCTGGGTTTAGGGGAAAGTTGATGACATTTTTTTATCAATTTGAACATATTGGATGCGGTCAGTTATGTACTGTATGATGTGTCCTTTTATGCCTATGGAGTCGAGTCTTGATATGAGGGTCTTGTGATTCACATTATCAAAAGCAGCAAGGTTATATCCAGGAAAATAAGGATGAACGCTTTTTTGGCGTTCTCCATTCCCTGGATAATTTTGTCAGGCAGTCCGAGAAGGAGCGTTTTGACTCCATGGAACGGTCGAAATCCATATTGTTCATCTAGTGCTGTTGTTGAATTTATGAAATCCTGGAGCTGACGTTCAACTGCTTTCTCAATGATTTTAGCTACAAATGGGATGCTTGAAATTGGTCTATATGCGGCAGGATCATCTTTGTTTAGGTTCTTGTTTTTTAGTATGGGGTGGATTACAGATCTTTTGAGTGTGCTTGGCATGATTCCTTGCTGTAGCGATTGCCCCCCTTCCTTATAAACATAGTAAACCAATTTCAGATTTTGTCGCTTTGATCAATGATACTGGACATGGATCCAGTGGGGGATGTTGTGTTTATATTTGAAATTATATCTATAATTTGTCTCATGTCAAAAGTGTGAAATATATGCCAGCTGTTGGTATTAACTGGGTCTAATGGCAGCAGGGAGAGACCTGGAGGGTCTTTGTGCTTTGGACATGACTCAAGCACCTGCCTTCTTCCCGCACGAACAACTTCACAGATTGACAGTGCTGGAATGGGAGACTCAACTGAGTCAGCAGATCACAACTCATAGGATGTTAACTGTACAAGGTCACATGGCCTCTACAGTGCATATAACAACCTTGGCACATTTCCTTATGAGACAGGCTCAGTGAACTCTGAGGATTCAATGGACTCAGGCCACAGGATTGACTCAAGCATTGTCTGTATGTCACCAAAACACTCATTCAATCATTGCAATGGTGGACAATCCACCACAATTTACTTAAAGGTCTCCCTTTCAAATTGCTCCACAACAAAAGATTTTGACAATAGATGCATCTAAACTGATTGGGGGAGCTCATCTTAATGGGATTTTCACTCAGAGTGATTGGTCCTTTCAGGAGAGTCTCCACCAGATCGACTTCTTGGAGTTAAGAACCATAGCAGAGGCTCTAAAAGCTTTCAGAGATCTATTGAGCTAGCCTCCACGCTGGAAGCTGTCTGTGCAGTCAACACAAACAACAAACCCCTGCTACTATTGGGAGACTTTAACCTCAAATCTACCACCACTAAGGACGCAGAAGCTTTCCTTCTAGCAATGGTCTCCTTACAATACATTCAACTGATCAATACCCCGACACACAGACATGGTCATCACTAGATCCCATATTCCCACCCAACAATCTACTTGACAGAGGTAACATATCAACACCCTCTGTCACACCTGTGCCGTGGTCAGACCATCACATAATTAAAATAATTATTGTGCCACAAGGAGGAAAACACAACAAGACCCGGGACAACCTGTCTGTCCAAAGAAGATTCAAAAGCTTCGACAGGGACCAATTTCTACAGGACACTATACCTCACCTGAACTCTGAAACAGATGATCGAGACGAGCAAATCAGCAAATGGAATAGTGTCATCAATGCTGCCGCCAAAGCCACTGAATACAAACCCAAGAAAACTTGCCACACCAAATCACATCACACACCCTGGTACTCAAAAGCCATACGAAACGAAAAGAGGGACCTAAGGAAACTAGAACGGCGATGGAGAGGTACCAAGTCTCCCAACACTCAGGCCCTATACCTAACGAAGCAGAGAGACTACAACAAACTCATCAACCAAATGAAAAAAGAATACCACACAAGCATAATCAAATCCAACAACAAACCAAGAAAGCTCTTCGAAATTGTGAAAACTCTTACCAAAGAACAGAAAGCGAAGTGCAAATATAGACCCACAAGCATTCGCAGACCACCTCCAAGAAAAATTCCATACCTCATGATAACCAACAACAAGCACAACCACAAAACCAACCACCTCCTTAAAAACCTGGGACAAATTCAGCATCCCATCCACAGAGCAGCTCTCACACATCATCACCGCACTCAATACAACCACAGCACCAACAGACCCATGCCCAGTGACATGGATTAAAACAAAGACAAACTTCATACACAACATACACAACATGGTGCACAGTTCACTGACCCAAGGAATCATGCCAAACCAGCTAAAGCTAGCTACAATAAGACCAATCCCGAAGAAATCCCCACTCGACAAGAGCAACCCAGCCGCTTACAGACCTATCTCAAGCATACTTCTACTGGCAAAACTTATTGAAAAGGCGATACAGCATCAGCTTCAAGACCACATTGACAACCATGCACCACTGGATATCAACCAACACGGTTTCTGCCCCAACCACGGAGTCAAAACACTCCTGTTATACCTCTTTAACAACATACTCCACCTCATAGACAACTGCAAGAATGGAATACTGTGATAAGGAAGCTTATCATAGTTCAGGAGGGAGCTATAAAAGAGGTGAATTGGCTCTGAACAAGCAACCTGTCTTTGCTGGTAGAAATACTAAAACAGAATGTTTTCATAAAAGACTACCAGTCCCAGAATGCACCAGGTTTCAAACAGCCTCTAGAAGGGCTGAAGTGGGGAAAGGTGTGTTCAATCAGGAGAGCTATGAGGTAATCCCCAGTCACTCATCTCCAAGGGCAGGGCTTGATTCAGCACAGCTGGGCTGTGCTAGGGTGGAGTGTCCCTCTAAGCACGTTAAAAGTAATAGATTTTCTACACACAGACGGAACTGGAACTGGAATCGTGAGGAGATCAAGGACAAAGAGAGCAAAGAGAGACAGAAGCAGCAGCAACGTGGAAAGAAGAAGAGAAAGACACCTTGGAGGTCTAAAGAAGGAGCCCACAGCAGTACGTGTGTTGGGAGTCATTCCAGAGGCAAGCATACTCCATTGGACTGGAGGAAGCCAGAGGAGTGGGGTTATAGAGCCAGGAATTCCCAGACAGCACCTTTGAAGGAGACGGCTGCATATGGAAGGGGCCCTAAGACCGGTGCAAGAAGGTATGTGAAGAGAGACCCAGTGTCCAGGGATCTTGATTGGAAGGCTGGACATAAAAGCTGGACTACTTACTGGCCAGGATACCTGGAGAGGAACCCTAACAGCAAAGGAAGCTCAGGTATGAACTTTGATCTATGCCCTAGCTTTTCTCCAGGAAGACAGCAGGAAAATAAATATTATCCTGAGAATGATCAAGTAAGGAATTCCTCTGAGCCAGACCCTGATATTGATTCCATGATATTTGAGGAAGAAGGAGATATATTAAATCATCAGAATGAATACATGGATTGCTCTCTGTCTAGGCTGCTGTGGTAAAATACTTTCTCAATAATACAAAACCCACCAAAAGGAACTGTAATTTGTTCTTTTATCTACCCAGAAAAGTCTGCAAGAAAGCTATTGGGTAGGATTGAGCCACGTAGAGAAAGTGAACCAGCAAAAGGGTTTGCAGCTGGCTAATTAGTGATAATTGAGCCAGGCACAAGTGCACGTGAGCTCTGAAAGGAAACTTTTCTTTTTGTGTGTGTAAATGGAAGAAAGTTATCCTTGATAAAGAACAGTTTTTGTTACTTTTGGGTTTTGTTTTGCTTTTGGAGCAATGCTAAGAAAGTTATTAGCATGAGCCATCAAAAAGACCTTTTCTGTTTCCCATCAAGGTCTTATTTGATTTTTGCTTAAGAAGTTCAGTTACCTTATTTCATGTTTTGTTTTCCTGAATGCAATACTGAAAGCAAGTGTCCTTTTTGTGTTACCAAGTAAATCTGTGTGGGAGAATTAACCCCATGAATAAAATCCATTTTTCTTTGCTTACATTCGTGCATCACAACTCATTATTTTGTGAACGGCTGATTCTGGTGTAAGTGAACTACATTCCCCACAATCCTTTGCAAGTCATAATAATATTTTTGCATTTGCTAAGACTGTGGCCATTCACGACCAGCGCCCCCGTTTACAGTTGGCGTAGTAGTTCGGATTGCTTTTACACAAAGGATTTACATGATTTATAAGGATTACAACTGAAATCTGAAAGAAAAAAAGTTCAAGACAAAAGCTGGAAGTGGATTTTTTTTCCCTTAACAACACTTTGGAGGAAAAGAGGTGGCTGATCCAGGAGCGGTTCCAAGGAGGAAAAGACCCTGTGTAAGCTGGATTCATCACTGGCATAAGGTAATAAGTACCTGGGCATGTCTAGTGGTGGATGGGAGTAAGACACAAGGGTAATTGAAAAAAAAAATAGGAGAAAAACACCTGTTTGGAGGGTGCTGCTCTGTGTTTTTTTTCTTTTGTTTTCTTGCAGGGATACAAGATGGATCCAAGGGAACTGGCCAGCTGGATGGCAGCCCAATTTAGCAGGCAACAGGAGCTAGCGCAGCAGGCTCAGGACACTGCAATTAAAGCATTAAGGGACCAGCAGAAGCCAGTGCTTGATCTGGTGGAAGCCTTAATTGCTCTTCATAACCAAAGTGGACCGGATGCAAGACCAGCAGTAACAACTGGTATACCACATGTGGACAATGTGGGACTCAATCAGGGAATTGGGGCATTTAGTTTTGGGAAGCTGACCCAAGATGATAATGTTGATGATTTCCTTGAATCTTTTGAGAGAGTGGCAAAAGCATTAGCATGGCCAGAGACCCAGTGGGCAGTAAGGCTGGCAGCCTCATTAACTGGGGAGACGCTTGCAGCTTATAGGGCAATGCCAGCAGCTCAAGCTTTGAATTATAGGGATGTAAAGGCTGCTATAAGGGATCGCCTAGGGTTGTCTATTTCAGAGTGTAGGCGAATGTTTAGAGCTACTGCATTAAGAGTGGGTGAAACACCCAGGGCTCTGAGTCAGAGAATCAGAGGATTGGCTGTAAAATGGTTGGAGCCAGAGGGAAAGACTGTGGAAATGTTATTAGACATTATTATGCTTGAACAATTTATGTCTGCTGTGCCTAAAGATTTGCACGCTTTCCTTATACAGCAAAATTGCCAGAACCTTGGAGAGAGGCAACCATGCTAGCAGAGAGATTCTTGGAAGCCACGCAGGCTTGCCATAGAATGGGTGGCCCTCTGAAGGTTGGTGCTGAGGCAAGCTGTGCTGTATCAGAAAAGAAAATGGTTAAAAATGTTTCTGAGAATAATTGTACTGTACCAACCCAGATTACAAAGTGGAGTAAAAAGAAATGTTTCAAATGTGGAAAATGGGGACATTTGGAAAGGGGATGCCAGATACACACTAGCTTGATGGGTGTTGATTTAAAACAGCCCAAAGAAGGATTCCTTTTGGTGGTTGATGTGCAGGGAATTACCACAAATGCTCTGTTAGACTCTGGGGCAGACCAGAGTATGCTGTCAAAGAGGCTTTGGAAGAGGATAGAGGCCCAAGAAGGATTTGTGCCTAGAACCCCTGAAAGCCAGGTTCACATCAGATGCATTCATGGTGCTGCAACATCATATCCCACCTATAGGCTAATGGTTAAGTGCCTGGGGGAACAAGAGGAAGTTCTTTTAGCAGTGGTGCCTAGGCTTCCGTTTGATTTGGTTCTAGGAAGGGACTGGCCAAGATTTAAGCAGGAACTAGTGAAAGGACTAGGAAAGAAGGAGGGAGAAGGAATGATGGTAATAGCTCCCGGGCCTTTGTTTGGAAGTCCTCAGTCCCTAGCTAAAAAGATGGTTAAGCTTCCAGAAGACCAAACTATAAAGAAGGAAATAGGTAAGAAGCAGGGCCTTCTATCCACCCGCTCACAGGCTAAGGTAAAGAGCCAGGAGGAGGGGGAGCAGGCAGAGTTATTAGGAGACTTACCCTCTCATGATGATTTAATAACTCCACCATCTGGAAAAGTAGGAAAGTTGAAAGCACAAAAGCGTTGTGAGAGACTTTGCAGAGCACAGGGTAGGGCTGAGATGTTGGCTGGTCAAAGTTTACCCTGGGTGCCAGCTGAGTTAGTGGCAAAGTTTCCTAACTTTCCACAAGAACAGCGAGCTGATCAAGCTCTCACCCGAGCTTTTAAGTATGCTCAGGAGGTCAGGGAGGAGTTGCCCAGATTCATACTAGATAATGAAATATTATATAGAGAGAGTCAGGACCCCAGAAATGGGACCATACGTAAACAATTAGTGGTACCCACAACTTTCAAAGGACTAGTACTAAGATTAGCACATGATCATTCCCCACAATCCTTTGCAAGTCATAATAATATTTTTGCCTTTGCTAAGACTGTGGCCATTCACGACCAGCGCCCCCGTTTACAATACTTATGATCTTCATAGACATCTCATCAGCCTTCGACACAGTGGATCACAGAAATCTACTGGCAAGACTACAGAACATTGGCCTACACGGAGCCACCCTAAGATGATTCCACTCATACCTAACGGACAGACAGATACAGGTAAAGGTCGGCCCCAACACATCCCGACCCATAAAATTCAACAAGGCGTCCCACAAGGTTCCGCCCTATCTGCGCTATTATTCAATCTCTACATTCAACCAATCTGCAACATCATGAAAGAACACAAAATACAATACACAATCTATGCCGACAACATCATAATATACACACCAGTCACCCTTGACAACCCAGACTACATCAAAATAACAGACTGTCTCAGGCATATGAACAACTGGTTTCAAGACAACAACTTGACCATAAACTACAGCAAGACTGAGGCACTAATCATCTCCTGAAACACCAACTTCATCCCTCCACCCAACATCAAGATCAACAACACAACAATACCCATAAAACAGGAAGTGAAATACCTCGGAGTGACCCTCGACAAAGAACTGAACCTACAATCACACATCAGCAGAACCACCAAAAATGCATACCGCAAGATGAGACTAATCCGACGCCTCAAGCCCCTCTTCTCTCAGAAACTCTAATGCACAGTCTGTCAGGCACTAATGATACCAATCCTAGACTTCTGCAACCCAATCTATCTCGGCCTAACAAAGCAGATACTAAGGCCACTGCAAATGGCTCAAAACACAGCAGCACGCATAATATCTGGCTCATCAAGACAAGAGCACATCACACCCATTCTAAAAAACCTCCACTGACTACCAATCAGCTCCCGCATCAGATATAAGACAGTCATAAACATATTCAAAATCAAACAACAGACCTCTGCTCTCAGCCTACAACCACTCATACAATCCGATAGCAGCACAAGACCGAGGAGGCGAGTCATCCAACCTCATTAATACCCCAAAAGACTTCACCAGGGTATGCAAGGACACTGCAAAACTAGCTCTATCGCTGGCTGCACCTGCAATTTGGAACACCCTTCCTGATGCCTACGATCAACAACAGACATCAAGGACTTTTGGAAACAGCTCAAAATGATCCTCTTCATCAAACACTGCGGTGATGTCATATAGCCTGCCCGCCAGCCAGAACTACAGACCAACCCCCCTCCCTTCTCATTTATGTACATAATATTGCATAATAGCGCATGCTGTAAATAGCCCACCACGAATCAAAACTGCCCTACACACACACGCATTCACTGTTTTTCACTGCATCCACACACAAAAGCCAGTATTTCTTCGATTGTTTGCTGTGTAGACCGCCTTGATTACAGGAGAAGGCGGTATAGAAATCCTTTTAAATAAATAAAATTAATATTGGTCAACCAAATTGTCCTGATTCAAACAGACAATCAAGTAGTTGATCCAAGCATCAACTCATACCAAAGGAAACATTTCAGACCTCATATTCATCCAAAGCCAGCTCCATGAAGCCCAGCATTCTGTTCACAGAAGTCCCATGGTCAGATCACGGAACAAAGAGGAGCAGGAGAGCCACGCCACTGGAAGAACGAGTTTTATTTGTGTGTCACCAGGTCTGTCCTGCATGTGTTTCAGCACAAAGCCTTCTTCAGGGGACTGAAACCTTAAACATTATACATACATAAAAAGATAAAACAATATATAATTAAAACCACAATTTGAAATATATAAAATGATTAATAATAAATAATAATAATCATAAATAAACATTAATATAAAAGATTGTATACATAAAGGAGCCCAATATAGAAAAGCGTCAACCAATTATAAATAAAAATAGGATAATCCGAAGCTATATATAATACTGCTAAGAATAATAATAAATAAATAATAATGATAAGCCATAAAACAAACATAAAAGCCATACAGACTGGTGATAAAGGACCATTTTTTAGCTAATACTGCATAAGAACATATGACATAAAGAGAGCTACTGATAGCAACCGTCCACAAGTGGATAATTTGAAAAGGCCAAGTGATGAATTCAAATGATCATTTTGTGTTATATTGAAGCAGCGAAGTGCAGACAATGAATAAATCCAGGAGTCAATTACAGGGTCCAAGCCAATTTATTGTGCACAAGGCCCAGACAGTCAAGCTTCAAAAAGGACTGAGCAAAGTTCTTACAGAAACATATTCATTTTATACATTTCTTTTCAGTTTGATAATGCAAACTTTCTATTGGTCCCAACGCCCCCTGCATTTGTCCAATCGGAGATCCCTCCTGTCCCTAGCACCCAGTTCCCTCCTTTAGGATTGTTCTAACAATGGCACAGTTTCTAGGTATGGATACAATTCTACTGCAAGGTCATTTCTAGCTCTAGGAATGCAAGCATTGAAACATTTCTATCCTCAGAACACAAAAGAATAATGAAAGTTTTATAAATTCATAAGAAACTTCTTATTAAGCAGTTTAAAGCAGTTTTCTCAGACTTTCACAGATTCTTTGGGTTCTTTACTAAGATGGGGGTTGGAATCCAGGGCCTAGCTTACAGGCCATTCATATTTGCAGGCTATCATAGGCCATAGCCTACCACATTCCCCCCTTTGATTATTCTCACCCGCAAGTGAGAAAGGGTGAGAATTAAATCACATATTATACTCGTGTAACAGCATCATCTTGGGGTATAGGGTAATATTGCCACATGGCTAAAACCTTTGTAGCTGCCTTCCGTTCTACAGTGTTATCGATAACTGAAGTTATCATACGTAAGCAAAGGGGTAATAGGCATGGGAGCAATAAGCATACAGTTAATATGAATAATACAATAAACGCAAGGGTCTTTAGACCACCTAACCATGAAAACGCTGAACCAAACCACCCATCAAGCTTCAAAGCATGCCAGGACTGAACAGGTACATACATATGTTTGTTTTCACATTTGAGTAGCTATATCTTCAACAACTTGTCCATTATTATCAATCTGCAAACAACAGTTGGTTAAATTCAATTTTCCACATACTCCACCTTCAGCTGCTAACAAATAATCTAGAGCTAAACGATTCTGATAAATAGCTGTGCGCATTTGTGTACTTTGCTTAGCTAAAAGAGTTAGTGCTTTACTAGTTTCATTGGTTATTATTTCAACAACAGCTTGTAAACGTATAATATGATTTATCATATATACAGGAGTGCGATATCCCCATGTCCCATCTTGTATCCAGGTAGCGGGTCCGTAGTATGAAATGATTCTCTCAGGTGGCCACTCATCATTCCATTTGTCCCATTGGCCTATTTTCAAGACCTCTCATTTCTGTCGACTCCTGTACACAGGGAAACCTAGTTGTTCTCCATGGGAAATAGGCAGAAGAAAGAAGGAAGTTCATATAGTTCCCAATGCACATGCTCCTCCCCAATGGTGAGGAAGCCTGGCATATGCTCGGGTTCCACAAATCCAATATAGTCCAGGTGGAACTTGCCAGGTACTATGAAACGCCAAATTAGTCCAGATGCTGGCAAGATTAGGAAAGAGGATTAGAGGGTTGGAGGGCTCTGGAGTGTTGATCCCCGACCACCAGGACGACTTCTTAGTGGTACTGTTGTAGAACGTCTGATTGAGACAGACCAGCTGTCCAACCTGCATGGTAAACTGTGGTCCAGAGCGAGCAAAACACAAGTTACCAACAATAGGGTGGGCCAGTACCCACTCACTAGTAGTATTATGTAAAGCAGTCTGATTATAAGGAATAGAATAGTTCACTTCTTGCGCCTCCCAGGGCCATTGGTCTCCCATCTTAGTCCCGCCACAGAAGAAACAATCCGAGATGCGGAGACTAGATGCTACTGCCCCAGCAAGTTCAATGAACAGGTTTTGGGAGGTATGAGGTATTTCAAATTCCGTCTTCATGGCCTCAAAAAAGGAGTGATGTATTCGATAAGGTGCAGATACATGAGTCTTAGTATTTAGCTGTATATGTATAAATGTTCCAGGATCTATGCCTCCTCCTGCTATACGTAATCCAAATCTGAACCCCTGCTTCCATTGGCTAGGGTTAAGTATGAGGAGCTGTAGAGGGTTGCAGGCACCTTTCTTGCACTTCCGAGGCTCCGGTAATGATAATTTTTCCAGGCTGGCTATGCGTTTATCTCCATCTCGTCCAGTAGGCCCACCGGACCATGTAGCATAATACACGCATTCCCACTTTGGACAGTAGTAAGCATCTTTAGATGATGTGCTGTAGACGGTTGGGGAATGCTTTCCAGTATACTGTCCCCATCCGTATGCTCCTTCAGGACACATATATTTATCATCGTAGTAATAGGCTTGTTCCCAAGATCCACACTTGTGATAGGCATTTCTGTTTATCACATCACAGGCATCAAAATTCAGGATAACATACTTTGTGGGATCGGAAAGTTGTCGTGTGGCATTTATGAGGGCTCCCTCCTCATCATTCCATCGCAACTCCAGTACATAATAAGAGGGGTTCTGCCAAGGGTTGAAGCAGGTCTTACTCTTCCCTTTCGTACAGATATTCAATTCTGTACCATTATACACACACCAGCTAACTATACCAGTGCAAGTATAGTAGGAATGATAAAGTAAAGTCTGAGTGACCTTCATCCCAGTTCTGGTGGTAGTTATACAAGCTGCAGAAGGGGGTAAGGCAAAAGTCTTTTCCAGGAATCCCAGTGCTATCGCCCCCATAAAACAGTAGTAGAGAAACATCATGACTACAGTCTTTGGAGATTAACTGAAATATTGGGTACGATGAACTTGTAGAGTCTTTTTTTTCTTCTTCTTTTCTGCTTCTGCTGTATGTAGACCTATCGACTGCCACCCTTGTGTGACAGGGGTAGGATTGTAGATTCTAAAGACTCTTACAACGCCGGTTGTCTCCGCAATGCAAGCCGCAATGGAGTTTCAGGGTCATTTACTGAAGTCCATTGGCCAAGTTCAGGAGCGGCTGCCAGCTTCACCCGACTGTGATGGATCCAGGGTTCGAGCTCTGCAACTTTTACTGCAGTTGGGGTTGATAAGATGACAACATAAGGGCCCTTCCAATGCGGTGCCAGCGGGGTCTTTCTCCACTCTTTGATCCACACTGACTCTCCAGGCTTGAAGGGATGCAGAGGCTCCGTCAGATTGATGTGCAATCGATCTTGCACCCAGGTATGAAGACTCTGCAAAACAGAACCTAAAGCCAATAGTTCTTGTCTAGTTATTTCAGATCCAATTTGTTTCATATCTCCTTTTATTCCCTGTACAATGGGTGGGAGTCGCCCATACAAAATCTCAAAAGGGGAAACTCCTAAAGACTTGGTTGGAGAAGAACGTATCCTAAGAAGGGCTATAGGGAGAACCTGGAGCCACTTTAGGTGTGTTTTTTGACAAAGCTTGGACAACTGAGATTTCAGGGTCCTATTCATACGTTCTACCTTCCCTGAACTCTGGGGTCTATAGGCAGTGTGCAACTTCCATTGTATCTGTAGAGCTCGAGCTAACTGTTGGGTCACTTGGGACACAAATGAGGGTCCATTATCTGATCCTATAGTCAATGGTATTCCAAATCGAGGAATAATCTCAAGTCAGGAATATTCTAGTGACTTCTCGAGCTTTCTCAGTTCGGGTGGGAAAAGCTTCTACCCACCCAGAAAATCTGCAGACTAGAACTAACAGGTAATGATATCCATTCGCTCGTGGCATTTCAGTAAAATCCACCTGAATATCACTCATAGGGGCCACTCCTACTGACTGCACTCTTGGGAGTGGAGTGGGACCCTGCTTAGCATTATTCTTAGCACATGTCAAACATTGATGAGCTACAGGGGTCCTAATAGTGAGATGCAGAAATGGGGTCTTAGGGCTCTTTCCATGGCAGTTTTCCCATAATGTGTGGCTTGATGAAAAGCATGAACAAAGGCTGGTCCTAATGCTTCAGGGATTACTGTGGGACCTGGAGGTGAGCTACCCTCTGGAGGTGGCAGCACTATCCAACCTTTTTCTGTTAGGACACCTCCCTCCTTCTCACAGAAGTAATCTCTCTTGTAGTGTATCGGGGAGCCCATGAGCTAAGGGGCACAGGGAATAAGGCTGCCTGCACCAAAGTATCTTGGGTCACAACTTGTCCAGTCGTGGCTGCTTTTCAGGCAGTGGCATCAGCAAACATAAGAACATAAGATATGCCATACTGGGTCAGACCAAGGTCCATCAAGCCCAGTATTCTGTTTCCAACAGTGGCCAATCTAGGTCATATGTACCTAGCAGTTTCCCTAAGGGACACAGGTTCCACAATGCTTGTATTGGTTCAAGCATTGATATCCTGGGTCCCTTCTTAATAATGGTTTATGGACCTTTCCTCCAGGAACTTGTCCAAACCTTTTTTAAACCCAGCTACACTAACAGCCTTTACTACATCCTCCGGTAACAAATTCCAGAGTTTGATTACACCTATTCCCTCAGGCAACTTCTCCTATTCCTGCTTGATGACCTTGACAGTGCATGACTGCAACTTGCTTAGGGGCCCACACAGCGTCTAATAATATCAATATCTCGGGCCCATACCTAATGGACTTGCCTTCTGAGGTGATCAACCCTCGTTCTTTATACAGGGCTCCATGTGCATGCAAAGTTGTGAAGGCATACTTGGAATCAGTGTACACATTTAATCGGAGTCCTTCTCCTAATGTCAGTGCTCGAGTGAGAGCTATCAATTCAGCCTTCTGTGCTGAAGTTCCTGGGGCCAGAGCTGAGGACTCAACTACCAGATCAAGGGTCACCACTGCATACCCGGCACAACAATGTCCATTGATGACGAGACTGCTTCCATCCACAAAGAAAGTTCGTTCAGGGTCCTCCAAAGGGACATCAGTCAAATCCGAGCGACTTGAGAACACGGTGTCCATAGTTTCTAAACAGTCATGATCAGGGGGGCCAGGACCAATTGGGAACAACGTAGCAGGATTCAGAGCTTGACTGACCTTCAATTGTATCTGGGGGTTTTCACACAGCATACTCTGATACTTCAACATTCGTGAATTCGTGAGCCAGAAACTCCCTTTGCGTTCCATGAGGGTCAGAACAGAATGTGGCACAGTAACTTGAAGATTCTGTCCCAGAGTAAGCTTGTCTGCTTTGCTCACTAAAAGGGCTGTAGCCGCAACAGCTCTCAAACAAGGGGGCCAACCTCTTGCTACCACATCTAACTGTTTTGACAAATAGGCCACTGGCCGTTGCCAAGATCCAGGAGATTGAGTCAGTACCCCTAGAGCATTTCCTTGTGGCTCATGGACATAGAGACGGAAAGGTTTCTGGACATCCGGTAGACCCAGAGCTGGTGATGACATCAGAGCGGTTTTCAGAGATTGGAATGCTGCATCCTATTCGGGTCCTGTAGGGCTGGTACCCCTGCAATTCTACATGCAAATCTCAGGCCTGCTCAGCAACTCAGGCCTGAACCAACCTGCACAGACAAGATGGATTCTTCACTTCACTTTTGCTGTGTTCAGCTACAAACGACCTCCAAGCAACTGCTGGCGCAGCGTTTCTAAGCATACATACAGAAGCTATTGTCCGTGGCTGGCCTTGGACACTTATATATGCCCAGAAGTTACATACTGTTGCTTCTGTCTGATTTCTTACCATGGCTCCTTTGTTTGCAAGAAGCTGCTCATCATCTACCTCCTGATTCGCTGAGAACACCTCAGACTGCCTGGTGCCAACCAATCATCGGACCTATGACGGAGGATTCTTACACAGAATAATGCAATCTGCACTGAAACTTTAGTAAGGGAGAGTCGGGGGCTTTTCCCACCTGTACATACAGACTTCTGCACCGGTTCCTCTCTGCTGTGCACTGCGTACCTGATTCCTGCGACCTGACCCTTCCGCAAGACGGCCACTAAGTGTGGGCTAGGCCGTCCTCCACAGGTCTGAGATAAGACTTTCACAGATACCTCCGGTTCGGACTTACTGCGGCTCGCCTGACGAGGCTAGAGCCCGCATTAGCTAGGAGCTGCCTCCTTGGACTGCATTGTTCCTGAGAGCCCGACGGAACTAAGGTACTGACTTATCTCTCCTCCTCCGGATGGGCAAGGGGTTAGCAATATATTCTTACTTTTCCTCAGTGCAGAGCGAATCAGTGACGTCTGGTTACTAATCAGTGATTTATTACGTTGTCCAAGTGTACATCTGTACTATAACAAATTTCTACCTCATGTTTCTAATTAGCTATATGTGTGTGTGTATATTTTTCTACCTGGTTGCCTATAATAAAGTCTAATATATATCTGCAGACCAGACTTCTTTCGTGGCTCATTGCCAGAATAACTTACCGAACTTTGGGCTGTGTATTAGTAGCTATTTCCCCTGGACAACAGAGAGTCTAACTTATTTTTGTGCTACTAATATACCCTACATAATAATGGTGGTCTCGTCCAAGGGATGAGTATTTCTGAATGTGCTACGTCTCTCAGAATTTGTGTAATATTTCTGAATTGTCCTATTGTGGTCAAAGCAGCTGTTTATGCTGAGGTTTGTGACTAGAGAGCATTGTCTGTTGAGACGGCTTTGGAACCCACATTACAGGATCTCTGCATTAGAGTAATTCTTCAGCAGCTATTCCTGTGTTTGTTCTTACAGACAGTCTCAGCTATTGATTTACGATGGCTCACGCAGATAAGGTTGATTTGGCATTCCAGAAATTAGCTTCCCTATGTTGGTCGAAAGATACCACTGCCGACCACATTGAAAGAATTTCTAAGTGCCTTACAACAAATACGCAAGAGCTTGTTAGGGCTGATAGCTTTTTCAGTGAGTTCCTAGACCGGCTTCTTGCTCATAAGGCTAAATTACCGGTGGATATGGTAGCCGAGCATGCCTGTGTGCTGCATATTTTTACTGACAAACTGCAGAAGGCATTATGTCACCTGCAAACTAAATCTGAATCACTAGAGTCTGATTTAAGGACAGCTCACAGTCAGCTACAGTGTGCCAAGGATACAGCAAAACAGTGTGAAAAGGAGAGTGCTGAATTACGTCATCAAGTTGACGAACTTCAGGCTGAGGCGACCAGACGGGCTAGCAGTAGCCTCTTTTCCCCAGGTACTACTAGCCTGTGGTGTCTGCGATGCCAAGAGTTAGTGGCTCAGGTTTCCGCTCTTAAGAAGCGGGGTGCACAGGATCAAAAGGAATTGCAGTTTCTGACAGTTTGTAGAACTGAACTAGCCGCCCAGACCAAGAGGTTAAAAGCGGACGCTGCTCTTTATGAGCAGCGAGAGAGTGCTTTGATAGCTGAGCTCGAGTCTGCAGAGACTGCTCTAAGTGCAGCGAGACGGCATACAGCCGATCTGCAAAGGGAGCTAGTTGTTGCACGTCAGGAATGTGGGCAGGAAATACAGAGAGTTAACCTCGAAATCCAGCAATTAAGAGCTGACTGTTTTGAATTGGCGTGTGTGCCCACCTCTCAGGGTAATGAGACGGAGTACAGGGATAATTTGATCCCTCTAGGCTTCTTGAATTACCAGAGGGTAGATGATGGCAGTTTGCCACTGGAAACCCTGCCCAGTGTAGAAAGGCAGCTTTTCCAGAACAAAGTCAGTTCTCTCCCATCAGCACATGAGCACAGGAGAGAAACAGGGCAGAGTGAAACACCCTACTCTTGACCCCTCCCCATACAGGGAGCAGTGGAGGGGGGGTGGGAAGTCCCCCTAGTGATGGAAGACTGTACCAGCAGCGACCACCAGAGGGAGCTGAAGGCAAGCGAAATCCTCTATGCTCCCGTGTCCTGCAAGGAAATCAAATAAATGAAGGTGCTTCTGTCGCACAATTACAAATTATCAAGACCTTGCGGAGCATGGTCACACCTTTTGAAAAAACTGGTCATGCCACCATAAATGAACATTTAGCTGCAGTCAAAGATGCCTTTCGGGCACTGAACATTACCAGGGGGGAGGACATGGTTCTGTATCTTCCATGGTCCTTTGATGTACCTTGTCAGCAATTTATTCGGGCCATGGCAGACGATAAAAAGAAGGACATTGTCATCTTTGAACAGGCACTAAAGAAACATTATGGGCCATACCCTGATGATATCGCTGCAAAGCAGGCAGCATTTAGTATGACTCATAGGGAAAATGAAACACCCCGAGAGTTTGCTTACAGACTTAGGCAGACCACCTTCCAGAGTGACCCTTCTTGGGAAACAATAGAACACCATCAGGAGTTTCGTAATCTTTTCTGTCAGTTGCTCCTTCCATCTATTAAGCCTTATATGTCTGACAAGCGTCACGAACCCCTGTCACGTGTGATAGAACATGCTGAGTGGATTTGGGAAGCTGTTCCTAACATGAGAGCCAACACTTGCAGCAGCACAGTTAAGGCTTCAAGCAAACCCAAGGAGCCAAAACAGAGTGTTAGTGCTGTAAAACCCCCTCTTTCGTTGGAAAATAACCCTTCTCCTTCTGCTCCACAGAATCCTCCCAGGCCACCCCAGAATAACCAGTCATCTGGGTCTAAGCAGCGCTCTGGGAATCAGCGTTTCACTCCGCAGAACCGGAACTGGAAGAGAAAGCCTGGTTTTGACAAATTCCAGGAGCTGGAGAAGAGAATAAGCGAGTTGACAGATATGATGAAGGCTACCATTGCATTCAGCTCCTCACAGGAGGCTTCTGCTAGTAGTGCGCCACCTAAGCCACGAGCAAAGCCTCAGAAGCCAGAGGAGGAACTGGTTGACTCCTCTTCCCCTTCTAATGCGACTGAATGACTAACCGACTTTGTTTCTGTCCCACAGGTCACTATTGCACAGGTGCAGCCATTTCAGATAGATGCCACCCCATGGACACAGAGTGACAGTCCCGCAATGGACAGCGAGGGTCCAGCCTTCGACACCATCAGGAAGCACAAGTACTTTCTGGGTAAACTCAAGCCAAAAGGACAGAGGTACACTGTTCCTGTTACAATTCAGCAGGCTTTTCTCTGTGAGGGCCTGATAGATTCAGCCTCTGAGGCTACCCTGATTACCTCGAGTCTCTTTGATAGACTCACTGCTTCCTTGGGGAGTCAGAGGACCCTACACGTCACACCCAGTGATTTGTCACTCGCAGCTTATGGGAATCAGCCCATTGAGTCAATGGGGCAGGTCTGGCTTAACCTCCAAATTGGAAAATTACAGGTGAAACATCCTGTCATCATTACCAAGTGCCCTGGGGAAGAATTCTTGATTGGCAATGAGCTCCTGAAACGGTTATGCCCCATTCTGGACTATGTCCAGGAAGTGATCTGGACACAGGTCACACATCCCATACCTTTATGCTAGGGTAAAACATGACAGCAGAGTCAGTGGTCCTTGTTCGGTGGAACGCACAAACATGTCCATCAGGATTAATTTCCAGAGGTCAGCTGATCCCCAAATCCTTCAGCTCCAGTATGAAAGGGCTGGAAATGAGGATCAGGGCATCAGCGACGTGGTTGCCATTGCAGTGGGTTCAGTAGCTAACATTGTCCTCGATACTGACTGCCTGCAGATATTCCTGAAGGAACCTGTGGAAGGTTGTGAGGTGCAAACCCCTCCTCCATCCCATCCCTGCCTAGATCACCCTAGGAGACTGACGGACATATTCTTGGCTGAGAAAGGTCCCTTTATATATGTGCAGGTGGGCATGTCCCAAAAGGAAAGGGCCTACCTATTACCCCACTGTGACCACTCCCTCATCAGTGAGACTCTTTTCTATCGGCTAAAACAACAGCTTACCCTTGATTGGGTAATGGGAGCGAAGACTTCGTTCCAAGTGCCTGGGGAAGGGCTCAAGACATTAATGGGCTTCTGCAATCTCCCCTTGCAAGTTGGGGTCAAAGGTTTTCGGCACACCTTCTCCATCATCAGAGGACTTGAGGTGCCCCTCTCCTTAGGCTCAGATTGCCTTGTTCGACTGGGAACTTATGTGGATTTCGTGAACAACATCCTCTGGAGTAGGATGGAAGGAGATCCGGAGGATTTCTCTGGTGCCCGCCCATCCCTACGGGCTGGTCAGACAGTTCCTCAAGTCTGTGAAGTGGTCAGTGCAGAAGACATCCACATACCTGGGAGGGTACAGGATTGTCCCCTGCCGATACAGGTGACCCGAGGACATGTAATAGATCAAAATATGTATATAGATCAAAATATGTAATAGATCAAATATGTAATATATCAAAATATGTAAATAAGTTCGTCTGTTATTTAACAAGTTGTCTGTTATTTAACAAGTTTTACCATATTTAGTCATTCATGATTAATGTATTTAGCAAAATTGTACCAAGTTAACAAATGTTCCATGTAAAACAGCTAAATTGTACCTAGTTAACAAATGTTCCATGTAAAACAGACTTGTAAATCTGTTCATTCCTTGTTCATTGTAAACCGCACCTGATCTGTGGAAGGTAGCGGTATATAAGCAACTGTTAAATAAATAAAATAAAATAAATGTGGTCTCAGACAACTTGGTCTTCAGTCCAAATTCCCGTTTTGAGGAGCTGGGCCTAGCCATGGGTCCCATACCCTGCATGGAGGCCACAGCTCCCTCCTTACACTTATTGCTCACCAATCCAAACCCAGATCACATTCACCTTGTGAAAGGCGAACCTCTGGGATTCCTAGTGGGAGAATCGTTCCCAAGTGTGGAATTGAGTCTCCAGATTATTGGGGAAGCCCCTGTTTCCTGGAACATCTGTGAAGGGGGGGGGGACCCCTGCGTGTGTACGATCCTCACCCCGAGGCCTCCTAACCTTACAGTTTGTCTGGCCACATAGTGCTGTGACCTCTCAGGTGGACCTCGAGTCTGACCATCTGATTTTGTCAAGTAAACTCGATGAGGCTGTTAGTTCCCTCACCCACCAGGGGGGGGAGCCCCGTGCTGTCCAAGCCATCCAGGTCTCCTCTCTCCAAGATGAGATTGAGGAGAAGGTTGAAATACCCTCAAACAAACCTGTTCTGGGATTTGACTAAATGGTTGCGGGAAAACTTGCTGAGGCAGACGCCTGCACTGATGAGTCAGAAAAGGCCCAATTAAAAGAACTGTTGTACCGTCACAAGGACCTGTTTGCCACTGACACCTATGACTGTGGTCTCACCGACCTACATGTCACCCGTATTCCTACGGATCCAAACAGTAAACCTGTCTTTGTGAGGCAGTATAAAATCCCATTGGCCTCCTATGAATCCGTTCAGGACATCATTAATTCCCTGGAACAAAAGGGAATTATACGTCAATGCAACAGTACTTACAATGCCCCACTGTGGCCTGTCATCAAGAAGGATTCTAGCTGGCGTTTAGCTTTGGACTATCGCCAGCTTAATAAAAAGGTACCTCTATCCAGATGGCCTATGGCACATCTGGAACAGAACTTAGCCACCATCAAGGGTGCAAGGTACTTTACAAGCCTGGATCTGGCCTCAGGATTTTGGACTATACCTGTCCATCCAGAAGACCAGCATAAGCTGGCTTTTACCTTCGGTAGGCGACAATATACTTGGAATCGGACACCGTTTGGTTATTTGAATGCCCCAGCAGACTTCAATATTTTCCTGCATAAGGCTTTGCCTGATGCTGAGACTAGAGGCACCCTCGTCTATGTAGACGACATTCTGGTGAAGAGCACCAGTTTCACTGACCATTTGCAAGAAATAGAGCATGTTTTCCAGCAACTGAAAGCTGCGGGAGCAAAGCTGTCCTTGTCAAAGGGCCATTGGTGCCGGAAATCCCTCAATTATTTGGGTTACGAAGTTTCTGCTGAGGGACTGCGGCCTCAAAGGAAGAGAATTGCAGCCTTGCAACAACTCAAACGTCCGACCAACGTGAGTGAGCTGCGCTCATTCTTGGGCATTTGCAATTATTCCCGCCAATTTGTGGATCAATATGCGGAGATTTCCCGACCCCTGGTCAAACTCCTCAAAAGAGATGAACCTTGGGCATGGAATCCCGACCAAGAGGCAGCTCTAGAAGAGCTGAAGGCAGCTTTGAGTCGAGCTCCCTGTCTTGCCTATCCAGAGAGTGGCAGAGAATTCTTCGTGGAACTAGGTTTCACCGATCACTCTATGAGTGCTGTTCTGTACCAGATGCATGACACAGATAGGAAAGTTATTGCCTATGCCAGCAAAGCTTTAACGGAAGTGGAGAGGAAATACTCCGACTGTGAGAAGTCCTTGTTGTCCACAGTCTGGGCCCTCCAATATTTCCGCAGTTATATCCAAGGTGAGAGGCTGGTTGTTGAGACTCATCTCCAACCCATCAAGTTTCTAGGCAGTGATCGGATTAAATCGGGACAAGTGTCAAACAGTCACATTGTCTCCTGGACCTTAGCACTTCAGGGCTGGCCCCTAGAAGTAAGGTATGCTCAAAACAGCAAGGATGCCGCCGCACAGGGCCTGGCTGAATTGCACGATTGCACTGCCAGAGCACCTTTAGTGGATAATTTAGACACCGATATGGAGTCATGTACGCCTGAGCCTTCTCGTCATCGTCCTTACGATGAGAACCTCTGTAAAGGCTACCCCAAGGTGTATGTGGACGGTTGTGCTTACCGTCGAGAGCCTGACCATGAACTGGTAGCAGGTATAGGTGTAGTTTGGAACCAGAACCACCCTTGTGAACCCTTGAAGTACCGTCTGGGTACCAAGACTAATCAGTATGCAGAGCTAGCTGCAGCCCTGGCAGCTCTCCAGTCCGCTGCTCGGGAAGGGGTTCACACCCTAACCATCTGTACTGATTCAGACTACGTCCGACAGAATTTTGTTTCCCACTTACCCATTTGGAAATCTAACAATATGCTGAATTCCAAAGGGAAACCTGTCAAACATGCCGGATTGATTCTGGCCTTGGACAAGGTAGCTCATGAAAATGACATGACCATCTACTGGAAGAAAGTGAAAGGTCATTCCCGTGTTGATAATCCTGACAAGATTGGAAATGATCTAGCTGATCAGCTTGCCAAGGAGGGTGCTGTCTCTGGAGACCTCTGGCAGTTGGAGGCTCCCGAGACCAATGGGCTTCAAATTGTGACGGCGGTTACCCGGCGACAAGCTCAATTATCCACCATGCCCCCTCTGGTTCAATGGTGTGGCGAGAGCACAGATCTCGACCTCGTGCAAGCCCAGAAACAAGATCCTACTCTTGGACGTTTCTACCTTTTTCTGCAGAACCCCCAGGAACACCCATTAACTCTGGAGGATTGTCAAGATGATGAGGAACTGAGGATCCTCTACATCTCCAAGGACATGTTCCATCTCCAGAAAGATCTGTTGATACGGACGAGTAAGCATGGTATTGTGCAATGGGTGGTACCTCGGGCCTTCCGTGGAGTTATGTTACAGCACGCTCATGATGAACCTTGTGCCGGTCATAGGGGTGACCGAATAACCTATGAAACGTTGAAACAAGTGGCCTACTGGCCCCTCATGTACCAAGATGTCCAATTGTATACTAAAGGTTGTCTGACCTGTTGCAGATTTCAACCTGCAGCTCCTTTTCATAGAGCACCTTTGAGAAACAGAGGTCTGACCATGCCTTGGTCTGATCTCCAGATTGATTGGATCGGCCCCGTGCCCCGATCCTCTCGAGGCAACAAATATATGTTGACAGTTACCTGCTTATTTACTAAGTGGGTCGAGTGCATCCCAGCACTCAACTGTACCGCCGAGACCACGGCCACCTTGTTGTTAAACCATGTTTTCAGCAGGTGGGGCCTCCCCATGCGAGTGGAATCCGACCAGGGTTCCCACTTCACGGGACAAGTCATGAAGCATCTGTGGAAGGTACTAGGTGTGAAGGCCAAAGTCCACATTGCTTATCGTCCACAATCCTCTGGACAAGTGGAGAGAGCAAACAAAACTATCATCAGTATCTTGAAAAAGTATGTTTCTTCCTCTGGGAAGGACTGGGACATCAAACTGCCCTTGGTCCTGATGGCTATCAGAGCCACGCGTCATCGTGCTACTGGTGTGTCCCCTTTTGAGATGATGACAGGTAGGGACATGGTTTTACCCCTTCATCTTCTTTACAGGACTAATGATGTGAATCTCGCTGCTGCTACAACTGCTCATGAATATGTTGCCCATTTAAGACAACACTTGCAAAGTGCCTTTGCCTTTGCCCAAAAGAATTTGGACACTGCTGCTAGGGGTAGGAAGGCCTACTATGATTTGAGGACTACCTCTAAAGAATACCAGATTGGCGATAAGATATTCTACTACAATTTTGGTAAGAATAAGGTCAAAGACTGTAAATTTCTACCTAGCTGGAACGGTCCATTTCCTATTGTGGATAAACCTCCCCTGTTGCTTATCAAATTCGAATGAAGTCAGGTATTGAGAGGGAAGGCTCCCTTAAATGGGTCCACATTAATCAGCTTAGACCATGTCATCCCAGTAAGTTCCTTCCTGAAGAACCTCTTGCTGAAGTGAGTGATTCTAACCTTGAGGCAGCATAGCCTGTTTGTTTTCTTTTACAGATGGAGTCCCGGACTTTGAAGGTCCTGTTCCTGATTTTGATGTTAGCGGGATCCGAGGTTGCCAGATTGATTGAGCCTGGCCCTCTTTCTGGTGTCGTGCTACAGGATGCGCCTGGTTTCCTGATTACACAGTCCCAGACTGTCACACAGAAAGTTTTTGTGTCCCTAGATCCCCGACATGTTTTACAGAAGCATTTTGAATCGTCTGTTGCACGCACCACTAATATACAGCAGTGGTACATAACTCACATGGATTATGCCACCGCAAATGTACAGAATATTTTGGGTCAGTTGGAAAAGATTATGATTCAACCTATAAGACCGGACACTGCTAGACAGAAAAGATTCATAGGACTTGGTGTTGGTGTTCTGTTCGCTGCTCTTGGCTCCTTATTTGCTTCCTCTATGTCTATTGCTAATGCTGTATCTAATAGTAAACTTCAGAGTACTATCCAGGAGTTTAAAGCTGATATGAAAGACATCCGCACTCAGATTCATTCACAGCAAAGTCAATTTACAAGCTCATGGTAAAACCATACGTGATACAGTCACTGTGGTTAATCTTCATTCTAAGCAAATCGCTATGACCACTGCGGAATTGTCTATGCTTAAAAGTCTTTTGAACGATGAGCGTACTTTCATGCAGCCCATACGCGATCTTACTTATGATTTGTTTAGAGAACTAGACAATAGCATCAGTAACTTGATTCAAGGACAGATTCCTGCATATCTGGTATCTCCGGACCTTATTACTGAAGCTTTTGCTAAAATAACCAGAAATCATATCGAACCACTCCAGATCCAGATTGCTTTCCACATGGGGACTGCTATTCCCTTGTATGTCGATGTACCTAATATGGAACTTGCCTTTTTGTTGAACCTGCCTTTCATAGTACCTGATAATGTGTACCAGCTGAAGCAGGTGATTAATGTTGGTACTTGGTCTGAGAATGTTTATCTACGGGTTGACACTCCCGAATACCTCGCTTACCACTATGATGATCCACGTCAATACCTTGTGCCTAATTTTGGCATGTGCCAACGCTCTAAAGACATTCATTGGTTATGTCCTGGTAAACCTTTCCTGAAGGACACTTCTACGGCTCTTTTTGGGTTGTCTGCTGAAAATGTGAAAGAACAATGTAAAGTTACCATGACCAAGTACGATGACTTTTCAGAGACAAAAGTTGCTGTTGTCAACAATGTTTGGCTGGTTAGTACCCCTTTGAGTGAACTCCTGGTCACCATGAATAAACATGACATTCATAATAGAGTTCCTCTACCCTGCAATGTTTGCTTGATTGATGTTCCCAAGAACTCCATTGTTAATGTTGGTGGAGTTTCCTTGTTTTATCTTGATGCGGACCCTGTTTCGACAGAGCTCCAGATATTGGATGTATTTCGAGGTCATGAGATTGACTTCACTGCAGCCTTGACCTATCTTTTGGACTATAAGGACTCTCACACAGTTGAACTGTCTATTGACCAGGACGACCTTGCCATTGCTGATTATAACTTTGATTCACGAGATGTGGACATTTTACAAACTGATTTTATGTCACATGTCATTGTTCCTGGTCTTTTCTTTCTGTTGGTGCTCCAGTTTCTTATCTCCTTGTATCAACAGAGACAGATTCGTGCTCTTCGTCGCTCTATGCATCCTGCACCTCTGCTGCCTGCCATGCGTCTGCAGGATTTGCTGGAACGTCACACTTTTGAATAAGTGTCACCATTTTCTTTGAAAGTTATCCATTGCTCTTGATTGAGTTGTGTTTTTTTTCATAGCTAGCATGTGTTTATTTTACTAACACGGTTACACATTGCTTCTCATTACTTTTGAGTGTTCACCTTGGTGTTACACTAATTCATTATATTGCATTCCTGATATGCATTTTTGGTTTGGATACTTGATTTGACGTGACTGTATCTATGTCATTTTATTTTGACTTCTTTTATTGCTTGAGTGTATTCACTGTATTATTCCTCATGCAGTATTGCTTTCATGCATATTGTGCTTGAAGTATTATCCACTTCTCATGCATTAGTCAATCATTTGTCATTTGGTTCTGACCTGCACGGTAGTACTGCTAGTTAGGCTTTGTACGATGGAGTGTACTCTCTTGTAGCATCCTCCATCTTACAAGGGGGGGAGATGTAGGGCTGGTACCCCTGCAATTCTACATGCAAATCTCCGGCCTGCTCAGCAACTCAGGCCTGAACCAACCTGCACAGACAAGATGGATTCTTCACTTCACTTTTGCTGTGTTCAGCTACAAACGACCTCCAAGCAACTGCTGGCGCAGCTTTTCTAAGCATACATACAGAAGCTATTGTCCGTGGCTGGCCTTGGACACTTGTATATGCCCAGAAGTTACATACTGTTGCTTCTGTCTGATTTCTTACCATGGCTCCTTTGTTTGCAAGAAGCTGCTCATCATCTACCTCCTGATTCGCTGAGAACACCTCAGACTGCCTGGTGCCAACCAATCATCGGACCTATGACGGAGGATTCTTACACAGAATAATGCAATTTGCACTGAAACTTTAGTAAGGGAGAGTTGGGGGCTTTTCCCACCTGTACATACAGACTTCTGCACCGGTTCCTCTCTGCTGTGCACTGCGTACCTGATTCCTGCGACCTGACCCTTCCGCAAGACGGCCACTAAGTGTGGGCTAGGCCGTCCTCCACAGGTCTGAGATAAGACTTTCACAGATACCTCCGGTTTGGACTTACTGCGGCTCGCCTGACGAGGCTAGAGCCCGCATTAGCTAGGAGCTGCCTCCTTGGACTGCATTGTTCCTGAGAGCCCGACGGAACTAAGGTACTGACTTATCTCTCCTCCTCCGGATGGGCAAGGGGTTAGCAATATATTTCTTACTTTTCCTCAGTGCAGAGCGAATCAGTGACGTCTGGTTACTAATCAGTGATTTATTACGTTGTCCAAGTGTACATCTGTACTATAACAAATTTCTACCTCATGTTTCTAATTAGCTATATGTGTGTGTGTATATTTTTCTACCTGGTTGCCTATAATAAAGTCTAATATATATCTGCAGACCAGACTTCTTTCGTGGTTCATTGCCAGAATAACTCACCGAACTTTGGGCTGTGTATTAGTAGCTATTTCCCCTGGACAACAGAGAGTCTAACTTATTTTTGTGCTACTAATATACCCTACAGTCCCCACTCCAGTGGAGACTTTTCCATTCCTTTGGTAGCTTGATACAATGCTTTTGCTAGCAGAGCGAAGTTGGGGATCCATATGCGACAGTATCCTGCGGCCCCCAGGAAGGCTCTTACTTGCCTCCTGGTGGTTGGAGTGGGAATACTGCATATAGCTTCTTTGCGTTCCGGCTCCAAGCATCAAATTCCGCTAGACAACTGGAATCCTAGATATTTATCTTCAGTTTGGCATAGTTGCGCCTTTGCTCTTGAGACTTTGTATCCAGCCTCGTTTAGAAGGTGCAAGAGTTCACTGGTGGCTTATAGACATTCACGTTCTGAATTTGTGGCTATGAGCAGGTCATCCGCATACTGGAGAAGAACCCTTTGTCCTAGGTTCACTGAGTAACTTGAGAGATCTCGATTCAAAGCAGCACTGAAGAGAGTGGGTGAATTCTTGAATCCTTGAGGTAATCGAGTCCAGGTGAGTTGGCCCCGCCTTCCTGTTGTGGGGTCTTGCCATTCAAAAGCGAACAAAAGTTGACTGGTGGGGGCTAGGCGTATGCAGAAGAAGGCATCTTTCAGGTCCAGGACGGTGAAATGAGTAGCCTCAGTGTGGATCAGTCCCAAGAGAGTATAAGGATTTGGTACTACTGGGTGTATAGTTTCAACTGCATCATTTACCCGCCTCAAATCTTGTACTGGGCGGTAATCCCCTGTCCCCGGTTTCTTGATTGGGAGAAGGGGGGTATTCCAAGGTGACTGGCACTCCTTGAGAAGTCCATACTTCAGCAGTTTCATCAGATGGCAGTGGATACCTTCAATAGCTGGTCGAGGAAGAGGATACTGCTTCACGTGCACTGGTTCCGCTCCTGGCTTGAGGGCAACAATGACAGGGGCTATATTCTTCGCTAGGCCAGGTGGATTATCTTCTGCCCATACTTCAGGTGGGGCTAAAAGGTTAGGAGGTATACAGGAACTGGCTGGCTTGGTCGGAGATACGCTGTAGAACCGCCACTCTTCTTTTCGGTGAACAGCACCATCAATCCATCAGGCTTTGGGTTCACAGTCATTTGCATTTCTCCCCCTTCAGCAAAGATATTTGTGCCTGAAGTTTAGCAAGCATATCTTGGCCCAAAAGTGGAATAGGGCACTCAGGCATATACAGGAACTGGTGCGTTATTTTCTGTCCCCCTAGTTCACACATGCGGTTCTTCAGGAAATGCTTGGTGGCCCTAGCCCCAGTGGCCCCAATAATGGTGACAGATCGAGAGGAAAGTGGAGCCACTGGCTTTGCCACCACTGAATATTCAGCTCCTGTATCCATAAAGTCCATATATTGGTCCCCTACTTTCAAACACCATAGGCTCCTGGGGACCCAGGGTGAACTTGGAGCCCAGTCTGGCCTAGTCTTCATCCATTTCATCCATGTCATAGCCCGTTACAACTGCCACTCCCTCAATAGCTTCTTCCCTCTCTCGCTGGAACTGTGCTCGAGTCATTCCTCCACGACTCTGAAATCGGCCTCCTGTTCTCCAGGGACTCCCTCCTCCCCTCCTGGGGGTGGAGTCAAGATGCGGGCATTCACTTCTCCAATGTCCTTCTCTGCAATGGGCGCACTGATTCGCGCCCAGTGGGAGCCAGTTATTCTCATGACCCCTTCCACGTCCTCTGCTCCTTCGATTAGGAAACCCTCCTTCACGTCGTTCAACTAAAGCGGCAGCAAGAAGATCTGCTTTCTTCTTCATTTTTCGTTCACTTTCTCTGTTACGTTCATTTTCACGATTCACAAACACTTTCTGAGCAACTTCCATTAACTGCAAATCCATCCAGTTTCTGTAACTTTCGTTTTATGTCTCTCTGGGACTGACTGACAAAGGCTGCGTTTACCATACGCAAATTTTCCTGTGCGACTGGATCGTATGGGGTATACAATCTATAGGCTTCAGACAACCGCTCATAAAAGGCCTCTGGGCTCTCATCTGGACTCTGGATAACTTCTGACACCTTCCCGATATTCATGGCCCTCTGGCCTCCCTTCCTCAGGCCCTGCAGCAAGGCCTGGCGAAATCAAGTTAGGGCCGCCGCCCCCCTTTCATCATTCGGATCCCATCTAGGATCTTCATTTGGGAAAGCTGCGGTGGCTGCTTGTGGGAGATTCATTTCCCCCGCTGCTACGGGATTCTTTTCTAACCAGCGGATGGCTGCTTGCACAATTTGCGTTCGCTCCTCAGTAGTAAAGAGAGTGGACAGGAGCTGGCTACAATCAGTCCAGGTAGGCTGATGAGTTTGCATTATACTAGACATTAACTCTGTCAATTCTTGGGGTTTTTCAGTATAGGATGCATAATGCGTTTTCCAGTTCAATAAATCAGTAGTGGAAAAAGGTACGTAGATTAGACTGGTTGGTCCTGGCGCCATCTGGCCCTGTTCATTTAGGATAGGTAAACCAGGCACTTGTCGCAATGGCATTAGGCGCCCTGCTTTCTCCTTCTTCAATGGGGTTACACTTCTTAAATCATGAGGTTCCCGGGTATAGGCTTCCTTGGCGGGTGACCCTGAACTGGCAGGAGAGCCTCCGCTCCCAGTATCGTCGGGGACCCTGGTCCCCCTGGTGTACTTGGGCCAGACTCGGGGCTATCACTCAGAGAAGTGGGCTTCTTTTGCTGCTGCAGCGGTAATTGCTGAGGTACCTCATCAGGTTCAGCTTCATGTGGTGGAGCTGGTGGAACTAACCTACATGGGTACTGGGGTAAACGGGCCAGGATTTCTGGGGACTCTGAGGCGGAATACACAGGAGTCCGCTCTCACTCGGTCTGTATCTCAAGACCTCTCAATCACACAGGCAGTCATACCATCACAAGAAATTATTTTTCAAATGCCCAAGGTTTTTCTGACTAACTCATCCCGAAGGGTCGGTGGCTTCGGCTTCCGCTAACCCTTATGCGGAGCGTACTAGGACTGTCCTTATGAGAGGTGATCAAGCTCTCTCGTCTTTGCGCACTTATGCAAGATGTTCCCAGTTAGTCTATACCAAATTTGTCTCACATACTCATGCAAGACTTTTCCCCAGGCTTCACTGACTATTGAACAAGAAAATGTCTACTTACCGGATATGGCTCCTGATACCAAACTAGTTCTTGGGTTGGCTCCTGGACTCCCCTCGGGTTCAGAGGTGTTGGCCGGCTGTACCCAGTGGTCCGCCGAGGCAAGGTGGAACCCTCTCCAATACAAGAGTGCTGCAGCGAAGTGTAATCAATGAATAAATCCAGGAGTCAATTGACAGGGTCCAAGCCAGTTTATTGTGCACAAGGCCCAGTCAGTCAAAGCTTCGAAAGGAACTGAGCAAAGTTTTTACAGAGACACTCATTTATACCTCTTTTTCAGTTTGATACATGAGAACTTTCTATTGGTTCCAGCTTGATACATGCAAACTTCCCATTGGGTCCAACACCCCCAGCACCTGTCCAATCAGAGATCCCCCCTGGGCCTAGCACCCAGCTCCCTCCCTTAGGACTGTTCTAACAATGGTGCAGTTTCTAGGTTTGATACTTCTCTACTGCAAGGTCGTCTCTAACTCCAGGAATGCATGTATTGAAACATTTCTTTCTTTTGCACACAAGAGAATAATGAAAGACTTATGAATTCATGAAAACTTCTTATTAAGCAGTTTAAAACAGTTTTCTCATTTTTCACAGATTTTTGGTTCTTTTCTAGCTTTAATGGGGGTTGGAATCCAGGACTAACTTACAGGCCTTTCATATTAGCAGACCATTCTAGGCCATAGCCTGCCACATTCCCCCCTTTGATTATTCTCACCCGCTAATGAGAAAGGGTGAGAATTAAATCACTCAATAATTAAATCACACATTATACTGGTGTAACAGCATCATCTTGGGGTATAGGGTAATATTGCCACATAGCTAGTATCTTTGTAGCTGCCTTCCGTTCTACAGTACTATCAATCACTGAGGTTACCATGCGTAAGCAAAGGGGTAGGAGACATGGCAGCAGCAAGCACATGGCTAGTATGAATAATACAATAAATGCAAGGGTCTTCAGACCACCTAACCATGAAAATACTGAACCAAACCACCCATCCAGTTTCAAACTATGCCAGGTCTGAACAGGCACAAATGTTTGCTTTCTCATCTGGATAACTATATCCTCAACAAAATGCCCATTATTATCAATTTGCAAACAACAATTGCTTAAATTTAATTTCCCACATACCCCACCTTCAACTGCTAATAAATAATCTAGAGCTAAACGATTCTGATAAATAGCTGTGCGCATCTGTATACTTTGCTTAGCCAAAAGGGTTAGTGCTTTACTAGTTTCATTGGTTATTATTTCAACAAAAGCTTGTAAGCGTATTATACGATTTATCATATAAACAGGGGTACGATATCCCCATGTCCCATCTTGCTCCCAAGTAGCAGGTCCATAGTATGAGATAATTCTCTCAGGTGGCCATTCTTCGGATGTCGCATCCCATTTGTCCCATTGGCCCATTTTCAAGGCCTCTTGCAGCTGGCGGCTTCTGTACACAGGATATCCCAGTTGTTCTCCATGGGATGTAGGCAAAAGGAAAAAGGATGGTCGTATGGTTCCCAATACACATGAGCCTCCCCAATGGTGAGGGAGCCTAGCATATGCTTGGGTTCCGCAAATCCAGTACAGTCCAGGTGGTGCTTGCCAGGAATTATAAGCTGCTAGATTAGTCCAGATGCTGGCAAGATTGGGGAAACTGACTAGAGGATTGGAGGGCTCTGGAGCGTTGACTCCTGACCACCAAGACATCTTCTTAGTGGTACTGTTGTAGAACTTCTGATTGAGACAGACCAGCTGCCCCACCTCCATGTTAAACAGTGGTCCATAGCGAGCAAAACACAAGTTACCCACAATGGGATGGGCCAATACCCATTCACTAGTAGTATTATGTAGGTCAGTCTGATTATACGGAACAGAATAGTTCAATTCTTGTGCCTCCCAAGGCCATTGGTCTCCCATCTTAGTTCCTCCACAGAATAGACAGTCTTAAATGTGGAGACTGGATGCTACTAATCCTGCTAGTTCAAGGAACAAGTTCTGGGAAGCAGGAGGAATCTCAAACTCCGCTTTCATGGCCTCATAAAAAGAGTGATGTATGCGATAGGGTGAGGATGCATGAGCCTTGGTATTTAACTATATGTGCAGGATGGTTCCGGGATCTACTCCTCCTGCTATACGCAATCCAAATCTGTATCCTTGCTTCCACTGGCTGGGGTTGAGTATGAGAAGTTGCAGGGATTACAGGCACCTTTCTGGCATTTCTTGGGCTCAGGTAATCTGATCCTTGTCAGACTGCCTTTTCGACTATCACCATCTTGTCCCGTAGGTGCATTCTTCCAAGTAGCAAAGTATACACAGTCCCACTTTGGACAGAAATAAGCGTCTTTAGATGCAGTGCTGTAGACGGTGGTTGGAGAGTTCTTTCCAGTACACCGTCCCCATCCGTAGGCTCCTTCCGGACACATATCTTTATCATCATGATAGTAAGCTCATTCCCATGACCCACACTTGTGGTAAGCATTTCTGTTAATTGCATCACAGGCATCAAAGTTCAAGACAACATGTTTTGTGGGGTCTGCGAGGGGGCTTGTGGCATTTATGAGGGCTCCATCCTCATCATTCCAGCGTATCTCAAGCATATAATATGAAGGGTTTTGTCGGGGGTTATAACAAGTCTTACTCTTTCCTTTCGTACAGATATTTAATTCTGTGTCATTATAAATACACCGGCTGACTGTACTAGTGCAAGTATAGTAGGAATGATAAAGTAAAGTCTGAGTGACCTTCTTCCTGTTCGGGTGGTAGTTATGCAGGCTGCACAAGGAGGTAAAGCAAAAGTCTTTTCCAGAAATCCGAGGATCACCACTTCCACAAGACATTAGTGGAAGAACATATTGATTACAGTCTTTGGAAGTCAACTGAAGTATTGGGTAAGATGAACTTGTAGAATCTTCTTCTTCTTCTTCAGTTCCGACGGTCACCCTTATCTGATAAGAGTAGAAATGTAGATGCTGAAGATTCTTATAATGCTGGTTGTCTCCGCAATGTAAGTCGCAATGGGGTCTCAGGATCATTCACTGAAGTCCATTGGCCAGGGTCAGGAACGGCGGCTGGCTTCACTCAACTGTGGTGGATCTAAGGTTCAAATTCCGCAACTTTCACTGCAGTGGGGGTTGATATGATGACAACATAGGGTCCCTTCCAATGCGGTGCCAGTGGGGTCTTTCTCCACTCTTTAATCCACACTGATGCCCCTGGCTTGAAGGGATGCAGAGGCTCTGTCAGGTTGATGGGCAATCGATCTTGCACCCAGGTATGGAGATTCTGCAAAACAGAAACTAAAGCTAATAGTTCTTGTCTAGTTATTTCAGATCCTATTTGTCTCATGTCTCCCTTTATTCCCTGTACAATGGGGGGAGGTCGCCAATATAAAATCTCAAAAGGGGAAACTCCTAGGGACTTGGTGGGAGCCGAACGTATCCTAAGAAGAGCTATAGGGAGAACCTGAAGGCATTTTAGGTGTGTTTCTTGACAAAGTTTGGACAATTGAGATTTCAGGGTTCTATTCATACGTTCTACTTTCCCTGAGCTCTGGGGTCTGTAAGCAGTGTGCAACTTCCATTGTATTTGCAAAGCTCGAACTAACTGTTGAGTCACTTGGGACACAAATGAGGGTCCATTATCTGATCCTATAGTCAATGGTATTCCAAATCGAGGAATAATCTCATGGAGCAGCACCCTAGTGACCTCTCGGGCTTTCTCAATTCGGGTGGGATAGGCTTCCACCCATCCGTAAAATGTGCAAACTAAAACAAATAGTGATACCCGTTTGCGCGGGGCATTTCAGCAAAGTCCACCTGTACATCACTCATCGGGGCCACCCCTACTGACTGGACTCTTGGGGGTGGAATGGGGCCTTGCTTAGCATTGTTCTTGGCACATATCAAACATCGCTGTGCCACTGAGGTGGTCAGGGGTCCTAGTAGTGAGATACAGAAATGGGGCCTTAGGGCTCTTTCCATGGATGTTTTCCTATAATGTGTGGCCTGATGAAAAGCATGGACAAAGGCCGGCCCTAATGCCTCAGGGATGACTGTGGGACCGGGAGGTGGGCTCCCTTCTGGAGGTGGCAACACTATCCAACCTGTTTCTGTCAGGACCCCTCCCTCCTTTTCACAGAAATAATCTAACTATCTTACAGTGTATTGGGGTGCCCAAGAACTAAGGGCCACAGGAAATAGAGCAGCTTGCATCGGGGTATCTTGGGTCCTGACTTGTCCTGTTGTGGATGCTTTTCGGGCTGTGGCATCAGCAAACCTGTTTCCTCGGGTGACTTCCCCTGCTCCTGCCTGATGACCTCGGCAGTGCATGACTGCCACTTGTTTGGGGGCCCATACAGCATCTAATAACATCAGTATCTCGGGCCCATACCTAATGGACTTGCCCCCTGAGGTGATCAACACTTGTTCTTTATACAAGGCTCCATGTGCGTGCAAAGTTGTGAAAGCATACTTGGAATCTATGTATACATTCAAACGGAGTCCTTCTCCTAATGTCAATGCTCTAGTAAGGGCTATCAGTTCAGCTTTCTGAGCTGAAGTTCCTGGGGCCAGGGCTGAGGACTCAACTACTCACCACTGCATATCCAGCACAACGATGTCCATTGATGACCAGACTGCTTCCATCTACAAAGAAAGTCCGTTCTGGGTCCTCTAGAGGGACATCGGTCAAATCAGGGTGACTTGAGAATACAGTGTCCATGGTTTCTAAACAGTCATGATCAGGGGGCCCAGGACCAATTGGGAACTACGTAGCAGGGTTCAAAGCTTGACTGACCTTTAACTGTATCTGGGGGTTTTCACACATCATGCTCTGATATTTCAACATTCGTGAATTTGTTAGCCAGAAGTTTCCTTTGGGTTCCATGAGAGTCAGGACAGAATGTGGTACAGTAACTTGAAGATTTTGTCCCAGGGTGAGCTTATCTGCTTCACCCACCAGGAGTGCTGTTGCTGGAACAGCTCTCAAACAAGGGGGCCAGCCTTTTGCAACTACATCCAATTGTTTTGACAAGAAGGCTACTGGCCGTTGCCAAGATCCAAGAGATTGATTCAGTACCCCCAACGCATTTCCTTGTGACTCATGGACGAAAAGATGGAAAGGTTTCTGGACATTTGGAAGACCTAAAGCTGGTGATGACATCAGAGCACTTTTCAGAGACTGGAATGCTGCATCCTGTTCAGGTCCCCACTCTAGTGGAGACTTTTCCATTCCTTTAGTAACTTGATACAATGGTTTTGCTATCAATGCAAAATTGGGGATCCATATACCACAGTATCCCGCGGCCCCCAGGAAGGCTCTTACTTGCCTCCTAGTGGTTGGAGTAGGGATACTGCATACAGCTTCTTTGCGTTCTGGTCCTAAACGTCGGATTCCGCTGGACAACTGGAATCCTAGACACTTGACTTCAGGTTGGCATAATTGTGCTTTGGCTCTTGAGACCTTGTATCCAGCCTCTTTTAGAAGGTATGAAAGCTCACTAGTAGCTTGTAAACAGTCACTTTCTGAGATGGTGGCTATGAGCAAGTCATCCACATACTGGAGGAGAACCCTTTGTCCTGGGTTCACTGGGTAACTTGAAAGATCTTGATTCAGGGCAGCACTGAAGAAAGTAGGTGAATTCTTGAATCCTTGGGGTAATCTGGTCCAGGTGAGTTGGCCCCGCCTTCCTGTTATGGGGTCTTGCCATTCAAAAGCAAACAAAAGTTGACTGGTGGGGACTAGGCGTACACAGAAAAAGGCATCTTTCAGGTCCAGGACGGTGAAATGAGTAGCCTCAGCGGGGATCAGTCCCAAGAGAGTATAGGGATTTGGCACTACAGGGTGTATAGTTTCAACTGTGTCATTTACCCGCCTCAGATCTTGTACTGGGCTGTAATCCCCTGTCCCAGGTTTCTGAACTGGGAGAAGGTGGGTGTTCCAAGGTGACTGGCATTCCTTGAGAAGTCCATACTTCAGCAGTTTCATTAAATGGCAGTGGATACCTTCAATGGCTGGTCGGGGAAGAGGATACTGCTTCACATGCACTGGTTTCGCTCCTGACTTGAGGGTGACAATGACAGGGGCTATGTTTTTCGCTAGGCCAGGTGGATTATCTTCTGCCCACACTTCAGGTGGGGCTATAAGGTTGGTAGGTATACAGGAACTGGTTGCCTTGATTGGAGGTGCGCTATAGAACCGCCATTCTTCTTCTCGGGGAAGTCAGCACCATCAATCCAGCAGGCTTTGGGTTCACAGTCATTTTCATTTCTCCCCCAGGATATCTGTGCCTGGAGCTTGGCAAGCATGTCTCGGCCCAGAAGTGGAATAGGGCACTCAGGCATATACAGGAACAGGTGCGTTATTTTCTGTCCCCCTAGTTCACACATGCGGTTCTGCAGAAATGACTTTGTGGCCTTGTTCCCGGTGGCTCCAACAATGGTGACAGATCGAGAGGAAAGAGGAGCCACTGGCTTAGCCACTACTGAATGTTCTGCTCCTGTATCTACCATGAAGTCCATATATTGGCCCCTATCTTTAAGCTGACCATAGGCTCCTGGGGACCAGGGGCGGCCCAAGGGGGTGCGGGGCCATGTGCAGAGACTCAGCGCGGGGCCTCTTTTGCATAAGGGGCCTCATTTGCATAAATATTTGCACAATGTTACCATACACTAACTTTTAGTAAACATGCCTCTTAATGAGTGTATGGATAAAGAAAGACTAAAAGATTTCTACATTACTATAATCCAGTGCCATACAAACACTGCCCATTTAGAACTCATAGCAAACCCGCAGTATCATAACAGCACTACCAGGACTCACAAAGCACCAAACTCTACCTATCAAAAGGCAAAACTGCAAATATTAAACCAATACATTTCAGAGAATAACAATACATAACCTACTGGGGAAAGAGAACAAGTGGCAATGTCAAATAGGAATTACATAAACAGAATACCTCAGCTCAGTTACACCTGAAGAACATAGACCATCACCAAACAAGGAATCACAATTTAGAAACAGGAAGACAATAATTAAACTGGGAACCCCAAAAGCCAAATTTGGAATGTACAACAACACTGTAGAAATAAAACTATAAATTAATTTCCTCTTGTACTAAAAGTGCAGACATCAATGATGCACATTTCCCAGAGCTGACATATTCCAGTTAATAAATTCAAAATAAAGAGATATTTTTCTACCTTTTGTGCTTTTTTTTTTCAGTTGCAATTGCTCCAGCCACTTTCTTCTGGTTTCTTCGTGTCTTCTGCTAACTCTCCATCGTCTCCTGTCCATTTGTCCTTTCTTCTCTCTTCTAGTTTTTTTTCCATTCTCTCTCTACATCTGCTTTAACATACTAATCTTTCTCCATTTGCTCTTTTCTCATTCCTTTTTCATCCACTCAAATTTTACTGCTCCATCCTCAATCCCCACTTACTCTCCCAATACCCGGCCAATTGTAGATTTTTCTTCCCTCCCACACAAAATATTTTTCCCCTCTCCATTTCACTCTCCCAGCTCCATCCCATTCTAAAGAAGAGCGGGACCTAGGCGTGGTTGTGTCTGATGATCTTAAAGTAGCTAAACAGGTAGAAAAGGCGACGGCAAAAGCTAGAAGGATGCTTGGGTGCATACGGAGAGGAATGGCTAGCAGAAAAAAGGAGGTGATAATGCCTCTGTATAAGTCTTTGGTGCGACCTCATTTGGAGTATAGTGTGCAATTCTGGAGACTACACCTTCAAAAGGATGTGAACAGGATGGAGTCGGTGCAGAGGGTGGCTACTAAAATGATTAGTGGGCTTCATTATAAAGCATATGAGGACAGACTTAAGGATCTTAATATGTACACCTTAGAGGAAAGGCGGGATAGAGGTGATATGATTGAGATGTTTAAATACCTCCGTGGCATAAATGTTCAGGGAGAGAGCCTCTTTCAATTGAAAGCAAGTTCTGCTACGAGGGGACATGGGATGAGGGTGAAGGGAGATAGATTCAGGAGTGATATGCAGAAATATTTCTTTACGGAAAGAGTAGTGGATCCATGGAATAGTCTCCCAGTGGAGGTGGTAGAGATGAGGACAGTAACTGAATTCAAAAAAGCATGGGACCAACACAGAGGATCTCTAAAGGTAAAAAGTGGACTGTTGTAGTTGTTGATATGGAAGGACAGACTAGATAGGCCATGTGGTCTTTTTCTGTCATCATGTTTCTATGTTTCTAATCCTCCCCCAACATCAGCTCCCTAGTTCCAGCCCCACCCAGCATCCACTCCCTTCTAGTCCCCACATCAGCCCATTTCCAGTCCAAGCCCCCTCCCCATCAGCCCATTTCCAATCCTATCCTAGCCCCACCATCAGCCCATTTCCAGTCCTAGCTCCCCCATCCATTTCCAGTCCTATCCGAGTCCCTCCATCAGCTCATTTCCAATCCCAGCCCCCTATCAACTAATTTCTAGTCCTTTCCTAGCCCCACCATCAGCCCATGTCAAATCCTAGCTCCCCTCCACTCAGCCCATTTCCAATCCAAGCCCCCCATGAGCCTACTTCCAGTTCTAGCCCCTCCATTCCATTTCAATCCAAGCCCCCACCACAGCCCATTTCCAATCGTAGCACCCCCCATTTCCAGTCCTATCCTAGCCCCTCCATCAGCCCATTTCCTGTCCTAGCTCTCCCCCACCACTCATTTACACTCCTAGCTCCCTTCCCTCACAGCCCATTTCCATTCCAAGCCCCCATCCCCATCAGCTATTTGCAGTTCAAGTCCCCCTTCCACTCAGCCCATTTCCAGTACTAGCAACCCCCCCCCCCGCAGCCCAATGCCAGTCCTAGCCCCCCAAAGCCCATTACCAGTCCTAAGCTCCCCATCACTCCATTGTCAGTCTTAGCCCCCCCCATAGCCCATTACCAGTCCTAACCCCCATCAGCCCACCTCCAGTCCTAACCCCCCCATCAGCCCATTACTAGTCTTAGCACCCCCATAGCCCATTACCAGTCCTAACCCCCCATCACCCCATTTCCAGTCTTAGCCCCCCCATAGCCCATTACCAGTCCTAACCCCCATCACCCCATTTCCAGTCTTAGCAGTTCAAGTACCCCCTTCCACTCAGCCCATTTCCTATACTAGCAACCCCCCAGCCCATTACCAGTCCTAGCCCCCCATAGCCCATTACCAGTCCTAAGCCCCCCATCAGCCCACCTCAGTCCTAAGCCCCCCATCAGCCCATTACCAGTCTTAGCCCCCCCATCACCCTATTTCCAGTCCTAACCCCCCATCACCCTATTTCTAGTCCTAGCCCCCCCATAGCCCATTACCAGTCCAGTCCTACCCCCTCATCACCCTATTTCCAGTCCTAACCCCCCCCCATAGCCCATTACCAGTCCTAACCCCCCTCCCCCCCATCAGCCCAGGGAAACCTTAAAAGAAAAAAGAAACTTGCTGCTGCCGCTGCCGCCGTGGCAGCAGCAGAATGAAGTGTCTCCTGCGATCAAGTGTCTCCCGCGGGGCCCCCCCACCTCCGGCTGCCCGGTGAGCCCCAGCGAGCTTAACAAACAGAGCCACGAGGAGAGGGAAACGCTCCTTTCGCAGCTCTGAAAGCTGTGCTGAGGAGAGTGATTGAGGCGGGCTCTGCCGGGCAGCAGGGGGGGGGGGCCCTGCAGAAGACACTTGATCGCAGAAGACACTTCATTCTGTTGCTGCCACGGCGGCAGCAGGCAGCAGCAAGTTTCTTTTTTCTTTTAAAGTGATTGATGGGCAGAATGTTGTTTGCGCGGGGCCCCCTGAAACGCGGGGCCCTGTGCAAACAACATTCTTGTTCAATGGACGGGCCGGCCCTGCTGGGGACCCAGGGTGAACTTGGAGCCCGGTCTGGCCTAGTCTTCATCCACGTCATCCATGTCATAGCCCGATGCTACTGCCACTCCTTCAATGGCTTCTCTCTCTTGCTGGAACTGTGCTCAGTTCATTCCTCCCCTCCTTCGAAATCGACCTCCTGTTCTCCAGGCACTCCCTCCTCCCCTCGTGGGGGCGGAGTCCAGATGCGGGCATTCACTTCTCCAATGTCCTTCTTCTTTGCAGTAGGCGCACTGATTCGCACCCAATTGAGGCCTTTCGCTTCCGCGGCCTCTTCCACGTCCTCTGGTCCTTTGATTAGGAAAACCTCCTCCACGTCGTTCAACTAAAGCGGCAGCAAGAAGATCTGCCTTCGTCTTTCGTTCACTTTCTCTGTCACGTTCATTTTCACGATTCACAAATACTTTCTGAGCGACTTCCATTAACTGTGCTGTATTCATGCCCTCAAATCCATCCAGTTTCTGCAATTTTCGTTTTATGTCTCTCTGGGACTGGCTGACAAAGGCCGCATTTACCATGCGCAAATTTTCCTGAGCGGCGGGATCATATGGGGTGTATAATCTATAAGCTTCGGACAACCGCTCATAAAAGGCCGCTGGGCTCTCATCTGGACCCTGGAGGACTTCCGATACCTTCCCGATATTCATGGCCCTCTGGCCTCCCTTCTTCAGGCCCTGCAACAAGGCCTGGAGAAATCTCGTCAGGGCCGCCACCCCCCTTTCATCATTTGGGTCCCACCCGGGATCTTCATTTGGATAAGCCGCGGCAGCAGCTTGTGGGAGATTTATTCCTCCTCCTTCTACAGGGTTCTCTTCTAACTAACGGAGAGCTGCTTGCCCAATTTGCCCTCGCTCCTCAGTAGTAAAGAGGGTGGACAGGAGTTGGCGACAATCGGCCCAGGTAGGCTGGTGGGTTTGCATAATGCTGGACATTAATTCTGTTAATTCCTTGGGCTTTGCGGTATAGGATGCATAATGCGTTTTCCAGTTTAATAAATCAGTAGTGGAAAACAGTACGTAGACTAGACTGGTTGGTCCTGGTGCCATCTGGCCCTGGTCATTTAAAACAGGTACACCAGGCACTTGGCGTAATGGCATTAGGTGCCCTGCTTTCTCCTTCTTCGGGGTTACACTTCTTAAATCATAAGGCTCCCGGGCACAAACTTCCTTGGCGGGTGACCCTGAACTGGCAGGAGAGCCTCCGCTCTCAGCCTCGTCAGAGGACTCGGGCCCCCCCGACGTGCTTGGGCCTGACTCGGGACTATCACTCGGGGGAGGGAGCTTCTTGGACTGCTGCAGCGGCACTTGCTGGGGTTCCTCATCAGGCTCCGCTTCAGGCAGCGGTGCTGGGGGAACTAACTTATGTGGGTACTGTGGCAACCTGGTCAGGATAACTGGGGACTCTGGGGCAGAATACACAGATGGCTTCTCCTCAACTTTCTGGGTTACCCTAGAGGTGGTTACAAATATTCTACAATGCTCCTCATAACAGCGCTTCATCCATGAGGGCTGCCTTTCGCAAGCATCTAACCAGGAATCTATATAGGGGAACTGGTCAGGATGTGCTTTTTGTACAAGCTGATGAACACGGGAAACCTTTTCTACATCAAAAGTGCCCCCACAGGGCCATGAAGTAGCTAATGCAGGCCACTCTCTTTCACATAGCAGTTTCAATCTAGGCGGAGACATTTTTATACCGTAGTCTCCTGAAAATCCTTTACGGAAATTCTTGATCATACATTACAACGGAGTTTGCGTGGACTCCGCCACTCCCATAATCTAAACATAACTACGTACACGTAATGACGTACAAGACGACAAACAGTAAGGGTAGGTAGTATGGCTGTAGGTAAGGGGTCCGTACAGCCGACAACACACTGGGGGGGGGGGGGGGGGAAGTACACCACTCGCTTCCTCCTTTTCGCGACCTGGGCGCGGTCGCCCGGCCAGGAACTGCGCTACTCAGGAGTCCACTTTCGCTCGGTCTGTATTTCAAGACCTCTCAATCACACAGGCAATCATCACAAAAATCATTTTTCAAGTGCCCATGTTTTCTGACTAACTGACTATTCCAAACAAGAAGGGTCGATGGCTTCGGCTTCGGCTTTCTCTTATGCAGAGCGTACTGGGCCCGCCTTTATGAAAGGTGATCAGGCTCTCTTGTCTCGCGCATACTTATGCGAGATTTCTCCAGTTAGTCTATATCAAATCAGTCTCGCGCATGCAAGACTTTTTCCCAGGCTGTACTTGCTGACTGTCAAATCACAAAATTGTCTACTCACCGGATCCGGTTCCCAATACCACACCAGTTCTTGGGTTGGATCCTGGACTCCCCCCGGGTCGGAGGTGTTGGCCAGCTGGACCCAGTGGCCCGCCGAGGCAGGCGGAACCCTCTCTGGCACAAAAGGGCCGGCGGCGCCTGAGGTTTCCCCCGCGGTCGGACGGACACGGTTCCAACCGGGCCAAACCTCGAGGCGAATTGCGTAGATTATTCACTTGAATACCATTCACTACTCACACTTCCCGGCCAACGCACCAAGAATATGCTGCAGCGAAGTGTAATCAATGAATAAATCCAGGAGTCAATTGTGGCAATATTCCCTTGTACCCCAACATGATGATGCTGAGGACCAAGTGTAATGTATGATTTGATTCTCACCCTTTCTCACTTGCGGGTGAGAATAATCAAAGGGGGGAATGTGGTAGGCTATGGCCTAGAATAGCCTATAAATGTATGTAAACGTATAAGAGGCCTGTAAGCTAGGCCTGAGTCCCAGCCCCCACCTAAGAATAAGAATGCTGAGAAAGACCAAAGTCAGTATAAGAGAAACTGCTTTAAACTTCTCTTTGATAAGGTTGTGTAGATCCTTTGTTGAATATTCTGTGTTGATGACAGACATGTACCAGTGCTCTGTATTCACACATTTTCTAAGCTAAGCAATGACCTTGTAAGAGAAAAGTATCGAAGTTTAGAACTGTGCCTTTGTTAGAGAGTTCTGAGCAGGGGGAACAGAGTACTGGGCCCACAGAGAGATCCTAATTGGATGGGTGCAAGGGTCAGTAGGACCAATAGAAAGTTTGCCTGTATTAAACTGAAGAAGAAAGGTATAAAAGGTGTTGTTTACTGGACTCCATTGCTCAGAACATTTTGATTGTGACATTTGCCTGAGACTGTGCACAAAAAATTGGCATGGATCTTCGAACTGACTCCTGGTTTTATTCATTGCGTGCACTTCGCTGCAACAATACCATTCACTATCCGTACATTCCCGGCCAACGCACCAAGAATATGAAGCAGCGACGTGCAGACAATGAATAAATCCAGGAGTCAGTTGCAGGGTCCAAGCCAATTTATTGTGCACAAGGCCCAGACAGTCAAGCTTCAAAAAGGACTGAGCAAAGTTCTTACAGAAACATTCATTTTATACATTTCTTTTCAGTTTGATACATGCAAACTTTCTATTGGTCCCAACGCCCCCTGCATTTGTCCAATCGGAGATCCCTTCTGGGCCTAGCACCCAGCTCCCTCCTTTAGGATTGTTCTAACAATGGCACAGTTTCTAGGTATGGATACAATTCTACTGCAAGGTCGTTTCTAGCTCTAGGAATGCAAGCATTGAAACATTTCTATCCTCAGAACACAAAAAAATAATGAAAGTTTTATAAATTCATAAGAAACTTCTTATTAAGCAGTTTAAAGCAGTTTTCTCAGACTTTCACAGATTTTTTTGGTTCTTTACTAAGATGGGGGTTGGAATCAGGGCCTAGCTTACCTTTCATATTTGCAGGCTATCATAGGCCATAGCCTACCACAATATCGAACGAGTTGTAAACTCACCGCTCAGGAGACACTTTTTCAACTTAGCAATTGATAGTTAATTCTGCTGGTCTATTAAAAATGAAATGGGAGGAAATCATCCATCAATATCAAAGCAACCAGACATCTATTATCTGGCTTTAAGGGGAGAGTAAGAGGGAAACATTTTAGTTTATGCATTTGAGGATTATAAACTTTAAAGATTTAAATGGAATCCGCAGGCATCAGAACAATCAAATCTGTTCTATTGCTTTGCTCTTGTTGCCTAGTGTTATGTTTATGTGTCTGTAGAAGACCAAAATTACCTGTTTCATAAATACAAAAACTTAAAAAGTGAATTGTATATTTGGGTGAAAACAGTGATCATCTTATTGCCGGTCTGTGATTGGCGTTTTTTTTTTTTCCATCTTGCCTAAGTGTGCATGGGAACATAAGGATTGACCGGAGCAAATAAATGTATTGTTAACTAATCAAACATCAGCCACCAGGAAATGAGATGTATAATCAAATCTTTCATTAATGAAACATATTTTTAAAAAAATCTTACCTTAAACCGAGGATTATATCATAAGAAAGCACCATCATAATTAACCAGGTTGTTATTTAAAGGACATCATAAGTGCGTCCTCATGACGACAGACTATTCATTATACAAACCAGCAGCCATTGTGAACCGAACTATTATGTAGAGCAATGAAGCATCAAAAATGTATTTATACCAACTAATCGTATCAGCCCTAATGTTGATAAAAAAAACGAATTATATACAGTACACACAATTCCATGTAGTACTGTGGCAGGTGCAGGCCTGTGACCCACGGTGTCTGACATAGGCAGGCCAGCATGGCTAGCTTGACCTGTAAATGAGGCCTGTGGAGAGGCATATAGGATTGCACATCCCCCAATATGCTGCTATTGTAAGAAAGAACTCAGTAGAAATATTGAATTAGCTTAGATAAGCAGAATTGCAGAATTAAGAAATGGAAAAATACAGAAAAGATGTGTTTTAAAGTTACTGATAAGAAAGAGTACATTTGCAGAGAAATATTGAGGAGTGCTGACAGATGAGTTACAGAACCTTGCTCTTCTGCACGCACAAATGGTCCCATAGCCTTGAAAGTGTGAAAGTAACAAGTTGATGAACTGACCATTGTAATTGGGACTAGAAGGGGGGCAGGCAGGTGTCATGCCTACAGAAGCCCACAGAAGGAACATAATTGGAGAAACTTATCAGTACCGGGACCAATAGAAGGGCTACGGGAGGTACGGGAGCGTACCGGGACCAATGAAATGTTTTTCTATACCTAGAATGGAACAGAAGTCTATAAAAGTTGTTGTAATGCTTGAAAACTTTGCTCAGCCATTTTGAAATTGCCTTGCTTGAGACTTGTGCACAAATAAATGATTTGGACCTTCTGAACAGACTCCTGGTATCATTGGTTTGTCTGCGCTTTGCTGCTACAGTACAATATACAATATCAAACCACTACTGGCTCATCATAATATATCATTATAAAAGGTTAAGGAGAGGAAGGAAGGCACTTATTGATAAGACCTAATCTAACCATATTTGGAATCAAATCATGCATTTTAAAAAAAAAAAAGTGCTCCACAAAAATCATCAAAAAACAAAATAATCAACATTTGTGCAAGCTCAAGAGAACCGTGAGGTCACTGTCTACACTAATACGTTTGCTGATATTAAAACATTATCTAGAATTGAAACAGCTGAGCCAAGACCAGGCTACAAAAAACCATTTATCAATATTGTCAGACATTAAGTTGATTATCTTGTCCACCATATTAATGATATAACCTGTGATCTACCCGCACCCTAATGGCCACCCTAGGCGGTCGCCTAATAGGGCGCATCACCTCTTTATTTTGTAGTTGTGGGTTCTCATGTAAAAATGAAAGTCCGAGAGGCTTTAAGGCTAACACAGGAAATTTATTGATTTTCACTGCTTCTCCAAAATAGAGCTTGTATAAAGCTCAACGCAAAAACAAGAAAGTAAAAAGGATTTCTTCTCCTGATACAATTAACTTCAGTTACTTCCAGGCTTCATGAACAAAGGCTTCATTACTTCTCCTAGCCTTTTTAACATAAGTGCTAGTTTGCCTTGCTAAAACTTCTTCACATACAAGCACTTTCTGGCTTTATTTCAGGAACATTTCTAAAAGGAAACAAGGCTTTTAAAACACAGTCCAGCCTGTTTACACCTTTTAACCAGCAAAGGCAGCTGTTTGAGCTTTCCCTTTTCCAGGGCTCAAACGCTTGTCTTGTAACATATAGCACATTCCATTGGGCATTCACATTCACTGTCAGAAGGATAACTTCCTATCTCCATATCTTCAGTGTCTGGCTCTTGTACATCAAGATTAAAACTCCTCCTGGTAATACCCGGCTCTACACTTTCTAAAAGTTTAAGAATTTCCTTCCACCTAGAGGTTTCTCTGTCTCTAGGCTGCTTAGCACATACTGGCAATTCTTTCTCTCTCCATGAGTTGCTTAATGCTTTCAGCTTGTTTAACTGTCTGTTAGACAGAGGGTTACTCACGGTTCTCCTGTTATCAGATGGGTTTTTACCAAGCCTTTGGCTTGTAGTAAAACTGTCCTCATTCAAAGCTCTCTCCAAAGGAAATCTCCTGCCTCCAGGTTCCAAAGCAAACCTCCCTGCTTTGTGGCTTGTTCCTTTGAGTATTCTAGCAGTTTCCTCTAAGGCTGGGCTGTCCTGGGAAATACCTCTCACTTTAGATACCCGAGGGCTTTTTCCTCCCTCCAGCACGTTAGGATTCCTGCTCCGTTCTGAGTCTCCAGTAGCTCCTCCCCTGGGAACTCCCTTCTTCCTGTAATGCTGCTTCTCAACCTCAGCATTAGCATCGGCATCAGAGTATGCCTCAGGAAGCAGGCTGAGCTTCAGACTTTCCTCACCACTGTCTGAACTCTCTGACTCAGCTCTCTCCACTCTGTGTCTGTGTTCCAAGTGCTGCATATGCTCCGTCTGCTTCATCTGCTTCCTCTGCTCTCTGTTACTGCTCCTTTCCTTTTGTAATCCCCTGGGAACTCCCTTTGCACGTGTCTGAGCAGTGATCACGTGCTGCTTCCCCAGCTGGTCTTCATTACCCCTACAGCTTGTTCCTAAGCTGGGGCGTGGCCTGCAGCTATTCACTAGGTGAGTTTTTTCCTGTTCCAAAACATTCTGTGTTTCACATCCCCGCCTGCTGCTTCTCTCCCTTAAGGTAAAAGTGTGCTCTTTTCCCTTTCCTAAGGGCTTGGGGACATTTTGGCCATCACAAACCATGATAAGGATTGACCGTAGCAAATAAATGTATTATTAACTAATCAAGCATCAGCCACCAGAAAATGAGATGTATAATCAAATCTTTCATTAATGAAACATATTTTTAAAATATCTTACCTTAAACCGAGGATTATATCATAAGAAAGCACCATAATTAACCAGGTTGTTATTTAAAGGACATCATAAGTGCGTCCTCATGGCGACAGAGCATTCATTATACAAACCAGCCGCGCGATACAGATTCTTGCTACCTTGCTGCCGGAACGCCCACTCCTTATATGGCATTCTTCACATTATCGCTGCAACTAGTGCCGGTAACATTAAGATGGCTTAGTAAACATACCCCTTTGTGTCTGAGAGAATGGATTGGAGTTTTTTTGGCCAATTTGCACATACTGGCAGTGTTTGTGAGGTATGAGCGAAGCCATCTAAGGGCAGTGTTACAAATTCCTTTATTTAAATAGTCGCTGCAGGAGGATGTCATGGCATATGGTATCGAATGCTGAAGCAATCTCCAGAGAAGTGAGAATGAAGCCTTGTTGTGAGTTTCTTACGCCCTTAATGAGTCTGTCGATTAAAGAGGTTAGTAAGGTTTCCACTCCGTGGTGGTTGTGGAATACATGCTGCTGCCAGTCCAAGGGGGCATTTGTGTCAATGTGATTTTGAAGTTGATGGATGACTACTTTCACAATAATTTTTGCAATGAATGGCAAGCTGGAAATAGGTCTATAAGAGCTTGGGACATTAAGATCAAGTTTGGGGTTTTTGAGTATTGGGTAGATGGAAACTGTTTTCAGGTATTTTGGGAAATATCCTTCGATGAAGAAGTTTGAAATTAGTTAGAGGAGGATTTGGGCAAGCTCTGCTTTCGTGATCATAAACCAGGTGGAGGGGCAAGTGGGGAAGTTGTGGTGTTGAGGCTGTGGATTATGTTCTCCAACTGTCCTATAGAAATAGGTCTAAATGAACATAGTAGTGTGCTTGCGCAGTCTTGGTCTGTGGGTTTGCTTGAGGTTGGAGGAGAAGGCAAGGTATGTGATGACGGGTATTTTGATTGTAGAAATTTAGCAGTCTTATAGTTCAAGGATATTCATGTTGTGAGTTTGGCTGTTTTTTGTTAGTCTGTTAACTATCTCGTACAGTTCTCTGGGTTTATTTATTGCTTTCATTATTGATTTGGTGTGGTAATCTCTTTTTGCTTTATTGGTCTCAGAACGATATGTTTGTAGGGTGAATAGGTAGAGACTTTTTGCTTGTTCGTCAAGTGTGATTCTCCATCTGCGTTCAAGTTTCCGTAGTTTCTGCTTTAATTCTTTAAGGCGCCATGGCACGTTAACGTGAATTCACCCTAAGTTCATGCCAGCACAGTGTTAGAAGCTATAAAGATATAGCCCACTGGTTACTGCAATGACTGCGGAGGCAGAGGTAATGGGTTTGATCCTGCAGTGGTGTTATGTAAGAAGGCTGGCTGAGGCATTTCCTTTTTTAACCCTTTCAGACCTGAATATTTTCACAGACACCATATATTTATATATACATAGAATTCAATGAACAAACATGACGTCCATTACAGTGGACATACGGTCTGAAAGGGTTAAGTTAAATCAGTGCTGCCAGCAAAAACACCCTCACAGTGCCGTAACATAAGGTGCCGCATAAGGCGCCCTATAAGGTACTCCATAGGGCACATTATAAAGTGCCCTGTCTGCCAAGACGCCTTCTAATGTGCCCTATAGGGCGCCTTATGAGGAACCTTAAGGTTACAGCACTGTGAGGGTGCATTTTGCTGACAGCACTGATTTAAATTAAAAGGAAAAGCCTCAGACAACCTGATTAAATAACAACACTGTGGGATCAACCAATGACCTCTGCCTCCAGTCATTGAAATAACCAGTGGGCTACATCTCTATAGCTACTAACACACCCCTGGCTGGCTACAGAAAGACTGCAGGTCACCGCACAAACTGTCTGCTGTGGTTACCAGGATAGGGTAAACCCACCCGTACCCATGATGCACTGCACAGGCAGATCAGCAGTCTACAGCAGATCACAAGATGGGGTATGCACCCCACAGCACCTCGGCCTGGTAGGGGGAACTGAGCGTGTGTGTTACTGGCACAGAGTAGCTACAGACTGTGACATTGTGCGGGTCCTGTGCTCACCCTGAGGGTGAGGTGGGGCGCCCATCTCCAGATCCGCAGCACCTGGCTTGGCTGAGATAGGCTATGCTGCAGGTCCCCATCAGTGCCAGTGTGTGATAGGTAGTCCTTGCAGACACACCTAGGATACACCTGTGTCCATCTGTATTTCCCAGTCACGTCTAGCCCTTGTGGACTATGATGCACCCAGAATAGTGCATATCCTGTGTGGGTGCCATGGTCACATGTTATAAATGAAGGGGGGTGTTTGGACCCAAAAGCGGATTATGTAGCACCACCCAACCCACCCTCTGTGGCTCAGGGTGGGGGACAGGATCTCCCACCAGCAGATCCACATTCTACATCTCTGCAGTGGTGGCACAGTAGAGGGGACCATCAACCCCAGTCCTGCTGGGGAACAGGCACCCTACAGGGCAGTCAATGCAGATCTGTGCGCATCACATAAGGCAATGGTAGACAGGCAGAATGCTGGAAAAGCTCAACTTCCCCCCTCCACTAGCTGACATACACCAGCAGAAGGCACAGTCAGTCTCCACCCACTGCACACTGCAAGGTATTCCAGCCATACACATGCTAACTGCAGACAGTCTGCTAGCTAGTACATAGTGCATTTTCCTGGAGAAACTGTGTGTACCCAAAAATGGGATGTGAGCACACACACCAAGCAGGTGTGTCAGTGATTGGGCCCCAGAAAAGGGAACCCATAAATATCACTTGAGAGAAATGCCATATAGCAGTAATGGGGAACCTAGCCATGCCGTGGGCACTGCTCAGTAAGGGTGAGAGTGACCTCCCAGCATGACATGCTGTGGCCATCCTGTCTGTGCAGATGGTGGTCAGGCACTACAATGTCCCAGCCATTGCCCTATGCCCTGTGCAGATGCATCCTTCCCAGGCCACCCTGTCCAGGCCATACCCACAGTACCTTGCTCCTCATTATGCACATTCGCAGGCTAACACTGGAAAAAGTGCAAACAGTGTGGGCTCAGTGAGGTGTTGGCAACCACCACACACTGGATGGACAGACACACACTCCCACACCTATGCCAGCATTGTGCAAATATAGAGGTTTTTGGCAGCCCTGGCCACCACACCAGTCCTGGGCACAGTGCAGGCATGGCTATGGTACGCAATACTGTTGGGGTCACTCCCCGGGGTGGTAAACACTGTGAGAAACCACAACTGAAACACACTCCACAGATATCAGAAAGGTTGCTATGATGCAGCTCTGTCAACAAATTGTGTTTAACTTAGGATTTGTTATCTGCCATTAATCATAGCAAGCTTTTGATATATGTGTAATGTGTTTCCAAGTTTAGGGTGGCATTGCTAAGGTATGCAGGTGCTAGTATTGGGAGATGCTGCTCTGCGCAGGGCCCAACAGCCTAACTCTCCATGAGGCTTTGGATAGTGGAGCCTGTGGGTGTGGGTGTTTGTGCCCCTGTTGACTGCTGCTCTAGGGCAGAGGTTCCCAACTCCAGTTCTGGTGGGCCAAACACGGTTCAGGTTTTCATGCTGTCCCTAATGAATATGCATGAGATACATTTGCATACAATGGGGACTGTGCATACAAATGCAGCACAGGCATATTTAGTAGGGACAGCATGAAACTTGAATGGTGTTTGGCCCTCCAGGACTGCAGTTGGGAAACTCTGCTCTAGGGATTGCACATGTTTATGGTGTCTGTGCCCTGTAGGGTAAAATCTAGGTGTCTATGGTGTGTTTATTTAATCTGCAATAACGGTTCTGTCTTTATTACCATGGTTTAGTACTGTGTAAATTATAGGGACATGGTTTGCAGGAGCCACAGCTGGGACTTGAACCTGTGACCTTCTGCCCCTGAACACACTGGCTGTGTGTACTGCACCAAACTGTTGCCACAGAGGCAGAACCTTCCCTGAGGATGCCATAACTGATCGTCAGACAGACCTTGTCTGTTGCAGTGCACGGCACCCACCTAAATGGGGCTTGGCCGTTGTCTGCTGTGGGCAGATGGCACTGCCCCCTCCGCCACCAGCACCCCTCCGCCACCATGCTGACATGCCCTTGTGCCGGTGGTGCTGGTGGTACACAGTCCTAGGCCATCCAATGTGCCGGTAGGCGGCTGCCTATGGTGTGTGATATGGGGTAGGGGTGCCTGCCTAGACATCCACGCTTCCCCCCTGCACCGCCTGCCAATGTTATGTGCCTTTTGGGATACTTGCTGGATACTGTCCCCTGGGACACTGTGGGACACACACTCGTGGCCATGTTTGCCCTTGGTCAGTTGCTGTCTTGCTGGTTTTCCGCTTCTACATTCCTATGTGTCACCTAGGCATCTGCTAGCCCACCCTGTGCCCCAGCTGCCACACTGCATGTCCTGCCTGCAGCCCCCTATACCACATTTGCAGCCTCACTGTATTGCCCTCTCGTACTTGGGCATTATGATGTTGCTGCACATGTATCACTACTATCACTTTTCTTGGTTTCCCTGCGTTTGCTGCACATTGCTGACTGAAATGGTCTCTCTCCCCTGCAAATGTGCCTCTAGTGTGAGGCTTTTACTGGTGCTACTTTTCAGACCTTCATTTCATGGCGTTAGTGTACATGGATCCTCTCCCTGCCCACTCTCCGCCCATTGACCCCTTATCTCCGCCCCTGGGGAGCCTTACTCCACCCTCTGCACACCTTACTGCCACTGGAGACGTTATCACGCAATTTGTGACGTTCTCGCATGGTAATGCGCCATTATCACTCGATAACGTCACAGCTACCGTTTAGTAAGCTGCCGTTTAGTAAACATACCCCAAAGAGTCTCTGCATTATTTATTTTATTTATTTATTTATTTAACATTTTTTATATACCGCACTATTCATCATCAGTGCGGTTTACATTATTATTTAACATCTATATACATCCAGTCTGCGACATCATAAACACATTTAATATCTACTATCACCTGTATGCAGACGATGATATGATATATACACTATTTACCACCACGATCAAAGACTATTCATCTATTACAAACTGCTTCAATGCCATAGATCAATGGCTATCAGAACACAAACTAAACATCAACTTCAAGAAGACGGAGGTCCTATTCCTCATAAAAAATCGATCATTTCTCCCCACAAAGTCTTTAAAGGTCGACAACGCTAACCTAGAGGTTAAGTCCAACTTGAGATACCTTTGCTAGAGGTTGGAGGAGAAGGCAAAGTGTGTGATGGTGTGGGGTATTTTGATTGTAGAAATTTACCATTGACCAGCATCTCACATTCCAACCACATATAAACAAAATAACTCAATGCAAGCTGAGGACACTTCACCACTTACAACCCCTACTCAAGCAACATAATTTTTGCACTTTGATTTCTGGAAAGCCATCCTGAAAGGTCTTTCAAAGAGCTCCCTACACCCTCTACAGCTTTCACAACATATGGTTGCACAAATTCTGAAATACTCACCTCGAACAGCAGACCCACCCTAAAAGAATTACATTGAGTCTTGAAGGACTACAAAAGGGGACTGCTGCTTCTGGAGAGAGATCTGCAATTGTGAGTACATACTTCTGAGAGTTTTTCTGAATCTTGGGGAGAAGGGAATTCATAGAAACTGTCGCCACCTGTTGCCACCCTAGGCGGTTGCCTAAGGTAGGGTGAGCACTCCTTCTGTAGTTGTGGGTTTCAAATAAATTGAAGTCCGAGAGGCTTTAAGGCTAGCACAGGAAATATATTGATTTTTACTACTTCTCCATACAGAGCTTTTTCAAAGCTCAACGCAAAGGCAAGAAAAGGAAAAAAGGTAGGATTTCTTCTCCTAACACAATTAGCTTCTGTCACTTCCAGATTTCACAAATCAGGCTTCATTATTTCTTCTAGCCTTTAAAACATAAATGCTAGTTTGCCTTCTTGAAACTTCCCAACTTTCAAACACTTTCTGGCTTTATTCAAGGAAACATTTCTAAAAGTAAACAGGGCTTTAAAGCACTGTCCAGCCTGTTTCTTTTTCTCTACTGGCAAATGCAGCTGTCTGAGCTTCACTCTCTATAGAGCTCAAACACTTGTCTTGTGACACAGAGCACATTCCATTGCACACTCAGAATCAATATCAGAAGGATAACTTTCTGTCTCCATTTCCTCAATATCTGACTCTTGTATATCGTGGTTTAAACCTCTCCGGGTAAACCCAGGCTCTGCCCTTTCCAACAGCTTAAGAATTTCCTTCCAGCCAGAGATTCCTTTGCCTCTAGAATTCTTAGGATATACTGGCAATTCTCTCTCTCTCATTAACTGGCTTATTGTCTGCAGCTTGCTTAACTTGCTGTTGGACACAGGGTTACTCACGGTTCTCCTTGTACCAGATAAGCTTTCACCAAGCCTTTGGCTTGCAGTAAAAATGTCCTCATTCAAGGCTCCCTCAGAAGGAAAACTCCTGCCTCCAGGCTCCAAAGCAACTCTCCTGCATTCTGGATTCCTCCCTGGCTTATGGCTTTTTCCCTTGAGTGTTCCAGCAGTTTCTACAGTGTCCTCTAAGGCTGGGCTTCTCTTAGAAATCTGTCTCAGCAGTTCCTTCTCCTCCCCTGGGCTGTCCTGGGAAATACCTTTCACTCTAGCTGCCAGGGAGCTTCTTCCTCCATCCAGCACGTTAGGACTTCTGCTGTGTTCTGAGCCTCGGGTAGCTCCTCCCCTGGGAACTCCCTTCCTCCTGTGATGCTGCCTCTCAACCTCAGCCCCTGCATCAGCGTCCGGAACCTGATCAGTGTGAGTGTTAGGGTCAGCATTCACCTCAGCATTAGCATATGCATCAGGATATGCCTCAGGAAGAAGACTTCTTCTCCTGTTACTGCCCCCTTCCTTTTGTAATCCCCTAGGGACTCTCCCTGCACGTGTCTGAGCAGTAACCACGTGCTGCTTCCCCAGCTGGCCTTCATTAACCCTACAGCTTTTCCCTGAGCTAGGGCGTGGCTTGCAGCTAGGCACTAGATGAGTTTTTTCTTGTTCAAAAACATTTTGTGTTTCACATCCCCGCCTCCTGCTTCTCTCCCTTAAGGTAAAAGTGTGCTCTATTCCCACTTCTAAGGGCTCGGGAACATTTTGGCCATCACAAAATATAGAAACATGATGACAGAAAAAGACCACATGGCCTATCTAGTCTGTCCTTCCATATCAACAACTACAACAGTCCACTTTTTACCTTTAGAGATCTTCTGTGTTGGTCCCATGCTTTTTTGAATTCAGTTACTGTCCTCATCTCTACTACCTCCACTTGGAGACTATTCCACGGATCCACTACTCTTTCCGTAAAGAAATATTTCCGCATATCACTCCTGAATCTATCTCCCTTCACCCTCATCCCATGTCCCCTCGAGCAGAACTTGCCTTTAATTGAAAGAGGCTCTCTCCCTGAACATTATGCTACGGAGGTATTTAAACATCTCAATCATATCACCTCTATCCCGCCTTTCCTCTAAGATGTACATATTAAGATCCTTGTCTGTCCTCATATGCTTTATAATGAAGCCCACTAATCATTTTAGTAGCCATCCTCTGCATCAACTCCATCCTGTTCACATCCTTTTGAAGGTGCGATCTCCAGAATTGCACACTATACTCCAAATGAGGTCGCACCAAAGACTTATACAGAGGCATTATCACCTCCTTTTTTCTGCTAGCCATGCCTCTCCTTATGCACCCAAGCATACTTCTAGCTTTTGCCGTCGCCTTTTCTACCTGTTTAGCTACTTTAAGATCATCAGACACAACCACGCCTAGGTCCCGCTCTTCTTTAGTAGACAAAAGTACTTCACCTCCTATACTGTATTGCTCCCTTGGATTGCTGCAGCCCAAATGCATGACCTTACATTTTTTAACATTAAATCCCAGCTGCCAAATTCTAGACCATTCTTCAAGCTTAGCTAGATCCTTCCTCATGTTATCTACACCTTTCTGGGTGTCTACTCTATTGCAGATTTTGGTATCATCAGCAAAGAGGCAAACCTAACTAACAAAGATGTTAAAAAGAATCGGACCAAGGACAGATCCCTGGGGTACACCACTGGTAACATCCTTCTCCTCAGAGTGAGCTCCATTTACTTGTACTCTTTGTCGCCTCCCACCCAACCAATTTCTAACCCAAGCAGTAACTTTAGGGTCCATCCCTAGGGTGCTCAGTTTGTTCATAAGTCGCCTGTGAGGAACAATGTCAAAGGCTTTACTGAAATCTAAATACACCACATCTACAGCTCTCCCTCGGTCCAACTCCCTGGTCACCCAGTCAAAGAAATCAATCAGATTTCTTTGGATTAAAGCAGATTAATCTGTATTTGTTAAATCAGTCAGGGCCTAGTAGCAGCAAAGTTTTCAGTTCAAATTTAAAACACAGAAGAGAGCTTTCTGGTTAAATTTAGAACCAAGCAGAGAGCTTCTAGTTTACATTTGATACTCAGTCAAGGCCAAGTAGTAACAGAGAGCTTTCAGTTTAAATTTAAAACACAGAAGAGAGCTTTCTGGTTAACTTTATAACCCAGCAGAGAGCTTCTAGTTTAAATTTCATTCTCAGTCAGGGCCTAGTAGCAGCAAAGAGCTTTAATTTAAATCAAATCAGAATATAACAGCATAAAAGGCAAAACAGGGTCAGTATTCTTTGAGCAATGAATTATTCTAGAGACCTTTACAAAGAGGCCTTCTACCTAGGGGGCAAGAGACCTGTGAAACATTTTAAGTATGTGTTAAAGCCAGGTGGCAGATCAAAGGGCCATTTTGAAAGACTCCTTCTAGGCAAGCAAGGACTGTTAATCATGCAGGAAGTTGGTCACAGATTACAGTACCTTAGAAGCACAGGACAGCTTTTAATAAGTCTTCTTTCCCTGCCTCCGTCCCCAACACCCACAAACCCTGGGATAATTGTAGCTTTATTGGTACTTAGATTGTGAGCCCTGCGGGGACAAGAGAATAAAAAGTACCTGTTAGTATACATGTAAACCGCTCTGATGCGTAAGTAAAGGGCGGTATATCAAATGCCTAAAAACCATAACCAAAACCATATTTACACATCTTAAAGGAAAGGTGCTGCTCTCAGGTGCAGCTGTTTATCCAAATCAGGCATACATTAAGGACCCGAGATTAGTTAAGCTTCAGGTGAACAAGGTATATTAAACGTATTAGGTATAGTATAAGTATCCCCAGCAACCCTTGGTAAGTAAAGCACGTAAATATCTAAACACAACCTTAAAACTAAGATGCAGTCCCGCAGTGAGACGGGGGGCTTTCCAGTCTTTTGCATTGAGTGTCACATGTATGATTTTCTCCCAGTTGGTGAGAGGTCTTACGTGTGCACTAGGTGCAAGGAGCTCTTTGCTCTCAGGGAACAAGTCCGTTCTCTAGAGGCTAAAGTACAGACTTGGAAAACATAAGACAGACAGAGAGGTACATAGACGAGACCTACAGGGATATAGTCCTGAAGTCCCACCTCCAGTCTGGCAGCACCCCTGTTGCCATGGAGGAGAGAGGTCACGTGACAGGAGAGCATCACCCTGGTGTGGCAGGAAGTGATCCTGTAACTAGGACCTGTCCTCCAGGTGATGTAAAACCCTCTCGCACCGAGGAAGTTTCTCCAGGGCCATGTGCCCATGAGGGAAGGGTTAGGACAGCCGTTATAGTTGGTGATTCGATCATTAGGCATGTAGATAGCTGGGTGGCTGGTGGACGTGAGGATCGCCTGGTAACATGCCTGCCTGGTGCGAAGGTAGCGGACCTCACGCGCCACCTAGATAAGGTCTTAGATAGTGCTGGGGAGGAGTCTGCTGTCTTGGGTACATGTCGGTACTAATGACATAGGAAAATGTGGTAGGGAGGTTCTGGAGGCTAAATTTAGGCTTTTAGGTAGGAAGTTGAAATCCCAAACCTCCAGGGTAGCGTTTTCTGAAATGCTTCCCGTTCCATGCGCAGGACCCAAAAGATAGGCAGAGCTCCGGAGTCTCAATGCGTGTATGAGACGATGGTGCAAGGATGAGGGCTTTGGATTTGTTAGGAACTGGGGAACATTTTGGGGAAAGGAGGGGCTCTTCCAAAGGGATGGGCATTAGCCTTTAAAAAGGAGATAGAGCAGCTTTTAAACTAGATAATAGGGGAAAGCCGACAGTCACCCAAGAGCGCATGGTTCAGAACAATGTATCCTTGAAGGATACTACCAAAAAAAATGAAGTTAGGGCACATCAGCAGAGAGGTTCCAATAAAGAGTATAGTAGCCCAAATGCCCTTGAGTATGGAGCAGGGAGAGCTTAAAGATCCCAAATTACCCATGCCTACTGATAGCCAGATTAATGTGAATAAAATACAGTTTCTAAAATGCTTGTATACAAATGCTAGAAGTCTAAAAAATAAGATGGGAGAGTTAGAATATATAGCACTAAATGAGAGATTAGATATGATTGGAATCTCAGAGACATGGTGGAAGGGGGACAACCAGTGGAACACTGTGATACCTGGGTAGAAACTATATCGTAATGATAGAGCTGATCAAATTGGTGGAGGGGTTGCGCTCTATGTTAGAGAGGACATTGAGTCACAAAGGATTAATGTTTTGCAGGAAACAATTTTCTGTAGAATCTTTATGGATTGAAATTCCATATAAAAAGGGGAAGGCGATGGCAGTGCGGGTGTACTATTGACCGCCTGGCCAGAATGAGCAAATTGATGATGAAATGCTCAAAGAAATCGGGGAAGTTAACAAAAGTTACAGCACAGTAATAATAATGGGTGATTTCAATTACCCTGGTATTGACTGGGTCAGTGTCACGGCAGGACATGCTAGGGAGATAAAGGGGCATGTTTACTAAACCGCGGTAATGCCATCCATGTTAGTTTCCACAGTAAAAGTACAGATGCCCATATAAAGGCGTGGGCGGGGCAGCATCATGGCAAACGTGACAGGCACATTATTATAAGGCACGTTAGAAGGCACATCACAAGGCACGTTATAAGGTGTGTCATAAGGCACGTCACAGGGCACCTTATTAGGCACAATGCAAGGCACGTGCATAATGTTCCTTGTACTGTGCCTAAGAAGGTGCCCTGTAACACTCCTACAACATGCCCTATACTGCACTCAGTAAGGTGCCTTATTACGTGCCCTGTACTGTGCCTAGTAAGGTGCCTTGTAACGTGCCCCATTGCGTGCCGTGTACTGTGCCTAATTAGGTGCCTTATAATGTGCCGAATTAGGAGCCGCATAACGCCCTATAAGGATTGTTGGCAACTGTGGCGAGGGTACTATGGGTCGGCAACACAGATCCACAGAGATATGACTGTCCAAAGGAATGACAAGTAGTTGCAAAGGACAGGCCTAAAAAAATGGGACAAACAGATATCGAACCCATGACCAGTGGGCAGAAAGTCAGTGAACAAACCAGCAGGGTACACCACCATGCTGAGTTACACAGCAATGTCCGCATACAAGAACACTGCAGGACACCACAACAAACGCCTGTTGTGTGTCAGGATAGGGCAACCTCACCAGTACCCATGATGCAACACAAATGCAGAGCAGATGTCCACAGCTGATATCGCAGTCTGTAAGTGGTACAAGAGACACAGATAAACATATGCACACACACTATGAAATGGAATGCCCTGAACATAGCATGCAAAGGAGCGAAGATCCAAAATAGAAAGGGTGGCAGGGGCCTGCAGAGGAGACAGCTGTGTGCATGGTCAGTGGACCAGGGCAAAATGGGGAATAGAACCCAAAAGGAGCACATGAGAATCTAACCCACACAACATGTCCAACAACAGGATCACAACAGCAGTACCAACCCCCCAAGCCACCTGCCCACCTGGATAGCATAGTGATTAGAACCATATGTAACAGCCAATATGTGATAGACAGGCTGCATAGGGTGCACATCGTGGTGCACAGCGAAGAGAAGAGAGGGTGTGTGGAGAGGTGACGAAGTTGCAGCCATTGCATGGTAAGGGTAGCAAAACACAAGAAAAGAAGAGAAAGAGAACATGCTGGGATCAAACCCACAACCTATGGTGGCACAATGCATGCCTCCAACCACTATGCCAAACAGCCACAGCAACTGCAATGCTAATATGTACCACTAAATGGCATGTGTGTATGGAAAGTCATAGCACCATGTGAGGCGGCAGACGGCTGGCACACAGGCAACTGCTAGTGGTCCAGGACGGTCAGTACGGTGATGCAGCAGCACAGACAAATGTCTGTACATAATGTCACACAAAAGCCACTGGTCCGTCCACAGATGAGGAGCAGAACTGATCATGTTCAGGAGATGCAAGGTGTGCACATGTACAAAGTGGGTGCTGAATGTGGAGGCCCAAACACCCAGGAGTCATGAAATGTCCAGGAAGGCATACGTGCCTGGCAATACAGGACACACAAGCCAGGAAAAGCATATACAGCTAGATGCCTGCTAGCCTACACACAGATATTTGTGATGGGTGTCAGAGCCTGTCCATGATGTCAAGCAAAACAGTGTCCATGGCAACATAACCCTTATAATGTACATCAAACAGTGACAATGATTAACTGGACCCCGTCAGAGCAATGCAGGGAATGTGGCCTGACAAATGCTACATGGGGAAGTGAATCCAGGTTCCCAGGTACGCAGACCAGTGCAAGAACCATAGTGCCACACAAACACATCAACATCTCTGCAGTGAATGATGTGTAGACAAGGAGGCTGGCGCATATCCAATCACTCCCTCAGCCACCGCCAGCACCAGTGGCAATGAACACCAATGTCATTTATGTCCGACATCCGTTTACCATCCATCCCTGATTTTGTCTCTTGCTTTCTGTGTACCCTGGTCGGCGTTGCAAGAGCGCTGCTCTTCGTTGTGTTTTTCCATTTATGTCCGACACACACATCCCAGGCGTGGATGTAGAGGCTGCAGCCTGGGCATGCATGTGCCCAAGTAGTAGAGATGCCACCCACAAAAAGCCACAATGCCCAAACACAGATGACATCCAACTGTACAGGCAAATGGGAGCGATGAATGTACCTGTGTTAGAATGGAATATATATGTGTCCACCACTGAAACCATCTGTGTATAGGAATGCTGCAGCAGAACGTCCAATACACTACACACATGCTGTGTATGATAGAACACACACATTGGGCAACGACTAGAAAGGCCGACAGGCGACAGTGATGTGAGTGAACCAGATGGCACTGATGTGCGCTGTCTGCAGCATCATGGGAATAGCACAGGAACACACAACTAACAGGGGGCATGGTGCAGACTGGTGCACAAAGCTGGCCACATAAGCAGGAGGCGATAGGATTGGAACGGAAGATACCTAGATGTTGACAAAAAAGCATCTTTCAGGAAATGGAAAAAAAAGCCAAACGACAAAACCTGGAAACAGCACAAGAACTGGCAAATCAAATGCAAGGCATTGATAAAGCAGGCAAAGAGAGAATTTGAGAAGAAGCTTGCTGTGGAAGCAAAAACAAGTTCATTCACAGCAAAAAACCTGTGAGAGAGTCAGTTGGACTATTAGATGATAGAGGAGTTAAAGGGGCACTAAGAGGCGACAAGGCGATAGCGGAGAGACTGAATGAATTCTTTGCTTCGGTCTTTACTGAGGAAGATGTAGGGATGTTACCCATGACTGAAGTGGTATTTAAAGGTGCGGAAGAATTGAAGGAAATATCAATACATCGGGAAGATGTCTTACAACTATTAGATAAACTGAAGAGTAGCAAATCACCTGGGCCGGATGGTATACATCCAAGGGTGTTGAAAGAACTGAAATATGAGATTGCAGACCTGCTATCAGTAATCTGTGAACTATCATTAAAATCATCTCTAATACCTGAAGATTGGAGGATCGCCAATGTAACACCAATTTTTAAAAAGGGTTCCAGGGGTGATCCGGGAAACTACAGACCGGTGAGCCTGACGTCAGTACCGGGAAAAATGGTAGAAACCATCATAAAGAATAAAATTACTCAGCATGTAGATAGTCACGACCTAATGGGAGACAGCCAACATGGCTTTAGACAAGGAAGATCTTGTCTTACTAATCTGTTATGTATTTTGGAAGGAGTGAATAAACAGGTGGACAAAGGTGAGTCGGTTGATATTGTGTATCTGGACTTTCAGAAAGCCTTTGACAAGGTCCCTCATCAGAGACTTTTGGCAAAACTAAAGAGTCATGGGATAGGAGGCAGTGTACTATTGTGGATCAGGAACTGGTTAAAAGATAGAAAGCAGAGGGAAGGGCTAAATAGCCAATTTTCCCAATGGAGAAAGTTGAATAGTGGTGTACCCAAGGGATCTGTGCTGAGTCCGCTGCTTTTTGACATGTTCATAAATGACCTGGAAAGTGGAATAACGAGTGAGGTTATCAAATTTGCAGATGACACAAAATTATTTAAAGTTGTTAAAACCCAATAGGATTGTGAAAAATTGCAAGAGGATCTTGATAAATTGGAAGACTCTGCATCAAAATGGCAGATGAAATTTATGAAAATACTTTTTATTAGTATTATTAGCACTAATCAGAACCACAACAGACAGGTCTGCAGCAAAGATGCAACCAACATCATGATGTTACATTGTGTCCACCATACAATGAGCTTAAATACAGTACGTATAAATTACAGGCTAGCATGCAGGCGTACCATTCATCCACCCTCTCGTCGAAGTAAAGGACGAGGCATTCTGTAACGTACGATAACATGCGTGAAAAGACATTCAGTAAAGAAGGTAACAGCAACAGCAACAATAATCCCAACATTTCACCACATCCCCAAAAACAGTTGTGACCGAGAATAACGAGGGTGTCTATTGGAAAGTTATCTATAACAACAGCCATTTAACTACTATGGCACTCACCCTCAATATAAAACTGTGCTCGGGGACTGCCCGTTTTCTATGAATAGGGAGAGTGGGTTCCTCCCCCTCCATGCCAGACTGCTAAGGTGTATGTCCAGTCCTCCGCCTCACTGCTCTTCTCTTCCCCCCCCCCTTCCCCCCCCCCCCCCTTTCCCCCCCCCCCCCCCCCCCCCCCTACGACCAACTTACCCTCCACTCTGGACTCTTAGCTTACCCACCAAGACTCTGGATGAGAGCTCATAACCAGGGATCAATCCAGCATCCTAGTCTCCAGGGAGGCCTACCCAAACCAGTTATCCAGTTAGCCAGGGAAGATCCCCTCCCAAATCTGTGCAACCACCTCAACCCGCTTCGGCCCCAGCATATTAGCTGTTTTCAACTCCATAGAGTACAAATCTCGCATTTGGGTCTCCCATTCGGGAAGTCCCGGGGGATGCTCTTCTAGCCAATGCCGCAGAATACAGAGTTTCGCTATGATGAAGCCCTTTTCATACAGCTGTCTAGCCGACTTCCCCACCACCCCCTCCCCGGCAGGGACCCCAAACAGACACCACTGAATGGAAAAAGCACTACTCACAGACCGCCAACCCATCAGCTTGCGCTCCACTTCATGCCAAAAATTCCGAATCTTTGAGCAGTGCCAAAAGCGATGGAGCAAGGTCCCACACTCTACTGCGCAGTGCACATAGACCAGTCCCATCTTAGCAGCCTAAACATTGGGAATATATGCTCTCCATAGAAATTTATAGTGCAGTTCTTGGAGCATACCGACTCCGAGATACTCTCGACTTTGGAGAATGCCTCGTACAGTAAATGCCCCGACATCTGCGGTACCCCATCCGCACCCCAATGCTGCGCCAGCCTCTCTAGGGCCGCTCCATCTCCTCCCGGCCATAGCTCCTGTCGGACAGCCCGTGTGGAAACTCCCCCTTCCATCGATACAAAAAACTCCCACATAGCCCCCTTGCCGATTCTCAATCCCCATCGCTGCTGAAGGCCCCTCACATAATGATGCACTTGCAAATAAAAGAAAAAGGAGTTAGGTTCCAAATGATAGCGCCTTGTCAGCGATTGAAAAGAGTCCAATTCACTACCATCTGCCATGAGTAAGTGACCAATACAACCAATTCCTCTGTTCCCCCACCTAGTAGAAGTCAGGCCCTGCAAGCCCGGAGCAAAATCCTTATTTCTCGCTAAGGGGAGACAATCCGTGCATTTCCAATTTACACCTTTCTGTTGACACAATACCCTCCAAGCTTGCCTCATTGCTCTTAGGTATACCGAAGCTTTCCAAACCTCCGGTAAAAGCCCTCCGGGTGCGTGCAATAAATATACCTGATGATATGGCGCCGACAGCCCATCGAGTAAGGTCAATGGAAGAATATTTCCAGTGTTCCCTATTAAATCGACCAGAGGCCGGAGCAAACAGGCCAAGTTGTATTGGCGTAAGGATGGTAGACCTATTCCCCCTCCTCCCTAGTTTTCATAAGTACCGAAAACGCTATGCGAGATCGCCTACCTCTCCAGAGAAACAGGCCAATGTGCTTCCGCAGCAACTGCAGGTCTTTCCTCGCCAACCAGATTGGGAGGTGACGTAACACATATATCCACCTAGGGAGCTCCACCATTTTCAGTAGAGCCACACGCCCCATAAGCGACAGCGGGAGATCTCGCCATTTCTGCAACCGAGCAATAGTTTTATCAAGCAAGATTTTAACATTTATGTCATACAATCGTGCCGTATGCTCCGGTATATGAACACCTAGGTATTTCAAACTACTCCGTGCCCACACCAAAGGAAAGGTGCCCTGCCAATTGGCTTTGACTCGTCCCCCCACATCTAAAGCCAGAGATTTATCTTGATTAATACGCAGCCCCGAAAAAGATCCAAACAACCCCATGAGCTGCAAGGCCGTTGGAAGGGATTCCCTCGGGTTGCACAAACACAACAGCATGTCATCTGCAAAAGCACTGAGCTTAATACCTCCTCCCTCCCACTCTATCCCTTCTACCTGCTGCTCCTGGATGAGTCTCCGAAGCAGAGGCTCTAGTTGCAGCACAAATAATAAGGGGGACAGGGGACAACCCTGTCTCGTGCCTCGTCGCAGAGAAAAGGGCTGAGAGACCCTACCGCCACTAACGACACAAGCCAGCGGATCCATATATAACGCTGTCACCCACGCCAAAAAAGCGCCCGCAAATCCAAACTGAGCTAACACCTCAAACATATAATCCCAAGATACTCTATCGAACGCCTTTTCGGCATCCAGACTGATCAGTAGCAAAGGGGTAGCTCGTAGCAAGCATCGTTCCATTCCCAGCAAGACTCTCGTGATGTTCGTAAAGGCATCCCTGCCTCGGACAAATCCTGATTGATGGCTCCCTACAAGCCCAGGCAAAACTTTTTGCAGTCGTCCTGCCAGGATCGAAGCCAGAAGTTTCATATCGTAGTTAATTAATGAGATGGGCCTATAGGAGGCTGGATTCTCCGGATCCCTTCCCGGTTTTGGGATGATGGTTATCGCCGCCATCCGCATATCCCTCGGGAAAAATCCCACTTCTCTCGCCTCCTCATAGAGAGCCATCAATGTAGGAGTAATCGAAGCCGATAAGATTTTGTAGAATTCCGCGCTATATCCATCATGCCCAGGGGCCTTATACGGTTTCCCCTGTGCAATGACCCTCTGCACTTCTTCCCCGGTAATATGTGCATTCAATTCAAGCAAAGCCTCTTCCGTAAGTTTGGGGAGCTGAACAGCCCGCAAGAAATCCCGCTGCTGGTCCTTATCTGCGTCCTCAGGGGTATATAGACTTTGATAATACTGCCCAAACACTCGCAAAAGTTTTTCTGGATCCCGTTGCCGTATCCCAGCCTGATCTCTGATAATCGTTACGCTCTGGACCCCTCCGCGGTCTTTCACCAATCGCGCCAGAAGCTTCCCCGATCGGTCCCCAAATCGAAACAACTGGTGGCGATAATATTGCGCGGAATATACTGCCCTTTCCTGCAATGCGGCATTGAGAGCTTTCTGCTTCTGCAAGTAAATTCCCAGGTGGTCTTTGCGCACTAGAGCAACTCGCTTGGCCTCCTTGAGGTCATGGGTTAACTCTAAGATGGTGGCATTAACGCGCTTCCTTTCCTTCACTACATATGCGATAATGTGGCCCCGAAGGACGGCCTTACCGGCCTCCCAGAAAGTCGAGACTGACAAGTCCGGGGACTCATTCAGAGTCAAATACTCCTCCCATTTTTGTGCTAAATAATGTCGAAACTTCTCATTCTTCCACAAATGTCTTGGGAAGGCCCACCTCCCTCTGACTGGGGACCGCCCTTTTAGGTCCAGAAATACCTTAGCATGATCAGAAATAACGATGGGCTCGATCTCCGTGCGTAACACCTTATCAAAGAGGTCTCTGGAAATTAAGATATAGTCAATTCTGGACCAAGATTGATGCGCCCTCGAGAGGTGCGTATAGTCTTTTTCCTGCTCATGCAAAGTTCTCCACACATCCCACAGATCTCCCCAGTGACATAAGTAACCCACGCCTTTGTTTTCCCAATTCCCCCCTCCTCCTTCTCCTTTCCTCAATCCCTGCGACCGATCGAGCATGGGATCATGAGGGCAGTTAAAATCCCCCGCAAGGATTAAGGGAGTCTTAGGCGCCCCCATGATCTTCCGCAGGAGCATTTTAAAGAAGGCATGGTCATAATTGTTAGGGGCATAAATATTTCCCAAGAACATTTCCTCCCCGGCAATTTTGGCATGCAGAAAAAGAAACCGCCCCTGAGGGTCCGAGTCCTCACTGAGAGCCTCTACCAGGATCCCTCGCCGAATCAAAACTGCCACTCCTCTCTTCCTTCCCCCTGAGGAGGCAGAGAAGACCTGCCCTACCCAGTCCGTTTTTAATTTAGCATGTTCCGTTTGTGTTAAATGAGTTTCTTGCAGCAGAGCAACTTGTGCCCCCCCTTTCTTTAAAGCTTGCAAAATTTTCGTCCGCTTTACCGGCGTGCCTATCCCACCCACATTCCACATGGTTATTCTCAAATCAGAATGCACAGCAGTCAAATAAGGCCACGGCAATCCGTGCAGGATCTACTACGTTAGTTTTTGTTCCAGGCCGCCCAGCCTCGGCCTCGAACAAAGCACCACTCTCTGGGAAGCCTCCCCCCGCATGCTGTCTGAACCACCCTGGTAGTACATAAGGTGCAAGTGTAAATTGGTCATGGATGGTGCCCCCGTGCCCCTCCCGCCTGTTACCTCCCTCCGCCACCCCCCTCCCCCTCCCCCATCCCCCATCCCCCTTCCATCCCCATAAAATATATCAACAATGAAGCTCAGCCTCCCCTGCTGAGAATGAGATCCCAACACGCAACATGCAACAGGGCTGCCCCCAGCCTTGAACAGGTTCCTCCCGTTATGTTATATGGTCTCCCCCCAGAACAGCAGTTATTCACATATTCACACACGCAGAAACATACAGACCAACTAGCTGCACTCACACAACCATACCAGTGTCTAACTCTCTCACACTAGATCCCTTAGGATCTTAAATCTGAGTCCGGCTTGTCAGCGTCCTGGCTTGCCGCCGTCCTCAGAACGGTATAAACAGTCTCTGCGGTCAGCATAAGATCTTCAGCGCTGATCTCCCTTCTGCGCTGCTCCCGCACTGCCAGAATCTCCTCTGCCCTCGTCCAAATAGCGTTGCGCTTCTGCCGGGGTCGAGAGAACCATGCTCTTCCCCTGGTGCCAAACTCGCATGGTTGCTGGAAAAGCTAATGTGAAGCGAATTTTCCGTTGGAACAGCGCCGCACACACCACGGAATAAGCTTTCCTCTGTTCCGTCACCAACACAGAATAGTCCTGAAACATTAAGAGTTTGTGATTCTCCCATTTGAGCTCGCCTTTCTCTCTGTAGGCCCGCAGCAGTTGCACCTTATGGTGAAAGTTGAGGACTCGGAGGATCACTACCCGCGGTCTCTGTTGTTCTTCCTGTCTCCGGCCCAGTCGGTGTGCGCGCTCAATATGCAGTTGCCCCACCAGGGAAGCTAGGCCCAGCTCTTTAGGTAGCCATTCTTCCAGGAGTGGTAGGAGCATCTGATCTGTTTGAGTCTCCGGTATTCCAACTATTCGTAGATTATTTCTTCTGGATCTGTTTTCCAGATCATCCAGTTTGGACCGGAGGGTCTCTATTTGCTTCAGCTGCTCGGTTAGTTCTCTCTCCATGTGCCCCTTGCCCTCTTCCACGCTGGAGACTCGATGTTCTAACTCCTCCACTCTCCTGCCCATATCTGCGAGGGAGTCTCCTAAGGTGTCCAATTTTTTCATGACTTGATCAAACTTGGGCTCTAGTAGGCCCGCCACTTCTCTGGCTAAGTCTTCCGCCGTCGAATCCGTGCTCATCGCACCAGGGGAGGCCGGCATCGCCATTGCTGTGACTGAGGCCCCCGATTTGCCCGGCTTCTCCTTCTCTTTTTTCATTGGGTTTGGCATTTCTCCGCCCGCTCTCAGGCCCCGCTTCATCTAATTGCCAGATGGTCGAGTCGGCGATCGTATAGGAGAGTTTTTAGTGGATTGAGACCAATAAATGCAGAATATTGCTCAGGGCAGCCCAGGAGTAAGCAAGAACCCATCCTGCTCACTCACGCATCACGTGGGATCTCTCCAGATGAAATTTAATGTGGACAAGTGCAAGGTTATGCACCTAGGGAAGAACAACCCAAACTATGGTTACACGATGCAAGGTTCCACATTAGGAACCACCACCCAGGAAAAAAATTTAGGCGTCATTGTGGATACCATGTTAAAACCCTCGGCCCAGTGTGCAGCGGCGGCCAAGAGAGCAAATAGAATGCTAGGTATGATAAGGAAAGGAATGGAAAATAAAACAAAAGATATTATAATGCCTCTATATCGTTCCATGGTGAGACCGCACCTTGAATATTGTGTGCAATTCTGGTCGCCATATCTTAAAAAGGATATAGCGATTTTAGAAAAGGTTCAGAGAAGAGCCACCAAAATGGTAAAGGGGATGGAAGGATACTCCTATGAAGAAAGGCTAAAAAGGTTAGGGCTCTTTAACCTGGAAAAGAGACGGCTGAGGGGAGATATGATAGAAGTCTATAAATTAATGAACGGAGTGGAACGGGTAAACGTAGATCGATTGTTTACGTTATCAGCATATAGAAAGACTAGGGGACATGCAATGAAGCTACAGGGTAAACTATTTAAGACTAATAAAAGAAAATATTTTTTCACTCAACGTGTAATCAAACTCTGGAATTTGTTACTGGAGGATGTAGTAAAGGCTGTTAGTGTAGCTGGGTTTAAAAAAGGTTTGGACAAGTTCCTGGAGGAAAGGTCCATAAACCATTATTAAGAAGTGACCGAAGATATCAATGCTTGACCCAGTACAAGCATTGTGGAACTTGTGTCTCTTGGGGAAACTGCTAGGTACATATGACCTAGATTGGCCACTGTTGGAAACAGAATACTGGGCTTGATGGACCTTGGTCTGACCCAGTATGGCATATCTTATGTTCTTATGATATGTCGTTATTAGGAAAGGTTCAGAGAAGAGCCACCAAAATGGTAAAGGGGATGGAAGGATATCCCTATGAAGAGAGGCTAAAAATGTTAGGGCTTTTTAACCTGGAAAAGAGACGTCTGAGGGGAGATATGATAGAGGTCTATAAAATAATGAACGGAGTGGAACGGGTAAACGTAGATCAATTGTTTACGTCATCACAATATAGAAAGACTAGGGGACATGCAGTGAAGCTACAGGTAAACTATTTAAGACTAATAAGAGAAAATATTTTTTCACTCAACGTGTAATCAAACTCTGGAATTTGTTACCTGAGGATGTAGTAAAAGCTGTTCGTGTAGCTGGGTTTAAAAAAGGTTTGGACAAGTTCCTGGAGGAAAGGTCCATAAACCATTATTAAAAGGGACCCAGGATATCACTGCTTGATCCAATACAAACATTGAGGAACCTCTGTCTTTTGGGGAGACTGCTATGTACTTATGACCTAGATTGGCCACTATTGGAAACAATACTGGACTTGATGGACCTTGGTCTGACCCATCTTATGAGTCTAATTAATTATAAAACACTCATGTTTCGACAAGGGCGGTATATAAAGTGTTAAATAAAGATAAAGATAAAGATGATGACAACCTTCAAAGTCATCCATCAATTATCCCCTAAATATTTGCATTCAATTATAACAAAACCCCCAGAAAATTGCCAAAGATGAAGCAATAGTTCAAACCTTCTAATCCTTCCTCCAGCATTAACTAAGTGCAATCAGTCGACATGCGCTAGAGCATTCTCCATGCATGCCCCTCACCAATGGAATGCTTTACCACACCACAGAGACACCCATAACCTTGCAACTTTCCGGAAGCTACTTAAGGAACATTTTGACGGGATTACATCACCCGCCTCTCAACTGTTTATCCCTCTTACTCCTGCCCGTTCCCCCTTAAGATATCCTCAGATGTAAGCAACTCTCTAATTGTATATAATTACACTGTGTAATAAATAATTTTGTATATCCGTTCTATGTAAAACTGTTTACCACTCCATACAAAACTGTTCCATGTAATGTTAAGTTATGTTCTTTGTAAATCTCATTAATCCTCTTTAACACAGTATATAAGAATAAATAAATAAATATGAATGTTCTACATCAACAAACAGGGAAGAATAGGCTCATACCTCCTATGTTGGGAAGCAGTCAGGTTTTGGAAGTTTTGCCATAGCCCTCAGAATGGACTTGAGAGCCACATACGTACAAGGCAAACAAAACATTCTGGCAGACAGAATGAGTCAAGTCCTCCAACCGCACGAATGAACATTGAACAGGGAGGTTGCGGCCTCCTCAATAGATCTTTTTTGTGACTTCTTAGAATGTCCAAATAGATCATTTCTGCTCTAGGGTACAGTCACCCAGCAGATTACCCTCTAATGTTTTCCTGCTACAGTAAGGGGAGGGTCTTCTGTATGCCTATCCTCCAATCTCTCTCATCGCAAAGACCCTCCTGAAGCTCAGAACAGACAGGGACATGATGATTTTCATCATTCCCTAATGGCCCAGACAACCTTGCTTTCCTCTTCTGCTGCATCTCGGCATCAGGAACCACTCCTGTTAGCCATGCACCGGGCTTGATATCGCAGGAGAATGGAATGATGTTGCACCTCCAACATCGAGTCCTTGACTCTCACTGCATGGATGCTGAGAGGCTAACATTATCCAAGCTCAACCTGCCAGCCTGTGTGACTGATGTACATTTGGCTTCCAGGGGGGCCTTATTCCAGGAGGGCCTATTCATGCAAGTAGAAGAGGTTTGCCGTCTGATGTGAGGACCATGCTCTAGATCCCTTTGCCTGTCTCATACAATAAAACTGAGTATCTTCTAAGTCCAACTCCATTAGGGTTCACCTCAGTGCAATTGGAGTTTACCATAGAGGTGTAGAAGAAAGGTCTATCTCTGTACAGCCTTTAGTTGTTCGCTTTATGCAAGGTTTGCTTCTCTTGAAGCCTCTCTACAAACCTCCTGCAGTGTCCTGGGACCTCAATGTGGTCGTTGTGCAGCTGATGAAAGCCCTTTTTGAGCCACTTAATTTCTTCCCTCTGAAGTTTTTGATCTGGAAGGTTTTGGTTTTGGTGGCAGTCACTTCAGCATGCAGAGTGAGTGAGCTTCAGGCTCTTATAATTTATCCATCTTACATCAAATTTCATCAAAATGGTCCTTCATACTCAGCCTAAATTCCTTCTGAAAGTGGTATCGGAATTCCATCTTAATCAGTCAATTATTCTATCAACATTTTTCACAAAACCTCATGCCCACAAAAGGGAAACTGTGTTACACAGATTTAATTGCAAGAGAGTCTTGGCCTTCTACTTGGAGAGGATAAAAGCCCATAGAAAGTCCATCCAGCTTTTTGTTTCTTTTGACCCCAATAAGCTAGGGGTTGCATTCTCCAAATATGCTCTTTCAGTGTGGTTAGCAGACTGCATTTCTTTCGCTAATGCCCAGCAGGCCTGAACCTTGATGGTGATGTCACAGCTTACAGCGTCAGAGCCATGGCTGTATCGGTGGCCAACTTAAGTTTAGTCTCCATGAAAGAGATTTGCAAATCTGCAACGTGGTCTTCAGTTTACACATTCACATCTCACTACTGACTGGAATGGGATTCCTGACATGACAGCAATTTCATCCAATATGTACTCTGGAATCTATTTGGGGATTAGAATCCAACTCCATCTCCCCAGGCCCATTCTTTTCTGTTCAAGCTATCTTAAAAAAAAAAAACAACTTTGTGTGTGTATATTGTCACCAGTAACCACCCCAGAGCCGGTAGCACCTAGGGTTGGTCAGCCTGGGCATCCTTACTTAGAAAGTATGGCAAGGCTTTTATGCATGCACTGCCTCATGGGAGTTGTAGTTTCCACTTACTTTCCAAACAAGAAGCAATTGTAGTCGAGTGGGTTAGGCAAAAGGGACAAGATTTTTATTTCCCCTTCCGGGCGGATTAAATGCAGTTGAAACACAGAACAAAAATAGCCATACACTTCTGGCATAAAGGAAAATACAGGAACTCAGGAAAACAGCTTCTTTCGCTTCAAAACTTCAAACATGCAGCTTAAACACAAGCTCAAAGGTAACAGTCTCTTTTATATCAAAAAGACACACTCTGCTTTTCTTCAGCTGTTTGAGACAGCCTTCTAAACAACCTAGTTAGCAGAGTGAGATTATATGATCAGCGATAGTTAAAGTACAGTCCATTTGTTCCCCTGCTATGTCCTCAATAGCAGGCTCTATCTGCATCTCTTCACAATCACTATCAGCTGAGTAAGTTTTCACCCTATCATACGGTCTTGAAGGACTAGAAAGGGGGACTGTTACTTCTGGAGAGAAATCTGCAACTGTGAGTATATACTTCTGGTAATTTTCTAAAAAGAATTCTTTGTATTAAAACTACTTAATCTGTGAACCCACTGTTTTTTGTTGGATCTGTTAGGGCCTAGTAACAGCAATTAAAGTTTGAATTTAAAACACAGAGGAGAACTTTCTGGTTACATTTCATACCCAGCAGAGAGCTTGTAGTTTAAATTTAATAGTCACTCAGGGCCAAGTAACAGCAAAGTACTTTTAGTTTAAATTTAACACACAAAAGAGAGCTTTCTGGTTACATTTGGAACCCAGCAGAGAGCTTGTAGTGTACATTTAATAGTCACTCAGGGCCTAGCATCAGAAAAGTACTTTTAGTTTTAAAACACAGAAGAGAGCTTTCTGGTTAAATTTAGAACCCAGCAGAGAGCTTGTAGTTTAAATTTCATAAGACGTTAGAGCCTAGCAGCAGCTAAGAGCTATAATTTAAATCAAATCAGAATTTAGCTTAGCACAAAAGGCAAAACAGGGTCTGTACTCTCTGAGCAACAAATAAAGTCTTCTAGAGACCTTTACAAAGAGGCCTTCTACCTAGGGGGCAAGAGACATGTGAAACCTTTTCAATAGGTGTTAACACCAGGTGGCAGATCAAAAGGCCATTTTGAAAGACTCCTCCTATCCAAGCAAGGACTGTTAATTACCCAGGAAGTTGGTCACAGCATTACCTCAGCAGCAGAGGCATAAATAGCTCAACCAGAGCTCTGTGATCCTCTGTCTTGAAGGACTAGAAAGGGGGACTGTTACTTCTGGAGAGAAATCTGCAGCTGTGAGTATATACTTCTGGTAATTTTCTAAAAAGAATTCTTTGTATTAAAGCTACTTAATCTGTGAACCCACTGTTTTTTGTTGGATCAGTTAGGGCCTAGTAGCAGCAATTAAAGTTTGAATTTAAAACACAGAGGAGAACTTTCTGGTTACATTTCATACCCAGCAGAGAGCTTGTAGTTTAAATTTAATAGTCACTCAGGGCCAAGTAACAGCAAAGTACTTTTAGTTTAAATTTAACACACAGAAGAGAGCTTTCTGGTTACATTTGGAACCCAGCAGAGAGCTTGTAGTGTACATTTAATAGTCACTCAGGGCCTAGCATCTGAAAAGTACTTTTAGTTTTAAAACACAGAAGAGAGCTTTCTGGTTAAATTTAGAACCCAGCAGAGAGCTTGTAGTTTAAATTTCATAAGAAGTTAGAGCCTAGCAGCAGCTAAGAGCTATAATTTAAATCAAATCAGAATTTAGCTTACCTCAGCAGCACAAGACAGGGTACTGTGTAGCAGCCCTCTTTTATTAAGTGTTATTTCCCTCCCTCCCTCCCAACACCCACCCCACCCCTGGGATAATCATAGCTTTATAGGTACTTACACATCTTAAAAGACAGGAGGTGCTTTCAGGTGAAGCTCATTACCCAAATCCGTCATACACTAAGGACCTGAGATTAATTAAGCTTCAGGTGAACAAGGTATATTAAACGTATTAGGTACAGTTTTATTGGTATAAATACCCATAGCAACCCCTAGTAAGTAAGAACTTAAAGATCTAGACACAAACTTAAAACTAAGATGCAGACAGCAGTCCAGCAGCGGGATAGGGGCTTTCCAGTCTTTTGCATTGAGTGTCACATGTATGATTTTCTCCCAGTAGGTGAGAGGTCTTACGTGTGCACTAGGTGCAAGGAGCTCTTTGCTCTCAGGGAACAAGTCTGTTCTCTAGAGGCTAAAGTAGCAGACTTGGAAAACATAAGACAGACAGAGAGGTACATAGATATACAGGGATATAGTCCTGAAGTCCCACCTCCAGTCTGGCAGCACCCCTGTTGCCATGGAGGAGAGAGGTCACGTGGCAGGAGAGCATCACCCTGGTGTGGCAGGAAGTGATCCTGTAACTAGGACCTGTCCTCCAGGTGATGTAAAACCCTCTCGCACCGAGGAAGTTTCTCCAGGGCCATGTGCCCATGAGGGAAGGGTTAGGACAGCCGTTATAGTTGGTGATTCGATCATTAGGCATGTAGATAGCTGGGTGGCTGGTGGACGTGAGGATCGCCTGGTAACATGCCTGCCTGGTGCGAAGGTAGCGGACCTCACGCACCACCTAGATAAGGTCTTAGATAGTGCTGGGGAGGAGTCTGCTGTCTTGGTACATGTCGGTACCAATGACATAGGAAAATGTGGTAGGGAGGTTCTGGAGGCTAAATTTAGGCTTTTAGGTAGGAAGTTGAAATCCAGAACGTCCAGGGTAGCATTCTCCGAAATGCTTCCTGTTCCACGCTCAGGACCCAAAAGGCAGGCAGAGCTCCGAAGTCTCAATGCATGGATGAGACAATGGTGCAGAGATGAGGGTTTTGGATTTGTTAGGAACTGGGGAACATTCTGGGGAAAGGAGGGGCTCTTCTGAAGGGATGGGCTTCACCTTAACCGGGATGGAACCAGGCTGCTAGCATTAACCTTTAAAAAGGAGATAGAGCAGCTTTTAAACTAGATATTAGGGGAAAGCTGACAGTCGCCAAAGAGCGGATGGTTCGGAAGAATGTATCCTTGAAGGATACTACCAAAAGCAGAGAGGTTCCACAAAAGAGTAAAGTAGCCCAAATGCCCTCAAGTATGGAGCAGACAGAGCTTAAAGATCCCAATTTACCCATGTCTAACAATAGCCAAATTAACATGAATAAAATACATTCTCTAAAATGCTTGTATGCAAATGCTAGAAGTCTAAAGAATAAGATGGGAGAGTTAGAATATATAACACTAAATGAAAGGTTAGATATGATTGGAATATCAGAGACATGGTGGAAGGAGGAGAACCAGTGGGACACTGTGATATCTGGGTACAAACTATATCGTAATGATAGAGCTGATCAAATTGGTGGAGGGGTTGCGTTCTATGTTAGAGAGGGCATTGACTCAGAAAGGATTAAACTTTTGCAGGAAACAAAATCTGCTGTAGAATCTATATGGATTGAAATTCCATATAAAAGGGGGAAGGCAATGGCAGTGGGGGCGTACTATCGAGCACCTGGCCAGTATGACCAAATGGATGATGAAATGCTCAAAGAAATCAAGGAAGCTAACAAAGGTTACAGCGCAGTAATAATAATGGGTGATTTCAATTACCCCGGTATCGACTGGGTCAGTGTCACGTCAGGACATGCTAGGGAGATAATGTTCCTAGATGAAATAAATGACTGCTTCTTGGAGCAGCTGGTTCATGAACCAACCAGAGGGGAAGCCATATTAGACCTAGTCCTTAGTGGAACAACAGATCTAGTGCAAGAGATAAGGGTGTTGGGGCCACTTGGCAATAGTGATCATAGCATGATCGCCTTTGATTTAATTAGTGGAGGAGGGATAGTAAGGAAATCCACAGTACTACCTTTTAACTTTCGAAAGGGAGACTATGATAAAATGAGGAAAACAGTTAAGAAAAAACTAAAAGGAGCAGTTGCAAAGGTTAAAGACGTACATCAAGCTTGGGTGTTGTTCAAAAATACTATCTTGGAAGCCCAGACCAGCTGTATTCCACGCTTTAAGAAAAGTGGAAGGAAGTCCAAAAACTGCCAGCATGGTTTAAAGGTGAGGTCAGAGAGGCTGTTGCTGCCAAAAAAGCATCTTTCAGGAAATGGAAAAAAGAGCCAAACGACGAAACCTGGAAACAGCACAAGCACTGGCAAGTCAAATGCAAGGCATTGATAAGGCAGGCAAAGGGAGAATTTGAGAAGAAGCTTGCTGCGGAAGCAAAAACGCGAAATAAAGACCTTTTCAAGTACATTCGTAGCAAAAAACCTGTGAGAGAGTCAGTTGGTCCATTAGATGATAAAGGGGTTAAAGGAGCACTAAGAGGCGACAAGGCGATAGCGGAGAGACAGAATGAATTCTTTGCTTTGGTCTTTACTGAGGAAGATGTAGGGATGTTACCCATGACTGAAGTGGTATTTAAAGGTGCGGAAGAATTGAAGGAAATATCGATACATCGGGAAGATGTCTTACAACTATTAGATAAACTGAAGAGTAGGAAATCACCTGGGCCGGATGGTATACATCCAAGGGTGTTGAAAGAACTGAAATATGAGATTGTAGACCTACTATCAGTAATCTGTGAACTATCATTAAAATCATCTCTAATACCTGAAGATTGGAGGATCGCCAATGTAACACCAATTTTTAAAAAGGGTTCCAGGGGTGATCCGGGAAACTACAGACCGGTGAGCCTGACGTCAGTACCCGGAAAAATGGTAGAAACCATCATAAAGAATAAAATTACTCAGCATGTAGATAGTCACAACCTAATGGGAGACAGCCAACGTGGCTTTAGACAAGGAAGATCTTGTCTTACTAATCTGTTATGTTTTTTTGAAGGAGTGAATAAACAGGTGGACAAAGGTGAATCGGTTGATATTGTGTATCTGGACTTTCAGAAAGCCTTTGACAAGGTCCCTCATCAGAGACTTTTGGCAAAACTAAAGAGTCATGGGATAGGAGGCAGTGTACTATTGTGGATTAGGAACTGGTTAAAAGATAGAAAGCAGAGGGTAGGGCTAAATGGCCAATTTTCCCAATGGAGAAAGGTGAATAGTGATGTACCCCAGGGATCTGTGCTGGGTCCGCTGCTTTTTGACATATTCATAAATGACCTGGAAAGTGGAATAACGAGTGAGGTTATCAAATTTGCAGATGACACAAAACTATTTAAAGTTGTTAAAACCCAAGAGGATTATGAAAAATTGTAAGAGGATCTTGATAAATTGGAAGACTGGGCATCAAAATGGCAGATGAAATTTAATGTGGACAAGTGCAAGGTTATGCACCTAGGGAAGAACAACCCAAACTATGGTTACACGATTCAAGGTTTCACATTAGGAACCACCTCCCAGGGAAAAGATTTAGGCGTCATTGTGGATACCATGTTAAAACCCTCGGCCCAGTGTGCAGCTGCGGCCAAGAGAGCAAATAGAATGCTAGGTATGATAAGGAAAGGAATGGAAAATAAAACAAAAGATATTATAATGCCTCTATATCGTTCCATGGTGAGACCGAACCTTGAATATTGTGTGCAATTCTGGTCGCCGTATCTTAAAAAGGATATAGCGATTTTAGAAAAGGTTCAGAGAAGAGCCACCAAAATGGTAAAGGGGATGGAAGGATACTCCTATGAAGAAAGGCTAAAAAGATTAGGGCTCTTTAACCTGGAAAAGAGGCGGCTGAGGGGAGATATGATAGAAGTCTATAAATTAATGAACGGAGTGGAACGGGTAAACGTAGATCGATTGTTTACGTTATCAGAATATAGAAAGACTAGGGGACATGCAATGAAGCTACAGGGTAAACTATTTAAGACTAATAAAAGAAAATATTTTTTCACTCAACGTGTAATCAAACTCTAGAATTTGTTACCGGAGGATGTAGTAAAGGCTGTTAGTGTAGCTGGGTTTAAAAAAGGTTTGGACAAGTTCCTGGAGGAAAGGTCCATAAACCATTATTAAGAAGTGACCGAAGATATCAATGCTTGACCCAGTACAAGCTTTGTGGAACTTGTGTCTCTTGGGGAAACTGCTAGGTACATATGACCTAGATTGGCCACTGTTGGAAACAGAATACTGGGCTTGATGGACCTTGGTCTGACCCAGTATGGCATATCTTATGTTCGGTGTTTCAAAGCACACTCGCCCTCTCTCTTCCCGAGGCTTCCCTTCACAGCACTCTAATGAGCAGGGTTGAGAATTACCGTATATATGGGATTTTATATAAGGAGAGTCCAGCACATCTTGGCACACACATGGAAAACTCTTGTACTTAGTTTCCCCTCTATACCACTTTGGCAGCCTACCTTTTTGCTTTTGAACAGAGGACCTTCTCAGCACTGCTGGGTCAGCAAAGAATCCAAACACTGGATGTGTTTTCCTGCCTTTTAGCTTCTCTTTCTCCTCGGACATACAAATGTCATCAGGCCAGCACCTCTCTCTCTCTGAAGTTTCAGTGTGCTTCCAAACTAACCTCTCAGGCAGTCTTTCAGCTGCTGCCCTCTTGGCTGCTGCTTCACTTCCTGTCCTCGTCCCAGTGCTAGTGCACTTCCCGGTGCCTTCCTTCGTGCTCCTCCCGGTGTCCGTGCTCCTCCCGGTGCTTTCTCCTCCGTTCCACCCGTGCTTGTGCTGGTGCTCCTCCCGGTGCTACTGCTTAAATCTAATAAGCACTTTTTATCTCTCTGCTTCTTAGGGCTCAGCTCTGCCCTTCCCCCAACCAGGTGTTTTCCCTTAACTCCTGATGCCGGGGAACCATTACAGCAGGGGCGTGTTTTCTCCTCCCATGACTCATTCGGTTTACGTTTCCCTTGGCAACCCTGAGCCATGTGCTCTGCCTGCCTGTCAGCTTGTGAAGCCAATTCCTCTGCTTCACTGAAGTCTATGGGGCCAGAAGGGTCTTGTAAATGCAATATGTATGTATGTATGTGTGTATTCTGTGGTGAAGAGCGCCCTCCTGAGGAAATGGAGACTGAAGGAAATCCTGAAATGCAGCAGGATTTACACAGGATTGACAATCCTAAAAGGAAAAAAAACCCTCTTCTGGTGAGCTGAGAATGGAGACCAGTCCAGGGGAGGAGTTGAGCAGTGCTGATTGGGCACACCCAGGGGTTGGACGGGGTGTGTCTGAAAAAGAATCCCTTTATGAAGTGGGGAAGGACGCTGCTAAGGGGATGTTGAAGCAGATGACCATGAGGACCAACAAGAACAGGTGGAAAGAAAGGCAGAAGCAGAGTGGCTGGGAGAAACAGGAAAGCCATGAGCAGATGACCAGGAAGCAGTTTGGCTGCACATCTGAGCCTGGTAGTAACAGAGGACCTGCAAGGATCTTAACAGGTGCTTGGAAAGGAAGTCCTACGAGAAGTGGACGAAGCCCTGCTTTAGAGCCTTGGGGAAAGGCAGAGCCCTCGTGGATACAGTTTGGACCGGAGAGACCCAGAAGCACTCACAGCTGCAAAGCTTTTGAGCTACCTAAAAGGAGAGGAGCCTGGCAGAAAGACAGCAGTTTCTATGGGAGCCTGGATAGAGAAGGTAAAGTCCCATCTCCTATATTTAAGGCTGTTTTAAAAGATCCCAATTGTTACCCTGAGTCACGCAAGCCAAGAGCTGAAGGGGGAAACATTATTGACTGGGAGAAAAACTCAACGTTGGCTGACCATTGTTTGTCAGGAACCGAACAGGCTGAATTGCTCCTTCAGGACTTTAAAGAATTCTTAGAATTAAAAGCAGGCAGACAGACAAAGCTGAATGAGGACAATAGTTCTATGCAGTCAGAAGATTTTATGCAAGTGGAAAATGCTTTACCTGTGATAAACTCTGACGATAATAGCACGGACTGTTCAATATGCTGTAAGGAAATAGCAGTATAACAAAGCTTGCCTGTACTTGTATGAAAAGAATACAACGTGACAGTTTCTGCTGCCGTGCTCTGAGAACCTAATTGTTTGCACCTGACTTTGAGTCCACACTGTGAATGGAACAGTGATTGCATGAGGCTGCAATATATGCAAGTCACCTCTTGAGGCAGAGCTGAGTTAAGCTCCATAGAAGAAAAGCTAAGCTCACTTTATGTTGTCTTATTCCTGAGTTTCTTCTGTTAACCTTTGAAGCACCATTTATGTTCATGTATCTGAATTTTGATGCGCTGGAGGAATCTCCCCAACACGAATAAAATATATTCTTGCAAAGCCTTACCGTCTCTGGCGCAACTACATTTATCAGTGAGAGAAAGGAGAACAAAACTACATCTCCCAGCATTCCAAGAGAATAGTTTTAATCCATTCCTCACGGGACAATAGGCCGCTCCTGTCCATTAGCTCTAGGGCGGGGGCAGGAGCGTCGCAAGTGGCTTCGTTTCGAGGATTCTACGCATGTGCTAAAGGTGCCACGCGGAAGACCTACAGGAAGGCAACTGCCCAGGAGGAGCCCGACTGCAGACTATCCAGAAGGGAAGAAGTCACAGCATCGGAGGGCTACTGGCTGCAACGTGGTTGAACTGCCTGAAGCAACACCTAAGCCAGGTAAAAAGTATCCACCCGGGAGAGGTCAGGATACAGGGCAAAGGGGTGATTGCTGGGCCAGGTTGAGAAAAAAAAAAAGTTGGGTTTTTTTTGTGTGATACCGCACTTGGCTTTTGTGTCTTTGTGTCTTTGTGTTTGTATTCACAGAGGTTCCAAGATGTCTCTGGATACCCAGGAAGTGTTTAGGTGGATGGCCATGCAGCTGGAGAGACTTGACTTTGGAAGCCCAAGAAAGAAATGCTGCTAGCCTTCAAGCTCAGCAGAGGCCATTATTGGACATGTTACAAGCATGGGTAGCCGAGCAGAAGAAACCATCGGAGACACCAACCGCTCCCCCAGGTTTTTCCGCAGCAGCTGCACCTAGCTTAACCGCAGGGACAATGTTCAATTTTGGACAATTGAAAGATACAGATGATGTAGATGATTACATTGAATGTTTTGAAAGAGTGGCACAGTTAAGCGCTTGGCCAAAAGCACATTGGGCCATTCGGTTTGCAGCGTCCCTTACAGGGGAGGCTATGGCCGCGTATAGAAGCATGCCACCTGATCTCGCTGGAAATTATGAGGAAATTAAGAGAGTGGTCAGGGAGAGGCTTGGCCTTACTCCGCTAGTTTATCACAATCTCCTGCGAGCAGTAAAATTGAAACAAGATGAAACCCCAAAAGCATTATGTTATAGGATTCGTATGCTGATAAACAAATGGCTTGATCCAGGGGGTAGATCTAAAGAGTCCATCATAGACAGTCTCATTGTAGAACAATATTTGAGTGCTGTACCCACCGAAATACGGACCTTCCTGATTTTGCAGAGCTGTAAAACCCCGCAAGAGGCTATTGACCTCACGGAGCGCTTCTTGGAAGCCAAGTTAATGGCCCATGAAGGAGGCAAGTCTCCTAAGGGAACAGCAACATGCGAATCAGAAAGGAGGTGGAGGTTAAGTGATGAGACAGGAAGAATGTGTATGCCAACCATGAAGGGTGCAATTTCGCCTAGGAAATGTTTTAAATGTGGGCGAGAGGGTCATGTGCAGAAAAATTGCTATTTTAAGACTGCTTTAGTAGCAGTAAATGCACAGAAGGCCAGAGAAGGATTTCTCATTGAAGTAGAGGTGCAGGGAATTGCCACCACTGCGTTACTTGACTCCGGCGCGGAGCAGACAATGCTGTCCAAGGCGCTGTGGCAGCAAATCGAAGCATCGGTGGTAGCAATTCAGCCTGTGCACAATGTAAAAATCTGCTGTGTTCACGGAGGCACTTCATTATACCCCGTGTACATCCTCCAGGTGAAAGCGCTAGGAGCTATTAAGAAAGTTCCCATAGCAGTAGTGCCCAAGTTACCGCACAATATAGTCCTGGGTAGGGACTGGCCGCAGTTCCAGAAGGGGGTGGAACAGGGCCTACTCCTAAAAGAACCAGAAGCTTCCCAAGAATCACCAGTAGAAGCTCTAACTCAGACCTCAGGGAAGAATATGATTCCTAGTCCCTTGTTTGCTCAGCTGAAGAAGCAAAAAGGAAAAACACGAGCCCTAAAAGAAGAAGTAGTGAAAAAGCCAGTCTTCGTGCTTAAATATTGCAAGATGAGCCCAAATGCTCAGGCCCCTAAAAGAACCTCAAGTAACTCTGCGGGTTATGACCTTTATAGTGCAGAGGATGTAGTGGTTCCTAGGCAAGGGAAAGCCTTAGTTGATATGGCTTTACAAATGGAGATGCCATTGGGTTGTTACGGCCGAATAGCCCCGCGGTCGGGCCTCGCCGTAAAACACTTTATTGATATAGGAGCCGGAGTTATAGACCCGGACTATAGGGGTTCTATAAAAATTCTCCTGTTTAATTTCGGCAAGGAGGACTTCAAAGAAATGGTTGGAGACCGAGTGGCTAAACTAATCTGTGAGCGCGTGGGACTGCCTCCTCTGGAAAAAATATCCAGCCTGTCAACAACTGCCCGTGGAACAGGTGGTTTTGGGTCGACAGGGGGCACCACTGTCCAAGGCTTAGCGGCGATTCTGGAAGAGAAAGAAGAAGAAGATCTGGGACCACAACTTGCTGTATGTAACAGTAACCCAGAGCCCAGGATCGATGAAGGCCTTTCCTGGGCACAGAAGCAGGAATTTGCCCAGCTACTAACCAGATACAAGGATGTCCTCACACCAATGCTGGGTAAGACGGACTTGATCGCCCAGGAGATCATAACGCCGCCCGGTGAAATAGTACGCCGCACCACACAGGTTGCGGAGGTCAATTTAAGGAACAGTCAGCAAAGACAGAAGTCCTATTATGACCATGGCACACGACCACGTCAGTTGGCCGTGGGAGACAAAGTTATAGTGATGGTGGCAGGGCCAGACCCGAAGTTTGAGAGCCAATGGAAAGGGCCATGTAAGATAGTCCGGCCGGTGGGTCCAGTCTCTTATCTTGTGGAAAATAGGAGAGGACGCCAACAAGTATACCACATCAACCTTTTGAAGCCTTGGCATGATAGGGCAGCCTTAGCTCAGATAGCCACCATTGTTCCCAGCATAGAAGTTCTGAAAGAGACACAGAGCATCTCCGAATCCATGAGTGGAATCACGTGCTGTGCCCCTGGTCAGAAGCCAGCCCGTGATATCTTAAGGGGGGGATCTGTGGTGAAGAGCGCCCTCCTGAGGAAATGGAGACTGAAGGAAATCCTGAAATGCAGCAGGATTTACACAGGATTGACAATCCTAAAAGGAAAAAAAAACCCTTTTCTGGTGAGCTGAGAATGGAGACCAGCCCAGGGGAGGAGTTGAGCAGTGCTGATTGGGCACACCCAGGGGTTGGACGGGGTGTGTCTGAAAAAGAATCCCTTTATGAAGTGGGGAAGGACGCTGCTAAGGGGATGTTGAAGCAGATGACCAAGAGGACCAACAAGAACAGGTGGAAAGAAAGGCAGAAGCAGAGTGGCTGGGAGAAACAGGAAAGCCATGAGCAGATGATCAGGAAGCAGTTTGGCTGCACGTCTGAGCCTGGTAGTAACAGAGGACCTACAAGGATCTTAACAGGTGCTTGGAAAGGAAGTCCTACGAGAAGTGGACGAAGCCCTGCTTTAGAGCCTTGGGGAAAGGCAGAGCCCTCGTGGATACAGTTTGGACTGGAGAGACCCAGAAGAACTCACAGCTGCAAAGCTTTTGAGCTACCTAAAAGGAGAGGAGCCTGGCAGAAAGACAGCAGTTTCTATGGGAGCCTGGATAGAGAAGGTAAAGTCCCATCTCCTATATTTAAGGCTGTTTTAAAAGATCCCAATTGTTACCCTGAGTCACGCAAGCCAAGAGCTGAAGGGGGAAACATTATTGACTGGGAGAAAAACTCAACGTTGGCTGACCATTGTTTGTCAGGAACCGAACAGGCTGAATTGCTCCTTCAGGACTTTAAAGAATTCTTAGAATTAAAAGCAGGCAGACAGACAAAGCTGAATGAGGACAATCGTTCTATGCAGTCAGAAGATTTTATGCAAGTGGAAAATGCTTTACCTGTGATAAACTCTGACGATAATAGCACGGACTGTTCAATATGCTGTAAGAAGTAGCAGTATAACAAAGCTTGCCTGTACTTGTATGAAAAGAATACAACGTGACAGTTTCTGCTGCCGTGCTCTGAGAACCTAATTGTTTGCACCTGACTTTGAGTCCACACTGTGAATGGAACAGTGATTGCATGAGGCTGCAATATATGTAAGTCACCTCTTGAGGCAGAGCTGAGTTAAGCTCCATAGAAGAAAAGCTAAGCTCACTTTATGTTGTCTTATTCCTGAGTTTCTTCTGTTAACCTTTGAAGCACCATTTATGTTCATGTATCTGAATTTTGATGCGCTGGAGGAATCTCCCCAACACGAATAAAATATATTCTTGCAAAGCCTTACCGTCTCTGGCGCAACTACATTTATCAGTGAGAGAAAGGAGAACAAAACTACATCTCCCAGCATTCCAAGAGTATAGTTTTAATCCATTCCTCACGGGACAATAGGCCGCTCCTGTCCGTTAGCTCTAGGGCGGGGGCAGGAGCGTCGCAATATATATATATACATATATATATAGAATATAGAAAGCCTGTTGCCATTGAATAGACAAACTCAGTTTCCCCTGTTGGACTTGTCTTACACTCTCTTTAGATTTACAGTAGCCTGTAGCGAGGGAATCCCATATGTGAGGACTTAATTCCTGCTTGTCCATGGGGAAAAGGTAGTTACTCACCTGTAGCAAGTGTTCTTCATGGACTGCAGGAATAAGTCCTCACAACCCTCCCCCTCCCTGGGAGTAGTATTCTACTATACCTATAGTATCAAACAGCTAAAATGACACCATCATAGCAGGTGGGAAGATTTCATGCATGCACAGAGAAAGCTCCTAAAAGCTTCACTAGTAGCTGGGTAGCATTCCTCTGTGGGCTCTGTTGGATGACATCACTCCATACATGAGGAGTTATTCCTGCTGTCCACAGAGAACATCTGCTACAGGTGAGTAACTATTTTTTTCCAAATGTTTGGGTTGTGTTGGACCTCTTATTAATCTCCAAAATGTTTAGAGACCCCTAATCCATCACTACCACTGTTTTTGGATCCCCTTCCACTCAGTGCCAGGCCTGTCCTTATTAATCCTCTTTATTTCCCTTTCCTTTCTCTACTAGTCTTTCTCTCTTCCACCAGCCTGTCTCTTTCTCACCCTGCCCATCCCCAACCAATCCCCTCTAGCCTCTCATATTTTTCTCTCTTCTGTATCCTGAGGACCTCTGTAATAGTCTCACAGATGCCCACCTCAGGCATCCACGAATCACAGGTTTACAACTACTTTACTGGAGTCAACAGTCACAAACATGAACAATTCAAATATAGAAATTAATTAATTTTAGACTCGGTGTATATTGTATAAACATTTAGGGGCATGTTTATGGGGCAAGGAGTACCACATGGTATGTGCAATAATGCTAGCATGGTAGGTTCAAATCCTGTGCAGTAAATGCAGGAGGGCATCCCCAGCATCTGCAGAACATACCCTTGCTGCATCAGCCCTCATTCCCTGTCATTGCAGGCAGTACAGGAGCACTCGAGGCAATGCACATGGGCTTAAGATGAAAGCGGAGGGAAGGGACAAATAGCTACAGCCGCAATATCCCTATCCTGACAGATCCCCCCCCCCCCACCCCCAGCTTAGGAACCCACCCGCAGAGCAAAGCCCAACTCCCAAATGAAAACAGACACCCCCAAGCAACTTCAGTACCTCCCCTCCCAGACAGCTACCAAAGCAGTACCAACTTCCTTCATTGCCCCCCATTCCAGGAACTTACCCTTGCCCTACTCCCATCTGACCTCTCACTACTGATAGTGATTAGTACTGCAAGACCATGCATTCTTGAATACTATCACAGACAGACCAGGAGCAGAGAGAGGGATTGCTCCTGCCCCAATTACTGCTTTGTTAGCTGTCTGGGAGGGGGGATCGGTAGGGGGGGCTCTAGGTGGGGGAGGAATCTTCATTCGGGGGTCAGGCTTTGCTATGTAAGGGAGCATCCTAAGCCAGAGGAGTCTGACAACAATAGCAGTTAGCATATGCCCCTAATGTCCAGAAGGACGTTCACTTTGGCACGATGCATGTCCAATCAATGCCCATGCTCCATCCCCAAACCGACCTGTCTCTACCTCATCATGTGCTAACCTGTTGGCAAGGGATTATTAGCACAGGGTCCTGCGCTGACTTTAGCGCAGCACGATTACCACAGCTTAGTAATGTTGCCCCTAAAACTTTCTTTTCAGTTATTTTTTTCTGCCGAAGTACTTAGAACTGCCTTGTTGGGGACTTTTCAGACTAGCATCTGAGCACTGAACACCAGGACAAGGAACTTGCAGAGAAAAAAAAATCAGCAAGTCAGTTTGCTTACATAGTAGATCGATTATTTACGTCATCAGAATATAGAAAGACTAGGGGACATGCAATGAAGCTACAGGATAACCTATTTAAGATTAATAAGAGAAAATATTTTTTCACTCAACGTGTAATCAAACTCTGGAATTTGTTATCAGAGGATGTAGTAAAAGCTGTTAATGTAGCTGGGTTTAAAAAAGATTTGGACAAGTTCCTGGAGGAAAGGTCCATAAACCATTATTAAAAGGGACCCAGGATGTCACTGCTTGACCTAATACAAGCATTGTGGAACCTGTGTCTTTGGGGAAACTGCTATGTACTTATGACCTAGATTGGCCAATGTTGGAAACAGGATACTGGGCTTGATGGACCTTGGTCTGACCCAGTATGGCATATCTTATGTTCTTATTGGGCTAAAGTTGCAAAAGGACTTTAATTTTTGTTGTTTCTTGAAAGGAAAACATTCCACAGAACAAAAATGGCAGAAGATTTTGCTACTATGATTTTTTCATGACATTCTTTTTCTAGAAATTGCAGAAAAGTAACCCCTAGGGGAAAAATGCATGATTTGAGTTATTTTAGTACTACTATCATAACAGCATCATCAGAGTCAAATACAATGCAAATAATGCTTAAATATGAAAGTAAACGCCCAAAATCTGTCTCCATCATCAAACTTCAACAAGCGTCCCAATGACTAGAAGGAATAAGTGAGAATCTGCAAGCACACATGTTGAAGGAAGCAACAGAATTTGCAAAGAATTAGATAAACAAGAAACAAGTAGCAAGTACACAAATAGAGTGGGGAAATATGAAGTGTTACTCCAGGAATCCTTTGCCTATCAAAAACGGACACATCAATGGTTAAAGAGAGGTGAACTGAAACCAAAAAACAAGAGATTGATAGTTGCAGCCCAGGACAGCAGATTACAGACAAGATGGTCTACAATGAACATTGAAAAAACTGTCAAAGTAGACAAAGGTAGATTCTGTAAGAAAGAGCTGGAAACACCTGCTAGCTGCCTGGAAAGTTCTGATGGCAGAAGATTTCTATACAGAAAGGCATTATATAAGTAGCACGTCTCATCCATTGGAAACTCTGTAAACACTACACCATTACTGTGTCTTAGAAGCCCTGGGATTTTGATCCTAAGGGAATTATGGAGAATGAAGAGGTTATGATACTCCTATGCTAACTGATAAAAAGGTGGATGCAAGGAAGCCGGACACAGTGGTAAAGGAGAAAAACACCAGAATGGCATTGATCAAAGAATTGTCAGTCCCAAGTGACCTTTCTGTGAATCATCTTGAGAGTGAGAAGATCTTCAAGTACCAATGAATGCAGTCAGAGTCCAAGAAAATGTGTCAGAAAGATACTGAGTTATTTCCAATGGTGGGATCCAGCAGGTTCGGCCTGGTTCCTTCCATGGGCTGGGTTTGCCGAACCGTGCTGAAAACAGAATCCCCCCACCTGCCAGTGATTTGACAGCAACGGGGGACCACGACAGGGAGGGAAGCCCCATATGCTGTCAAGCCACTGGCAGGTGGGTGGATCGGGCCGCTGGGCCACCAGGTTTCTGCCCTATGGTGGCTGCCAGCAGGCCGAGCATGCAGTGCTGGGGTAACACATATTCATGCTGTGCTGCCACCCACTCAGCTCCTTCAGTGGCGGGATAGATCCGAGCCAGTTCCTGGTAGGATTGAATCCTGCCACTGGCTATTTCCCATCGTGTTGGGTGCCACAGGCTTGATTAAAAAGAATTTCCAGCCACACCTTGGTAAATTACCCATACATGTTACATCTTTGGTACGATGCAAGTGCCATGCTGAGCAAATATGAGAGACTGAGATCATACTCCACGTACTCTTGCTTAGAAGTGAGGTTCATGACCTTCATTGTATTCACAAAACTAACCCATTTAGAGAAATTGCCCCTAAATCAGGTTCAATGGTAAGTAAAGACAGGTCATGCAAAAATGCTCCCTCATATTTTTTGACTGTGTTCAGCACGCGATCACTGTATTGGCTTTTTCTCTCCGAATGTTCCTGGGGCACACCATAGTCAGTCTTGTAACTCTGGTAAATCTCACCTTCATCCTATGCCCTCTAGTTGCAGAGGTTTTTTTTAGTTGAAAGAGGCACTCTTCCTGTGGATTTATGCCGCTGAGGTATTTAAACATTTCTATCCTACCCCAAGAATCCTATCCCAAGTTTTGTTCCCTTCTGAAGATCCACCTCTTTTCCTCTGCTTTTGACCTCCCCCCTCTGCCTCCTGATCCCTTTTTCAGTTTTGCTATTTTGATTGTCTCTGTATGAATGCATCTTTCTTCTCCCTTTCCTATTGAAATTTGTAATTCTTCCTTCACCTCTGGGGCTTGGCTTCATTTTCCTTTGTTTTTGGAATATTGTAAACCTCCCCAATGTTATGGAGGGCGGTATATCAAGTAAACAAATAAACATAAACATAAATATCATATCTCACCTCTCCTGCCTTTCTTCCAAGTATACTTATTGAGATATTTGTCTGTACCCATATGGATGACCACTGAGGTGTGATGGTGGTCACAGGTACTTTATTTTTAAAAAACCCTACGCGTTTTGGCAATGCCTTCCTCAGGTAGTATGATCCTCAAGAGCAAATAAAAAACAAATAAAATCATATAATAACATAAAACAACATAGCATACTCATAAATTACTTAAATAAATGGGCACAGAAATAAAAAAATGAAATTTGTGTGAATAAATAAAAAGCATTTAAAAGCCATAAAAACGTAAGGCTAGGCATAAAATAAAAAATATGCATATGATGCGGAGTGTAAGGATAGTGTGGTATTAATACCAATGAAAATAATGCAGAATGAAGTGAGAACAGGGAACCTAGTTAAATAGCTATATAGAACACACAAAGAGATGAGGAAAGAACAATAAATTGAATACCCAAGTAGGTAATGGACTGTACTCACAAAGTACACTGTATTTATTGTGGATACAGTATATCTGTAAAGGACAAACCAAAATGGGTAAATCACATCGTAAGTAAAGGAGCTTCAAAAGGAAGCAATAATTTTTATTTTGAAGGAGAATGGGGACTAGAAGCATAAACAATCCTTCCAAGGGACAGCAATGTATAAGTATATCAAAACAGAAACCTGGTATGAATGCAGAACTAATGGTTTATTTAATGCAACACGTGGTATGTGAATTGAAAGAGAATGGCACTGCCCAAAAACTTTAAATGTATTGAAAAATATATGGCTTAACATAAGAACATAAGATATGCCATACTGGGTCAGACCAAGGTTCATCAAGCCCAGTATCCTGTTTCCAACAGTGGCCAATCTAGGTCATACGTAACTAGCAGTTTCCCCAAAAGACACAGGTTCCACAATGCTTGCACTGGGTCAAGCATTGATATCCTGGGTCCCTTCTTAATAATAGTTTATGGACCTTTCCTCCAGGAACTTGTCCAAACCTTTTTTAAACCCAGCTACACTAACAGCCTTTACTACATCCTCCGGTAACAAATTCCAGAGTTTGATTACATGTTGAGTGAAAAAATATTTTCTTTTATTAGTCTTAAATAGTTTACCCTGTAGCTTCATTGCATGTCCCCTAGTCTTTCTATATTCTGATAACGTAAACAATCGATCTACGTTTACCAGTTCCACTCCGTTCATTAATTTATAGACTTCTATCATATCTCCCCTCAGCCGTCTCTTTTCCAGGTTAAAGAGCCCTAACCTTTTTAGCCTTTCTTCATAGGAGTATACTTCCATCCCCTTTACCATTTTGGTGGCTCTTCTCTGAACCTTTTCTAATAACGACATATCCTTTTTAAGATACGGCGACCAGAATTGCACACAATATTCAAGGTGCGGTCTCACCATGGAATGATATAGAGGCATTATAATGTCGTTTGTTTTATTATCCATTCCTTTCCTTATGATACCTAGCATTCTATTTGCTCTCTTGGCTGCCGCTGCACACTGGGCCGAGGGTTTTAACATGTTATCCACAATGACGCCTAAATCATTTTCCTGGGTGGTGGTTCCTAATGTGGAACCTTGCATTGTGTAACCATAGTTTGGGTTGTTCTTCCCTAGGTACATAACTTTGCACTTGTCCACATTAAATTTCATCTGCCATTTTGATGCTCAGTCTTCTAATTTATCAAGATCCTCTTGCAATTTTCCACAATCCTCTTGGGTTTTAACAACTTTAAATAGTTTTGTGTCATCTGCAAATTTGATAAGCTCACTCGTTATTCCACTTTCCAGGTCATTTATGAATATGTCAAAAAGCAGCGGACCCAGCACAGATCCCTGGGGTACACCACTATTCACCTTTCTCCATTGGGAAAATTGGCCATTTAGCCCAACCCTCTGCTTTCTATCTTTTAACCAGTTCTTGATCCACAGTAGTATACTGCCTCCTATCCCATGACTCTTTATTTATTTTATTTTATTTATTTATTTACATTCTCTTATATATCGCGCTATTCTGCATCAGTGCGGTTTACATTGAACAATCTGCAATTACATTGAACAGGGCATTATAACTTGGATATAACTATTTTACAGGGAACATGGGCTATGGAGGATTAAGTGGCTTGCCCAAGACCACAAGGAGCACCTATGGGACTAGAAACCCCAGTCCTTCCGGCCCAAGGTTGCTGTCCTCTAGTGGGATTTGAACCCCCGACCTTCTGGCCTGAAGTACCTTGCCCCAACCACTAGGCCACTCCTCCACTCCTTTAGTTTTGCCAAAAGTCTCTGATGAAGGACCTTGTCAAAGGCTTTCTGAAAGTCCAGATACACTAAATCAACCGACTCACCTTTGCCCACCTCTTTATTCACACTTTCAAAAAAACATAACAGATTAGTAATACAAGATCTTCCTTGTCTAAAGCCATGTTGGCTGTCTCCCATTAGGCCATGATTACCTACATGCTGAGTAATTTTATTCTTAAATGGTTTCTACCATTTTTCCCGGTACTGATGTGGGGCTCACCGGTCTGTAGTTTCCCGGATAACCCCTGGAACCCTTTTTAAAAATTGGTGTTACATTGGCGATCCTCCAATCTTCAGGTATTAGAGATGATTTTAATGATAGTTCACAGATTACTAATAGCAGGTCTGCAATCTCATATTTCAGTTCTTTCAACACCCTTGGATGTATACCATCTGGCCCAGGTGATTTGCTACTCTTCAGTTTATCTAATAGTTGTAATACATCTTCCCGATGTATAGATATTTCCTTCAATTCTTCTGCACCTTTAAATACCACTTCAGTCATGGGTAACATCCCTACATCTTCCTCAGTAAAGACCAAAGCAAAGAATTCATTCAGTCTCTCCGCTATCGCCTTGTCGCCTCTTAGTGCCCCTTTAACTCCTCTGTCATCTAATGGACCAACTGACTCTCTCACAGGTTTTTTGCTACGAATGTACTTGAAAAAATCTTTATTTCGTGTTTTTGCTTCCACAGCAAGCTTCTTCTCAAATTCTCCCTTTGCCTGCATTATCAATGCCTTGCATTTGATTTACCAGTGCTTGTGCTGTTTCCAGGTTTCGTTGTTCGGCTCTTTTTTCCATTTCCTGAAAGATGCTTTTTTGGCAACAACAGCCTCTCTGACCTCACCTTTAAACCATGCTGGCAGTTTTTTTGGACTTCCTTCCACTTTTCTTAAGCGTGGAATACAGTTGGTTTGGGCTGCCAAGATAGTATTTTTCAACAACACCCAAGCTTGATGTAAGTCTTTAACCTTTGCAACTGCTCCTTTTAGTTTTTTCTTAACTATTTTCCTCATTTTATCATAGTCTCCCTTTCGAAAGTTAAAAGGTAGTACTGTGGATTTCCGTACTATCCCTCCTCCACTAATTAAATCAAAGGCGATCATGCTATGATCACTATTGCCAAGTGGCCCCAACACCCTTATCTCTTGCACTAGATCTGGTGTTCCACCAAGGACTAGGTCTAATATGGCTTCCCCTCTGGTCGGATCATGAACCAGCTGCTCCAAGAAGCAGTCATTTATGTCATCTAGAAACTTTATCTCCCTAGCATGTCCTGCCATGACACTGACCCAGTCGATACCGGGGTAATTGAAATCACCCATTATTATTACTGCGCTGTAACTTTTGTTAGCTTCCTTGATTTCTTTGAACATTTCATCATCCATTTGTTCATTCTGGCCTGGTGGTCGCCTTCCCCTTTTTACATGGTATTTCAAGCCATAGAGTTTCTACAGCAAATTTTGTTTCCTGCAAAACTTTAATCCTTTCTGACTCAATGCCCTCTCTAACATAGAACGCAACTCTTCCACCAATTTGATCAGCTCTATAATTATGATATAGTTTGTACCCAGGTATCACAGTGTCCCACTGGTTGTCCTCCTTCCACCATGTCTCTGATATTCCAATCATATCTAACCTCTCATTTAGTGCTATATATTCTAACTCTCCCATCTTATTTTTTAGACTTCTAGCATTTGCATACAAGCATTTTAGAGACTGTATTTTATTCATATTAATTTGGCTATTGGTAGACATGGGTAATTTGGGATCTTTAAGCTCTGTCTGCTCCATACTCGAGGGCATTTGGGCTACTTTACTCTTTTTTGGAACCTCTCTGCTTTTCGTAGTATCCTTCCAGGATACATTCTTCTGAACCATCCGCTCTTGGGCGACTGTCGTCTTTCCCCTATTATCTAGTTTAAAAGCTGCTCTGTCTCCTTTTTAAAGGTTAATGCCAGCAGCCTGGTTCCATCCCGGTTAAGGTGAAGCCCATCCCTTCGGAAGAGCCCCTCCTTTCCCCAGAATGTTCCCCAGTTCCTAACAAATCCAAAACCCTCATGTCTGCACCATTGTCTCATCCACGCATTGAGACTCTGCCTGCCTTTTGGGTCCTGCATGTGGAACGGGAAGCATTTTGGAGAGTGCTACACTGGAAGATCTAGATTTCAACCTCCTACCTAAAAGCCTAAATTTAGCCTCCAGAACCTCCCTACCACATTTTCCTATGTCAGTGGTACCGACATGTACCAAGACAGCAGACTCCTCTCCAGCACCATCTAAGACCTTATCTAGGAGGCGCATGAGGTCCGCTACCTTCGCACCAGGCAGGCATGTTACCAGGTGATCCTCACGTCCACCAGCCACCCAGCTATCTACATGCCTAATAATCGAATCACCAACTATAACGGCTGTCCTAACACTTCCCTCATGGGCACATGGCCCTCGAGAAACTTCCTCGGTGCGAGAGGGTTTTACATCACCTAGAGGACAGGTCCTAGTTACAGGATCACTTCCTGCCACACCAGGGTGATGCTCTCCTGTCACTTGACCTCTCTCCTCCATGGCAACAGGGATGCTGCCAGACTGGAGGTGGGACTTCAAGACTACTTCCCTGTAGGTCTCGTCTATGTACCTCTCTGTCTGTCTTATGTTTTCCAAGTCTGCTATTCTAGCCTCTAGAGAACGGACTTGTTCCCTGAGAGCAAAGAGCTCCTTGCACCTAGTGCATACGTAAGACCTCTCACCAACTGGGAGAAAATCATACATGTGACACTCAATGCAAAAGACTGGATAGGCCCCATCTAGCTGCTGGACTGCTGTTTGCATCTTAGTTTTAAGTTTTTGTTTAGATCTTTAAGTTCTTTACTTACTAAGGAATGCCAATAAAACTGTACCTAATACGTTTAATATACCTTGTTCACCTGAAGCTTAATTAATCTCAGGTCCTTAGTGTATGACTGATTTGGGTAACGAGCTTCACCTGAGAGAACCTCCAGTCTGTTAAAATGTGTAAGTACCCATAAAGCTACAACTATCCCGGGGTGGGTGGGTGTGGGGAGGGAGGGAAATAACACTTATTAAAAGAGGGCTGCTATGCAGTACCCTGTCCTGTACTGCTGAGGTAAGCTATATTCTTATTTGATTTAAATTATAGCTCTTTGCTACTGCTAGGCTCTTTCTCATTATGAAATTTAAACTACAAACTCTCTGCTGGGTTCTAAATTTTACCAGAAAGCTCTCTTTTGTGTTTTAAATTTAAACTAAAAGTACTTTGCTGATGCTAGGCCCTGAGTGACTATTAAATTTAAACTACAAGCTCTCTGCTGGGTATGAAATTTAACCAGAAAGCTCTTTTCTGTGTTTCAAATGTAAACTTAAACTGCTGCTACTAGGCCCTGACTGATTTAACAGAAAATAGTGGGTTCACAGATTAATTAGCTTTAATAAAAATAATTCCCTTCAGAAAATTCCCAGAAGTATATACTCACAATTGCAGATCTCTCTCCAGAAGTAACAGTCCCCTTTTCAAGACTGAGGATCACAGAGCTCTGGTTGAGCTATTTATGCCTGTGCTGCTGAGGTAAGCTGTGACCAACTTCCTGGATGATTAACGGTCCTTGCTTGGATAGAAGGAGTCTTTCAAAATGGCCTTTTGGTCTGCCACCAGGTGTTTACACCTATTGAAAAATGTTTCACAGGTCTCTTGCCCCCTAGGTAGAAGGCCTCTTTGTAAAGATCTCTAGAAGACTATTTGCTGCTCAAAGAGTACTGACCCTGTTTTGCCTTTTGTGCTAATCTATATTCTTATTTGATTTAAATTATAGCTTTTTGCTGCTGCTAGTCTCTAACTTATTATGAAATTTAAACTACAAGCTCTCTGCTGGGTTCTAAATTTAACCAGAAAGCTCTCTTCTGTGTTTTAAATTTAAATTAAAAGTGCTTTGCTGATGCTAGGCCCTGAGTGACTATTAAATTTAAATTACAAGCTCTCTGCTGGGTTCTAAATTTAACCAGAAAGCTCTCCTCTGTGTTTTAAATTTAAACTAAAAGTACTTTGCTGATGCTTGGCCCTGAATGACTATTAAATGTAAACTACAAGCTCTCTGCTGGGTTCTAAATTTAACCTGAAAGCTCTCCTCTGTGTTTTCAATTTAAACTAAAAGTACTTTGCTGATTCTAGGCCCTGAATGGTTTAGAAACTGTTAACACCTAATCAGGAGTTAGTGGGCCTGTTTCCTGAGTGCAGTTGAAGCCTGCATAAAAGGCTCCAGTGCCCTGCCCTTTTGAGGCTTTCCTAACCAGGGCTCCACAGATCAAACAGGGAACTTTTCTTGAACACAGTAGGTTGCTGAACTCCAGTAACCTCCTCAGGTTTAGAAACTGTTAACACCTAATCAAGAGTTAATGGGCCTGTTTCCTGAGTGCAGTTGAAGCCTGCATAAAAGGCTCCAGTGCCCTGCCCTTTTGAGGCTTTCCTAACCAGGGCTCCACAGATCAAACAGACAGCTGCGAAACCGGCTGGTACTTGGTAGATCTCTCTCTTTTGCTTTGACAGATACCTAAGCTTCACGAACAGAACAATGGCTGGGAAAAATCGTATTGCTAAAGCTGTTGCCCCTGTTACAGCTTCTGCCTCGGTCCAGACAGAGATCCTAATGCCAGTTGAAGGACCGGTTCCATGTGCAGGGTGCCTGCATGCTGAAGCTCTGAGGAAACAAGTGGAGGAACTCAGAGAGGAGGTGGCGAGGTTGAGGAGCATTCAAGACAGTGAGAAGTACATTGATGAGATGCTTCTTGCAGCAACCAGGCTCTCCAGCACAGGAGAAGATGGGTGCCAACAGAATGTCGATGGTTGGACACAACTCACCAGGGCCTGCAAAATCACCAATCCAACTTCTCCAGCCCTTGAATTGAAGAACCATTATGCAGCCCTGGAAGTGGAGGAGGTGAAAGCATCCCTGGAAAGGGAAGAACCAGAGTTCAAGTACCCCAAAGTTGCAGAATCAGTGACCAGAAGGAAACGAAGGGTAGTGGTGGTTGGAGACTCTCTTCTGAGGGGTACTGAGGCATCCATCTGCCGACCAGACTTGATGTCCAGAGAGGTATGCTGTCTGCCTGGTGCCAAAATCCAAGATGTTACGGAGAGTTTTCCGAGACTCATCAAGCCCACTGACTATTACCCAATGTTGCTAATCCATGTTGGAACAAATGATACTGCCAGGTATACCTCGGAACGTATCAAAAGTGACTTCATGGCTCTGGGACAGAGGGTGAAGCAGTTAGGTGCACAAGTGGTGTTCTCTTCAATCCTCCCTGAGGGTAAAGGCCAAGGCAGAGAGGCTCGCATCCTGGAGATGAATGCATGGCTGCGTGGATTGTGTCATTGAGAGCGTTTTGGTTTCCTAGACCATGGGATGCTGTTCCAAGGGTTGCAGAGCAGAGATGGCATCCATCTGTCCAAGAAAGGTCAACGCATCTTTGGTAGTAGACTGGCTAATCTACTGAAGAGGGCTTTAAACTAGATTCGTTGGTGATGGGTGAAGAAAGCCCCCAGGTAAGTGAAAGCCCCCAGGTAGGTGATACATTAAATACCTTTATGGAAATGGGTAACAGGGGTAACATATGGAAAGCAGTGTGTATTAATGCCCGTAGCATGGGAAATAAGATCCCTGAAGTTGAATCTTTGGTGGGAGTGGTTGACTTGGATTTAGTGGCAGTTACAGAAACATGGTTCACAGAAAACCATGACTGGGATGTAACTATACCTGGCTATACTTTATTCAGAAAGGACAGGGTAGGAAGAAGGGGAGGAGGAGTGGCACTATATGTAAAAACTACTATTAAAGCTTTGGAATTACAGAGCTTAAAAGGGAGAGAGGAGGCATTGTGGGTTAAACTAGAAAGAGGGAAAGAGAAATCTATTTGCATTGGTGTGATATACAGACCTCCCTCACAAGAGGAAGAGGTGGACAGAAAGTTAATTGAAGACATACGCAGCATTGCTAGGAAAGGGGAAGTGCTACTGATAGGAGATTTCAATATGCCAGATGTTGATTGGCACATTCCTGCTGCAGTATCATCTAGAAGTAAGGAGATCCTGGATTCTCTACAGGGAGAACTATTCAGGCAATTGGTAACAGACCCCACACGTGAAAGGGCCATACTGGACTTGGTGCTTACCAATGGTGAAAGTGTTTCTGATGTTGTAGTGGGAGATCATTTTGCATCCAGTGATCACCAGATGGTGTGGTTCAGTATTAGGACTAGGGCTGTTAGAATCCATTCCAAAGTGAGGATCTTAGACTTTAGGAAGACTAACTTTGCGAAGATGGGCCTATACCTCAGGGAGTCGTTAGTGGGATGGGAACAGCTAGGGGGTGTAGAAAAACAGTGGGCAAAACTGAAAGGGGGTATTTTAAAGGCAACCAACCTTTTTGTTACAATGGTAAATAAAGGCAAAAGGAAAAGGAGACCGCTATGGTTTTCGAAGGAAGTAGCTGAAAAAGTGAAGAAAAAGAGGGAGGCCTTCATGAAATACAAGAGATCACAGAGAGAGGAAGACAGGCATCTGTATTTGGAAAAACTTAGAGAAGCTAGCAAAGTAGTCAAGAAGGCAAAGATTCAAAAGGAGGAGGAAATAGCCAATGCAATAAAATGGGGGGATAAGACATTTTTCAGATATGTTAGTGAGAAGAGGAAGGGCAAAAGTGGTATTGTCAGACTCAAGGGTGCAGGGGGGGAATATATAGAAGCTGATAAGGATAAAGCGGAATTGCTTAACAAATATTTTTGTTCTGTGTTCACAGATGAAGAACCAGGAGCAGGACCTCAGAAAGCAAAAGCTAGAAGGATGCTTGGGTGCATACGGAGAGGAATGGCTAGCAGAAAAAAGGAGGTGATAATGCCTCTGTATAAGTCTTTGGTGCGACCTCATTTGGAGTATGGTGTGCAGTTCTGGAGACCGCACCTTTAAAAGGATGTGAACAGGATGGAGTTGGTGCAGAGGGTTGCTACTAAAATGATTAATGGGCTTCATTATAAAGCATATGAGGACAGACTTAAGGATCTTAATATGTACACCTTAGAGGAAAGGCGGGATAGAGGTGATATGATTGAGATGTTTAAATACCTCCGTGGCATAAATGTTCAGGGAGAGAGCTTCTTTCAATTGAAAGCCAGTTCTGCTACGAGGGGACATGGGATGAGGGTGAAGGGAGATAGATTCAGGAGTGATGTGCGGAAATATTTCTTTACGGAAAGAGTAGTGGATCCGTGGAATAGTCTCCCAGTGGAGGTGGTAGAGATGAGGACAGTAACTGAATTCAAAAAAGCATGGGACCAACACAGAGGATCTCTAAAGGTAAAAAGTGGACTGTTGTAGTTGTTGATATGGAAGGACAGACTAGATAGGCCATGTGGTCTTTTTCTGTCATCATGTTTCTATGTTTCTATTAAATTTAAACTACAAGCTCTCTGCTGGGTATGAAATTTAACCAGAAAGCTCTCTTATGTGTTTTTAAATGTAAACTTAAACTGCTGCTACTAGGCCCTGACTGATTTAACAAAAATAGTGGGTTCACAGATTAATTAGCTTTAATAAAAATAATTCCTTTCAGAAAATTCCCAGAAGTATATACTCACAATTGCAGATCTCTCTCAAGAAGTAACAGTCCCCTTTTCTAGTCTTTCAAGACTGAGGATCACAGAGCTCTGGTTGAGCTATTTATGCCTGTGCTGCTGAGGTAAGCTGTGACCAACCTCCTGGATGATTAACGGTCCTTGCTTGGATAGAAGGAGTCTTTCAAAATGGCCTTTTGATCTGCCACCTGGTGTTTACACCTATTGAAAAATGTTTCACAGGTCTCTTACCCTTAGGTAGAAGGCCTCTTTGTAAAGGTCTCTAGAAGACTATTTGCTGCTCAAAGAGTACTGACCCTGTTTTGCCTTTTGTGCTAATCTATATTATTTGATTTAAATTATAGCTCTTTGCTGCTGCTAGGCTCTAACTTATTATGAAATTTAAACTACAAGCTCTCTGCTGCATTCTAAATTTAACCAGAAAGCTCTCTTCTGTGTTTTAAATTTAAACTAAAAGTACTTTGCTGATGCTAGGCCCTGAGTGACTATTAAATTTAAACTACAAGCTCTCTGCTGGGTTCTAAATTTGACCAGCAAGCTCTCCTTTGTGTTTCAAATTTAAACTAAAAGTACTTTGCTGATGCTAGGCCCTGAATGACTATTAAATTTAAACTACAAGCTCTCTGCTGGGCTTCTTAAAAAAAAGTAGCACATAACTGTTGATTAATGTAATGATCAACTAAATTACAAATTTGAAGAAAGAAGAAGAGTAAAAATTTTTCCATATATAGCACAAGGATAGTAAATAATGCTGGCACCATAGCCAAAATAAAAAAGTGCCATCCTTGAGCTGTACCTTGAAGCTAACATTGGTCATGGTATACATTCCCAGATACTAATGCATGTTCCTGATAAGGTATGTATAAATGTAAACTTAATGGTGAACCCATATGGGGCACTTGGAAGAGCCAGCATTGTAAATCAAAACATCCATTGTGTGTGTCCCCAGGCGCCTCTACTGGCGTAGGAAATAAGGGCGTCCGGTGACATTTAATTTATTTTATGGAGTGGTTGAGCTGAAGGACCAGGAGGATTCTGGTCCTTGCAGTGCAGAACTCCTTACAAATAACAATCTACGCCAAAGTGTAGGGTAATAAGGCTTTATTTCCCCGGTCAACGCTTAGGTTCAATAAGACACAAAAGAAATTGAAGGTAATTCTTTCCTCTAACAAAAAGGTTCCACCGTTATATAAACAGTTAAGGGTTGTAGGCTTCACAATTAACTGCTTATCTGGGTTAAGGCTTCTTTCAAATCAATAAAAATTAACATCAGGAAACAAATGGTTATCAACTTCACCATATGCAGAGTTCTCTTTTCTCTATACATCTAGCAAGGCAATCAAGCTAGTTCTTGAACAGAAGTTACATTCCATTGGTTCACTCTGAGGAATGGGAACACTAGTTTCACAATCAACGTCCATTGATTCTGGGTCACTACCTTCTTCAATGCTATGACTGTCTTCAGTATCTGTTAACTCCTCACAGGGGTTCTTCTGTTTCTCATACAACCTCCTTAGCACACTATTAGGAAGTGCTTTTAAGAAGTTAGCTTTACTTCTTCTAACTTTCTGAGGCTTATCTATTTGCATAAGGTTTTCATCACTTAAACTTTCCCTTTTAATGAAAGGCTTTTCATACCTTGGCTTCTGTAGGCTGCCACACCCAGGACTCAGCTTGTGACGTAGCTTCTCAGACTGACAAGCTGTTCTGTGCACTGCTCTACAATCAGAGTTACCAGGAAAACCTGACGTGGGTTTCCACTCTCTGTGTTTCTTGGCAAAAGGATCACTCTAGAAGGAATCTCCTTTCCTTGTGCCTTTCTGGTTTAGCATAGGAGACTTACTTGGGCTAGGAGAGTTGTTTTCATCAGGCAAGCTGCTTCTTTGGTTTGCTTGGCTTTGAACTCCGTTCCAATACCTTTGGCCTCTCTGGACTTTATCCCTTTGAGTATACCTCTTTTGGATTCTGTCTCCTTGAGTTGGCTGCACATGGAAGCCTTCCTGTTCCAGGCTTCTCTCACTGCTCCGGCTGCTGGTCCTTCTGACCTCGCTCTTGCCACTTCCCCAGCATTTGCTCTTGCCTCTCTGGATCTTCCTCCTGCCTCTGCCTGCTCCTGTTCCTGTTCCTTCTCCTGTTCCCCTTCCTGTTCCTCTCCCACTGATCATCTGGTTTCCTTTATAAAGGGATTTCTGGTTTGCACGTTCTGAGTTTGAGGACAGCTGAAACTGCTTGTTACTAATGTGATCAATGCTAGAGCACGTTGCCTCAGGTACTGTGTAATTGTTCATGCACCCTCTGGCTGAGCTGCGCTGGAACTGCGCTCTCTGCCTTTTCTGAGTTCCATGAAAATCAGGAGTTTTTTTCAACACTGTTTCTTCTCTAGCTCCAGCCTCATGACATGTGACATTAAATAACGAGTATATGTAAAAAATATGTATAAAAACAGACCGCAAGGACAAAGTAACAAGCATAAAGCAGAAAAGGTGAATTTCAATACTGTAAACATAAAGGGTAAAGCATGTTAATTGTGATCCGAACTTGCCTCAGAAAAACAGGATGGCATCTTCAATAGTGTCTTTTTGCCAAAATAAACAAAGTGACGATGTGCTTCTTCCTCTTCTTTTATCCAAGCTCGGTTTCGTGCCAAAGGGAGAAGGTCAAAGGTAAGCTTGTCAAATCCCTTAGTTTTAAGAAAACTTTTATTTTTCAAAAAGGAAGCAAGTAATAATTGTCTAACAGGGGATGATATTAATTGCTGCATCGAGTGCCGATGGAATGGATCAGACGACTTTCATCTGTATAACCTCACAGGAGTCCAAACATTAATGTACAATGCTGAATAAACATACTGGCTGCACAGTGTGTTGTACTAGATTGTAGTACAGCAATAAGAGTGCAAAATGGTGAGTATTGACATAAAAAAGTACTTGAAAATATAAAACACAAGATTAAAAATGGAACATCAGAAAATTCAACACCAGATAAAAAGAACAAACTTTTTGTGTATTTGGATCTGATGATGTTAAGTAGGCCTGGAGGCTTATGACAGTGTAGCATCGAAGTGCACGCAATGAATAAAACCAGGAGTCAATTGCAGGTTCCAAGCCAATTTATTGTGCACAGGCTCAGACAGGAGAGTGTTCAAAAGTGACTGAGCAATGGAGTACAGGAGCAAATTCCTTATATACAATTTTTACAGTTTGATACAGGCAAACTTTCTATTGGTCCCAACGCCCCTTGCACCTGCCCAATCGGGGACCCTCTCTGGGCCTAGCTCCCTGTTCCCCCTTCTCAGGCTATTCTAATAAAGGCACAGTCTTAGACATATATACATATCTATTTCAAGGCCATTTCTAGCTCAGAGAATGCAAGAACATGGCTATCATCAGCATAGAGGACTTATACAAACTTTTCAAAAGCAGTTTAAGGCAGATTCTCAAACTCTGGTTTTCTTCAGCACTAATCTCAGGTGGGGGTTGGGATCCAGGCCTAGTTTACAGGTCATAGCCTACCACATTCCCCCCTTTGATTATTCTCAGCCCGAATAAAAGAGGGTGAGAATATAATCACATATCGAACGCTTTTCAAACTGAGGCTTCGTCTTGGGGTATAGCTTGATACTTCCACATGGCTAGTACCCATGCCGTTGTCTTACGTTCAACTGTACTGTCAATAATTGAGGTAAACATACATAAGCAAAATGGCAGAAAACATGGAAGGAGTAAACACATAGCTGCCATATTGTCAGCTATTTCTTCAACAACCTGACCTTGGTCATCAATCTGCAAACAACAGTTAGTTAGATTAAACTTCCCACACAGCTCACCCTCAGATGCTAACAAATAATCAAGTGCTAAGCGGTTCTGGTAAATAGCTGTACGCATTTGGGTACTTTGCTTGGCTAAAAGAGTTAGTGCTTTACTTGTTTCATTAGTTATTTATTTATTTATTTAACGGTATTTCTATACTGCCTTTTCCTACAATCAAGGCGGTGAAAGTGTATTAGATTAGGTTGAACTATGTACAGTGTGCGCTATGGTACAGCATGGGCTATAATACAATGTTCTGTACAATTAGGGCAAAAGATATAGCCTGTGTTATACAATTTCTTATCAGGGTTGGAAGGGGTGAGTACGTGGTTCTTGTTGATTAAGTGACATGTCCATAGTGTTCTATGAACAGTGTTGTCTTCAGCTGTTTGCAGAAGTCTTTGAGGTCCGTTGTCGATCTCAGTTCGTCTGGGAGGGAGTTCCAAATTGTTGGGGCGGCCAGGGAGAGTGCTCTCTCTGTGGTATCCTTTCGTGTTTTTCTGAAGTCACTCGGGGTGTTGACTCTGTTGGAGGTTCCTTTTCTTCTTGGGCGAGTGCTGGTGTCTGGATGAATGAGGTTGTGCAGGCTGTTGGCTGACATGTGGTGTTTGATTTTGAATATGTTTATTATTGTTTTGTATTTGATGCGTGAGCTGATTGGGAGCCAGTGTAGGTCTTTGAGAACCGGAGTAATGTGTTCATGTCTTGTTGAGCCAGATATTTATTTTATTTATTTATTTAAAGTATTTCTAAACCGCCTTATCTTAATAATCAAGGTGGTATCACAGCAAACAATCAGGTCAAGTGAGTGGGTTTTACATGCAGTGGGGGGAAATTGAGTGTGTGTTGTGTTGTGTGCTAGATTGGTGTGAGCTATTTACAGAGTGGGCTATATACAGTGGTGCAAAAACAAGTTCCATGCATACATTGGTTAGGTGGGATCATGTGCTGTTGTTCATTCTCTGAAGTTATGTGATGTGTCCATAGTGTTCTATGAACAGTATGGTTTTCAGCTGTTTTCTGAAGTCTTTTAGGTCTGTAGTGGCCCTCAAGTCATCCGGGAGTTTGTTCCATATTGTTGGAGCGGCCATTGAGAGTGCTCTGTCTGTTGTGTCCTTGCGTGTGTTTGTATTCACTTGGGGTGCTGACTCTGTTGTGGGTTTGTTTTCTTCTGGGACGCGTACTGGTGTCTGATTGTATGAGGGTGTGTAGGCTGTTGGCTGATGTATGGTGTTTTATCTTGAATATGTTTATGATAGTTTTGTATTGGATGCGTGCACCGATTGGAAGCCAGTGTAAGTCCTTTAAGGTGGGTGTGATGTGCTCCTGTCTTGCAGTTCCTGATATGATTCGTGCAGCAGTGTTTTGTGCTAGTTGTAGAGGTTTGAGGGCTTGTTTCGGTAGGCCAAGGTATATCGGATTGCAGAAGTCCAGTAGTGGGGTTATCAGTGCTTGACAGACGGTACGGAAGTATTCCGGGGCAAGGAGCGGCTTTAGTCTCCTGATGATTCGCATCTTGTAGTAGGCTTTTTGGATTGTTTTGTCTATGTGTGGATTGAGATTGAGTTTATTGTCCAGAGTAACTCCGAGGTATCTCACTTCTGATCTTATTGGTATAGTGGTGCTTTGTATCTTTAAATTTGGTGGGTGTATGAAGCTTTGGTTCCGGGTGATGATTAGGGCTTCGGTCTTGTTGTAGTTTATTGCTAGGTTGTTGTTTTGACATCAATTCTCCATTTGGGTGAGGCAGTCTGTTATCTGAGAGAAGTCCGGGTTGTTGATTGATATCGGGGTGTATATCATTATGTCGTCTGCATATATTGTGTATTGAATGTTGTTCTTTTTCATGATGTTGCAAATTGGTTGTATGTAGATGTTAAATAGGAGTGCCGAGAGTGCGGATCCTTGAGGTACTCCCTGTCGGACGTTTATGGGTCGAGAGGTGTTGTGTCCCGACTTGACCTGTAGCTGTCTTTCGGTTAGCTACGAGTGGAACCACTTCAATGTGATACCGTGTATACCAGTGTTCTTTAGTCTTTCCAGGAGGGTGTTGTGGTCCACTGTGTCGAAGGCTGAGGAGATGTCGATGAAGATCATTATGATTCCATTCTTGGTGTTGTCGATTATTCTTAGGATGCTGTCGAAGAGGTAGATCAGTAGCGTTTCGACTCCATGGTTGGGACGAAATCCGTGTTGGTTGTCATCGAGTGTTTCCTGTTTGTCGATGTGTTCCTGAAGTTGTAGTTGGACCGTTTTTTTCGATTATTTTTGCAAGGAAGGGTATGCTGGAGATTGGTCGATATGCTGCTGGATCTTTTTGTCGAGATTTGTTTTCTTCATGATTGGTCTTACTGAAGCAAGCTTTAGTTGCTTTGGCATGAGTCCTTGAGTGAGTGAGTTGTGTATTATTTTATGTATGGTGGGGATGAAGCAGGATTTGGTGGCTTTGAGCCATGACACTGGGCACGGGTCTGTAGGGGCAGTGCTTGTATTGATTGTAGAGATGATGTGAGATATCTGTTCAGTTGAGGGTGAGTAGAATGTGCCCCATGTTTTGGGGTGTACGTCCGACCTGTTGGTCCCACTGGTTGTTGTTCGCTCTGTGGAGTGAAATTTTTCTTTGATGTGATCGGCGAAATCCTGTGGGTCAACTTGTACTTCGCCTTCTGTTGTTTGTTCTTTTGTGAGGATCTTTACTATTTCGAAGATCTCTCTGGGTTTGTTGATAGAAGTATTTATCATGTTTGTGTGGAATTCCTTCTTTGATTGGTTGATGTGTTCATTGTATTGTTTTTGCTTTGTTAGGTAGAGATGCTGGTCGGCGGTTGCTTTGTTTTTTCTCCATCTCTCTGTTCAATCTTCCTGAGCTCTCTCTTTTCCTTCCGTATTTTTGCTGAGTACCATGGCTTGTTTTGTCTCTTGTTGTGGTGTTGTTTCTTGAACCCGCCACCAGATGGTTTGGCGGCGTTAGCTAGAATGCTGTTCCAGCTGGAGACTTGTTCCTCTAGGTCGTCTGTGGTAACGTTCAAGTGTTGTATTGTGTCCTGTATGAATTCGTCCCTGTCGAAATGCTTGAATCGTCTTGGTGTGTGTGAGATGTTAGCTCTTTCATTCGTCTGGTCCTCTTGATATCGTAGCTTGGTCTCGATTAAGTAATGGTCAGACCATGGCACTGGGGTAATGGTGGGTGGAGAAATTAGGTCTCTTGATGTTAGGTAGTTAGATGCAAAGATGAGGTCTGGGGATGATCCATGTCTGTGTGTTGGTGCATTGATTATCTGTGTGAATTGTAGTGAGGTCATTGCTTGAACGAAGGCCTCTGTGTCTTTGGCATTGGTGGACTTGAGGTTGAAGTCTCCAATCATTAGCGCTGGTTTGTTGTTTGTTGTTATGGCACAGGCTTCTTCGAGAGTGAGGGCTAGTTCATCGGGTGGAGCTCTGGGTGCTCTGTATGTTAGGCAGATTGCAATGTTCTTGTTTTTGATGCTAATTGTGTTACATTGCTGTGTATCGGTGAAGTTCTGTGTCTTGAACTTTAGCTTTGTTTTCGCTATTATCAGGACTCCTCCTCCACGCTTGTGTGTGTGTGTGGGCAGTTGTACGCTGAGTAGTTGTCCGGTACTAGTTGGTTGAGTAGTACGTTGTCGGTAGGGTTGAGCCATGTCTCTGTGATGCATATTATGTCGGGCTGTCGCTCTTCTATGTGGTCTGCAATAGTGTGTATCTTGTTGCAGACGGATCTGGCATTTATGAGCTCAATCGTTGTTGTTTTCGTTGCTGAGGTTGCTGTTCCATGAGTTTCCTTTGTGCTTGCGTGGGAGTTTGATTTGTGTCTGTTTGGTCGCTTTGCCTGGTAAGCCCTGAGTGTCTCTTTGTGTGTGTGCTGTGGTTCTGAATATGGTAATGCAGTTGGTGGATGCCATATTGTGTTTGCTTGTGGGTAGTGTAGGTGTGTGGTTGGTGGGAGGAGTTGTGTGACTAGTAGGTAGAGTGGTAGGAAGTATGTGGCGTGCATGTTTTCCTTTGTTATGTTCTGTTAGGGTGAAGCCTATTTTCTTGAGACTTCGTCTGTTGTCTGTTTGGGGAGAGTTGGACTTGGTGCATGAGCTTGTTCCGTGGCGGGAGAACCGGATCTGCGTGGGGTGCTTTGGTGCTGGAGCCTGTCCCGTGGAGGGAGCCTGTCCCGTGAATGGATAGCCGGATCTGCGTAGGGTGCCTTGGTGCGGGAGCCTGTCCCGTGGAGGGAGCCTGTCCCGTGAATGGATAGCCGGATCTGCGTGGGGTGCTTTGGTGCGGGAGCCTGTCCCGTGGAGGGAGCCTGTCCCGTGAATGGATAGCCGGATCTGCGTGGGGTGCTTTGGTGCTGGAGCCTGTCCCGTGGAGGGAGCCTGTCCCGTGAATGGATAGCCGGATCTGCGTAGGGTGCCTTGGTGCGGGAGCCTGTCCCGTGGAGGGAGCCTGTCCCGTGAATGGATAGCCGGATCTGCGTGGGGTGCTTTGGTGCGGGAGCCTGTCCCGTGGAGGGAGCCTGTCCCGTGAATGGATAGCCGGATCTGCGTGGGGTGCTTTGGTGCGGGAGCCTGTCCCGTGGAGGGAGCCTGTCCCGTGAATGGATAGCCGGATCTGCGTAGGGTGCCTTGGTGCGGGAGCCTGTCCCGTGAATGGATAGCCGGATCTGCGTAGGGTGCCTTGGTGCGGGAGCCTGTCCCGTGGAGGGAGCCTGTCCCGTGGATGGAGAGCCGGATCTGCGAAGGGTGCCTTGTTGCGGGAGCCTGACCCGTGGAGGTAGAGCTGTGACTGCTAAGGCGTGTGTGGTGGAAGTGGGAGTTTTGTAGGTGTGGAGTGTGTGAGGTTTTTTGCGAATTTTACTTGTGGTTCTGACGTCCTTCGTCTCGGTCTGCTCCTCGTTTGATTTTGCGGTGATGTTGTCGGCGCTGCTGTGTCTGTTGTTGCTCCCTTCTGATCGCCTTCGTGCCGCGCCTAACGGCCACACCAAAGGGCCCTCTGGCGAGGCCCTCAGGCGCGGGCGCGCCCTGCAGGGGCGCTGCTTTTATCCTGCTCGCCGGCGGCTCCCACTGCCCGATTGGGCAGGAGCTGGAAGCGGCTCCCACTGCCCGATTGGGCAGGAGCAGAGGAGGGGCGGTGTGTGGTCCCGGCAGCGGCGCTCCTGGTGCAGGGGCGCCGCTTTTATCCTGCTCGCCGGCGGCTCCCACTGCCCGATTGGGCAGGAGCTGGAAGCGGCTCCCACTGCCCGATTGGGCAGGAGCAGAGGAGGGGCGGTGTGTGGTCCCGGCAGCGGCGCTCCTGGTGCAGGGGCGCCGCTTTTATCCTGCTCGCCGGCGGCTCCCACTGCCCGATTGGGCAGGAGCTGGAAGCGGCTCCCACTGCCCGATTGGGCAGGAGCAGAGGAGGGGCGGTGTGTGGTCCCGGCAGCGGCGCTCCTGGTGCAGGGGCGCCGCTTTTATCCTGCTCGCCGGCGGCTCCCACTGCCCGATTGGGCAGGAGCTGGAAGCGGCTCCCACTGCCCGATTGGGCAGGAGCAGAGGAGGGGCGGTGTGTGGTCCCGGCAGCGGCGCTCCTGGTGCAGGGGCGCCGCTTTTATCCTGCTCGCCAGCGGCTCCCACTGCCCGATTGGGCAGGAGCTGGAAGCGGCTCCCACAATATATATATAATGCGGGCTGCAGTGTTTTGGGCTAGCTGAAGAGGTTAGAGTTTGTTTTGCTAGGCCAAGGTAGATGGGGTTGCAGAAGTCCAGTAATGGAGTGATGAGTGCTTGGCATATGGTACGGAAGTGTTCTGTGGCGAGGAGGGGTTTAAGTCTTCTGATGATTCTCATTCTGTGGTATGCATTCTTGATTGTTTTGTTTACGTGTGTCTTGAGATTCAGTTCTTTGTCCAGGGTTACTCCAAGGTATTTTACTTCTGATTTCTCTGATGTCCGGTGGGTGGATGAAGTCTGTGTTGCGAGTGATTATTAGTTCCTCAGTCTTGCTGTAGTTGATTGAGAGGTTGTTGTCTTGTCATTTGTGTTAGGCAGTCGGTTATTTTAGAGTAGTCTGGGTTGTCAGTTGAGATAGGCGTGTATATCATAATATCGTCTGCATAGATGGTGTATTGAATGTTGTTCGCTTTCAGGATGTCGCATATTGGCTGGATGTATATGTTGAACAGAAGTGCCGAGAGGGCGGACCCTTGAGGCACTCCTTGGAGAACTTTTATGGGTTGAGAGGTGTTGTGGCCTACCTTGACCTGTATCTGCCTGTCGGTGAGGTAGGATTGGAACCATTTTAATGTGGTACCATGAAGTCCAATTTTCTTTAGTCTTTCCAGGAGAGTTAGGTGATCAACTGTGTCGAAGGCAGAAGAGATGTCTACGAAGATCATTAGGATACCTTTTTTGTTGTTGTCTATGACTCGGAGGATGTTATCTAAGAGGTAGATCAGCAGTGTTTCGACTCCGTGCTGGGGACGAAAGCCGTGTTGGTTGTCATCTAGAGGAGCATGTGTGTCGATATGTTCCTGTAGTTGTTGTTGTTGTACTGATTTTTCTATGATTTTTGCTAGAAAGGGTATGCTGGATATTGGTCGGTATGCGGCTGGGTTGCTTTTTTCGAGAGTTGTTTTCTTTGGCATTGGTCGTACTGTAGCTTGTTTTAGTTGAGCTGGCATGAGTCCTTGGGAGAGTGAGTTGAGCACCATGTTGTGTATGATGTGGATGAAGCTTGATTTGGTGGCTTTGATCCATGATACTGGGCAAGGGTCCGTAGGAGCGGTGCTTGTTCTGATTGCTGAGATAATGTGGGAGAGCTGTTCTGTTGAGGGAGGGCAGAATGTGTCCCAGGTCATAGGGTGTGAGTCAGGCTGGGTTGAAGAGCTGGGCGTAATTGGTTCTGTGGAGTGAAATTTTTCCTTGATGTGATCAGCAAATTTTTGCGGGTCTATTTGTACTTCTTCCTCTGTCTTCTGTTCCTTTGTGAGGATTTTCACTATTTCGAATAGCTCTCTGGGTTTGTTTATGGAGGTGTTTATCATGTTTGTATGGTATTCTTTCTTGGATTGGTTGATGTGTTCAGTGTATTGTTTTTGGTTTGTTAGGTATATCTGCTGGTTTTCAGGTGTCTTGAATTTTCTCCATCTCCGTTCAATCTTTCTGAGTTCTCTTTTTTCTTGACGTATGGTTGTGGAGTACCAGGGCTTGTGTTGTCTCTTGTTGTGACTGTGTTTCTTTGGTCTGGTAGCTGTTGCTTTAGCGGCGTTGGATAGTGTGTTGTTCCAGTTGGTTATTTGAGTCTCTAGGTTGTCTGTTTCTGTAGTCAGTTGTTTTATCGTGTCTAGTAGGAAGGCGTCTCTGTCGAAGTTCTTGAATCGCCTTTGTGTGGGTGAGTTGTCGGATTGTTCGTTGAGATTGCCTTTTTGTAGTTGCAGTTTTATCTTGATTATGTAGTGGTCTGACCAAGGAACTGGGGTGATGGAAGGTGTTGAAATTAGACCTCTTGAAGTTAGGGAGCTGGTTGCGAAGATGAGGTCTGGCATAGAGCCGTGTCTGTGTGTTGGGGCGTTGATGATTTGGGTGAATTGAAGTGAGGTCATTGCTTGGAGGAAGGCTTCTGCATCTTTGTTGTTGGTGGACTTGAGGTTGAAGTCACCTAGCAGTAGCGTGGGTTTGTTAGTTGCGGTGATGGCACATACTGTTTCAAGCATAGATGCTAGTTCATCAGGTGGGGCTCGGGGTGCTCTGTAGGTTAGGCAGAGTGCCATGTGTTTATTCACTATGCTGAGTGTGTTGCCTTGTGGTGTGTCGGTGGAGCTCTGCGTTTTGAACTTTAGGTTTTTCTTTGCAATTATCAGTACCCCTCCTCCGCGTTTGTGGGTGCGTGGGCAGCTGTATGCTGTGTACCAATTGTGTCTGGTACCAATTGATTGAGTAGAACAGTGTCGGTGGAATTGAGCCAAGTTTCTGTAATGCAAAGTATATCTGGTTGGTGGTCTTCTATGTGGTCTGCTATTGTGTGTATCTTGTTGCATATGGATCTTGCATTTATGAGCTCTATGGTTGTGTGCTCTGTGGGCTTTGTTGTATTGTGTGCATCCGTTGAATGTAGTGTGTGGGGGTGTGATTTGTGTGTGTTTTTTCTTCTTGTCGTTGATGTGCTGTGTGTGGCAGAGTGATTGCATTGTGGTTCTATGTATGACCAGATGGTAGGTGGATGCCATGGAGAGTTATAGTGTGGGTAGTGGAGGTGAGAGTTTGGTGGTAGGAAATGTGTGAGGAGGAGGCTGAATGGTAGAAGCAATGTGATGATCATGTTTGTTTGCTGTGGTGTTCTGTGGGAGGTCTACTTGTGGTTTCAGACGTCTTTGCCTCGGTCTGCCCATTGTTGTGTTCTGCTGTGAAGCTGTCTGTGGTGCTGTTACCCTCTGCTCGCCTTTGTGCCAGGCCCGGGCACGCCCTGCAGGGACGCCGCTTTTATCTGCTGCCTGCTCGGGCTCCCACTGCCCCGATTGGGCAGGAGCTGAAGAGAGGCTCCCACTGCCCCGATTGGGCAGGAGCTGAAGGAATGGAGGTGGAGTGTCCGGGCCGCGGCATTCCTGCAGGCAGGGACGCCGCTTTTATCTGCTGCCTGCTCGGGCTCCCACTGCCCCGATTGGGCAGGAGCTGAAGAGAGGCTCCCACTGCCCCGATTGGGCAGGAGCTGATGTTATAATTTATACAACAGCTTGTAAGCATATAATGCGATTTAGCATATAAACAGGAGTGCGGTATCCCCAGGTCCCATCTTGTGTCCAAGTAGCTGGCCCATAATAGGCAATAATTCTCTCAGGTGGCCACTCATCACCATCCCACTTATCCCATTGACCTATCTTCAAAGTGCTGAGCTTCTGTCGAACATTGTAGATGGGGAAACCTAGCTGCTCCCTTTGAGAGATGGGAATAAGGAAGAAAGAAGGTCGTATCGTTCCCAAGACGCATGTCCCTCCCCAGTTATTAGAGAGTCGAGCATATGCTCGAGAGCCACAAATCCAGTAAAACCCAGGAGGGGCTTCCCAAGTACTGGAGGAGTTGAGGTCAGTCCATAGCTTAGCAAGATGAGGGAAAGCGATTAAAGGGTTGGAGGGTTCAGTAGCATTAACACCTGACCACCAGGATGTTCTCTTTGTGGTGGCATTATAAATCCGTTGGCTTAGACAGACCAGTTGTCCCACCTGTATGGTGAACTGTGGTCCCGTGCAGCCAAAACAGAGATGGCCGACAATGGTGTTGGCCAATACCCATTCACTAGCGGTTTTATTCAAAGCAGTCTGGTTATATGGGTTGAAGTAGTTCAATTCTCTGACCTCCCAGGGCCATTGGTCTCCCATCTTAGTTCCCCCACAAAAGAAACAATTAGAAATGTGGAGACTAGAAGCTACAGCTCCCGCTAGTTCAATGAATAGATTCTGCGTAGTCTGGGGAAGCTCTATCTCTGTCTGCATGGCTTCGTAGAATGTATGGTGTATTTGATAAGGTGAGGAAATGCGGGTCTTGGTGTTAAGCTGTATGTATACATAGGTTCCAGGGTCTATTCCCCTACCCGCTATTCGCAAACCAAATCTATATCCTTGCCTCCACTGGCTAGGGTCAAGCACAAGGAGCTTTAAGGGGTTACAATTACCTTTTGGACACTTAAGGGGTTCCAACAAGGGTAGTCTCTCTAAATTAGCTCTGCGATGATCCCCATCTTGCCCCTGAGGCCCGTCAGACCAGGTGGCATAATATACACACTCCCACTTGGGGCAAAAGTAGGCGTCTTCTGATGCTTTGACATAACTAGTCGAGGTATGTGTCCTGGTGCATTTTCCCCACTAGTAGGCTCCTTCGGGCCACATGTATTTATCATCATAGTAATAACTTCGCTCTTGGTCAACAGAACCACAGCTATAGTAGCCATTTCTGTTGATGGCATCGCAAGCATGAAAGTAAAGAGGGGCTGATTTTATGGGATCTGCATGCTGATGTGTGGCATTTAGGAGGGCTCCATCCTCGTTGTTCCATCGCAACTCTAGAACATGATATGAGGGGTTCTGTCAGGGGTTAAAACAAATTCTCACCTTCCCTCTAGTACAGATACTTAATTCCGTACCATTATATACACATCGGCTAATTACACCAGTACAGGTGTAGTAGGAGTGATAAAGTTTGGGTAATCTTTGTTCCGATTCGGGTAGTAGTTATACAAGCCGCACAGGGGGGTATGGCAAAAGTTATTCCGAGGGGCCCCAGGGCTACCACAAGTACAATATAAACACACAGATGCAACATGATTACAATAGTTCAATGAATTTGTCTAGAAATCGCAAAGTCTTTACTGGAGTTTTCTTTTTCCACAGCTTCCACCGTACGTAGACCTGTCAGCTTCCGGTTGGTGACAGGAGTAGGGTTGCAGATTTCTCAAGCTTCTGCCGTACGTAGGCCTGCCAGCTTCCGGTTGGTGGCAGGAGTAGGGCTGTAGAGTCTCACAGCAGTGGTTGTCATTGCAGCGTGAGTCGCAATGGTGATGCTGGATTGGTGGTTGAAGTCCAGGGACGAAGTTCAGTAGTCGTCGCTGGCTTTACCCGACTGTGATGGATCCAAGGTTCTAATTCCGCAACTTTGACTGCTGTAGGGGTCAACAATATGACGACATAGGGTCCTTTCCAGTGAGGTGCTAGCGATGTCTTTCTCCACTCCTTGATCCACACCGAAGCTCCAGGCTTATAGGGATGCAGTGGTTCGGTCAGGTTGATGGGCAGCTGATCTTGTACCCATGTATGGAGACTCTGCAAAACAGAACCTAGAGCCAATAGTTCTTGTCTGGTGATTTCGGACCCAATCTGACTCACATCCCCTTTTATCCCTTGGACAATGGGTGGGGGTCGCCCATACAAGACCTCAAAAGGGGAAACTCCTAATGACTTGGTGGGGGCTGAACGTATCCTCAGGAGGGCTATAGGGAGAGCCTGGGGCCACCTCAGGTGAGCTTCCTGACAGAGTTTGGACAGCTGGGACTTTAGGGTCCGATTCATTTGTTCTACTTTTCCTGAACTTTGGGGTCTGCAAGCTGTATGTAACTTCCACTGCACCTGTAGGGCCTGGGCCAACTGCTGGGTTTCCTGGGACACAAACGAGGGCCCAGTATCTGATCCTATAACTAATGGTATTCCAAACCGGGGAATGATCTCATGGAGCAGAATTTTGGTAACTTCCCTGGCTTTCTCAGTTCTGGTGGGGAAAGCCTCCACCCACCCAGAGAATGTACAAACCAAGACTAATAGGTAATGATATCCATTCGCTCGTGGCATTTCTGTAAAGTCCACCTGGATGTTTCCCGTGGGGGTGACTCCTACTGACTGAACTCTAGGGGGCAGATTAGGACCCTGCCGGGCATTGTTCTTTGAACAGGTTAAACATCTGCGGGCTACTGAGGCTGCCAGGGGTCCTAACAACGAGATACAAAAATGAGGTTTAAGAGCTTTTTCCATCACAGTTTTCCCATAATGTGTGGCTTGGTGGAAAGCTTGGACAAAGGCTGGACCTAATGTTTCAGGGATCACAATTGGACCGGGAGGAGGACCACCTGCTGGCGGCGGTAGCACTATCCATCCGGTCTCTGATAACACTCCCCCTTCCTTTTGACAATAATAGTCTAACTCTTTGGAAGTGTATCGGGGAGTCCATGCACTGAGGGGTACTGGAAATATGGCTGCCACGACCGAAGTACTAAAGGCAGGAACTTGCCCAGTGGTGGCTGCTTCTCGAGCCGAAGCGTCAGCAAATCTATTTCCTCGTGAAACTTCTCCTTCCCCTACCTGATGACCTCAGCAGTGCATTACTGCAATTTGTTTAGGGGCCCATACAGCATCTAGTAATGTTAATATCTCAGGGCCATACTTGATGGACTTGCCTCCCGAGGTTATTAACCCTTGCTCCTTATACAGGGCTCCATGCTCGTGCAATGTTGTGAAGGCATACTTAGAATCTGTGTACACATTTAAACGGAGCCCTGTCCCTATTATCGGTGCCCTGGTGAGGGCTATCAGTTCAGCTTTCTGTGCTGAAGTCCCCGGGGCCATGTCCAGGGTCACCACTGCATAACCAGCATTACCATGTCCAGGGTCACCACGGCATAACCAGCACATCGTCGTCCATTGATGACAAGGCTACTTCCATCCACGAAGAAAGTCCGTTCAGGGTCGTCTAATGGGACATCAGTTAGATCAGGGCAACTTGAGAATACAGTGTCCATAACTTCCAAGCAATCATGATCGGGTGGGCCTGGACCAATTGGCAACAGCGTAGCAGGGTTCAAAGCTTGACTGACAATCAACTGCAATCGGGGGTTTTCACATAACATGCTCTGGTACTTTAGCATCCGTGAATTCGTGAACCAGTAATTTCCTTTGTGTTCCATGAGGGTTAGAACAGAATGCGGTACCGTAATTTGGAGATCCTGACCCAGAGTGAGCTTGTCGGCCTCACCCGCCAGGAGGGCTGTAGCTGCAATGGCTCTCAGGCAAGGTGGCCACCCTTTTGCGACGGTATCCAGCTGCTTTGATAGGTAAGCCACAGGTCGCTGCCAAGATCCGAGGGATTGAGTCAATACTCCCAAAGCATGTCCACTTGACTCATGGACATAGAGGCGAAATGGTTTCTGTACATCTGGCAGGCCAAAGGCTGGTGATGACATCAAGGCTGCTTTCAACGATCGGAATGCTGTATCCTGTTCTGGGCCCCATTCCAGGGGAGATCGCTCCATTCCTTTGGTGGCCTGATACAATGGCTTTGCCAACAGCGCAAAATTGGGTATCCATATTCGACAATAGCCTGCAGCTCCCAGGAAGGCCCTCACCTGTTTTCTGGTGGTGGGGATAGGGATGCAGCACACTGCTTCCTTTCGCTCTGGTCCCAATCTCCGGATCTCTCGGGATAGATGGAATCCCAGATATTTTACATCAGTCTGGCACAACTGCGCCTTGGCTCATGAGACCTTGTATCTGGCTTCGTTCAGGAGGTGCAAGAGATCACCGGTAGCATGCACGCATTTGTTTTTGGAGTCGGTGGCTACTAGCAGGTCATCCACATACTGAAGAAGAACTCTCTTCCCTGGAGTCACAGGATAACTTGAAAGATCCTGATTGAGGGCAGCACTGAAGAGGGTGGGCGAGTTCTTGAATCCTTGGGGTAATCGAGTCCAGGTGAGTTGGCCTCGCCTTCCTGTGGTAGGGTCTTCCCATTCAAACGTGAACAGGAGTTGACTGGTTGGTGCTAAACGTATGCAGAAGAAGGCATCCTGCAAATCCAAGACGGTGAAGTGAGTAGCCTCGGCGGGGATCAGTCCCAGGAAAGTATAAGGGTTTGGTACTACTGGATGTATGGTTTCAACTGCATTATTTACTCATCTCAAGTCCTGCACTGGGCGGTAGTCACCTGTCCCAGGCTTCTTGACTGGGAGGAGGGGGGTATTCCAGGGCGATTGGCACTCTCTGAGAAGTCCGTACTTCAGTAATTTCATTAAATGACAGTGAATTCCTTCAATTGCCGGTCGCGGGAGAGGATATTGTCTCACGTGCACTGGTTCCACTCCTGGTTTGAGGGTGACAAGCACAGGGGCTATATTCTTTGCTAGGCCTGGAGGATTATCCTCCGCCCATACCTCGGGCGGAGCTGAGATCCTGATGGGTATACGGGGGCTGGCTGCTTTGGTCGGAGATGTACTATAGAACCGCCATTCTTCTTCCCGGGGGACAGTCAGCACCATCAGGCCAGCAGATTTTGAGTTGTTTATGTTTATGTTTATTTGAATTTGATATACCGCTCAGACCAAAAGGTATTAGAGCGGTTTACAATACTATATCATTTAAGGAAATAAGAAAGAACGCCATTATAAGATAGGACAGAGTAGAGGACAGAAACAGTCAAACAGATAAGAGAAGGAGAAGGACACGGAACAGCAAGTTACCCTGATATATAAGCAGGACATCAATATAGACTCCAGAAACAGACGCCACGGACCAACGCCTAAGGGCCATGCCAAAGGGGAGGAAGGGGGAACTCCTGCTCTCACCCCCGTCATTTCCATCTGCCCTCCTTCAACAAAGGATATCTGCGCCTGGAGCTTAGCAAGCATATCTTGGCCCAAAAGGGGAATTGGGCATTCGGGAATGTATAGGAACTGGTGCGTTATCTTCCGTCCCCCTAGTTCACAAGTGCGGTTCTGCAAGAAAGGCTTTGTGGCCCTAGCTCCAGTAGCTCCGACAATGGTGATGGATCGGGAAGACAGAGGGGCCACTGGTTTTGCTACTACTGAATGTTCGGCCCCCGTATCCACCATGTAGTCCATATATTGGTCCCCAATCTTCAAACTGACCATAGGCTCCTGGGGACCTAGAGGAAACTTGGAGCCCGGTCTGGCCTAGTCGTCATCCATGCTGTAGCCCTCTTCGGCTGCCACTCCCTGTTGGAACTGTGTGCGATTCATTTCTCCCCAATGCCGGAATCTTCCCCCTGCTCTCCGCATGCTCCCTCCTCCCCTCCAGGAGGCGGAGTCAAAGTTCGGGCATTCATTCCTCCAATGTCCTTCTTCTCTACAGTGGGCGCACTGATTTGCGCCCAATGGGGACCGACCATCTCCTCGGCCCCTTCCATGTCCTCGAGTCCTTCGGTTAGAGAAACTTCCTCCGCGTCGTTCAACTAAAGCTGCAGCAAGGAAATCAGCTTTCTTCTTCATTGTTCGTTCACTTTCCTTCTGACGTTCTTGATCATGATTCACAAACACTTTCTGAGCAACTTCCATTAACTGGCCCGCATTCATGCCCGCAAATCCTTCCAACTATTGCAGTTTCCGTTTTATGTCTCCCTGGGACTGACTCACAAAGGCTGCATTCACCATGCGCAAATTTTCCTGGGCTGCTGGATCATATGGGGTATAAAGTCTGTAAGCTTCAGATAAGCATTCATAAAAGGCTGCTGGGCTCTCATATGGATGCTGGATGACTTCCGCTACCTTTTTGATATTCATGGCCTTCTGGCCTCCTCTCTTCAGGCCTTGCAGTAGGGCCTGGCGGAACCGAGTCAGGGCCGTCGCCCCGTTTGCACTGTTTGGATCCCACTTGGGATCGTCATTTGGAAAATCCGCGGCGGCCGCTTGTCAGAGATCTAGGCCTGCTTCTTCCACGGAATTTTCCTCTAACCATCGGGTGGAGGTTTGCACGATCCATGCTCATTCTTCAGTAGTGAAGAGGGTAGACAGGAGCTGGCGGCAATCAGACCAGGTAGGCTGATGGGTCTGCATAATACTGAACATTAATTCTGTCAATTCTTGGGGCTTCTCAGTATAGGATGCATAATGCGTTTTCCAATTCAATAAATCTATGGTGGAGAAGGGCATATGAACGAGACTGGCCGGCACTACCACCACCTGGTCCTGTTCATTAAGGATAGGTAACCCTGGGACCTGTCGCAATGGCATGACGTGACCATCCCTCTGACTTGCCGTTGTACTTCTGAGGGCGTAATGTAGTCTGGCTTGTTGGAATTTGGCTCCCTGCTTTGGTTTTTGGCAATAAGTGACCCTCAACTAGCAAATGAATCCCTGCTTGCAGTGCCATCGGTGGACTGCGGGCCTTCCGGGGCACTCTGGACGGAGCCGGGGCTCGCGGGCAGGAGGGGGTGCGCCTCCTCCTGTTGCGGAGGTGGTTGGAGGACTTGGGATAGGTCAGCAGGAGGGTGTCCTCCTGCGCCAGGCTCTGACCGGGGTGGTGACGGAGCTGAGGGGACTGGCCTGTAGAGGAACTGGGACGAATGGGTCAGAATATCTGGAGATTCCGGGGCAGAATATACAGGCAACTTCTCTTCTCCAGACTTCCAGGCCCCCCTTGTGGTCGCTACCATTATCCTACACTGTTCCTCATGGCAACGCTTCATCCAGGAGGGCTTCTTCTCACAAATATTTAACCAGGAATCTATATAGGGGAACTGGTCAGGGTGTTCTCGACGTACAATCTGATGTACTCGGGATATGATTCTAATATCAAAAGTACCACTAGGGGGCCACGCGGTGACCAGCACCGACCACTCCCTGCCACAAAGTATTTCTAATCGGGACGGAGACATTTTTACTCCATAGTCGCCATCAAATCCCTTCTTAAAATTCTTGATCATACACTTTAACGGAGTTTGTGTGGACTCCGACCCTCCCATAATGACGTACACAACAACAGACAGTAGGGGCGGGTAGTCGGGCTGCAGGTAAGGGGTCCGTACAGCGCTAGAAACAAATAGGTAAACAAACACCGAACGCTTCCTCCTTTTCACGATCTGGGCGCGGTCGCCCGGCCAGGAACTGCGCTACTCAGGAGTCCGCACTCACTTGGCCTGTGTTTCAAGACCTCTCATTCACACACACAACCAAACTTGCTAGCAACGTTTTCCCAAATTCCCAGGTCTACCTTTCTAACCAACAGCAGCCAGTCTCGTGCATACTCATGCAAGACGTACTCGGACTGCTGATTAACCAAGGGCAGTAGTTTGGGCCTCGCGCATACTCATACAAGGCTTACTCAGACGTGCCCTGAGAGGTGATCAGGCTCTCGGTACCTTATTCCCATACCAATTCAGTCTCGCGCATACTCATGCAAGACATACCCAAAACTAACTGACTGAGGAGCAAAGAAATTTCTACTCACTGGATCCGGTACCCGATACAAAACCAGTTCATGGGTTGAATCCTGGACTCCCCTTGGGTTCGGAGGTGCTGGCCGGCTGGATCCAGTAATCCGCCGAGGCAAGGCGGAACCCTCTTGGATACAAGAGGACCGGTGGCGCCTGAGGTTTTCCCCGCGGTCGGATGGACACGGTTCCAACCGGGCCAAACATTGAGGCGGTAAAATGTGGTATATTCACTTGAATACCATTCACCACTCGCACATTCCTGGCCAACGCACCAAGAATATGTAGCAGCGAAGTGCACGCAATGAATAAAACCAGGAGTCAATTGCAGGTTCCAAGCCAATTTATTGTGCACAGGCTCAGACAGGAGAGTGTCCAAAAGTGACTGAGCAATGGAGTACAGGAGCAAATTCCTTATATACAATTTTTACAGTTTGATACAGGCAAACTTTCTATTGGTCCCAACGCCCCTTGCACCTCTCCAATCGGAGACCCTCTCTGGGCCTAGCTCCCTGTTCCCTCTTCTCAGGCTATTCTAACAAAGGCAGACATAGATACATTTCTACTTCAAGGCCATTTCTAGCTCAGAGAATGCAAGAACATGTCTATCATCAGCATAGAGGAATTATACAAACTTTTCAAAAGCAGTTTAAGGCAGATTCTCAAACTCTGGTTTTCTTCAGCACTAAGCTCAGGTGGGGGTTGGGATCCAGGCCTAGTTTACAGGCCATGGCCTACCACAATAGTAGCTTTATATGTGTAGTCAATCTCTATGAGGCTTAGTCCTCTAGGGAGTACAGTCTTGGCATACACTGATTCTTGTAAATAACTCCTCCATGCCCATGAGGTATTCTTTTTGTTTCTGTAAGGAATCCTGGATATCCTTATTTCTTGATGGCACTGTAATTGGGATGTCCCAAGCAACATTCAGCATATTGAAATCACCTATCAGTAGTGCTTCTCCTTTCATAGCAGTACTGAGAATATCTTCAATTTCATCTCTGTCCACTTCTGCATGTGAAGGAGATCTGTATATCACACTAATGCAAATGGATGCTCATTCCCTCTTCAACCCCCAGTGCCTGTTCCTTCCCTTGTAAGCCCTGCAATTCTGTAGTTTTTAATATTATTTTTTATTCCTACTCACTCTATCCCTCCTGAATATATTATGATGATGATTATTATTTTTTTTTTAGTGTAAACAAGTCTGCTGATTCCTGGCAACCCAGCAGCCTCTGGGTTTCTCAGTAATGTATCACTGGAAGTTAGGGTTGCCAACTTTTTCACCAAGAAAAACCTGACACCTGTGGCTCACCATGCTCCACCCATTCTCCGCCCCTAATCCCACCCCTGCCCCGCCCCCAGTCCCACCCATGCTGCACCCCAGCCCCACCCATAAAAATTACAGAGGATAAGTGTAGGCTAACTTTTTGAAAGAAAAGCTCAACACCTTCACTCCATGTCTCTTCTTTGCTACACCCCATTTGTCACACTCCTCCTTCCATACCCGCTGTAATTCACTGTATTAATATTGAATTCCAAATAGATTTTTGAATCTTTTTTTAAATTAATTTCTTACACACATACAACAGAAACACACTGCCATGCTTTGACAGAGAAAGTACAATGTATGTACTATTTGAATTCGGTGAACCACATAATCAACAATGTATCATCAAATAGGTAGCAAGGGGTGATCATATCTGATGATCCAAAGGTAGTGAAGTCTGATAGGGCAGGCTTGAGTAGAAGAAAAGAGCTCACAATTTCTCCATACAGGCAATCTGTGAGGCCTCTCAGAGAATACTTTATTTGTTTCTGGAGGCCATATCTGATAGGCTATCAAAATGGTGCAAGGTGAACACACATACGATATTACTTAAATATGTATTCTCTAGACCAGAGAATAGACATTCAAATGCCTCCAAGGCAAACATAATCTACAAGATTCATACCTTTTTCAGTAGAAACAATGCTGTAATAGTACAAGAGGTGAAGAAGTGCCTGTTGTTGTTAAATGCCGTTGAGTCGGAGTCGACTCATGGCGACCCTCTGGATAGCTATCCTAAATTGTGTTTGGTCTTCAGTCAGGCAGCTCATTGTTGACAGACTGGTACCCGTAGCTGCTGTTATTGTATCGATCCATCTCATTGCTGGCCTTCCTCTTTTGCGTTGACCTTCTATCTTGTCAAGCATGATGTCTTTCTCTAATGATCTCTCTCTTCGCATGATGTGTCCAAAGTATGAAAGTCGAAGTCTTGTCATCTGAGCTTCTAAAGAAAGCTTAGGTTTGATCTCCTCTAGTACCGACTGGTTTGTTCTTCGGGCAGTCCATGGTATACACAGTATTCGCCGCCAGCACCATAATTCAAAGGCATCAATTTTCTTCCTGTCTGTCTTTTTCACTGTCCAGCTTTCACATCCATATGATGTTTTTGAAAATACCATGGCTTGAACAAGTCGAATCTTTGTATGGAGAGAGACATCTCTGCTCTTGAGAATCTTATCTAGGTCTTTCATAGCCATTCTGCCAAGAGCAATGCGTCGTCTGATTTTTTGACTGCTTGTTACTTCTTTATTGATAGTTGATCCAAGTAGGTTAAAGTTGTTCACAATTTCAATTTCTTCTCCTTCAACGAAGAACCTGTTGATTATGCCAGTTGTCATGATCTTTGTCTTCTTTACATTAAGGTGCAAGCCCATTTTGAGACTATGTTCTTTGACTGTGAGAAGCAAATGTTTCAGATCATCTTCACTTTCAGCCAGTAATGTAGTATCATCAGCATAGCGAAGGCTGTTGGTGAGTCTTCCACCAATCTTCACACCTCTGTTGTCTTCATACAATCCTGCTTCTCTGATGATTTGTTCTGCATATAAATTAAACAGGTAGGGGGAAAGTATGCAGCCTTGTCTTACACCTTTGCTTATTTTAAACCATTCTGTTTCTCCTTGTTCCGTTCGAACTGTTGCTTCTTGATCAATGTACAGATTGCGCAAGAGAACGATCATGTGTTCTGGTATACCCATGCTTCTTAATGTAGCCCAGAGTTTCTCATGGTTTACACAGTCAAAAGCCTTGCTATAGTCGATAAAGCACAAATAGATATCCTTTTGGTATTCTTTAGTCTTTTCAAGGATCCATCTCACATCCGCAATGATGTCTCTCGCTCCTCGCCCTTTCCTGAGACCTGCTTGCACTTCAGGTAGTTCTTGTTCCAGGTATGGTTGTAATCTATTTTGAATAATCTTCAGTAGAATCTTGCTGGTATGTGGGATCAGAGCGATTGTGCGATAATTTCCACAGTCAGTTGGATCACCTTTCTTTAGTATTGGTATAAACACAGATCTTTTCCAGTCAGTTGGCCATGATGTTGTCTTCCATATTTCTTGGCAGAGCCTTGAAAGTATGGTAACAGCTGCATCAGATTGCTGCAATACTTCTATGGGAATGCTATCAATGCCTGGTGCTTTGTTCTTTGATAAGGCTTTCAATGCTGCTTCAACTTCTTCTTTCATCACCAATGGTTCCCGATCATAAGGTACAGTTTGAAACGGCTGTTGGTCCACTTGATCTTTATCATATAAAAACTCTGTATATTCCTTCCACCTTTTCTTGATATTCTCAGCATCATTCAACATAGAACCTTGAGCATCTTGTAACATTCCAATTCGAGGCTGGAACTTTTTCTTTAACTCTCGTAGCTTTAGGAAAGCCGATCTTTTTCTTCCTGTAATAGTTTCTGCTTCTATTTCCTTGCAAGTGTCATTGTAGAACTTTTCCTTGTCCTGTCTTGCTGCACGTTGGTAATCTCTGAGTTCTGCGATGGTCTTTCTTTCTCCTCTGGCTTTAGCTTCTCTGTGTTTCTGGGCAATTTTCAGAGTTTCTTCCGTCATCCATTTTGGCCGTTTTTGCTTTTTCACCTTTTGTAAAGACTTCTCGCTTTCTTCCAACACAACCTTCTTGATGTCATTCCATAACTCTTCCGGAGCTCTGTCATTTGTATCTAAAGCAGCAAATCGATTTTGCAGGCAGTCTTTAAATTCCAGTGATATATTCTCAAGGTCATATTTTGCTGCATTCATGAGTGGTTTGCTCTTTTTCAACTTTAGCTTGAGTTTGCATACTAGTAGTTGATGATCTGTACCACAGTCAGTTCCAGGTTTTGTCTTTGTTGATGTTACATAGCTTTTCCATCGTTGACTTCCACAGATGTAGTCAATTTGATTTTTATACAATCCATTGGGTGAAGTCCATGTGTACAGTCGCCGCTTGTGTTGCTGGAAGAAGGTGTTTGAGATGAATAGATCGTTGGTCTTGCAGAATTCTATCAGTCTTTCTCCAGCTTCATTTCTGTTGTCAAGTCCATATTTTCCAACTACTTTGCCTTCTTCTTTGTTGCCAACTTTTGCGTTCCAGTCACCCATGACTATCAGGATATCCTGTTTGCATGTTCTGTCAATTTTAGCTTGTACTTGTTCATAGAACTCTTCAATTTCATTCTCTTCTGCAGCTGTTGTTGGGGCATATACTTGAATTATAGTGGTGTTGATAGGCAATCCTCGTAGACGAATAGAGATTAAGCGTTCGCTGACTGCATTGTATTTCATTACAGTTCTTGCAAGTTTCTTCTTTATTATAAATGCAACACCATTTCTTCTTTGTCTTTCATTTCCAGCATAGTAGACCATGTGATCATCTGATGCAAAGTGCCCGATGCCAGTCCATTTCAGTTCGCTGACACCCAACAGATCAAGTTGTACACGTTCCATTTCATTCTTGACCACCTCCAACTTCCCTTGGTTCATGCTTCGTACGTTCCATGTTCCAATGTGTAAGACATCTTTACAGCTTCTGACTCTCATTTCATGCACAGCTACATCAGCAGTCAGACTTCCCGAGGGCTTTGATCCAACCACATCATAAATGCTGGCTTTACTCTGAAAAGTCTTCAGCTCTTCCCCAGTAGCTAGATGAGTGCCTTCCGACCTGGGGGTCTCATCTTCCAGCACCATAGCACAATTTGTTTTGTTTTAACTATCCATTGGGTTTTCATGGCAAGATACAGAAGTAGATTGCCGGGCCTTTCTTCCGTGCAGTTTAAGTTTGGTGGTGTTGCCGTTGTCACAAAAATGTGATCCTCCGCCATCAATACTATCCCATTCTGCTGCTGCCCAGATGGGTGGTTTGTCTTAGTCTGGCACCTCAGCTGAGACCTGTCCATCTTGGGAGACCCTGTCAGTAGTTAAACTACCGATAGTTTAGCTCTCAGCATCACTGATGCACGCAAGCCCTCACAGCACGACAAGCTGCAAACCAAATGAGAGGAAGAAGTGCCTATAAAGTCACAAATCAATTGTGAACCAGGAATGAAAACGGATAGGCTAGATGGCCCTTATCTGCTGAGATGTTTTTCTTTGTAGATATTTCAAAACCAGGTGTAGTGCTGTGTGCATTAAATGTTCCTTGGTTCCCCTCTATAGGAAAGTGTTCTAGTTATCATTAAAGGTTCCAACAATTCTTTATAAAGAAAACAATAGAGATTTTCTAGGTGGATTATTTGGATTTCACCTCTATTATCAATGCCGTTCTGATGGTTTTCACCTTCACTTTCTTCGCATCCTGCTTTATGTCAGTCAGAATGGGATTGTCCAGGTGATCGGAATATCTTCATTTGCCATTATTCTGTTGAGTCTTGATCCCAGTAGGCCCTGGGAACATCAGGTTTAGCCTCCAGCAGCACTGGCATTTGTATAGGTGGCAACCTCCTTGCTCTGTAGCTCAGTAGGGCTAAGGACAGTCACAGGGCTTTGGGTTGGTGTCAGAATCTATGCTTGGTAAGCATAAAGCTTTCCCTTTCTCCAAAATATCAAAAAGTATAATATTTGGAAACCTTTCCCTCTAGCAATGAGAAAATTTGATGTAAAAGAAAGGGAAAACCCCATAACATTCTATTCACTTGAATGAATACTTAGTGGTTGATCTAGCTGCACGAAGGAGAGCTTTATTCATTTTGATGCTTTCGAAGAACTGTAAACATGACAAGTTTATGTTATGCCGAATACACAATTCAGCTTTTATAGTATCAATACCTAATCTGTTGTGTTCATCAGTCCAGAGATTATTCATGACACTGAACACTCTTTCCACATAGGCATTGCTGCATGGAACTGCAGACACATGTTGCACAATCCTCTTCAAATTTGGCGCATCTATGTTTTGTAGAAATGTGCTCCATTTATTAGCACTTGTTAGTTGTTCTTGGCTTTCATTTAAAGCTGGAGCTGCTGTGCTTAAAAGCAATAGCTCACTATATAAATTATCCATGTGGAGTTGTTCTTCAATGCCAAATACTTCACTTTAACTGTACAGATCTTCAATGGAGGGTAAGTCTTTCTCAAGTGAAAGGCAGGCAGACTTATCAAAATCAAACCATTTTTTAAGGTATGCCAAAGCCCTTGAATAAACTTCTAAAGCTTCGGTTCTAAATTTTTCAGACTGCTCTTTTTCGAGGTGACGCATTGCTTGTCCAGCCTTGAAGCCAAAGAATTCATCTTTGTGCCTATTCTCCAGCTCAATCCTTAATCTATCCAGAATGTTAAAAACATCAGTGGCTTGAATATTGCTCTTTTCTAAAGCCAGTATGGCCATTTGGAATACTGACAGACGTGAGTGGTAAAAGAATATATAATGGAGTGGAGGAGTGGCCTAGTGGTTGGGGCAAGGTACTTCAGGCCAGAAGGTTGGGGGTTCAAATCCCAGTACAGGACAGCAACCTTGGGCCGGAAGGACTGGGGTTTCTAGTCCCACAGGTGCTCCTTGTGGTCTTGGGCAAGCCACTTAACCCTCCATAGCCCATGTTCCCTGTAAAATAGTTATCTCCAAGTTATAATGCCCTGTTCAATGTAATTTCAGTTTGTTCAATGTAAACCGCACTGATGCAGAATAGCGCGGTATATAAGAGAATGTAATAAATAAATAAATAACATTCTGCCATCGTTGGGGTTTTACTTATTCCATCTTCTTGGTCTGATATGAATGACCAAATTATTGTATCACTATCTTCAGGACCTGTTTGCAGGAAATAGACTTTTATAGCATCCCAGTTCAGTAAAAGCCGATCAACTGCTGCAAATAAACTGAGCCATCTTATAGGGATGTGATGCAAGATTTGGTGGAAGTCTTCTTGTACAAAATCAAAACATTCCTTTAAGACCATTAGCCTCTTTGCACTTGTAGAAAAGTGGTTAAAGACCTTGATGACTAATGTCTCTACATCATAGCTAATTTTCTTTAAGCTGTATTTTGCAGTGTTGTGCAAGATGTGACAGTTACAATTTGCCTTGATAATTTCTCCTTTTATATTTGAGAGCTTTTGAAAGACAGAGCAGTGTGTTCCATAATTCACCGATGATGCATTGTCAGCCCCATATGCGACCATATGCTGGAGAGTCAGTCCTAGAGACTCAATAGCCGTAATGAGAGACTTTGCTACTGACTCAGATGTTTCATCGGGTTCCTCATAAAAATCTAAGAGATAGTCTTGCACACCTTCTTTTACATCAAATATTCTCACTGCTAAAGGAAAAAACTTTCTGTTTCCTTTACTGGAGGCATCTGTGGAAACAGAATATGGAAGAGAGGAGCCACTGTCTCCATGTCTTATTTTGTTGACTGCTATCTCAATGGAATATGGTGCAATGCCATTTTTTACTAAGGATTCCGTCTTTGTTCTTCCAAGTTGGATCTTTGAGGCGATTTCAGAATCAGAATATAGACAATTGTCCATTTTGTTTCCACAGTCAATGGACAAATAACTGTAATTATGTTTTATACCATGATATGTCTTTGCTAACTCTACTGATGCTACTTTGTCAAGTAATGGGGTATCATGTGTGTTAACAAAAAAATGTTCAATTACTTTAGATTGTTTATGAGCCTTGACAAACGACTCATGTTTCTGTGATTCACAATTTATTTATTTATTTTTATTTTATTTATTACAGTTGCTTATATACCGCACTATTCGGCATCAGCGCGGTTCACAGTATAACAAAATGACCAAAACACACTTCTGTTTGGTTTTACATCGAACAGGGGTATAAACTTGGATAACAGGGGGGGTTGAACTATATACATGAACTATATACATGAAATATAAACATGAAATAGGTCAAATGCATGACGTAAAAGACCTATAACATGATTGAATTGAACAGTATAAAATAAGTCCGTTTCAAATATAAAATACATTGTGAGAATGGGCTGTAAGAAAGGCAGTGTTTCTTGGTGGTGTTATTTAGAAACAACGCTGGCTGTGTTTCTTAGTTGGTGTTATCTGGAATCATCGCTGGCTGGGTAGTATTGGAGGAAGAGGTGATATTTGATAGCCTTCCTGAATTGGGTCAGGTCAGCAATGGCTCGGATGTTTGGTGGGAGTGTATTCCAAATTTTGGGGACGTAAAGGCTGAAGGCCCTATTCGCTGTCATGTTATTGCATTTAGTCAATGTTTTCGGGGTAGTTAATAGATTTAAGGCGGTTGACCTCCTGGCTCTGTTGGGGGGCACTGTTTGAATGAGATCAGTAAGTGCTGTGGAGGACAGGCGCTTGATGGCCTTGAATGAGAGGATTAATGTTTTGAAGATAATCCTTCCGTGTATAGGTAGCCAATGAAGCTGTTTTAGAATCGGAGTCACATGGTCGCTTCTGGTGGCTCCATGGAGAATCCTTGCTGCAGCATTCATGGCTAGTTGTAGCGGGTTTAGTGTGGATTGCGGGAGCCCTTGTAGGATGGAGTTAGCAAAGTCAAAGTGCGGTAGTATCAGAGCTTGGAATATAGTCCGGAAATCATCTGGTTCCAGTAGGGAGCGCAGATGCCTGAGTGAACGGATCTTAAAATAGACCGCTTTCACGACGTTGCCTATATGGTATTTCATGTCAAGGTGTCTGTCTAAGGTGACTCCCAGGTATTTTATTGTTTCTCTGGTTTGTAATTCCGCTTCTTTGACCTTTATATGTGTTGGTGGGGTAAAGTTTGTGTCTCTAGCGATGAACAGTACCTCCGTTTTCTTGTGCTGGATGCGGAGGTTTTGTGCTTGTAGCCAGTCCGATATGGTATTGAAACATTCTATAATAGGAGTAAGGTCCATTTGAACGGTTGAGAAAGGCATATATAGGAGGATGTCATCCGCATATATCAGACAGCTCACGTTAAATGCTCTAATGATGTTGCAAATGGGCTGCATGTATATGTTGAAAAGTAGAGATGACAATGAGGATCCTTGCGGCACACCCTGTGTTTGATGGAATTGTTTGGACTCTTCTGCTCCGGATTTCACATATTGACATCGTCCACTTAGATAGGAGCTGCACCAATCAAGTGCAGTATTGCAAATTCCCTTTTCTTTCAGTCTCCCGAGGAGAATCTCATGATGAACCGAGTCAAAGGCTGCAGCGATGTCTAAAAAGATTAACACAAAGCCTTGTCGGATGTTGTCCATGCCTGTGAATATGTTATTGAATAGGAAGGTTAGAAGTGTCTCTACTCCATGGTACTCTCTAAACCCGTGTTGGCAATAATCTAATGGAGCTATGGAGTCTATATGATCCTGAATTTGTCTTTGAACCTCTTTCTCCAGTATCTTTGCTAATATGGGAATACTAGCTATTGGTCTGTATGACTCGGCTTGTTTTGGATCAAGTTTAGGGTTCTTCAATAAAGGTCTGATTGATGTTTGCTTGAGGGTTGTAGGGAAGGAACCAGTAGTAAAGGAAAGATCTGTCAGTTTTGCAGTGAATGGACTGAATTCCTTGCGTAGCTCCTTGTTCCAAAAGGCCGGGCAAGGGTCTGTTTGTGCTGTGGAGGTATTGAGAGAAGCTATTGTATCCTCAATGCTTTTTCTAGATGGTGTGGAGAATTTGCATAATGGGGTTATGCCGGTAGGGTCTTGGAAAGAAGCTGTTGATATTTTGTCCGTCTGTATGATCTTTGACTGGAGGTAGTCAGCGAATTTTTGTGGTTGGATATCCACTTGTTGTTCAGGAGTTGGTTCTTTAGAAAGCGCTTGCACCAAGTTGAACAGATCCCGTGGTTTGTTCAGAGATCTTTTCAGAGTGTCCGTGTGGTGTTGTTTCATTTTTAATGAGATTGCTTCCCTGTGCCTTGTTAGGTGAAGTTGGTAGGCTGCCAAATCTTGTGTGGAGAGTGATCGGCGCCATTTTTTCTCTAGTTTGCGTAGTTGTGTTAGAGAAGCTCTCAAATCTTGGGAGAACCATGGGGCTGTATTTCTTATTCTCTTAGCTGCTTTGTTGCCTTGTGGACGTTGTGCGATAGCCGTGAGGTTGAGATTCCATGCGGCGACTAGCTCTTCTGGGTCAGATGTGTTTATGTTGAGGAGGGGGTTGGTTTGCGAGAGTATTAACTCTCTGTCAAATGCGCGGAAGCTTCTTGTTGAGGTTCGAGCTGTGTTGTTACATTTTCGGGTAATATACTGCTGGCTGTCCCTGGTGAGTATTTGAAAAGTGATGAGTTTATGGTCAGACCAGGGGACGTCAATGATAGACAGCATCGTGTTGTTGTTTTGCTCGAGGGCCGCATGTGGTGCGAACACCATGTCCAGGATATTGCCCTTTTCGTGTGTGGGTTTATCAATGATTTGTGTAAAGCCCAAATTCTCAATGGCTTCGAGGAATGCAGATGCATGGCTTAGCTGAAGTGAAGGGAGGTTGAAGTCTCCCATGATCCAATTAGGTGAGTTGCGGTTGTGAACATTGGCAGCAATGTTAAGAATTGTGGGGAGGTCCTCAGGTGATGAAGAAGGAGACCTGTATATTAGATTGATGGAACATTGCTTGTTTTTGATGGAGAGATAGTCCAGATTACATGTACTGGAGGCGTCAGTGATCAGGAAATGAAGATCTGATTTGGTGAGGATAAGTATTCCCCCTCCTTTTTTATTTTCTCTGTGTTTTATATGTATGGAGAAGTTGGGAGGTAGGAGTTGGTTGAGGATGACGTTATCCTCTGATGATAGCCAGGTTTCCGTGATTAAAAGTACATCCAGGTTATAGAGGGAAATCATATCTAAGACCACGGGCCATTTCTTGCGTATAGAACGTGCATTTATCATGGCACACTTTAGGTTGTGGTGATACTTTCGTTTCTTGTGATCAGGTGACGTGGAAGGTTGGAGTGTAATGTGTATGAGGTGTGTGCGACGTGTCGCCACCTGGGTGGGGTCCAGACCATCTTTTCCCATATCTGCTCAAGATGGGGATCTGGTTTTGAGATTGAGATAGTGCATGGGATGTTCCTAGCCAATTTGTAAGGAGGTACAGGCTGGCAAGGGCCAGGAAGTGTGAGGCCATATTGTGTGAATAGGAGTGAGTGATTGCGATATGGGAAGGGCACAGAGGTTTTTTACTGCAGCTTACACAGCAATAGTGGGGAGAGTAAAGTATCAATAAGGAGTATAATGTAATAGCTACTGAAAACAGTGAGAATCTGTGTGGCACTGGTGACAGCAGCTATTATTTGCTAGATACTGGCAACAGTAGGTAGCTCTGTGGTAAATGGTAACAGCAGTTGTTAGAGGCAACACTTCCTAGAAACTAACAACAGTAGCTGAGTATAATGCAGAAATTGCTGGATACTGACTACAGTAACATAAACGGTAACAGTAGTTGTTAGATGCAACACTTCCTAGAAACTAACAACAGTATAATGTAGAAATTGCTGGATACTGACTACAGTAACATAAACAGTAACAGTGGTTGTTAGGTGCAACACTTCCTAGATAATGACAACAGTATTTCTGTGTTTTTTAGTATAAATTACTAGCAATGGAGTAAATTACAATGGTTATTGTTATATGCATTCATAGATTGTGAGATACAAGCAATAGTATAGCATTAAAGCACATGGTTGTAGTTTGTTAGGTTTGTGAGTTGGATTAAAGTAGAGGAATTAAACACATTTAAAGTACACGCTACAGATGTTGGGAGAGTCTGTTTAAGTGTTTGTGGTAGTTATACTTGCGGTTGAGTAGTTGAAATGACGTGAAGTTGTGGTATGTGGGCTCGACCCTAAGGGAGCTCAGCTTTACCCTTTGCTGGTTGTAGGTGTCGATGTGGGTTTTTCTTTCTTAATCTTCTACACTTGCGTTTTCGCGGTTTGATGTTCTGGGCTTGTTCTCTGCTGTTTGCAGGGTCTGGCAGTTGGATATCGGTCTGAGTCCCAGGCTGTCTTTTTGGTACTTTTCCTGATGAGGGAGACTTGTTTTCTTCAGGTGAGAGAGTTCTTGCTCCTTCGGTCAACGCCTAAGGGCCACGCCAAAGGGCCCTCTGGCGAGGCCCTCAGGCGCGGGCACGCCTGCCGGCGCTTCTTTTAAATCGTTGGCTGCTCTGCCCCGATTGGGTAGAGCAGCAGGCTGGAGGAGCCGCGTTGCTCCGGCGTGCTCCTCCCCGATCGGGAGAGCAGTGGCTGGGCCGGAGGGGTGCAGGCAGTGGAGAGGCCTGTGCGCCTGCCGGCGCTTCTTTTAAATCGTTGGCTGCTCTGCCCCGATTGGGTAGAGCAGCAGGCTGGAGGAGCCGCGTTGCTCCGGCGTGCTCCTCCCCGATCGGGAGAGCAGTGGCTGGGCCGGAGGGGTGCAGGCAGTGGAGAGGCCTGTGCGCCTGCCGGCGCTTCTTTTAAATCGTTGGCTGCTCTGCCCCGATTGGGTAGAGCAGCAGGCTGGAGGAGCCGCGTTGCTCCGGCGTGCTCCTCCCCGATCGGGAGAGCAGTGGCTGGGCCGGAGGGGTGCAGGCAGTGGAGAGGCCTGTGCGCCTGCCGGCGCTTCTTTTAAATCGTTGGCTGCTCTGCCCCGATTGGGTAGAGCAGCAGGCTGGAGGAGCCGCGTTGCTCCGGCGTGCTCCTCCCCGATCGGGAGAGCAGTGGCTGGGCCGGAGGGGTGCAGGCAGTGGAGAGGCCTGTGCGCCTGCCGGAGCTTCTTTTAAATCGTTGGCTGCTCTGCCCCGATTGGGTAGAGCAGCAGGCTGGAGGAGCCGCGTTGCTCCGGCGTGCTCCTCCCCGATCGGGAGAGCAGTGGCTGGGCCAGAGGGGTGCAGGCAATGACGTTTCAGAGCTTTAACACCATCGAATTTAACACTAATTGCAACACTACAATAAACGCATCGTGCATAGTTTGGATCACTGTGTGTAGTGTCACGAGGTAATGCCATCAGAGCCCATGGAAGTAAGGGAGAGTGAGCAAAACAGCAGGGAAACTGACAGCTCACCTTCACATATGGGAAAGGGTTGCCATAAGCAACAGTGGAAAACACAGCCACGAGGTGTTAGGGAACGCCCGAGCAGAGAGGGAGCTCAGAACTCATTAGGAAATAGAGAGTACCTGCATGGGGGCGGAGCCCAGGCTAACACCAAGTGCAATATATTTAGGACTCACCAGCAGATAGGGTAAGAGAGAGAGCAAGAGAAAGAGAAGGAGAAATAGAGGAAGAGAGAGGAACGGAGTTGTTCTTGAGTGGGAGAAGAACAGAAGTGCCTGGAACTGCTGAGCTGGAAAGCAGTGTCCACAGAGCTGTGAGGACAGAGCCAAGGAGAATCTCCGAGGAACCAGAGGTTGGTGACTTGCAAAGAAGCTGTTGGGAACAGCAGTGCACAGCCTCCCAGTATCCTCAGGAGCATTGCTGTGAGGCAAATAGGAAAGGCAGTCCTACAGCCAAGGTTAGAGGCTACAAACTGTTTAACTCCAGGAAATCAGAAGGGGAAAGTTCTTACCCTGAGGCACATTGGCTGGAGACAGATAAATGCCGTGGAAAAAGGGTAGCAGAGCAGAGCTGTGTTCGTCGGAGAAAGCAGGAAGCAGCAGAGCCTAGAGATAGGCGTATTCTCCCTAGTAAGAGGGACTTAAAATACCCTGACTTTCTCTGTTCATACAAAGAGCTCTGTAGCTCTCAAGACTCTAAATACAAGCAATATGGTAATTTCCCACAGGCCACTAGGATAGTGGAGGAAGATAATCTTTTTACTCCCCGGCAGAGACATTTTAACTTGAAGGGCATTTGGGAGCCAGAAGTTCACTCTGACGAGGGGGAAATGCAGGTGGAATTCCCTGAAGATGTTTCAGAGAGCACTGCAATGGATTGTACATACACTTTGTCCGATTGTGTAAACTCTTTATGTTAAAGCAGCCAGAAGTGTTTGAAGGAAGAAGAAGAAACAGCTGCAGGTTGCACGTGAGTGAAAGGAACTGTTTTTTTGTTATTTTCTGGTGCTGTTTAATTAATGCTGAAGGAAGCTGATTTTTGTTCACAGTATTTTCTTTAATTGTGTTACCAGACGTATGGTCTGTTTTCCTTTTATGTTCCATGGTTTTGAATCCGCCCCGGACGGGGAATAAAGCCTGAGTTTAAACCTTACCCTCTGCCTCAACTACACTTATTGGCTAAAGGTACAAACTTCAGGAACCAGAAAGCTTTGCTACTGCCTTCACAGGAACGTAACTGCCAATAAAATACTGCCCCACCAAGCTACCCAAGCCTTCCTTAGCCTCTGGGCAAGCTAGTGGGTCACAGTAGCTAGCCAGGCACAGTAGTCTGGGTTCTTCAGCCATTCCCTCTGAAATACACAATTCCGTATTCTGTCTTTCTTTCTTGGTGCTTTGGCTCGTGCTTTCACTGAATTGTCATCATTCTCGGTTTCATAGTCACTTGAGTTGCTTATTGCAGTTTGTTGAACACAATCACTTGTTGAAGCCATCTTTTGTGACTGAAGTAGTAAATGTGTAAAGAAAAATGTTTTTACTATCTAACTGCCCTAGGAATCCCTCTAGAACAGTGTTTTATCTTTATTTAAAATGTTGTATACTATCATCAATAACATTCTGTTCTTTTGGAGCATTGCCTGGTTTATGTGTTAACCCATTCTCTTTCTTTACCCAGTCCCTTGGTACATTCATCTCCTCCCATGGGGTTTGACTATCAAAGCTACCTCTCTACACCTGAAATTTCTCTGGCATCTAGGATCAGACCTCTGCCTGCCTATCTGACATTGATGCCTGGATGTCCCACTGCCATTTGAAATTGAACATGGCCAAAACCAAGCTTTTTATCTTCCTCCTCAACCCAGCTCCCCCCTTCCTCTTTTCTCTATCTCTGTGATTAATATTCCCTGTTTCCTCTGCTTGCAACTTTGGAGTCATCTTTTGACTCCTCCATCTCCTTCTCCACATACTTTCTCTATAACATCAGCAAAATTCAGACTACTAAGACACTTATCCACTTGTCACCTCCCGTCCAGACTATTTCAACCTCCTCACCGTGCACATAACCATTACTCACAACACAGATGTGGAAATGAGCTAATACAACAATAAAAAATTAGCAGTATATAAACTAAATAAATATACCCATAAAAGTGCCAAAATAGTTCTCAAAAGAGACTTTAAAAAAAACAATATAAAATACCTAAAAGTTAAAGGGGGGGGGGGGGGTAAGGGGGAAAGGATGGAAGGAGGAGGAGAGGAGGGGAAACAAACATACATTTATTTTATTTTATTTATTTATTTAACAAGTTTTTTATACCGCCTTTTCCTTCAATCAAAGCGGTCACAAGAAATACAAGATATAAACAAGGGAAACAAACAGTATAGACATGACAACATATGGTAATGTAGGAAAAATAACAAGGGTTAACAAAATAGTGGATTATTTATAAAATATATACAATAGATGATATCTTAGTCATATATTAACAACAGGGTTACTCTGTCATAAGAACTTAAAAAAATTTAAATCTTGTGATGTAGAGACCCCAACCGAACCCATGGAAATAGAGAGAAAGGAAGATTCTACCTTTAAAACTGACAGGCAGCTAGAGCACATGGCTCACTGTTTACATAGAAAAGGTAAACAGGGAAAGACAGGAGCTGAATTGATACGCCCAAACTCTAACGTAATAACAAACCCTGAGCTTAATCAAGCACACCTGTTCAGGGTGGGAGCAGAGCAAAGCCCAGGGGAACATATTATAATGCCTCTATACCGTTCCATGGTGAGACCGCACCTTGAATATTGTGTGCAATTCTGGTCGCCCTATCTTAAAAGGATATAGCGTTATTAGAAAAGGTTCAGAGAAGAGCCACCAAAATGGTGGGGATGGAAGGATACTCCTATGAAGAAAGGCTAAAAAGGTTAGGGCTCTTTAACCTGGAAAAGAGATGGCTGAGGGGAGATATGATAGAAGTCTATAAATTAATGAACGGAGTGGAACAGGCAAACGTAGATCGCCTGTTTACATTATCAGAATATAGGAAGACTAGGGGACATGCAATGAAGCTACAGGGTAAACTATTTAAGACTAATAAAAGAAAATATTTTTTCACTCAACGTGTAATCAAACTCTGGAATTTGTTACCGGAGGATGTAGTAAAGGCTGTTAGTGTAGCTGGGTTTAAAAAAGGTTTGGACAAGTTCCTGGAGGAAAGGTTCATAAACCATTATTAAGAAGGGACCCAGGATATCAATGCTTGACCTAGTACAAGCATTGCAGAACCTGTGTCTTTTGGGGAAACTGCTAGGTACATATGACCTAGATTGGCCACTGTTGGAAACAGGATACTGGGCTTGATGGACCTTGGTCTGACCCAGTATGGCATATCTTATGTTCTTATAACAGAATTATAAAACGTTGCCATTAGCTCCCAGGAGTGCAAGAAGGGAGCCATGAGGGAAGCAGAGAAGGAAGCCACGAAGGAAGCAAAGCCAGGTGGAGAAGTAGCAGACAAAGGCTGGAGAAGAGGCCAGAGGGCAAGCTGGAAGGGTAATTGCAGCTTGGATGGCAGTTGGAGCCGTGGCAGCAGAGAGAGTTGGAGTTGTGGCAGAGAAGCAGCTCAAGGAAGGAAAGACAGGAGAGAAGAGAGAGCTCCTGTAAGGCAGGCTTGGAGAGGCTCAGAAACTCCAGGGAGTTGGAGACCTGATAGAGAAACCTCTTACCGGTCTGTGAGAAAAGCCTGCAGACTTGAAGGAAGGAAGGCACGCCCTGTGACCAGGAACTTGCTGGAACGGAGAGAGCAGGGAGCTCTGCAATCAGAAGGGAGCCTTCAGAGTTTACACAGGTGGGATCCCAGCACAGAAACCTTCCTTTATAACTGCCAAGAGTTAGAGGAGAGCCACAGAAGAAACTCCAGTGCAACAGGTATTTTAAACCCATGCTGTGTAGAGTTGTATAAAGGGAAAACACCTGGGTACAGAGAGGGAAGTTATTTTAAATCTTAGTAACCGTCTGCAAACAAACACTGCCAGCCCTGATATAGAAGATATGCAGATAGACTCTAATGTTGAGGACATAGCTGATATGCGAATGGATTGCACGCTGTTTTTGGCTGACAACATTGAGTCACTGTGTTGAAACCTGGAAGTAAGGGTGCTGAGTTAACAGCAAAGAAAAAGAAGGTATTTTTCTTTGTTCCAAGAAGCTGTTTATTTTCAGTTTGTACTACGAGCACTGTATTGTTTTGGGAACCAGAGAGTGAAGAAGCACTTGCCTTAATTATTGTATATAATCCTCATGCTAAACTCCTGGACACTGTTCTTATTTGTTTTTGCACCGAAGTTCTGTTTGTAAGGGGAAATAAATCCTTGTCATTTTGCCTTAAACACTCGGACTACAACTGCTTCTTTATCAGAGAGTTAAAAAGGGACTACAAATCTCAAGAGGCCTTGCAAGAGCCCTAGCCGTAGTCTCACTTTCTGCATAGAGAAATTATCATGGCAGACCAACCCTCGGCGCCCTAGGCGGAGGGCTGGCCACGTTGTGACAATCTCAAACCTTTTTCTTCAGTGTCATACAAGCTCAACTCTCTTTCCATTGCACCTAGCGATGACGGTGCTTACCCCACGCTCAGCTAGAGGGGAGAAACTCTATAGGTGAAAGGATGAGATTATATAGATCTATTATCAGATCTGTGAATACTGTGTTTGAATGCTGAAGCTCAATGATATGTCAGTAAAGTTGCAGTTCAGTATACCTCACTGTGTGTTGTGGATTTATTTATGAACTTCCTGACCACCCCCCCTTAGTGCTGCTTCATCTCTTAGTGCTGCTTCACCCCCCCCCTTAGTGCTGCTTCAGCCCCCCCCCCCCCCCCCGTTAGTGCTGTATTTTAGAAATGGCTCTGCTATAGGTGGAGCCAGTTCTAAAATACACAGGAGAAAGTGCTGGAACACACAGGGATTTGTACACACATGCTGCAGGAGAAGCCATTTCAGAAACATAAACATGAGAAAAACCGGAGAAGGGAATCCAGCAACTTACATGTGGAAGTGTTGGCATTTCAGAACATGATTTCACATGCTGCTTCACCCCCATAGTGCTGCTTCATACCCCCCCCCCCTTAGAGCTGCTTCAGCACCCCCCTTAGTGCTGCTTCACCCCTTAGTGCTGCTTCACCCCCCCTTAGAGCTGCTTCACCCCTTAGAGTTGCTTCAGCCCACCCCCTTAGTGCTGCTTCACCCCTTAGAGCTGCTTCACCCCCCTCTAGTCACAGTGTTTCTTCCCCCCCTCCCCCCAGTGCTGCTTCACCCCCCTATCTCAGTGCTGGTTCCTTCACCTCCCCCCTCTCAGTGCTGGTTCCTTCACCCCCCCCCCCTTCTCAGTGCTGGTTCACTCATTCCCCCCGCCCCCCCGTGCTGGTTCACTCACCCCTCCCTCTCAGTGCTGGTTCACTCACACAGGCCCGAACCCCCCTCAGTGCTGGTTCACTCACCCTGACCCCCCCCTGCCCCTCTCAGTTCTGGTTCACTCACCCTGTCCCCCCCCCCCCCTCCTCCTCCTCTCAGTGCTGGTTCACATCACTCACCCAGTGATCCCCCCCCCATTTCAGTGCTGGTTTACATCACTCACCCAGTGATCCCCCCCCTCTCAGTGCTGGTTCACTCACCCTGACCCCCCCCCAGACCCTCTCAGTGCTGGTTCACTCACCCTGACCCCCCCTCCTCCTCTCACTGCTGGTTCACATCACTCACCCAGTGATCCTCCCCCTCTCCGTGCTGGTTACAACACTCACCCAGTGATTCCCCCCCCCCTCAGTGCTGGTTCACTCACCCTGACCCCCCCCCCGCCCCTCTCAGTGCTGGTTCACTCACCCTGACCCCCCCCCTCCTCCTCCTCCTCCTCTCAGTGCTGGTTCACATCACTCACCCAGTGATCCCCTCCCCCTCTCAGTGCTGGTTCACATCACTCACCCAGTAATCCCCCCCCCCTCAGTGCTGGTTAACTCACCCTGACCCCCCCCCCCCATCCTCTCAATGCTGGTTCACATCACTCAGTGATCCTCCCCATCTCAGTGCTGGTTACAACACTCACCCAGTGATCCACTCCCCCTCTCAGTGCTGGTTCACATCACTCACCTCACCCCCAGTGATCCCCCCCCTCTCAGTGCTGGTTCACTCACCCTGACCCCCCTACCGCCCCTCTCAGTGCTGGTTCACGTACCCTGACCCCCCCCCCTCCTCCTCCTCCTCTCAGTGCTGGTTCATAACACTCACCTCACCCCCAGTTTCCCCCCCCCTCAGTGCTGGTTCACTCACCCTGACCCCCCCTCGTCCTCCTCTCAGTGCTGGTTCACTCCCCCCCTGCTGAAGCCGCTGCTTCTGCTTTTTACAGAGCAGCGGCTGTAATAAACTTACTTTGAAAACTAAAGACAACCTGTGAGGAGCCCTCCGGACGTCCTTTTACAGCGCAGCGCACGAGGAAGGAAGTGATGTCATAGGGGGTGGGCTCCTCACAGGTTGTCTTTCCTTTTCAAATTAACTTTATTGCAGCCTCTGCTCTGTGAAAAGAAGAAGCAGCGGCTGCACTATGCCACGGGGGATCGCGTTCGTGCCGCGGACATCTGGAGTCTGGAGAAAAGCCGTTTTTTTGCTCTGGCCGCTCCCGATCTTGCGGCCATAGCAAAATAACGGCTTTTCAAGGGCCGGTTTTACATCTGTGCCGGCAGCCGGCCTGGCCATGGAAAAACCAGCCAGGCCGGCTGAAAACCGGCCGGTTGGCAACCCTACTGGAAGTTCATTGTTGAAGGAACTGAAATATGGGATTGCAGACCTACTATTAGTAATCTGTGAACTATCATTAAAATCATCTGTAATACCTGAAGACTGGAGGACGGCCAATGTAATGCCAATTTTTAAAAAGGGTTCCAGGGGTGATCCGGGAAACTACAGACCGGTGAGCCTGATGTCAGTACCAGGAAAAATGGTGGAAACTCTCATAAAGGACAAAATTACTGAACATGTAGATAGTGTGGTGGTGAAGCTGGAGGGGAGCAGAAACAAAGAGGGAAAAACCAGGTTTTTTTCCTCTGAGAAAAGAATCAGGTCCAGGAGTTTAGGGGTTAAAACTCCAGCTTTAGAAAAAAACTCCCTGCAGAAAGTTAGTGATAGGGAGCCACGCCCTAGCTCCATGGTAACCAGGCCTGCTCACGAGGACCAGGAGGGGGTGGAGCTGGGAAACGAAAGTGAAAATCCCAGATATAAGCTTGAGGAAGCAAGAACAAGAAAAACATGGCAGACACCTAAGCTTAAGGAAGCAAGAGGAGAGAGGAGTTCAGAAACTTTAAGAACCTCGGGAAGTTCAGGGAGCTCGGAGACTTTGAGAAGCTCGGGGAGCTCAGGAACTTCGGCAGAGACGTCTGCAGAGACCTCTATGAGAAAGGCAGAGTTCGCCAGAGAAACAGAGGCTGCAAGGAAAGCAGGAACTGTGAGAGAGGCAGTGCCTTCCAGAGGTACAGAAGTCACCCATGAGACCTGTAAGAAATACAGGAGGAACCCATTGAGAGGGAGAGTTTACCAGAGGAAGAAGCAAAGCTATGAGAATGGCAGAGAGGTGTCTCCAGGAGAGCAGATGGAAACAGAGCCTTCGTCAGTAAAGTCTGGAGAGAGCCGGGTCCCACAGAGAAAGGTGAGCACCTTGAAATCCTCCCAGAGTATATTGAGAAATAGGAAACTTCCTAATCCCTCTAATAGCCCTCAGCAGAGAGAGGAATCTGTATTGAGGAAAGTGTTAAAAGTTTTAGAAAAGCTGAAGCCTGCTACTTCTGAGTCAGAGTTAAATCAGCTACAAACTGACTCTGATATTGAGAGCATGGACTTGGACGAGTGTTTGCCAGAGGAGCTGGGCTCAGATAATGAAATGGATTGCTCTCTAGTTTTTGCACAGTACTAAAAAGCTGTAAGGGTTTTTAGAGAATAGGAAAACCTAGAAGCTTAGCCACCAGAAGTGCAGTGCTGGGAAATTATGCAAATGAGTTGCTGACCTCCGAAGCTTGGCACGGAGTTTCAAAAGGACTGTTTGAAAGGGAAGCCAGAGCCTGTAATACAGCAACTAAGAAAAAACAGAGTATGTAAAAGATAAACAGTTTGCAGTAAAGAAGCCATGTTTGTATGGCTTGGAAGTTGTAAAGCTTTTGTTTTAAACCAAGCTGAAAGCTGTTGTTTGGCACAAGGAAATTACTGACTGTTTTCACGTGGAGAAACACTGTTGTTTTGCACTCTGGAAATCTTACCTCAGAAGCATTTACTCTTTTGGGTTTCACTGGAGCAAGTATCCAACTTTACGTTTTGATATTTTTGAACTACAAGGAAGAAAGTTCATTTGGCTGAAGCATATAAAAATAAATAATCCTGTGTGCCTATGGAAACCTCTCGCCTGAATTATTTCCAACTACACAACTACATGAACATAGGTAAAACAAGGGACATTTAAAAGAGATCACGTCCCCCGCTCCTAGGCTACCGCCTGGCCAGTAGGGGGCACGACAATAGTCATAGCTTAATGGGAGACAGCCAACATGGCTTTAGCCAAGGAGTGGAGGAGTGGCCTAGTGGTTGGGGCAAGGTACTTCAGGCCGGAAGGTCGGGGGTTCAAATCCCACTAGAGGACAGCAACCTTGGGCCGGAAGGACTGGGGTTTCTAGTCCCATAGGTGCTCCTTGTGGTCTTGGGCAAGCCACTTAACCCTCCATAGCCCATGTTCCCTGTAAAATAGTTATATCCAAGTTATAATGCCCTGTTCAATGTAATTGCAGTTTGTTCAATGTAAACCGCACTGATGCAGAATAGCACGGTATATAAGAGAATGTAAATAAATAAATAAAATAAAATAAATATAGAGTCATGGGATAGGAGGCAGTGTACATTGTGGATCAGGACTGGTTAAAAGATAGAAAGCAGAGGGTAGGACTAAATGGCCAATTTTCCCATTGGAGAAAGGTGAATACTGCAGTACCCCAGGGATCTGTGCTGGGTCCGCTGCTTTTTAACATATTCATAAATGGGAATTACATTCCTAACAGGGGCTATACATTTCAAGCAAAGGTAAGAATTTGTGGCTTTTTAACTTACTAGCTCTCTGCCTGGGAGCTCTTAAAAGGGTTTTGGTGCATTTTTAAAACAAAGTTACATTCTCCAGGAACAAGCAGGAAGTCAGTTCTCATTTATGGGTGACGTTGGCACCGACGGAGTCTGCTCTCAGCAATTCCCCAGCTTTAAAGAAAGCCTTTAGGATTGCTGCCACCCATGCGTGGTCCCCTTCCTGCCAAAGGTGCCATCTTGCTCAGTCTCCCTTTTCCTGCAGAGCCCTTCAGACACACGTCCTCGTCTCTCGGAAAAAGTGTTTCGTTTTTGGCCTCTGGCCTGTGGTTTTTCTGGTAACACCAGTCCTCTACCCATCCTCCCCTGCTCTGTTTTTCCTTGAGCGAGGGGATATCCTTTTCTGTAAAAGGTTTTTTCCTTTTGCGGACTTTGTGCCCTTTTTTCCTCAACCGCTGGCTGCAAAGGTCTTCAACCTAGTGGGGGCCCTTTTTGCCCCAATGGCCACCAGGTTTAAGAAATGTGACAGATGCTCCAAAAACATGTCACTCACGGATACCCACGACTGCTGTCTTCGGTGTCTCGGGGCCGGCAATGGCCTAGAGCTCTGCTCTCTTTGCAAGAAAATGTCCTCCAAGGCCCTGCTAAGTCGTAAGCAGAAGTCTGATGAAATTTTCCGGAAGGTAGCCCCAGAATCCCCGGCGGCACCCGCGGTCGTCCCTCCGCTGGTGGGATCCCCAACTTCGGTCCTGCGCTCTCGGCGGCACTCTGACAATGGGTCCCCTGAAGTGGAGAGACGTAAGAAGAAGAAGACCTCCAAGTCGCTGTCAGGGGCCCCAGACAAGCGCGAGCGCTCCTGTGCTCAGTCGCTCTGCCCTCCTCGGCATTTTCCGAGAGTTGGACAAGGAGCAGCCTTGTAAGGTACCTCGTACAGATATGGTGGCCTCCGGCGATGGTGCCCAGTCTCCTGAGGGCTGTTCCAGTGAGAACCCCTTCTCCATGCCAGACCCTGTAACCCTGGCGTCCATGTCGCAGGGACCCACGTCCGCGTGGGAGTCCCTTATGCTGGCCCTAGAGCGCAGTGTTTCTGCCTTCTTAGCTGCCCAGCAGGTGCTCTTGCCCAGCACAGCTGGCCCGCACCTCGAGAATGAGGTTCCCTCAAGAGGGACTCCAAAACCAGCCCTGGAAACCCCCGAGAGCCGTGGGCCTCGTGAGGGTCCTCGGCGTCAGTCTTGCTCGCCTTCCCGGTCCTCAGGAGCGACATCCTCCAAGGCTGGCTCCAAGCGGGCCTCGACGTCTGGAAGGGGTGACCAGCCCGAGTCGGACTCCTTCTTGGATCTCTCAGACTGGGAGTCGGATGGGGATACCTCTCCGGAGACCCTTTGTGTAGACATTCAGTTCTGTACCATTATAGATACACCGGCTGACTACACCGGTACAAGGGTAGTAAGAGTGATAGAGTAGAGTCTGAGTGACTTGCATTCCAGTTCGGGTAGTGGTTATACAGGCTGCACATGGGGGCAAAGCAAGAGTGGTTCTCAAGAGTCCCAGGGCTACCGCAAGAAGGAAATAGCAACAATTTGTAATCATCATGATTATAGTCTTTGATGATTACTGAGGTAGTTATTGGTTGATTGAGGTAGATAGATAAGGATTGAAAGGGTAATACAAAACTGAAGGATGTCTCTTTCAGGAGCAGGTTGGCAAAGTCTTTACGATGACGGATCTTTTCTTCGCAGAGTGAGTCGCAATGGTGCTGCAGGATTAGCGATCGAAGTCCAGGGGCGACACTCAGGAATGGTTGCTGGCTTCACTCGGCCACTTTAACGGCTGTTGGGGTGGATAGCAAAACGATGTATGGCCCTTTCCAATAAGGCGCCAGGGGTGTCTTCTTCCACTCCTTTACCCACACGGAGGCTCCAGGCTTGAAAGGATGCAAGGGCTCTGTTAGATTGATAGGCAACTGGTCCTGCACCCAGGTATGAAGGCTCTGCAAAACAGAACTTAGAGCCAACAATTCTTGCCTAGTGATTTCTGATCCAATCTGATTCATATCCCCTCTTATCCCCTGTACTATAGGCGGGGGCCTCCCATACAAAATCTCAAATGGGGATATTCCTAATGGCGTGGTGGGGGCTGAACGTATTCGGAGAAGGGCAATGAGGAGAGCTTGGGGCCACTTCAGGTGGGCTTCCTGACAAAGTTTGGATATCTGAGACTTCAGGGTACGATTCATTCTCTCTACTTTCCCTGAACTCTGGGGCCTATAGGCTGTGTGTAACTTCCATTGTATCTGCAGGGCATGAGCTAACTGTAAACATTGCCAGGGGACTAGTAAGGAGGTAGAGACATAAGGTAGAGGTATTCCTATTAGTAATGCCCCGGAGAAGGCTAGCAGCAAAAGTCATTTTCCTATGAATAATGCCCTGTTGAGGGCTAGCATCTTGAGGTTCTGGGGTAACGTGCACACAATCTGTTTCATTGTTAGTGGCTATGAGCAAACAAATGCTGACTGGCCTTTGCCAGGCGTATACAGAAAAAGGCATCTTTTAAGTCCACAACAGTGAAATGAGTGGCTTCTGCTGGAATCAGTCCCAGGAGGGTGTAGGGATTTGGTATTACTGGATGTATTGTTTCAACTGCACTGTTCACTCGACGTAGATCCTGCACTGGGCGGTACTCACCTGTCCCAGGCTTCTTGATTGGGAGAAGGGAGGTGTTCCAGGGTGATTGGCATTCTCTAAGAAGTCCATACTGCAGTAATTTCTTCAGGTGGCGATGAATACCTTCAATTGCTGGCCGTGGGAGGGGATACTGACGCACATGCACTGGTTCTGCTCCTGGCTTAAGGGTAACAAGTACAGGAGCTATATTCTTTGCTAGGCCAGGTGGATTATTCTCTGCCCATACTCCAGGTGGGGTGGAACTTGGAGCCCGGTCTGGCCTAGTCCTCATCATCCATGAAATCTGCTTCGGTGACTGCCACTCCCTGCACGGCAGTCTCATTCTGCTGGAACTGTTGAAACTGTGCGCGCTGCATCCCCCCTTGCTGCTGGAATCGCCACCCCCCCCCCCCGCTCTCCTGGCGCTTCCGCGTCCCCTCCAGGGGGCGGAGTTCATGTTCGGGCATGTATCCTTCCAATGTCCTTCCTCTTTACAATAAGTGCACTGATTTGCACCTAAGGGGGGCCGAGAGCTCCCTCGACCCCTTCCCCGTCCTCTGGCTCTTCGGTTAGGATATCCTCCTCCGCGTCCTTCCACTAGTGCTGCAGCAAGCAAATCCACTTTCTTCCTCATCCTTCTTTCACTTTCCCGTTTGCTTTCTTGATCACGATTCACATATACCTTTTGTGCGACTTCCATTAGTTGTGCTGAGTTCATGCCCGCAAATCCTTCTAATTTCTGCAGTTTTCGTTTTATGTCTCCCTGGGACTGACTCACGAAAGCGCTATTCACCATGCGTAAATTCTCCTCGACTGCTGGGTCATATGGGGTGTAAAGTCTATAAGCTTCAGTTAATTGCTCATAGAAAGCAGCCAGACTCTCCTCTGGGCGCTGAAGAACTTCGGCTACTTTCCCAATATTCATAGCTTTCTTTCCTCCCTTCTTTAGGCCCTGCAGTAGAGCCTGGCGAAACCGGGTGAGGGCTTTTTCTCCTACATCACTATTTGGGTCCCACCCGGGATCTTCATTGGGGAAATCTGCGGCTGCTGCCTGCCGGGGATCTAGATCTAGGTTTCTTTCAACTTCTGGGTTTTTTTCCAACCATTTTGTGGCTGCTCGCACTATCCGTGCCCGCTCTTCAGTAGTAAAGAGGGTAGCCAAGAGCTGGCGACAGTCAGACCAGGTGGGCTGATGAGTTTGCATAATACTATTCATTAACTCTGTCAAATCTTGGGGCTTATCAGTATAGGAGGCATAATGTGTTTTCCAATTCAATAAATCTGTTGTGGAGAAAGGCACATAAACTAGACTGGTCGGTCCGGTCACAACCTGACCCTCGTCATTTTGAATGGGTAATCCTGGGACCTGCCGCAGCGGCAGTTGGCGGACTTCTTTCGGACCCGCTTTTCTGCTTCTGAGGACGTAACGCAGATTAGCGGACCTGGGGGTGGCTCTACTACCGGTGTCTGAACTAGTGGATGGCCCTGGACTGGCATCTGACCCTCCACTAGCGGATTCATCGGGGGATGATTGTTCCTCATCAGAGCGCTGCTCAGGACTAGGGCTCCGACTTCTGCGGGGAGGGGTCTGCTCTTCAAGTTTTGGAGGTGGTTGCTCGGGTGGAGGCACCTCGGCTGGAGGTACTCTCACTACCTCCGGCCCTACTCGGGGTACTAATGGGGGTACTTGGGGTGGCGCTGACGGGACTGGAGTATACAGAAAGGCGGGTGGATACTTTGGGATCTCTGGAGACTCTTGGGCTACATAAATAGGGGGCTTCTCTTTCCTGGCAGGGACTCTCGTGGCAGTTGCTAACATAATTTTACTCTGTCCCTCACAGCAACGCTTCATCCAGAAGGGCTGCTTCTCACATATACTTAACCAGGAGTCTCTGTAGGGAAACTGTTCAGGACTATAGCTGCGCACTACCTTGTGCACATGGGTCACAATTTGGATATCAAAAGTACCTTCTGGTGGCCACCCGGCGTCCAGCGCCGGCCACACCCTACTACACAATATTTCTAAGCAGGTCGCTGTCATTTTTATCCCATAATCACCACTAAAACCTTTCTTAAAATTCGTGATCATACAGTTCAGCGGAGTTTGTACGGACTCTGCCCCTCCCATTATAACGTATAACGTACAAGACAGCAAACAGAAAGGGTAGGTAGGATGGCTACGGGTAAGGGGTCTGCGTAGCCCACAAAACAATGAGGGGGACAAACAACAGTCGCTTCCTCCTGTTCGCGACCTGGACGAGGTCGCCCTGCCAGAAACTGCGCTACTTAGGAGTCCGCTCTCGCTTGGCCTGTATTGCAATACCTCTCAAGCACACTTCACACAACCAAACATGCTAGCATTTCCCAAATTCCAAAATTCCCAGGCTAACTGACTAAACCAAAATTACCAAACCAAAAGGGTCATCAGCTTCGCCTCACGCATACTCATGCAAGGGTACTAGTGCCGCCCTGGAAGTTGATCAGACTTCCTTTACCTGTTACTGTACCAAATTTGTCTCGAGACTTTCCCAAAGCTATCTGACTAAGAACCAGAAAAATCAATACTCACCGGATCCGGTAGCTAATGCGCTGCGCAACCAGTTCCACCTTGGGTTGAATCCTGGACTCCCCTGGGTTTGAGGTGTTGGCCAGCTGGACCCAGCAGGCCGCCGAGGCAGGGCGGAACCCTCCGATGCAAGGGACCAGTCGGCGTCTGGGATCCTCCCCACGTCGGTCGGCTGTGGTCCCAGCCGGACCAAACCTGGAGGCGGTAATACGGGGTAATATTTCTTGCCCACTATTCACGTATTACGCCTTCCCGGTCCGGGAACCAAGAATATGTAACAGCGAAGTGTCCGCAACCAATAAAACCCAGAGTCTATTGACTAGAATTCAAGCCAGTTTAATGTGCACAGACTCAGACAGTGATACATACAAAATGGCTGAGCCCAGAGCTCAGAAAAATGACAGTTTATATACCTTTCTTCCCCAATCTAATACAGGTCAACCTCCTCATTGGTCTTGGTGGCCCAGCTACTGTCATCCAATAGCCATCTGTGACTGGGCTTACCCCCTGTTCCCACCCCCCTGCGCACATCTCTCTCGCCATGGCTCAAAACTTCAGACATAACATTTTAACACTTTTCTGCTTTTTCATTCTGCTTGCAAGGTCGCAGCACATCTAGCAGAGATACAGTGGAGCAGCATAACACTGAAAAGACATCTGTGCTTATCAAAACAATAAACAATGGAAAAGTTTTACTTTTGCAGTTTTACTTTGCTAAGCAGAGCAGAGCGGTTTTGCTAACAGCTACTGGTATTTCTGTAATATTCCAAAGTCAGCAATAATATTCTAAAGCAGGGGAGAGGGCTTCAGGCCTAGCTGACAGGCCTCAGTTACATACTAGGCCATCGCCTATCACAGGAGGAGGGTCGGGTGTTTCACCCAAACTTGGCCTCGCTGTCCCTTACAGCCTCGCAGCTGAATGAGTCAACTTAGCTCTGCTGCACCTCCCAGAGGACATCGAGGAGATTCTCCTCACGTCGAGGAAGGACTCAACGGGACAGGCGTACGCCTTTAACTGGTGACGTTTCTCGACCTGGTGCTCTGAGCTTCAGATTGACCTGTTCTCCTGCTCTACCCGGTGTATCCTCAAGTACCTCCTTCACCTCTCAAAGGCAGGGTTGAAATTCAATTCGGTCAGGGTGCACCTGAGCGTCATTTCGGCCATCCACCTCCCCGTCGAGGGAAAACCCCTCTCGGGGCAGGCCTTGGTCTCTCACTTCATACGAGGTCTCTTGTTTTCCAAGCCTCCCATCCGGCCTCCGCCGGTGGAGTGGGACCTCAATGTAGTGCTAATGCAACTCACGCAAGCACCCTTTGAGCCGATGGCAACGTGCCCACTTCGGCATCTCTCCTGGAAGGTGGTCTTCCTGATGGCTTTAACTTCAGCTCGCTGAGTCAGCAAACTTGAGGCCCTCATGGCTGAGGTTCCATACACCAGGCTCTATGGGAACAGGGTGGTCCTCCGCACCCATCCCAAGTTCCTACCGAAGGTAGTCTTGGACTTTCATCTCAACCAGGAGATAGACCTACCGACCTTCTTCCCAAGACCGCATACAGATCAGGCATTGGTGGTGTTGCATACACTCGATTGCAAGAGGGCTCTTGCCTTCTACCTGCAGTGTACCCAGATTCATCGCAAGTCCGATCAGCTCTTTGTCACTTACGAATGCAATCGCCTGGGCGGGCAGTCACCAAGCGCACCATCTCCGTCTGGGTGGCGGACTCCATTGCCTTCGCCCAAGCAAAGGTGGGCACCCACTGGGTCGGCGGGTCGCTGCGCATGGTGTCCAAGTGAAGGCGATGTCGGTGGCTTTGCTGTGCTTAATGCCTCTAACGGACATCTGCCGGGCTGCAACCTGGTCTTCAGCGAACACTTTTGCTGTCCACTACTGCCTCCTGGAGATGGATGCATGGCTGCGTGGATGGTGTCGTCGAGAGCGTTTTGGTTTCCTGGACGATAGGATGCAGTTTCAAGGGTTGCAGAGCAGAGATGGCATCCATCTGTCCAAGAAAATTCAACATGTCTTCAGTAGCAGACTGGCTAATCTACTGAAGAGGGCTTTAAACTAGATTCATTGGGAATGGGTGAAGAAAACCCCCAAGTAAGTGAAATATTAAATACCTTTATGGAAATGGGTAAAAGGGGCAACATATGGAAAGTGGTGTGTGTAAATGCCCGTAGCATGGAAAATAAAATCCCAGATGTTGAAGCTTTAATGGGAGAAGCTGATTTGCATTTAGTGGCAGTTACAGAAACATGGTTCACAGAAAACCATGACTGGGATGTAATATACCAGGCTATATTTTATTCAGAAAGGACAGAGTAGGAAGAAGGGGAGGAGGAGTGGCACTATATGTAAGAAATAATATTAAAGCTTTGAAACTATAGAGCTTAAAAAGGAGAGAGGAGGCACTGTGCATTAAACTAGAAAGAGAGAAAGAGAAATCAGTTTGCATTGGCGTGATATACAGAACTCCCTCACAAGAGGAAGAGGTGGACGGAGAGTTAATTGAAGGCATACGCAGAATTGCTAGGAAAGAGGAAGTGCTACTGATAGGGGATTTCAATATGTCAGATGTTGCTTGGCATATTCCTGCTGCAGTATCATCTAGGAGATCCTGGATTCTCTACAGGGAGAACTATTCAGGCAACTGGTAACAGAACCCACACGTGAAGGGGCCATATTGGACTTGGTGCTTACCAATGGTGAAAGTGTTTCTGATGTTATAGTGGGACAACATTTTGCATCCAGTGATCCCCAGATGGTGTGGTTCAGTATTAGTACTAGGGCTGTTAAAATCCATTCAAAAGGGGGGCGCTAGTGAGCCCGTGCAGAAATGGCCGCGTTTTAGCTCAGCTCTCTCTGAGTGGTACCCTTAAATAAGCTAGCATTTGCTTTTTGATGCTGTATTCCCCCAAGTGTACCTGATTGTGTGAGCTGGGAGCTTGCCGATCTGAACGGAGCCCCAGAGAGAAGACCGGAGCTGTGTGACAGCTCCAAGCAACGTTTCACCCCATGACCAGTGCTGGTGCCTTGCGATCAACTGCTCCTACACATCAGAGTGCTCTTTCCGACGCCTTCCCGGGTGTGATTCTCCAGTGCTGCGACTTTGGGGCGCACGAGTGGACAGCAGGCGTGTCGGGAGACCGCAGAGAGGTTCTAGGTGGAGCCTTCGGGAGGCTTTGCAGCAGCGCAATGCAATTGGCTGCCCCGGAGCTCCTGATCCAGGTTAGCAAGAGCGTTCTTGGCCGCGGCGAAGCTGCCGCGGAGGCTGGACTGTTCGGGTGCAGCGGGGGCCGACGCAAAGTGCCATCTGCGTTCCAAGCAACTGTGGCAGGAAGCGTCACGTGGGCTGTAGCCAATAGGCCCATTGCAGACTTGACCTGGTTCGGTGCGGCCGGGCCTGGCTGTTTGAAAGAGGCCTCCTTTTCCTGTCGGAGCACATGTGGAGACCGTCTCGGCGAGTTCCTGTTGCATAGCGCTGTCCTTTTTAAACTTGACTAGCTGCACTGGGCACAGTTTCTCCTGATGCCTGCGTGAAGTCCTCTCTCTGCCTGCAGGACCCCGCCGCTCTCAGTGAGTGCAGAGCGCCACCTGCTGCACAAGGCCGGGACTTTACTACAAAGTGGTCTGCTTTTTCTCTCTGTGTTTTCACTCCCTTGGCTGGTAGTCACTACCCTCTCCTTCACTGCTAATTCTCATATAATTGAGGCTCAGAGGAGTGCTGCACCCACCTATGGCTTCCCAGACAAGGGGGCTTGAAATCCGGGAAGGTATGAGGGCCTCTCAGCGACTCATAGAGAGGAGTGGCTCCCAGCCCAGCCCCCCTAGCAAGCACCCCTCGGGGGGCTCTGGTGATGAGTCCGTGAGTGATATGGATATGGGCCCTGCGACGTTATCCTTGCACGCCCTCCTTCAGCGGGAGCTGAGGATGAAGATCTGGCTGGCGAGTTCCGCTCCATGCGCGAGGAGGTGATGAGCCCCATTGCGGAGCTCCGGGGCGACATAAAAGATCTCGGCAACCGAGTGGAGGAGGTCGAGATGAAAGTCGAGGATCATGATGGCACTCTAGTGGATTTACAATGCGCACTGGACAGGCAACGCACGCAAGCGATGGAGCTTACCTATAAAATTGATGACATCGAGAACCAATCCCGTCGCAGCAATGTCCGCTTTCGAGGAATCCCAGAGGCGGTGGGGGGCGCTGAAGATCTGTCAGCGGTGCTTAAAACTCTGCTGGGCGAACTGCTTACGGCAGAGGAGCTGGCGCCCCATGGATCTGGAATGGAAGTTGAGCGAGTGCATCGCGCCTTGGGAAAGCCTCCCAACAATCAGCCTTGAGATGTGATTGCCAAATTTTTGCGCTATACAGATGCAGCGCTTCTGCCTCGGCAGGGCCGGGAAAAAAAATCTATTCAGTATCGAGAAGCAGCGGTGTCTGTGTTCCAGGATCTTTCGGCTTTTACGTTGGCCCGTCGGAGGGCGATGAAACCAATCACAGAAGTCCTGAACAATAAAAGGATTCGCTACTCTTGGTCTTTTCCATTCCGGATAAATTTTCTCTTGGGAAGCAAAAAGATCTCCGCAAAAGACCATACTGAAGCTTGGAGAGCCCTCCGCCTAGGCAGGTTTGGTAGCAGATAATGCGTTGCCTGCGTCTTCGACAACTCCACCCCGACCCGCAAAGTGGACCCGGGTGGGAAGATCTACTTGAACCTTTTTGGACTTTTGTGTTTCAGTCTCCCTGCATGAGAGACTGTCCTCTGGAATTTTATCATTTTGAGACTGACCATGCTGAATCGCAAAAGACCACACTGAGGCCTGGGGGGCACTGCGCCAGGCAGGTCTCGTGGCGGATAATGCGTTGCCGGCGCCTCCCGCTTCCAAACCTCAAACATCAAGATGGACCCGGGTGGGCAAACATGCATAAGTTAATTGGGACCTTGAGTCCTGATCTGGGGGAGTTCCTGGGGTATGTTATGTCAGGAACTCTGCTTTTTTCTTGTTGCATTATCTAAGTTTTTCTTGTTACATTATCTAGGCTTTGTAACTACTTATTTTGCGATTTCTATACTAAATGTAATTCGCAATTTTGGGGATTATGCTGAATGTTGCTTACTTTATGCAGGGTGGGTGGGGGGAATGTTTGGGGCAGTGGCTTCATGATTTGCTATTTACGGGGGTGAACTGATGCTAAGTGTTGTTGTGATACCTAGTCTGCTGGGGGGCCTGGTTGGAGCTGGACCTGGGATCAGTTTTACCGTGCCCCGCCGTACGTGTGGGCTGGTGGTACTTATGGGTTGGGGTGGTGAGATTTGGGTCGTGGGGGAGGGGTGGGGAGAGGAAGGGATTGGGGGGGGAGGGCTTATATTAATTTAAGAGGTGAGGTGCAGTCGAAAATTAGGAGTGCTTATATGAAAGACCCATGGGGGAGGTTGAATAGGAGGCTACTGTTGTTTTTTTTTTCTTTTTCTTTATCCTGCGGAGATGCGAGTTTGGGGGGGGACCAGGACCATCCAGAGAGGGGGAGAGCGCAGGGCAGTGGGGGTAGGGTAGTTATCTATCAATGCTGAAAGTGGTATTTTTTAATGTGAAAGGTCTCAATTCCCCGGGAAAGCGTTCCTTGCTGTATACTGAGCTTCGCTCCCTGAAAGGGGACATTGTGTTTCTGCAGGAGACTCATCTCCGGAGCAGTCATCAGGATTGTTTAAAAAGAAAGCCGTACTCTGAGGTGTGGGTGGCGTCTGACTCACAGGGCCGGAAAAAACGTGGGGTGGCAATGCTGTTCCACCAGGGGTTATCTTTGCGGGTGGAGGATGTTAAGAGGGATGTTTTGGGGAGGTGGCTTTTTATGAATGTTCGCTTGGAAGGCCGTCTCATAACGTTAGCCAACATTTATGCCCCAATACAGGCCAAGGGAACATTTTTGCTCGGTTAAAGGGTCTGTTAGCTGAGTTTGCGAAGGGCCCTATTGTCTTGGGCGGTGATTGTAATGCACATATGGTACCCCACCTGGATTCGACGGGTCGGGCTGGACCGGCGACTAGTGGAGCTAGCCGAGCGTTACGGAGGCTTATGATTGATCTGGGCCTGCGTGATATTTGGAGAGATACGCATATTGGGGATAAGAGTTATACCTATTACTCCCATGTTCATGGGGTACATACCCGTATAGACTATTTTTTGTTAGACCAACGATTGATGGAGGGGAGGGTGGAGGCTGGGCATGGGACACTGACCTAGTCCGATCACGCCCCCTGCTGGATTACTCTCCCTGCGGGGGTTTGTGGGGAGCGATGCCAGCAGTGGCGTTTAGATAGCCGCTTTTTTCGGCGGCAACACGCTGTTTAGGACCATGGCCATTTTATCAGCGATTTCTTTGCTATAAATGATAATGGAGAGGTCCCGTTGTCCACGGTCTGGGATGCATTTAAAGCGACGGCTCGTGGCCGCTTGATTATTGAGGCAGCTCGCACTCGGAGGGCCTGGACACGGGAATCCCATCACCTTATGGAGGAAGGTAGGCGTCTTCAATTGGAACACGCCCGGACAGGTTCTAAGAGGGTTTGGCATCAATGGCGAGAGGTGCGGGCCAAACTGGATGCGTGTGCGCAATGAGACCTGGAACATATGCGCAGGAAGCTGCGGCAAACTTCTTATGAGCAGGGGAATAAGGTCGGGCGCTACCTTGCTTTGCGACTCTGTCAACAGCACACCTCAAGGGTGGTATGTGAGCTTAGGGACTCCGGGGGCCGTCTGTGGGTGGTTTCTCGGGAGATTCGCGAGTTATTTGCTACTTTCTTTGAACAGTTATATAAAGCTGAGTCTTTTGACTTGCCCAGTGTCCGGGCCTACCTTAGTGCTCTTACTTTACCCCGGCTGGCGGAATCTGTTAGAGATCAATTGGATGCGGAACTTATAGTGGAAGAGGTGGACATGGCCATTCGACGTTTAAAGGCGGGGAAGGCGCCGGGTGCGGACGGGTTCCCGATGGAATATTATAAAAAATATAGCGCCCAACTGGCCCCAACCCTGGTGATGCTTTTCAATGAGGTCTTGCGGGGGGGGGGGGGCCTCTGCCTCCTTCCCAATACGAGGCCCTTATCGCGGTTATTCCTAAGCCGGGTAAGCCCCTTCAGGAAGCAGCTTCGTATCGTCCTATCTCCCTGCTGAATGCCGACATGAAAATATTAGCATCGGCGCTGGCGGCACGACTAAACCGTGCACTTCCGACTTTGGTGCATCCCGACCAGGTTGGGTTTGTTCTGGGCCGCCAGGCGGCCAATAACATTAGGCGAATGTTGCAGGTGATTCACGTGGCCCGGCAGGATCCTCAGCCTGCCCTATTAGTGGGAATTGATGCTGAAAAGGCCTTTGACCGGGTCAGTTGGGGTTTTCTCTGGTGTGTGTTACAGGAGATGGGGTTTGGGCCCAATTTTGTGCATTGGGTTCGCTGTCTTTACCACGGCCCTACCGCATCCGTCCGGGTTAATGGGGGTCAATCTGGATGGTTTGCGCTGGAAAGGGGAACTCGGCAGGGATGCCCATTGTCCCCGTTGCTGTTTGCGCTGGTGATGGAGCCCCTGGCACAGAGCTTTCGTGAGCATCCTGATATTCACGGCGTCCGGGTGGGGACCTCTGAGTATAGAATAGCGCTTTTTGCAGATGATATCATTTTGTCATTGGTGGATCCGGTTACCTCTCTCCCGACTGCAATGCGGATTTTTGATGCTTTTTCGCAGGTCTCTGGGTTCAAAATCAACTATACGAAATCAGAGATTTTGAATGTCGGGGTTCCCGAGGTGGTTTGCCAGCAATTGAAGGCTTCTTACCCTTTTCGCTGGGTATCAGGCGCTCTCTGCTATTTGGGTGTCAACTTGACGATTGATAGGGGTGCACTATTTAAAGCCAATTATGGGCCTTTAATTCAACAGGTGAAGCATGACTTGGAATCCTGGGCCAAACTATTGATCTCCTGGTTTGGGCGTATTGCGGTGGTAAAGATGGTGGTTGCCCACGGTTTTTGTACCTTTTCCAGGTTCTTCCTATACCTTTAACTCGTGGGGTCTTGGCCACCTGGCAGGCCATGCTCATGAAATTTATATGGCATTTTCGGCGCCCATGCATTGCGCGCCAGATTCTTTTTGCACACACACGTCACGGAGGTATGGGGGCGCCCAACCTTCAGTGGTACTATGCGGCGGCACAGTGTCGTGCGGGGGTGGAGTGGATGGACACTGCTAGTACTAAACGTTGGGTACAAATGGAAATGCAGCTTTCGGGGGGTGTGGGATTGGGGGACCAATTGTGGCTTGGCCCCAAGCTCCGGGGGGTTTTACGATCAAGTAACCCCTATATCTCTCATACTCTCTGTTGTTGGGACCATTACTTGGGACCCCGCGGGGTGCTTATGACCCCCCTGGCGCCTATTGTGGGTAATCTTTCTTTCCCCCCCGGGATGACTGATCCAGCCTTTCGGTTGTGGGGCCATAAGGGCCTTAGTCGTGTTGGTCAACTCTTTGAGGACGGTACGATGCGTTCTTTTTGCTCGCTTCGAGGTGAGTTTGAGCTTCCCGCTGGTCACTTTTATCAGTATATGCAGGTAACTCATTGGGTGCAGGACCGCGCGATTCGGTCGCAGGTTGCCCGCGAGCTGTCCGATATTGAACGCTTTTGTGAGGCATGTACTACTACAAAGGGCGTTACTGCTGCCCTGTATACACATCTTCAAACCCAGCAGGCGCGACCAGGTACACATCGAGAACAGTGGAATCGCGAGCTGCAGTTAAATTACACTGAGCAACAGTGGGAGCAGCTTGAGGGTCGACTCTGGAAAAGTGTGGTGGCCGTTAATGCTCATGAAACCAATTATAAACTGCTTTATCGCTGGTATATGACGCCGGTGCGGGTTGCCCTGGCTTATCCCGGAGCGTCTGGTCTGTGTTGGCGGAATTGTGGCCGAGACGGTAACCTGGCTCATGTCTGGTGGCTTTGTCCGCGTATACAGACATATTGGAGGGGGATCCAGTACCGCCTACAGCAACTGGTGGGGTTGACTATCCCCTGGGACCCGGGTATTTTCCTTTTTGGTGTTAATGTTCCTGGTGCACAGACTCCCCAATTAGCGTTGATCCGTCATGGTCTACATGCGGCCCGCCTGGCCTTGGCAGCTGTCTGGAAGCAAACCTTGCCTCCAGCCCTTGCTAGTTGGCTGGAGCGGATGTGGGAGACTTATACTATGGAGCAGGGGGTGGCAGCTGGAAAATCGCGAGTGGCACAATTTGAGCAAGTGTGGGAGCCTTTTCTTCTGAAGTATGGTTCACGCTCTTAAGATAATCTCTGCTTCTTTTTGTTCTTGGTTATACGGGCCCAACGATTTTTCCCTTTCTTGCTGCGGAGTCTCTGGCTCTCTCTCCTTCTCATGCGTAGCCTGTTGCGGTGGTGCCTCACACACTCCTTGTGGGTAACATGGATACTTTTGGGGTTATTAGAAGCGGGGGGTGGCGGTAGGGGATGGGGGGGTAGAGGGGGGAGGGGAGGGGGGGGTTGGAGGGTGGAGGGACCAGGACAGGAGGTTTTCTTTAATTCTGAGTCTTGTGGGTAATAGGAGTGGGAGGGGAGGGGTTTAAGGGGGGTAATGAGAACAAAGGGGGGGGGAGAAGATATACAAAAAAAAAAAAAAGAGGCCCTGTTCATTTCATTCTTGGTTCAATGCCGATGTTCTTTTGTGTATGTATGCTGTATGCAGCCGATTTGGTTGTTATTTGTTGTACTTGTTTGCTACCTTCTAATAAAAAAAAAATTCATTCAAAAGCAAGGGTCTTAGACTTTAGGAAAATTTACTTTGCCAAGATGGGCCAATACCTCGAGGAGTCATTTGCGGGATGGGAACAGCTGGAGGATGTAGAAAAACAGTGGGCAAAACTGAAAGGGGATATTTTAAGGGCAACCAACCTTTTTGTTAAAATGGTAAATAAAGGTAAAAGGAAAAGGACACCGCTATGGTTTTCAAAAGAAGTAGCTGAAAAGGTGAAGAAAAAGAGGGAGGCCTTCATGAAATACAAGAGATCACAGAGAGAGGAAGACAGGCATCTATATTTGGAAAAACTTAGAGAAGTTAGCAAAGTAGTTAGGAAAGCAAAGATTCAAAAAGAGGAGGAAATAGTCGATGTAATAAAATGGGGGGATAAGACATTTTTCAGATATATTAGAAGAGGTATGGCAAACGTGGTATTATCAGACTCAAGGGTGAAGGGGAGGAATATGTAGAAATTGATGAGGATAAAGCGGAATTGCTTAACAAATGCTTCTGTTCTGTGTTCACAGAAGAAGAACCAGGAGCAGGACCTCAGAAAACACCCACAAACAGGAACAGAAGCGAAGGGCATCTTGAACAATTTTCAGAAGACTGTGTTCGTGAGAAACTAGCTAAACTTAAAGTAGACAAAGTGATGGGACCGGATGGGATACACCCTAGAATACTTCATTGGAGTCAGGAGTTGTGCCAAAGGTCTGGAGAGAGGCACATATGGTCCTTTTACACAAAAGCGGAAGTAAGAATGTAATTGAAAAGTACAGGCTGGTTAGTTTAACTTCGGTGGTGAGTAAGTTATTGGAAGCACTGCTGAAAGAGAAAATAGTGAGGTTTCTGGAGTCCAGCAGATTACAGGATCCGAGGCAGCGTGGATTCACCAGAGGCAGAACTTGTCAGACAAATCTGATTAACTTCTTTGATTGGGAGACCAGGGAGTTGGACCGAGGGAGAGCCCTAGATGTGGTGTATTTAGATTTCAGTAAAGCCTTTGACACCGTTCCTCACAGGCGACTTATAAACAAACTGAGCACCATAGAGATGGACCCTAAAGTTACTTCTTGGGTTAGAAATTAGTTGAGTGGGAGGCAACAAAGGGTACAGGTAAATGGAGCTTACTATGAGGAGAAGGAGGTTACCAGTGGTGTGCCCGAGGGATATGTCCTTGGTCCGATTCTTTTTAATATCTTTGTAAGTGATATGGCGGCAGGACTGTCGGGTAAAGTTTGCCTCTTTGCAGATGATACCAAAATCTCAAATAGAGTAGATACCCAGGATGGTGTAGATAACATGAGGAGGGATCTAGCTAAGCTTGAAGAATGGTCTAGAATTTGGCAGTTGAGATTTAATGTTAAAAAATTCAAGGTCATGCATTTGGGCTGCAGCAATCCAAGGGAGTAATATAGTACAGGGGGTGAAGTACTTTTGTCCACTAAAGAAGAGCGGGACCTACTCATGATTGTGTCTGATGATATTAAAGTAGCTAAACAGATAGAAAAGGTGACGGCAAAAGCTAGAATGATGTTTGGGTGTATAGGGAGAGGAATGGCCAGCAGAACAAAGAAGGTGATCGTGCCTCTGTATAAGTCTTTGGTGCGACCTTATTTGGAGTATTGTGTGCAATTCTGGAGACTGCACCTTGAAAAGGATATAAACAGTCTGGAGTCGATACAGAGGGTGGCTACTAAAATAGTTAGTGGTCTTCACTGTAAACCATATGAGGAAGGACTTACAGATCTTAATATGTACACTGTGACACCCCTCCCTCGTCTACCCCAGTATGGTGGCAGTAAAGAGAGGGGGCACAGCATAAGTTACTCTGTTATCGCTGTTCCCTGGATGTGCTTGTGTAGTTGTAGCCCAGTGATCACAGCCAAAGTAGGTTAAGGGTAAACAATAGGTTTATTGTTCCCAGCAGGTTTTCTTCCCCCCGAAACAGAGGTCAAAGGATATCAAAACATAACAGATAAAGTCCGGTATAACAGCCTTCCTGATACTTCTCAAGGTATAATAGGTAAATCAAAGATCAACTTCTCTTAGTGCATTTCACTTTCCAAAACATTTGTATTCTTCTTAACAGCGATACTTTTTCTCACATAAGACATTCAATAAAGAACTTCCAAAGTTGTGGTTTTTCTGGTCCACATCTACATGAGTAATTCTCTTCTAGCCTCCAAGTAAAACTGAAGCTTCTTCCATGAGGTTAATCTTTCTTCTGTATAAAACTTCTGCCAGAAGAAATCTAGGTTTCCTGAAGCTATCTCTTGGAATTAGGCAATTAAATAGGATTGGCAGTCAGACAAGCTTCCTGTCTGCAATTAAACTCCAATCTCTAAAACAGTTTTATAACAGCCTTAAAATATTGCATATGTTTAAGCTGTACATTAAAAGTCTCTTTGGCAGATACCACATTCCATTTCAGAGCCACTACTATAAGATAATGGAATATCAGTTTGCATCGGTTCCTCTTCACTAACTGGAGTTTCTTGAATATAAGGCTTACTTGAATCTAGTGCTCTTAGGTGTTTGAGGAGACTTTGTAACTGCTTCTCTCCCTTCTCTCTAACTGTCCTGCGCTCTTGCAGGGATATCTGTTTATTATCCTTCTTAAAGAGCTGAGCATAAGGATTTCTTTCTTCCTTGACTTGCCCGGGTCTTATTCTCTGGTGAGGAGGTACGTATCTCTTCTGACTAGGCTTTACAGGCACTCTTAATATCTCCTGTTCATCAGAATCTGTATCTAGGCTTGTGTCACGCTGCTGCCAATTAAGAGCATGCTGAGGTGCACCTGTGCTAGCCTCTAGCTTGCAGGTTCTGACACGTTCTCTGCTGTGAGGCAACGTTTGTCTTTCATACACTGGGATTTCCCTTCCACCCAGTTTCTCTCTTGTCTGTCTATTCCCAGGGAAATTATCAGCAGAAATGCTCCTGTCCCTTTCAGACAAAGACTCTATACTTTGTTTAAAAGACTTATAGGCTTTTCTGACCTGCTTTGGCTTTGCTTGAGGGCTATTCCTTCCTGGGAGGACTTTCAGCTGTTTTCCCCGAGACGTGGCTTCCTCTGTGCAAGGTGGCTGGCAACCGTCCAAGTAATTGGCTCCCACCTGGTCCCTCTTGCTACGAGCTCTGCCTCTTTGGGAAATCACGGCTCTCTCTGTCTCTCTGGGAAGAATGCCTGACTCCAAAGCTGTATCTGCTCCTTTGGAGTCCCTTTCTCCTGGCTGTGCCAAAGGTAAGTGTCTGCTTTGCTTTCTCCGTTCCTGCAGCTTCTGTTGCCTGTGTAGCTCCTCGTTCTCCTCCTCTCTTTCCTTTTGTTTCCCCTGTTCCTCCTTCTCCATTGAAACTACCACTTCCTGGTTATGAGGACTGGTTTGTCCAATCAGGCGAGAGTCCACCCCTTTCCCTGATAGGCTAGCTCTCCCTGTCAGCCTAGAGCTAGGGTGTGGCTCCCTTTCACGTCTCTCCTGCCCTGCAACTTTGTGTGCTGAGGTTTTAACCCTCTCTTGCCCTGTATCTATGGCAGGTTCAGAGTAAAAAGTGTGTTTAAAACCCTTTTTCTTGCGCTCTGACAGCTCTGCCTTGTCACACAACCCCCCATTTAAGATATTCCGAGCTGGCTGAAAACTTTCAGAACAGCCCGGAATCCTTGAAAGGGCATCTGCGTTGAGGTGCAGCTTACCCGGCCTGTGCTCTATACGGAACTCATAAGCCTGTAGAGCCATATACCATCTGGTAAGGCGGGGATTGTGGTCCTTCATAGATGACAGCCATTTTAAAGGGGCATGGTCTGTCACCAACGTAAAGCGACGGCCTGTTAGGTAAAATCTGAGGGCTTCTATAGCCCATCGGATTGCCAGGCACTCCCTTTCTACTGTTGAATATTTCTGCTCCGCGGGTGCTAACTTCCTGCTTAGGAACATTAGGGGGTGCTCCACCCCACCCCCTGTTTTTGGGACAGGACAGCCCCTAGCCCTACATCCGAGGCATCGGTCTGCAAAATGAAGTCCTTCGTAAAATCTACCCCTCTTAAAACTGGGGCTGCACATAAGCGCTCCTTTAGTTGCGCGAAGGCTCTTTCTGCAGTTGAGGTCCACTGAACCTGATTAGGGGCATTTTTCCGAAGCATATCGGTAAGGGGCGCACTTTCGCTAGCAAACTGGGGGAGGAATCGCCTATAATAACCTATTAGGCCCAAAAAGCTTCGAAGCTGCTTTTTGGTCCTTGGTAGTGGGAAATTCTTTACGCTCACTACCTTATCCATAAGCGGCTTCACTATTCCTCTACCCACTAAATGTCCCAGATATTTGACTTCCTTACCTCCAAACAGACATTTGGCAGGATTCAAGGTAAGGCCAGCCTTCCTCATCCCCCTTAGTACTGCCCGTACCTGAGCTAGATGAAGGTCCCAACTATCGCTGTGGATGATCACATCGTCCATATATGCCAAGGCATAAGAGCGATGCGGGCGCAGGACTATATCTATTAATCGCTGGCACGTCGCGGATGCCCCGTGTAGCCCGAAAGGCATACGTCGGAACTGATAAAGACCAAGGGGCGTGCTGAAGGCTGTTTTTGGCTTAGATTCCCTGGTAAGGGGAATCTGCCAATACCCCTTGGTCATATCCAGCGTGGTAAGATACTTGGCCTGCCCTAGCTGGTCCAATAGCTCCTCTATGCGAGGTAGAGGGTAACTATCAAATCTGGATATGGCGTTTACTTTCCTGAAATCTATACAAAATCTTATCGTGCCATCTGGTTTTGGCACCATGACTACTGGACTGTTCCAGGGACTAACTGACTCCTCAATTATTCCCATTTGGAGCATCTCTTGCACCTGCTTTATCACCTCCTGACGTTTAGCCTCCGGCAACCTATATGGTCGTTGTCGGACTACATCTCCAGGAGGGGTCACTACCTCGTGGGCTACCAGTTGGGTTTCTCCTGGCATGGGAGTAAGTACATCAGTAAAATTTCCTAATAGTTTCCGCAGGGCCTGCTGTTGATCCCAGGAGAGCTCTGCTCCTAACCTGGGAACAAGTTTTTCCTTACACTGCGCTAGCTGGGGTCCGAGATCCATTTCCGTCCTTTCACCCTCGGTAACATCCGCCACCCCCATTAAAACAGCGCGGCCAGTGGACCCAAACGCTCCTGAGCCCCTTATAGTGGTGCTTAACTCCATGGCTTCTTCTATAGGGGGAAAGCCAACTCTTTCCATAATGAGTTGAGCTATCCTATCCCCTATGGATACTCGGAAATCTTTCCTAGAGAAATTTAGAAGTAGGACCTTAACTACCCCTCTAAAATCAGGGTCTATCACCCCGGCACCTATATCGATACTATCCTTTACCGCCAGCCCCGATCGTGGCGCGATCCGGCCGTAGCAACCGGGTGGTATTTCTATTTGTATACCGGTTTCTACCAGAGCCCTTCCCTGCCTTGGGACAATAGTGTCCTCTGCACTATATATGTCGAATCCGGCAGCATTCTCCGTGGCTCTCTTGGGGATCCTAGCGTTAGGGGTGACCCTACAACATTTTAGGATAAAGGCATTTTTCTTAGGGGGAGGATCCAAGATAGGAGCTTTCTTCCTAGCTGGCTTCTCTTGGGGCTTTGCAAAAAGCGGGGCTGGTACTATCCCAAGCCTGGATTTTCCCCATTGAGAGGATGTTGTATGTTTTTCCTTTGCCTCCCTCTCTCTAAGCTCTTTATCTACCTTTTGACGCTTTGGGACTATGGCCTCAGCTGTAGCGGCTAGCCCCTGGACTAGGCTCTTCCTAAACTGCGGCCAATCTCTCCCTAAGACTATTGAGTGTGGTAGGTTGGGCACTACTGCTACTGGAATATCTTTCTTTACCCCTAGTCCCTCTACTGTTACAGTGTGCAACGGGTAAGACGTGGCAGCACCATGTACACAGCGAATTTTAATCTTTCCTTCAGGGTGTACTTTAGGGCATTCATTAGGGGTTCTTATCCTTTCCCAGAATTGCTCTGAGACCATTGACTGGTCAGCGCCAGAATCTAATAGCGCTTCAATCTGGACGTTATTAACAGTGACTGCTGATAAAAATCCCTCCCCCACCTTCTCGGAAGGAGTAGTTACTAGTGCTAGCTTAGCCCTGCAATTCCTTTTCAGGTGTCCCTGCTGACCGCAAGAAAAACATTTACGTTCTTCCCACCCAAGTTTGAATAAGGGCTTCTTAGATGGACACTCTCCCACCATTACTCTACCCTTCGCTCCTGGCATTCTCAGGACTGACTTCTCCGAAGCACCCATCCCCCGCTGTCTTATAGCTTCCGCCGCAAAGAAACGGTCGGCCAGCGTGATGGCATCCTTAGTGCTTCTACAGTCCTACAGAACTAAGAAGGACTGCACTTCTTTGGGGACTGCCTCAAGAAATTGCTCTAGCACAATATCATCTATAATGGTATCAATGCTCCTGTTATTTGGTGAAAGCCATTTGTGCACTAAAGCTCTAATCCTATGGCATAATGCCTGTGGTGTCTCACCCGGGTTTAATTTGCACCCTCTTAAAAGGCGGCGGTACACCACCGGAGTTAGGCCCAGCCTTTCTCTTATGGCTTTGACCACAGCGTCATAATCAGTAGCCAGATCATTGGGCATCTCTCTGTAAGTTGTCAAGGGCTCTCCCATTAAGGAAGTAGCGAATCTGATGACCCAATGTTCTTTTGGCCATCCACTTATGATAGCAATGCGTTCAAATACTTCAATATGGTCATCTATATCCACTTCATTAGACATTGGCCCTAATGACCACATTCCTTGACCTAAAGGTCCAAGTCCTGTATTAGTTCCTATTGAACTAGAAACAGTTCTCAGTACTTCAGTTGTCCCTTTATGCTCTCCGATCCATGAAGTCAGCAGATCTATCACCGGCTTTTGCTGCGCCTGGAACATCTCCGCCATCCGTTCCTGCGTCTGCGCTGCTCTCACGTCCTCCTGCTGGAACGCCTCTGCTACCCACTTCATCAGGTGTGCGGGATCCATCTTGCTGTAGCTGAAATGAAACAAAAGAAAACACCACCAAGTGCGGCACAAATACACTCGCACCTGCCTCAGCTCCCGGCTTATCTCTGCGCTTTACCCCCCTCCCTTGTAGCAGTATCCTGAGACAAGCCTTCCCAGCTACTGGTTACCTGGTGGAGAGTCGTGCTCATCAGGAATACGCTGGTGCTGGCACAGGAACTCTGGTCCACCTTCACCACTCTTGCGCTCCCTAATGCTCTCGCAGATCCGGTCAGCTCTTCCTCAGGCACTTTCCTCTTGTATTTGGTTTTTTTCTTTTTTTTTTTTTTTCAAGCTTGCACGAGGTTTCTCTCCTCAGGACTTCACTGTGGAGTTGGTATATCCTCTTTTCTGGACAGGGTGTTGAAAAATCCACAAAACTACGCCAATCTGTGACACCCCTCCCTCGTCTACCCCAGTATGGTGGCAGTAAAGAGAGGGGGCACAGCATAAGTTACTCTGTTATCGCTGTTCCCTGGATGTGCTTGTGTAGTTGTAGCCCAGTGATCACAGCCAAAGTAGGTTAAGGGTAAACAATAGGTTTATTGTTCCCAGCAGGTTTTCTTCCCCCCGAAACAGAGGTCAAAGGATATCAAAACATAACAGATAAAGTCCGGTATAACAGCCTTCCTGATACTTCTCAAGGTATAATAGGTAAATCAAAGATCAACTTCTCTTAGTGCATTTCACTTTCCAAAACATTTGTATTCTTCTTAACAGCGATACTTTTCTCACATAAGACATTCAATAAAGAACTTCCAAAGTTGTGGTTTTTCTGGTCCACATCTACATGAGTAATTCTCTTCTAGCCTCCAAGTAAAACTGAAGCTTCTTCCATGAGGTTAATCTTTCTTCTGTATAAAACTTCTGCCAGAAGAAATCTAGGTTTCCTGAAGCTATCTCTTGGAATTAGGCAATTAAATAGGATTGGCAGTCAGACAAGCTTCCTGTCTGCAATTAAACTCCAATCTCTAAAACAGTTTTATAACAGCCTTAAAATATTGCATATGTTTAAGCTGTACATTAAAAGTCTCTTTGGCAGATACCACATTCCATTTCAGAGCCACTACTATAAGATAATGGAATATCAGTTTGCATCGGTTCCTCTTCACTAACTGGAGCTTCTTGAATATAAGGCTTACTTGAATCTAGTGCTCTTAGGTGTTTGAGGAGACTTTGTAACTGCTTCTCTCCCTTCTCTCTAACTGTCCTGCGCTCTTGCAGGGATATCTGTTTATTATCCTTCTTAAAGAGCTGAGCATAAGGATTTCTTTCTTCCTTGACTTGCCCGGGTCTTATTCTCTGGTGAGGAGGTACGTATCTCTTCTGACTAGGCTTTACAGGCACTCTTAATATCTCCTGTTCATCAGAATCTGTATCTAGGCTTGTGTCACGCTGCTGCCAATTAAGAGCATGCTGAGGTGCACCTGTGCTAGCCTCTAGCTTGCAGGTTCTGACACGTTCTCTGCTGTGAGGCAACGTTTGTCTTTCATACACTGGGATTTCCCTTCCACCCAGTTTCTCTCTTGTCTGTCTATTCCCAGGGAAATTATCAGCAGAAATGCTCCTGTCCCTTTCAGACAAAGACTCTATACTTTGTTTAAAAGACTTATAGGCTTTTCTGATCTGCTTTGGCTTTGCTTGAGGGCTATTCCTTCCTGGGAGGACTTTCAGCTGTTTTCCCCGAGACGTGGCTTCCTCTGTGCAAGGTGGCTGGCAACCGTCCAAGTAATTGGTTCCCACCTGGTCCCTCTTGCTACGAGCTCTGCCTCTTTGGGAAATCACGGCTCTCTCTGTCTCTCTGGGAAGAATGCCTGACTCCAAAGCTGTATCTGCTCCTTTGGAGTCCCTTTCTCCTGGCTGTGCCAAAGGTAAGTGTCTGCTTTGCTTTCTCCGTTCCTGCAGCTTCTGTTGCCTGTGTAGCTCCTCGTTCTCCTCCTCTCTTTCCTTTTGTTTCCCCTGTTCCTCCTTCTCCATTGAAACTACCACTTCCTGGTTATGAGGACTGGTTTGTCCAATCAGGCGAGAGTCCACCCCTTTCCCTGATAGGCTAGCTCTCCCTGTCAGCCTAGAGCTAGGGTGTGGCTCCCTTTCACGTCTCTCCTGCCCTGCAACTTTGTGTGCTGAGGTTTTAACCCTCTCTTGCCCTGTATCTATGGCAGGTTCAGAGTAAAAAGTGTGTTTAAACCCCTTTTTCTTGCACTCTGACAGCTCTGCCTTGTCACAACACCTTAGAGGAAAGGCGGGATAGAGGTGATATGATTGAGATGTTTAAATACCTAAGAACATAAGATATGCCATACTGGGTCAGACCAAGGTCCATCAAGCCCAGTATCCTGTTTCTAACAGTGGCCAATCTAGGACATACGTACATAGCAGTTTCCCCAAAAGACATAGGTTCCGCAATGCTTGTACTGGGTCAAGCTTTGATATCCTGGGTCCCTTCTTAATAATGGTTTATGGACCTTTCCTCCAGGAACTTGTCCAAACCTTTTTTAAACCCAGCTATACTAACAGCCTTTACTACATCCTCCGGTAACAAATTCCAGAGTTTGATTACACATTGAGTGAAAAAATATTTTCTTTTATTAGTCTTAAATAGTTAACCCTGAAGCTTCATTACATGTCCCCTAGTCTTTCTATATTCTGATAACGTAAACAATTGATCTACGTTTACCCGTTCCACTCCGTTCATTAATTTATAGACTTCTATCATATCTCCCCTCAGCCATCTCTTTTCCAGGTTAAAGAGCCCTAACCCTTTTAGCCTTTCTTCATAGGAGTATCCTTCCATCCCCTTTACCATTTTGGTGGCTCTTCTCTGAACCTTTTCTAATAACTCTATATCCTTTTTAAGATACAGTGACCAGAATTGCACACAATATTCAAGGTGCGGTCTCACCATGGAACGATATAGAGGCATTATAATATCTTTTGTTTTATTTTCCATTCCTTTCCTTATGATACCTAGCATTCTATTTGCTCTCTTGGCTGCCGCTGCACACTGGGCCGAGGGTTTTAACATGTTATCCACAATGACGCCTAAATCTTTTTCCTCGTTGGTGGTTCCTAATGTGGAACCTTGCATTGTATAACCATAGTTTGGGTTCTTCTTCCCTAGGTGCATAACTTTGCACTTGTCCACATTAAATTTCATCTGCCATTTTGATGCCCAGTCTTCTAATTTATCAAGATCCTCTTGCAATTTTCCACATTCCTCTTGGTTTTTAACAACTTTAAATAATTTTTTTGTCATCTGCAAATTTGATAACCTCACTCGTTATTCCACTTTCCAGGTCATTTATGAATATGTCAAAAAGCAGCGGACCCAGCACAGATCCCTGGGGTACACCACTATTAAGAACATAAAAACATAAGATATGCCATACTGGGTCAGACCAAGGTCCATCAAGCCCAATATTCTGTTTCCAACAGTCGCCAATCTAGGTCATATGTACCTAGCAGTTTCCCCAAGGGACACAGGTTCACCTTTCTCCATTGGGAAAATTGTCCATTTAGCCCAACCCTCTGCTTTCTATCTCTTAACCAGTTCTTGATCCACAGTACACTGTACACAGTACAGTACACAGTACACTGCCTCCTATCCCATGACTCTTTAGTTTTGCCAAAAGTCTCTGATGAGGGACCTTGTCAAAGGCTTTCTGAAAGTCCAGATACACTATATCAATCGACTCACCTTTGTCCACCAGTTTATTCACACTTTCAAAAAAACATAACAGATTAGTAAGACAAGATCTTCCTTGTCTTAAGCCATGTTGGCTGTCTCCCATTAGGCCATGACTATCTACATGCTGAGTAATTTTATTCTTTATGATGGTTTCTACCATTTTTCCCGGTACTGACGTGAGGCTCACCGGTCTGTAGTTTCCTGTTTCACACCTGGAACCCTTTTTAAAAATTGGTGTTACATTGGCGATCCTCCAATCTTCAGGTATTAGAGATGATTTTAATGATAGTTCACAAATTACTAATAGCAGGTCTGCAATCTCATATTTCAGTTCTTTCAACACCCTTGGATGTATACCATCCGGCCCAGGTGATTTGCTACTCTTCAGTTTATCTAATAGTTGTAGTACATCTTCCCGATGTATCGATATTTCCTTCAATTCTTCCAAGAAGCAGTCATTTATGTCATCTAGGAACTTTATCTCCCTAGCATGTCCTGCCGTGACACTGACCCAGTCGATACCGGGGTAATTGAAATCACCCATTATTATTACTGCGCTGTAACGTTTGTTAGCTTCCTTGATTTCTTTGAGCATTTCATCATCCATTTGTTCATTCTGGCCCGGTGGTCGATAGTACACCCTCACTGCCATCGCCTTCCCCTTTTTACATGGAATTTCAATCCATAGAGATTCTACAGCAAATTTTGTTTCCTGCAAAACTTTAAACCTTTCTGACTCAATGCCCTCTCTAACATAGAGCGCAACCCCTCCACCAATTTGATCAGCTCTATCATTACCCAGGTATCACAGTATCCCACTGGTTGTCCTCCTTCCACCATGTCTCTGATATTCCAATCATATCTAACCTCTCTTTTAGTGCTATATATTCTAACTCTCCCATCTTATTTTTTAGACTTCTAGCATTTGCATACAAGCATTTTAGAGACTGTATTTTATTCATATTAATTTGGCTATTGGTAGACATGGGTAATTTGGGATCTTTAAGCTCTGTCTGCTCCATACTTGAGGGCATTTGGGCTACTTTGCTCTTTTTTGGAACCTCTTTGCTTTTGGTGGTATCCTTCAAGGATACATTCTTCCGAACCATCTGTTCTTGGGCGACTGTCGGCTTTCCCCTATTATCTAGTTTAAAAGCTGCTCTATCTCCTTTTTAAAGGTTAATGCCAGCAGCCTGGTTCCATCCCGGTAAAGGGGAAGCCCATCCCTTCGGAAGAGCCCCTCCTTTCCCCAGAATGTTCCCCAGTTCCTAACAAATCCAAAACCCTCATCTCTGCAACATTGTCTCATCCACGCATTGAGACTCCGGAGCTCTGACTGCCTTTTGGGTCCTGCACGTGGAACGGGAAGCATTTCGGAGAATGCTACCCTGGAAGTTCTGGATTTCAACTTCCTACCTAAAAGCCCAAATTTAGCCTCCAGTACCTCCCTACCACATTTTCCTATGTCACTGGTACCGACATGTACCAAGACAGCAGACTCCTCCCCAGCACTATCTAAGACCTTATCTAGGTGGCGCGTGAGGTCCGCTACCTTCGCACCAGGCAGGCATGTTACCAGGCGATCCTCACGTCCACCAGCCACCCAGCTATCTACATGCCTAATGATCGAATCACCAACTATAACGGCTGTCCTAATCCTTCCCTCATGGGCACATGGCCCTGGAGAATCTTCCTCAGTGCGAGCGGGTTTTACATCACCTGGAGGATAGGTCTTAGCTACAGGATTACTTCCTGCCACACCAGGGTGATGCTCTCCTGCCATGTGACCTCTCTCCTCCATGGCAACAGGGATGCTGCCAGATTGGAAGTGGGATTTCAGGACTATATCCCTGTAGGTCTCGTCTATGTACCTCTCTGTCTGTCTTATGTTTTCCAAGTCTGCTACTCTAGCCTCTAGAGAACGGACTCGTTTCCTGAGAGCAAAGAGCTCCTTGCACCTAGTGCACACGTAAGACCTCTCACCAACTGGGAGAAAATCATTCATGTGACACTCAATGCAAAAGACTGGAAAGCCCCCATCTCGCTGCTGGACTGCTGTCTGCATCTTAGTTTTAAGTTTTTGTTCAGATCTTTAAGTTCTTTACTTAGTAAGGGTTGCCAATAAAACTGTACCTAATAAGTTTAATATACCTTGTTCATAAATGCACAGGAGGAGAGTCTCTTTTGATTGAAAGCAAGCTCTGCTATGAGGGGACTTGGGATGAGGGTGAAAAGGGATAGATTCAGGCGTGATATGCGGAAATATTTCTTTACAGAAAGAGTGGTGGATCCGTGGAATTGTCTCCCAGTGGAGGTGGTAGAGATGAGGACAGTATCTGAATTCAAAGAAGCATGGGACAAACACAGAGGATCTCTAAAGGAAAAAAGTGGACTCTTGATATGGAAAAAAGTGGTTAATATGGAAGGACAGACCAGATAGGCCATGTTGTTTTTTTCTGTCATCATGTTTCTATGTTTCTACTCCAGTGCAAACTGCCAGGAAATACTATAAACCCTGCTCATTTAGAACCCATAGCAAACCTGCCGTATGATAATAGCATTACCAGGACTCACACAGCACTAAACACTACCTATCAAAAGGCAACACTACAAATATTAAACCAACACATCTCAGAGAATACCAATATATCTCCTAATGGAGAAAGAGAACAAGTGGGACCGTCACATAGAAACTACATGAACAGAATAATGCAGCTCAGTTACACATGCAAAACATAGACTGCCAGCAAACATAGAACAAGGGATCACAATTTAGAAGTATGCAGACAATGATTAAATTGGGAAACTCAAAAGCCAAACTTGGAATGTACAACAACACTGGAGATATAAAACTATAAATTAATTTCCTCTTGTACTAAACAAAACAAAAATATATTAGCGATGCACATTTCCCAGAACTGACATATTCCAGTTAATAAATTAAAAATAAAATAGTATTTTCCTACCTTTTTTTTATTTGGGCATTTTATTTTTCCGTCACAACTGCCCTAGTTGCTTTCTTCTGTTTTCTTCGTGTCTTCTGCTATCTCTCCATTGTCTGCTGTCCATTTGTTCTTTCTTCTAGTTTTTTCCATTCTCTCTCTACATTTTCTCCAACATACTGGTCTTTCCCCTTTTGCTCTTTCCTCTATTTCTTTCTTTATTCCTTTTTCATTCACTCAAATTTCACCCCTCCATCCTCAATCCCCACTTATTCTCCCAATACCCGGCCAATCATAGATTTTTCTTCCCTCCCACTCAAAATATCTTTTCCCCTCTCTGTCTTCACTTCCCCAGCCACATCCCCTTCTAGTTCTCCCGCAGCATCAGCTCCTTTCTAGTTCCAACCCCACCCAGCATCTGCTTCCTTCTAGTCCCATTCTACCATCCCCCTGCATCAGCCCATTTCCAGTCCCAGGCCCCCCCATCAGACATTTCTAGTCTTATCCTAGCCTCCCCATCAGCACATTTCCAGTCAAAGCCCTCCCATCAGCCCATTTCCAGTCCATCACCCCTAGTCAGTCCATTTCCAATCCTAGCCCTCCATCAGCCCTTTCCAGTCCTATCCTAGCCCCTCCATCAGCCTATTTGCAATCCTAGCCCCCCCATCAGCCCATTTCCAGTCCAAGCCCCCCCAATCAGCCCATTTCCAATCCTAGCCCTCCCATCAGTCATTTTCAGTCCTATCCTAGCCACCCCCATCAGCCCATTTCCAGTCCTAGCCCCCCATCAGCTCATTTCCAGTCCAAGCCTCTCAATCAGGTGGTTTCCTTCACTCTGGCAGCTGTGTTCTCGTTTAGTCCTCTGGTACACTGCGTACTGGGAAACAGGAAATGCCCTTTAACCTCCGTCACAAAAGCAGGCTGCACAAGAACACAGCTGCTGGAGTGAAGGAAAACGCCACCCTTCACTCTGGTGGCTGTGCAGATGTGAGTCGAGGCCTCAGGCCTCCCCAGCTCCCTCTTAAGCCTGCCCTGCCGGGAGCTGAACAGCTGGTCTTGCTGGGAGCTAAACAGCATGTGCGGGATGAAGTTGGCAAGGGGCCCCCTGAAGCACAGGGCCCTGTGCGAACAGCATTCCCACACAATGGATGGGCCAGCCCTGTATGCGGCCTCGGCATTGAATATTTGATTTCCCAGATTAGCAAGAAACTAACCAGCCAGTGGCAATATTCAGCCACTGCCTGGTTAGATTCCACAGTGAAAGTAAGGCCAGCCTTTGCTGCATCTTACTTTCGCTGCATAGCCATAACCAATTTAGCACTAGGGCATGCAGCGGTGGCACCGGCGGATATTCAGCAGCAGTAACTGTGTTAGTGCCGCTGAATGTCTCACTTAGCAGCATTTACATGGTTTGCAGATCTGCAAACAATATAAATGCCTTTGAATATTGGGCCCACAAGTCTTAAATCTTATCTAATAGTTGAGCCCATCATGATTCTACACGCCAATCTGCATATTTTTTTCCTCGCTCCCTCTCTATGGAACATTATTCCCCTCTCCTTGATATCCTTCAAGAAAAACCTCTTTGAATGAGTCTATGCCAGTCTGGAGAGGTGAGGGGCGTCGGTTGCTGAGCTGAACCAAAATACTGAACTTCCTATACCAACCTACTGAACTACCTATACTCTTTTTTTCTTCTCTCTTCTGTTCTGTCTGTATATATTTCTCTTTTTAAAATATATTTTTAACTATGCTTATATGAATTGTTTTTATTTGAATTGTAGACCACCTTATTGCTTTCCACTAAAGATGATATTATTAAGTGAAAAATAAACCATCAAACATCTAAAGAGAATGCGCTGTTTGCTGTGTGCCATTTGGAATATGGTTAAATTTCACGGCAATATCTACTATCACTACTTATCATTTGTGTAGCACTACAAGGCTTGCACAGTGCTGTATATGACACTCAAAACTCACCTGTTCACTGAATACTATGGACCCAATGACATTACATAACATCCATTAGAGCTTCCTACACTCATGACTGCTCATATCACGCCCTCTCTTCCCCCCCCCCCCCATATATGATAACCGTTGCTATTGTATAATATATCTATCCATCAAACAACCCCATATTTATGTCCAAGTTGACTTCCCACGTTCAGTGTAAAAGCAATTTCTTTATAATTGTTATGTTGTTCCATGTAAACCACCTTGGACAAAGGCGGTATAGAAAAATTGTTAAATAAATAAATATGTACACATAGAAGACATTCCCTGCTCAACAGAGCTTACAATCTAAGCAAGACAGCCACACAGCAGAGAGGAGACTAGAGATGGTCTTGACACACTTGGGGTGATACAGCAGAATTAGAGTTAGGATCCAAAAGCAGCCATGAAGAGTTGGGTTTTTAGCCTGGATTTGATAGGACTAGAGATAGATCCTGATGCACTAACTCAGACAGTCTGTTCCAGGCATATGGTCCAGCAAGGTGGAAAGAACACAGCTGGAGATGGCAATGGAAGAGAAGGGCACAGATAGAAGGGATTTGCCTGATATGCGGAGTTCCCAAAGAGGGATGTAGTACAATGCCTCCTATCCCATGAAATTAAAAAGTCATAAGATAGGAGGCAGTGTACTATTGTGGATCAGGAACTGGTTAAAAGATAGCAGAGGGTAGGGCTAAATGGCTAATTTTTCCAATGGAGAAAGGTGAATAGTGGAGTTCCCAGGGATCTGTGTTGGGTCCACTGCTTTTTAACATATTCTAAATGACAAAGAAATGGGAACAATGAGTGAGGTAATCAAATTTACAGATGACGCAAACATTTTCAAAGTAGTTAAAAGCCAAGAGGATTTTGAAGAATTGCAAGAGGACCTTAATCAAGTTACCTGAAAAAGTTTATTTTTGTTCCATGTACTTGTTTCTTAAGTTCCTTGTAAACTGCCTCTGATCTCTGGAAGGGGCGGTATAGAAATGTAACAAATAAATAAATAAATAAAATAATAAAATAATAAATTGGAAGACTGGATGTTCAAATGACAGATGAAATCTAATGTGGATAAGTGCAAAGTTATGCACCTAGGAAAGAACAACCCAAAGTATGGTTACACGATGCAAGGAACCATCACCCAGGAAAAAGATTTAGATGTCATCGGGGATAACACATTGAAACCCTCTGCCCAGTGTGCAGTGGTGACCAAGAAAGCAAATAGAATGAAAGGAATCATAAGGAAAGGGAGAATAAAACAAAGGATATTATAATGCCTCTGTATCGTTCCATGGTGTGACCGGACCTTGAATATTGTATGCAATTCTGGTTGCCGTCTCTTAAAAAGGTTATAGCAGAATTAGAAAAGGTACAGAGAAGAGTCACCAAAATGGTAAAGGGGATGAAAGGATACCTCTATGAAGAGAGGCTAAAAAGGTTAGGGCTCTTCAACCTGGAAAAGAGATGACTGAGGGGAGATATGATAGAGGTCTATAAGTTAATGAATGGAATGGAATGGGTAAAAATAGATTGATTGTTTACAACATCAAAATGTAGAAAGACTAGGGGACATGCAATGAAGCTACAGTGTAACCCATATATGACTAATAAGAGAAAATATTTTTTCACTCAACGTGTAATCAAACTCTAGATTTCATTACCGGAGGATGTAGTAAAAGCTATTAGTGTAGCTGGGTTTAAAATAGGTTTGGATAAGTTCCTGGAGGAAAGGTCCATAAAACATTATTAAAGGGGACCTGAGAAAGCATTGTGGAACCTTTGCCTTCTGCGGAAACTGCTAGGTACTTGTGACCTAGATTGGCCACAGTTGGAAACAGGATACTGGACTTGATGGACCTTGGTCTGACCCAGTATGGCATATCTTATGTTCTTATTGTAATGAGTATCCCCACTCAGGATAATCGTTACAGCTTGCTATGAGCAAAATGGTCATGTTATACTGGCATTGTGATACTAACTAAAAAAAAAAGGGTCTTTTTCAAGATTTCTACTCACACATGATTCTTATATGGTGCACTATGAAGGCTAGATGCCGAAACGCATAGGGGATTTTTACCAATAAACTTAGCACCTGTGACCTCTACTGGCCTTCGCACGTTGTGTCTTTCCACTGCTACATGCAGGTCACCCCTCTCTATTTTTTGAGGTATAAGAAATAGTTAAGTTTATTTTGAATTTATCATCTTGCAATAAACGGATCAACTGTGTCTGTCCCATGCCATTTTGAACTCTGTCACTGTATTCAAAGCATCCACCACCCTTTCAGTGAAAAAGTATTTCCTGACTTGCTTTTAAGCTTACCTCCATGCAGCTTTGTTTTATGCCCTCTAGTTTTACAGCTTCCCCTTCTTTGAAAAAGGCTTGTCTTTTCACGAATACTCTTTTAAGACTTTAAAGGTCTGTATCATCTCCCCTGTCCCTCCTCTTCTCTAGGGTATATATATTTAGGTCATCAAGTCTCTTTTCATACGTCTTCTGGCACAGGCTCCAAATCATTTTGATCGCCTTCCTATGAACCATTTCAAGTCTTTTAATATCCTTTGTGAGATATAACCTTTGTTGTCTGGATGTTTTATTTTTCCAACAGCACTGGTACACTCTTTTGTCAGTTTACTCATCAGCCTTATCCCCATTCACTCAATCATCAAATCCAACTGGGTAGCATCAGCCCTTCCCCACTCTCCTGCTCAAACCCCAACATCTGCTCCCCTCTATCTAATTTCTCACTCAGTTCTTTAATTCCCAGTTCATCCAGTGCATCCCCCCCCCCCCCCAACACAATCTTTGAGTCACTACTCCCTCCTTCAAGACATCTTACTCCTCTTCTTCCTCTCTTGGTTCCAGCTCTCCACTTCATTCACCTACCCTGTCCCTGGTTGAGTCCCCATGATCCTTTTCTTTCTCACTCTCCACAGTACTCCATATCTTTCTATAACGTCAGGTCATACACTCCACTTCTCAATCCTTCCCCACCTTCTCATACCTTAACTCATATCCTCAACCCATCTAACACTCGTGCCTACTCAGCTGCCAAGCTGCCACCATCCTCCCAAATCCCTGCTCAGTCTTTAAGTCCCCATTTTCCCTCCCAAAGTCAGCATCCCCATTCTTTAGCTCTTTTCCCACAAATTTGGGTTCCTTACTCATCCCTAATTTGAGAGCACTCACTTTTCACCAATCTCCAAGTCTCTGCTATTTCCCAGTTTTCAACATCCACTCCTCAAGTCTCATCCTTCATTTGTTCTCCCTCAACCAGTGCCTGAGACCCTACTTTCCAGAGATGTCAAGGGTGGCTACTCCCAAACAGTGAGATTTTTCTGGTGATATGAGTGGTATATAAATCTAGAGAAATATAAGCATTGTTTTGCTTTGCAAATGAAAGGGGCAATACAAAATGATATTTAGCTTTATTTGTGTTTAATTTGTAATCATTTAATCACATATGAAAACAAGTTTGTAAAGTTGCTGGTAGGGACTGAGGAGAGTTGGGGGAGAAAGAGAACAGAAGAAAGAATAAATGATTGAAGATTGAATAAGGAAAGACAGAGAGAGGAAAAGCTAATAAAACACATGGATGCACATGTTTTTTTTAATACCCAATCCTCTCTGTTGTCCTCCAGTCATTTCTCCCCTTTCCTACTCTGCCCCTCACCCCCAAATCTCTCTCATCTCCCAGGGCACCCCCTTCAGCCTCAAGCTCTCTCATCTACCTAAGCATCCCCCCTTTGGCTTCAACATCACCCCCTACCTCTCACCACAAACACCTTCTGGCCTCAATATCTTCTTTTCCCCTTATGATCTTAATATTCATCTCACACTCCAACCTCTCTCCACCTTAGGTCACTAGAATCTCCCCTCCCTATCCCCTGCTTAGTTTCAGTATCCCCTCAACCAGCTGTCTCACACCCACTTTATTTACTTCTTTTCATCAATGCTGCCTTATTCCTCCTTCATTTTTTTTTGGACAGCAGGGTCTGGAGATCTTCCACCTCTAGTTGGGCCTTTCCTTTCATCTTTGGCCAATAGGAACTGGTACATTCACTGTTTCAACCTGCAGATCATGTATGTATGGAGCTTGGCATGGTTCAAACAACTGATGACTGAACTGAGCAGCTCCCAGTGCATAATGTGCTGAGAGCCCTTTGCAGATTAGTCATCAGTTGTTTGAACTGTGCAGAGCTCCAGACATATAGAATGCCTGCGGTTCAAAAGGAGGATGTGTGTTCCTGCATGAGCATTTCTGCAGCTCATAGCAGTTTAACATTTCACTATCTGCACCAAATATGATGCCCACGGGAAGAGCTAGTTTGCGTTAGGTGAGAACAGGGGCGGGGTTAGTCATATGTCAAGGCGCACAGTGGCAGACCTCAGGCTTGCGGCCCTCGTGCTTTGTTCTCAGCATTTCCCTCACTCCTCTGCAGCCCTATTGTGGTCTTTCTCTCCTCTTTGGTTCATCAGAGCAGCCTGTCTCGCTGTGGTAGGCGAAGGCCTATGATCTATGCTAATTGAACTAAACAGACAGGCCTAAGCAGCTTGATTTGTAAATGAAGCCTGTAGTTAGGCCCAGAGGAATGAAAACCCCCCTGAATTATGACACCGTAGAATTGAAACTTAACTGAAGACAATTTAGCATAGCTAAGCAGAAACAAAACTTAGAAAAGACAGAAAACAGCTCTAATTGGTATTGATAAGGATGTGAGAAGCTTCTATGGAATTAATTAACTGTGCTGAAAGAAAAGTTACAGTGCCCTGCTTCCCATATGTTTTAGCTAGCTGAGTGACCTTGGAGGAGAGATTTAACAAGTTAGAGACACTGACCATTGTAATTGGGACTAGAAGGGGGGGTGAGCAGGTGCTGGGCCCAGACCAGAGTCCCAATTGGATAGCCATATCAGTACCGGGACCAATAGAAGGTGTACGAGGGGTTACTGGGACCAATGAAAAGTTTGCCTATGTCTAGAATGGAGAAGAACGGTATAAAAGTTGTTGTTTTGCTAGAAACCATTGCTCAGCCATTTTGAAATTGATTATTACTTGAGCCTGTGCACATTAAACTGGCTTGGATCCTTGAAAAGACTCCTGGTTTTATTTATTGCATGCTTATCTGCTGCTACATTTCTTGGTGCGTTCGGCCTGGAAGTGCGAGTGGTGGATGGTGTTCAAGTGAATAAATCCACGTAATTCGCCTTGAGGTTTGGTCCAGTTGGAACCATGCCAATCCGACGCAGGGGAATTTCCCTGGGCCCACCGATCCTCTTGTATCGGAGGGGGTTCTGCCTGGCCTTGGCAGGCACTGGGTCCAGCTGGCCAACACCTCCGACCCGGTGGAGTCCAGGATCCAACTCAGAAGCTTGGGAACTTTGGGAACCAGATCTGGTAAGTATAGTTTTGAAAACCTGTCTAGACAGATGAGTTAGAACTGCAGTTTGAAACTTGTGAAACTTTGGTAAGAATTTGAAACTTGTAACTTGTAATCTCGAGAACTTGGAACTTGGAATTTGGTAATGAGAGCACTGATCCCCTCTCAAGGACGGTCCTATTACCCTTGCATGAGTATGCGCAAGGCGAAGCCATCGTCCTTCTTGTTTGGTAAGACTTAAGTCAACCTCGTATGCGTATTCGCGAGGTCCCTACATGAGTATGCGTGGGGAAAATTTGTTTGAAAATCCTTGCATGAGTAGTCGCGAGGTACAGCTGTTATAGAGAATCATGATTCAGCCTAGTCAGAACAGACAGGACTGGGTTTTTTGGGATACGTTGCTAGCATGATTGTGAAGCGTTTGATGTGTATTGTCTGCCCTACTGTGTATCTGTTTTTTTGTTCTCTGTTGAAACCACGAGTTTCCCTTCTGTTATAAATGTGAGATTATTCTGTTGAGTAATTTGTGACAGTTCACTGATTAAGAAATTGTATTAATAAAGCAGAAAGAAGACCCAAAACACCTAGAGTCACTTTAGAAATCAAAAAGCTGGTCTCACCCAGTTCACTGCACCGTGAAAAAACTGACAGGGGGCGTGTCTGAAGGAAAGAATGTACAGTGTCTTTCTAACCCTGTGCAGGCTTAAATCTCAATGCTGTTAGTTTGTGCTTATTTCAGAACAGTGTACCTGTTTTATTCAATATGTTTTTAATAGTAATGTTCCTTCTGCTATGGTTATGTATTATATATCATTTAATAAGAATGTTTAGTCAGGATTGTGGGTCCCGATAGTTTTTGGGCTTAGCCTGAAAAGGGTTAAGTTTGTATTAATCCCTTACGGGTTGCGGACCAAGTGAGAAGAATTTCTGTCGGCTGTATGTTCAAATTTTCAGTAAGCACTGTAATAGTTTAAATAGGAAATGATAGAGAACTGTTTTTGTTTTTCCTTTGATCTACAAAGTAATTATTAGATCACGACTTGACACTGATTTAAATTGTTTTTTCTGGCATCTCTCTGTGCGTGTGAATGAGAAGTCTCTTTTTATGAGCACAGTTCAGTTGTTTCCCAGCGAGCAGAGGGGTGTAGCTTGCAGAGAAGGAAAAAAATGTGTTTTAAGAGACAGCAACTCTCGGTTGAGAGGTCTCCCGTTTATTTAAAATAAAGGATTCATTCAATCAAAGTTTTAAACAAAAGTTTATCTTGCGGAGTGTTTGCACTAACCTTTTTATGAACAAGTATAAGTCATTTGAATGCATGCTTCCCCATACTGTAAGATTTAAGGTAATTACATTGGATTGTTAAACTCTGTACTAATTACTAATGAACAAATCAGTTAGCTACACTGACCTTTACAATATTGGCTTTTAAGATAAATTCATCTGTTTTTCCGTATTTGAAAAAAGGGAAAGGTGTACTGTACTTTATGAAAAATATCCGGAATGTCTTTTGAATATTTGCTTTCTGAACCAAAAAAAAATAATTTATTTTGCAGAGACATGCTGATTACGGCTGGCAGCTAGTTGCTAAGTATTTTTATTCTAGTCATACATAACAGATAGCTATAGTTCTCTCTATAAGATATTTTAAGAACTGTATCTAAATTGTATGTCTGTGCTCAATTTAAGCTTATGTTTACGGTAATAAGGTTTTTTTAATAAGTGTCTTTTCAAGTATGATCAAGAATTTCAGTAAGGGATTTACTGAAGACTATGAAATGTCTCTGTCCCAATCAGGAATGCTATGTGAAAGGGAGTGGCTTCTGCTAGTTGCCCATATTTCCTTAGTTCACCATATTTTGCCCCAGAATCTCTAGATATCCTGTCTCGTCACTCTCTCTCTCTGTAAGTAGCTCCGTTCAGAGTGCTTAAGGGGGGGGATGGAGCCCAGTCCACCGATGATGTCACCCCCCGGTAGGCGTGAACTAATGTGCCCACAGCAGAGAAGTAGAACATTTAAAAAAAAAAAAAAACCAACCTCCTGGATAGAGCGTTGCTAGGAGAAACAGAGCCCAGGAGAGGCCCTAGTTTGCCAGCCACCTCTGCAGCAGGGGGATGTGCACCCCCTCTGGACCAGAAGTGAAAGTCAGCTGACCAGACTTGTTTAGAACTGAAAAAAAACCCTGCATTATACACTGAGAAGTTTTAGGACTTGATTGAACTAATGGACAGAAATTATAGAAAACTGGATGAATTTGCGGGCATAATAGTTAAATGAAAGTTGATCAGAAAAGTATGTGGATTGTTGAAGAGGGACAGAGAATGTAAAAATTGTAAGATGGAAAAAGAGAACAGATATTTTAGTTGAATGATGTGGAGGAGGTTTTCCTAATCAGAGAACGTGTAAGAGGCCGCAGAAGTAGCAGGCCTCCACTGGGTGTGAGTGCGCCCATTACAGAGGAGAAAGACATTAGAGAAGTGAATGCCCGTATCTTGACTCCACCCCAGGAGGGGAGGAGGGAGTACTTGATTGCAGAGTCATAAAACAATAAACCAAGCACAATGTTCTAGTAGGAGAAGGAAGTAGCTATAGAGTAAGTGGCAGCTAAAGAGGGCTACAGCATGGATAAAGACTAGGCCAGATGCATCACCATTATCGGAGCTACTGGGGCTAAGTCCGCAAAGCCTTTTCTGCAGAACCGCATGTGTGAACTAGAAAAAAAAAATAATAATAAATAATAGTGTACCAGTTCCTGTATATGCCTGAATGCCCTATTCCATTTTTGGAGCCGAGATCTGCTTGCAAAGCTTCAGGCACAGATATCCTTTGCTGAAGAGAGAGAAATGCAAATGACTGTGAACCCAGAGCCTGCTGGATTGATGGTGCTGACTGTTCCCCGAGAAGAAGAGTAGCAGTTCTATAGTGCATCTCCAGTCAAGTCAACAAGTTCCTGTATACCTACCAACCTTATAGCCCCACCTGGATTATGGGCAGAAGATAATCCACCTGGCCTAGCAAAGAACATAGCCCCTGTCATTGTCACCCTCAAGCCAGTCAAGAAGCCTGGGACCGGTGGCTACCGCCCTGTGCAGGATCTAAGAAGAATGAATGATGCAGCTGAAACGATCTAAGAAGAATGAATGATGCAGCTGAAACTATACAACCAGTGGTACCAAAATCCTTATATTCTCTTGGAACTGATCTCTGCTGAAGCTATACATTTCATCATTCTGGACTTAAAAAGATGCCTTTTTCTGCATACGCTTAGCCCAAGACCCCACTACAAGGAGGCGGGGCCAACTCACCTGGACAAGATTACCTCAAGGATTCAAGAACTTGCCTCACTCAGCAAAAGATTTGACAAGTTATCCAGTAATTCCAGGAGAAAGAATTCTACTGCAATGCGTGGACGATCTGCTGATAGCTGCTGTTTCAGAAAGTGAATGTCTACAAGCCACCAGTGAACTCTTGCACCTTCTTAATGAGGCTGGATACAAAGTCTCAAGAGCCAAGGTGCAATTATGTCCAACAACTTAAACACCTAGGATTCCAGTTGTCCAGCGGAATTCGACGCCTGGGATCAGAATGCAAAGAAGCTGTATGCAGTATTCCTACTCCAACCACCAGGAGGCAAGTGAGAGCCTTCTTGGGTGCCACAGAGTATGTTGTATATGGATCCCCAATGTTGCGCTGCTAGCAAAACCGTTGTATCAAGCTATCAAAGGAATGGAAAAGTCTGCATTGGAATGGGGACTTGAACAGGATGCAGCCTTTTGATCTTTGAAAAAACACTCTGATGTTGTCACCAATTCTGGGTCTACCAGATGTCCAGAAAACCTTTCAGTCTCTATGTTCATGAGTCACAAGGAAATGTTCTAGGAGTGTTGACTCAATCTCTTGGACCTTATTTGAGAAGCTGTTACAGCTACAGCCTTCCTAGTAAGCAAAAACTAAAAGAAAAATCCCTTTGAGACAGAATCTTCAAGTTACTGTACCACACTCTGTTCTAACCAATATGAAATACAAAGGAAACTACTAGCTAACAAATCTATGAATGTTGAAGTATTAGAGTATGTTGTGTGAAAACCCCAGATACAACTGAAGGGTCAGTCAAGCTTTCAATCCTGCTATGTTGTTATCAGTTAGTCTTGATCCCCTGATCATGACTATTTAGAAATTATGGACACTGTATTCTCAAGCCGCCTGGATTTGACTGATGTCTCTCTGGAGAACCCTGAACAGACTTTCTTTGTGGCTGAAGGCAGTTTCATCATCAATAGACATTGTTGTGCTAGATATGCAGTGGTGACCCCTGATTTGGTAGTTGAGTCCTCAGCCCTGGCCCCAGAAACTTCACCACAGAAAGCTGAACTGATAGCCCTCACTAGAGCACTAACAATAGGAAAAGAGCCCTGTCTAAATGTATACCCAGATTCCAAGTATGCCCTTACAACCTTGCATGCACATGGGGCCCTGTACAAAGAATGAGGGTGGATAACCTTAGGAAGCAAGTCCATTAAGTATAGCCCCAAGATATTGATATTAACAGATACATACTGCCTATAGATCTCAGAATTTAGGAAAAGTAGAATGTATGAATAGAACCCTGAAATCTCAGTTGTCCAAACTTTGCCAAGAGGTTTACCTGAAGTGGCCCCAGGTTCTTCCCATAGCCCTTCTTAGGATATACTTAGCCCCTGCTAAGTCTTTAGGAGTTTCCCCTTTTTGAGATTCTGTATGGGCAATTCCTGCCTGTTGTATAGGAAATAAAAGGAGATATGAGACAGATAGGATCTGAAATTATTAGACATGAACTATTGGTTTTAAGTTCTGTTTTGCAGAGTCTTCATACCTGGGTACAAAATCGATTACTCATCAATTTGTTTGAACCCCTGCATCCTCTCAAGCCTGGAGTCTCGGTGTGGATCACAGAGTGGAGAAAGACACTGTTAGCCCCGCATTGGAAGGGACCCTATGTCGTCATCCTGTCAACTCCAACTGCAGTAAAAGTCGCAGAATTTGAACCTTGGATCCATCATAATCAAGTGAAGCCAGCAGCTGCTCTTGAACCTGATCACTGGACTACTGTACAGCATCCTGAGACACCATTGCACCTCACCCTACGACAACAGCCACGGACCTAAGACTTATTGGTCCCTCAGAAACTGCACTGTTTCAAGACTGTTTGTTTATCTGAAAGTAGGCCTCGCATCTTAAAAAAAAAAAATGAAGCTGCAATCATCAGAAATAGACTGTGTTGTGTTAAGAAACTGAAAAGACTATTTTGATTTTCTGAAGAAGTGAACTGCTCTAAGGAGGCAATAATAGCCTGAGAGACTGTACTATGATATTTTAAGAACCTGAGACATCCCAGAAGACAGTGATACTTTGGAATCTACAGCCCTACTCCTGCCAAAAAGCTGGTAGGTCTACGTACGGCAGAAGCTTGAGGATCTACAATCAACCCTACATCTGTTATCTGTTGTGGAAGTCGACAGTTCCACCAATTTTCCAGAGACTATGCCCATTATGAATTCTTATTATTGCTTTATTCTGGCAACAGTTTTGGGGTGCTTTGAAATGACTTTTGCCCTATCCCCTTGTGCAGCTTGCATAACCACCACCAGAACAGGACAAAAGATCACTCTTTCTATGAAGCCATGAAATCAGACTTTGAAGTTCCTCCTGCCACCAGAACTTATTTCTTGAATTAGCAGGAGCAGTGGCATTCGGTCTTCATGTTTCAGATTGCTTGTCTTGTGGAGGAACAACAATGGGAGACTAATGGCCTTGGGAGGCCCAAGAACTGAACTATTCTATCCTATACAATCAAACTGATTTACATAATATTACTAGTGAGTGGGTATTGGCCCACCCCATTGTTGACAGTTTGTGTTTTGTTCGGACCGGACCACAATTTGCTTAGAAGATTGGACAGCTGGACTGTCTAAATCAGAAGATTTACAACAGCACAACAAAGAAGACATCTTGGTGGTCCGACATAAATGCTCCTGAACCTTCTAATTCTTTTAGTTCTTTTTCCCACTCTTGCCAAACTATGGACTTTGACTATCTGCTTGTTGCTTCCTTGTTTCTTGCCACTTTGTATGCAAATGATAACTTCAGTTATTAATAACACTGTAGAGCATAAGGCAGCTACAAAGATACTAGCTATGTGAACTTACTACCCTATACCACAGAGTGATACCTTTACCTAGTATTATGTGATTTGATTCTCACCCTTTCTCACTTGCGGGTGAGAATAATCAAAGGGGGGAATGTGGTAGGCGAAGGCCTATGATCTATGCTAATTGAACTAAACAGACAGGCCTAAGCAGCTTGATTTGTAAATGAAGCCTGTAGTTAGGCCCAGAGGAATGAAAACCCCCCTGAATGATGACACCGTAGAATTGAAACTTAACTGAACACAATTTAGCATAGCTAAGCAGAAACGAAACTTAGAAAAGACAGAAAACAGCTCTAATTGGTATTGATAAGGATGTGAGAAGCTTCTATGGAATTAATTAACTGTGCTGAAAGAAAAGTTACAGTGCCCTGCTTCCCATATGTTTTAACTAGCTGAGCGACCTTGGAGGAGAGATGTAACAAGTTAGAGACACTGACCATTGTAATTGGGACTAGAAGGGGGGGTGAGCAGGTGCTGGGCCCAGACCAGAGTCCCAATTGGATAGCCATATCAGTACCGGGACCAATAGAAGGTGTACGAGGGGTTACTGGGACCAATGAAAAGTTTGCCTATGTCTAGAATGGAGAAGAACGGTATAAAAGTTGTTGTTTTGCTAGAAACCATTGCTCAGCCATTTTGAAATTGATTATTGCTTGAGCCTGTGCACATTAAACTGGCTTGGATCCTTGAAAAGACTCCTGGTTTTATTTATTGTATGCTTATCTGCTGCTACATCGCAGCCCGAAGATGAGAGAAAGGCCACAATGGCCAGTGTTAAGGCGCACCAAAGCTACTGCTGCAATCGCAGCCAGCAGTGCTATTGTGTGCCCGCAGGACAGGATGCTGGCCATGATTGCAAACTCTCTCTTCGGCCAGTGGGAGCAACCTGTCCCATGAGCATACACCACTAGATTTGGCACCTCTTAACACTGGCGCCCCCCTACCATGTTTACCTGGCTTATTGGGTAGCATCAGCCCTGAGGTTATGTGAGCATAGTGACTCTAATGGAGGATTAGCCTCATGGCTGAGTTTTGAATGGATTGGAGAGGGGAGAGATGATTCAGGGGGAGACCAGAGAGGAGCAGATTGCAATAATCTAAACGGAGGTGAATAGATAGTGGATAAGAGTCTTTGGAGTGTGTTTAGAAAGGAAGGTGCTGACATTATAGGTGCTGACATTTTCTCCCTTAATTATGCCCCCTTAATCGCTAAAATTTGAAAGCACCTGACATGCTGGGGGGAGCTAACTATGGTTTGGTTAGGTAGGGCGGCCACGCTAAAAATGGTGGTGCTTCCCAAGCTGCTGTATCTGTTCTCGCAGCTGCCCATTAGGCTGCCAGGAGAGTTCTTTGACAAATTGGAGAAATGTTTTGGTCAATTTGTATGGAAATCGCCCAGAGCGAGGATTGGTTGGAAGTGCCTAGTTTGCCCTGTGGAGGCAGGTGGATTGGGTTTCCCTAAGCTTCAGCTATACTACAAAGCAGATGTCCTCCGTGGGCTCTGGTATCATTACGTTTGGCTGCCTGATGTGCAGTGGGTTCAGATAGAGAGAAATTGGACTTCCCCTCAGTCGATATTTGAACTGGCCCAGCTGGTTCAGGTAGCATCCCAGGTGGGGCTCGGGAGGATGCTATTTCCAGACGCAAAGATTCATGACTTTTACCCATTCAGTGGTGCAGAATTTCATTACTATGGTTTAAATATTTGCTGGAGGTAGGTACGTTTATGAGTATGGAGCAACTGGTTAGGATGGGGGGTGTCCGCATTCCCTTCTTTCAATATTTTCAGGTCAGCCATTTTGTGTGTCGGTTGTGCGTCCTCCCTCAGAGCTGGAGGCAATCATTTTCAATGAGACCCAGGAGTGGCAGGGGATATTGGCTAAGGTGTATCAGGCTCTTCTCTAGCCCTATTCTCAAGGGGTTGGAGTGCATGTGGCAGGATGGCATGGTTTCCTTGGGTGTACCCTTTCTGAGGTTGATTAGCACGGCATACATTGCCGACTATACCGAAGTGCGCGTACTAACCGCAGACAAACAAACTTTAAGCTTTTGCTGCATAGAAACATAGAAATAAGATGACAGAAAAAGACCACATGGCCTATCCAGTGTGTCCCTCCATAACAACTACAACAGTCCCCCTTTTACCTTCAGAGATCCTCTGTGTTTGTCCCATGCTTTTTTTAATTCAGTCATTATCCTCATCTCTACCACCTCCACTGGGAGACTATTCCACAGATCCTCTACTCTTTCCACATATCACTCCTGAATCTATCTCCCTTCACCCTCATCCCATGTCCCCTCGTAGCAGAACTTGCTTTCAATTGAAAGAGGCTCTCTCCCTGAACATTTATGCCACGGAGGTATTTAAACATTTCAATCATATCACCTCTATCCCGCCTTTCCTCTAAGGTGTACATATTAAGATCCTTCAGTCTGTCCTCAAATGCTTTATAATGAAGACCACTAATCATTTTAGTAGCCACCCTCTGCACCGACTCCATCCTGTTCACATCCTTTTAAAGGTGCGGTCTCCAGAATTGCACACTATACTCCAAATGAGGTCGCACCAAAGACTTATAGAGAGGCATTATCACCTCCTTTTTTCTGCTAGCCATTCCTCTCCGTATGCACCCAAGCATCCTTCTACCTTTTGCCGTCGCCTTTTCTACCTGTTTAGCTACTTTAAGATCACACCTAGGTCCCGCTCTTCTTTAGTGGACAAAAGTACTTCACCCCCTATACTATATTGCTCCCTTGGATTGCTGGAGCTCAAATGCATGACCTTACATTTTTTAACATTAAATCCCAGCTGCCAAATTCTAGACCATTCTTCAAGCTTAGCTAGATCCCTCCTCATGTTATCTACCCCTTCCTGAGTGTCGTGTCTATTGCAGATTTTTCTATCATCCGCAAAGAGGCAAACCTTACCTGAAAGCCCTTCCGCTATATCACTAACAAAGATGTTAAAAAGAATCGGACCAAAGACAGATTCCTGGGGCACACCACTGATAACATCCTTCTCCTCAGAGTGAGCTCCATTTACTTGTACTCTTTGTTACCTCCCACCCAACCAATTTCTAACCCAAGCAGTAACTTTAGGGTCCATCCCTAGGGTGCTCAGTTTGTTTATAAATCGCCTGTGAGGAACAGTGTCAAAGGCTTTACTGAAATCTAAATATACCACATCTAGGACTCTCCCTCGGTCCAACTCCCTGGTCACCCCGTCAAAGAAATCAATCAGATTTGTCTGACAAGACCTGCCTCTGGTGAATCCATGCTGCCTCGGATCCTGTAATCCGCTGGACTCCAGAAACCTCACTATTTTCTCTTTCAGCAGCGTTTCCAATAATTTACTCACCACCGAAGTTAAACTACCCAGCCTGTAGTTTTCAACCACATCCTTCCGCTTTTGTGCAAAGGCACCACATGAGCCTCTCTCCAGTCCTTTCGCACCACTCCCGACTCCAACGAGGCATTGAAAAGGTCAGTCAGTGGAGCTGCTAGAACGTCCCCAAGTTCCCTCAGTATTCTCGGGTGTATCCCATCCGGTCCCATCGCTTTATCTACTTTAAGTTGAGATAGTTTCTCACGAACACAGTCTTTTGAAAATTGTTCAAGATGTCCTTTGCTTCTGTTCCTATTTGTGGGTATTTTCTGAGGTCCTGCTCCTGGTTCTTCATCTGTAAACACAGAACAAAAATATTTGTTAAGCAATTCCGCTTTATCCTTATCAGCTTCTACATATTCCTCCCCTGCACCCTTGAGTCTGACAATACCACTCTTGCCCTTCCTCTTCTCACTAATATATCTGAAAAATGTCTTATCCCCCCCATTTTATTGCATTGGCTATTTCCTCCTCCTTTTGAATCTTTGCCTTCTTGACTACTTTGCTAGCTTCTCTAAGTTTTTCCAAATACAGATGCCTTTCTTCCTCTCTCTGTGATCTCTTGTATTTCATGAAGGCCTCCCTCTTTAACGCCTGATTAGGTGTTAGCAGTTCCCAAAGCTGAGGAGGTTACTGGAGTTCAACCACCTACTGTGCTCAAGGAAAGTCCCACTAAAGCACCAAAAAAAAGTAACCTTGCTTTAAAAATTTACAAAAAATCCTTTTAAGAGCTCCCAGTCAGAGAGCTAACAAGTTAATATAATAAAACAAACCCTTAAATCCTTACTGTTGGTTGATCTGGAGAGCTCCTGTAGGAAAGCCTGAACAGGGCAGGGCACTGGAGCCTTTTATGCAGGCCCTCAGCTGCTCTCAGGTAATCAGGCCCACTAACTCCTGATTAGGTGTTAGCAGTTCCCAAAGCTGAAGAGGTTACTGGAGTTCAACCACCTACTGTGCTCAAGGAAAGTCCCACTAAAGCACCAAAAAGAAAGGAACCTTGCTTTAAAAATGTACAAAAAACCCTTTTAAGAGCTCCCAGTCAGAGAGCTAACAAGTTAAAATAATAAAACAAACCCTTAAATCCTTACTGTTGGTTGATCTGGAGAGCTCCTGTAGGAAAGCCTGAACAGGGCAGGGCACTGGAGCCTTTTATGCAGGCCCTCAGCTGCTCTCAGGTAATCAGGCCCACTAACTTCTGATTAGGTGTTAGCAGTTCCCAAAGCTGAAGAGGTTACTGGAGTTCAACCACCTACTGTGCTCAAGGAAAGTCCCACTAAAGCACCAAAAAGAAATTAACCTTGCTTTAAAAATGTACAAAAACCCTTTTAAGAGCTCCCAGACAGAGAGCTAACAAGTTAATATAATAAAACAAACCCTTAAATACTTACTGTTGGTTGATCTAGGGAGCCCTTGCAGGCCTACGCCACACCCCAGCACCTATGGCAGTTGGGCTTGCAAGACTCAGAAGTACGCTGACAAGGATGTGGCCATATTGGATCCTTCTATCATATGTGTGAATGCCCTCATGCCCAGGAATCTTTGAGCACTTACCGTGGATCGGATTAACTCCATTGCGGGCATGCGCCTTTTGGTTGAGCCTGCTGCCTGCCTCTTGGGACCAGGTATTGAAGAAGTGACTACTCCCGTGGTCATTGCAGGCATGGTAGAGCAACTCTTAGTGGCCGCCAGGATGGTCAATGCACTGCAGTGGCAGGTGGTGGATGGACCTAAGATCGGTGACTGTCAGGTTAATACTGTGATGAATACAAACAAGCTCTCGGCTATGCTTAAAGGATGCCAGGACTGTTTTGAGCGAGTTTGGGCCCCTTATGTGCAATGGTTGTGTGTACGTTTAGAAAGGTGAGTGGGATGGGGCAGAGATCACACCCCCCCCCCCCCCAGTCTCCACTAAAGCTCTGTACATATCCTAAAATAGGCCATGTAGAATCCAGTAGTGAGTACTCTTATTAACAATATACTGTAGATGCCTAATTACCAGTTACTGTTTGGACCATCTCCTTGGGGTTTCTGATGTCCTAGGGATATAGAAGTGACAAATGAACTGTTCAACCCTATAACCCTTCTTTTCTTTATTTTCTGTTGTTTTTTCTGTTAGTGTTTAATAAGCATATAATATTTTGCAGATTATACTTTTAAGAAGAATATACTGCAGAAATGTTTAATGGAAATAAGCCGGGGGATTCAATTGTTACTGGGGTTATATGCCTTGCCAAATGCTATGGTATGGATAAGAGATGGAAATTATGCTGACACCCAGGTGTATTACCCACTTGAGATATCTGTATTCCTCATGTTTATAAATAAACACAGTTTAAAAAAATGGGTTGCATTGTAGCTTCATTGTGTGTCCTCTAATCTTTCTACTTTTTGATGGTATAAACAACTGATCTATGTTTACCCATTCCATTCCATTCATTAAATTATAGACATCTTTCATATCCCCCCTCAGCTGTCTCTTTTCCAATTTGAAGAGCCCCAACCTTTTAAGCCTCTCCTCAGGGGGGTATCCTTCCATTTCCTTTACCATTTTTGTCACTCTTCTTTGTACCTTTTCTAATTTAGCTATATCCTTTTTAAGATATGGTGACCAGAATTGCACACAATATTCAAGGTGTGGTTGCAACATGGAATAATACAGATGCATTATAATAGCCTTTGTTTTAGTCTCCATTTCTTTCCTTATGAGTCCTAGCATTCTATTTGCTTTCTTGGCTGCCGCTGCACGATGGGTTTCAATGTATTATCCACGATGATGCCTAAATCTTTTTCTTGGGTGGTGGTTTCTAAGATACCTTGCATCGTGTAACCATAGTTGGGGTTCTTTCCTAGGTGCATAACTTTGCTCTTGTCCACATTAAGTTTAATCTACCATTTGGATGTCCAGTCTTCCAATTTTTCAAGGTCCTCTTACAATTTTTCACAATCCTCTTGCGTTTTAACAACTTTAAATAATTTTGTGTCATCTACAAATTTAATTACTTCACTCATTATTCCTATTTCCAGGTAATGTTAAAAAGCAGTGGGCCCAGCACAGATCCCTGGGGTACTCCACTATTCACGTTTCTCCATTGAGAAAATTGGCCATTTAGCCCTACTCTCTGCTATCTTTTAATCAGTTCCTGATCCACAAAACTACACTGTATCCAATCGCATGACTTTTAATTTTGCCAAAGATTTCTCATCAGGAATCTTGTTAAAGTCTTTCTGAAAATCCAAATTCACTATATCATCCAGCTCACCTTTGTCAACCTTTATTCACACCTTCAAAAAATATAACAGATTAGTAAGACAAGACTTTCATTGGCTAAATCCATGTTGGCTTTCTCCCATTAAGCCATGACTATCTACATGTTCAATAATTTTATTCTTTCTTATGGTTTCTACCATTTTGCCCGGTACTGACATCAGGCTTATTGGTCTGTAGTTTCCTGGATTACTCCTGGCATCCTTTTTAGAAACTGGCATTACATTGGCCATTCTCCAATCTTCTGGTACTACAGATGATTTTAATGATAGTTCACAGATTACTAATAGTAGGCCTGCAATCTTATATTTCAGTTCTTTCAACACCCTTGGACGTAGACCATCCAGACCAGGTGATTTGCTACTCTTCAGTTTATCAAATAGTTGTAATACATCTTCCCAGTTTATCGATATTTGTTTGTTCTTCCACTACATCACCTTTTATATACCATTTCAGGCATGGGTAACTTCTCTACATCTTCTTCAGTAAAGTCTGAAGCAAATAATTTATTCAGTCTCTCCGCTATGGCCTTGTCCTCCCTTAGTGCCCTTTTTACTCCTCTATCATCCTATGGTCCAACTGACTCTCTCACAGGTTTTTTGCTACGAATGTATTTGAAAAAGTTTTTATTTTGATAAATCACATATATGCAGTACATGCCCTGGAATGGCCACCTGCACAGATGATCACATGTCCTTACTTGCTCCATTTGGCCAATATGTGAGACTCATCAGTTCAGTGGACACCAGGTGTGTAAAGTCATGCAAGTGACCTTGTTCCACCAGACATTATGAGTGTAGACCTTATCTGTACAAGAACACTTTGCATTTCCATGCAACTTGTACAGATGTGTGGCTGTTATGTTCTCGGATCATAGCCTTCTTTTGTCCAGTTGTTATATGTATATGTGTTAGGAAGATTGTATGGTGGTTAGAGCAGCTGAGACAGCTGTGAAACCCAAAAGGACAATATTAGACCTTCCCTATAGCACAGCAACTATTTTTCACACATACTACAACTGAGATTAGCAACAAGGCCTTACAGCACTCTCAACTACCATCATCTGTCCTTCAGCCCATCCATCAGCATACAGTGTTGCCCAAAAAAAGTAAGAACATCTCATTGCATATAGGTTATTTAAAAATTCAAAAAGACAGATTTAAAAAAAAATGGCGACTGGAAATTGTCGCAATAAAGATGTTATATAGCTAAAAAAGGTAAATAAGTAAACTATTTAAGCTTTTAATTTACGAGATGTTCTCACTTTTTTGGCCACCCTGTATATCCATCCTGTTCAGTCATGTATTTTCCTGCCAGCTACTACACCCTAGCCCACACTGTGGCATTTTACTAATTAGGGCATATCACTCACACCTCACCTGCAGTTGATGTGCAGGTCACCACTGCCGCCCAGGCATTCTTTATATTCACAATGGGGCCATGGTGGCTACTCCATGGCACACATTTACACAATCCTATACCTCCCACTGATATCACAGTGGATTACATGATCACCCTTCACTGATACAGTACAACTGCCTCCCCCATTATCCATATACTCACTGCCTCACATGTATGTGACTTATCCATGACCTTTGTTCTCATCCAGTGCTTCACTTCTGACATCTCCTTACATAAGAACATAAGATATGCCATACTGGGTCAGAAAAAGGTCCATCAAGCCCAGTATTCTGTTTCCAACAGTGGCCAATCTAGGTCATACGTACCTAGCAGTTTCCCCAAAAGACACAGGTTCCACAATGTTTGTACTGAGTCAAGAATTGATATCCTGGGTCCCTTCTTAATAATGGTTTATGGACCTTTCCTCCAGGCTGAGGGTTTTATTTATTTTATTTATTTAACAGCTCTTATATACCGCGCTATTTGACATCAGTGCGGTTTACATTAAACAAAATACACTCAGATTTAGAGAACTTGTCCAAGTTACAGGTAACAGGGGAATGAAACAAGGATTAACTGGGGGATAGCATATAAATAATTAAATAAAAGCAATTACATAAGACTAGACATGTTATCCACAATGATGCCTAAATCTTTTTCCTGGGTGGTGGTACCTAATGTGGAACCTTGCATTGTATAACCATAGTTTGGGTTGTTCTTCCCTAGGTGCATAACTTTGCACTTGTCCACATTAAATTTCATCTGCCATTTTGATGCCCAGTCTTCCAATTTAACAAGATCCTCTTGCAATTTTCCACAATCCTCTTGGGTTTTAACAACTTTAAACAGTTTTGTGTCATCTGCAAATTTGATAACCTCACTCGTTATTCCACTTTCCAGGTCATTTATGAATATGTCAGAAAGCAGCGGACCCAGCACAGATCCCTGGGGTACACCACTCTTTAGGCTCCCTTATGCCGCGTTAAGGCAACTGCCCTTAAAGCACGTTAACATACATGTTTAGCTCTCTTAATGCCCGCTGTCCACTTAATGCCTGCTAACCACAGAAAAGCCTGTTCCCCACCCTGGACTTTAACGCCCACTGGGGCCTTTAACGCTACTGTTTGCGCATGTTAAATGGTGTAGCCTTAATGACCCTTAGTCAAAATACCCTTTAGTGACTGCTAGCATAGTTTAATGTGACTTAGAAAAAGCAGTGAAATCAAAAGGGACATCATTTAGAAAAATGAAAGCAAACTGTAATGAGAGAAAAATTCTGGGACAGATATTCAGCGGTGGCATCTACATACATAGTAACATAGTATATGATGGCAAATAAAGACCAGTATGGTCCATCTAGTCTGCCCAGCAAGGCGGCAAGAGTAGATGCATCCGCTATTCCTTGCAGGTCACCCCTCCCTATGTCTTTGTTTAGGGGTATACCTACCACTCCGTGTAGGTCACCCGTATTTGTTGAGTTATAAGATAGATGTTTATTTTGATTTTATCCTGTTGTAAAGGGATCCACTGTGTCTATCCCATGCCATTTTGAATTCTGTCACTGTGTTTGCCCCCACCACTTCCATTGGGAGGGCATTCCAAGCATCCACCACCCTTTCAGTGAAAAAGTATTTCCTGACATTGCCTTTCAGTTTACCCCCTTGCAGCTTCATGTTATGCCCTGTAATTTTACAGCTTCCCCATCTTTGGAAGAGGTTTGTTTGTTTGTTAATACTCTTTAAGTATTTAAAGATCTGAATCATATACTCCCTGTTCCTCCTCTCCTCCAGAGTGTACATATTTAGGTCTTCAATTCTCTTCTCATAAATCTTCTGACACAGGCTCCGAATCATTTTGGTCGCCTTCCTCTGAACATTTTCCAGCCTTTTTATGTCCTTTGAGAGATATGGTCTCCAAAACTGAACACAATATTCTAAGTGAGGCCTCACCAGCGACTTGTACCATGACATTAGTACCTCTTCCTTTCTGCTGGTAATTCCTTTCTGTATGCAACCCAGCATCCTTCTGGCTTTTGCCACCGTCTTGTCACACTGTTTCGCCACCTTGAGATGCTCAGAAACAATCACTCTGAGGTCCTTCTCCTGGTTTGTGCACACCAACCTCTTGCCCCCTATCGCATACAATTCTCTTAGATTTCTACTTTCCAAGTGCATGACACTGCACTTCTTCACATTGAATCTTAACTGTCAAGCATTAGACCATTCTTCCAGCTTTTGTAGATCTTTCCTCATGTTATCCACTTCCTCAGGAGAGCCCACTCTGTTGCAAATTTTCATGTCATCTGCAAAAAGACAGACTTTTCCATCAGTCCTTCAGCAATATCACTCACAAACACATTGAATAGCACTGGTCCCAGGACCAACCCCTGGGGCATACCACTAATCACCTTCCTTTCATCAGAGTGAGTTCCATTTACCGTCACCTTCTGTCGTCTGTCAGTCAACCAATTTCTGATCTAGTTCATCACCTTGGGACCCATCCCCAAGCTGTTTAAGTTTATTGATAAGCCTCCTATGAGGAACAGTATCAAAGGCTTTGCTGAAATCTGCATAGATCACATCCATCGCATGCTCTCGATCTAGTTCTCTATCACCAAGTCAAAGAACTGAATCAGATTTGTTTGGCAAGATCATCCTTTGGTAAACTGTGTTGCCTTGGGTCATGCAATCTGTTGGTTTCGAGGAAGTCCAGTATTCACTCTTTCAGGAGTGCCTCCATTACTTTTCCCGTCATTATCAGCCCTTCTCCAATCCCGTGGAACTACTCATGTCTCCAAGGATCTATTAAAAACATCCTCTCTGAGCTCTTTCAGTATCCTGGGGTGTATCCCATCTGGCCCCATGGCCTTGGCCACTTTCAGTTTTGCAAGCAGCTCTAACACATCATCTTTCTGTGAATGGTGTGGTATCTACTCCATTCCCATTTGTATATTTGTCAATCACAGGTGGTCCTTTTCCAGAATTTTCTCTAGTAAAAACAGAGCAGAAGTATTTGCTTAGCATTTTCGCTTTTTCAGTGTCACTTTCCACAAACCCATTCCCAGCACTTTTTGAGTCCTGCAATTTCATCTCTGATTTTCTTCCTCTCCCGAATATACCTGAAAAGGTTTTTTCGCCACACTTCGCATCTTTAGCCATATTTTCTTCTTCCTTTGATTTTGCTATCCTTTTCTCTTTTTGTCTCTTTTAGTTTGATCCTGTATTCTTTTCTGTGTTCCTCTGTTTGTGAACTTTTGAATTTTGTGAAAGCTGTGGTTTTTTGCCTTTATTTGTGCAGACACTTCTTTGGAAAACCAAATAGGTTTCCTTTTTCTCTTGTTTTTATTTACTTTTCTTACATACATATCAGTTGCCCATTTTATTGCCTCCTTTAGTTTAGCCCATTGTAATTCCTCTTCCCTTATCCTCTCCCACCCTGCCAACTCCTCCTTCAGGTACTTGGCCATTCCACTGCAGTCAGTGTTTTTAAAGTCTAGGATTTTGAGTTTGCTGTGATTGGATTCTACTTGGGCTTTTATCTCAAACCACAGCATGTGATGATCGCTGCTGCTCACATGGACACCCACCTGGCTATTCGACACACTATCTCTGTTGGTGAGCACTAAATCTAGCACTGAGCTCTCCCTGGTCGGTTCCATTACCATTTGTCTAAGTAATGCATCTTGGAAGGCATCCACAATTGTTTTACTTCTTTCCAGATTTGCAGAAGGAATATTCCAATCCACATTGGGTAGATTAAAGTCACCCAATATGATCACTTCCCCCTTCATGACTATCTTTGTAATATCAGCAATCAATTTGCTATCCATTTCTTTTGTTTGAGTTGGAGGCCTGTAGACTACACCAGTATGGATGACAGTGCCATCACCTCTTTCCAACACAATCCACAGCGCTTCTTCTTTTTCCCATGTCCCCTGCATTAATATTGCTTTTGACATATAAGGCTACTCCTCCTCCTTTTCTACCCTCTATCTCTTCTAAATAGATTATAGCCAGCTATGGCTATATCCCATTCATGTGACTCGTTAAACCATGTTTCTGTAATGGCCACAATGTCCAAGTCCATTTCCACCATTAGGACTTCCAGATCAGGAACTTTGTTGGCTAGGCTTTGAACATTTGTGCTCATTGCTTTCCAACATTTGTTGACTGGCTTGCCTGTGTTTTACATGGAGTTTGTTCTACACACCCCTTCCCACTTGCCATTGATGTGTGATTTAAAAGTGTGGCTGTTTCCAATGTCATATTGCTTTTACTGGGAGTGACATCCTGAACTTGTCCTTCTCCATCCTTTACCCCCTTTCCATAGTTTAAATGCCTGTCTACATACTGCCTGAATTTTTTACTTAGGATCCTTTTCCCTGCGATGGAGAGATGTAGTCCATCAGCACAGTGTAGTCTTTTGTTGATCCATCTGTTTCCCCAGTTGCTTATATATCTAAATCCTTCTTGTTTTCACCAGGTTTGGAGCCATGTATTAAAGTTGTTTATGTGATGCAGCCTTTCTGCCCCCTTACCATGAATAGGTAGAACTTCTGAGAATGCTATAGTGTTAACAATGGGATTGAGTTTCTCTCCCAGAGTCTGGAAATCCCTTTGAACTGCAAAGGCTCTGTTTCTAGCTAGGTCATTTGTACCCAAGTGGATGATAACATCAGTTTTGGAGTACTCACTTTCTGCACTAACTACACTAATAATTTGGTTCATATTCCTGCTGGCATTCCAAGTTGGTGACTCTGATGATGGAATCTCCAAGTAGTAGTAGTTTTCTGTTTTGTGATTTTTTTTCCTATTTGGTGCATTATCAGTAGATTTGGCATTGAGTCTTTCACTGAAGGGCAATTCAGTTTCTACGAATTGGGCATCCTCATTATCCAAGGCAGAGAAGGCATTATGCAGGGATATCTCTTGATGTATAGGGTGTCTTGGCATTACAGATCGCAACCTACCAGAGCCCACTGTGATCCATTTATTCCTGGGCTGCTTGATTCTTTGTGGGAGCAGTGATGGATTTTGTTCAGTTTGTACCCTAGAGGAGTGTGTTTAATTGCAGCTAATTCTTCCCTTAATAGAGTCAATTCTTTATGCATAGCAGATAACTTGAGACATATAGGGCAAGCTCTTAGATTCCAAATGATTCTTCTCAGAACGAAAACACCACAGTTATTGCATTGAATACATGACATGCTGATTTAGCTGTCCTAGGAGAAGAAGGAGAAAAAGTGGGTGTAACACCTAATTAAAGGACAGATGTCAAAGTATATGATGACTATATAGGCAATACAACACTGGGGTAGGTAGGGTGAGGAATAGGGTGGGCGAGAACTTAAGTATACCTGGCCAGTAGACCTTATATGAACTGAGGGCACACTCAGATATCTGATTTAAAAGCTATGCAAGGAATGTAGGCAGTGTGAATATTCATAAAAACCTATAACCAGCACTTAAAATTTATATTAAAAACAGGCAATTGCAAAGTCTGAAAGCCTTAGCTGAGTGTGTAGTCTCTTGAAACTGTGATGGGTTCTGGTGCTTGTGAGTCAATTATCCCCACCCTGGAAGCAGCTTGTAACAGACAATGGAAACTGAAATATTCAAACTGAAATCTTACTACTTTGTATCAACCCACTATGCAAAGGTCCCTGTAACCTTAAAATGTATACCTTTGCTGCAAAATTAAGTAGGAGACCTGAGTAGAAGACTAGGGGGTATGTTTACTAAAGTGCGTTAATGTTACCAGCGTTAAGTGCAGCATTGACATGAGCAATGCCATATAAGAAAGTGGGTGTACAGGCATCAAAGTAGCAATGGCTGTTTAACGTGCGGTGAAAGGCACCTTGGCCGGTTATCGCACGTTAATGGGACATTGCACGTTAAAGCTGACAAACAAAGCACATTACAAGGCTGACAAGGCACTTTATAAGGTGCCTTATAGGGCGCCTTATAAGGCGCCTTAGGTTAAGGCACCCTATAAGACACCATATAAGGTGCTGTATAAGGTGCCCTAAGGATGTTAAGGTGACCCAAGATATGGTGCCTAAGGACAGTAAAGGACCTCAAGTTGACAAGCATGAAATGTAAGGCCAAAAACCAGATGTAACCCTAACACTGCACAGAGCACCAAGGAAAGACAATGGACAAGTGATGGAAGGAAGTAGAGGTTGGAGCTGATGGACCTGCCCAATCTGCGTGCAACTGATGTGGCAGCTGGTAAAATGGACAAACATATCGGAGGCAGCTGTACTGATGCACAGGGTGTTGGCAATGTAAAGTGCTACAATGACAGTGGGTGGAAGAGGATGGGAATACGTGTCCTCCTGTGGAGGTAGAGGTGGCAAGATATTTGCAATGATAGGAGGACAGAGGAGTAGTAGTGCCATGCAGAGCAGACACAGGAGAGGGAAGCATGAAGAGCCGCAATGCAGAAAAGGGTACCAGTGCAGGACATGGGGAAGCAGCCTGCACATGAAGACAGGATGCTACACAGCTGACAGACGCAGATAGACGGACAGAAGGATGGCTGGCAACTGTGATGAGGGTATTATGTGCTGGCAGCACAGATCTGCAGAGATATGACTGTCACAGGAATGAAAAGGACTTGCCTCGGACAAGCCTAATAAAATGAGACCACTGAGGGATTGAACCCATGACCTCTGCTTAGGATGCCATTGCATTAACCAGTGGGCGATACCTCTATGGCTTCTGTCTTAGCAATGGCTGGCTACAGAAAGACTGCAGGTCACCGCACAAAATGTCTGCTGTGTTTACCAGGATAGGGTAAACCCACCAGTACCCATGATGCAATGCACATGCAGAACAGCAGTCTACATCTGATTACCAGATGGGATATGCACCTCTCCAGCACCTCAGCTTGGTAGGAGGAACTGACCCTGTGTGATACTGGCACAGAGTAGCTACAGACCATGCCATTGTGCGGGTTCTGTGCTCACCCTGAGGGTGAGGTGGGGTGCCCAGCACTAGGCCCGCAGTACATGGGTTGGTTGAGATAGGCTTTGCTGCAAGTCCCTGTCAGTGCTAGTGCATGACAGGTATTCCTTGTAGAAGCCAAGGAGAATTCTGTGTCCATCTGTATTCCCCAGTCATGTCTAACCCTTATGGACCATGACACACCCAGAATAGTGCATAACCAGTGTGGTTGCCATGGTCACTTGTTATAAGAGCAGGGGGGTATCTGGATTTACATGTGGATTCTGTAGCACCACCTACCAACCCGCTCTCTCTGGGGCAAGGTGGTGTACAGGATCTGCCCCCACCAGACCCACATGCTACATTTTTACATAAGAACATAAGAACATAAGATATGCCATACTGGGTCAGACCAAGGTCCATCAAGCCCAGTATCCTGTTTCCAACAGTGGCCAATCTAGGTCATACGTACCTAGCAGTTTCCCCAAAAGACAGGTTCCGCAATGCTAGTCTTGTACTAGTCTTGAATTCTTAATTACGTGGTAGTGGTATCTGTTTCGTGGGGGTTATACAGAGGGGCCATAGTGTTCAATGAAGAGGTAAGTTTGCAGTTGTTTACAGAAGGTGAGGAGGTCAGTTGTGAATCCGAGAGGGGTCGGAGTGTGTTCCATATGGATGGAGAATAGAGTTCAAATGAGCAGGCGCAGGCTTAATTGTTGCTCTTTGTTCTGTTTAATGTACATTACCAAGTTTAAGTTACAATGTAAACCGCTTTGACTGAAATAAAGTGGTATTAAAAAACCTGTTACATAAATAAATGCCTAACTCCACACCAACCTCCTTGTTAAAGAGGAGATATTCCTCTATCACTGCTTGCACCTATGTGATATTGTTGCTTTCCTCCAACAAAAAGTCCTTGAGACGCCAAAATTTTATTCCATCCTCCCCTTTCCCCACGTCAAAGATCAGTTACTGTAGCATGGTCTGTCCATGTAACAGAATCATGTTCAACTTCCTTCACTTTGCGAATCCAATTCCCACTTACCCAAGCCATATGAAGTAATTAGTCCTTACCTGCTAATTGCAATGGAGGCAGTAGAAGGACATGATAAAAGGCAGTGGGACCATCAACCCTAGTCCTGCAGGCGAGAGGGCACCGCCCAGGGCAGTTGATGCAGATCTATATGTGTCACAAGGGTATTGGCATACAGGCAGTAGGCCTGGAAAAGCTCAGCTGCCCCCCACCACGATCTGACATTCACCAGCAGAGGGCACAGTCAGTCTGTACCTGCTGCACCCTGCAAGGTGTTCCAGCCATGCACATGCTAACTGCAGACAGTCCGCTAGCCAGTCCATAGTGCATGTTCCCAGAAGAACTATGCACACCCAGAAGTGGGATGTAAGCACAGACACCAAGCAGATAACTCAGTGATTGGGCCCCTGAACAGGAAACACACAGATATTACTTGAGAGAAACATTTTATAGCACTATGTGGGAACCTAGACATGCCATAGTCACTGTTCAGTCAGAGTGAGAGTAACCTCCCAGCATGACATTCTGTGGCCACCCTGTCCATGCAGGTGGTGGTCGGGCACTACAATGTCCCAGCCATTGCCCCACACCCTGTGAAGATGCATCCTGCCCAGTCTGGGCCATACCCACAATACCTTGCTCCTCATTATGCACATTGGCAGGCTAACGCTGGAAACAGTGTGTGCATTGTGGGCCCAGTGAGGTGTTAGCAGCCACTAAACAGTGGATAGACATACACACACTCCCACTCCTATTTCAGCATTGTGCAAAGATAGGGGTAGTTGGCAGCCCTGCCCATCACACTAGTCCTGAGCACAGTGCAGGCATTGCTAAGGTATGCAGCTGCTAGTAGTAGTGCTTTGGTGGTAACTGCTGCTCCGTGCTGTGCCCAACAGCCTGACTCTCCATGATGTTTTGGATAGTGGAGTCTGTGTGTGTGAGTGTTTGTGTCCCTGTTGACCAATTCTCTAGGGCAGAGGTTCCCCGTTCCATTCCTTAAGGGCCAAACACCATTCAGGTTTTCAGGCTGTCCCTAATAAATATGCATGAGATGCATTTGCATGCATTGCCCCCATTGTATTCAAATGTATCTCATGTATATTCATTAAGGACAGCCTGAAAACCTGAATAGTGTTTGGCCCTCCAGGACTGGAGTTGGGAACCTCTGCTCTAGGGAGTGCACACGTTTATGTTGTATGTGCTATGTAGGGTAAAATGTAGGGACGTGGTTTGCAGGAGCCACAGCTGGGACTTGAACCTGTGACCTTCTGTCCCAGGACACATTGGCTGTGTATACTGCACCATACTGTTGCCACAGAGGCAGGTTAGTCCCTGGGGATACCATGACTGTTCATCAGACAAACCTTGTCTGTTGCACTGCATGCCACCCACCTGAACAGGGCTTGGCCTTGGTCTGCTGTGGGCAGATGCCACTGCCCCCTCCACCACTAGCACCCCTCCCCCACCATGCTGACATGCCCATATGCTGGTGGTGCGCAGTCCCAGGACATCCAGCATGCAGGTAGGCGGCTGCCTAGGGTGTGGGGTCTGGAGTAGGGATGCCTATATAGACATCCATGCTTCCCCCCAGCACCGCCTGCCAATGTTATGTGCCTGCCATTATGGGGGGGAGATGGCTCGGGGGTGTCAGGTTGGTGATCTAGCCACTATTTTCTAGGGTGGACCTGGTAAATGTAGGTAGATTGTGTTATGCCAGCAGACTGTGGACAGGCTAGAGTATGCAACTCCGGTAGATAGTTTCAGACAATGTGTGGTCAGACCCTGCAATGCCCTCCTATGGGCTGCAGCAAAGGGTGTTCATTTACCTGCGTTTCCGAACTGTTTGGGACGCATCCTTGGAAAGGTCTGTAGATCCTTGTTTGAGTGGTCCCCAGATGTGCACTGATTGCCCTATTACAGGCATTGTGGTACCTGTGTAACCTTTGGGGTACCTGCTGAGTAATGTCCCCTGGATGGGACACTGTGGGACACAGACTCCTGGGCATGTTTGACCCTGGTCAGTTGCTGTCTTGCTGATTTCCAGTTTCTGCATTCCTTTGTGCCACCTAGCCATATGCCTAGTCCACCCTGTGCCCCAACTGCCCCACTGCATGTCCCGCCTGCAGCCCCCTATACCCCCATTTACAGCATCACCATACCATACTTGGGCACTGTGCTGTTTCTGCACATGTAGCACTACTATCACTTTTTTGTGCTCCCTGCCTATGCTATACATTGCTGACACTGAAATGGTTTCTCTCTCCTGCAAATGTGTAGCTAACGACAGGTTTTCACTCGCGGTAATGTTCGGCCATTCAGTTCCCCGCGTTAGGCTAACAGGAGCCTCTCCCCGCCCATTGACCCCTTCTGTCCGCCCTCTCTCCTCACTTTGCGGGACTTACCGCGGCCGGAGACCTTAACGTGCATTAACGTTACTTATCGCGTGTTAATGTAGCCGCTGCTGTGTTACCGTGGTTTAGTAAACATACCCCTAGTTCTCTGCAATCTAAAAACAAATTAATATTTCTATTCCAAGTAGCTATATATCACAAGTGTCCCTGGCCAGTAGACCTTATATGAACTGAGGGCACACTCATATATCTGATTTAAAGGCTATGCAAGGAATGTAGGCAGTCTGAATATTCTTAAAAACCTATATCCAACAGTTTAGATTTATATTAAAAACAAGCAATTGTAAAGTCTGAAAGCCTTAGCAGAGTATGTAGTCTCTTGAAGCTGTGATGTGATCAGTTGTAGAGTTGATTCAATTAGCCCCACCCTATGAAGCATCTAGTGCTGTAAAAGTGGCTAGCAGCCACTGCTGAACTTTCAACTTGGATATTCAATGCCGGGGGCCATATCCAGGCACTGGCATTGACTATCCGGGTTGCCTGGATTGCCATGAAGCTAAGCAAACAGCGATGATATTCTGCCATTACCCGGTTAGCTTCAGAGGCAAAGGTTGGGGCAGCCTTTATTGCGCCTGACTTTTGCTGCATTGCAATAACTGGGCAGCGGCTCAATATTGCTGTTGCCTGGTTATTGTTGGGTGCCATCCCCAGAATGTCCTGATGCGAACTGGTTGGCATGGGGGTGTGCAGCAGAGATACCTGCAGATATTCAACAGCCATGAAATATCCCAGCCATGGGAATTAACACGATTAGCTAAGGAAAGCAATGTGTAGGAGAATTTGGACGTATTGGGTCCAAATGAGAAGGTGCTATGAATAAGGCAATTACTGAACCGGGCCTGGGGATGTCCAGAGCAGGAACTAAATAGGATGGGGGATGCACGGTGAAATGAATGCACAGGCCAGATGAGGCAGCCTCATGTTCATCCCATGCGTAATACAGTGATGTTACATAAGCATGTACAGCCACATGGGGTACAGCATGAGGACCAGAAGAGAAGGTGGTATGATGGGCAGCAGGCTGCTAAATCTCTCATACACAGCAATCAAGAACCTCTACTACCTTGTGCTCCAAATCAAAACAGTAAAAATATATATAAAAGATGAATAGTAGAATAAAATTGAAATCATGACAATAATCGAGTAAAATTATAAATAAACAAATGATATATCATAAAAAATAATAAATAAAAACAATACTTATGAAATAAAACACGATACAAATCAAACACCAGACAAATAATATACTTAAAAAACATTAAAACTCTATATCAATTAACTTAAATTGCATAAAGAACATAGGGCAGGGGTTATGCAGACGTCGGAAGAAACAAAAGGAGAGGAGGTAGTGTGATAAAGCTATCTTCTTTTATAATTTTTAATGTACTCACATATGCACTCTGTGGGGATCAGCTCCTATTTCATGATTAAGTTCTGATATATTCATGAGAATAACGTTTTCACTCTTTTATTGTCTCCAGTACAGAGATACAATTGCATAATAGTATTCTCTCAAAAGATCTTCCATTCAGCCTTCACACTTATGTAGATGAGATCTCTATCCCTATGATCATTGGTCACCTCACATATACTGCAATGGTGGTGCCATTTCGTGAAGCCATTCCCAGTCTCACAAAGGCCATACACAGTATCAGCAACATATGAGCAGCCAGTTTGATGTTTCCCAGTAACCTGCAAGTGATGATGCTGTCAGTGATGGACTGCAACCTCTAGGGATGATGATGATGGGCTGGCAAAGAGGGACAGTCAGGAACCCCATCCGGGCACATCAGAGGCAGAAACAAGCACAGCCAGAGGCAGGAGGTGCATAGTACCAGAATAGATAAGCCAGCAAAAGCTGAGATGCAGCCCAACCTGAAAGAGTAAGGCACGAATGAGTGTTTTGAGGAGATGGAACTGCAGGAAGAGGCACAGGCTCCCAATGTAATGTGATACACCTGGTGAGGAGGCACCACTGGATCTACCAGAGGAAGACCGGCAGCTGATCTGCTGTGGAGAGTGTCTTCTATGGCAGAACACAGACCACCAGACAATGGAGAGGGGGCAAACTGCCATCTTTCAGGACATTCTACAGGTGCTGCAGGAGAGGAATGAGATAGAAGATTATAGCCTGAAAAGGCTTGATCACAAAAGCCAGACCCTGGACACCCTCATATCACATGTCAGTCTAGTCTCCCACTTAACCCAAACGTGGGAGCTCCCTGACAATATGCCCCCTGTCCCAGTTTCTGCTTTCTCCATACCAACCCATACAGATGGCAAAGACACAAGGGCCTGGCCCCATGAGACCCATGAGCGATCACAAACCAGCATTCTGGGTGAACCCTCATGAGGAATAGGCTCCCCCTGAGATTGCTTGACTTTCATTCTGCTAATGAAAAGGGTGGGAGGGAATGAGGGATAAGGTGGGCAGCTTTTCAGAGTCCACTGACAGTGTTCCAAATGCATTGCCTATCTCCACACAGTCTGTAGCCATCCCTGAAGATCAGGGCAGGAGGGGGCATGGTGCAAGGCGATGGGTCAAGGTCAGAGGGAGGCAGGCAATATAGGTGACCTGCATGTGTGGAATGTAGGTATGTGTGTTGAAAGCTGATGAGCACAGTGGAAGGGGGGAGCATGGTGAGCGATAGAGTTTGATGTGTTGGAGCGGGGAGGGAAAGCATTCTTCCTATTGGGGCTAGTGGATGGTGGGGCAGTGTTGAACAGGGCCAGTAGAATATTGCAATGGAATCCCAGGGTGTCATGATGGTAGTGGAGGATGTGGTGTCCCATTGTGTGGGCAGGCATTGGTGGGTATATCTGTTTCTTTGACTGCTTACAAATAAACACATACCTTAAGTGAAGTGATTCTGGATCATTCTGGTCCTTGCTTCCTCTCCCTGTCAGTAGGACTGAGCATGGATATCTGTGCCGCTGTCTTTGTGTTGTCCTCCTCCAGTGTGTTCTCTGGGGACAGGGGCGAGTGCCTATTCTTTATCAGGTTATGTAACATGCAGCTTGCTATGAAGATCTTGCAGACCTTCTGTGGACTGTGCAGACACTCCTGATCTGTCCAGACACCGAAGGTGGGTTTTCAGCTGCCCAAATGTTCTCTCTATGATCGAACAAGTAGTTCTTGGGCCCAATTATAACACTCTGCTGCCTCATATTGGGGGGATACAATGAGGGTCATCAGCCAGCTCTTTAGTGGGTAGCCGTGGTCTCCTGCAGAAGGGGACATAGAGGTGGGGAGAGGGGGAGGGTGTTACTGTCACTGTCCCTGCTGTAGCACATTCACATTGTCATACCTGCTCTGTGGGCCTTGCTCCATTTACAGTATGCTGTTGCTTGCCTTTTCATGCCGTTGTGTCCTCATATCCAGAGCACCCCTGCCAGAGCTCATACCTGCACCATATTGTGGTGTGCCCCTCCATGGGTTGTTCTCGGCTGGTCCCTGCATTCACCATTTTCTGACCCCCCAGTACACTGGGGGAGGGTGTTACTTACCGAGGAGCCAGCCGCTGGTGATTTCCCCACTGCTGAAGTGCACATGAAGGCCTGATTGCACCATGATCTAGGCATCGTGGTATGACCCTGGAAAATGGGGAAACATATCTGGTATTTCACCTTCACCATTGCAGACCACCTGCATGTTCATGGAATGATATGACTTGCGATTCCTGTAGGTGGCTTCCCACATCTGCTACGGGGCGCAGGGCACATGTGTGCAGTCTATGATAACCCAGTACCGTGAGAAAGCCTGATATCTGATGAAAGTCTAGTATGGTCTGTTGTTGCTGCTGAACCACGCTGAGAAAGTTGATGTACTATGCCATCCTGGGAAGAAATGCTGCAAGGAAATGTGTGAGACACAGCAACATGGCTAACTGGATGATACCTGCCATGGCAATCAGCATGGTCTGGAAGCTGCCAGTCACCAGGCAGCAGGCACACAAGGGCTGTAATGACCTTTGTGTGCATAGGGATGGGATGGTCTCTCTATGTGCTGGCACTAAGGTCTTACTCTAGCTGCTGGCACAGTCATTGCATGGTGGCTTTATCTAATCAAGACTGCATCAGACACTGTTCATCAGTGAGCTCCGTATACTAGGCCCTTCACACCTTCAGGTATGGGTGCCTTCTGCACATCATCATGCATTCCCTCTCCAGGTCCTTGTCAATGACTATGGCAAATCAACAGATCACCCGCAGCATTGCTGCTTGCCTCTAACTATACCTGTGGGGATCACCACTGTGTAATAAACATAACTTTTTATACAATATCAGACTCCTCAGTGAAGCAAAGGGTTACTTTAATTACATTACATTCTTGCAAGAACAGTTGCCTGCTTGACTGAGCAGACATATTTATCCTCTGTTTCACAGTTCTTTTATAGTACACTGTGTCTTCTCCCTCTTCCAGCATTTCTATAACTCATTGGTTAATACTGTCTCACTCCACTTCTTTGCACTTCCGTGCCTGTGGCAGGCTACATATTACTAGCTACGTAGTCTCTCCTTTCAGGATGCAGACATACAACAAAGGGAGTCAGAAAGTCATTACATACAAAATTATATTACATAGTGGTAGATAAGTGGAATACAAGAATTATATTACATTGTAAAAATAACATATTACATTTGTTTATATCAAACCCCTCCCTCTTTCTTTTTAGAGTTTTCTTGTTACTTTTTACATTTACTCTACAGGTCCATAGGAAGCTTCTAATTTAGATAACATTCTTCCTGACTCTATCTCTTCCCCTTTATTGTCCATTAATAACACTGCAGCCTTGCGCACTGGAGATGATACAATCATTTGTTTAGTGCTTACCGTTTCTATCAATCTTTGAGTTAGCCCTCCAATACATGGTATTATGCAACACCCCACCATAATTAATACTCCAGTTACAACAAGTACAGAGGTAAATATAGATACTACCACCCCCTTTCCACTTCCCAAACCATGACTCCAACCATCCAGTGAGAGAGGTATCCGTACCTGAATTTTCTGCCAATTCCTCTGCCAAGGTAATTAGTCCTCACAGGACTTTAGTAATAGTGCCATCAGGAGCCATGTTATTGGGGATGAACATATGACATTTCCCCCCAACATCACACACGCCCCCTTTTTCAGCCGCCATCATATCTAAAATCATTCGGTTTTCCCAGGCCATTCTGCTAGTGGCGTCCAATTGTTCTGCAGTCCCCTTTATTGCATCCCGGGTATAACTGATAAACCGCTGTTGGTTATAATATATATAATTTATCCAATCTACATTTTTGTTTATCGTGATTACCCATAACAGGGATTTGAATCCAGCTGCAATCTGGTTTCGTGCTTTATACTCATCTGGAATTCCCCGAGGGACTCCTATTGTGTCTATATATATCCTGTCATCAAATGAGGCTCCCAAAGTACTCCTCCTTTTCCTTTGTATTCTGTGAACGCCAAGGTGAAAGGAACTGCCAATTGAACTATTGCACATGTTCCCAACCATAGGGTGGACAATGTTGGTCTCAATGTCTGCCCTCCACAGTACCACCACTGGTCTGTCCTAGGGATTACCAGGTTGGAGTAGTTCTTCTCTTCTCCTTCCATCCCTGTCAGGTTTAAGTTTAGAACGCAGGTGTTCAGTTCCCCCACTTCCCTCATGTAGTTCTTCCCCCGCCTGGTGAGACAGGCAGAGTGATTTCCAAACACTGCTGAAAATGTGTGGGGAACTTTCACATCGTTCAAGTCTGTAGGGGGAAAGAGAAAAATCAATGACTTGCAACTTTCATTTCCCCAAGCCATTTTTTCCTGATACAGAGATATGACGCATCTTACTCTATCGGGATCTGTATCCCACCTCAAGGGTAAGGGCACAACCTGTGCAATGGGCCTCTCAGAAGCACAAGCGTAACAATTGCTATTGTTGAGACTTCCTACGGTATATTTAGCCCATTCCACCCAGGCGTTCACATCCCCATAACCCGTTTCCACCTCTAGAGTGTCCCTCAAATCTTTAATCTCCATTATCTTGACTACCTTAGGGTCCTTATTAGGTTCAAAGGATATCCTGGGGAATGGTGTGGAGACCCGAGTCTGATTCTTGAGGGGTATTTTTATCCTCAGTCTTCCCAGAGGATCTTGCCCACTAACATCTATTCCTAGTCCATAGGTCCCATCCAGTAAGTCATCCCTTCCAGAGAGGGTGACCACGATGTGGTTGCAACTTCCTGGGTTACATTGTTGAATGCTGTGGTTCTTTATCATTGTTATTTTCTTTTGAACTGGGTGCTTTTTCCCCTTTGGGGAGACCCAGCCTCCATCCTTGGTGGTCCACCAAACTTGTGACCACCCGTAACAGAGCATCCCGTATACAAGTGTCTGGGCAGTATCTGGACACATATACTTTATGACTATTTCCCCACAACTTTTCGTAGAATCCCCCATCACAACTTATCACTTGGCAGGCATCAAATTCTAGGCTCTCTGGTCCCTCTCCCTCTGATATGGTCACAGTAAATATGTTAGGGTACACCCTTCCCCATCATGTCTCTATTCGTATTTCCTTATCGTCACTCCAGTCCAGTCCTTTTACTTCTGGGTTGCGCAACCCTTCCAGCAGCTTGGAGGCTGAGCCCATCATAGTTTTGATGATGGTGTGGTATAAATACCACTGGCACCACCCACAGGCACCAGTATTCTCAGCCTCAAACAGCTGGAGGGTTCCTGTAAGCCAGAGAGCTTACGGGAGTTTTTACCATTAATTTATTAAATGCTAATTTATTTATTTCATTTTATTTATTATTTTATTTATTCATTCACTATTTGTTATTAATACACGCTGGTATTTGGGGAGAAGGGGCATGACGGGCAAGCCACGGTGTCCGTCCTGCGGCACTCGTAGGGGTACGACCTCAGAAGCTGGCGTCTGCAGGGGTTGCGCTGCAGAGGCGGCTTCAGTGGAACAAGAGATCCATTTGAATATGGCGCAAGCCTCTCAAGGGTCCGGGGATCCCCTGGAGGGGGGAAGGGAATCTCTTTCGCCTCCTCCCTCAACCTTGGACGTGCCGGCCTCTTCCCTGTCACTTCCCTCCACATCCGTGGGGGTGGAGGAGGGCTGGGAGCACTTTTCTCCGGAGTTTGTCCTCCTATTGCATAAGGCCTATTGTATGCACCGGCAGGGTGCAGGAGAAGCAGTGGCAGCGAAAGAAAATGCTTTGGCCGGACCAGTGAGGGCCAGGACCCAGGACTCTGGACTCCCGCCCAAGCGTGCAAGGCTAATAAATGAGGAGCCGCTCACGTCTCAGTCACTTGGCACCCAGGAAGAGGAGGTCTCGGACAGAGAAGTAGGAGATGAGGATGAAGAGGTTGAGATTCCGGAGGAGGATCAATCCCGCATAGTTCGAGTGTTTTGCCGAGAGGAGCTCCCTGCTTTAATAAATGAGTTATTGAAGGTATTCAATATGTCCTCGGATACTCCAGCAGATGAGGAAGCTTTGGAGGATCCGTTGATCCAGGCCATCAAGAAGTCTCAAAAGGTGTTTCCAGTCCACAGGGTGGTGCGTCAGATGATCCAGGAGGAATGGAACCAACCAGAATCAAGTTTGAGGGGAGTCCGTTCTATGGCTCGCCTATACCCATTGCCAGAACCGGACAAGGATCTGCTGAAGTCACCGAGGGTAGACGCGGCGGTAACTAAGAAGACGACTATCCCAGTAGAGGGCAGCGTGGCTCTGAGGGATTCCCAAGATAGAAAACTAGATACGCTGCTGAAGCAAGCTTTTGACGTTAGTGCACTCGCCTTACAGGCCTCGGTATCAGGGGCATGGGTGGCTCGAGCCTGCCTGAAGTGGTCCCAACAACTTCAACTAGCAGACGGTCTCCCAGAGGACGCAAAAGCGGTTTCAGCTAAGTTGGAGTCCGGGTTGGCCTACCTGGCAGATAGCCAGTATGACCTCATTAGGAGCCTGGCTAAGAACATGGCCTCCGTGGTAGCAGCCAGGCGTTATTTGTGGTTACGTAATTGGGCAGCGGATGCCTCTTCTAAGGCACGTCTGAGTCGTCTCCCCTTTAAGGGTAAGCTGTTGTTTGGGGAAGACTTGGATAAGTTGGTAAAGGACCTTGGCGAGTCTAAAGGAGGCAAGCTTTCGGAAGACAGGCCGAAGCAAGGCTGCTCTTCAGCTCCGGTTCAGAATCAGCCAAGGGATTTCCGGAGATTCTGTCCGGCCAGATCAAACTCCTTTCTTAAGGGCTGTTTCCCCTATAGGGGTCAGAGCTTCAGGGGGTTTCGTGGAGCAGTTAGAGGTTTTGGGGCCCCCTCCTCCTCCTCGGGCCCTAGAAAACCACAGTGAGATACTAGGGGTCCAGGAGGGATGCCTGCCAGTGGGGGGGGGGGGGGGTCGCTTGAGGCAGTTTCTTCCCGCCTGGTCCCGGGTCAGATCCGATCAATGGGTCTTGGAAGTGATCGGAGAGGGTTACACTCTCGAATTCGCAAAGCAGGTACTTCCAGCCTTTATTCAATCTCCCTGCGGTCTGCCAGAAAAGAAGGTGGCAATAGAGGATACGCTTTCAAGGCTAATAGAGCTAGGAGAAGTGGTTCCCGTTCCGAAAGACCAATGTGGGTCCGGTCGATACGCAATTTATTTCGTGGTACCAAAGAAAGAGGGATCCTTTCATCCGATCCTAGACCTAAAGCAAATCAATTGCTGCCTCAGAGTACCTCACTTCTGAATGGAGACCCTGAAGTTGGTCATTGCGGCCGTAAGGCAGGGGGAGTTCTTGACTTCCTTGGACTTGACGGAAGCATACTTGCATATCCCGGTCCGAAGGTCTCATCAGCAGTTCCTGAGATTCGCGGTACCAAGAGGTCATTTTCAGTTCCAAGCCCTACCCTTTGGTCTAGCAACAGCGCCCAGGACGTTCACCAAAGTGATGGTGGTGGTAGCCGCGGCTCTTCGAAAGGAGGAAATTTTGGTACATCCCTACCTGGACGATTGGCTGATTTGGGCGAAGTCAGAAGCGGAGAGTCGTTCGGCTACAGCCAGAGTAGTGGAATTCCTGGAGGAGTTGGGGTGGGTCATCAATCGGATGAAGAGCAGATTAATTCCCACGCAGGAGATCGAGTACCTTGGAGCAAGGTTCAACACCAGGAGAGGAAGAGTTTTCCTGTCGAAGCAGAGGTTAAGGGACTTAAGCAACCTCATCTCAAAATTTCTTTTAAGACAAAACCCCTCTGCCTGGCATTACCTTCAATTGCTGGGTAGCATGGCGGCTGCGATAGAGGTAGTGCTGTGGGCCAGGGCACATATGCGACCTCTTCAACGTGCCTTGTTACGGCGTTGGTCCCATCAGTACCATCCTTTGACCATGCGGCTGCACTGTCCTCCACGGGTCAGGAAGGCTCTTCTGTGGTGGCGGTGCCCAAGGAACTTAGGATGCAGGATGCCCCTCGAACCTCCCCAGTGGGTATAGCTGATGACGGATGCAAGTTTAGCGGGCTGGGGTGCTCATTGCGAGGGCCAGTTCGCACAGGGTTTCTGGACTCCGAGAGAGTCTCAGTGGGCCATCAACAGACTGGAGCTGCGGGCGGTAGCGTTAGCGCTCAGAGCTCTCGAGCCCTTAGTGCGGCAAAAGGCAGTACGCGTCTTCTCTGACAATGTCACCACAGTGGCCTACATCAACCGCCAGGGGGGAACAAGCAGCCCTCTCTTGGAGAAGGAGGCGGACAGCCTAATGCAGTGGGCGGAAGCCCAAGTGTTAGCTCTATCAGCGCAGCACATGGCCGGGTCAGAAAATGGAACGGCCGATTACCTCAGCAGGTTCAAGATAGACCAAGGAGAGTGGGAGCTAGCGCAGGAGGTGTTCGACCAGGTAGTAGCTCTCTGGGGGACACCGATCATGGATCTCATGGCACGATACGCAACGGCCAAAGCAAGACGGTTTTTCAGTCACAGAAAGGAGAGAATGTCCGAGGGCTTGGACGCCCTGGTCCAGAAGTGGCCTTTGGAGGGTCTCCTGTATGTGTTCCCACCCTGGGCTCTCATATGGAGGGTTCTGCAGTGAGTGGAAGCCCACCAAGGATTGGTAATTCTCATAGCCCCAGATTGGCTTCGTCGCCCGTGGTATGCAGATCTGGTGAGACTAGCAGCCGATCGGCCTTGGCGCCTTCCCTGCAGAGAGGATCTGCTTTGGCAGGGACCTCTTCGGATGCTCCATGTACATCAATTCTCACTTACGGCCTGGCTATTGAGAGGGCGCGGCTTCGGAAGCGAGGTTACTCAGGTTTGGTAATTTCGACATTATTGAGCGCGCGAAAACACTCGACCTGCCTTTCCTATGTGAGAGTTTGGTGCATATTTGAAGCATGGTGCACGGAACATCGGAAGAGGCCTCTGGCAGCCTCAGTCCCGGAGGTTCTGGAGTTTCTACAAGTAGGGTTCTAGAAAGGTCTAGCACCTAGCTCGTTGCGGGTCCAGTTAGCGGCCATCTCGTGTTATAGGGGTAAAGTCTGGGGAAAATCATTAGGAGAACACACTGAGGTGGGCAGGTTCCTAAGAGCAGTCAGGAGGCTACGGCCCCAACAAAGATCTGTAATCCCGCCATGGGACCTCAACCTGGTTTTGAATGCCTTAACCAGGGATCCTTTCGAACCAGGAGGGAGCTCCTCCCTAAAGGACTTGACCCTAAAGACGGTGTTTCTGGTAGCTATCTGTTCGGCTAGGCATGTCTCCGAACTTCAAGCCCTGTCTTCTCGGCCTCCCTTTCTTTTATTCTTTAAATATAAGGTGGTCTTGCGGACAGTCCCTTCCTTCTTACCCAAGGTAATCTCTCCCTTTCATGTGAATCAGACAGTTTCGCTACCATCCTTCGCGGGAGAAGGGCAAAAAGGGGATGGGGAGAGGCTTTGTCTCCTGGACGTGCATAGAGTACTGAAGTGTTACCTCTCCTGCACGGCGTCTTTTAGAAAGTCCGAACATTTATTCGTTCAATTTGGAGGGCCGCGCAAGGGAGAGGCGGCGGCCAAGGCTACCGTCTCTAGGTGGATCAGGGAGGCTATTGCCTCCGCCTATATCCTGAAAGGGAAGCAGGTCCCAGTAGGTCTTTGCGCACATTCAACTCGGGCGCAGGCGACTTCCTGGGCGGAGCAGAGCTTGGTCCCGCCGCTGGACATTTGTAGAGCGGCTACGTGGTCCTCGCTGCATACTTTTACCAAGCACTACAGGCTTGACGTACAAAGGACGGCGGATGCCAGGTTTGGGAATGCAGTACTTTGGTCCAGGATAGTGAACCCCGCCCAGGTGTGAACTGCTCTGTTACATCCCAGACGTAAAGGGACTGGACTGGAGTGACGATAAGGAAGAAGTAATTAGTCCTTACCTGCTAATTAGTGTTCCTGAAGGAACTCCAGTCCAGTCCCTGATCCCGCCCGGGTTCGAGGTTTGTTTTTTTTATATTGCGTTTTTAGTTATTATTTGGCTATCCGATAAGTCTGCTTTTTCAATAGATTACTGGTGCCTGTGGGTGGTGCCAGTGGTATTTATACCACACCATCATCAAAACGATGATGGGCTCAGCCTCCAAGCTGCTGGAAGGGTTGCGCAACCCAGAAGTAAAGGGACTGGACTGGAGTTCCTTCAGGAACACTAATTAGCAGGTAAGGACTAATTACTTCTTGTTCATCCCTTTCCCCATCCTAAATCCCATGTCATTCCCATTAACAGCGAAAGTGATCCCCCCAACCATAGCAACACCATCCACTTTTCTTAGTATATGTTAGGGTACACCCTTCCCCATCATGTCTGTACAGAACTCATTCACACAGTGCCTCCCAACAGATCTAGAAGAGCAACAGCTGTAAACTCGCTAATAACCCCGAAGGCCTTGACAAAATGCAACAGTACAACGGCAAATAGGGCCTTCAGTCTTTGCGTCCCCAGATGCTGGAATGATCTACCACCCGACATTCGCGCCATTGTAGACCTAACTCAGTTCAGGAAGGCACTCAAATATCACCTTTTCCTCCAATACTACCCAGTCAGCAATGAAACCTAGGTAACCCCACCTAAGAAAGTAACCATATGTTAATTCTGATGCAGTGTCAGCACCCCGCCTGCAGATTTATGTACATATTTTACTCATGTTATCTTAGTCTTTACTCATGTTCTTTGTAAATATTTATGTATATAGTTCACCCATGTTATCCAAGTTTGTACTCCTGTTCTTTGTAAAACCGAACAGCTTGTTGTTCTGGTCATTTTGTTATAATGTAAACCGCGCTGATATCGAATAGTGCGGTATATAAGAAATTGTAATAAATAAATAAATATTCATATTTGTTCATCTGTCCATCCTTTTCCCTATACTAAATCCCATGTCATTCCCCTTAACAGAGAAAGTGATCCCCCCACCATAGCAACACCATCCACTTTTCTTTGTCCATGTTATAATTTTTATTAGTCCTTTTTAATCAACTCCTCTCCTGTTCTGTTTTTCCTTGTTATTTTCAAGCGCAGAGGATCATTAGTTCCCTGGACCTTCCATTGTTCGTTTGCAGGAGCTTCGACCGGACCTTTAATTCGTGTATAATGAATCCAACTTTTTTCCGCAGTTCTTACAGCAGTATCAGTACTCAGTAAGACCTGGAATGGACCTTCCCAGTCTGATTGCAATTTAGACTCCTTCCAGGATTTTATCAAGACCCACTGTCCTGGTTTGAGACTGTGAACTGCAAACTCCAACAGGGGTGTTTGTGCCAACAGTCCTTTATTCCAGAGAACAGAAAAAGAAGAGGACAGTCCAAGTATATATTCTTTAAGAAACTTATTTTTAGTTTCAAGCTGGGGAGGTTTCTTTAATTGTTCCATATAGGGTAATCCGAATAACATGTCGTAGGGGGACAATCCTAAATCTTTCTGCGGAGCTGTTTGGATTCTTAACACTGCTAACAGCAAACACTTAGGGGTATGTTTACTAAACTGCGGTAATGTCACCTGCGTTAGGTTCCGCGGTAAAGGTACAGATGCCCATATAAAGGCATGGGCGGTGCATCGTTACAGCAAGCCGTAGCAGCTAACACACGTTACAAGGCGCCTTAGGCCAACGTGCTTTACAAGGCGCCTTATAAGGCACATTACAAGGCGCCTTGTAAGGTGCCTTGTAAAGTGCCTCATAAGGCACCCTATAGGGCTCCTTAGGCTAAGCGCCGTATTAGGCACCCCTGGACAAGGCACCGTAGAAGGCACCCTGGGCTATGGAACCATAGGTTAAGGTGGCCTAACAAGGTTATGGTGCCCTAGGTTAGTGTGTCCTAAGGGCTGCAAAGTGCCGCAGGATGACATGCATGACCTGTGAGGAACAGAGACAGATGTAGCCCTAACACTAGATAGAGTACTCAGGAAAAGCAATGAACAGGTGAGTGAAGGAGGAAGAGCTGGGAGCCCCTGGACCTGCCATATCTGCGGGCATCCCATGTGGCTGCCAGTACTGATGACAAACGTGGGGGCAACTGTACCACAGCACAGGGTGTTGGTACTGGAAAGACAGTTGGTGGCAGACGATGGGAATACGTGTCCCCCAGTGGAGGCGGAGGTGGCAGGATAGTTACAATAATGGGTGGACAGAGGAGTGGTGGTGCCATGCAGATCAGGCACAGGTAAGGCAAGCACGATGAGGCGCAATGCAGGAAAGGGTAGCAGTGCAGGACATGGGGTGGCAGCCTGCACAGGCAGACAGGACTCTACACAGCTGACAGACGCAGATAGACGGACCGAGGGAATGTTGGTAATTGTGGCGAGGGTATTATGGGCTGGCAGCATAGATCTGCAAAAATATGACTATTACAGGCATGCACACTATTTGAGTAGGACAGGCATGAGAGGAGGGAACAATGAGGAATTGAACCCATGAACACTGCCGAGAACGGCATTGTATTAACCAGTAGGCTATACCTCCATGGTGTATGTCACAGCAATGGCTGGGTACAGAAGGACTGCAGGTCACCGCACAAACTGTCTGAGTGCCAGGATAGGGTAACCCTACAGTACCCATGATGCAATGCACATGCTGAATAGCTGTCTACAGCTGATCATCAAATGGGGTCTGCACCGCTCTGGTACCTCAGCTTGGAAAGACGAACTGACAATGCGTGATACTGGCACAGAGTAGCTACAGACCATGCCATTGTGCAGGTTCTGTGTTCATCCTGAGGGATAGGATGGGTGCCCAGCACTAGGTCCGCAGCACATGTGGTGCTAGAGATAGGTCCTGCTGTACATCCCCATCACTACCAGTGTGTGGCAGGTGTTCCTTGCAGTGCAGCTGAAGGTAATTCGGTGTCCATCTGTATCCTGGGACCAGACACCACCCAGATTAGTGTGTACGCTGTGTTAGGGTCTGGCTGACATGGGCACCTATTATCAGGGCAGAGGGGTTTCTAGACTTGCATGAGGTTTGTGTAGCAGTGCCTTTATACAGTAGGTCAAAGTGGTATACACTACATCCCCCAAAGGGCCCACATCACCCTTTTTGTAGGTAAGGGACAGGTGCCCCAGCCCCGGTGAAGCAACCTCCATCCTGCTGGTATAAGACAGCCCTCCAGGGTTGGTGGGCCAAAGCCCTACCTGTGAGTGGGGCAGTGACAGACCAGCAGCAATGCTGGGGTTAAGTCTGAAAACCCCAAACTGCCTCATACCACTGTCTGCCAGTCACCAGCAGACAGCACAATCAGACTACACCTTATAAGTGTTCCAACCATGCACAGTCTAACTGCAGACAGTCCACTAGCCAGTCCATAATGCATGCTCACAGAGAAGCTATGTGCACCAAACAGGCATCTTGGTGATTGGGGGCCCCAGCATTGAGAACACAAAAGTATCACTGGAGGTGGACAGTGTCGAGCGCTATGTGGGAATCTAGACATGCCATGGTCACTGCTCGGTCAGAGTGAGTGCCCTCCTAGCGAAGTTGATGCAGTCTTCCACAACATCCATCGGACATTGCAATCAGGCGCCATCAAAGAGAAAAGGTGTAGACTCATTTTTGATGAAGAAACCGCGGTTTCCACAGTGATTGAGAAGGAGAGAAAATACAGACTTGATTTTGATGAAGAGTTCATGTTTCAACATTGTATATTAATACAAGAATAAGGCAAACCTGTATCCCCTGATGAAGTGATAATACGAAACACGGCCTGTGTCGGGTTCTCAGGTTTGAAGTAACTAATAAAGTATCCTTGTTTTATCCACCACGTATCTTAGACTGGGTTCACCCTGTCCATGCAGGCAGTGGTCGGGCACTACAGTGTCCCAGCCATTGCCCCACACCCTGTGAAGATGCATCCTGGCTAATCTGCCCTGTCTGGGCCATACCCACAATACCTTGCTCCTCATTATGCACATATTCAGGCTAACGCTGGTAACAGTGGGACATTTTGGGCCCAGTGAGGGGTGGGCAGCCACAGAACAATGGATAGACATACACACACACACTCCTATTGCAGCATTATGCAAAGATAGGGGTGGTTGGCAGTCCTGCCTGCCACACTGGTCCTGATCACAGTGCCGACATTGCTAAATTGTGCAGGAGTTAGTAGTAGTGCTCTGGTGATAACTGCAGCTCAATGCTGGGGCTAACAGCCTGACTCTCCATGCATCTTTGGATTGTGGAGCCTGTGTGAGTGGGTGTTTGTACCCCTGTTCGCAGCTGCTTTGGGGATTGCACATGTTGATGTTGTATTTGCATTGTAGGGTAAAATATAGGGACATGCTCTGCAGGAACTTGAACCTGTGACCCTTTGCTTCTGGACACACTGGCTGGGTGTACTGCACCACACTGTTGCCACAGATGCATGGTAGTCCCTGGAGCTACCTGTACTTTTCCTCAGCCAGACCTTTTATGTTGCACTGCACACCACGTACTGGTACAGGGCATGGCCTAGGTCCACTGCAGACAGGTGCCACTGCCCCCTCCAGCATGGGCACCCCCCCCCCCTGCCATGCTGACATAACCATATGCTGTCGGTGCTGGTAGTGCGCAGTCCTAGGCCATCCACTGTGTGGGTAGGTGGTCGCCTAGGGAACGGGGTCTGGGGCAGGGGGCATACATGAGCATCCTCACATCCCCCCATCACCGCCTACCAATAGTATGTCCCTTCCACTTGGGGGAGGGTTGACTGGGGGGATGTCAGGTCAGTGCCCTGGCAACTGTTAGCTCGGGTGGACCAGGTAGATGTAGGTGGATTGTGTTTGGCCTTTGTCAGCTGCTGTCTTGCTGATTCCTGGTTTCTGTGTTCTTATGTGCCAACTAAGCGCCCGCCAAGTCCATCCTGTGCCCCATTTGCACCATTGCCATAGTGGCCTTTCATACTTGGGCACTATGCTGTTGCTCCAAATAGAGCACTACTATCACGTTTCTTGGGCTCCCTGCCTATGCTGTACATTGCTGACACTGAAATTGTTTCTCTCTCCTGCAAATGTGCATCTAACGGCAGGTTTTCATTCGCGGTAGGATTCAGCCCTTCAGTTCAGTTCTCTCTGCCCTCTCTCCACCTTCTGCGGTGTTTACTGCGGCCGGGAACGCTAACATTCGTTAGGTAATGTTAACGTGCGTTAACGTTACATAGCGCGCGTTAACGTTACCTAACGAGCGTTAACATAGCCGCTGCTACGTTACCGCAGTTTAGTAAACATACCCCTTAGTCTAGGGTCATTTTGTTTCTAACATCAATTTGGCTAGCTGCTTCTTTATAGTCTGTTTCATGCGTTCCACTCTCCCTGAGGAGGGTAGATGCCATGGAGTATGGAAATCCCAGGATACTCCCAGAGCTTCCATTATGTTTTGCAATACCTTGGCTGTGAAGTGACTTCCCTGGTCCGAGTCAATATGACGCGCGTTAACGTCACCGGCCGTGGTAAGTCCCGCAGAGGATGGAGAGAGGGTGGAGAGAAGGGGTCAATGGGCGGGGAGTGGGCGGGGAGATGCTCCTGCAACACTAACGTGGGGATATGAAGGGCCGAATATTACCGGGAGTGAAAACCTGTCATTAGATGCACATTTGCTGGAGGATGAAACCATTTTAGCGTCAGCAATGTACAGTATAGACAGGGAGCCCAAGAAGGTAATAGTAGTGCTCCATTTGGAGCAACAGCATAGTGCCCAAGTAGGAAAGGCCACTATGGTGATGGTGCAAATGGGGCATAGGGAGCTGCATGCGGGACATGCAGTGGGGGCAGCTGTGGCACAGGGTGGACTAGGCTGTCGCCTAGGTGGCACATAGGCACATAGAAACTGGAAATCAGCAGGACAGCAGCTGACGAAGGCCAAACATGCCCAGTAGCCGGTGTTCCACAGTGTCCCATCCAGGGGACATCATCCAGCATGTACCCCAAAGGTCACACAGGTACCACTATGCCAGTAATAGGGCAATCAGTGCACATCTGGGGACTGCTCTAACAAGGGTCCACAGACCTTACCCAGGATGCATCCCAAACAGTTTGTAAACCCAGCTAACTGAACACCCTTTACTGCAGCCCCTAGTAAGGCATTGCAGGGTGTGACCACACGGTGTCGGAAACATATATACACCCAGTAGGCCAAACCAGGTACACTGTACCTGAGGTGCATGCCCTAGCCTGTCCACAGTCGGCTGTCACAACACAATCTACCTACGTACATTTACCTGATCTACCCTAGCCAATAGTTGCTATAGCACCAACCTGACATCCCCCCCAGCCATCTCTCCCCCATGTGGAAGGGACATAACATTGGCAGGCGGTGATGGGAGGGATGTGTGGATGTCCATGTATGCCTCCCCACCCCAGACCCCGCACCCTAGGCACCCGCCTACCTGCACAGTGGATGGCCTGGGACTGCGCACTACCAGCACCAACAGCATATGGTCATGTCAGCATGGCAGGGGGGTGTGTGTTGGTGCTGGCGGGGGCAGCAGTACCTGCCTGCAGTGGATCTAGGCCATGCCCTGTACCAGTACATGGTGTGCAGTGCAACAGAAAAGGTCTGGCTGAGGAAAAGTAAAGGTAACCCCAGGGACTGCTGTGCTTCTGTGGCAACAGTGTGGTGCAGTACACACAGCCAGTATGTTCCGGAGCAAAGGGTCCCAGGTTCAGGTTTCAGCCGTGGATCCTGCAGAGCATGTCCCTATATTTTACCCTACAATGCAGATATAACATCAACGTGTGCAATCCCCAAAGCAGCGGCGAACAGGGGTACAAACACCCACTCACACAGGCTCCACTATCCAAAGCTTCATGGAGAGTCAGGCTGTTGGCCCCAGCACGGAGCTGCAGTTATCACCAGAGCACTACTACTACCTCCTGCACAGTTTAGCAATGTCGGCACTGTGATCAGGACCAGTGTGGCGGGCAGGGTTGTCAACTACCCCTATCTTTGCACAATGCTGTAATAGGAGTGTGTGTGTGTATGTCTATCCATTGTTTTCTGGCTGCCTACACCTCACTGGGCCCACAATGTCCTACTCTTACCAGCGTTAGCCTGAAGATGTGCACAATGAGGAGCAAGATATTGTGAGTATGGCCTGGACAGGGTGGACTGGCCAGGATGCATCTGCATAGGGTGTAGGGCAATGGCTGGGACACTGTAGTGCCAGACCACCACCTGCATGGACAGGGTGGCCACAGCATGTCATGCTGGGAGGTCACTCTCACTCTGACCGAGCAGTGACCATGGCATCTATGTTCCCACATAGTGCTCTACACTATTTGTCTCCAGTAATACCTGTGTGTTCCCAGTTTTGGGGCCTAATCACTGAGATGTCTGTTTGCTGTCTGTGCTGTATATTCCACCTCTTGGTGCACATAGTTCCTTGATGAGCATGCACTATGGACTGGCTAGTGGACAGTCTGCAGTTAGTCTCTGCATGGTTGGAGCACCTTGTAAGGTGCTGCAGGTGCACTCTGACTGTGCTGTCTGCTGGTGAATGGCAGACTGGTGTAGGGCAGTTGAGGTTTTCCATGCCTAACCCCAGCATTACTGCTGGTTTGCCACTGCCTGGAGGGCTGTCTTTTGCCCGCAGGACAGGGGTTGCTGGTCCCACAGCCATTCATCAGGCAACAGACACCTGTCTCTCCACTCCCTCACCTACAAAAAGGGTGATTGTGGGCCCTTTGGGGTATATAGTGTACACCACTTTGACCTGTGGAGGCACTGCTACATAAACCTCATGCGAGTCTAGACACCCCTCTGCCCTGATAACAGGTGCTCATGGCAGCCAGACCTTAACACTGGGTATGCACTAATCTGGGTGGTGTCTGGTCCCAGAGGGCCACATGTGACTGCAGAATACAGATGGACACAGAATTACCTTTGGTTGCACTGCAAAGAACACCTGCCATACACTGGTAGTGATGGTGATGTACAGTGCTGGGTGCCCATCCTAACCCTCAGGATGAACACTGAACCTGCACAATGGCATGGTCTGTAGCTACTCTGTGCCAGTATCACGCACTGTCAGTTCGTCTTACCAAGCTGAGGTACCGGAGAAGTGCAGACCCCATTTGGTGATCAGCTGTAGACAGCTATTCAGCATGTGCATTGCATCATGGGTACTTGTGGGGTTACCCTATCCTGGCACACAGAGCAGACAGTTTGTGCAATGACCTGCAGTCCTTCTGTACCCAGCCGTTGCTGTGAGACAAGCCATGGAAGTATAGCCTACTGGTTAGTATAATGACGTTCTAGGCAGTGGTCATGGGTTCAATTCCTCATAGTTCTCTCCTTTCATGCCTGTCCTACTCAAATAATTTGCATGCCTGTAATAGTCATATATTTGCAGATCTGTGCTGCCAGCCCATAATACCCTCACCACAGTTGCCAACAATCCCTCAGTCCATCTATCTGCGTCTGTCGGCTGTGTAGAGTCCTGTCTTTTTTTGCAGGCTGCCACCCCATGTCCTGCACTGGTACCCTTTCCTGCATTGCACCTCTTTGTGCTTGCCTCGCCTGTGCCTGATCTGCATGGCACCACCACTCCTCTGTCCACCCATCATTGTAACTATTCTGCCACCTCCACTGGGACACACATATTCCCATCATCTGCCACCCTCTGTCATTGCAGTACTTTACATTGCCAGTACCCTGTGCTGTGATACAGCTGCACTCAACATGTTTGTCAACATTACTGGCAGCCACATAGGATGCCCACAGATATGGCAGGTCCAGCAGCTCCCAGCCCTCCCTCCTTCAGTCATTGCCTTTCCTCGGTGCTATATCCAGTGTTAGGGTTACATCTGTTTCTATGCCTAACAGGTCATGCATGTCAACCTGAAGCACCTTGCAGCCCTTAGGGCACACTTACCTAGGGCACTGTAGCATTGTTAGGGCACCTTAACCTATGATACCATAACCCAAGGTGCCTTCTAAGGTGCCTTAACCAAGGGTGCCTGATAAGGCACCTAACCTAAGGAGCCCTATAAGGTGCCTTAAGCTAAGGCACCTTATAGCTCTTAAGGCGTCCTAATATAAGGTGCCCTATTAGGCACATCAGCCAAATGTGCCTTATAAGGCGCCCCAGCCTACTGTGCCTTATAAGGTGCCCCAGCCTACTGTGCCTTATAGGGCGCCTTAGCCTAGACACCGTATAAGGCGCCTTAGCTTAGGGTGCCTTATAAGGCGCCTTAGCCTAAGGTGCCCAATAAGGTGCCTTATACAGTGCCTTATAAGGTGACATTAACGCACGGTAGATCCAGGGCGCATTGTACTGCACATTAAGCATCTTGTAACGCACATTACTTGATAGGGCTTGCTGTAACGCTGTCCTGTCCACTCCTTTATATGGGCATTCATAACATTACCGGGGAACTTAACGACGGTAACATTACCGTGCTTTAGTACACATACCCCTTAGTGTGTTCATTACTATGCCATTTACTTCAACATCCTCCCTAATAGACTGTCTGGAGGAATGTCCCCGGGGTCTGTACTGCCAGCCCCATCCTTACTTGAGTTTCCTTTAGAATTCCTAATCCCATTGAGACTCCTTTCACCAATGTGCTTTTCACTTTGTCTCTCTCCGGCTGCAATCCTTGCGATGTGTCGGAACCGCGGATTGAGACTAGGACATGTCTCATACACACAACAATCTGTCTTGGTTTCTAACCACCATGGTAATACTTTACAGTCTTGTTTCTTACCTTGATCCATGCATGGAGTTACCTGGTTGACGCGTTTGTGTCTGCTTAATACCTGGTTTGCTTCACTGAGTCTGTATTGATTTTTCCATCATGGTCTCGGGATTTTGCTGTCAGTACACTGTCAGAGCCCCCCGTTGTCGATACACGAGGCTGTTGAACTCGATGCGTCTCCCTGTCCTCGGCGGCAGCAGTCTCCTCCAGCGATGATACACTCTCGGATGAGCACTCAATCTGTAATAAACATAACTTCCTTATCGTTCCTCCAGTTCAGTCCTCTACCTCTGGGTTGTCAACCTCCTCCTGCAGCTTGGAGACTGGCATGTCAGAATCATGACCTCACTGGATATAGCCTGCCGGATACTCCCATCAGCCCCAGTGTGACCAGTCTCCATGCAGCAGGAGGATGTCATGAGCCCAGGCAGGGCTCACTAGAGGAACAGATAAGGAGCCGGGAGAATAGAGTAGTTTAGTTTTGTGAGGAATTAATGGTTGTTGTTTGATTTGGGGTTTGAAAAAAAAAAAAAAAGGTGAGGAAGGTTTTCTTTGCTGCTCCCTGCCAAGCTGCCCTATCTTCAGATTGGCCCAATTGTCTTTCCTGCAAGATCTCTCCTCCTAGACTTTCAGGGGAGAGCTCTGCATTGCCAGACTTGCTCCGCCGGTCCTGAGATAGCAGCAGAGGTAAGCGCTGCGGGGGGGTTGGTCGGAAGACAGCGGGAAGGCATACATGCTTCTGCCAGCGGCTCTCCCTGACTGATTGGAGTGCCGCGCGGCAAGAGAAACGCTGCTTCAGGAGGACCAGAGTCCTCGAAGTACATGGGGCCGCAGCTCTCCTCTATCCGTGGTTGCGGTAGTAAGGGGCACTTTGGCGCCTTTTTCTTTCCTTTTATTTTGTTTGCTCCGGAGTTGCAGCGGCCATTTTGAGAGCCGCGAGGGAGCCGCGTGGCTGCGGCGTGCCGGGTACAAGCAGGGGAGCGGCGGTGGAACAGACTCCTTTCCTTATTTAATTGGTTTCTTTAATGAAGTTAGCTTGTTAGAGCTCTCTTTGATTTTTCAGTTTGGTTATATGTTTGCTGTTTTGGGGCGTGCAGCAAGTCCCTTAGGTGGGGGTGGGGGGGGGGGAGGGATTTTTTTCCTGCAGCCTCTTCGGTGCTGTCCACTACAGTTTTCCTGGTAGAGCAGTTCAGACTTTAGATTAGTTAGATTTTTTTTCCCAAATATGTTAAAAAAAAAAATGAAAGCAGACAGAGGCAGAATTGTTTCAGTGTTACCCGGAGGGAGTGTAAATAACATCCTGTCAGGCTCATGTCAGCGCAACCCCAGTGTGTGGTGTGTGGCACCAGGAGAGGCAAATGCAATGTGTGCCTTTGAGTCATTCCTGACTCCTGGGGACCCAGAAGCTACAGGGTTTTCTTGGCAGTGTCACTGGAAGTAGATTGCCAGGTCTTTCTTCTGAGGCAATGGAGGGTTAAGTGACTTGCCCAAGGCCACAAGGAGTGCTAGTGGGAATTGAACCCTGGTTGCTTGGTTACCAAGCCAGTGTTCTAACCACTAGGCTACTCCTCTACTTGAAGAGGCATGGTTGCTGATTCAGGGGTCTGTCGCGGCTGTGCAATGCTGTCATCGGTCAAGCTACAGATGGAGGCGAAAGAGCTCCCAGAGGTGCAAGGGGCATCCGGGGACAGCTTGCCAGAGTCTTCACACGTGGCAGGGCAAGGGGCCAAGTTGGAGGACACGGCAGGTCTTTCAGGAGCTCTGTCTGCACAGGGGTCAGCAGATTTTGTGGAGTTTTGGCCTGATTTCATTTTAATGATGCATTAAGCCTTTTGCTTGCGGCGTCAGGGCAAGATGCCTGGAGCGGTTCCTCTTCCTAGTCTCTCTCAGCCGTTTGAGGTGGCTGAGGGGCTTGGTGCGGAGCCTCCGGCACCCAAGAGGGCTAAGACTCAGGCGCTTTCGTCAATGGTGGACGATTGGCCGGAGGTTGAGAATACCGAATGGGGGCCGGAGGAGGAGTTGGAGGATCTGGAGGAGGGGGAGATCAGAACCCGAAGATCAGGGGAAGATAATTAGAGTCTTCCGTAGAGAGGAGCTGGCCGCGTTAATCACTGAATCTATGCAGATGTTGAATCTTGCTACTCAGCTCATAAGAGAGGAGGAGGTCAAGGACCCGGTTATTCAGGCAGTGAGGCAAACACAGGTGGTGTTTCCGGTGCACCGGGTGGTCGACAGGATGATCCAGGAAGAAAGGGATCACCCGGAAGCGGGGCTCAGGGGTATGCGGACTATGAATCGGCTTTATCCCCTGGCTGATAAGGATAAGGAGAGATTCTGATCGCCTCGGGTAGATGCGGCGGTGGCGGCTGTTACGAAGAAAACCACTATCCCGGTGGAAGGCAGTGCGGCCTTGCGGGATGCTCAGGACCGTAAAGTCGACAGCTTACTAAAGCAGGTGTTTGAGGTGGATGCGCTTTCTTTGCAGGCATCCATTTGTGGGGCCTGGGTGGCTCGCCCATGCTTGCGCTTGGTTCAGCGGCTACGTCTTTTGTCCCACCTGGACCAAGAGGAACTCAAGGAGTTGGGCCGCCTGGAGTCCGGGACGGCGTATTTAGTGGACGTCCATTATGATTTGATCAGGGCTTTCGTGAATAGTACCGTGTCGGTGGTGGCGGCCCGTAGATCAGTATGGTTGCGCAATCGGGCAGCGGATGGTTCTTCCAAGTCCCGCCTCAATAAATTGCCGTTTAAGGGTAAATTGCTATTTGGAGATGATCTGGATAAATTGGTAAAAGATCTTGGTGAGTCCAAGACAGGCAGGCTTCCAGAGGATAAGGCGAGACAGGGGAAGTCCAGGCTAGGGTTCAGAGGCCAGTTTTGGGATTTCCGGAGATTTTGCTCGGCGCGTTTTAGTGGCTACCAGAGGGGGCAGTTTCCTTCGCGGAGCCAGGGCTTTCAGAGATTTCGAGGAGCGAACAGAGGTTTCTCCTCCAACCCCGCTTCGGCAGCTCGGAAACCACAATGAGATGAGGCGGGTCCCGGCAGGAGAGGCTCTGATAGGCGGGAGGCTTCGGGAGTTCTTTCCTGTTTGGGCCCTCATCACGTCGGATCAGTGGATCTTGGAGATAGTTCGCTAGGGGTATGCGCTGGAGCTGGCACGTCCCGTGCAAGATTCCTTCATCGTGTCTCCCTGCAGGGGACGAAAGAAAACGTTGGCGATTCGCAGTACCTTACAGTGGCTGCTGCAATTAGGAGCGGTAGTGGAGGTGCCGCAGGCAGAGTATGGCGTGGGTCGGTACTCTATTTATTTCGTGGTGCCAAAGAAGGGAGGAACGCTACGGCCCATTTTAGTTCTGAAGGGGGTAAACCGTTGTCTTTGGGTGCCGCACTTCCGGATGGAAACCATGCAGTCCGTCATAGTGGCAGTGCGGCAACGAGAGTTTTTGACGTTGCTCAACCTCTCAGAAGCATACTTACACATCCCCATACGCACATCACATCAGAAGATTTTGAGGTTTGCCTTTCCTTGGGGGCAGTATCAGTTCCAAATGTTGCCCTTCGGTCTAGCGACAGCTCCACGTACTTTCACCAAGATTATGGTGGTGGTGGCGGCGGCTCTGCGCAAGGAAGGAATCTTAGTGCATCCATACCTCGACGATTGGTTAATTCGGGCCAAGTCCGAGGCAGAGAGCATTCAGGTTACGGACAGAGTGGTCCAGTTTCTTCAGAGTCTGGGTTGGGTAGTCAATCCAGACAAGAGCCGGTTGAAACCTTCTCAGAACCTAGAGTATCTGTGGGTGCGGTTCGATACGAAGAGTGGAAAGGTGTTTTGCCAGAGAAACAAGCTCAAGCCCTCAGGCGTCTAGTTTACAAATTCAGGGCCGTCGGCGTGGTCGTATCTTAGTCTCCTGGGGACCATGGTGGCAGCTCTGGAAGCAGTCCCTTGGGCCAAGGTGCATATGGACTTAATGGCGACTTTTCAGTTGACGAAGGCCAGTCGTTTTTTCAGCAGAAGGCGGGAAAGAATGTCAGAGGGCATAGACGCGCTGTTTCATCCATGGCCCTCCTCAGGCCTTCTGTATGTCTTTCCTCCATGGGCCCTGATCGGCAGGGTGATTCAACTGATAGGGGCTCATCCGGGAAGGGTGCTCCTAGTGGCTCCCGACTGGCCAAGGCGTCCGTGGTTCGCAGACCTCGTCCGTCTTCTGGATGGAGAACCGTGGGGGTTACTGTTGAGGGCGGACCTCTTGTTACAAGGCCCTCTCTTCATGCCTCAGGTGGATCAAGTCTCGTTTATGGTATGGCCATTGAAAGGGCCAGGCTGAAAAAGAGAGGCTATTCGGCGTCGGTCATCGCTACGTTGCTTAGGGCTAGGAAACAGTCCACTTCTCTAGCGTATGTTCGCATTTGGCGTATATTTGAGGATTGGTGCTCTCGGCAATGGATACGGGGGGCTACGGTGTCCATTCCAGCGATATTAAGTTTTTTACAGGACGGCTTTGATAAAGGCCTTGCTGCCAGCTCTTTGCGAGTGCAAGTGGGGGCTCTTTCTTGCTATCGCGGCAAGATTCTCAAAGCAATTTCTAGGTTACGGCCGTCGCGAAGGGTGATGGTTCCTTCTTGGGACCTCAATTTGGTGTTAGTGGCGTTAGCGAAGCCGCCTTTTGAGCCGTTGTCTCAGGCTAAAGTGAAGGACTTGATGTTGAAAACGTTGTTTCTTGTGACAATCTGTTCAGCTCGGCGCATCTCTGAGTTGCAAGCCCTGTCGTGTAGAGAACCCTTTTTGTCTTTTTCTAGAGAAGGTGGTACTGCATCCAGTTCCGTCCTTTCATCCCAAGGTGGTTTTGCCTTTTCATCTGAATCAGACGGTGACCTTACCAGTCCTCGGTGTGTTGGCAGGGGCTGACCTGGACCGCGATCTTTGCCACTTGGAGACTCTCTTCTGAAGGGTACTAAGGCATCTATCTGCCGACCAGACTTGATGTCCAGAGAGGTATGCTGTCTGCCTGGTGCCAAAATCCAAGATGTTACGGAGAGTTTGCCGAGAATCATCAAGCCCACTGACTATTACCCAATGTTGCTAATCCATGTTGGAACAAATGATACTGCCAGGTATACCTCAGAACGTATCAAAAGTGACTTCATGGCTCTGGGACAGAGGGTGAAGCAGTTAGGTGCACAGGTGGTGTTCTCTTCAATCCTCCCTGTTGAGGGTAAAGGCCAAGGCAGAGAGGCCCGCATCCTGGAGATGAATGCATGGCTGCATGGATGGTGTCATCGAGAGCGTTTTGGTTTCATAGACCATGGGATGCTGTTCCAAGGGTTGCAGAGCAGAGATGGCATCCATCTGTCCAAGAAAGGTCAACGCGTCTTCAATAGTAGACTGGCTAATCTACTGAAGAGGGCTTTAAATTAGATTCGTTGGGGATGGGTAAAGAAAGCCCCCAGGTAGGTGATACATTAAATAACTTTATGGAAATGGGTAACAGGGGTAACATATGGAAAGCAGTGTGTATAAATGCCCGTAGCATGGAAAATATGATCCCTGATGTTGAAGCTTTGGTGGGAGTGGCTGACTTGGATTTAGTGGCAGTTACAGAAACATGGTTCACAGAAAACCATGATTGGGATGTAACTATACCTGGCTATACTTTATTCAGAAAGGACAGGGTAGGAAGTAGGGGAGGAGGAGTGGCACTATATGTAAAAACTACTATTAAAGCTTTGGAATTACAGAGCTTAAAAGGGAGAGGGGAGGCATTGTGGGTTAAACTAGAAAGAGGAAAAGAGAAATCTATTTACATTGGTGTGATATACAGACCTCCCTCACAAGAGGAAGAGGTGGACAGAGAGTTAATTGAAGACATGTGCAGCATTGCTAGGAAAGGGGAAGTGCTACTGATAGGAGATTTCAATATGCCAGATGTTGACTGGCACATTCCTGCTGCAGTATCATCTAGAAGTAAGGAGATCCTGGATTCTCTACAGGGAGAACTATTCAGGCAATTGTTAACAGACCCCACACGTGAAGGGGCCATACTGGACTTGGTGCTTACCAATGGTGAAAGTGTTTCTGATGTTGTAGTGGGAGATCATTTTGCATTCAGTGATCACCAGATGGTGTGGTTCAGTATTAGGACTAGGGCTTTTAGACTCCATTCAAAGGCGAGGATCTTAGACTTTAGGAAGACTAACTTTGCGAAGATGGGCCAATACCTCAGGGAGTCGTTAGTTGGATGGGAACAGCTGAGGGATGTAGAAAAACAGTGGGAAAAACTGAAAGGGCAACCAATCTTTTTGTTAAAATGGTAAATAAAGGCAAAAGGAAAAGGAGACCGCTATGGTTTTCTAAAGAAGTAGCTGAAAAAGTGAAGAAAAAGAGGGAGACCTTCATGAAATACAAGAGATCACAGAGAGAGGAAGACAGGCATCTGTAATTGGAAAAACTTAGAGAAGCTAGCAAAGTAGTCAAGAAGGCAAAGATTCAAAAGGAGGAGGAAATAGCCAATGCAATAAAATGGGGGGATAAGACATTTTTCAGATATATTAGTGAGAAGAGTAAGGACAAGAGTGGTATTGTCAGACTCGAGGATGCAGGGGAGGAATATGTAGAAGCTGATAAGGATAAAGCGGAATTGCTTAACAAATATTTTTGTTCTGTATTCACAGATGAAGAACCAGGAGCAGGACCTCAGAAAACACCCACAAGTAGGAACAGAAGCAAAGGACATCTTGAACAATTTTCAAAAGACTGTGTTCGTGAGAAACTATCTCAACTTAAAGTAGACAAAGCGATGGGACCGGATGGGATACACCCGAGAATACTGAGGGAACTTGGGGACATTCTAGCAGCACCACTGACTGACCTTTTCAATGCCTCGTTGGAGTCGGGAGTGGTGCCAAAGGACTGGAGAGAGGCTCATGTGGTGCCTTTACACAAAAGCGAAAATAAGGATGTGGTTGAAAACTACAGGCCAGTTAGTTTAACTTCGGTGGTGAGTAAATTATTGGAAATGCTGCTGAAAGAGAAAATAGTGAGGTTTCTGGAGTCCAGCGGATTACAGGATCCGAGGCAGCATGGATTCACCAGAGGCAGGTCTTGTCAGACAAATCTGATTGATTTCTTTGACTGGGTGACCAGGGAGTTGGACCGAGGGAGAGCCCTAGATGTGGTGTATTTAGATTTCAGTAAAGCCTTTGACACTGTTCCACACAGGCAACTTATAAACAAACTAGCACCCTAGGGATGGACCCTAAAGTTACTGCTTGGGTTAGAAATTGGTTGGGTGGGAAGCGACAGAGATTACAAGTAAATGGAGCTTACTCTGAGGAGAAGGATGTTATCAGTGGTGTGCCCCAGGGATCTGTCCTTGGTCCGATTCTTTTTAACATCTTTGTTAGTGATATAGCGGAAGGGCTTTCAGGTAAGGTTTGCCTCTTTGCGGATGATACCAAAATCTGCAATAGAGTAGACACCCAGGAAGGGGTAGATAACATGAGGAGGGATCTAGCTAAGCTTGAAGAATGGTCTAGAATTTGGCAGCTGGAATTTAATGTTAAAAAATGTAAGGTCATGCATTTGGGCTGCAGCAATCCAAGGGAGCAATATAGTATAGGGGGTGAAGTACTTTTGTCCACTAAAGAAGAGCAGGACCTAGGCGTGGTTGTGTCTGATGTTCTTAAAGTAGCTAAACAGGTAGAAAAGGCGACGGCAAAAGCTAGAAGGATGCTTGGGTGCATACGGAGAGGAATGGCTGGCAGAAAAAAGGAGGTGATAATGCCTCTTATAAGTCTTTGGTGCGACCTCATTTGGAGTATAGTGTGCAATTCTGGAGACCGCACCTTCAAAAGGATGTGAACAGGATGGAGTCGGTGCAGAGGGTGGCTACTAAAATGATTAGTGGTCTTCATTATAAAGCATATGAGGACAGACTGAAGGATCTTAATATGTACACCTTAGAGGAAAGGCGGGATAGAGGTGATATGATTGAGATGTTTAAATACCTCCGTGGCATAAATGTTCAGGGAGAGAGCCTCTTTCAATTGAAAGCAAGTTCTGCTATGAGGGGACATGGGATGAGGGTGAAGGGAGATAGATTCAGGAGTGATATGCGGAAATATTTCTTTACGGAAAGAGTAGTGGATCTATGGAATAGTCTCCCAGTGGAGGTGGTAGAGATGAGGACAGTAACTGAATTTAAAAAAGCATGGGACAAACACAGAGGATCTCTAAAGGTAAATAGGGGACTGTTGTAGTTGTTATGGAAGGACAGACTAGATAGGCCATGTGGCCTTTTTCTGTCATCATATTTCTATGTTTCTATTTTAAAAGGGCGTTAAAGCAGTATTTGAAAGTGACGCAGCTATTTCGCAAGTCGGACCGATTGTTTGTGTTATTCGGTGGTGTGCGCAAAGGGGAAGCGGCAGCGAAGGCTTCCATTGCCAGATGGATTCGGGAGGCGATTGTTTCCTCCTATCTTCTTCAAGGTCGGACGGTGCCCGCAGGGTTGAGAGCTCATTCCACGAGGGCGCAAGCATCGTCGTGGGCAGAACATTGTTTGGTGCCGCCAGCGGAGATTTGTCGTGCGGCAACGTGGTCGTCCTTGCATACTTTCAGTAGGCATTACCGCCTTGATGTGGCAGCGGCACAGGATGCCTGTTTCGGGTCGGCGGTGTTACGTACCGGCTGCAAGGGTCTCTCCCAATGATTACTGCTCTGGTACTTCCCAGAGGTAGAGGACTGAACTGGAGGAACAATAAGGAAATAATTACACTTACCTGGTAATTGTAGTTCCTTGAGTGACGACAGTTCAGTCCTCGATCCCGCCCGGGGTTCGTACATAAGTGGTTTACAATCAGGACCGTGGGGGTGGACGAAGCAAATTACAGGTAGGTCGGAAGTCAGCTTTGTTACCTTTTTTCCCTTGGTCTTCTGGTGGGACTTGCAGGGAAGAGTATAGGAAAGATTTCCTTACATATATATGAGGTTGGCTTAGTTTAGCCTTCGTTGATCTGTTTTATAGCTACTTATTTGTTGCTCCTTTGAGTCTGCTTTGTTAATAGTTCACACTGGGGCTGATGGGAGTATCCGGCAGGCTATATCCAGTGATGTCATGATTCTGACATGCCAGTCTCCAAGCTGCAGGAGGAGGTTGACAACCCAGAGGTAGAGGACTGAACTGTCGTCACTCAAGGAACTACAATTACCAGGTAAGTGTGATTATCATTTTTTACACAATAACAGACTCCTCAGTGAAGCAAAGGGTTACTTTTATTACATTACATTCTTGCAAGAACGGTTGCCCGCTTGACTGAGCAGACACATTTATCCTCTGTTTCACAGTTCTTTTATAGTATACTATGTCCTCTCCCTCTTCCAGCATGTCTATAACTCATTGGTTAGTACTCTCTCACTCCAATTCTTTGCTCTTCCGCACCTGTGACAGGCTACGTATTACTGGCCACATAGTCTCTCCTCCCAGGATGCAGACATACAACAAAGGGTGTCAGAAAGTCATTACATACAAAATTATATTACAAAATGGTAGATGAGTGGCATACAAGCATCATATTACATTGTAAAAATAACATATTACATTTGTTTATATCAACTGGACACCCCTCTTACTCACCACTGGCTACCACTACCACCAAGCAGTGCTCTGTGTTGTGTGAGATACAGACACAGATGGATATGGACAGACAAACACAGACAGATGGACAATGGAACTTGTATTGAAGCAGATAGTCATGCACCCTCCTTAGCTTCTTAACCCCTACACATAGACTCATGCACACTACCACTTCAACTTCTCAGGCACAGAGAAGTGTGACTTGTGGAAATTCCACCATGTGCAAGCATTAAAGGAGAAATGGGATCTTCCTGGCTTCCTCTTCCCTGCAGAGCACATCAAGGAGCCTTCACGGATGGTCTGAATATCATCTGATAGAAGGTACCTGGCCTCTTTTTTTTGGACCGTCTTGAATTTGTTACCGGAGGATGTAGTAAAAGCTGTTAGTGTAGCTGGGTTTAAAAAAGGTTTGGACAAGTTCCTGGAGAAAAGGTCCATAAACCATTATTAAAATGGACCCGGGATATCACTGCTTGACCCAATGCAAGTATTGTGGAACCTGTGTCTTTTGGGGAATACTGTGTTCAGTTTTGGAGACTGTATCTTGCAAAGGATGTAAAAAGACTGGAAACTGTTCAGAGGAAGGCGACCAAAATGATTTGGAGCCTGCGTCAGAAGCCTTATGAGAAGAGACTTGAAGACCTAAACATGTACACTTTGGAGGAGAGGAGGGACAGGGGAGATATGATTCAGAGCTCTGTGAACCTCTGTCTTGAAGGACTAGAAAGGGGGACTGTTACTTCTGGAGAGACATCTGCAACTGTGAGTATATACTTCTGGTAATTTTCTAAAAAGAATTCTTTGTATTAAAGCTACTTAATCTGTGAACCCACTGTTTTTTGTTGGATCAGTTAGGCCCTAGTAGCAGCAATTAAAGTTTGAATTTAAAACACAGAGGAGAGCTTTCTGGTTACATTTCATACCCAGCAGAGAGCTTGTAGTTTAAATTTAATAGTCACTCAGGGCCAAGTAACAGCAAAGTACTTTTAGTTTAAATTTAACACACAGAAGAGAGCTTTCTGGTTAAATTTAGTACCCAGCAGAGAGCTTGAATTTAAAATTTCAAAATACTTTAGAGCCTAGCAGCAGCTAAGAGCTATAATTTAAATCAAATCAGAATTTAGCTTACCTCAGCAGCACAAGACAGGGTACTGTGTAGCAGCCCTCTTTTAATAAGTGTTATTTCCCTCCCTCCCTCCCCTCACCCACCCTCCCCTGGGATAATCATAGCTTTATAGGTACTTACACATCTTAAAAGACAGGAGGTGCTTTCAGGTGAAGCTCATTACCCAAATCAGTCATACACTAAGGACCTGAGATTAATTAAGCTTCAGGTGAACAAGGTATATTAAACGTATTAGGTACAGTTTTATTGGTATAAATATCCATAGCAACCCCTAGTAAGTAACAACTTAAAGATCTAGATACAAACTTAAAACTAAGATGCAGACAGCAGTCCAGCAGCGTGATGGGGGCTTTCCAGTCTTTTGCATTGAGTGTCACATGTATGATTTTCTCCCAGTTGGTGAGAGGTCTTACGTGTGCACTAGGTGCAAGGAGCTCTTTTCTCTCAGGGAACAAGTCTGTTCTCTAGAGGCTAAAGTAGCAGACTTGGAAAACATAAGACAGACAGAGAGGTACATAGACGAGACCTACAGGGATATAGTCCTGAAGTCCCACCTCCAGTCTGGCAGCACCCCTGTTGCCATGGAGGAGAGAGGTCACGTGACAGGAGAGCATCACCCTGGTGTGGCAGGAAGTGATCCTGTAACTAGGACCTGTCCTCCAGGTGATGTAAAACCCTCTCGCACCGAGGAAGTTTCTCCAGGGCCATGTGCCCATGAGGGAAGGGTTAGGACAGCCGTTATAGTTGGTGATTCGATCATTAGGCATGTAGATAGCTGGGTGGCTGGTGGAGGTGAGGATCGCCTGGTAACATGCCTGCCTGGTGCGAAGGTAGCGGACCTCACGCGCCACCTAGATAAGGTCTTAGATAGTGCTGGGGAGGAGTCTGCTGTCTTAGTACATGTCGGTACCAATGACATAGGAAAATGTGGTAGGGAGGTTCTAGAGGCAAAATTTAGGCTTTTAGGTAGGAAGTTGAAATTCAGAACTTCCAGGGTAGCATTCTCCGAAATGCTTCCTGTTCCACGCGCAGGACCCAAAAGGCAAGCAGAGCTCCGGAGTCTCAATGCATGGATAAGACAATGGTGCAGAGATGAGGGTTTTGGATTTGTTAGGAACTGGGGAACATTCTGGGGAAAGGAGGGGCTCTTCTGAAGGGATGGGCTTCACCTTAACCGGGATGGAACCAGGCTGCTGGCATTAACCTTTAAAAAGGAGATAGAGCAGCTTTTAAACTAGATATTAGGGGAAAGCCGACAGTCGCCCAAGAGCGGATGGTTCGGAAGAATGTATCCTTGAAGGATACTACCAAAAGCAGAGAGGTTCCACAAAAGAGTAAAGTAGCCCAAATGCCCTCAAGTATGGAGCAGACAGAGCTTAAAGATCCCAATTTACCCATGTCTAACAATAGCCAAATTAACATGAATAAAATACATTCTCTAAAATGCTTGTATGCAAATGCTAGAAGTCTAAAGAATAAGATGGGAGAGTTAGAATATATAGCACTAAATGAAAGGTTAGATATGATTGGAATATCAGAGACATGGTGGAAGGAGGACAACCAGTGGGACACTGTGACACCTGGGTACAAACTATATCGTAATGATAGAGCTGATCAAATTGCTGGAGGGGTTGCGCTCTATGTTAGAGTGGGCATTGACTCAGAAAGGATTAGGCGCGGCACAGAGGCGCAAACAACAACTTCGACAAAACAACAGGAACGCCGGAATAAAAACAGCAAAAAGAACAACGGGAAACACCACAACCCACTACAGCACCAAAGACACAGCAACGACAACCGACGGCCTCTCCGCCCTGTGCAATCAACACCGAAGCCCAGCCTGGTCTCAAACATCAGGTACCATCACCAATCATGCCACCTTTCTTAGCCCCCATCTACCTCCTCACCCCCCTCTTAACCCTCTACCCTCCCCCCCCCCCCACTGCACCCAACAACCTGCTCTGGCCCACTCACACCACTCAACCCACACTCACACACCAACCAAAACAAATGCACCCACAGGCTCAGCACACAACCACTCACACCACCAACCCCCCACCCCACCACCACATCACCATATCACTAATCAATGCACGCTCTGTCAGAAACAAATACCACATGCTCCGTGACTTAATCACAACTGAGCAGATAGACATCCTATGCATAACGGAAACCTGGCTGACCAACACTGACACAGTACTAACGAACCAACTGGCCCCAGAAGGATACACCCTCCATCACCGCCCCCGGGAGCACGCCAAAGGCGGGGGTGTCGCCATCATAGCAAGAAACGACCTTCACTTCAGGACCCTTTCCTCAGAATCCACCGCCGAAGCTGATCTCCTCACCCTCACCAACAAACACCTCTCAATATGTCTAATCTACCGTGCACCCACTGCAACCACCGACCTACCAAGATTATTACAACACATATCGGAAAGCACCAGCTCGACTAAGGAACAAATCATCCTAGGAGACCTCAACCTCCCATCACTTCAGGAAGATCAAACAACTACATTCCACACCGCTATGACTGCAATGGATCTTGTACAGATCATACAGGAACCCACCCATGAAAAAGGCAACACACTAGACCTCGTCTTCCTCAACAACACAACCACCGCCACAGCAAAGGACCCACGAATCTCGCCAGTACCTTGGTCTGACCACCACCTCATCACCCTATCCTACACTTACCAACATAAGACCATCAAAGATGATACTCACCACATAAGACGATTTAAACCATTTAACAAAGAGGACTTCTTAGAAGAAATTCTACCCAAATTACAAACAAGCTCCAATGACATCGATGACCTCATAGACAACTGGAATACTACAATCTCCACAGCATCTGAAGCTCCAACAAACATAACCACCACCAGACCCCCCTCCACAAGGGCTAGATGGTATACTCCCAGTCTCCGAAAGCTAAAAACAAAACTCAGGAGAACTGAAAGAAAATGGAGAAAAACCCACGACGAAAATGACAAAACAACATACCTATATGAACTCAATGCGTACCACTATGAGACTGACAAAGCAAAGAAAATCTACCACATGAAAATCATCAACGCCTCCATAAACAAACCTCGAGAACTCTTCCAGATAATCAAAAAACTGACAAAATCACCATACAACTCTGACCAACTACCACAGCTCTCACCAGATCTACTGGCCCGACAATACAAGCAGCTACAGCGCCCACAAAACCTGCAGCTAACCTCGCAGCCATCTACAGAGAACCTCCACCCCAACGTGCACAGCGACTGGACCACCTTCAAAGAAACTTCAACAGAAGAAATTTCATCCACCATCTCCTGCCTTCACACCACCACCTCCCCGCTGGACCCATGCCCCACTGACTGGATAAAGAAATAAAAAAATGAACTGAGCAAACCATTAACCCGCATCGTCAGCGAATCCCTCTCCAGAGGACACATGTCAGACGCCCTCAAAACCACGATCATCCGACCTTCCCTGAAAAAGCAAAACATGGACCCTCTAGACCCCGCATCCTATAGACCCATAGCAAGTCTACCTTTCACAGCCAAAATAATCGAGAAAATCGTCCAGCAACAGCTTCAGGAACACCTCGACGTTAACAACATACTGGACCCTCAACAACACGGCTTCCGCCCACTACACGGAGTTGAGACCCTCATGACCACACTGATGAACACCCTCCTCACTGGAACTCAAGGAAGGCACTCCGGATACGCCATGATCTTCCTCGATATATCCGCAGCCTTTGACACCATCTCCCACAACATCCTCATACGCAGACTGCAGACTATCGGGATCAAGGACACCGTACTGAAATGGTTTCAATCCTACCTAACTAACAGACAACAGTTAATCCGCACCAGCGCCTCAACCTCCCCCCCATTCCAACAACACCAGGGGGTACCCCAAGTATCCACTTTGTCAGCCATGCTCTTCAATATTTACCTCCAACCACTCTGCACTGTCATACGCACCCACAACGTCAGCTTCCACATCTACGCTGACGATATCATGCTCTATGCCCCCATTACAACCACAAACCCAACAAACACCCACCTGTCAGCGTGCTTTACAGCAGTGTCTGAAAGGTTACAAACAAACAACCTCACCATCAACATAAAGAAAACCGAAGCCCTCATAGTGACAAAGGACCCAGACTTCACGCCACCCACACATCTCAACATAGGACCTACGAGCATCCAAATTCAACCTCAGATAAGATACCTGGGCATTATTATCGACCAAGCCCTCACCTTAAAACAACAGATCACTAAAACCTCCGGAACAATATTTCACAAGGCAAGAACAGTGCAACGTCTCAAACCCCTCCTGGAACATCAAGACTTCCGAACAGTGATGCAAGCCATGACACTCCCACATCTGAACTACTGCAACATAATCTACCATGGACTTCCAGCCACACACACCAACCCCCTCCGAACTGCATTAAACACCACTGCGAGAATCATTCAGAGCGCAAAGAAAACCGATCACATCACCCCAATTCTGAAGGAACTGCACATTCTCCCCCTCGAAGCACGGACAAAATATAAAGCCATCCTACTCACCCACAAAGCTATCCATCAAACGCAGGACAACCACCTTCGCACCCTACTGGCTCGCCCAGCCCACGGCAGATCTACTAGACAAGCCTCCAGCATTTCCCTCACCGTCCCTCACAAAAGAACCAAATGCTCACAACGGACCTGCAAACAAGCTTTTGAACTCTATGCTCCATCTTTATGGAACTCCCTACCAACCTACCTCAGAAACAATACCAACCTGCTATCTTTCAGAAAACAGCTAAAAACCATCCTTTTCCAGGAATACTTCAACTCGACCCCCACCGAAAAATCCACAAACCCCCGAGTTCACCCACAATGAACCTCTAACTCAAAGCCTTTGTCTATGTCCAATGTCTGTCCTATGTCCAAAGTCTATCCTATGTCAGAATCATCAATGTTGCCTCCCCGGTGTTGGCCCCACCCTTGTAATTAATTCCCCCCCCCCCCCCATGTAGCACCGCTTTGACCCGGTGAAAAGCGGTATATAAATACAGCTAAATAAATAAATAAATAATAAATAAAAGGATTAAAGTTTTGCAGGAAACAAAATCTGCTGTAGAATCTATATGGATTGAAATTCCATATAATAGGGGGAAGGCGATGGCAGTAGGGGTGTACTATCGAGCACCTGGCCAGAATGACCAAATGGATGATGAAATGCTCAAAGAAATCAAGGAAGCTAACAATAGTTACAGCGCAGTAATAATAATGGGTGATTTCAATTACCCCGGTATCGACTGGGTCAGTGTCACGTCAGGACATGCTAGGGATATAAAGTTCCTAGATGAAATAAATGACTGCTTCTTGGAGCAGCTGGTTCATGAACCGACCAGAGGGGAAGCCATATTAGACCTAGTCCTTAGTGGAACATCAGATCTAGTGCAAGAGATAAGGGTGTTGGGGCCACTTGGCAATAGTGATCATAGCATGATCACCTTTGATTTAATTAGTGGAGGAGGGATAGTAAGGAAATCCACAGTACTACCTTTTAACTTTAGAAAGGGAGACTATGATAAAATGAGGAAAACAGTTAAGAAAAAACCTAAAAGGAGCAGTTGCGAAGGTTAAAGACGTACATCAAGCTTGGGTGTTGTTGAAAAATACTATCTTGGAAGCCCAGACCAGCTGTATTCCATGCTTTAAGAAAAGTGGAAGGAAGTCCAAAAAACTGCCAACATGGTTTAAAGGTGAGGTCAGAGAGGCTGTTGTTGCCAAAAAAGCATCTTTCAGGAAATGAAAAAAAGAGCCAAACGATGAAACCTGGAAACAGCACAAGCACTGGCAAGTCAAATGCAAGGCATTGATAAGGCAGGCAAAGAGAGAATTTGAGAAGAAGCTTGCTGCGGAAGCAAAAACGCAAAATAAAGACCTTTTCAAGTACATTCGTAGCAAAAAACCTGTGATAGAGTCAGTTGGTCCATTAGATGATAAAGGGGTTAAAGGAGCACTAAGAGGCGACAAAGCGATAGCGGAGAGACTGAATGAATTCTTTGCTTCGGTCTTTACTGAGGAAGATGTAGGGATGTTACCCATGACTGAAGTGGTATTTAAAGGTGCGGAAGAATTGAAGGAAATATCGATACATCGGGAAGATGTCTTACAACTATTAGATAAACTGAAGAGTAGCAAATCACCTGGGCCGGATGGTATACATCCAAGGGTGTTGAAAGAACTGAAATATGAGATTGCAGAACTGCTATCAGTAATCTGTGAACTATCATTAAAATCATCTCTAATACCTGAAGATTGGAGGATCGCCAATGTAACACCAATTTTTAAAAAGGGTTCCAGGGATGATCCGGGAAACTACAGACCGGTGAGCCTGACGTCAGTACTGGGGAAAATGGTAGAAACCATCATAAAGAATAAAATTACTCAGCATGTAGATAGTCACGACCTAATGGGAGACAGCCAACATGGCTTTAGACACGGAAGATCTTGTCTTACTAATCTGTTATGTTTTTTTGAAGGAATGAATAAACAGGTGGACAAAGGTGAGTCGGTTGATATTGTGTATCTGGACTTTCAGAAAGCCTTTGACAAGGTCCCTCATCAGAGACTTTTGGCAAAACTAAAGAGTCATGGGATAGGAGGCAGTGTACTATTGTGGATCAGTCACTTGTTAAAAGATAGAAAGCAGAAGGTAGGGCTAAATGGCCAATTTTCCCAATGGAGAAAGGTGAATAGTGGTGTACCCCAGGGATCTGTGCTGGGTCCGCTGCTTTTTGACATATTCATAAATGACCTGGAAAGTGGAATAACGAGTGAGGTTATCAAATTTGCAGATGACACAAAACTATTTAAAGTTGTTAAAACCCAAGAGGATTGTGAAAAATTGCAAGAGGATCTTGATAAATTGGAAGACTGGGCATCAAAATGGCAGATGAAATTTAATGTGGACAAGTGCAAGGTTATGCACCTAGGGAAGAACAACCCAAACTATGGTTACACGATGCAAGGTTCCACATTAGGAACCACCACCCAGGAAAAAGATTTAGGCGTCATTGTGGATACCATGTTAAAACCCTCGGCCCAGTGTGCAGCGGCGGCCAAGAGAGCAAATAGAATGCTAGGTATGATAAGGAAAGGAATGGAAAATAAAACAAAAGATATTATAATGCCTCTATATCGTTCCATGGTGAGACCGCACCTTGAATATTGTGTGCAATTCTGGTCGCCGTATCTTAAAAAGGATATAGCGATTTTAGAAAAGGTACAGAGAAGAGCCACCAAAATGGTAAAGGGGATGAAAGGATACTCCTTTGAAGAAAGGCTAAAAAGGTTAGGGCTCTTTAACCTGGAAAAGAGACGGCTGAGGGGAGATAAGTCTATAAATTAATGAACGGAGTGGAACAGGTAAACGTAGATCGATTGTTTACCTTATCAGAATATAGAAAGATTAGGGGACATGCAATGAAGCTACAGGGTAAACATTTTAAGACTAATAAAAGAAAATATTTTTTCACTCAACGTGTAATCAAACTCTGGAATTTGTTACCGGAGGATGTAGTAAAGGCTGTTAGTGTAGCTGGGTTTAAAAAAGGTTTGGACAAGTTCCTGGAGGAAAGGTCCATAAACCATTATTAAGAAGTGACCGAAGATATCAATGCTTGACCCAGTACAAGCATTGTGGAACTTGTGTCTCTTGGGGAAACTGCTAGGTACATATGACCTAGATTGGCCACTGTTGGAAACAGAATACTGGGCTTGATGGACCTTGGTCTGACCCAGTATGGCATATCTTATGTTCTTATGACCTTTAAATACTTAAAGGGAAATAATGAACAAACAAACCTCTTCCAAAGACGGGGAAGCTGTAAAACTAGAGGGCATAACAGGAAGCTGCAAGGTGGTAAATTGAAAGGCAATGTCAGGAAATGCTTTTTCACAGAAATGGTGGTGGATGCTTTGAATGCCCTCCCGATGGAAGTGGTGGGGGCAAACACGGTGACGGAATTCAAAATGGCATGGGACAGACATAGTGGATCCCTTTACAGCAACAGGATAAAATCAAAATAAACTGAACCATCTAATTTCTCAACAAATAGGGGTGTCCTGCAAGGAGTGGTGGGTTCACCCCTAAACAGGGACATGGGGAGGGGTGGCCTGCACGGAGCGGCAGGTGCACCTACTCTTGCCATCGTGCTGGGCAGACTAGATGGACCATGCTGGTCTTTATCTGCCGTCATTTACTATGTTACTATATATGCTAGGTACTTATGACCTAGATTGGCCACTCTTGGAAACAGGATACTGGGCTTGATGGACCTTGGTCTGAACCAGTATGGCATATCTTATGTTCTTAAGTGTGTGTACGAGATACCAGTGCATACAACTTGCTGCTCAGTCAGCCATTCTGCAGCTCCACATACTGTGTAAGACACTATTTGAGGACTGAAGGTTGGTGTTATATAGGTAGTTGCACCCTGTTAGAGTCAGTAAGTGAGGCAGCACTCATGTATTTCCAAATGCTGCCAGCTTGGAATGCATTCTCATTTATTTATTTACATTCTCTTATATACCGCACTATTCTGCATCAGTGTGGTTTACATTGAACAAACTGAAATTACATTGAACAGGGCATTATAACTTGGAGATAACTATTTTACAGGGAACATGGGCTATGGAGGGTTAAGTGGCTTGCCCAATACCACAAGGAGCACCTGTGGGACTAGAAACCCCAGTCCTTCCGGCCCAAGGTTGCTGTTCTCTAGTGGGGTTTGAACCCCTGACCTTCCAGCCTGAAGTACCTTGCCCCAACCACTAGGCCACTCCTCCACTCCATATACACACTCATATACACTAATCAGTAACTCACCCCAAGGGCATGCCCCTCAACTTATTCCCCAATATGATACTGGTGTACTGCTCCCATATCGCCTGCTGGGCTTACTGCAGTGAGGTGAGGGACTCGGTCTCACTAGGAAGAGCTTAATCAGGTGTGTACAGCAAGTTTACTTCTTACTGACCCTCCAGCCATCAGGCCCCCCCCCCTCTTTTCACAGATAATGTGCATGATTACAGCCAACTGTTGTAATAGCTATATCCAGGGCAATGTTGTGACCACTCCCCCTCCCCCTTGGTGGAGCTGCAGCCTATGGAGAGCTAGTCATGCAGCCCTGGGCTCTCTGAATGCCTCATATTGTCACTTACTCAGTGAGACATAAAAGAATATGGAATGTAGCTGCACACACTTTGTAGTTCTCCCCCACTCATTACAGAGTGCAACCTGAGGGTCCATCAGCTCTATGCACACTAAGCACATACATGCATGTGCTTCTACTGGACATCTCCACACAATAAATACTATCTTAACACATTCTTCTGATATTTTACAGTAGGTATTACTCCAAAAGAATAAGCTCTGTTATATTTACATAGAAGGCATGTAGTTGTTTGCCTGATTCAGAGTATGGGATGCCGACTTCTGAATGGTGCATGCACAAATCCAGCAGGTGGAATGTGTGGCTCAGCAGTGCCTGCCACCATGTGGAAATGCTGTCCTTGGAGGTGAATCTTGGGATGAGATTGGGGGAACATTCCTATAGATGTAAGGTATGTGCCCCTGCTAGGTAGGGTGGCTGGCCATAGGCTATGTTCACACGCACAGAGGCTATGAGGGGCTAATCAGTCTCTGCATGTTTCACATCACTGGCCTTGCTTGAGGGCTACTCCCACTCTCCACAGGCTTTGAGTGTGACAGCCACATAGACAGTATTAGTGTTCAAAGAGGCTGGGAATGGTGGTATATGTGTAGTGTCATGGGTTAGACCAGGAGACACCTATGGAAATAGGGAAAATAGAGCCGAGCAGGTCCAAAAGTGACAGCTCAAAGCACATGGATCAGGGTTGCTATGAGCAACCAGTAAAAACAAAAGCACCAGATGTAAGAGCACGCCCTAGCAAGGGGTTACATCATAGCCTATTAGGTGATGAGATGCAGCTGAGGGCAGGGCAGGCTCACCAGAAGGTTAGGAGTGACGCAGATAAAAATCACTCAGAGTTTCTCAGTAGGGGAGCTAACCAGGATTCCAGGAGGGCTGAGCATGAGTACGGCAGAGCAGCTTTGGAAACCAAGGGAAAAACCTCACACGGAGGTTTAAACAGAGTTCCAGAGGAGAGAGCCAAGAGAATACCAGAAGCTGGTTATAGGGTGCTAGGAAACCCAGAGGAGGAACCAGGTGGTCGGGGCCACAAAGGTATTCAGGCTGACAGCTGGAAGGAACCTGTAAGAAGAAGGCTTCCTGAGAACAGGTACCGGGAAAGCAATAAATGTGATAAAAGGGATACTTACTTACCCAAAGAGCAGCGTGCAGCAAGAGGGAGTGAGAGGCTTGTTTATAGAAATGGCCACGCTAATCCTTGCTCAGAAAGCTCCGGGGGAACCGAGCCAAAGGACAGGCTTATTTCCTGTAATAGAGGGAACTTTGAAAGAAAGAGTTTCCCATACACACAGCCAGGAGGGTATGGCCCTCTAGAGGAAAACTCCAATACCTACGGTAACCTCCCAGTTCACTTTGATAGAGAGGGGGAGGGAAGCCTTTTTGGAGAGGAGAGTTTTTACAACAGTGATATAAAGTACAGCCACTCTGAAGACAGCTACGGGGAAAGCTGTGAAGAATTGGAGTGTGACTTTTGTGGGGAAAACCCTGAGGAATGCCAAATGGAATGTGCACTAATATTTTCTGATAACATTTCCTCTTTATGCTAAGCTGTGTAAAGAAAGAAAGCCGTTTAGGGAAACGGTTTCTGTGATAGTGCTTGTGTAAATAACAAGGACTGTCTTACCTTTTTGGATTGGCTGAAGATAAGCACTTTTTGTTCACAGGAGTTCATTTTCTTTTGTACCAGAAAATATGGTCTGTTTCTTTTGATTCTTATATGCAAAAGTTCACCCGGAAGGGATAATAAAATACCTCTTTTGAAAAGCCTGGCTTCTCGATCACAACTACCTTTTTGATTGGCTAGTGGGACTACAGATTCCAGGGGGCATTATACAGCCCCAGCTATATTAAGAAGAGGCCCCACCGAAGCTTCCTAGGCTTCCGCCTAAGAGAGTGAGTAGGTGGGTGACAGTAGGTAACAACTGTATCAACTAATAACCCCTTCTCTAACTCTCCATGGTTCCATGTGCTGTTTGGGGGTGGGGAACATCTGAAGGATGGGAAAGTGCTTGTGCTGCACTGGACATGTTGGCAATGTTCATGCACAGGGGCATGTTCTCTGCTTACTGACAAAAACTGTGTAGGGGCGACACAGCATCCTGATATGTGACAGATGTATGGCATGGTAGAGCAACATGGTAGTGAAAGCCCCCAGGTAGGTGATACATTAAATACCTTTATGGAAATGGGTAACAGGGGTAACATATGGAAAGCAGTGTGTATAAATGCCCGTAGAATGGGAAATAAGATCCCTGATGTTGAAACTTTGGTGGGAGTGGCTGACTTGGATTTATTGGCAGTTACAGAAACATGGTTCACAGAAAACCATGACTGGGATGTAACTATACCTGGCTATACTTTATTCAGAAAGGACAGGGTAGGAAGAAGGAGGAGTGGCACTATATGTAAAAACTACTATTAAAGCTTTGGAATTACAGAGCTTAAAAGGGAGAGAGGAGGCATTGTGGGTAAAACTAGAAAGAGGGAAAGAGAAATCTATTTGCATTGGTGTGATATACAGACCTCCCTCACAAGAGGAAGAGGTAGACAGAGAGTTAATTGAAGACATACGCAGCATTGCTAGGAAAGGGGAAGTGCTACTGATAGCAGATTTCAATATGTCAGATGTTGAATGGCACATTCCTGCTGCAGTATCATCTAGAAGTAAGGAGATCCTGGATTCTCTACAGGGAGAACTATTCAGGCCATTGGTAACAGACCCCACACGTGAAGGGACCATACTGGACTTTGTGCTTACCAATGGTGAAAGTGTTTCTGATGTTGTAGTGGGAGATCATTTTGCATCCAGTGATCACCAGATGGTGTGGTTCAGTATTAGGACTAGGGCTGTTAGAATCCATTCCAAGGTGAGGATCTTAGACTTTAGGAAGACTAACTTTGCAAAGATGGGCCAATACCTCAGGGAGTCATTAGTGGGATGGGAACAGCTGGGGGATGTAGAAAAACAGTGGGCAAAACTGAAAGGGGATATTTTAAGGGCAACCAACCTTTTTGTTAAAATGGTAAATAAAGGCAAAAGGAAAAGGAGACTGCTATGGTTTTCTAAGGAAGTAGCTGAAAAAGTGAAGAAAAAGAGGGAGGCGTTCATGAAATACAAGAGATCACAGAGAGAGGAAGACAGGCATCTGTATTTGGAAAAACTTAGAGAAGCTAGCAAAGTAGTCAAGAAGGCAAAGATTCAAAAGGAGGAGGAAATAGCCAATGCAATAAAATGGGGGGATAAGACATTTTTCAGACATATTAGTGAGAAGAGGAAGGGCAAAAGTGGTATTGTCAGACTCAAGGGTGTAGGAGGGGAATATGTAGAAACTGATAAGGATAAAGCGGAATTGCTTAACAAATATTTTTGTTCTGTGTTCACAGATGAAGAACCAGGAGCAGGACTTCAGAAAACACCCACAAAAAAGGAACAGAAGCGAGGGACATGTTGAACAATTTTCAGAAGACTGTGTTCGTGAGAAACTAGCTCAACTTAAAGTAGACAAAGCGATGGGACCGGATGGGATACACCCTAGAATACTGAGGGAACTTGGGGACGTTCTAGCAACTCCACTGACTGACCTTTTCATTGCCTCGTTGGAGTCGGGAGTGGTGCCAAAGGACTGCAGAGAGGCTCATGTAGTGCCTTTACACAAAAGCTGAAGTAAGGATGTGGTTGAAAACTACAGGCCAGTTAGTTTAACTTTGGTGGTGAGTAAATTATTGGAAACGCTGCTGAAAGAGAAAATAGTGAGGTTTCTGGAGTCCAGCGGATTACAGGATCCGAGGCAGCATGGATTCACCAGAGGTAGGTCTTGTCAGACAAATCTGATTGATTTCTCTGACTGGGTGACCAGGGAGTTGGACCGAGGGAGAGCTCTAGATGTGGTGTATTTAGATTTCAGTAAAGCCTTTGACACTGTTCCTCACAGGCTTCTTATTTATTTATTTAAAGTTTCTTTTATACCGCACTATTCGGCATCAGCGCTGTTTACATAGAACAAAAACATCTCAGTACATTTAACAAGTATGAGTTTACAGATAACAGTTTAAGAACTTGGATAACTGGGATACTCTATTTGTAGAACCATTCCATAAACTATTTACATAAGATCAACAAAAACATATGTATTTAAATTTACATGAGATCAACAAAAACATAAGTATTTCTAAGTGTATATACAACTGCTTATAAACAAACTGAGCACCCTAGGGATGGACCCTAAAGTTACTGCTTGGGTTAGAAATTGGTTGGGTGGGAGGCGACAAAGAGTACAAGTAAATGGAGCTCACTCTGAGGAGAAGGATGTTACCAGTGGTGTGCCCCAGCGATCTGTCCTTGGTCCGATTCTTTTTAACATCTTTGTTAGTGATATAGCAGAAGGGCTGTCGGGTAAGGTTTGCCTCTTTGCAGATGATACCAAAATCTGCAATAGAGTAGACACCCAGGAAGGTGTAGATAACATGAGGAGGGATCTAGCTAAGCTTGAAGAATGGTCTAGAATTTGGCAGCTGGGATTTAATGTTAAAAAATGTAAGGTCATGCATTTGGGCTGCAGCAATCCAAGGGAGCAATACAGTATAGGAGGTGAAGTACTTTTGTCCACTAAAGAAGAGCGGGACCTAGGCGTGGTTGTGTCTGATGATCTTAAAGTAGCTAAACAGGTAGAAAAGGCGACGGCAAAAGCTAGAAGGATGCTTGGGTGCATACGGAGAGGAATGGCTAGCAGAAAAAGGAGGTGATAATGCCTCTGTATAAGTCTTTGGTGCGACCTCATTTGGAGTATAGTGCGCAATTCTGGAGACCGCACCTTCAAAAGGATGTGAACAGGATGGAGTCGGTGCAGAGGGTGGCTACTAAAATGATTAGTGGGCTTCATTATAAAGCATATGAGGACAGACTGAAGGATCTTAATATGTACACCTTAGAGGAAAGGCGGGATAGAGGTGATATGATTGAGATGTTTAAATACCTCCGTGGCATAAATGTTCAGGGAGAGAGCCTCTTTCAATTGAAAGCAAGTTCTGCTATGAGGGGACATGGGATGAGGGTGAAGGGAGATAGATTCAGGAGTGATATGCGGAAATATTTCTTCACGGAAAGAGTAGTGGATCCGTGGAATAGTCTCCCGGTGGAGGTGGTAGAGATGAGGACAGTAACTGAATTCAAAAAAGCATGGGACAAACACAGAGGATCTCTAAAGGTAAAAAGGGGACTGTTGTAGTTGTTATGGAAGGACAGACTAGATAGGCCATGTGGTCTTTTTCTGTCGTCATATTTCTATGTTTCTATGTTAAGAGGGCGTTGAAGCAGTATTTGAAAGTGACGCAGCTATTTCGCATGTCGGACCGATTGTTCGTGTTATTCGGTGGTGTGCGCAAAGGGGAAGCGGCAGCAAAGGCTTCCATTGCCAGATGGATTCGGGAGGCGATTGTTTCCTCCTGTCTTCTTCAAGGTTGGATGGTGCCCGCAGGGTTGAGAGCTCATTCCACGAGGGCGCAAGCATCGTCGTGGGCAGAACATTGTTTGGTGCCGCCAGCGGAGATTTATCGTGCAGCAACGTGGTTGTCCTTGCATACTTTCAGTAGGCATTACCGCCTTGATGTGGCGGCGGCGCAGGATGCCTGTTTCGGGTCGGCGGTGTTACGTGCCGGCTGCAAGGGTCCCTCCCAATGATTACTGCTCTGGTACTTCCCAGAGGTAGAGGACTGAACTGGAGGAACGATAAGGAAATAATTACACTTACCTGGTAATTGTAGTTCCTTGAGTGACAACAGTTCAGTCCTCGATCCCGCCCGGGGTTCGTACATAAGTGGTTTACAATCAGGACCGTGGGGGTGGACAAAGCAAATTACAGGTAGGTCGGAAGTCAGCTTTGTTACCTTTTTTCCCTTGGTCTTCTGGTGGGACTTGCAGGGAAGAGTATAAGAAAGTTTTCCTTACATATATATGAGGTTGGCTTAGTTTAGCCTTCGTTGATCTGTTTTATAGCTACTTATTTACTAAGATAGGCCATGTGGTCTTTTTCTGTCATCATGTTTCTATGTTTCTATGTAACATGCATGCACAGAATGTCTCAGGGGCAGTTTCCAGTGCTTTTATCACAGCATTAGCAGTCCTTGAGTTCATACTAAAAGGGGAATCAAATAAAAAGCAGGGTATTCTAGGTAATGTTTAAACTGAGTAGTTTACACAGGATGTACATGAGTCAGAGGTGAGGGAAATGGCTGAGCCATATTCACACAGGTCAGGCAGCAGAATGGCTTGACTGCAAACAGCTGTTAATGCTGAGAGGCTACAATCACTCTGACCTAGCTGTGACCATGAGAGGGCTATGGGTCAAGCTGCAGTAATACAGGCATTGTCTTTTTAAGGCAGTCCAGTCAGGGCCGGCCCGTCCATTGAGCAAGAATGTTTTTTGCTCAGGGCCCCGCGTTTCGGGGGGCCCCGCGCAAAGAACATTCTGCTTTTTTTTTCTTAATTTAAAAAAAAAAAAAAAAAGCTGGCCGCTGCTGCCGTGGCAGCATGGAGTGTCCCGCGGGGCTCCCTCTGCCCGGCGGAAGTCTCCCAGCACGGCTGAGCCCCTCTGCGCCGGCTTGCAGATACGCGAAGGGAGAGTGTCTCCTTCGCGTCTCTGTTAAGCCCGCAGGGGCTGATGGGAAGCAGGGGCTGATGGGAAATTTCCCATCTGCCCCTGCGGGCTTAACAGAGACGTGAGGGAGACACTCTCCCTTCGCGTATCTGCAAGCCGGCGCAGAGGGGCTCAGCCGCGTCGGGAGAGTTCAGCCGGGCAGAGGGGGCCCTGCGGGACACTCCATGCCGCGGCGGCGGCAGCGGGCAGCTTTTTTTCTTTTTTTAAATTGCCATGAGCCGATGGGGGGGGGTTTAAGACTGGCAATGGGCTAGGGGGGGTTTAAGACTGGCAATGTGCTGGGGGGGTTTAAGACTGGCAGTGGGCTGGGGGGGTTAAGACTGGCAATGGGCTAGGGGGGGTTAAGACTGGCAGTGGGCTAGGGGGGGTTAAGACTGGCAATGGGCTATGGGGGGGTTAAGACTGGCAATGGGCTGGGGGGGTTAAGACTGGCAATGGGCTAGGGGGGGTTAAGACTGGCAATGGGCTGTGGGCTGATGAGGGCTGTCTGGAAATGGGGTGATGGGGGGCTAGGACTGGTAATGGGCTAGGGGGGGGTTAAGACTGGCAATGGGCTATGGGGGGGTGGGTTAAGACTTGCAATGGGCTATGGGAGGGGTTAAGACTGGCAATGGGCTATTGGGGGGTGGGGTTAAGACTGGCTAGGGGGGGTTAAGACTGGCAATGGGCTGTGGGATGATGGAGGCTGTCTGGAAATGGGGTGATGGGGGGTTAGGACTGGTAATGGGCTATGGGGGGATAAGACTGGCAATGGGCTATGGGGGGGATGGGGTTAAGACTGGCAATGGGCTATGGGGGGGTTAAGACTGGCAATGGGCTGTGGGCTGATGGGGGTGTCTGGAAATGGGGTGATGGGGGGTTAGGACTGGTAATGGGCTGATGGGGTGGGGGTTAAGACTGGTAGTGGGCTATGGGGGGGGGGGTTAAGACTGGTAATGGGCTGTGGGCTGACGGGGCCTGTCTGGAAATGGGATGATGGGGGGTTAGGACTGGTAATGGGCTATGGGGTGGGGGTTAAGACTGGTAATGGGCTATGGGGGGGGGTTAAGACTGGTAGTGGGCTGATGGGGGGGGAGGACTGGTAATGGGCTATGGGGGGGTGAGGACTGGTAATGGGCTATGGGGGGGGCTAGGACAGGACCTGGGCTGAGGGGGAGGGGTTAGGACGTGAGGTGGGCTGATGTGGTTACGACTGGTAATGGGCTGTGGGCTGATGGGGGGGTTTAGGACTGGCAATGGGCTATGGGGGGCTGACTGGAAATGGGCTGATGGGGGGTTAGGACTAGAAGTGGGCTGATGGGGGGTTAGGACTGGTAATGGGTTATAGGGGGGGCTTAAACTGAAAATGGGGTGATGGGGGTTAGGACTGGAAGTTGACGGGGGGCTAGGACTGGTAATGGGTTGGGGGGGTTGCTAGGACTGGAAATGGGCTGAGTAGAAGGGGAGGCTTGAACTGCAAATAGCTGATGGGGAGGGGGCTTGGAATGGAAATGGGCTGTGAGGGAAGGGAGCTAGGACTGAAAATGGGCTGATGGAACAGCTAGGATAGGACTGGAAATGGGCTGTTGGGGGGAGCTAAGATTGGAAATGGGCTGTGGTGGGGGCTTGAATTGAAATGGACTCATGGAGGGGCTAGAACTGGAAGTAGGCTCATGGGGGGGCTTGGACTGGAATTGGGCTGAGTGGAGAGGAGCTATGATTTGACATGGGCTGATGGTGGGGCTAGGAAATGACTAGAAATGGGCTGATGGGGGGCTAGGATTGGAAATGAGCTGATGAAGGGACTTGGACTGGAAATGGATGGGGGAACTAGGACTGGAAATGGGCTGATGGGAGGCTAGGACTGGAAACGGGCTGATGCAGGAACTAGAAGGGAATGGATGCTTGGTGAGACTGGAACTAGAAGGGAGCTGATGTTGGGGGAGGATTAGAATGGGATGGGGCTGGGAGAGTAAAATGGAGAGGGGAAAAATATTTTGTGTAGGAGGGATGAAAAATCTACAATTGGCCGGGTATTGGGAGAGTAAGTGGGGATTGAGGATGGAGGGGTAAAATTTGTGTGGATGAAATAGGAATGAGGAAAGAGCAAAAGGAGAAAGATTAGTATGTTAAAGCAGATGTAGAGAGAGAATGGAAAAAAACTAGAAGAGAGAAGAAAGGACAAATGGACAGCAGATGATGGAGAGTTAGCAGAAAACATGAAGAAACCAGAAGAAAGTGGCTGGACCAATTGCAACTGAAAAAAAATGCACAAAAGGTAGAAAGATATCTCTTTATTTTGAATTTATTAACTGGAATATGTCAGCTCTGGGAAATGTGCATCATTAACGTCTGCGCTTTGTTTGGTACAAGAGGAAATTAATTTATAGTTTTATTTCTACAGTGTTGTTGCACATTCCAAGTTTGGCTTTTGGGGTTCCCAGTTTAATTATTGCCTTCCTGTTTCTAAATTGTGATTCCTTGTTTGGTGATGGTCTATGTTCTGCATGTGTAACTGAGCTGAGGTATTCTGTTTATGTAATTCCTATTTGATGTTGCCACTTGTTCTCTTTCCCCAGTATTCTCTGAAATGTATTGGTTTAATATTTGCAGTGTTGCCTTTTGATAGGTAGGGTATGGTGCTTTGTGAGTCCTGGTAGTGCTGTCAGGATACGGCGGGTTTGCTATGGGTTCTAAATGGGCAGCGTTTGTAGTAGTTCCTAATGTGCCTGGCGGTTGGCACTGGATTATAGTAATGTAGAAATCTTTTAGTCTTTCTTTATCCATACACTCATTAAGAGACATGTTTACTAAAAGTTAGTGTATGGTAACATTATGCAAATATTTATGCAAATAAGGCCACTTATGCAAATGAGGCCCCGCACCGAGTCTCCGCACATGGCCCCGCACCCCCCTTGGGCCGCCCCTGAGTCCAGTTACTAGTACGGCTGCTAGATGTCCATGATGTTTGTACTGAGCCAACAGATTTGTGTTGGTGCATGTGCACATGCAGTGGGAGTTGACTAGCAGACCGGGTACAGATAATTTGAAAGTGAGTGCCACAGTCCGGTATCTAACACAATATTTAACCTGGCACTTAAAAGCAGCTTGTCGGGGCTGCCTTTAACCTGCTGCTGCTTGTAACTATGTTTTGGATAGACCATTCTGGTTGGAGCCTGAACCCCCCTCCCCCCCCCTTTTTCTGGCTAAGCACCAGAATGCATTCAGGTTCTTTAAAAACTGCTTTCAGAGACCTAGATCATGACATAAGATGCCACACTAGGTGAAAGTAGTTCTTTGCTCTCAGGGAATGAGTCTGATCTCTGGAGGCTAGAGTAGCGGACTTGGAGGACATAAGGAAGACAGAGCTACATAGACGAGACCTACAGGGATATAGTCCTGAAATCCCACTTCCAATCTGGCAGCATCCCTGTTGCCATGGAGGAGAGAGGTCCCATGTCAGGAGAACATCACCCTGGTGTGGCAGGAAGTAATCCTGTAGCTAAGACCTGTCCTCCAGGTGATGTAAAACCCTCTCGCACTAAGGAAGTTTCTCCAGGGCCATGTACCCATGAGGGAAGGGTTAGGACAGCCATTATAGTTGGTGATTCGATCATTAGGCATGTAGATAGTTCGGTGGCTGGTAGACGTGAGGATTGCCTGGTAACATGCCTGCCTGGTGCGAAGGTAGCGGACCTCACGCGGCACCTAGATAAGGTCTTAGAAAGTGCTGGGGAGAAGTCTGCTGTCTTGGTACATGTCGGTACCAATGACATAGGAAAATGTGGTAGGGAGGTTCTGGAGGCTAAATTCAGGCTTTAAGGTAGGAAGTTGAAATCCAGAACTTCCAGGGTAGCATTCTCCCAAATGCTTCCCGTTCCACGCACAGGACCCAAAGGGCAGGCAGAGCTCCGGAGTCTCAATGCGTGGATGAGACGATGGTGCAAGGATGAGGGTTTTGGATTTGTTAGGAACTGGGGAATATTCTGGGGAAAGGAGGGGCTGTTCCAAAGGGATGGGCTTCACTTTAACTGGGATGGAACCAGGCTGCTGGCATTAACATTTAAAAAAGAGAGAGAGCAGCTTTTAAACTAGATAATAGGGGAGAGCCGAGAGTTGTCCAAGAGCGCAAGGTTCGGATCAATGTATCCTTGAAGGATACTACCAAAAGAATGAAGTTAGGGCATATCAGCAGAGAGGTTCCAATAAAGACAAAAGCAACCCAAATGCCCTTGAGTACAGAGCAGACAGAACTTAAAGATTCCAAATTACCCCTGCTTACCTATAGCCAGATTAATATGAATAAAATACAGTCTCTAAAATGCTTTTATGCAAATGCTAGAAGTCTAAAAAAATAAGATGGGAGAGTTAGAATATATAGCACTAAATGAGAGGTTAGATATGATTGGTATCTCAGAGACATGGTAGAAGGAGGACAACCAGTGGGACACTGTGATAAGAACATAAGATAAGAACATACTGGGTCAGACCAAGGTCCATCAAGCCCAGTATCCTGTTTCCAACAGTGGCCAATCTAGGTCATACATACCTAGCAGTTTCCCCAAAAGACACAGGTTCCACAATGCTTGTACTGGGTCTAGCATTGATATCCTGGGTCCCTTCTTAAAATGGTTTATGGATCTTTCCTCCAGGAACTTGGCCAAACCTTTTTTAAACCCAGCTACACTAACAGCCTTCACTACATCCTCTGGTAACAAATTCCAGAGTTTGATTACACATTGAGTGAAAAAATATTTTATTTTATTAGTCTTAAAAAGTTTACCCTGTAGCTTCATTGCATGTCCCCTAGTCTTTCTATAATTTGATTTCATAAACAATTGATCTATGTTTACCCGTTCCACTCTGTTCATTAATTTATAGACTTCTATCATATCTCCTCTCAGCCATCTCTTTTCCAGGTTAAAGAGCCCTAACCTTTTTAGCCTTTCTTCAAAGGAGTATACTTCCATCCCCTTTACCATTTTGGTGGCTCTTCTCCGAACCTTTTCTAATAACGCTATATCCTTTTTAAGATACGGCGACCATAATTGCACACAATATTCAAGGTGTGTCTCACCATGGAACGATATAGAGGAATTATCTTTTATTTTATTTTCCATTCCTTTCCTTATGATACCTAGCATTCTATTTGCTCTCTTGGCCGCCGCTGCACACTGGGCAGATGGTTTTAACATGTTATCCACAATGACACCTAAATCTTTTTCCTGGGTGGTGGTTCCTAATGTGGAACCTTGCATTGTGTAACAATAGTTTGGGTTGTTCTTCCCTAGGTGCATAACTTTGCACTTGTCCACATTAAATTTAATCTGCCATTTTGATACCCAGTCTTCCAGTTTATCAAAATCCTCTTGCAATTTTCCACAATCCTCTTTGGTTTTAACAACTTTAAATAGTTTTGTGTCATCTGCAAATTTGATAACCTCACTCGTTATTCCCCTTTCCAGGTCATTTATGAATATGTCAAAAAGCAGCGGACCCAGCATAGATCCCTGGGGTACACCACTATTCACCTTTCTTCATTGGGAAAATTGGCCATTTAGCCCTACCCTCTGCTTTCTATCTTTTAACCAGTTTCTGATCCACAATAGTACACTGCCTCCTATCCCATGACTCTTTAGTTTTGCCAAAAGTCTCTGATGAGGGACCTTGTCAAAGGCTTTCTGAAAGTCTAGATACACTATATCAACCAACTCACCTTTGTCCACCTGTTTATTCACACCTTCAAAAAAACATAACAGATTAGTAAGACAAGATCTTCCTTGTCTAAAGCCATGCTGGCTGTCTCCCATTAAGCCATGACTATCTACATGCTGAGTAATTTTGTTCTTTATGATGGTTTCTACCATTTTTCCCGGTACTGACGTCAGGCTCACCGGTCTGTAGTTTCCCGGATCACCCCTGGAACCCTTTGTAAAAATTGGCGTTGCAGTGCCGATCCTCCAATCTTCAGGCATTACAGATGATTTCAATGAAAATTCACAGATTACTAATAGCAGGTCTGCAATCTCATATTTCAGTTCTTTCAACACCCTTGGATGTATACCATCTGGCCCAGATGATTTGTTACTCTTCAGTTTATCCAATAGTTGTAATACATCTTCACGATGTATCGATATTTCCTTCAATTCTTCTGCACCTTTAAATACCACTTCAGTCATGAGTAACATCCCTACATCTTCCTCAGTAAAGACCGAAGCAAAGAATTCATTTAGTCTCTCCGCTATCGCCTTGTCGCCTCTTAGTGCCCCTTTAACCTCTCTATCATCTAATGGACCAACTGACTCTCTCACAGGTTTTTTGCTACGAATGTGCTTGAAAAAGTCTTTATTTCACGTTTTTGCTTCCACAGCAAGCTTCCTCTCAAATTCTCCCTTTGCCTGCCTTATCAATGCCTTGCATTTGACTTGCCAGTGCTTGTGCTGTTTCCAGGTTTCGTTGTTTGGCTCTTTTTTCCATTTCCTGAAAGATGCTTTTTTGGCAACAATAGCCTCTCTGACATCACCTTTAAACCATGCTGGCAGTTTTTTGGACTTCCTTCCACTTTTCTTAAAGCATGGAATACAGCTGGTCTGGGCTTCCAAGATAGTATTTTTCAACAACACCCAAGCTTGATGTAAGTCTTTAACCTTTGCAACTGCTCCTTTTGTTTTTTTCTTAACTATTTTCCTCATTTTATCATAGTCTCCCTTTCGAAAATTAAAAGGTAGTACTGTGGATTTCCTTACTATCCCTTCTCCACTAATTAAATCAAATGTGATCATGCTATGATCACTATTACCAAGTGGCCCCAACACTCTTATCTCTTGCACTAGATCTGGTGTTCCACTAAGGACTAGGTCTAATATGGCTTCCCCTCTGGTTGGTTCATGAACCAGCTACTCCAAGAAGCAGTCATTTATTTCAACTAGGAACTTTATCTCCCTAGCATGTCCTGCCGTGACATTGACACAGTCGATACCGGGGTAATTGAAATCACCCATTATTATTACTGCGCTATAACCTTTGTTAGCTTCCTTGATTTCTTTGAGCATTTCATCATCCATTTGTTCATTCTTGCCCGGCGGTCGATAGTACACCCCCACTGCCATCGCCTTCCCCTTTTTACATGGAATTTCAATCCATAGAGATTCTGCATCAAATTTTGTTTCCTGCAAAACTTTAATCCTTTGTGACTCAATGCCCTTTCTAACATAGAGCACAACCCCTCCACCAATTTGATCAGCTCTATCATTACGATATAATTTGTACCCAGGTATCACAGTGTCCCACTGGTTGTCCTTTTTCTACCATGTCTCTGATATTCCAATCATATCTAACCTTTCATTTAGTGCTATATATTCTAACTCTCCCATCTTATTTTTTAGACTTCTAGCATTTGCATACAAGCATTTTAGAGACTGTATTTTATTCATATTAATCTGGCTATTGGTAGACATAGGTAATTTGGGATCTTTAAGCTCTGTCTGCTCCATACTCGAGGGCATTTGGGCTACTTTACTCTTTTTTGGAACCTCTCTGCTTTTGGTAGCATCCTTCAAGGATACATTCTTTCAAACCATGCGCTCTTGGGCGACTGTCGGCTTTCCCCTATTATCTAGTTTAAAAGCTGCTCTATCTCCTTTTTAAAGGTTAATGCCAGCAGCCTGGTTCCATCCCGGTTAAGGTGAAGCCCATCCCTTTGGAAGAGCCCCTCCTTTCCCCAGAATGTTCCCCAGTTCCTAACAAATCCAAAATCCTCATCTCTGCACTATTGTCTCATCCCAGGTATCATCTCCCTGTGATACCTGGGTACAAACTATATCATAATGATAGAGCAGATAAAATTGGTGGAGGGGTTGCGCTCCATGTTAGAGAGGGCATTGAGTCATAAAGGATTAAAGTTTTGCAGGAAACAAAATTTGCTGTAGAATCTCCATGTAAAAAGGGGAAGGCGATGGCGTTGGGGTGTGTTATCGACCGCCTGGCCAGAATGAACAAATGGATGATGAAATGCTCAAAGAAATCAGAAAGCTAGCAAATGTTAGAGCACAGTAATAATGATGTGTGATTTCAATTACCCCGGTATTGACTAGCTATATATGGTGTGGGCCTCTGACTGTGCCCAGTACATATACAACCTCAGTAAATCATGAGAAATATAATGTAGCATTATTCTGAGTGTCCAAGCTTCCCAGTTCCATGAGTGAGGTTGTTTGCCCTTTCAGGTTTCATATTGGTAGTGCATTTCATTGTGGTATTTATTGTCCCAGATTTCACTTATTGAGATCTGTGCTGCAAGTCCTATGAGGCCTCTGACTGAAATGGTCAGAAAATCAGGACCAGCTCAACATCTCACTCCTGGAACAATGTAACTTGGAATTTCTGTGTTTTGAGGAGAACAATGCAATGTTTGAGAGATTAGAACCACTGGCATCCTTTTAGAGAGGTATCTTCCCTGGAAAGGGAAGAACCAGAGCTCGAGCACCCCAAAGTTGCAGAATCAGTGACCACAAGGAAAGGAAGGGTAGTGGTGGTTGATGACTCTCTTCTGAGGTGTCCACCTGCCAACCAGACTTGATGTCCAGAGAGGTATGCTGTCTGCCAGGTGCCAAAATTCAAGATGTTAAGGAGAGTTTGCCGAGACTCATCAAACCCACTGACTATTATCCAATGTTGCTAATCCAAGTCGGCACAAATGATACTGCCAGGTATCACTCTGAGCATATCTAAAGTGATTTCATGGCTCTGGGCCTGAGGGTGAAGCAGATTGGGGTGCAGGTGGTGTTCTCTTCAATCCTCCCTGTTGAGGGTAAAGGCCAAGGCAGAGAAGCTTGCATCCTGGAGATGAATGCATGGCTGCGTGGATAGTGTCATCAAGAGCGTTTTGGTTTCCTGGATAATGAAATGCTGTTCCAAGGGTTGCAGAGCAGAGATGGCATCCATCTATACAAGAAAGGTTGACGTGTCTTCAGTAGCAGACTGGCTAATCCACTGAAGAGGGCTTTAAGCTAGATTCATTGGGGATGGGTGAAGAAAGCTCCCACATAAGTGAAACATTAAATACCTTTATGGAAATGGGTAAAAGAGGTTTTAACATGCTACTAACAATGAGACCTAAATCTTTTTCCTGGGTGGTAGTTCCTAATGTGGAATCTTGCATTGTGTAACCATAGTTTGGGTTGTTCTTTCCTAGGTGCATAACTTTGCACTTGTCCACATTAAATACCATCTGCCATTTGGATGCCCAGTGTTCCAATTTATCAAGATCCTCTTGCAAATTTCCACAATCTTCATGGGTTTTAACAACTTTAAGTAGTTTTGTGTAATGTGCAAATTTGATAAACTCACTCGTTATTCTCATTTCCAAGTCATTTATGAATATGTTAAAAAGTAGTGGACCCAGCACAGATCCCTGGGGTGTACTCTACTATTCACCTTTCTCCATTGGGAAAATTGACCATTTAGCCCTACCCTCAGCTTTCGATCTTTTAATCAGTTCCTGATACACAATAGTACATTGCCTCCTATCCCATGACTTTTTAGTTTTGCCAAAGGTCTCTAATGAGGGATCTTGTCAAAGGCTTTCTGAAAGTCCAGATACACTATAACAACTGACTCACCTTTGTCTGCCTGTTTATTCACACCTTCAAAAAAAATAACAGATTAGTAAGACAAGATCTTCCTTGTCTAAAGCCATGTTGGCTGTCTCCCATTAAACCATGTTGAGTAATTTTGTTCTTTCTCCAGGACCAAGCAGGAAGTCAGTCCTCATATATGGGTGACTTCGGTGCTGACGGAGCCCCCGTGCGGAGCATTTTCCCAGCTTTCAAAGAAAGCCTTTGGGAATGCAGCGCGTATGCGCAGTCCCCTTCCCGCCAAAGGGTATCATCTTGCTCAGTCTTTCTTTTTCCGCAGAGCCCAACGGACGTGAGTTCATGTCACCCGGGAAAAGTTGATTTTTTTTTTCTGCGATTTTCGCTGTATCTTATTCGGTTCGACGCCGGTTCCCCTTCCTGCCTGGGCTCGGTACACCGGTATCGAGTCCGGAGTTTTGATTTTTGTTTTTTTGTCCTTCATGACTAGCATTCGCGCTCTTTTTGTGTTTTCACTGGCAGCCCGGTCTTTTGACCTTGCAGGGGCCCTTTTCCCCCGATGGCTGCCAGTGGGTTCAAAAAGTGCGATCGGTGCAAGAAACTTATGTCTCTCACCGACACACATGAGACGCTGGCCTGTGGCCTGTGCGGCAAGATGTTGTCGAAAGCGCTTCGGAGCCGTCAGCATCACCGTGAGCGAATTTTCTCCAACTCCGCGTCCAGCCGAGCCCGGACTTCGTCAGAGGCCTCGACATCTCGGGAGTCTGACCCCGAGCGCCGTCGGGGCTCCTCTGAGAGGGAGTCTCCCACCCGTAAGCACAAAAGAAAGAAGAAGCTTGCGAGGGCGGCATCGGTGGAGGCTCCTGGTTCCTCGAGGGCCAGGTCGCGTAGCCCTGTCTGCCGCCCTGGGCTCTCGGAGTTGGAGAGGCCGTCCAAGTTATCTCATATGGAGCCGGAGTCCCCGAGTTAGTAAGTGCAGTTGTCCTCATGGACTCTCCTCTGGGAAAGCCGACGTCGGGCCTGACGTTGTCAGGGCCCGAGTCGGGGGCTGCTGAGTCTCCTGAGCTTGGACTCAGATTGATGGCCTTGGAGAGCAGCTTGGCTGCCTTCATGGAACAGCAGCAGGTGCTGATCGCCGGTCTGAGCGGTACATCTGCCCCGACCACCGGGACCGCGACATCTAAGTTGACCCCGGAGACCGAGCCGATCCTTGAGTCAATGAAGTCTCGAGTCGATCCTCGGTCAAGGTCTCCTTCAACCTCCTGTGCTGGGCCGAGGTCATTGACGCCGATACCCTCGGCGTCAGGGCGGGTGGCACTGAGGCCCACATGGCCGGAGTCAGCGTGGGAGACGGAAGACAAGGAGTCCCCGGACACCTTCCGGACCCAGTGCGTCCCTTCGGACTCACCGGAGTCCGAGCCTCGGAGATGGTTCCCCCCCCAGAGGATACCCATTTCTCGGACTTCGTGAGGGACATGGCCAAAACCTTGGCCTTCCCTGCGGACACAGAGGAGGAGCCTCGAGCCGAGGAAATCAATGCCCTCCAGTATGATTTTCCTCCGAAGGAAGCCTTTACTGTACCGGTTCCTCTGATGCTGGAACGGCTGCTCTTCCACATGTGGGAGGCACCGGCCTCGACGCCGGTTCTTAGCAAACATGTCGATTCCATTTATCGAGTCCGTAAGAGCCCTGGGTTCCAAAAGGCGCAGCTACTGCACAACTCCATGGTTGTGGAATCGGCCATGCACCGTCTGAAGAGTCAGAAGATGCACTCCTTGGTGCCCCCCGGCCGGGAGGCCCGGAACCTGGATGCCCTCGGTATAAAGTGCTTCCAGGGCTCTATGCTATCTCGCCGTTTCCAGACCTACCAGCTGTACATGGGCATGTACCTACGAGACCTGGCAAAGGAGATAGCCGAGTTCTCAGCTGGCTTCTCCGAGGAACCTTTGCAGAGGTTCAAGGCTTTGTCAACAGGGATTCGAGAGTGCTCGAAGTTTATCTCTCAAGCAGCCTATGATGGCTTCGAGGCTTTGGCCCGGGTAGCCGCGGCCGGCATCGGTGCATGCCATCAGGCCTGGCTACAGTCGTCAGACCTGGAGTCATGGGTGCAGGACAAGTTGGTTGATGTCCCTTGCTGAGGTGAAAACCTTTTTGGTAAGCCCATCTTTATCTTTATCTTTATTATCACATTTTATATACCACTCACACCACAAGGGCACAGAGTGGTTCAGAATATCAAAAAAATAAGCTGCTGGGAAAAGGAAAAGAACGCCATAATATTAAAAAAGAGTAGGAGATAGAACAGTAAAGGGAAGGAATACAACAATCAAACCGAGTGAAAATAGAACAAGGAGCAGAGGGTAGAGGAACATCAACATTCAGCGAGGAGGTGGAGAAAGGGGAGCAGGGGGGGGGGGAGGAAGGTAAAAAGCGGAGGAGAATAAGTGGGTCTTCGGCATGGTCTTGAAGGATTTGTAGGAGGGTTCGAGGCAGAGGGCAAGGGGAAGCGAGTTCCAGAGACGGGGGCCATGACTGAAAAGGCTGCGGAAATCGAGACACAGACTCTCACCAGGACAAGGCTGTCCAGGAAGACTTCTGCCCCTTCTCAGAAACAGAAAGGCTTGGGAAAGAAGCCCTTTTTCCCGAGGAAGGGTGCTGCCTACAAATCCTACCCTCAATATCAGGCCTCTCCAGCTCCCCAACAGGGCCAGCAGGCCAAGGGGCAGGGGCATGGGTCCCGTAGGCAGATGACCCCCCAAGCCGCCAGCTCTGGCTCCTGCACAGCAGGGAGCGGGGTTTTGACTCCCACAGCATAGCCTCTTCTCCACAGCTGGCTCCACTCAGCACAGGGGGTCGGCTGACCCTGTACGCCTACAGGTGGCAAGCCATCACAGGGGATACGTGGGTGCTGAGCATAGTCCAGAAGGACTACATGCTCCACTTCCAACAGCTACCCCCCTCCTACTTTCCAGGGGAGCCTCCAAGACTCCCTCTGCACAGAAACCTCCTCCTTCAGGAGTTGGCAAGTCTTCTAAAGGAACAGGTGGTGGAACTGGTGCCTCACCACCTGAAAGGGCATGGCTTCTACTCCAGGTACTTCCTGGTACCAAAAAGGACAGGAAGCCTCCGGCCTATCCTAGACTTGTGAAACTTAAACAAGTTTCTGGAGAGGGAAAAGTTCAAGATGCTTACCCTTGGGATACTGCTGCCCTACCTCCAGCAGGGAGATTGGCTATGCTCCTTAGACCTAAAGGATGCTTGTATTCACATCCTCATCTATCCAAACCACAGACAATATCTCAGATTTGTGGTGGGAGGAAACTATTTCCAGTACAGAGTACTTCCCTTTGGCCTAACTTCCATCCCCAGGGTTTTCACCAAATGCTTGGCGGTGGCGGCGGCCTATCTCAGGAATCAGGGAATTTTTGTCTTCCCATTCCTGGATGACTGGCTTATCAGGGGCCAGTCTCTCCAGGAGGCCAGACAAGCCACTCTTCGCACTGTCTCTCTTCTTCAGCATCTGGGCTTTGTCATAAACTATGCAAAGTCCACTTTGCTCCCCTCACAGAACCTAGAGTTTATGTTTATATTTATGTTTATGTTTAATTAAAACTTATTATACCGCCCATAACATATGCTTCTGAGCGGTTTACAGTCATAAAAATGCAAAAGCTGCAGGAAAACAGGAAAGGAACGCCATTAAAATCGAAAAAGGATAGAATGGAGAAAAGAAAAGAGACATTAAGAACAAGTGTTCTGTGCATCAACGAGGGAGGGGGGAGAGGGGTGAGGATGGGGGGGAAAGGTCAAATGCGAGACAGAAGAGGTGGGTTTTTAATTTTATCTTAAAGGTCTTGAAGGACAATTCCAAACGGAGGGAGGGGGGGAGCGAGTTCTAGTGCCTTGGGCTGAGAAAGAAAAAAGCTGATGAACGGGTGGATTCCAAATGAGCTTGTGATGGGGAGGGAAGGGACATATGATTGATATGGATGGAGCAGAGTGAACAGTGAGGGGTGTGAAGACGAATTTGGTCTGCAAGGTAAAGAGGTGTGCTTGAGTGAATTGCCCTGTGAACAAAAATGAGGAACTTGTACTGTATACAAAAGGAAATAGGGAGCCAATGTTGACGTAAAAGAAGGGGGTAACATGGTCGAAGTGAGAGGCGTAAGTTAAAATGCGAACAGCGGTATTCTGAACACGTTGAAGATGGGAGAGTTGAGATTGTGGAAGACCTGCCAAAGAAACATTGCAATTTTATTTATTTTATTTTATTTATTTAATGGTATTTCTATCCCGCCTTTTCTTTTAATCAAGGCGGTTACACAGCAAACAATCAATTGAATTGTATTTGGGTTCAAGGTGTGCAAAAATGTACAGTGATGTGTGTGTGTGTGTATGGGCGTGTTTATTTATTTATTAACATTTTTTATATACCGCACTATTCATTATCAGCGCGGTTTACATGGAACAAGAAAACTTCAGACAAGTTACATTTATCTGGGTTATTACATATAACAGGAACATTAACTTGGATAACCGGGTCAATTATTTACAACAAAACAACAACAAGAGCAACTATTTATATACAAGTGTCATATTGTCTGAAAAGGGTATTGTTAACCTGGTAAACTAGTGAAATGTATTGTTGAGTCAGGGAAGATTATGTAGTCAGAAGGTAATTATTGCTATTTGGGTGTAACTGTAATTCTTTGTCCTCTGGGAAAATTTTGAGGAAAAGGTGATGTTTCAGGGCCTTCTTGAATTGGATGAGATCAGATATGGCCCTAATATGTGCTGGAAGGGTGTTCCAAAGTTTTGGAGCACATAAACTGAAGGCTCGGCTTACTGTTGTAGAGTTGTATCTTAAAGTTTCCTTTGGTACTATTAGCATATTTAGTTCCGTGGTTCTTCTTAGTCTGTTAGGTGTGATTGGTTGGATCATCTCAGATAATGAGGTGGGGGCGAGACCTTTGTAAGCTTTAAAGGCCAGGAGCAGAGTCTTGAAAGTGATTCTCGCTTGAATAGGAAGCCAATGTAGTTGTTTTAGAAGGGGTGTTACATGTTCTCTTTTGGGTACTCCAAAAAGCACTCTTGCTGCACTGTTCAAGGCGAGTTGAAGAGGGTTTAAGGTAGATTGAGGAAGCCCTTGTAGTATGGAGTTTGCGTAGTCAAAATGGGGAATGATTAGAGCCTGGTAGACAGTACAGAAATCATCCGGATCAATCAGTTGCCAGAGATGTCTGAGGGAGCGGATCTTGAAATAAACTGCCCTTACTGTGTTGGATATGTGGGTCTTCATGTCCAGATTTTGATCCAGAGTCACTCCTAGGTATCGGATATGGGATTTTACTTGAAGCTTGGCATCTTGAACATCGAGGAATGTAGGTGGTATGAAATTCGTGTTCCTTGAGATAAAGAGAACTTCCGTCTTTTTATGTTGTATTCTGAGATTTTGAGACAGTAGCCAATTTGATATGGAATTAAAACAGTTGGTTAGAGGGGAGAGGTCCATCTTATCTATGCAGAACGGCATGTATAATAACACGTCATCAGCATTTATCATACAGTTGACATTAAAAGATCTGATGATGTTACATATAGGTTGCATGTATATGTTAAATAGTAATGATGATAGAGAGGACCCTTGTGGGACTCCTTGTCCTTGATGAAACGGATCTGATGTTTCTCCATTTGATGGCACATGCTGCCATCTACCTGAGAGGTATGAGTTACACCATTCGAGTGCGTTTCCACAGAGGCCCTTCTCTTTTAGGCGGATAATAAGAAGCTCATGACAAACCGAATCAAAAGCAGCCGCAATATCCAAAAAGATGAGAACAAAACCCTGTCGGATGTTGTCAATACCAGAGTTTAGGCTATTGAGGAGGGTGGTAAGGAGAGTTTTGACCCCATGAGATTCTCTGAATCCATGTTGACAAGTATCCAACGGGGCTTCAGCGTCAATGTGGTCTTGCAGCTGCCTGTAGACTATTTTTTCAATTATTTTTGCAAGCGTAGGTATGCTGGAAATGGGTCTGTATGAGTCTGTTTTTTGTGGATATAACTTGAGGTTTTTCAGTAATGGTCTGATAGATGTCTGTTTGAGAGCAGCAGGGAATGAGCCGGTGTCAAATGATAGCCTTATAATCTTGGATATTATTGGAGCGAGATCTTTACGAAGATCCTTTATCCAGAAGGCTGGGCAAGGATCAGTGTGAGCTGTGAACAAGTTGAGAGATGAGATAATGTCTTCAATCAGCTTCAAAGAGGGAGTAGTGAATGATACTAAAGGAGTTGGGTGCCCTTGAATAATTGGGGCAGAGGGTATTGTAATTTTATTGGTGCAGCACATCTTAGATTGTATGTAAGTAGCGTATTCTTGCGGGTTGATTAGTGTGCGCTATTTACATCATGTTGATTACATCGTGTTGATTAGTGTGCGCTATTTTTACATCATGAGCTTTATACAGTGATTGTGCAAAGAGCGTGCAGGGAAGTTGTTAGTCCATGGTTGAAGGTCTCAAAGTGTGTTCGGGCCGTAGTGCTCCAGGAATAGTAGAGTCTTTAGTTGTTTCCTAAAGTCCTTGGTGTCTTCTGTGGCTCGCAGTTCATCCGGGAGTGCATTCCACATTCCAGGTGCTGCCATTGACAGCGCTCTTCGTGCAGTGGTCTTGCATGTCTTTGTGTAGTCTTTTGGCGTGTTGATTGTATCTGCTGTGGCTCTTCTTCTGGGTCTTGTACTGGCGTCTGGTTGTATGAGGGGTATGAGGCTGAGTGCAGAGTTCTTGTGTTTGATCCTGAATATGTTTAGGATTGTCTTGTATCTGATACGTGAGCTGATTGGGAGCCAGTGCAGTTCTTTTAGTATGGGGGTGATGTGGTCTTGTTTGGATGCACCGGCTATTATTCGTGCTGCCATGTTTTGGGCCATTTGTAGTGGTCTGAGCGATTGTTTTGACATGCCAGTATAGATTGGGTTGCAGAAATCAAGTATGGGGGTTATTAGAGCTTGGCAGACTGTGCGGACGTGCTCGTGTGTGAGGAGCGGTTTGAGGCAATAGTCAAGACGGGATATTACAAGAGAGAGGAGCAACGTGGTCAGAGCAGAAGAAGAAAGGAAAGGACGGACGGCTCGTAACTGTTTGAGGGAGAGGAAGGAATGCTGGACAACTGAAGAAATGTGCTCCTTGAAGGAGAGAGAAGAATCGAGAACAACACCTAGATACCGAATAGAAGAAACGAGAGGAATAAGCAGGGAGGAGAGTGAAGGGACACAAGTGGGAGGGGGGCTCCCAAGGGTGAACCATATAGCAAAGGACTTAGAAGGATTGACATGAAGGAAATTGGATGAGAACCAGGAGGCAACAGCAGAGAGACATGTATTGAGGGGAGAGATATTGGGAGTGAGGGAATCGGTGTGGTGCAGGAGGAGTATATCATCTGCATAATAATACGCAGAGATGCCAAACTGTTTAACCAAAAGGGCAAGAGGGGCAAGGAAAACATTGAAAAGAAGTGGAGCAAGAACAGATCCCTGAGGTACACCACAGGAAAGAGGAGTGGAGGAAGAGGACCCAGAAACAGCCGAGAAAGACCGACAGGAAAGGAAAAACGAAACCATTGGAGTACCGTACCAGAAAGACCAGCTTCCTGAAGACGTGCTAGGAGAGTGCGATGATCTACCAGGTCAAAGGCTGCGGAAAGGTCAAGAGAGACAGCGAGAGTGATCGTGAGCAGAGTGAAGTTCACTAAGAAGAGAAAGGAGAATAGATTCCATGATGTGACCAGGACGAAAACCAGATTGCCGAGGGTGAAGGGTGAGGGAAGCTTCAAGGTGGGAAGAAAGTTGGGAAAAGACCAATTTTTCTAGTAACTTTGAAAGAAACGGAAGATTAGAGATAGGATGCCAGTTTGAAAGAGAAGAAGGGTCGGCGGTGTGGGATTTCAGGATAGGGGGAACAAAGGCGTGCTTCCAGGGTGTGGGGTAGATACCTGAGGACAGATTAGAATTAAAGAGAGAAAGAATGAATGGAGAAAGGGCTAGGGAAGGTTCCAGAAGCCAGTGAGAAGGGATAGGGTCAGCGGGACAAGTTGTTTTCCGAATAGAAGAAAAGGTTTTAGACAAAACTGCCAGAGAAATAGACTCGAAGGAGGACCAAAGGTGAGAAAGTGAGGGAATGGGTAAGGGAGGGAGGGGAGAAGGGGAAGGAGGGGAAGAGAGGGGTACAGCAGGGGGAGAGAGATGGGGAGGACAAGAAGGAAAGTACTGACAAAGAGTAAGAACCTTAGAAGCAAAAAAGGAGGCCAGGGAAGAAGGATCGAGGAGGGAGGAGGGGAGGGTGATGAAGCGGAGTGAGGTGCAGTGAGAGTGCGGAGAACAGAATACAATTGACGCAAAGAATTTGAGGAGGAAGAGATCAGCCAAGAGTAGTAGTCACGCTTTGCTGAGTGAAGGAGGGTACGATAATAACAGTGGCACAATTGAAAGTTTCGCAGGTTAGGAGAAGAGGGATGCTTCCGCCAGAGACGCTCTGCACGGTGGAGATGTTTTCGGTGCAGGAAGAGGCCGGGGTGGAACCAAGGGTGCCGAGGGTGATGGCGGGGTGGTGGGAGGGGTCGAAGAGGGGCAACATTATCAAGGTGGGAAGAAAGTTGTTATAGGGGCAAGATTAGACACCCTGCAGGCAATTTTATTTATTTTATTTTATTTACATTCTCTTATATACCGCGCTATTCTGCATCAGTGCAGTTTACATTGAACAAACTGAAATTACATTGAACAGGGCATTATAACTTGGAGATAACTATTAACATAGAAACATGATGACAGAAAAAGACCACATGGCCTATCTAGTCTGTCCTTCCATATCAACAACTACAACAGTCCTCTTTTTACCTTTAGAGATCCTCTGTGTTTGTCCCATGCTTTTTTGAATTCAGTTACTGTCCTCATCTCTACCACCTCCACTGGGAGACTATTCCATGGATCCACTACTCTTTCCGTAAAGAAATATTTCCGCATATCACTCCTGAATCTATCTCCCTTCACCCTCATCCCATGTCCCCTCGTAGCAGAACTTGCTTTCAATTGAAAGAGGCTCTCTCCCTGAACATTTATGCCACAGAGGTATTTAAACATCTCAATCATATCACCTCTACCCCGCCTTTCCTCTAAGGTGTACATATTAAGATCCTTCAGTCTGTCCTCATATGCTTTATATTGAAGACCACTAATCATTTTAGTAGCCACCCTCTGCACCGACTCCATCCTGTTCACATCCTTTTGAAGGTGCGGTCTCCAGAATTGCACACTATACTCCAAATGAGGTCGCACCAAAGACTTATACAGAGGCATTATCACCTCCTTTTTTCTGCTAGCCATTCCTCTCCGTATGCACCCAAGCATCCTTCTAGCTTTTGCCGTTGCCTTTTCTACCTGTTTAGCTACTTTAAGATCATCAGACACAACCACGCCTAGGTCCCGCTCTTCTTTAGTGGACAAAAGTACTTCACCCCCTATACTATATTGCTCCCTTAGATTGCTGCAGCCCAAATGCATGACCTTTCATTTTTTAACATTAAATCCCAGCTGCCAAATTCTAGACCATTCTTCAAGCTTAGCTAGATCCCTCCTCATGTTATCTACACCTTCCTGAGTGTCTACTCTATTGCAGATTTTGGTATCATCCGCAAAGAGGCAAACCTTACCCGACAGCCCTTCCGCTATATCACTAACAAAGATGTTAAAAAGAATCGGACCAAGGACAGATCCCTAGGGCACACCACTGGTAACATCCTTCTCCTCAGAGTGAGCTCCATTTACTTGTACTCTTTGTTGCCTCCCACCCAACCAATTTCTAACCCAAGCAGTAACTTTAGGGTCCATCCCTAAGGTGCTCAGTTTGTTTATAAGTTGCCTGTGAGGAACAGTGTCAAAGGCTTTACTGAAATCTAAATACACCACATCTAGAGCTCTCCCTCGGTCCAACTCCCTGGTCACCCAGTCAAAGAAATCAATTAGATTTGTCTGACAAGACCTGCCTCTGGTGAATCCATGCTGCCTTGGATCCTGTAATCCGCTGGACTCCAGAAACCTCACTATTTTCTCTTTCAGCAGCGTTTCCAATAATTTACTCACCGCCAAAGTTAAACTAACTGGCCTGTAGTTTTCAACCACATCCTTACTTCCGCTTTTGTGTAAAGGCACCACATGAGCCTCTCTCCAGTCCTTTGGCACCACTCCCAACTCCAGTGAGGCATTGAAAAGGTCAGTCAGTGGAGTTGCTAGAACGTCCCCAAGTTCCCTCAGTATTCTAGGGTGTATCCCATCCGGTCCCATTGCTTTGTCTACTTTAAGTTGAGCTAGTTTCTCATGAACACAGTCTTCTGAAATTTGTTCAAGATGTCCCTTGCTTCTGTTCCTATTTGTGGGTGTTTTCTGAGGTCCTGGCATAATCAACAGGTTCATTGTCGAAGGAGAAGAAATTGAAATTGTGAATAACTTTAACCTACTTGGATCAACTATCAATAAAGAAGCAACAAGCAGTCAAGAAATCAGACGACGCATTGCTCTTGGCAGAATGGCTATGAAAGACCTAGATAAGATTCTCAAGAGCAGAGATGTCTCTCTCCATACAAAAATTCGACTTGTTCTAGCCATGGTATTTTCAATAACATCATATGGATGTGAAAGCTGGACAGTGAAAAAGATAGGAAGAAAATTGATGCCTTTGAATTATGGTGCTGGCGGCGAATACTGTGTATACCATGGACTGCCCGAAGAACAAACCAGTCTGTACTAGAGGAGATCAAACCTAAGCTTTCTTTAGAAGCTCAGATGACAAGACTTCGACTTTCATACTTTGGACACATCATGCGGAGAGAGAGGTCATTAGAGAAAGACATCATGCTTGGCAAGATAGAAGGTCAACGCAAAAGAGGAAGGCCAGCAATGAGATGGATCGATACAATAACAGCAGCTACGGGTACCAGTCTGTCAACAATAAGCTGCCTGACTGAAGACCGAACACAATTTAGGATAGCTATCCAGAGGGTCGCCATGAGTCGACTCCGACTCGACGGCACTTAACAACAACAACATCTGAGGTCCTGTTCCTGGTTCTTCATCTGTGAACACAGAACAAAAATATTTGTTAAGCAATTCTGCTTTATCCTTATCAGCTTCTACATATTCCTCCCCTGCACCCTTGAGTCTGACAATACCACTTTTGCCCTTCCTCTTCTCACTAATATATCTGAAAAATGTCTTATCCCCCCATTTTATTGCATTGGCTATTTCCTCCTCCTTTTGATTCTTTGCCTTCTTGATTACTTTGCTAGCTTCTTTAAGTTTTTCCAAATACAGATGCCTGTCTTCCTCTCTCTGTGATCTCTTGTATTCTCCAGGACCAAGCAGGAAGTCAGTCCTCACATATGGGTGTCATTGGCGCCGATGAAGCCCCAGCGGAGCATTTCCCCTGCTTTCTATGAAAGCCTTTGGGAATGCAGGCACGCATGCGCGGTTCCCTTCCCGCCTAAAGGTGCCATCTTACCTCAGTCTCTTTTTTTCCGTGAAGCCCACCGGAAGTGTTCCTGTTTTCCCGGTTAAAATTAGATTTTTTCGGCGATTTTCGCTCTTTTTTTCTCTTGGTTCGACGCCGGTTCCCCTCCCGCCGGGTTCGGTACACCGGCATCAAGCCCAGTTCTTCTTTTTCGGTTTTTGCACTTCGTGGCTGGCGTTCATGCCCTTTTTTCGATTTTTCCCTGGAAGGCTGGTCCTTTGACCTCGCGGGGACTCTTTTTTCCCCGATGGTTTCCAGCGGTTTTAAAAAGTGTGATCGGTGTAAGAAATTAATGTCTCTCACCGACACATACGACTGCTGCCTTCGGTGCCTCGGCCCCGATCACGACCCTAAGTCATGCGGGCCATGTGGAAAGATGTCTTCCAAGGCACTCCAAAGTCGACAGCAGCAAAAAGAAAGGCTTTTCTCGGACTCAGCCTCCGGCCGGGCCCGGACCTCGTCTGAGGCCTCGACATCTCGGGATTACGATCCCGAGCGCTGTCTAAGCTTCTCGGACAGGGGGTCCCCCGACCGGGAACGCAAGAGGAAGAAGCGGTTCGCGAGGGCGTCATCGGAGGAGGTCCTTGGTTCCTCGAGGGCCAGGTCTAAGACCCCCGACCGTCACCCCGGGCCCGTGGAACACAAGAAGCCTGCTAAAGTTCCTCACGTGGAGCCGGAGTCTGCTGGACATGTAAGCCCCATAGTCCTCGAGGACTCTCCTCCCAGGGAGCCGACGTCGGGCCCGGCGCTGCCGGGGCCAGAGTCGGTGGCTGCTGCGCCTCCCGAGCTGAGTCTCAGGATGACAGCCTTGGAGAGCAGATTGTCTGCCTGCATGGAGCAGCAGCGGGCACTGATGGCCAGCCTGTCTGGCACATATGCCCCGACCACCGGGACATCGACTTCGAAGTTGACCCCGGAGACCGAGCCGATACACGAGTCCATCGTTGCTCGGAGTCGACCTCGGTCGCGGTCTCCCTCGACCTCCCGTTCGGGACCGAGGGTGTCAACGCCGGTGCCTTCGGTGTCGGGGCGGGTGCTCCATGGCCCCGCGGGGTCGGACCCTGACTCTTCCTCGAACGAGTGAGCTTGGGAGACGGACGACGAGGAGTCTCCTGACACCTTCAAGACTCGGTGCGTCCCGTCGGACTCACCGCAGTCTGAGTCCCGGAGTAGATCCCCTCCGGAGGATACTCAGTTCTTGGAGTTCGTCCGGGATATGGCCGCTGCCTTGGCTATCCCGGCGGACCCCAAGGAGGAGCCTCGAGCTGAAGAGCTCGAGGCCCTACAGTATGACTCTCCTCTGAAGGAGGCCTTTACTGTCCCGGTTCCTCCAATGCTGCAACGGTTCCACTTCCGGATGTGGGAAGCACTGGCCTCGGCGCCGTTTTTAAGCAAGCGAGTCAACTCGATCTATCGACTCAGGAAGAGCCCTGGCTTTCAGAAGGCACAGCTACCACACCATTCCATGGTTGTGGAATCGGCCATGCATCGTCTGAAGAATCAGAAGATGCACTCCGCGGTGCCCCCTGGCAGGGAGGCCCGGAACCTCGATGGCGTCGGTAGAAAGTGCTTCCAGGGCTCGATGCTTGCTTGACGTGTCCAGTCTTACCAGCTGTACATGGGCATGTACTTGCGGGACCTGGCCAAGGAGTTGGCCGGGTTCTCTGCTGGACTCTCCGGGGAACCCTTGCAGAGATTCAAGACCTTGTCCTCGGGGATTCGGGACTGCTCGAAGTTCATGTCCCGCGCCGCCTACGATGGCTTCGAGGCTTCGCATGACTGCAGTCATCGGACCTCGAGCCATGGGTTCAGGACAAGTTGGTTGATGTCCCTTGCCGAGGTGAGAACCTTTTTGACAAGCCCATGACCAAGAAGGCCGCTCAGCTCGAAACTGAGCACCTCACCCAGACAAGGCTGTCGAGGAAGACCTCTGCCCCTTCTCATAAAAAGAAGGGCTCGGGTAAAAAGCCCTTTTACCCGAGGAAGGCACTGCCTACAACAGTACCCGCAATATCAGGCTGCCCAAGCTTCCCCCCAGGGTCAGCAAGCCAAGGGGCAGGGTAATGGGCCCTGTAGGCAGAGGACCCCCAAGCCTCCGGCCCCTGCTACCACTCAGCAGAGTGGGGGTTTTTGACTCCTTGAGCGTAGCCTCTCCTCCACTGTTCTCCCAACCCTGCACAGGAGGTCGCCTCACCCTCTTTGCCCACCAGTGGCCCCTTATCGCCAGGGACAGTTGGGTGCTGGAAATAGTCCACAGGGCCTATACCCTGCATTTTCACCAACTGCCTCCACCATACTTTCCAGGGGAGCCTCCAAGGCCTCCCCTGCACACAGACCTTCTTCTGCAAGAGCTTCATGGTCTGTTGGTGGACAGGGCGGTGGAGCCTGTGCCTCCCCACTTCCAAGGTCACGGTTTCTACTCCAGGTATTTCCTGGTGCCCAAAAGAACCGGTGGCCTTCGACCCATTCTGGACCTCAGGAACCTCATCAAGTTCCTAGTGAAGGAGAAGTTCAAGATGCTTACTCTTGGGATACTTCTGCCCTACCTCCAGCAGGGAGATTGGCTATGCTCTTTAGATCTAAAGGATGCGTGCACTCACATCCTCATTCATCCAGACCACAGAAAGTACCTCAGGTTCATTGTGGGAGGAAACCATTATCAGTACAGAGTGCTGCCTTTCGGCCTCACCTCCGCCCCCAGGGTCTTCACAAAGTGCCCAGCAGTGGTGGCGGCCTACCTGAGAAACCAGGGCATCTTTGTCTTCCCCTATCTGGACGACTGGCTCATCAGGGGTCAGACGTGCCAGGAGGCCAAACAAGCCACCCTCAGCACTATTGCTCTTCTCCAAAGGCTGGGGTTTGTCATAAACTTCGCAAAGTCCACTTTGCTCCCCTCCCAAAACTTGGAGTTCATAGGAGCAAGGCTGGACTCTCTGCTGGCGAAGGCTTTCTTGCCAGCAGACAGGGCCCAAAGGTTGATGGCCTTGGCAAATCAGTTTCTCAGCAGGTCCCTTGTCTCCGCCAGACTCTGCCTGAGGCTTCTAGGCCACATGGCTTCGACAGTGCATGTGACCCCCAATGCCAGGCTCCATATGAGGCCTGCACAGTGGTGCCTTCGGTCTCAGTGGTCACAGGCCACCGGCAGCCTCAGAGACAGGATAAGGGTGTCCAGACAATTTCTACACTCCCTCAACTGGTGGCTGCACCCACCCAATCTACCGAAGGGGGTGCCTTTTCAGATTCCAGGGTACACAGTAGTGATGACCACAGACGCCTCCCTGCAAGGCTGGGGTGCTCATTGTATAGGCAAGTGCACCCAGGGCCTGTGGTCTCCTTGGGAAGCTGCACAGCAGATCAATCTCCTCGAACTCAGAGCTATTTGATTAGCGCTCAAAGCTTTCACTCCTACCCTGGCTCACCAATCTGTCCTGATTCAGACGGACAACCAAGTAGCCATGTTTTATGTGAACAAACAGGGCGGCACTGGGTCCCGGATCCTTTGTCGGGAAGCTCAGGACCTTTGTTCATTTGCCCTCAAGCACAACATGCTCCTCAAGGCTGTGTACCTTCCAGGCCAGGACCCGGCAGACAGGTTAAGCAGGATACTGCAGCCCCATGAGTGGCAGCTGCATCCTTCAGTAGTTCAGATGATCTTCCTGAAATGGGGTCTCCCTTTGATAGATCTCTTTGCCAGTCCAATTAACAAGCAACTACCAAGGTTCTGCTACAGGCAACCACATCCTCTGCGGATAGCAGTGGATGCTTTTCTGATATCCTGGTCTCAGGGCCTCCTCTATGCGTTTCCTCCCACGCCCTTGGTGGCCCGAACCCTGTTCAAGATTCTTCAGGACAAGGCCTCGGTCCTGCTGGTGGCTCCCAGGTGGCCGAGACAGACTTGGTTTCCTCTTCTGCTTCAACTGGCAGTGGATCCTCCACTACCTCTGGGGTTGCAATCCGACCTTCTCACACAGGAGCAGGGTTCCTTTCTGCACCCCAATCTCAAAGCTCTCAATTTGATGGCCTGGAGGCTGCAAGGGTAGTTTTGGCTCCCTAGGGCCTTCCTCAGGAAGTTGAGGAGGTTGTCCTAGCCTCTAGGAAACAGTCCACTAGGAAAACCTATGCTCTCAAATGGAAAAGGTTTTCTGTGTGGTGTCAGCTGCATACAGAGGATCCTTTCTCCTGTACTGTGCCAGTAGTCCTTCAGTACTTACTGCATTTGTCAAATCAGGGACTTAAGTCCAATTCCGTTCGGGTTCACCTCTCAGCTCTAGCAGCTCACCACTCACTGGTGGAGGGGCATTCTCTATCTGGTCACCCCTTGGTGTCCCGCTTTCTCAGGGGCTTGCTTTTGCTCAAACCTCCCATCCGTCCTCCTGCCCCTGAGTGGGAGCTGAATGTGGTCTTGCAGCAACTGACTCGCCCACCTTTTGAGCTGATGGCTACTTGTCCACTATGCTTCCTCTCCTGGAAGACACTCTTCCTGATAGCCCTTACCTCGGCTAGGCGAGTGAGTGAGCTTCAGGCCCTGGTCTGTGATAGGCCTTACACCAGGATTTATAGGAACAGGTTAGTCCTTAGGACTCATCCAAAGTTCCTCCCTAAGGTTGTCTCCTCTTTCCACCTCAACCAGGAGGTGGTTCTTCCAACATTCTTCCCTATGCCTCATGCAAGCCAGGCTGAAGCAGTCCTGCATACCCTGGACTGTAAGAGGGCCTTATCCTTCTACCTTGACCGTACGCAAGGGCATAGAAGGGCTACTCAGCTCTTCGTATCCTTTGACCCCAATAAGTTGGGGTTGGCTGTGTCCAAGCGTACCTTGTCCATCTGGGTGGCTGACTGTATCACCTGGGCTTATAAGGTGGCTGACCTTCCTTTGCAGGGTAGGGACACGGCCCATCGTGTCAGGGCAATGGCTGCCTCAGTGGCTCATCTCCACTCTGTGCCCTTGGTAGACATCTGCAGGGCTGCAACTTGGTCTTCAAGCCAGACCTTTGCGGCCCATTACTGCCTGGAGAGGGAGTCCCGTAGGGACAGTGCTTTTGGCCAAGCAGTACTCCGGAATCTCTTTGAGGTTTAGGCAACTCCTGCCCTCCTGCCCTCTGTTGGGCTACCGGTGGAGGTTGTGTCCTTGAAAAGCCTTTCTTTGCTGCTGAGACTAGAGGGAGTTCTCTTGTTCAGCCTGGGTTCCTCGGTAGCCCAGAGCATGGGAGTCACCCATATGTGAGGACTGACTTCCTGCTTGGTCCTGGAGAAAGAGTAGTTACTCACCTGTAACAGGTGTTCTCCAGGAGCAGCAGGAATCAGTCCTCACAACCCTCCCTCCTCCCCTTGGAGTTGCAGTTGTACATAGTTTATTTTTCATTTTTGTGTGCTGTTCTTAGCTATGTAATTTGACTGAGGTAAGATGGCACCTTTAGGCGAGAAGGGAACCGCGCATGTGTGCCTGCATTCCCAAAGGCTTTCATAGAAAGCTGGGGAAATGCTCCGCTGGGGCTTCATCGGCGCCGATGACACCCATATGTGAGGACTGATTCCTGCTGCTCCTGGAGAACACCTATTACAGGTGACTAACTACTCTTTTCATGAAGGCCTCCCTCTTTTTCTTCACTTTTTCAGCTACTTCTTTAGAAAACCATAGCAGTCTCCTTTTCCTTTTACCTTTATTTACCATTTTAACAAAAAGGTTGGTTGCCCTTAAAATATCCCCTTTCAGTTTAGCCCACTGTTTTTCTACATCCCCAAGCTGTTCCCATCCCACTAACGACTCCCTGAGGTATTGGCCCATCTTCGCAAAGTTAGTCTTCCTAAAGTCTAAGATCCTCACCTTTGAATGGATTCTAATATTGAACCACACCACCTGATGATCACTGGATGCAAAATGATCTCCCACTACAACATCAGAAACACTTTCACCATTGGTAAGCACCAAGTCCAGTATGGCCCCTTCACGTGTGGGGTCTGTTACCAATTACCTGAATAGTTCTCCCTTTAGAGAATCCAGGATCTCCTTACTTCTAGATGATACTGCAGCAGGAATGTGCCAATCAACATCTGGCATATTGAAATCTCCTATCAGTAGCACTTCCCCTTTCCTAGCAATGCTGCGTATGTCTTCAATTAACTCTCTGTCCACCTCTTCCTCTTGTGAGGGAGGTCTGTATATCACACCAATGCAAATAGATTTCTCTTTCCCTCTTTCTAGTTTAACCCACAGTGCCTCCTCTCTCCCTTTTAAGCTCTGTAATTCCAAAGCTTTAATAGTAGTTTTTACATATAGTGCCACTCCTCCTCCCCTTCTTCCTACCCTGTCCTTTCTGAATTAAGTATAGCCAGGTATAGTTACATCGAATCATGGTTTTCTGTGAACCATGTTTCTGTAACTGCCTCTAAATCCAAGTCAGCCACTCCCACCAAAGCTTCAACATCAGGGATCTTATTTCCCATGCTACGGGCATTTATACACACTGCTTTCCATATGTTACGCCTGCTACCTATTTCCATAAAGGTATTTTATGTATCACCTACCTGGGGGCTTTCACTTACCTGGGGGCTTTCTTCACCCATCCCCAACGAATCTAGTTTAAAGCCCTCTTCAGTAGACTAGCCAGTGTACTACCGAAGATGCGTTGACCTTTCTTGGACAGATGGATGCCATCTCTGCTCTGCAACCCTTGGAACAGCATCCCATGGTCTAGGAAACCAAAACGCTCTCGATGACACCATCCACGCAGCCATGCGTTCATCTCCAGGATGCGAGCCTCTCTGCCTTGGCCTTTACCCTCAACAGGGAGGATTGAAGAGAGCACCACCTGTGCGCCTAACTGCTTCACCCTCTGTCCCAGAGCCATAAAGCCACTTTTGATATGTTCCAAGGTATACCTGGTAGTATCATTTGTTCCAACATGGATTAGCAGCATTGGGTAATAGTCAGTGGGCTTGATGAGTCTCTGCAAACTCTCCGTAACATCTTGGGAACATGGGCTATGGAGGGTAACATTTTACAGGGAACATGGGCTATGGAGGGTTAAGTGGCTTGCCCAAGACCACAAGGAGCACCTGTGGGATTAGAAAGCCCAGTCCTTCCGGCCCAAGGTTGCTGTCCTCTAGTGGGACCTGTCCTTGGGCAAGGATAGGGCCCACAGACTGATGAACTTGGCCAACCAGTTCCAAAGCAATTCTCAGGTATCTGCCAGGCACTTCTGCGGCTCCTGGGCCACATGGCATCCACAGTACATGTGACTCGAAATGCCTGTCTGCACATGCGGGCTGCTCAGTGGTGCCTCAGAACTCAGTGGGCGTAGGCCACAGGTGACCTCCGAGACAGAATAAAGGTGTCCAAACCACTTTTGAACTCCTTGCAGTGGTGGCTACATCTCCCAAACCTTCTCAGGGGGGTACCTTTTCAGGCCCCAGCACACACAAGGGCTGACGACCGATGCTTCCTTAAAGGGCTGGGGTGGACATTGCCAGGGCATGTGCACTCAAGGCCTCTGGTCTCCTCGGGAGGCCACACAGCAGATCAATCTTTTGGAGCTGCGAGCAATCCGCTTGGCTCTACAGACTTTTTCTCATGCCCTCTCTCACCAGTCTTTCTAGGTTCAGACAGACAATCAGGTAGCAATGTTCTATGTGAACAAGCAAGGGGGCACAGAGTCCAGACTCCTATGTCAGGAGGCGCAGGCCCTTTGCTCCTTTGCAGTCAAACAAGGCATGTTTCTCAAAGCAGTTTATCTACCTGGTCGGGAGAACATCTTAGCAGATAAACTAAGCAGGATTCTGCAGTTGAATCCATTGGTGGTCCAGCAGATATTTCTATGATGGGGACTCCCATCCATCAATCTCTTTGCAAGTCCACTGAACCATCAGCTGCCCAGGTTTTGCTCCAGACAGCCGCATCCCCTGAGAATGGCAGCAGATGCTTTTCTGATCTCTTGGTCTACAGGCCTCCTGTATGCGTTTCCTCCCACGCCCCTGGTGGCCCGAACTCTGTTCAAGATTCTCTGGGACAAGGCCTCGGTGATTCTGGTAGCTCCCAGATGGCTGAGGCAACCGTGGTTTCCACTTCTGCTGCAGTTGGCGGTGGAAACTCCATTCCCTCTGGGGTTGCAACCCGATCTGTCTCAGGATCAGGGTTCCCTTCTGCACCCCAATCTCAGATCCCTCAATCTGATGGCCTGGCTGCTGAAAGGATAGTGCTAGCTCCCTTACTTCTACCTAAGGAAGTTGAGGAGGTGGTCTTGGCCTCTAGGAGGCAGTCCACCAGAAAGTCCTATGCCTTCAAGTGGCATAGGTTTACGGTATGGTGTGCTCAGCGCAATGAAAATCCTTTCTCTTGCCTTGTGCCAGTAGTACTGCAGTATCTACTTCATCTGTCAGACCCTAGGCCTTAAGTCTAACTCTGTTCGGGTCCACCTCAGTGCTCTGTCAGCGCACCACTCACTGGTGGAAGGACAGTCTCTGTCGGTAAACCCCTTGGTATCCAGATTTCTCAGAGGTCTGCTTCTACTCAAGCCTCCGGTGCATCCACCGGCAACTAAGTGGGATTTGAATGTGGTCTTGCAGCAACTTACTCGCCCACCATTTGAGCCAATGGCTACTTGCCATTTGTGCTTCCTGTCTTGGAAAGCGCTCTTCCTGGTAGCTCTCACCTTGGCCAGACGTGTGAGTGAACTACAAGCTCTGGTTTCTGATAGACCGTATACACGGTTCTATAGGAACAGGGTGGTCTTACAGACCCATCCAAAGTTCCTTCCAAAAGTGGTCTCTTCTTTTCACCTCAACTAGGAGGTGGTTCCTCCGACCTTCTTTCCCAGACCGCATACCAGCCAGACTGAAACAGTCTTGCATACCCTGGACTGTCCTTCTACATAGAACGTACGAGGGGGCATCGAAGGGCTACTCAGCTCTTCGTCTCCTTTGACCCTAATAAGCTGGGGTTACCTGTCTCCAAGCGTATGTTGTCCGTTTGGGTAGCAGATTGTATCGCTTGGGCGTACAAGGCAGCCGACTTCCCCTTGCAGAGTCGAGTCACGGCCCACCGTGTCAGGGGGAAAGACGCATCAGTAGCTCATCTCCGCTCTGTTCCATTGGCAGACATCTGCTGGGCCGCTACTTGGTCTTCAAGCCAGTCTTTTGCAGCCCACTACGTCTCGAGAGAGAGTCCCAAAGGGACAGTGCTTTCGGACAGGCGATACTCCGTAATCTCTTTGAGGTTTAGGCAACTCCTTCCCTCCGGCCCTTGTGTTGGGCTACCGTACGGGGGCGTTCTCAGAGGATATTCTTCTCACAAATGCTGAGGCTCTTGAGAGGGAGCCATTTTTCAGCTTAGGGTTCCCGGTAGCCTAGAGCTGGGGAGTCCCATATGTCAGGACTGACTTCCTGCTTGTTTCTGGAGAAAGAGTAGTTACTCACCTGTAACAGGTGTTCTCCAGGAGCAGCAGGAATCAGTCCTCACGACCCTCCCTCCTCCCCTGGAGTTGCAGTCATATACTTCATTTTGTTTTTTGCTGTCTTTTAGCTATGTCATCAGACTGAGCAAGATGGCACCCTTGGGCAGGAAGAGGACTGCGCATGCACGCTGCATTCCCAAAGGCTTTCTTTGAAAGCTGAGAAAATGCTCCGCACGGGGGCTCCATCTGTGCCGGTGTCACCCATATGTGAGGACTGATTCCTGCTGCTCCTGGAGAACACCTGTTACAGGTGGGTAACTACTCTTTATGATGATTTTTACCACTTTTCCCCGATACTGACGTCAGGCTCACAGGTCTGTAGTTTCCTGGATCACCCCTGGAACCCTTTTTAAAAATTGGCATTACATTGTCCATCCTCCAATATTCAGGTATTACAGATGATTTTAATGATAGTTCACAGATTACTAATAGCAGGTCTGCAATCTCGTATTTCAGTTCTTTCAGCACTCTTAGATGTATACCATCCGGTCCAGGTGATTAGCTACTCTTCAGTTTATCAAATAGTTGTAATACATCTTCCCGGTGTATCGATATTTTTTTCAGTTCTTCCGCAGTATCACCTTTAAATACCACTTCAGTCATGGGCAACATCCCTACATCTTTCTCAGTAAAGACCAAAGCAAAGAATTCATTCAGTCTCTCCACTATGGCCTTGTCCCCTCTTTGTGCCCCTTTTACCCCTCTATCATCTAATGGTCCAAATGACTCTCTCACATGTTTTTTGCAGAGGAATGTGCTTGAAAAAGTCTTTATTATGTGTTTTTGCTTCCACAGCAAGCTTCTCAAATTCTCTCTTTGCCTGCCTTATCAATGCCTTGCATGTAACTTGCCATTGCTTGTGCTGTTTCCAGCTTTCGTCATTTGTCTTTTTTCCATTTCCTGAAAGATGCTTTTTTGGCAACAACAGCCTCTCAGACCTCATCTTTAAACCATGCTGGGAATTTTTTGGACTTCCTTCCACTTTTCTTAAAGCGTGGAAAACAGCTTTTCTGGGCTTCCAAGATAGTATTTTTAAACAACACCCAAGCTTGATATAAGTCTTTAACCTTTGCAACTGCTCCTTTTAGTTTTTTCTTAACTATTTTCCCCATTTTATCATAGTCTCCCTTTTGAAAGTTAAAAGGTAGTACTGTGGATTTCCTTACCATACCTCCTCCATTAATTAAATTAAATGCGATCATGCTATGATCACTATTGCCAAGTGGCCCCAACACCCTTATCTCTTGCACCAGATCTAGTGTTCCACTAAGGACTAGGCCCAAAATGGCTTCCCCTCTGGTCGGTTCATGAACCAGCTACTCCAAGAAGCAGTAATTTTTTTCATCTAGAAACTTTATTTCCCTAGCATGGCCTGCCGTTATACTGACCCAGTCAATACAGGGGTAATTGAAATCCCCCATTATTATTACTGTGCTGTAACGTTTGTTAGCTTCCTTGATTTCTTTGAGCATTTCATCATCCATTTGTTCATTCTAGCCAGGCAGTCGATAGTTCACCCCCACTGCCATTGCCTTCCCCTTTTTACATGGAATTTCAATCCATAGAGATTCTACAGCAAATTTTGTTTCCTGCAAAGCTTTAATCCTTTGTGACTCAATGCCCTCTCTAACATAGAGTGCAACCCTTTCACCAATTTGATCTGCTCTATCATTACGATATTGTTTGTACCCAGGTATCACAGTGTCCCACTGGTTGTCCTCCTTCCACCATGTATCTGAGATACCAATCATATCTAACTTCTCATTTAGTGCTATATATTCTAACTCTCCCTTCTTATTTTTTAGACTTCTAGCATTTGCATAGAAGCATTTTAGAGACTGTATTTTATTCATATTAATCTGGCTATCAGTAGGTAGGGGTAATTTGGCATCTTTAAGCTCTGTCTGCTCCGTACTCAAGGGCATTTTGGCTGTTTTTGTCTTTATTGGAACCTCTCTGCTGATATGCCCTAAGTTCATTCTTTTGGTAGTATCCTTCAAGGATACATTGTTCCTAACCATCCGCTCTTCGGTGACTCTCGGCTCTAGTTTAAAAGCTGCTCTCTCTTTTTTAAAAGTTAATGCCAGCTGTCTGGTTCCATCCCGGTTAAGGTGGAGCCCATCCCTTCGGAAGAGTCCCTCCTTTCCCCAGAATGTTTCCCAGTTCCTAACAAATCCAAAACCCTCATCCTTGCACCAGTCTCATCCACACATTGAGACTCTAGAGCGTTGCCAGCCTTTTGGGTCCTGCATGTGCAATGGGAATCATTTGGGAGAATGCTACCCTGGAAGTTCTGGATTTCAACTTCCTACCTAAAAGCCTTCATTTAGCCTCCAGAACCTCCCCACAACATTTTCTTATGTCATTGGTACCGACATGTACCAAGACAGCAGACTCCTTCTTTGTGGCGCGTGAGGTCCGCTACCTTTGCACCAGGCAGGCATGTTACCATGCAATCCTCATGTCCACCAGCCATCCAGCTATCTACATGCCTAATGATCGAATCACCAACTATAACGGCTCTCCTAACCCTTCCCTCATGGGCACGTGGCCCTGGAGGAACTTCCTTGGTGCGAGGAAGAGCTGGCAGAGTGAGCTGCACTGAGGGTGTAGGGGAAAGCCACACACAGCACAATGAATATAGAATCTGCTTGTCAGGGATTCGAAAGTCTGCAGCAGTAGTGGATCAGCCTTCTGTTGATGAGTTGTGAGACACAGCCATATGCTACAGGTGACTTTGATTCTGGGAGATCAGCCTACACACAGAATCCCTACATTGAACCAAGTCTGACTGCTGCCATATGCAGGCATTGCAAAATGTCAGAGCTGGCTGTGTCCAGAAAACACCTGACATTGACAGTCGCACACAGTTGTCTAGGTTACTACCTGGCTCCAGATACACCCTACAGGCTTCATCCAGGCTATTGCATGCAGGGACTTGTAGTTTGCCATTTCCTATGGAATGCAATGGAGAAATCAGAACTAAATGCCCCTGCAAGCAACGGGGTAAACCCAGGACTTGATCAAGCTTGTCAGGTGCATCTGAAGCCAGTTGGCACCCCTAGCTGAAGGTAATGATTTACAGAAGGCTCTAGGTTAGGGGCAAAGATAGCAGTGATCCCACAGTGACTATCATTGACAGCACTTGAGACACTGAATTGCCAAGTGAGCCAGTGCCATGTGTGAGATGTCCTGGCAGTCCAGGGTTTCAGACAATCTCACTATGATCCACAGTTGCCAAGTTAGGCAGTTGCATGACTGAGATTTTAAGCCAGTTCTGGATTTGTGGGATTCTCTTCCTGATGCATTATGGAACCTGCAGCACTGCAGGGACATAGAATAGTGCTGTTGCAACACACATTAAAAAGGTTAACTGCTCTTTTTCTTAAAGTACAGTTGAGGAAAAGTTAGGGTCTTTGGTAGGTCTCTCTTGTTTACTTCAACAGATGCCAAAACCTCCACCAGCTGAACAATGGCTGGGAAACATCATAATGCCAAAGCTGTTGCCACTGTTACAGCTTCTGCCTCTGTCCAGACAGAGAGCCCGATGCAGTTGAAGGACCGGTTCCATGTGCAGGATGCCTGCAGGCTGAAGCCCTCATGAAACAAGTGGAAGAGCTCAGAGAAGAGGTGGTGAGGCTGAGAAGCATTTGAAACAGCGAAAAGTGTATTGCTGAGATGCTTCTTGAAAAATCCAAGTTCTCCGACAGAGGTGAAGATGGGAGGCTACAGAATGAAGTGAGTTGGACACGAGTCACCAGAGTTTGTAGAATCAACAATCCAACTCCACCAGCCCTTGAATTGAAGAACCAGTATGCAGTCCTGGAAGTAGAGAATGTGAAATAGCCCAGGAAAGGGAAGAACCAGAGCTCAAGCACTCCAAAGCTGCGGAATCAGTAACCACAAGGAAGCGAAGGGTAGTGATGGTTGGTAACTCTCTTCTGAGGGTGTGGTGAAAGTGAGTTAAAGTTGACAACTGATTACGCATCAGCAGTAAGTCAGAGGTTAATGAAACCTCAGTTTTGTAGGAAAGAAATTCCTGTGCAATTCTGTGAGAAACATCTTGCATAACTATATCATGTGAAACTTATGAGAAGGAATCGTGATACAAGGATGTTGATAAGGAAAAGCTTTTTCACATAGCCACTGTGCTTTTTCTCATAGACAAAATATATCGATGAAGTTCTAAGCTCCTGAACCATGGGATGGGAGATGCCCCTCCCTTGAGCATTCTCAGGTGCCTGGCCAGCGTCTTGATTATGTTTAATGGATAGCTGATCCTATTCTGTGTGTATGTTAACTGATGGAAAATTACTGATTCCTGATCGTCCCTCCAGTCTAATCCCGGAATCTCTGGGGTTGTCAACCTCATCCAGCAGCTTTGGAGACTGAGAAACTTCAGTGCTGTGATGTCACCGGTATATAAGGGCTGGCACCGCCTCCTCACGCCAGTTTATCAGTCTCCAAAGCAGCTAGAGAGGTGGTGAGCCCAGGGATTTCAGGGCTCACTAGAGGAACAATTAAGTAGGGGTAAAAAGAAAAAAAGAAAAAAAAAGAAAAGAAGGAAGCGAACCGCATCGGAAAGCTTGTGTATTTCTCTCCCTACGGTTTGGGGGATAAGCTGCTTTCCTTTTGCCCTGAGGTCCTCTGCTCCCTTCCCCACCCTTTATTTAAGCCAGGGAACAGTCAGGAGCCAGAGGGTGAGTTCCTTTGACTTTGGGGAGAGGATCGTCAGCTGGTTACTGTCCCGGTTTTGAAGGGACAGGAGCCGGCTTGCTCCTGGGTGCAGTGAGTGCAGATGTAGTTGCCTGCCAGCGCTGACAGCCCTTGGATGCAATCGCAGCTGATTTCTCGCTGTGCTAGGCACCGACAGGTAAACATTTGTTGAAATCTGCAGTGTAGGTGAACAGAGAGTGAAAGGGGAAATTGTAGGCAATCCATCAGCGCATATGCAGGGCCGGAGTATTTTTCGGCGGGAAATGGCTCATTGACAAAAGCAGGCCAAACCGCGTGGCCTGAGGGTGGGAAGATCGCTGGTTTCAAGTGTGGGGCTTTGGCGCTTCCTATCTCAGCCTAGGAACTTCGTTTTTCATTGCTTTCTTCAGGGCTTAGGTGGGAGAGCATCTCTGAAGACGCTGGAGTAAAAAAAAAAAAAAATTTATTTTTGGGGGGGGAGGGGGGGGTTCCTTGGCTGCCTGTGTGTGCCAGGGCAGCATGCCTTCCAAACACCTCTGCCTTTTGTGTGGGGCTAATTGGAGTTCAGTTTCGCAGGATGGTGTATGTAGGGGCTGCGCTCCGGAGTTGGAGGCCAGGGAGTCTCGGGGACATGAGGTTTTGGAGGAACTGATTGACCCAAGTCTCCCATCCCTACTGGCTCCAGAGCCTGGAGTCAGTGCACCTTCCGCACCAGCACCTCCCCTCGCGCAGCAGTCTATAGCGGGCAATCTAGGGGCGATTTTCTCATCAGATTTAATGGCACTGCTCTAAAAGACTTTGGTGAGCTCTCAGGGGGCGCCCACAGCGAGTACCTCAGGGGCTCAGCTGGGGCTGAAAAGGCCGAATTCGCCGTTGTCAGCGGCAGCGTTTGGCATCAGTGCCAAGAGGGTCAGGCCAAGTAAAGATCACCTAGCGCTCTCCATCGTGTCAGAAGACGTATGGTCAGAGGACGCGGATATGGACAGGGACCTGGAGGATCTAGAGGAAGGTGAGATTAGGGAGCAAGAAGATCAGGCGTGAGTAGTTAGGGTGTTTCGGACAGAAGAGCTACCGGCGCTCATTGCAGAGTCTCTCAAAACTCTCAATATGCCGGACGCAGGATCGGTAGAAGACTCTACCCTGGAGGATCCACTGCTTCAGGCATGTTGGAGGACTCGGAGGGCTTTCCCGGTGCATAGGGTGTTTAAGGAGGAATGGAATATGCCGGAGGCCACTCTTAAGAGAGCTAGGGTTATGGCACGGCTCTATCCTCTGTTGGATCAGGACAGGGAGTTGTTTAAGGCTCCCAGGGTGGATGCGGCCGTTTCAGCGGTGACCAAGAAATCTACCATCCCGGTGGAAGGTGCAGCAGCACTTAAAGATGCGCAAGACCGCAAGTTGGAAACGTTGTTAAAGCAGATTTTTGAGGCTAATGTGTTGTCCTTGCAGGCGTCTATTTGTGGGGCCTGGGTAGCGAGGGCCTGCTTGCAGTGGGCACAGCGAGTGCAGGGTGACCATTCAGGGGAAATGTCCGAAGAAGCGTCAAGGTTGGAATCCGGGGCGGCGTATCTCGCCGACATTCACTATGACCTGATCTGGGGTTTAGCGAAGAGTATGGCTTCTGTGGTCGCAGGGAGGAGGTGTCTTTGGCCGCGTAATTGGGCAGCGGATGGTTCTTCCAAGGCGAGGTTGAGTAAGCTTCCCTTCCATGGGAAGCTGCTCTTTTGAGAAGATTTGGAAAAGTTGGTTGAAGATTTAGGGGAGTCGAAAGGCGGTAGGTTGCCAGAGGACAAACAAAAACAGGGCCGCTCTGTTCCCGGGCCTCGGGGCAGCAGCGGGACTTTCGCCGCTTCAATCCCCCGAGAGGGGGCCAATCCCAGTGAGGTCGCTTCCCTAGTAGGTCCCAGGGGTTTCGGGGGTTTCGAGGAGCAAACAGGGGTTTTGCAGCTGCATCCTCGTCCTCCACCTTTAAAAAGTTCCCATGAAGTCAGGGGGGTCCAGAGGGAGTTAGTTCCCGTAGGGGGTCGGCTGCGGGATTTTTACCCTGCCTGGGCCCAACTCACGTCCGATCAGTGGGTGTTGGAGGTGGTTCGAGACAGTTATGCGCTGGAGCTGCAGCGGCCGGTGTCTGAGTCTTTCGTTCGGTCACCGTGCAACGCTCGAGCAAAGCGCAAGGCAGTGCAGGATACGGTGCAAAGGCTTCTACGGCTCAAAGCAATTGCCCCGGTTCCTGCTGACCAATTAGGTTGCGGTCGGTACTCCATTTATTTCGTGGTACCAAAGAAAGAAGGAGCTTGGCGTCCCATTCTAGATTTAAAGAGGGTGAATCGTCTGCACGTATCTCATTTTCGGATGGAGACTCTCAGGTCGGTCATTGTAGCAGTGCGACGGGGAGAGTTTCTGACGTCCCTGGACCTATTGGAGGCATAGCTACACATTCCGATATGCCGGGAGCATCAGAGGTTTCTCAGGTTTGCGGTGCCAATGGGACATTTTCAGTTTCAAGCGCTTCCATTTGGCTTGGCAACGGCACTGCGAACGTTCACCAAGTTCATGGTGGTGGTGGTAGTGGCTGCGGCCTTGCGGAAGGAAGGAATTTTGGTGCACCCATATCTAGACGATTGGTTGATCAAAGCAAAGTCCAGGGAGGAAAGTGTTTCGGCTATGGCCAGGGTGATAGCTCTCTTGCAAAGTCTCGGTTGGGTGGTCAATGCAGCAAAGAGCAAGTTGAATCCGTCTCAAAACCTGGAGTATCTAGGAGCACATTTCGATACGAGCGTGGGTCGAGTGTTTCTGCCTCATCATCAGGTGCTAGATCTCAGGCGCTTGGTGCGTCATTTTCTCAGCCAAAGCTGTCCCACAGCCTGGGAGTATCTGCAGGTGTTAGGAACTATGGCGGCGACACTAGAGCTGGTGCCGTGGGCGTGGGCCCACATGAGACCGTTACAGCGGGCTCCGTTGAGAAGATGGTCGCATCAAAGAGACTCTCTGTCCCAGCAGTTGGCTTGTCCTCCGCAGACTCGTCTGGCTCTATGGTGGTGGTTGCGGCCAGGATGTCTAGAGAAGGGGATGTCGTTGGAAGTTCCGGCGTGGGTGTCTCTGACGACGGATGCCAGTCTGTACGGCTGGGGAGCTCATTGTCAAGGGCACCTGGTACAAGGCCAGTGATCCGACATGGAAAAGTCGTGGTCGATCAACAGACTGGAGTTGAGGGCGGTGACGCTGGCTCTCCAGGAGTTGTGCCCCTTCCTGCAGGACAAGGCCATTCAGGTGTTCTCGGACAACGTGACGGCGGTGACGTACATAAATCGACAAGGGGGCACCAGCAGCTGGAGGCCGAAGCGGACACTTTGTTCAAGTGGGCCGAGAGGAACCTGGTAGCCTTGTCGGCGGCGCATGTCGTGGGAGTAGACAATGTGGAGGCCGACTTTCTCAGTCGAGTAAGGGTGGACCCGGGGGAGTGGGTTCTGCACCCAGAAGTGTTTGCGAAGTTGGTACAGCGCTGGGGGGAGCCCGTGATGGATCTCATGGCGACTTTTCAGTCCGCAAAGGTCGATCGGTTCTTCAGCAGAAGGAAAGAGAGGATGGCGGAAGGCCTAGACACTCTCATTCAGAAGTGGCCAGAAGAGCAGCTGCTGTATGTTTTTCCACCGTGGGTGTTGATCGGGCGGGTTATACAGCTCATAGAGCGACACAAGGGGCGAGTGGTGCTAATTGCTCCGGATTGGCCCAGAAGGCCTTGGTACACGGACTTAGTCAGACTCTTGGTGGAGCAGCCCTGGAAGCTTCCCTTGTGCAAGGATCTTCTCACCCAGGGGCCTCTCTGCATGCCCCAGGTGGATCGATTCTCGCTTACGGCTTGGCTATTGAGCGGGCAAGGTTGAAAGCGAGAGGTTATTCGGCGGCAGTGATAGCTACCTTGCTGAAGGCGAGATGGAAGTCTACGTCCTTGACGTATGTCAGAGTGTGGCGCGTCTTTGAGGCTTGGTGTGCAGAGAGGGCCTGTGTTCCTTTGAAGGCGTCGGTTCCGCAGATACTGTCTTTTTTGCAGGATGGTTTTCAGAAGGGCCTAGCGGCAGCTTCGCTCAAGGTGCAATTGGCGGCTTTATCCTGCTATAGGGGGAAGGTGCAAGGTAGCTCGCTGGGGAGTCATGTGGATATTAAGCATTTTTTGAAGGCAGTAACTCTTCTCCGGCCACCGCGTAAGCGTATAGTTCTGGCGTGGGATCTTCCATTGGTCTTGGAGGCTTTAGGGAAAGCGCCCTTTGAGCCCTTAGTAGAGGCTTCGCTGAAAGACTTTACACTGAAGGTAGTGTTTTTAGTGGCCATTGCCTCGGCTAGACGAGTTTCGGAGTTACAAGTCTACCCAATGAGAAAATAAATCAACAACAGTGAGTAAAAAATCTATTTTTCCTAGCTGTTAATGGGAGAGGGCCCACATGATCTATTTGCAATCTCTCAAATGGGCCATGAGGAGGTGCTCTCATTAACTGTCCCCTTCTCTTTTTAGGTTGCCTCCCAAATGAAGCACAGATTACACAGGAGGAAACATGATCCTGTATATCATGTTTCATTTCTGGCCACCATACCAACCTATTGAGGATAGTCTGCATTTCTTCTCCTTTAGGGTGTCCCATAGGACCTGCACCATGAACCCAATGCATCCATTCTTTACCTCGAGCTCTAGGGATAGCTATAACCAAGCCTTCCTCTCTTTTTGCATATAGAATGTCTTTCTCTATAGCGAGTGTGAGAAAGGGTGTGTGCTGATATAGGTTATCTGGGGCATCCTGCACAAGCTTCCGCAAATTGGAAAGCTCAGGGTCCTTTGTCTGCAGTGCTACGAAGTAATCTGGTGGTATTATCTGATCATAATCTGTGGAACGTGTAGCAATAGCAACCGTGCGTGTCTACTCATACCAGGGCCATATGAGGCCTACATGGCATGCTTCCTTGGCTAGTGAGTCTGTTACTGTGTTTCCTTTCACTAAAGAGCCTTTCTTCCTATGTGCCTTTACTTTAACTAAATGTACTCTCTGAAACTTCTCACTCAGTTCTTGTGCCATAGTCCACAGTGATGAATTTTTCACTGTGGACCTATCTGTAGATTTAAATTTATTTGACAGCTACCAGGGTAACAGGGCAATGGCACTTTTAAAGACATAATCAGAATCTAAAATGATTTGTATCTCTGGGTGTGAATCCTGATATTGTTGCATACAAGCTACAAAAGCAGCCAGCTCACAGTACTGTGCTGACGCTGACCCACAGGAATACTGTCTCTGCAGTACCACTTGGTTATTTGGGTCCAATTGTACAATTGCAAAACCTGCTAGTCGCCTGCCTACTTCACAATGGCTACTACCATCAATATATTGTTTCTGTGGTAGAGGATCCTCGCCTTCCAACAGTATTTCTGTGTGCATTTTCCCACAATCTAACTTGTCTTGTGCCCAGACTGGAATATCAGCCATCTCTGAGGGAATTACACACAGATCATACTGCTGAGCTGCCTTGGTGCACAGAGTTGCTAACTGCATGGGAATGACTTCATGTACTAAAGTTTTAGAAGCACTTGAAGTTCCTGAATACTGCCACAATTTGAGATTAGCCATATCCACCACCAAATTTAACTGGTTGAGAACGTCAATTCCAATTATTTCTTTTGGTGTGTTCACTATAATGGAGGCAGTGGTTTCTAACATGTCCTTGTTTTGTTCACTGTGCACAGGGATACCCCATTTAACTGGGATAGCCACACCCTTGGAAGCTGTGTCATTAATTCCTTGAATTTCATAAATTTCCATATTTTTCTGATCTGCAGTGGGAGAAGCTCTGCTTGTAAAACTAATTCCAGCCCGTGTCAATCAAAGCTAGTTTATCCTTACCCCCTATTCTGCTGATAACATTGGGGTGTCCACAAGAGTCCAGTATCAAGGATGTTACAAGCCTTAAACTGTATTCTGGGCCTGTATCTGTTTCATCATCCAGAGGCTCTGGAATCGAGTCCTCTGCTGAGAGAACGGAGGCAGGCTGGGCTATGAAGGCTTGAGACATTTTGATATCTGAACCCAGGAGGTCAGGACACCCCTATGCACTAGCCTTGTGTTTGTCCTGAGCTGCTTGTAAGTCCTGTTTTAATTTATCTAGTTCTACCTGCAGTATGTGTTTGTCCTGTTCCCATTTAATTTTCTCCTTTTCTAATCCATCTCTCTGTGCTTTGAGCTCCTGAAAGGGAATGTACCCTGAGGAATTTCTAAAAGTACCTCTGCTTTGTCCTCTCCAAGGTGTCTGTCTTCTGTATCCTTTGTCTGTGTTTTTTGTGTATTGAGAGGATCCCTCAGCTTGCCACTTCCGTGCTTCTGATACCTTTATGACCTGCGAGGGCTGGGTCTTCCAAACAGACCCAATTCTGAGCATTAAAGTATCAAAAGGGGTTGCTTTAGGGTCTTCAGAAAATAACAGAAGGTGTTTTGTAATCTCAGGGGATAGCAATTCTAATACAAATGCCTTATGCGTGCTCTCCCCATAATCTTCTGCATTGGGCCAGGACTCCTGCTCATTAAGAACTGCTTTTAAAATCCAGGCTCTATATGCAAACTGTTCCAGTGTATCATTTGGTAGAGGTGAAATAATTTTAAATACTTGCATTGGGGAACAGTGAAATAGTTTCTCAATGCCCCTTTTAACCAACTGGTATGGGTGAGTGAGAGAGCCAACTTTATAATAGTGTGGCCCCAGAGCCAGATGCATAAGTCTATCAAAGTCTGATTGTTTTCTTCTGTATTTCCCTAGACCCCAGTGAATCAGAATATCAGTGGCCCATTTGCACCATTCATTAACATTAAAAGGCATAGGGCCCGCTTTCTCAACTATCCTGTCCATGTCCCTATCTTTTAAATTGTCCTGCAGCATCACTTTAACTGGTGCTCTGAGTTCGGTACTGGGTGCCGGGTCTGAGTCTGAATTATCCTCCTGACACAGGTCCTGGTTATTGCTCTGTTCTGGCTGAGATAAACTATTAGGATTTTCTTCCTCTGTGCTGTCTGATTCGTTTTTATTTTTTCCATTCCTAAGCCCAGCTATAGATACTTCTGTATTCTTTTGTTTATAGGGTGTGTCATAGGCAGGGGGGGCTGAGGGTGAAATAGTGCAGAGCTTATATTTCTTTTGTCTTTCAGAGGCCAATTCATCCTTAACGTGCCTCAATTCAAGTTTAAGTGCTTCTAATTGCTCACTAACATTTATAAAGGAATTTGTGGCTTGTATCACCTGAGCCCTTTGCATAAAAATGCAAATGTGTGCCTCCTCAAGGTCTTTGGTTAATTGTGTACAATGAGAAGTCAGTTCAGTATTGTCCTGTTTCATGCTAATGAGCCCCATGCACATGCCTTGGATAAAAAGGCATTTTCTTTTATTTTTTTCTTTTTGAATTCTTGATAATGGTTTAACATTTGCCTTTGAATATTATACCATGATGCCTCAGGGAATTCCCCTTCAAAAGGACCACCTTTTCTCTTACAGTGTGTCAATACTATTTCTTTAAGTTCTTTAAAATCAAAGGCTTCCATATTTGAGACTGCAGAAAGACTGTAGTTGGTACAGGGGCCTAGCTTATTATGTTTTTATTTGGTTTTGTGCGACTATCTCAAATGTGCAACCTTGGAAGGAGGAATGCTCACTTTTATGAAGAAGTGAGACTTAGAATTATAGTTGGAATGGCATAAATTTTATGGGTGTTCAGTAAAGAGTACTGGCATAAAGACCACGCCTTAAAATTATACCTGAATAAAAAGTGCTTACCACCTTTCAACAGGGTGGAAGTTTAGGATGAAATTATAGTAAGAAGGGTGTTAGGAGATTAACAGAATTGTCAGTTACTGTATCAATTGCAGCAAACTTTAAGCCTGCTCTCACCAAGATACCTACTGACAGGAGACTGAGGAATAAAAGGCAAAAGGACAGGAGGTAATCGTGTTACCAGGAAAGATGTATATTGTATTCAATGAGGGACTGTTTACCTGTGTACCACTTCCAAACTAAAGCTGGACTATCTCTCTGTCTTTTCTTAGCAGCTCAAATCCTAGAGAAAAATCTGTGCCTTGTAACAAACCGTAACAAGCCTCTACCTACAAATAAGAAAATTGCAAGCCACTCTATGTAATGTCCCTAGGTGTAGGTAATATTAAAATTCACGATTATTACAGAGCCTTTTGACAATAAAAATCTCACCTTGTCTAACCCACAAAACAAAGGTATCACTGGAACTTTTCACTAAATAGTGTCACTCTGCCTGTCTACAGAGTCTTTTCACTCACGTGTCATCCAGCTTGTAACCAAAATTGTCAATTGTACATGGTCACAAGGGCTTTTGATTTCCTGTCGCACCCAGTCTGAAATCCACTTTAATGTATCAAACAAAATTATTACTTACCCAACTGGAGATCTGTTGTGAAGTCTGAGACGGCCCCCATAAATGTAATCTTTTGGAAAATGTAATCTTTCACCACTCTCTACTTTTGGTTACGCTCCGTTTGGTCCTGGGTTCATTTCACAGAGACAGTAGGGTAAGCAGCACAAATAAGACAACCAAAACTGGTGTGGCTTGGAAAAAGAGTTTTATATAGAAATAGGCTTATTACATAGGTACAGAACAGAGTTATAAAGTTGTTACAGAGCTGCTTCAGTGTGCCTCAATGAATCTGTGTGTGTGTGTGCATGTGTGAAGTGTGAGAGAGACTAGGAAGAGAGAGAGAGAAGGGTGGGGGAAGTGTTTGTCAGAGTCTCATAGTAAGAAGAATATATATATAGAGAGAGAAGGTGTCAGAGCCTCATGTCCCTCATGTCCGATGAATAAGAAAAAGCAGAAGGGAGGGTGGGGGGTAAGGTGTGTCCAATGAAAATATGAAGAGAGAGATATTTTTGTGTTTCTCTGTAATTATAGTGAAAATCTTCTCCAGCACCTCCCTCTGTCATAATTTGGTTTGTTTGAGGTCTGCTATCACTTGATTAGCAAGGAGGGGCTGCAGACCAATCTCATCAGGCCCGGAGACTGACATCACCAGGGGGTCAGAGCTAATCTCATCTTGTAAACTACCCTCATTAAGTTTGGAGACTGACATCACCAGAGTAACAAAGCTGCTTGAAATCCAAGGTCTGGGAAAAAGCCATGACACCTATGCTAGGCATAATGTCATGCTGATGTATGCTGACATAAACAAAATCACATCAGGTACTACTATTGTTTAAATAGATGGAAGGAGAAAAGAGTCTCAGAATCCAATGAGGTGGATTAATATGAGCTTCACACACACGAAGCCACACCTCTCAAACATCAACGGCTCTAAAAAAAACCTCCTTCCATCTTATTTCTTTTTTTTTTCAAAATAGTAATCAAATTGATGTAATCTCTTTTTTTCAGAATAGTTATCAAATTTATGTGGAAAACAACTGTAATCTCTCAAAACATAACGCCACTTCATTGAACAAAATACCTGGCTTGATAGCAGTGCTATAATAACACATGAAACTAGCAAACTGCCTTTAAAAGCATTTATCTTAAAAGTAATAACATCATTGTTAACCAGGCAAAACATGGCCAAAACCAAACTTCTTATCTTTCCTCTTAAATCCTTCTCCCCCCTTCCTCCTTTCTGTATCTCTGTAGATAGCACTCTTCTTCCTGTTTCCTCAGCCTGCAACCTAGGGGTCATCTTTGATTCCTCCCTCTCCTTCTCCACACACATCCAACTTTTTGCTAAAACCTATTGTTTCTTTCTCTATAACATTAATAAAATTTGCCCATTCCTTTCTGAGCACACTACTAAAACACTTATCTACTCTCTAATCATTTCCTGTCTAGACTATTGCAAACTCCTCCTTGCTGGTCTCCCTCTGAGTCATCTCTCTCCCCTTCAATCTGTTCAGAACTCTGCTGCACGGTTAATCTTCTACCAGCCCCAATATACTCATATAACTCTTTTTCTTAAGTCACTTCATTGGCTCGCCTTCCATTTCCGTATCCAATTCAAACTTCTCCTTCTGACTTATAAATGCATTTATTCTACTGTTCCTCATTACCTTTCCTCTCTCCCTACACCCCTCCTCGTGAACTTCACTCTTTCTCTGGCTTGCTTCTCTCTATGCCCTTTTTTACCACTGACAACTCTAGACTGCAATCCTTTCACCTTGCTGCTCCTTATGCCTGGAACAAACTTCCTAAGTTTGTATGTCAGGCTTCATCTCTCCCGCTTTTCAAATCCATGCTAAAGGCTCACCTTTTTCAGGCTGTTTTTAGATCCTGATCCCTTGTTTTTCTTTTTGTCTCCTTACCTTTCTCTGTTGTACCCTTGTTCTCAAGTTATTGTATTGGCCGTCTTCATTAAATTGTAAGCCCTGATGAGCAGGAACCATCTTTTGCATATGCTTTGTAGCACTATACAAATGTTCAGAAGTAGTAGTAGTTTTGTATGTATCTGTACAGCACTGCGTGTGCCTTGTAGTGCTATATAGATGATTAATAGTTGTAAAAAGTAGTAAAAACAGAGGATAGAAAGGTTTCTGGACTACAGTGGATTGCAGGATACAAGGCAGCAGGGTTTTATGACAGGCAGTTGTTGGCAGACAAATCTCATTAATTTCTTTGACTGAGTGACCAGAGAATTAGACTGAGGGTGAACTCTAGATATGGTGGGCCTGATTTTCAACAAGGCGCCAAGGTCTGCCATATCCGCAGAAAGTTACCCTTTCAGGAAAAGTGCTTGAATCGTTAGTCATGCGCTGCCAAAATGGGCAAGCAATGAAAATTCAGCACAAACCGAGCGCAGTGGCAGGTGCCAACTGTGGCATATATAGGTAAGCACAGGGCATGTAACCCAGGCTCTGTACCCAAGGTTGACAGGCTATACCTGTGTGGCCAGAGAAGCAGGACAGCATGTATACATGAACCCGTGTATTGCCCGTCTGGTGTACCCATGCATAGACGACACCATCATGTAGGCCCCGCAGGTTGCCTGAGCAAGAGCTCCTGTGGCTGGGTGGATAGACACCAGTGGCATGGCGGCAAGGAGAAGCATTAACTTCAGCACCGATGAGAGTGAGAGCCTTGTCCAATCTGTGCTACAGCATGAGGAGGTTCTCTACTGGGGGGGACCGTCAGCCAAATATGCGGCTGTCAGCAATCATATGGTGGGACATCCAGCTCTGGCTGTGCAGATAAGGAGGCCACAACAGGCAGGAAGGGGGACTGAGCACCATGCTAGGCACACACACCCTGAAAGACACAGCTGTGTGTCTACACAGGGAGGGCTGTGATGCCAAGCCACATGCTGGTGGCTGCCCCAATTTTTGCCAATCAGGCATCGGTGGGGGGAAGGTCCATGCATTGGCACAGGTGACAGCCCTGATTGCCACAGCAGGGGCATACCCACACACAGCAGGTGGTGAGGCTGCTGCTGCACCCTTGGTGGTGGTTTGTAGCAATACCACAAAGCATGCACAGCAATGGTAATGCCAAGTTCAGGGGGAGCTGTGGTCAGGCTGAGCACCACAGGGGACCCCACCAGCCAATATGGACACCCAGGAAACCAGCCACAACCCCCAGCCCCTGTGCCATGGCGCAGGGGTCTGGGGGGACCAGTGACAAAAAACACATGTGTTCCCATCTGTCCCTACAAGCAGATCTGCCACCACTGCCTGTCAACCCCTGTCCGGCTGTGGCAGCATGTCGATGATGTGATGCCACAGAACATGACAGATCTGCAAAGGTGAGCATGCACAAACCATGACACTCTGTCCTTGCATGGTGCACAACAAACCATGCAGTGATACGGCTCCTGAGGCAGTGGATGCCCCCACAACCAAGTACCATGGTGCCAAGGGATGCCTGCGTGCAACAGATAGGAGCAAAGGAAGGGGGAGGACTGCAGAGGGCCCAGAGGGGTGACACAGGTAAAGCAGTGACCCAGATTGAACCATTGCTGGTGGCACAGGACACATGTCAAAGGGCAAGGGCAGTGGTGGGCAGGAATATGGTGACAGACACCAGAGATGTACCATCACATGCACCCCACACCTGCCACCCATGGATATGCCCCTGCCCCCCAGATGGGCAGGTTGCCAGGCTGCAGCAGGATACAGGTATACACAACAGGCAATATGGTAACATCCAGCTGAGCCCATGTGTCACCTCCTCTCTCTGACAGTGAATATGGTATGTAAAGCATCCTCAAGGCCCTCAAGTGCCACTGCACTGGAGGAAACTGGACTAGCTGCAGCCAATCAGGGAGCATCTGGCGGCCGAGGAAGGTCAGTGGGGTACACAGTGGAGCCCAGCAGATGCAGGGGGTGGAAGCCATGGCTGATGGACTGGTGCAGGCAGACCACCTGGTGGTGGACTCTCTCTGTACGCAATGATGGGAACATGCTATGGGCATCTGTACTATCCCCCAGTGTCACCATCCCATGTGAACTCCAGCCAGCACCCAAGACATGTGGGTGCAAACACATATGGCTGGGGCATGGCACAGAAAGGCAGTACAGGGGAACACACCACTAGTGGTGGCCCCAGGTTCACACTGTGCACTTGGCCACGTTGCCCCCTGTGCATGCCCATTGCCCGGGAGTTCCTGGTAGGCCAAAGCTCGGCCTGTGAGTGGGAGCTGGCTGGAGGAGGGCAAAGGGAAGGGCGTTCAGTATGCACTGTGTGGAAGGCATGAACCTGTGGACTGAAGGTAGGCTAAGCAATGCATGTGTGGGCCCCCCCAAGGGGTGTGCCAGTCCCACCCCAGGGCCATGCCTATGTGGACCATTAACCCCCTCCTCTTACCCCACAGTCTGCTCCACAGGCGTCCAGGACACCACTGATCCACCACACCCACCACCCAGGAGCAGCAGTGCAGCGCCACAAGAGCAGTCCAGGGTGGCTGACAGCACCAGTACCACCAGCAGTGATGGAATGAGGAGGAAGAGGAGTCAAGTGACACTGTGTCAGAGGACACCATGTCAGAGGAGGAGGGCAGCGAGGGGGCCATGGCACAATGGTCAAATGGAGAGTCAGAGGAGGAGGATCGGAGAGTCAGGGGCAGCGTGGAAAGGCAGGGGAGTCAAAGGAGAAGGAATCAGAGGGCCAGGGGCAGGGTACAGAGGCAGAGGAAATGGGAGGGCCAGAGGTGGGGCAGAGAGGCAGAGAAGTCAGAGGGAGAGGGGGGATGTGGAAATCACCCACCAAGCACCCCAGGTACAGCAGTGTGGTGCAAGGCACCACCAGCAGGCACCTGGCAGGGACCCAGAGGTAGAGCTGCACCCATAGCTGTGCCCCACAGCCCACAGCTATGCCCACCCACAACCCAACCAGGGGGTCGTGTGCCCGCTGCATGGCTCAGCACGGGCCAGGCACAGTGGCGATCGGAGTCATGCTCCACTCTTCACAGCTGGGAGATCTCACAGCCACCCCAGCACCCATAGGCACGCCATGTCTGTGCCACACCAGGCCCCTCTGTGCCACCACCCCCACGACCCTCCAGTGACTGGGCTCTCACTGCCCTGGTGGTGGAGGTGCAGTTCCTGAGGGAGGAGATGCGAACTGTGGCAAGGTCCATCGCAGAGCACATAGATGCCCTTGCCATTTCCATTAGAAGGCACAAGCAGGGCCCCCCTGCACCATAGGCAGTCCCCCTGGCATGCGATGGGGTGGTCTGCAGTATGTAAAACTGTATATTGTCTGCCACTGCTGGCGCCACTGTATATGTTGGCACATGTTTGACAATAAAATGGTTCCATTTTGCAAACACGCTGATGTCCATTTTGTGGGGGCAGGGTGTCATATCTGCATGGGTGGTGTGGAGAACTGCGGCAGGGGGTACAGGAGTCTATAAGCATGGGGTGTGGGCATGCTCATTCTGCACAGGTATGGCAGAGGAGCACTACCCATGCAGATGGTCATGGGCACAGCCCAGCACAGGTAGCACCTCTATTGCTTTAGCCCATACTGCGCAGTATGGCAGAGGGGCACTACCCATGCAGACAGTCATGGGCACAGCCCTGCATGGTAGTGCCTCTGTGCCCATGACCATCTGCATGAGTAGCACCCTTCTTCCATACTCACACAAAACGGGCTGTGGCAGCACAGGTATGGCCCAGCGGTGCTGCAAATGCAAGGCACCCCCTGCCCCATGAAAGGCACACCATCAGAGTGACGCACACTGTGGTTGCCATGCCCGCTTACTGTGTTATGCGACCTATCCGGGTATCACAGTCTGGGTAGCTCTGCACGCTTATGTTGCCATTGCTCAGTGCTGTGCGGCTATGGCATCCCTACGGTGGCGAGCTGTCATGCAGATTTTTGAAACGTCAGCACCCAGGGGCCTTTGTGGGTACCAGATATGCCTTTGGATGGGACTTGGCATTGCTGCACATTCTAACCGTGTATGCATAAGAGGACCTACATGGGTAGTTGAACAGAGTCTTAGCACATGGTTACACAATGGCTGACAAGGCACCAACAGCAGCTATGCACACAAGGAAGGCTAACTTCATGCCTTCTGAGACAGCTATGGCCCTGGGGCTCATCCTGCAGCAGCATACTGCCCTCTTCATGGTAGAGGATGCCAGCACCCAGCAGACAGCATGGTGAGACATCATCCGCAGGGTCAATGCAGTCCACCACCACAACAGGGACATGGAGGACATAAGAAAGAAGTGGCACCTGGTATGGCAGGCAGCAAAGGAGAAGAGGGCCCGCAACAGCAAGCTGCCACCTGTGCAGCAGCACAGCCTCACCCCACTAGAGGAGCAGGTGTTGCAGTAAATGGAGAAGGTCACCGTCTCTGGGGTTGCAGGCTTTGACAGCTCCACCACAGGCACACAGGGGGTGAGTAGGGTGCCCCATGGCACAGGTGGGACTGTGACAGCCATGAATGTGTCCCCACCATGCCTCCATCCATCCAGGGCATGCTTGTCTGTCTGTCGGACCTTGGGTGCTGTGTGGGGTGGGTACAGTCTGGGCCATGTACCACTTGCCAGTTCTGTAGTGGGCCAGGTGCCATCCCATAGGCTGACCTGGCAAGCCATAACACTAACCTCTGCCACCTTTGCTCTTCCACAGACCTGCCTGGGACCCACCCTCCCAGCCTGGGACAGATGCATTATAGGGAGCCTCAACATCCACCACAGATGATGCATAGACAAGGTGCAACACAGCCATCGAGGCCAGTGTGCCTGCCCGGGCAACAGAGCAGTTCAGTGTGCCATCCAGGGCAGTGGAGCAGGCCAGTGTGACTGCCAGTGCTGGGGAGCTGGAGACAGATGATGATACACTTGCTAAGCTACAATTTGCCATCCTGGATGACCCAGTGGGTGAAGGAGACAGTGACCTGAACCAGGAGCTACTGCAGGAGGGTGTACACCTGGTGACTGGTACATACTGTCCAAGCTGCAAAGTATCCAGCAGGACCTGCAGGCGGCAGGACTGGCAAGGGAAGCAGAGCGCGAGGAGTGGTGGGACCACAGAGTGCATGTGGAGTGCCACATGGAGGGGGCACCTACAACTGATGAGAGAGATGGCAGCTTATCAGGCATCAATTGCTGGTTCCCTGTGCAGTTTAGTGGGCCTCATGCAGGCACAGGGAGTACATGCTGTGGCTGCCAATGCAGCAGCACAGCCACCTGCTAGCCCTGAGCAATGTCTGTCAGCGCACCCTGCTGCGGAGGGTGATGACACTGCCAGCATGTCCTCCGACATTGCTCCACTACGTCACAGTGTGCGTGTTAGCAAGAGCCATGGCTGGCAGGTAGCCCTGGGGCAGGGGAATCACATGGGGGAAATAAAGTATCACTCTGCACACATTGCATGGTAATGGGCACTTTATTGATGATTGTGTGTCCTATCCTGGTGCTGGTGCAGGGCAGTTGCCTCAGAAACTATCATGTATCATCTGTGCATGGTGGGCCAGTGCCCTGGCCTGCTGCTGGCTCCCGGACTCTGCACCATCACCATCTGCTGCCTCTGTAGCCTTCCACTCCTCTACAACTGCTGGCTCTGAGTCCGTCACGCCATGTATCTGTGCCAGGTTGTGGAGTATGCAGCATGATGCGATTATCTGGCATACCTACTCTGGGTTTTAGAGGAGTTGCCCACCGCTCTTGTCGAGCTACCGGAAACGGCTCTTCAGCACCCCAAATGCAGGCTCCACACCTGCCCAGGTCTGCTTATGAGCACTATTGTACCTTTCTTCCTGCCGGCTCATGGGGTGGCACACTGGGGTCAGCAGCCAGGTCCTCAGGGGATATCCACGGTCATCTGTGTGGGCAATGTGAGCTGTGAACAGGAGCATTGGGACATGCATTGGGTATAGTCTATGGACTGCTAAGGACAGCATACTGCACACCATCTACTAGCATGGCAGGGTACAATATCTACCAGTCAGTGACACTATGGCAGTGAGATGACACCAACATATGGCCTGTGTGGCAGTCAGGCATTTTGGGGGGCAATGGCTGATGGTGACATGGGCAAGCCTTTGGTGAGGGAGAGGAGCAGGGGCATGGCATAGGGATACAGTTGGGGTGTCTGTAAGCTAGGATGGGGGTAGACATGGATGTGCCCTACATGGCCTGGTATCATGTGGCTGTGCTATATGGCACCAGGCCATGCTCTTCTGCATTCCACATGTTGGTGCGTGCTGCATCCTCTCAGCTTTGGGGCTTTCCCTTGTTGTCAACACAATGTCCATTATGGCCCGCAGTGCACAGGGCTCTGCAGAGCAGCAGAGCATGTACACGCACTGGTGCTCATGTGTTGCGATACGTACAGAATACATCTATCACCGCTTGTTTGCAGTACACATAGCATCATACTACAGCAGGTGTCCATTCTGGGCCTATCCTAGGGCTCACACATGTGCACACTCACCTAGCAGCCACGTATCTCCGAGCTGATCCCCGGCTGCTGCCTGTCCCAGGCTGGGCTGGGCAAGGGCAAATGCATCATGGCAGGACCCTGACTAGCGGGTACACACATAAATGAAATCCATGTTGGCATCCACAATGACCTGCATATTCATCGATGTTTACCCATGCTTGTTCCGGTATGCCCTCTGCTCCAACTGTGGTGCCTGCAGTGCAATGTGGGTGCAGTCTGTACATCCAAGCACCAATGGGAACCCAGCAACATTGTAGAATGCCTGCATAGTCTCCTGATGCATCTGCTGTGTCTGGGGGAAGGCTATGAGGTGGCGCATCCTCTGCAGCAGGGCCCTGGTGAAGGTTCCTATGCAGTGGCTGGCAGTGGCTGTGTGATTCCAACATTCACCCCTATCACATACTGGAAGCTGCCAGTTGCAAGGAATCCCAGGGCAGTGGTCACCATCATGGCCACTGGCAAGGCCTGGCTTCTAGATGTGGAAGGCTCCAGGTCCACACTGAGAATGCTGCACGCTCGGTAATCGTTGCCCCATCCAGTTATATCTCTGGTAGACCATCTCTTCCATCAGTTGCAGGTAGCTCACCCTGGGCCTGTGTATATGTGGGACATGGTACCTGCATCTTGGGAGTTGGACTACAGCCTGCTGCTGGGTTACATCTTCCACTATGCCCGGGCACGGCGGGTGCATCTCCATCTCTGGATCACCATGTGCATAGCCCATATGGCATCTCTGCCTGTCCAGCATCGCTTTACGTCTGCACGGTTTGGGTATAGGCCTGCACATGCTCCCCTTGCTCTACTGTGCACTGTTCCACCACTGCACGGGTTCGTCACTCACTATCAGTGGTCATATGCTCCGGGAATTGTTGCTTTTTTTTTTCCATTTAACTTTTTATTAATAATTTCCATTAATATAACATACATCTTCTGCCACCACATTATGCAACTATACAACACTTACACAATCCCATTTATTATAATCCCCCCTTACTAATACAACTTCAATACTACCTAGACTTTGACCCTCCCCCCTCCCCAACCCCCTCTCTAATGTCCCCTTTAGTGATGTTTATTGCAATGTCTCTTCAGAACTGTCATCAAATTTTGACACAGTACATACTCTCCCCTTCCCCCCCCCCATTAACAGGCCATTCATATTACTGATACCCATTTTAGTGCTTTTGCCTCCCTCCTAATCTCCCCCTCCCCGTACTCCCCCCTTCCATGATTTCAACCATTTCCATACCCTCTTCCATTGTTCCACACTCCTCTCCCCTTTCCCTTGCTTCAACTTCGTCAATCGATGCATCAAACACAATTCGGTCATTCTTCTAATAAAGCCTTCACTATTCGGTATGGACTCCCTTGTCCAATATTTTGCTATCTCACACCTCGCAGTTACTATGCAATGGTGTAGTACCCCCTTATCCCTCTTCGAGATGTCCCCCTCTAGCTCGTGCAGTAAGCAAACCTCAGGCTTCTTCTGCAATCTATGTCCTGTCATCTTGTAGATTATATCCAACACCCCAACCCAATAATTTTGGATCTGTCCGCACCGCCACCACATGTGTAGTGTGTCACCTCTCTCCTTACACTCCCTCCAGCACAAATCAGACTTTTCTAGTCCTGCTCGCTTTTTACGAATCAGCGTCCAGTACCATCGATATAACACTTTATAGGCATTTTCTTTTATTTGAGTAGCAATTGATATTCCTGCCACTGTATGTATAACCTTATCCCACTGCTCTTCATTCCATGTTACTCCTAGGTCTTCCTCCCATTTCATCATAAACTCCAATTTGCCCTCTCCCCCCTCCATTAACCCTTTATATATTTTGGACAAAGCTCCTTTCTGGCCTAGCTGTCCTGAGACGGGCCTCAAACCACCCCCTATTTTCCCATAGATCCTTCCACACTTTCTTCTGAAGCAGAAAGTGACTGACTTGGATATAGGTATAATAATAATTTTTAGTTAGCCCATATAAATCCTTGACACCCTCGAAGTCTCTAACCCCCTCTGTAGCCACTATTTGGGAAATATGTGTAAGCCCCAGGTTTGCCCATCTGCGCAATGCACTCACTTCTGGTCCCTGCCCCCTCTCAATGCATGCCTCCAGAGTCATCCCTTATATATATTCTTTATCTCGTATTAATATTTTCTTATTTTGTTTCCATACCTGCAAAATATGTGCAATTATGGGATTTGAATTGGACACCACCTGCCCTCTGCTTCCCTTCCAGACTAGTCTCTCGAGTCCCATTCCCCTTACTGATTCTTCTTCCATTTGAACCCAGTGCTTCTGTTTCTCTCTCGTTGCCATTAATATACCTTTTTCAACTGTACTGCCTCATAGTATTTCCTAAAGTTAGGTACCCCAAGCTCCCCCTCACCCCTTGCTCTCTGCATTATAGAGAAAGATACCCTGGGACTCCTATTTTGCCATACAAAACAATTAATTTATTTATTTATTATTTATTTATTTTATTTATTTATTAACAATTCTTATATACCGCACTATTAGACATCAGCGCGGTTTACATTGAACAAAAAACATCCGACAATTTACATATGTCTGGTCAATTACATTTAACAGGAGATATAAACTTGGGAAATGGGGGAAACTATATACAAATGAGTCTTTGCAATTGTTTTAACTTTCTATATGGCACTTGTATCGGCAACATTTGAAACAGGAACAAGAATCTAGGCAGAAGCATCATTTTTATGACCGCAATCCGTCCAAACCAGGACATAAATCCTTGCCCCCACCGAGCCAGCAAACTCTCCACTTGCCCAAATAGCTTTGAATAGTTTAAGTCGTATAGTGCGTCCAATCTGTTACTTATTTGGATCTCTAAATACCTAATCGGCCCCCGAGCCCACCTAAATGGGTATTTCTTTTGTAGTAGTTCCTGCGCTTCCTTTTTTATGGACAAATTTAATATTTCAGATTTTGCCCAGTTAATTGTAAATCCAGACATTCTGCCATATTCTTCTAATTCCCATATTAATATAGGGATAGTAAATCCCGGCCTAGTAACGCTCAAGATAATATCGTCCGCAAACAAAGATATTCTATATTTTTTCTGTCCTACAACTATGCCCTTCAGATCTGCCCTTTCTCTTACCCTTTCCGCAAATGGCTCCACTAACAGCGCAAATAATAGAGGCGATAGGGGACACCCCGTCTCGTCCCCCTTCTATATGCTCCATTGACCCTCACACAAGCTTTCGGGTTGCGATATAGCGCTTGTACCCAACCCAGGAACTCAGCTCCCAACCCCATTCTTTCCATTACCTGAAACAGAATAGGCCAGGACACTTGGTCAAAAGCCTTTTCAGCATCTAAAGACAACAGTAATGCCTCTTCCTTGCTTTTTTCAATCAACCAAATTGTATTGAGCATCTTTCGCATATTATCGGCTACCTGCCTACCTGGTATGAATCCCACTTGGTCTTGATGAATCAATTTCTCTATTACCCTATTTAAATGCGTAGCTAATATTTTGGCCAATAGTTTAGCGTCTAGATTCAATAATGAAATAGGTCTATACGATGAGCATTCTTGTGGATCCTTCCCTACCTTATGTATTACTGTTATTTCTGCTCATTCCGAAGTATCTGCTAACAACCCACCCTCCCTTGGTAGATTAAATAGCCACACTAATGGATTTCTTAATATCTCTCCAAACCTTCTATAGAACCTCGCTGTTAGCCCATCTACTTTCAACTGCTTTATAGCTGCCAAGACTTCCTCCTCTGTTATAGCTCTATTTAACTGCTTTTGTTCCACCTCCTCCAATCTCGGCAGCTGTATGGAGTCCAAGTAGCTTTGTACCCTTTCTAGCTCCGGGGGAGTTCTTGCCTCATATAGCGACTGATAAAATCTCTTAAAAACCTCCCTAATATCCCCATCTTTTGTGTTTTCTCCCTCTCCTCTCAAACTTTCAATATATGTGATCTTAACTTCCTTTGTTTCAATTTCTGCGCCATGTATCTCCCAGCTTTATTGCCCCCTCAAAAAATTCCTGTCTCAAGAGCTGCATATGGTATCTTATAGTTTCCGCCTGCATTGCATTTATTTGCGCTGTTACTGCCAACACTTGCCCTCTATAGATTCCTGTTCTATCCAGCGCATCTAACTCTTCCAGTTTCATTAATTCTTCTCTCAATTCCCTATCTCGTTTCTCCCTTTCCTTCCTTTTTCGTGCCCCCCATTTAACCAAGACACCCCTCACTACTGCCTTATATCCATCCCATATTCCCCCACACGCCACTTCCCCATTATCATTCCATTTAAAATAATCTAATTTCCCGCTCTATATCTTCTCTTACCTTCCCATCTTCTAGTAGAGATTTGTTTAATCTCCAGAATTCATTGCCCTTCTCCTCCCCCTCAATTGCCATTCTAATTTCCACTACAGTATGATCTGACCATGTGATGGAATCCATCTCTGCCCCCTTAATTCATCCTACCGCCTCCCTGGTTATCCAAATGGCGTCTATTCTGGAATACGAACCATGCACTGGGGAAAAGTATGAGAATTGCCTCTTCCGCGGATGCTGGAATCTCCATGCGTCTATCAAGCAGTGTTGTGTTACAAAATGACGATATTTGATTCTATCAGCCCTCTTGCCCTCTTTTTCCCATAGCATCTCTAGCTGGGTTCCATGTTAAATTAAAATCTCCTCCACAGATTAGAATACCTTCTCCAAGTTTACCCACCTCTTCATTGAGCTTTGTCCAAAATTCTCCTTGCGTCCCTGTGGGTGCATATACGTTCATTATACAATACCATTCATGCCCTATTTTGAGCTGTATTAACACATATCTCTCCGCTCTATCCCTGACTACTGTCTGCAATTCCATCTTTACTTTTGAATCTATTAAAATTGTGACTCCTCCCTTCTTTTTTCTAATGTGTTTGATGCATGGACACCGACCCCATATACCATGGGCTTAACCAAATACTCTGTCGCCCTAGTGTTTCCTGTATGAGTACCACCGACGCCTTTTGGCGTGTTATTTTTTTATATAATTTCTGTCTTTTGAATAGCGAGTTAAGCCCTTTTACATTTAAGGTGACTATTTTTAATTCGCCGTTGATATTTGTTTCTCTCCCCCCCCCCTCCCTTGCCCTCAACCTCCTCCCCTATCTTCCCTCCCCCTCCCCTTCCCTCTCCTTTCCCTCCCTATCAACCTTCGCCCCTCACCCCCTCTTCCCCTTCCCCGTCTCCCATCCCCACCATGGGGACTCGACTTCTGTACTTAGTGACTATCAATCAGCCCGCAGTCTGCCCTCCCCTTCCCTTCATCCCCCCACTCCCTCTCTACCACCCTCCTCTTCCCTCCCCACTCTATTTGTTCCTTATGCTTACAATCCTTTAGTGACCCAAGCTCCCCTCCCCCTCCCCTCTCCCCTTTTCTACCTCGCTCCATCCCCCTCACCCACTCCCCCCTCCCTCCTCCCTTACTTTTCCATCAACATCCCTTACATGCCTCTTAGCAGTGTCCCACAATTCAGTTCAAATATTAGTTCTTCTGGTGCCTGAGGTCCTGGGACCCGTCCCCTCAGCCAATGTCCTGCGCCAACTCCTTTGCTCCTTGGCTGCCTTTGGTCAGTCTTGCTACTTTCTGACCATTTGTTGGTGCTCTATGCCATCTGCGATTATCCATCCTAGTCCTGGATGACATGGCCTGCTGTATCATTGCTTGACTTTCCTTGCCTCCTGGTAAATTGGTTAGTCCCATGTCACTGAGCACTCCCCAGGCTTCCTCACAGGTCTTTACCTTTCGTGATATACCATTTGCTGTGATTAACAGGCCAAAGGGATACAGCCATTTATATCTCGCCTCCTCCCTCCTCAGATAAGCCGTCACTCTTCCTTCATCTCTCTTTGACGTTGCAATGTTCCTAGCGATAGCTCTTGAAACAGTTCCACCCCGTGCCCTTCCCACTGAAAATGACCCAGTTTCCGTGCCGCCCTCATCAGGTTTTCTTTCATTTTGAAAGATCTCAGGCACACCACGAAATCCCTTGGTTGATTGTCTCTTATTGGCCCTAGCCCCCTATGCGCTCTCTCAATTTGCAAGGGTTCTCCTTCTCCACTCTCTGCTGGAGCCCCCGCTTGTAACAATGCTCCAAATACTTTTATAATAACGTCTTCACAATTTCTATATTTGGGGTCTTCTGGTATCCCTCTCACTCTGAGATTGCTTCTCCTGGATCGATCTTCCAAATCCTCCACCTTCTCTTTTAGTTCATCCTGTACATGCTTTATCTCCTCCCAGCCTTTTTGAAGATCTTCCAAGACTTCTCCATATTGTTCCAGCTGGGTTTCTGTTTCCTCTACCCGGGATCCCATGTCCACTATATCCTGTCTTAAAGATTGTAATGTCTCTTTTAATTCATTTTTTACTCAGCTGATTTCCACTGTAAGGTCTTCTTTTAACTCCTTCAGCCACGTCTTAATCATGTCAGCCATTCCCGGGCCCCAGGAGCTCTCCCTCTCCTCTGAGGACTCAATCTCGTGCTCCTCCACCCCTTTGCTTTCCTTACCTCCTCTCGATGGTATGTATGAGGATCTGAATTCTGCCAATTTTTTCTTTGCAGAGGTGCCCCCTTTAGTCTTGTCCATCTTGCCCCTTCAGGCCTTCTGAGATCTTCAGGCACTCAAATCTGCCTCCAGCTTCCCCATGAAAATTCTTCTGCTCAACAGTCTTCTGGTGGACTCTTCCCTCTTTATCTTTTTACTATACAGTTCTCTGTATTTTACCTTAGTAGCAGGTGGTCCCTATTGGATTTGTACAAATATGTTGATTGAGGTGCTGCTGTGATCCTTATCTTTCTGTGCACATCTGCTGTATCTGAGCTTTAAGGTTGTCCTCCTTTTCTGCCTCCATTCTAGTGGCTCTCTGCACCACAACTGCGTTGCTGCACAGACTTATTGGCCTGTCTACCTCACTCTGTTGAGCCCGGGCCTCCATGCACTTCCTCCACGTCTTCGGCATTACTCTCTCGCTGCGCCTCGATCCGCCCTCCGAGTGTGCTAGCGTCACGACTCACCCTGCCTCCTTGTCTTTCGCCGCACTCGGATACTGACACTGCTCCGCTTGCACTCACCGGCTCTCCTACCAAGTGTGCTATCCTCAGTTCTCTGCCGCCGTCTCACTGATCGGCCACGTGGCTTTCCGCTCCAGCTCCCCTCTCTGCCACGGCTAATTGTTCAGGGGATGATCGTGACCTGCTCTGCCTTCCATAGGAATTTTGGAGGTATGTGTAGGTTATACCCCTACTTTACATTGCTGCCTCATTTCTTGTGGGGATATTTTAACCCCGTTGGGCAAGCGTTGGTGGCGGAGCTCAGTTACCTTGCTGCCATGCAAGCCGATGACGTCACCAAAATTAATTCTTCAAAGGATGTATAGCTCCAAATATGGCACACTGGAAGAAAATTATAATATCAGACGAGTTTGAAAATCAGAAACACTGGACCCAATTTTCAGCAGGACATCTGGAGCATAACTTTTAACATCTAAACAAAATGTTTCAATTTAAGCTGATATTCAGCAGCGCTATGTGTTTGCATAGCACTGCTAAATATAGGCACACAGGTATGTGCATTAAGTATGCACATACTTTTATATGCACAGGAACTCAATATCAGTGCCTATGTATGTAAGGTATATGCATAGGCACTGAATATATTTGGTTATTAAAGTGCCACAAAAAAGCAGGTAATCACGTAAAAACACAGGAAAAAACCAAAACGTGATTATTAAAGGAAAGACAAGTTTATTATCAATTATAGGCCACCCGACACAGGCCGTGTTTCGATTACCCTTCGTCAGGGGTGGAACTGGTAAACACACTACAAACATAAAAACATACATGTAAAAAAAAAAGGAATAAAAGTGAAGCCACATTAAGAACAGATGCCTAAAAGTAAGTAAAAACAACATAATACATATATGAAAAATATATATATATATATATGAATAAATCATAAAATGGTATGACATAAAATTATATCATAAAAAAATATAATTATAAAACTGGAATACACTATAGGAATGTGACAGATAGGTATGGTATTAAAACAATATACCTCAGTGTAGAATATGGAGGACCCTCCAAAGTGTGACCAATATGAAATAAACTTTGTTGTCAAACTATAGTCATATCTAACAATCTCTCGTCTAGAGGGGTTTTTCAGAGCAATCAAAATACCAATTAGTTACAAACTTTGCTCCATTCTCTCACCATACCAAAAACACTGTGTTATTCGAGGAACAGGTCTCAGACTAATACGGGGAGGAATCTTATGAGGCAAAGCCCCTAAACACCAATCCCCTTCTTTGCATCAAGGACCTGTAGTTTCCTCCTTTATTTTATAATTCAACTCTGTGTCAATGTCACTTGATTTTGCAAAAGCCAGCTTTTGTTTATCATTCTTGTCAATCTACTGCAAAAATTAAACTTTCTTCATACTGTAGTCATACATAACACTTGCAGTAATAAAAAGTAGTAGCTGGAAATGCTTATCGTAATGTCAGAACTGAATCCCAATGCAAAACATTAGCGCTTGTGCGTTTCTCCGTGCAAGCGGTTTCATTGGGGGAATCTGAATTCAATGACGACACACAGCTTCTTCACAATATTATCTCTGATCTCATTCTCTCAGAATCGCCAAAAATGTGGCGTTTTTTGAGAATGGCGATTCTGAGAGAATGAGATCAGAGATAATATTGTGAAGAAGCTGCGTGTCATCATTGAATTCAGATTCCCCCGATGAAACCGCTTGCACGGAGAAACGCACAAGCGCTAATGTTTTGCGTTCGGATTCAGATCTGACATTACGATAAGCATTTCCAGCTACTACTTTTTATTACTGCAAGTGTTATGTATGACTACAGTATGAAGAAAGTTTAATTTTTGCAGTAGATTGACAAGAATGATAAACAAAAGCTGGCTTTTGCAAAATCAAGTGACATTGACACAGAGTTGAATTATAAAATAAAGGAGGAAACTACAGGTCCTTGATGCAAAGAAGGGGATTGGTGTTTAGGGGCTTTGCCTCATAAGATTCCTCCCCGTATTAGTCTGAGACCTGTTCCTCGAATAACACAGTGTTTTTGGTATGGTGAGAGAATGGAGCAAAGTTTGTAACTAATAAACTATAGTCATAACCAATAAAAACATAAATTAACATGTTTATTAAAATGCATACATGTAAAGGAAACATCCATTTAAAATCATGTATAGAGAAGACAAAAGACAGAAACAAAGAAACGTAGCAGGAGCAAAATAGGGATCTATGTGTGAAGAAAACCATATAGGCAAATAAGGGGGCAATAAACATCATGTATAGTATTACCTATCTCAGACATACAGCTATGTTAAACATGTAAATAATCACACTGAAACTGTATTTGACTATGGTGGCTATTGTAAACTTTACAGATCTTCAAAGGATATGACAGAATCAATTGAGGATGAACCGACAACTCATCTTCTGAAAACAGACATTAAAAAGGGAGAACTGGCATCAACAAAAGACAGTAGCCACTTCGTACTTCTTCCAATTCATACCGTTACATCTCACATAAATATTAGTACTTTAAAACCATTATAGTAGACTTCAGCATTGGCAAATAGAAAAAAACAATAAAAACTTGGCTGTCCCTACTTGTAAAGGGAAAGAAAAGCCATCACTTTGTGGTTAGTGCAATACTATCTATATGTTCCACTAGGACAAAGTAAGCTCCTCAAAATCGTAAAATTTGAAATCATGACAAATAAAGGAAAAGAGGAAATGTATTACTTATATAACACATTTCTTACTTGGTAGAGGGATGCCTTCATACAGCTCACCATCTGAAACATTTAGAAACGCCGGTACATGCGCATTGAAAATCAAACAAAGAGCGGGAAAAAAAGGGGGCGGACCCAGGGGCAGAGTAAAGGTAAAAAATGAAAAAGAAATAAAATATATGGGGATAAACGATCTGTAGCATCACACACATTAGAAGCATGTACTGTAAAGCCCTTATATTGGGAATACAGATATGTGAAAAAAAAAAGTGTGAGCAATCATATTAAAACTGTATTTAACTACGTAAACTATTGTAAACTTTACAAATCGTAAAAAGGGTATGATAAAACCATTGCAGGAACCCAGCTGCAAGTAAAACCTGAGAATCAGTAAAATCTTGACCATCTCAACTTATAAAAAGAAAAATTAAGAAAGGAAGGGAATATGCCACCACTTAACACTAGTGCATTACAGTCTATATGTATCACTAAAACAATATGTGCTCTTCAAAATCTAAGAATGAAAAGCAAAACAAAACAGACAAAGAAATATCCATAATGCATTTCTTACTAGATCAAGAAACGCCTTTATACAGTACACCATCTAAAACATTTGAAGAGAAACGTCGATACAAACGCATCTAAAACAGAACGAAGAGCAGGAACAGGGGCAGAATAAAGGTAAAAATGGAGCGAAAAAACGAAATATATAGAAACATAAGGTCTATAGCATCACCCACAATGGAAACATGTTCCAATATACCATTACGAGTAATCAAAAGACTCTCCTTCTAGAATCGAAATATAACCTACCAAAAGTAAAGAACCACATAAATAGGGATCAAACAGTAAGGCCACTCGATATAAAGAAAAATCAGCAAGCCGAGCATATATTAGCTGCATACAGGTGTAAAATAATAAATAAATAAATACCTTGTGGACACTAATAAAAAGATACAAAATAACGACACCTTATATACAAAACACTACCTCCATCTAGCCCAGAAATACATACAGAATTACCTTAAAAACAAATAACCTACTTGCCTGAGTACACTATAAATTAGAGTCAATATGAAACATTCTAAAACATGGTCAAAAACCGTTGAATGAACTAAAGGAAAACAGAAAAATCCTTATCTACATTGAGACCATTTGGAATCAAGGTATCTAATAAAAACATATATCGTTGTTCAAGCCTCATGATAGTTTTATTGTAATCTCCACCTTTCTAGTTAATTTTAACCTTCTTTATGATGAAAAACTTTAAATCCATAATCTTATGCTGTTTTTCTTGCCAATGGACAACAAGGGGTTTCTCCACTAAACCCCTTCTAATACTACTCTTGTGCTCTATGATTCTAGTTCTTATGTTGCGAATGGTCTTACCAACATATAATTTCCCACATGGACACTGTATAACATAAATAACATTCTGTGTGTCACAATTGGAAAAATCATTTATATAGAACTTTTGGTTTGTGGTTGGGTGAATGAATGTATCCCTAACCGGAAGAACATTCAAGCACACCGAACACTTACCACACTGATATTGTCCCTTATGTTTAGATAAAAACCTTTTCTGTGAGAGCAGAGGGCACCAGAAGATTATGTAAATTAATATTGCATTTATGTGCTATAGTTAATTTAACATCTTGAAATGCTGGCAAGAATTGAATAATATGCCATTCTTTTTTAAGTATCTTAATAATATTGTTGGAATGTTGCGAGTACAGGAGAGGACATACAAAACCAACATCTGCTTTTCTCATTTGTGGTTTCAAAAGTGAATCCCTCGATGAATCTTTTGCTCTTATGTAGGCCTGCTCTACATATGGTGATGGATATTTCCTAGCTAGAAACCGTTTCTTCATGCTTTGGCATTCTTCTTCAAAATCATGTACATTTGTACAAACCCTTCTAACTCTCAGGAACTGGCCCACTGGGAGATTCTTCTTCAATGAGGGATTATGAAAACTATCATAATGCAATAGAACATTCCTATCAGTGGGCTTTCTATAGAGTTTAGTAGAAAAACCATTGGCATCTTTCTTAATCAAAAGGTCCAAATAAGATATCTGATGTGGATCATACGTCATCTGAAATCATAAATTAGGATCTAACTGGTTGATCCATACATTAAATTCAGAGAGGGCTTCAATGGAGCCTTTCCAAATGATAAAAACATCGTCAATATACCGAATCCAAAGAGAAACTAATTCACCAAAAGGATGCTTCTTCAAAAATTTTTCTTCAAAATTAAACATATATAGGTTCGCTATGTCAGGTGCCATAGCAGACCCCATGGCAACCCCTTTTGTCTGTTTATAAAAAAGTTGTCTAAAATGGAAAAAATTATCAAATAGCGCTATTTGTGCCAAGGATAAAAAATGCTGTGGGAATACGTTTATGAGCAGTCCTTCTAAGGAGACATTGTCCAATAATGTCTAAGGCTGCCTGTTGTGGTATGTTTGTGTAAAGAGATTCTACATCTAGTGTGACCAACATAATATCAGCTTCATTTTGTTTAAAGGATGACAAAATTTCTATGACATGTGAAGAGTCTCTTACATATGACCACATTACAAAGGGTCTCAATAATACATCCAAAAATTTTGATATAGGTTCCAAAAGTGAACCAATAGCCGAGACAATAGGACGTCCCGGGGGCTTTTCAAGAGATTTGTGAATTTAGGGATGATATAAATCGTGGGAATAACAGGCGCATTGACAATAAGGAAATCTTTTTCTTTTTCAGTAATATAGCCAATTTCAAAGGCAGTAATAACAAGATTGTGGAGTGGAGGAGTAGCCTAGTGGTTGGGGCAAGGTACTTCAGGCCGGAAGGTCGGTGGTTCAAATCCCACTAGAGGACAGCAACCTTGGGCCGGAAGGACTGGGGTTTCTAGTCCCACAGGTGCTCCTTGTGGTCTTGGGCAAGCCACTTAACCCTCCATAGCCCATGTTCCCTGTAAAATAGTTATCTCCAAGTTATAATACCCTGTTCAATGTAATTTCAGTTTGTTCAATGTAAACCGCACTGATGCAGAATAGCGCGGTATATAAGAGAATGTAAATAAAATAAATTGTCAACACTTCTTTTGAGATTGAGTGTAGGATCACCATCTAATCTTTGATAAAAAGACTGATCATTCAACTGTCTACTGATCTCTTGTATGTAATATTCTTTATCCATAACAACCACAGCACCTCCTTTATCAACTGGTTTAATTATGATCTGACTATTTTTTTGCAATGATAAAATGGCTTTCCTTTCTCCATATGTAATGTTGTGAAAGGAAGTTGAGGGGCCTTTCAGGACCATATCAACCTGCTTACTAACAACTCTTTCAAAGGCTTCAATAACCGAATCTGTTTTCTGAGGAGGTATCCAAGTAGATTTTTTTCAGATAACAGACATGTCCTTAGAAGTACTATTCTGCTCTGCAAAAAACTGTTTAAATTCTAAGTTTCCGAAAAAACTTATATAAGTCAACATGGATCTCAAAAGGATCAACTTTATTTTTAGGGACAAATGATAAACTTTTACTAAGGATAGATTCCTCATCTGGTGTCAAAGTATATTTAGAAATATTAATAACGTTATTAGAAGCACTATCATCTATGTGACCATCTAGTATCTGCTCTCCTGCATAAGTAAAGGGCTGTATATCAAATGCCTAACCATAAACCATAAACTTCCATTGGCCTCTTCCTCTCCCTCATCCACGACCTCGACCTTTGTAATAGTGATCCTGTCCATGATTCATATCTACGTCATGGTCTTGTTCTGGATCTCTGTTGTATCTTGCTGATTGCAACCGATTGCGAGACCCCTCTCAACCTCCCCCCTTCCAAAGTAGGTCCATATTGAAAAAAGAAGAATCATTATTGTTACCATGTGTGTGATTCTCTTTCTCTTTCCTTTCTCTATGTGATTTTTCAACTTCTTTATGTGTAGAAAATAAAGATGCAGATGCATCAAATTCAACAGATTTGCTCCTTCTACGTTTCTTTTTCTGTTCTAAAGGATGATCTCTCAGCTCATCATCTATTGTACTATCTCTACGGTCAAATATAGAGGTCCTCTTTTTGAACCAGAAACGATCATTCTCCACTTTTTTACTCCGTTCCTAACTTTTTTACAACGTGTAGGAAGCCCTTTTTGTCTTTTTCCGATTCTAAGGTGGTATTGAGGCCAGTTCCCGTTGTTCTTGCCTAAGGTAGTCTCGGTATTTCATTTGAACCAGGTGGTGTCGTTGCCTGTTTTTCGCGTCAAAGGTAAGGGTCTGGTGGCGGAGCGACTTCATAGTTTGGATATTTGCCGGGCGTTGAAGAAGTATGTTGCTAGAACAGCGTCTTTCCGTAAGTCGGACAGGCTTTTTGTGCTGTTTGCGGGGCCCCGGAAAGGGGAGGCAGCCTCGAAAGGTTCAATTGCTCATTGGATTAAGGAGGCTATCGCATCGGCTTACATTTTGCATGGTCGCATGGTCCCGGAAGGGTTACGGGCTCATTCCACTAGAGCGTAAACGGCGTCTTGGGCAGAGTGTGGCTTGGTGCCGGCGGTGGACATCTGTAAAGCGGCTACTTGGTCGACGCTACATACCTTTGTGAAGCATTACCGTCTGGATGTGCAGGCGGACAAAGACTCCTGTTTTGGATTGGCTGTGCTTCAGGCAGGTCTAGCAGGACCCTCCCATTAATGGTAATTACTGCTCTGGTACATCCCCAGAGATTCCGGGACTAGACTGGAGGGACGATCAGGAAGATTAAATTAGACTTACCTGCTAATTGTAGTTCCTAGAGGAACTCCAGTCTAGTCCCGTGTCCCACCCTATCTCGTTGGTGCACTGTGGCCTGAAGCAGGAGCTGTATTACTGGTAAGCAACACTTTAGTTCTCTTGGGGGTCAGAGTGCATGATTAGGCTGGTTCTCACTTGGCAGGGCATGGGAGTCAGTGTTCCATGTGGTAGGGTGCTGGACAGGGGATCTCAAACATACAATGCGCTCTGATCTTGTAAATAGTTGGGTTGGCAGGCCGTTAGGCAGTTATTTTGATTCTGCCATTTATTCATTACTTACTTGTTGCTCCGGTGAGTCTGCTTTGTCAATAGGTAAACTGGTGTGAGGAGGCGGTGCCAGCCCTTATATACCGGTGACATCACAGCACTGAAGTTTCTCAGTCTCCATAGCTGCTGGATGAGGTTGACAACCCCAGAGATTCCAGGACTAGACTGGAGTTCCTCCAGGAACTACAATTAGCAGGTAAGTCTAATTTAATCTTGCTCTTGCAACAAGATATAAATAATAGGGCCTTGTGTCAGTCAGGGAGAAGAGAGAAAGCCTCACCTACAGGGTGAATTCGCACACCGCCTGGGAGTCTTCCCAACTGAGAGTCTCTCCGGCCTGGCTGAATTTGGATTTTTTTCAGTTAAAGGGGTATGTTTACTAAAACGTCTTAATGTTACCGGCGCTAGTTGCAGCATTAATGTGAAGAATGCCAGATAAGGTAGTGGGCGGTCCGGAGGTAAGGTTGCAAGGAAATGGTATCATGTGATAGTGGGCGTCATGGCACGTTAACGCGCGTTAACCCTAAGGTCATGCCAGCGCCATGTTAGAAGCTATAAAGATGTAGCCCACTGGTTACTGCAATGACTGTGGAGGCAGAGGTCATGGGTTCAATCCCACAGTGGTGTTATGTAAGAAGGCTGTCTGAGGCATTTCCTTTTTTAATTTAAATCAGTGCTGTCTGAGCCATTTCCTTTTTTAATTTAAATCAGTGCTGCCAGCAAAAACACCCTCACAGTGCCGTAACCTAAGGTGCCGCATAAGGCGCCCTATAAGGCACTCCTTAGGGCACATTATAAAGTGCCCTGTCCGCCAAGGCACCTTATAATGTGCCCTATAGGGTGCTTTATAGGGTGCCTTATAGGGCGCCTTATGAGGCACCTTAGGCTATGGCATTGTGAGGGTGTTTCTGCTGGCAGCACTGATTTAAATTAAAAGGAAAAGTCTCAGACAGCCTTATTAAATAACACCACTGTGGGATCAAACCCATGACCTCTGCCTTCGCAGTCATTGAAGTAACCAGTGGGCTGCATCTCTATAGTGTCTAACACACCGCTGGCTGGCTATAAAAAGACTGCAGGTCGCCACACAAACTGTCTGCTGTGGTTACCAGGATAGGGTAAACCCACCCGTACCCATGATGCACTGCACATGCAGCTCAGCAGCCTACATTTGCTCACAAGATGGGGTATGCGCCTCTATAGCACCCCGGCCTGGTAGGGGGAACTGACCATGTGTGTTACTGGCACAGAGTAGCTACAGACCGTGACATTGTGCGGTCATCATAACGTATGACAGCGAGTTATCTTGTACATAGTTACCCTGTGTCACCCACCTACTTACCCCGCTAGGAGGCAGCCTAGGGGACTTTCAGTGGGGCCTCTTCTTTAATGTAGCTGGGGCTCTTTTAAGGCCCCCTGGGAATTATCTCCCACTAGCCGTTCTAAAGGTTGTAGTTGTGACGAGCAGCCAGGCTTTTTAGTAAGAGGTATTTTTATTATCCCTTTCCGGGTGGATTCTTGCACGTGAGAAATTAACAGAAACAGACCATGTTTTCTGGTACAAATAAAAATACTACTGGAACCAAAAGTGCTTCATTTCAGCTTAACTCAAGATATAACAGCTACTAAATTTATACAGGTAGTTTTCAGAAATCCTTTTTCTTTAAAAGGTTATCTTCTTAGCACAGCCTAGCATAAGGAAGACACATCATTAGCCAGGGTCAAAGCACATTCCATTTGAGATATCTCTGTATTATCTTCAGCTAATTCAAAGTCCATTGCCTCGTAGCTTCCCTGGTTGCTACTCTCTGAACAGCTGTGTCTCCTTTCTTGGCTGTGCAAGCTTCCGTCCTCTGCAAGACTTCCCTTCCCCCCTTCACCAAGGTAAGATGGGAAGTTACCGTATTTCTCACAGTCTGCCCCTAGGGGACCCAACCTTCCTAGTTGTGTAGAGGGAAAACTTATGCTTCTAAGGCCCTCTCTATTACAGGCTTTCAGCCAGTCCTCAGGGAGGATTTCTCTCGAGCTTTTACAGCATGGAAAGTCAGCGTTTATACTTCTAAAAGCAGGCTTCTTATTGCCTCTAGCCACTGGCTGGTTTTTAAACAGGTAAGTGTCCCTTCTAAACCCCTTACTGTTTTCTGGGTACCTGTTAGCAGAAGGACCGTCTCTCAAGGGTTTCTCTTTCCTGCTGGATTGAATTCCTCTGTGATTCTTTTCACTGGCCTCTTGCTCCGTGCTTCCTAGCACCCTGCAATTGCCCTTGGATATTTTTTCCTTAGGAACTTTATTCAAACTCCAATGAGAAGTATTCTCCTTTTCTGCCCCAGCTGTTGTAGTATCCTTAGTGTCTCTCTCCTCTGAGAAATCCCAGTTAACTCCTCTCTCTGAGAAATCCTCGTTAGCTCTGCTCTCTGAGAAATCCTGCTTAGTTCTGCTCTCTGAGAAATCCTGCTTAGCTCTCTCGGTAAGTCACCCTGTATGCATTTTAACTGCGTCACTACCTGCATTCTGTTGACCTTGCCCTGCTCTCAGCTGCCTTTCATTAACTGATTGAGGATGAGGTAATCCTTTGCAGGAGCACGTTCTACCTCTGGTTACCTTTGTTTTCCATGGTTGCTTATAGCAACCCTGCAGCATGTGCTTGGATCTGTCAGTTTCAGATCTACCTAGTCCTGCCCTTTCTGTTTCCATAGGTAATTCCTGCTCTACCCCGTGACACCTGTTAACCCTGTATATAATCCCATGTTTATTGTAAGTCCAGTGTAGACCTGCCTGCACTGCACAAATCTATTACCTGTAAACTGCACTGATTTTTAAAGAGCGCGGTATAGAAGAGACATTAAATGAATAAATAAATTCCTGTGCTCACCCTGAGGATGAGGTGGAGCGCCCAGCACTAGGTCTGCAGCACCTGGCTTGGCTGAGATAGGCTGTGCTGCAGGTCCCCATCAGTGCCAGTGTGTGATAGGTAGTCCTTGCAGACACACCTAGGCTACACCTGTTTCCATCTGTATTTCCCAGTCACATCTAGCCCTTGTGGACTATGATGCACACAGAATAGTGCATGTTCTGTGTGGTTGCCATGGTCATATGTTATAAGAGAAGGATGGTGTTTGGACCCAAAAGCAGATTATGTAGCACCACCCAATCTGCCCTCTGTGGGTCAGGGTGTGCGACAGGATCTCCCACCAACAGATCCACATTCTACATCTCTGTAATGGTGGTAGTAGAGGGGACCATCAACCCCAGTCCTGCTGGGGAAGAGGCACACTACAGGGCAGTCAATGCAGATCTGTACACATCACATAGGGCACTGGCAGTATGCATGGAAAAGCTCAGCTGCCCCTCTCCACTATCTGACATTCACCAACAGAGGGCACAGTCAGTCTCCACCCACTGCACCCTGCAAGGTGTTCCAGCCATACACATGCTAACTGCAGACAAGTCTATTAGCTAGTGCATGTTCCTGGAGGAACTGTGTGCACCCAAAAATGGGATGTAAGCACACACACCAAGCAGGTATGTCAGTGATTGGGCCCCAGAAAAGGGAACTCATAAATATCACTTGAAAGAAATACTGTATAGCACATGGGGGAACCTAACCATGCCATGGTCACTACTCAGTCAGGGTGAGAGTGACCCGCCCCCCCCCCCCCAGCATGACATGCTGTGGCCACCCTGTCCGTGCAGGTGGTGGTTGGGCACTACAATGTCCCAGCCATTGCCCTATGCTCTGTGCAGATGCATCCTGCCCAGGCCGCCCTATCCGGGCCATACCCCCAGTACCTTGCTCTTCATTATGCACATTGGCAGGCTAACACTGGAAACAGTGCAAGCATTGTGGGCTCAGTAAGGTGTAGGCAGCCACAAAACATTGGATAGACATACACACACTCCCACACCTATTTCAGTATTGTGCAAATATAGAGGTGGTTGGCAGCCCTGGCCGCCACACCAGTCCTGGGCACAGTGCAGGCATTGCTATGGTACTCAATACTGTTAGGGTCACTCCCTGGGGTGGTAAACACTGTCAGAAACAAAAACTGAAACACACTCCACAGATATCAGAAAGGTTGCTATGATGAATCTCTGTCAACAAATTGTGTTTAACTTAGGATTTGTTATCTGACATTAATCATAGCAACCTTTTGATATATGTGAAACATGTTTCCAAGTTTAAGACGGCATTGCTAAGGTATGCAGGTGCTAGTATTGGTAGATGCTGTTCCGCACAGGGCCCAACAGCATCTTGTGGGTGTAGGTGTTTGTGGCCCTGTTTTATTTATTTATTTATTTATTTATTTTATTTTATTTTATTTAACACTTATTTATATACCGCATCTTCCAGCGATCAGTTGCGGTGTACAATTAACAACAATTAACAATGCAGAGCTTGTTTTACATAGAACAATTATAACTTTTTACATAGAACATCTTAACTTGTACAACAAAGGGTTTAAAAGACTAAGCAGAATAATTCAATAAATCAACTAACACAGTTTGTGTTACAATTTAAACAGAAGTACTGTCCCTAAAACAGTTGTAACTATATACAAGTGGGGTATCAATGCATAGGAATGGGATGATTATTCATTTATGTTTGTACGTATTGATTGTAGTAGGGAGTATAATCTAGTTTTTGGGCAGGTTCATGTTTAGCCTTTATCTAAGTTGAGTGGAGGGTTTTCTATGGTGTTATAGTGTTTAGTGAATAGGTAGGTTTTCAATTTTTTTCTGAATTCTATTATCTCTGTTAGTGATCGTAAGTCTTCTGGTAAAGAGTTCCAGACTGTAGGGGCTATGTGTGAAAAGGCTCTATTATTTGTTAATTTGTGAGTTCGTATATATTCTTTTGGCATCTTAAGTTTATTTGATTGTCCTTTTCTATGAGTGGGCTTAGGTGGTTCCTTGCTTATTAGGTTACAGAGTGTCTTCGGGGCCATGTCATATAGGGCTTTGAATGTAGTTATTATTGTTTTGTATGTTATCCTGCTTTGTATTGGTAACCAGTGAAGGGATGCTAGTATTGGTGTAATGTGTTGGAGTGAATTTATCTTTAATATAATTCTAGCTGTGGCATTTTGTGCAAGTTGGATCCTTTTGATGTTTTGTTTTGAAATGCCTATAAGTATTAAGTTGGCGAAGTCGAAGTGTGGAGTTATGGTAGCCTGTATTATATTGATAAAATCTTGTATAAATACAAGGGGGCGTAATTGCTTGAGGATTTTAAGTTTGAAGTAGATTTTCTTTAAGGTATTTCTAATGTGCGTTTCCATAGTAAGGTGTGTATCTAAAATGACACCTAGATATCTTATTTCATTTTTTATTTTAATTTCTTGGTTTTGTAATGTTATGTGGGTTGGAGGAGTGAATGTTTGGTTTTTTGTTACGATTAGGACTTCAGTTTTAGCATGGTTTATATGGAGGTTTTGGGTTTTTAGCCAGTATGTGATTTCATTGTAGCAGTCTGATAGAAGTTGAATCGGTAGGTTAGGAATTGTGAAAGGTATGTACATCATGATATCATCCGCATAAAGGTGATATTGTACTCCAAATTTTTTAAAGATATTGCAGACCGGTTTTATATAGATATTGAAAAGTAGGGCTGACAGTGCTGAGCCTTGTGGTAAACCTATTTCTTGTTTGTATGTGTTGGATGTTTGATTACCTGCTCTTACATTTTGTGTTCTGTTATGTAAATATGATGTGAACCATTTATGTACGGTGGAGTTTATGCCTAACTGTCTTAGGTTGTTGAGCAATATTGAGTGATGCACGCTATCAAAAGCTGCTGATATGTCAATGAAAAGGAGAATGAACGCCTGTTTGTGATTGTCAATTCCTTTTAGGAGTGTATCTATTAATACTGCTAGTAGTGTTTCTACTCCATGGCGGGGCCGGAAACCGTATTGTTGTTCATCGAGTGGGTAAGATAAGTCTATGAATTCCTGTGTCTGTAGTTGCACTACCTTTTCAATTACTTTGGCCAAGAATGGTATGCTAGAAATGGGCCTATATGATGTTGGCAATGTTTTATCTAGTTTGCAGTTCTTTAAAATTGGACGTATTTGTGCATGTTTGAGCGGGGATGGAAGGTATCCTTGGGTGAGTGAGAGGTTTACTATTGGGAGAATATAGGATAGTAGAGTTGGTAGTGTGTTTTTTATCCATGATATTGGGCATGGATCTAAGTATGAAGTTGTGGTATTTAGGCTGGAGATGATTGTTTTTAATGACGCTTTTGAAATGGGGTAAAATTCTGACCATTCATCAACAGGTTGATAAGTGATGTTGATATTTTCTGAGGGCATGGCAGGTTTCTTAGATTTGTTTTGATAATGGTTAGCTAGGGTTTGAACTGAGATGTCTGGGATTTCGTTGCTAGAAGTTTGCTCATTATTAGTTAATTTTCTGACTATGGAAAATAACTCTCTAGGTCTATTGTATGATTTTGTTAAGATTGCTGCGTAATAGTTTTTCTTTGTGCTGTCAATAGTTTCCTTGTAATTTGTTAGATAGTTGTTGTATATATCCTTGTGTACAGACAGCTTGGTTTTTCTCCATTTCGTTTCAAGTTTTCTTAGTTCTTTTTTCATTTTTCTTAGATTGCTATTAAACCATGGTGAACTATTTGTTTTGGTGTATATGGTCATTTTATGTGGTTGTTTATTTTTAGCTGCATTATTGATAGTATCGTTCCAGTTGTTAACAGCATCATCCAAATTAGTTGTTGATAAGAAGTAGGGGATTGTTGAGTCAAGGAAGTCTGTTTCATTAAATTTTTTGAATTTCGAAGTGGGGGTGCTTCTTATGTAATTATTGCTGCTGGGGATGGGATATGAGAGATTTATTTTGATGATAAAATGATCAGACCAAGGTGTCTCTGTGCATTCAGTGGAATTAGAGTTAACTAGCTTGAAGAGTATCTCAGGGAGAAGAACCAAATCTAGTGTTCCTCCTTTGATATGTGTTGCAGTTTTAATTATTTGATGGTACTCTATGTCTGCTATGGTGTCTAGGAATAGTTTAGAGTCTGGTGATGGTAGTGACGGAAGGTTAAAATCGCCTAGCATGATCACAGGATTTTGGTCAGTAGATGAACTGAGGAGTTCAATAAGAGAATCGAGGCCATCTGTTTTATTGTCTGGGGGTCTATAAATTAAGCAAATTTTTATGAGGCCGATTTTTATTAATAATGTGTCTATGTTATTATTGATATTTGATTGGATTTGCTTGGCATTTAATGTTTGGCCTATGCTCTAGGGCAGAGGTTCCCAACTCTGGTCCTGGTGGGCCAAACACGGTTCATGTTTTCATGCTGTCCCTAATGAATATTGTGGTGAGGAGGAGGCAGCCCGGCATGAAAATAAAAGAGAAAGAAGAACTTTTTCTTCTTCTCGGGGGATGGGTTCACTAGAACACAGACAGCATAGAAAAAACCCTGAGAGAAACCAAGAGAGTAGTGCTAGGTTTAAGCCACTCCCAGACCCCATGACATCCTCAGGCAAGAGTAGGAGGTACAAGTGGGTGGAGTCAGGAAGGGAGTTGCCCTGCTCAGCGTTTAAGTTTGAAAGAACAAACAAACTGAGCAGGGGGGCCAAGGACTCCAGAAAGGCCAGGCACTGCAGAGAGGCCAGGAAGGCAAGGAACTGCAGAGGCAACAAACACAGCAGAACCAGTAACCATGAAAGAAGCAGTTACAAAGTGAGCAGCGGCAGAGACAAGAGCAGCCAGCACTGCAGCCCAGGAAGCTACAGGGAAGGTTCCAGGCAAAGGACCAAACAGACTGGCAACAGGGAGAAAGAGAAAAGGTTGGCTTTAAGAAGGCGAAGGCAAGAGTGCTTAGACTCACCTGAGGAAGGGTCTATCTGCAGGCAGCAGAAGCCCCAGGAAGGGAAGTGGAGAGCTTACCCTGAGTCACTGTCTAGCTCAGAGACAGAGGGAGTGCCAAGCCGGAGAAGCCTCAGCAAGGAAGGTGCTGCAGCCAGACTCCAAGGTAGGAGAGATAAAGCCATAAAGCCTAAACCCTGTGTTACATGCTCTGATTCAGAAGAGAGGTTAAAGCCTAGGAAAACCTGGAATAGGAGTGAGGGTTTTGCCAGGGACACTGAACAGGAAAAGCCCAGTGAAATCCTACCAAAAGGAGAAAGGGTCATTCAGTGGCATAGGCTATTTAATCTGCTAAAGAATATTAAGGATAAACTGCCAGAACGCTTACAAGCATTGCCAAGTTACAGCTCAGTTGAAAGCATGGAAGTAGCAGGCCAAGAAAGTGACCTTACTTCAAGTTGTACTGAGATGGACTGTAATGTGTGCATGAAGGCTGAGTAATGGAAGCCTGAGAAAGGAAAGAAGTGAAGCTTGTGTAAATATCTTTATTGCAACACTGGTTACAAGAGTTACCTTAAGAGGAGAAGAATAATCCTGTATTTTGCTTTGACCTGAATGTGTACATTTGCTTTGAAGATTTTGTCAACCATTTTTGACACAGATGCTAATAAAATTCCTGTGTGCTTTAAAACAACCACTCGGTTCATAATCTCCTTGGCACAACTACAATCCTTGGGAAAGAGGAATTGAGATGGCTTCCCGTCCCTACTAGGCAACCGCCTGGTAGGGGCGTGACCGCCACAATATGCATGAGATACATTTGCATACAATGGGGGTGATGCATACAAATGCATCTCAAGCATATTTGTTAAGGACAGCATGACACCTGAATGGTGTTTGGCCCTCCAGGACTGCAGTTGGGAACCTCTGCTCTAGGGACTGCACATGCCTATGGTGTATATACTCTGTAGGGTAAAATATAGGCGTTTATGGTATGTTAATTTTATCTGCAATAAAGATTCCTTCTTTATTACCACGGTTTAGTACCGGGTAAAACATAGGGACAAAGTCTGCAGGAGCCACAGCTGGGACTTGACCTTCTGCCCCTGAACACACTGGCTGTGTGTACTGCACCAAACTGTTGCCACAGAGGCAGGCCATTCCCTGGGGATACCATTACTGTTCATCAGACAGACCTTGTCTTTTGCAGTGCACGGTACCCACCTAAACAGGGCTTGGCCTTGGTCTGCTGTGGGCAGATGCCACTGCCCCCTCCACCACCAGCACCCCTCCGCCACCATGCTGACATGCCCTTGTGCCGGTGGTGCTGGTGGTGCGCAGTCCCAGGCCATTCAGTGTGCTGGTAGGCGGCTGCCTATGGTGTGTGATATGGGGTAGGGGTGTCTGCATAGACATCCACGCTTCCCCCCGGCACCGCCTGCCAATGTTATGTGCCCTTTGGGGTACTTGCTGGGTACTGTCCCCTAGGACACTGTGGGACACACACTCATGGACATCTTTGCCCTTGGTCAGTTGCTGTCTTGCTGGTTTTCCGTTTCTACATTCTTATGTGTCACCTAGGCATCTGCCTAGTCCACCCTGTGCCCCAGCTGCCCCACTGCATGTCCCACCTGAAGCCCCCTGTACCCCATTTGCAGCCTCACCGTAGTGCCCTTTCATACGTGGGCACCATGCTGTTGCTGCACATGTATCACTACTATCACTTTCTTGGTCTCCCTACCTTTGCTGTACATTGCCGACTGAAATGGTTTCTCTCTCCTGCAAGTGTGCTTCTAACGCGTGGTTTTCACTGGCGTTAATTTTCAGACCCTAATTTCACAGCGTTAGTGTGCCTGGAGCCTCTCCCCGCCCACTCTCCGCCCATTGATCCCTTATCTCCGCCCTCTGGGGAGCCTTACTCCACCCTCTGTGCACCTTACATAGTAACATAGGAACATAGTAAATGACGGCAGATTTAGACCAGTTTGTTCCATCTAGTCTGCCCAGTAAGAAGGGTGGAGTAAGATGGCAGGAGTAGGTGCCACTCTGTGCAGGCCACCCCTCAGGCCACCTCTCCCCATGTCTTTGTTTAGGGGTGAACCCACCGCTCCATGCAGGACATCCCTATTTGTTGAGAAGTTAGATGGTTCAGTTTATTTTGATTTTATTCTGTCCCATGCCATTTTGAATTCTGTCACCGTATTTGCCCCAACCACCTCCATCGGGAGGGCATTCCAAGCATCCACCACCCTCTCAGTGAAAAAGTATTTCCTGATATTGCCTTTCAATTTTCCACCTTGCAGCGTCATGTTATGCCCTCTCGTTTTACAGCTTCCCCGTCTTTGGAAGAGATTTGTTTGTTCATTATTTCTCCTTAAGTATTTAAAGGTCTGAATCATATCTCCCCTATCCCTCCTCTCCTCCAAAGTGTACATATTTAGGTCTTCAAGTCTCTTATCATAAGGCTTCTGACGCAGGCTCCAAATCATTTTGGTCGCCTTCCTCTGAACAGATTCCATTCTTTTTACATCCTTTGCAAGATATGATCTCTAAAACTGAACACAGTATTCCAAGTGAGGCCTCACCAGTGACTTATACTGTGGTATTAGAAGCTCTTTATTTCTGCTGGTAATTCCTCTTCGTATGCAGCCCAACATCCTCCTGGCTTTTGCTACCGCCTTGTCGCACTGTTTTGCCACCTTGAGATCTACAGAAATAATCACACCAAGGTCTTTCTCCTGATCCGTGCACACCAACCTCCCGCCCCCTATCGTGTACACTTCTCTTGGGTTTCTGCTACCCAAGTGCATGACTCTACACTTCTTTGCATTAAATCTTAATTGCCAAGCATTTGACCATTCTTCCATCTTTTGTAGATCTTTTCTCATGTTAAGGACTCCCTCGGGGGAGTCCACTCTGTTGCAAATTTTCATGTCATCTGCAAAAAGACAGACCTTTCCATTCAGTCTTTCAGCAATATCACTCACAAATACATTGAACAGTGCCGGGCCCAGGACCGAACCCCTGGGCACCCCGCTAATCACCTTCCTTTCCTCCGAGTGAGCTCCATTTACCATCACCTTCTGTTGTCTATCAGTCAACCAATTTCTGATCCAGTTTACCACCTTGGGACCTATCCCCAAACTACTAAGTTCATTGATAAGCCTCCTATGAGGAACAGTATCAAAGGCTTTGCTGAAATCCATGTAGATGACATCCATCGCATGCCCCTGATCTAGTTCTCTGGTCACCCAGTCAAAGAACTCAATCAGATTTGTTTGGCAAGATCGTCCTTCGGTAAAATCATGTTGCCTCGGATCTTGCAACCTGTTGGTTTTGAGAAAGTTCACTATTCGCTCCTTCAGAAGCGCCTCCATTACTATTCCCGCCACCGAGGTAAGGCTCACAGGCCTGTAGTTTGTCACTTCTTTCCTGTCAACACTTTTGTGTAGAGGTACGACATCAGCCATTCTCCAGTCCTGAGGAACTACTCCTGTTTCCAAGGAACTGTTGAAAACATCCTTTAACGGCCCTGCAAGAACCTCTCTGAGCTCTTTCAGTATCCTGGGATGTATCCCATCCGGTCCCATGGTCTTGTCCACTTTCAGTTTCGCAAGTTGTTCTAACACATCATCTTCTGTGAATGGTGTGGTATCTACTTCATTCCCATCTTTATATTTGGGAGTCACAGTTTGCCCTTCTCCAAGATTTTCTTTGGTAAAAACAGAGCAGAAGTATTTGTTTAGCAATTCTGCTTTTTCAATGTCCCTTTCCATGAGTCCATTCCCAGCACTTCTGAGTCCTGCAATTCCACCTCTGATCTTCTTCCTTTCCCGAATATACCTGAAGAAAGTTTTGTCACCACACTTCACATCTTTAGCCATCTTTTCCTCTGCCTTTGATTTTGCTATCCTTATTTCTCATTTTGTCTCTTTGATTTTGATCCTGTATTCATTTCTCTGTTCCTCTGTTTGTAAGCTTTTGAATTTTGCGAAAACTGTGTTTTTTGCCTTTATTTGAGCAGCCACTCCTTTGGAAAACCAAATAGGTTTCCTTCTCCTTTTGTTTTTATTTACTTTTCTTACATATTTATCTGTTGCCCCTTTTATTGCCACCTTTAGTTTAGCCCATTGCAATTCCACTTCCCTTATCTCCTTCCACCCTGTCAACTCCTCCTTTAGGTACATGACCATTTTATTGAAATCAGTGTTTTTGAAGTTTAGGACTTTGCTTGCTATAGTAGACTGCACCTTGGTTTTTATCTCAAACCACACCGTGTGGTGATCGCTGCTGCTCACAGGTGCACCCAGCCAGACATTCGACACGCTGTCACCGTTGGTGAGGATTAAATCCAGTGTTGAGCTTTCCCTTGTTGGTTCCATCACCATTTGTCTAAGTAACACATCTTGGAGAGCGTCCACAACTTTTTTGCTTCTTTCCAGATTTGCAGAAGGAGTAATCCAATCCACATCGGGTAGATTAAAGTCACCCAATATGATCGCTTCCCCCTTTGTGGCTAGTTTGACAATGTCTATAATCAATTCTTTATCTAGCTCTTTGATTTGAGTCGGAGGTCTGTAGACTACAGCAGTATGGATGACAGTGCCATCTCCTCTTTCCAACACAACCCAGAGCGCTTCTCCTTTTCCCCATGCCCCCTGCATTTCAGTGGCTTTAATATTGCTTTTGACATACAAGGCTACTCCTCCTCCTCTTCCATTTTCTCTGTGTCTTCTGAATAGATTGTAGCCAGCTATGCCTATATCCCAATCATGCGATTCATTAAACCATGTTTCTGTAATGGCCACAATGTCCAAGTCCATTTCCACCATTAGGGCTTCCAGGTCTGGAACTTTATTGGATAAGCTTCGAGCATTTGTGCTCATTGCTTTCCAGAATTTAACTGGCTTGCGTGTGTTTTGCATTGATTTTGTTCTGTCTACTTCTTCCCACTTGTTTTTGATGTGTGGTTTAAAAGTGTGTTTGTTTCTGATGTTGTTCTGCTTTTGCAGGGAGTGACGTCCAGAACTTGACCTTCCCCATCTGTCACCCCCTTTTTCTAGTTTAAATGCGTATCCACATACTGGCTGAATTTTTCACTTTTTCTCCCTGCGACAGAGAGATGTAGTCCATCAGCACAGTATAGTCTCTTGTTGGTCCATCTGTTTCCCCAGTCGCCTATAAATCTGAATCCTTCCTCTTTGCACCAGGTTTAGAGCCATGCATTAAAGCTGTTTATGCAATTTAGCCTTTCTGCCCCCTTACCAAGAACAGGTAGAACTTCTAAGAATGCTATAGTGTTAACAATGGGCTTTAGTTTCTCCCCCAGAGTTTGAAAGTCCCTTTGAACTGTAGTGGCACTGTTTCTAGCCAGGTCATTTGTACTCAAGTGGATGATAACATCAAAATTGGAGTGCTCACTTTCAGCGCTAAGTACATCAACAATTTGGTTTGTATTCATGCTAGATGAAGAGCCTGAGAGGCATTTGTTTCCAAGTTGGTGCCTCTGATGATGGAATCACCAAGTAGTAGTAGTTTTCTGTTCCTTGAGTCTTTCTTCATAATTGGTGCTTTATCAGGAGATTGGGCATTGACTATCTCATTTAAGGGCCCTTGAGCTTCCCTGGCTTGGGCATCCTCATTAACCAAAGCAGAGAAGGCACTATGCAGTGATATCTCTTGATGTACAGGGTGCTTCTACATTACCGGACGTAGTCTACCAGAGCCCACTGTGATCCATTTCTTCCTGGGATGTTTGAGTCTCTGTGGAAGTGGCGGGGGACTTTGGTTTGTATCCTAGAAGAGGTGTGTTTCATTGCAGCTACTTCTTCCCTTAATAGAGTCAATTCATTTTGTATGGTAGCCAACATGAGGCATATAGGGCAAGCTCTTAGGTTCCAGATGATTCGTCTCAGAATGAAAGCACCACAGTTATTGCACTGAATACAAGACATGCGTGGTCGAATTAAGAGGATAGATGTCAACGTATATGACAGCTATATAAGCAATGCAGCCTGGGGGTGGGTGGGGGGTGGGAACCTAAGTGTCCTTGGCCAGCAGGCCTTACCTGAACCAAGGGCACCTTTAGATTTCTGATTGGAAGGCTACCCAAGGAATGCAAGCAGATTATTCCCAGAAGTGAATGTAAAACCAGCAGTTAACTGAGCTACACAAACCACCAGGATAGGTAAACCCAATTAAATATTATATATCAGCTACACAACCAGCAGGATAGGTAAGAAAATAGGTAAGAGATACCAAGCTGCAAGCTTATTAAAAGATACAAAGCTATAAGCTTATCTGTTTGTATGAGAAGCTGTGGAGCCCAGATTCAACCAGGTGTCTGCAGGATACAAAGCTATAAGCTTAACGCCGCCGGAGACGTAATCGCGTGATACATGACGTTATCGCACGGTAATGCACCATTATCGCATGATAATGTCACTTATCGCGCGATAACATCGCCGCTGCGACGTTAGCACTGTTTAGTAAACATACCCCAAAGTGTTGGCATAAGATGAAGCTTATAAATCTGTCAGTAATGTATTGTTTTCTTTTATCTTACCTTTATGCACAGCTTAACTAATCATATGTGGATAAGTAAATTTCTTGCTTTCAAGTTACCTTATTTATATATTTTATAAATAAACTGATTATCTCTATTCTGAAGTGTGTTAGTCTTTATTTTACATCCTTTTTAGGCAGGATATAATTTGGCACCCAAACAGGGACGAAAAAGACTTGTATAGTACTGAGAAGAAAAGGAAAGGGTGTAAATAGTGTAAATACTATAGATATTCCCGACTGGGATCAGGCGCCTTATGAGATGTTAGCTAAAGAGTGGTCTTGCTGGTCAGGACTAAGGGGTCTGTTTACTAAACGGCGGTAGCAGACTCTGTGTGATATTGGAGCCGCGGCCCCATTGAAATCAATGGGGCTGCGGCTCCGATATCGCACGGAGTCCGCTACCGCCGTTTAGTAAACAGACGCCTAAGTGAGAATTGGGATTCTGTTTTAAAAGATGCTGAGCCCGTGAATGTTCTTACTTGTTTGCAAAAAATACCTGTTGAAAAGGGGACAGAATTGAGTACCTTAGGGAGAAGAGGACGGGTTTTGTTGTCTGCATATCACAAGATGCATCAGACAAAATCCAACAAAATAGATTTGATTGCTCAACTAGAGAAGACAGAAGATTGTGAGTATGGTGTGCAGACAGTGTTTAAGAGAGGCAGCTTATTGTAAATATGGTGATAATGTGAAATCCTTTAGGAGAAACCTTTTCAGAGGAGCTGTGATGTTTGAAGAAATACAGCTAAATAAATAAATAAATAAAAAATAATGGTACATGTGAAAAATTGAAGGGAAAATGTAAGTTGTGTGTATTAGAAGAGAAAGTGTATAGTGATTCATTTGTTTGTTTTTCTATTTTAAAAAGGATACTGTAATGTTTTCTGGTTGTAAAAGATTTAAAAAGCCTGACTGAAACTTGGTAATTAGTTGTGTTCTCATATGCTGATTTTCTTAGTAAGTCAGAGCTGAATTTCGTCAGAATTGTTAAGTTGGTATTTGAAATACTGTGTTCTTATCTTTGTTAGACAGTAATGTGTGAAGATAGATTCTTCTTGTTTTGTTTCACTCTTGAGTCTTAGGTAAGGTAATTTCAATTGTTTTTCTGTTTTATTGAGTTGTGCGTTTTGGTTTCTAAAGAGATGCATTTTGTTTTGATAGCTTTCTGATCTCAGTATGAATGAAAAAACCCAGATAAATGGTGTAGTGCTGTTATTTCTGTACAGAAAGTTTTAAATCTTAGTCTGTAAGGATTAGTATGTTATGATGGTTTATGCATGTATGTTAGCTGGTAACGAGAATATAGCTGGTGATATGAGCAAGTGATTAGAAGGTACTGTGTGAAATAAGATATGAGATAATAGTGATAGAAGGATTTTTTCTTGATAGTGGATTAGGGTGGTCTGATGTGATGGGATGTGTTGGTTTGATGAATATGGAAAGGGAGACGAGATTCTATGATGGATTTTGCAGTGTTAATGTATTTGGACAGCTAGTGGTTTTTTTCTATCTGTATGAGTTTGTACTGTAGTATGGAATGGATTTTCTGAGTCAATGGATTGGGATTGGAATGTATTATACACTGAAGTAAGAAACTTAGAAGTAGACAGTACAGATAACAAGCCTGGCAGAGTTTTGTGAGTTTAAAATAACTTTGTAGTGTGAGATACTGTATGCAATTATCTGGCTAGAAGACCTTGACTGCAAGTTTTATTAGAGAAGTTTCATTTAACAAAATTGTTACAGTTAAAGTACAGTCTGAATGTTGCAAATTCTTTTCTTTTTCCCTGTTTATATATAATACAAACAACTTCTGATTCCAATTGGCAGTAGAATTATTGAGAAATAAATCTGCATGATTGTAATTGTAAGATTATCTGGATTTGATAAGTATGATAGAGGAGGAAGAAAGAACATTAACCATTTTTTTTATCTGTGTGCAGTAAATAAGTTTAATCCACGATGTGTAAGTTTTGTTTTCTAGGTTAGAGATCTGAGTGTATCCTGGTTAAGAAAATTTGTCTATTGATTTCTGTGTGTCAAGAGATTAGAGTAGCAATGTCCTGGTCTGTTATACTGTTTATGCTGAATAAAGTGTAACAAAGAGAAGTTGTAAACAATAACTGAATTTCTAACTGGATTTAAATTCTACATTTTTGAAAATTTTGTGGTTATGAATGCACTACCTTTTGTTGAGCATAATTCTTGTAATTCTATGTAATGACCTAAAATGGGAATATGTACCAGCAAGCAAATGTTACTTGTGAGAATAAAATGATGTCTTTTCTTTATAGGTTATGTCTAAACTTTGTGACCCTCCTTCTAAACCAATGGACCAGTACACTTCAATCAAGGACTGGGATCAGTTCCAGCAAGCTTTTGTATGCCATTTAGTGACATGGACATTCATTACTAGCCTGGTCTTTGGTATATGGAGAATCTGTTACTGGAGAGTTTATGATAACACAACCCGAGTTGCATTTGCCTATGCGTTTAATTAATGCTTTAGAACAATCTCAAAATATCTGGACTTACTTAGCCCGGAATGTCTTAAACATTTCTAACTTTTGTCTTTTGGACATGCATAGTCCAGTTGATCTATTGACTACATGCTTAACTGCAATACCTACACCGGCTCAAGTCTTTTACTACTTTAAAGCTACAGAAAATGACAGTCTTGCAACCAAAGATATAAAAACACACCTTGTTATATGAATATTGCAGAGATTGTCCCACTAATTTCAATCTTTGGGATAACATGACTCGAATAATTAAATGACATGTAATCTTGATGAAATATCAAAATGTCAGCAATTAAAGATGCAAAGGAGAACTGCTAATGACACTGATACAAACTATAGTAGAAATGTTGCCAATAGGATGGCTACCCAGTATGGGTAGCCTCAGACAGATCAATGGAGGAATTATTATCTTATCTGTTTATTGATTATGGTATGTTTCTTTATTCAATGTATACATAGTTTTACTGCTATGTTTCATCCCACTAAACTCCCCACTATGTTACCAGTATCCTAAATGAATAATCAATAGTCAAAGGACCGAATGTGGTGAAAGTGAATTAAATTTGACTACTAATTATGGGGTATGTTTACTAAACCATTTTAACGTAGCAGCGGCGAAATTATCGCGCGATACGTGACGTCTCCGGCGGCGGTGAGGTGCGCAGATGGAGGAGAAAGGCTCCCCAGAGGGTGGAGTAAGGCTCCCCAGGGGCGGAGAGAAGGGGTCAGTGGGCAGAGAATGGGCGGGGAGTGGTTCCATGCACACTAACGCCGTGAAATAAAGCTCTCAAAATTAACGCCAGTGAAAACCTCGTGCTAGGCACATTTGCAGGACAGAAACCATTTCAGTCAGCAATGTACAGCAAAGGCAGGGAAACACAGAAAAGTGATAGTAATGATACATGTGCAGGAACCAAAAAGGCAAATAAACATAGAAAATGACTAGAACCACATCTGAAATCCCAATAACCAAGCTGGCCAATAGTGATATTAATAATAAACATAAAGCAACACTACTGACAAAGCGTAAAAAGGAAGATATCATGTTTGGAAGGGTCTGTGCTCTGTCCCCCTACAAAGTGAATGATCCCACATTGAAATAGCGGTGATCAGGGTTGTTGTCATGTATATTGGGCAGGTTAGTTATGGCGTGCACACGTGCAGCAACAGCAGAGTGGGCACATAGGAAATGGCAACTCTACTGATGCTGTAAATGGGATACAGGGGGCTGCAGGCGGCACATGCTGTGGTCCAGCTGGGGCACAGTGCGGACTAGGCAGATGCCTAGGTGGCACATAGGACTGCTGAAACTGTAAAGCAGCAAGACAGCAACTGAGGAGGGTCCAACATGGGCACGAGTGTGTGTCCTACAGTGTCACAGGGGATATTACCCAGCAGGTACCCCCAAGGGCACATGACATTGACAGGTGGTGCCGGGGAAAAGCGCGCATGTCCATGTAGGCACCCCTACCTGAGAACCCATACCATAGGCAGCTGCCTACCAGCACACTGGATGGCCTGGGACTGTGCACCACCAGCACCACCGGCATAAAGGCATGTCAGCATGGTGGCAGAGGGGTGCTGGTGGAGGAGGGGGCAGTGGCATCTGACCACACCAGACCACGGCCAAGCCCCGTTTAGGTGGGTGCCATGCACTGCAACAGACAAGGTCTGCCTGACGAACACTCATGGTATCCCCAGGGAATGACCTGCCCTTGTGGCAACAGTTTGGTGCAGTACACACAGCCAGTGTGTTCAGGGGCAGAAGGTCACAGGTTCAAGTCCCAGCTGTGGCTCCTGCCAACCTTGTCCCCATATTTTACCCAGTACTAAACCATGGTAATAAAGATGGAACCTTTATTGAAGATAGAATAAACATGCCTGAAACGCCTATATTTTACCCTACAGAGCACAGACACCATAAACATGTGCAGTCCCTAGAGCAGAGTTTCCCAACTCCATTCCTGGAGGGCCAAACACCATTCAGGTTTCATGCTGTCCCTAATAAATATGCCTGTGCTGCATTTGTAGGCACTGCCCCCATTGTATGCCTTATGTGATGCGTACAGATCTGCATCGAATGCCCTGTAGGGTGCCTGTTCCCCAGCAGGAATGGGGTTGATGGTCCTCTCTACTGCCACCATTGCAGAGATGTACAATGTGGATCTGTTGGTGGTAGATCCTGTCCCCCCACCCTGAGCTACAGAGGGCAGGTTGGGTGATGCTACATAATCTGCTTTTGGGTCCAAACACCCCCCCTTCACCTATAACACGTGACCATGGCACCCACACAGGATATGCACTATTCTGGGTGCATCATAGTCCACAAGGGCTAGACGTGACTGGGAAATAAAGATGGACACAGGTGTATCCTAGGTATGTCTGCAAGGGCTACCTATCACACACTGGCACTGATGGGGATCTGCAGCACAGCCTATCTCAGACAATCCAGGTACTGCGGACCTGGTGCTGGGTGCCCCACCTCACCCTCAGGGTGAGCACAGTACCCGCACAATGTGACGGTCTGTAGCTACTCTGTGCCAGTAACACACACGGTCGGTTCTCCCTACCTGGCCTAGGTGCTGTGGGGGTGCATACCCCATTATGTGATGAGCTGTAGACTTCTGATCTGCATGTGCAGTGCATCATGGGTACGGGTGGGTTTGCCCTATCCTGGTAACCACAGCAGACAGTTTGTGTGGTGACCTGCAGTCTTTCTGTAGCCAGCCAGCAGTGTGGTAGTAGCTATAGAGATGTAGCCTACTGGTTATGTCAATGACTGTGGAGGCAGAGATCATGGGTTTGATCCCACAGTGGTGTAATCTAAGAAAGCAGTCTGAGGCATTTTCTTTTAATTTAAATCAGTGCTGCCAGCAGAAACACCCTCACACTGCTGTAGCCTAAGGTGCCTCATAGGCACCCTGTAAGGCACCTTGTAAAGTGCCCTATAAGGCGCCCTATACAGCGCCCTATAGGGCACATTATAGGGTGCCTTGGCAAATAGGGCGCTTTATAATGTGACCTATGGGGTGCCTTATAGAGCGCCTTATGAGGCACCTTAAGTTACGGCACTGTGAGGGTGTTTTTGTTGGCAGCACTAATTTAAATGAAAAGAAAATGCCTCAGACAGCCTTTTTAGATTACACCACTGCAGGATCAAACCATGACCACTGCCTCCACAGTCATTGCAGTAACCAGTGGGCTACATTGTTATAGCTTCTAACACTGCACTGGCATGTACTTAGTGTTACCGCGCGTTAATGTGCCACGGAGCCCACTATCGCGCGATACATATTCTTGCTACCTTAGGACTGAAACGCCCACTCCTTATATGGCATTCTTCACATTATTGCTGCAACTAGCGCCGGTAACATTAGGACGGTTTAGTAAACATACCCCTATGTATCAGCAGTAAGTCAGGGGTTAATGAAGTCTCAGTTTTATAGGAAAGAAATTCCTGTGCAATTTTGTGAGAAACATCTTGCATAACTACATCATGTGAAACTTATGAGAGGGAGTCTTGATACAAGGATGTAGATAAGGAAAAGATTTTTCACATAGGAATTGTGCTTTTTTTCATAGACAAAATATATTGAAGATCATCTATCGATGGAGTTCTAAGTTCCTGAACCATGGGATGGGAGATGCCTCTCCCTTGAGCATTCTCAGGTACCTGGCTAGCATCTTGATTATGTTTAATGGAGAGCTGATCCTATTCTGTACGTATGTCAACTCATGGAAAAGTACTGGTTGCTCTTGCAACAAGATATTAAAAACAGGGCCTTGTGTCAGTCACGGAGAAGAGAGAAAGCCTCACCTACCGGATGAATGTGCACACCGCCTGGGGGTCTTCCCAACTGAGGGTCTCTCCTGCCTGGCTGAATTTGGGGTTTTTTCAGTTGAAGTGTTGGCATGAGATGAAACTTATAACTCTGTCGGTGATATATTGTTTTCTTTTATCTTACCTTTATGCACAGCTTAACTAATCATATATGGATAAGTGAAATATTCACTTTCAAATTACCTTCTTTTAATATATTTTATAAATAAACTGATTATCTCTATTCTGAAATGTGTTAGTATGTTAGTCTTTATTTAACACCCTTTCTAGGCAAGACAGAGGTACTGAGAAGTCCATCTGCTGACCAGATTTGATGTCCAGAGAGGTGTGCTGTCTGCCAGATGACAAAATCTGAGATGTTACAGAGAGTTTGCCGAGACTCATCAAGCCTACTGACTATTATCTGATGTTGCTCTTCCATGTTGGGACAAATGATACTGCTAGGTATTCCTCTGGGTGCATCAAAAGTGACTTCATGGCTCTGGGACACAGGGTGAAATAGGTAGGTGTACAGGTGGTGTTCTCCCTGTTGAGGGTAAAGGCCGAGGCAGAGAAGATGGCATCCTGGAGATGAATGCAAGGGCTGTGTGGATGGTGTCATCTAGAGCATTTTGGATTCCTGGCACATGGGATAATTTTCCAAGGGCTGCAGAGCAAAGATGGCATCCATCTGGTAAAGAAGGGCTGAAGCATCTTCTGCAGCAGACTGGCTAACCTACTGAAGAGGGATTTAAGCTAGATTCATTGGGGATGCATGAAGAAAGCCCTCAGGTAAGTACCAAAATCTGCAATAGAGTAGACACCCAAAAAGGTGTAGATAACATGAGGAGGGATCTAGCTAAGCTTGAAAAATGGTCTAGAATTTGGCAGCTGGGATTTAATGTTAAAAAATGCAGCAATCAAAGGGAGCAAGATAGTATAGGGGGTGAAGTACTTTTGTCCACTAAAGAAGAGCGGGACCTAGACATGGTTGTGTCTGATGATCTTAAAGTAGCTAAACAGGTAGAAAAGGCGACAGCTAAAGCTAGAAGGATACTTGGGTGCATACGGAGAGGAATAGCTAGCAGAAAAAAGGAGGTGATAATGCCTCTGTATAAGTCTTTGGTGTGACCTCATTTGGTGTATTGTGTGCAATTCTGGAGACCGCACCTTCAAAAGGATATAAACAGGATGGAGTCGGTACAGAGGGTGGCTACTAAAATGGTTAGTGTTCTTCATTATAAAGCATATGAGGACAGACTTAAGGATCTTAATATGTACACCTTAGAGGAAAGGCGGGATAGAGGTGATATGATTGACAAGTTTAAATACCTCCATGGCATAAATGTACATGGGGAGAGCCTCTTTCGATTGAAAGCAAGTTCTGCTATGAGGGGACATGGGTTGAGGGTGAAAGGGGATAGATTCAGGAGTGATATGCGGAAATATTTCTTTACGGAAAGAGTGGTGGATCCATGGAATAGTCTCCCAGTGGAGGTGGTAGAGATGCAGACAGTATTTGAATTCAAAAAAGCATGGGACAAACACAGAGGATCTCTAAATGAAAAAAGGGGACTGTTGTAGTTGTTGATATGGAAGGACAGAGTAGATAGGCCATGTGGTCTTTTTCTGTCATAATTTTTCTATGTTTCTATGTTTCTACTCCTGTAAAAATGTGTAAAAGGGGGCAACATCTGGAAAGTGGTGTATAAATGCCCATAGCATGGAAAATAAAATCACAGATGGTGAGGCTTTAATGGAAGAGGCTGACTTGGATTTAGTGGTGGTTACGGAGACATGGTTCAGAAACAAACATGATTGGGATTAAATTATACCAGGCTATACTTTATTCAGGAAGGACAGGGTAGGAAGAAAGGGAGGAGTAGTGGCACTATATGTAAAAAATAATATCAAAGCTATAGAATTACAGGGTTTAAAATGGAGCGAGGAGGCACTGTGGGTTAAACTAGAAAGAGGGAAAGGGAAATCCATTTGCATTGATGTGATATACAGATCTCCCTCACAGGGAGAAGAAGTGGATGGGGATTTTATAGAACACATAAGCAGTATTGTCATGAAAGGAAAAGTGCTACTGATGGGTGAGTTCAATTTACCAATGTTGATTGGCACATTCCTGCTGCGGTGTCATCTAAAAATAAGAAGATCCTAGATTCTCAACAGGGAGAACTATTCCAGCAACTAGTAACAGAACCCACACGTGAAGTGGCTATACTGGACTTGGTGCTTATCAATGGGGAAAGTGTTTCTGATGTCATAGTGGGAGATCATCTTGCATCCACTATTACTACTACTATTAAATATTTATAAAGCACTACTAAGCATATGCAGTGCTTACAGACATATATAAAGACAGCCCCTGCTCATTAGAGCTTGCAATCTAAATAAGACAGACAACACAAAAGATAAGAATAAGGTGAAAAGTGAAGGGTGAGAAGACATAAGGAATAAGGATCCAAAAGCAGCTTCAAAGAGGTGAGTCTTCAGCATGGACTTGAAAAAGAGTAGAGATGAAGCCTGACATACAGACTCAGGAAGCCTGTTCCAGGCGTAAGGAGCAGCAAGATGAAAGGACCAAAGTCTGGAGTTGGCAGTGGAAGAAAAGGGCAGAGAGAGAAGCAAGCCAGTAGAAGAGTGGAGTTCATGAGGAGGGATGTAGGGAGAAAGTAGAGAGGAAAGGTAGTGAGGTACAGAAGAGTGAATGCACATAGGTCAGAAGAAGAAGCTTGAGCTGGATATGGAAATGGAAAGAGGAAAGAAAAAGAAGGAGGAGAGTGTGAGGGAGAGAGAAGATAGAATGGCAGAAACAAGGATGAGGTTGTTTAAGAGAGAGATCAACAAATGATGTTGTTCAGTATTAGGACTAGGGCTGATAACATCCATTCAAAAATGAAATCAATGGGGCCATGGCTCCAATAACGATCGGAAACCGCTACCGCGGCTTTGTAAACAAACCCCTTAGACTTTAGGAAAACCAATTTTGCCAAGATGGGACAATACCTCAAGGAGTTATTAGCGGGATGGGAACAACCGGGGGATGTAGAAAAGCAATGTGCAAAACTGAAAGGGGCTATTTTAAAGGCAACAAACCTTTTTTGTTAGAAAGCTAAATAAATGGAAAAGAAAAAGGAGGCCACTATAGTTCTCAAAATAAGTAGCTGAAAAGGTGAAAAAGAGGGTGGCCATAAAATACAAGAGATTGCAAAAAGAGAAAGACATGCATCTCTATTTTGAAAAACTTAGAGAAGCTAGCAAAGTAGTCAGGAAAGCAAAGATACAAAAAGAAGAAGAAATAGCCAATGCAGTAAAATGGGGGGGAGGGGGGAGATAAGACATTTTTCAGATATGTTAGTGAGAAGAAGAAGGGCAAAAGTAGTATTGTCAGACTCAAAGGTGAAGGGGAAGAATATGTAGAAGCTGATGAGGCTAAAGAGGAATTGCTTAACAAATATTTCTATTCTGTGTTCACAGATGAAGGGCCATGAGCAAGATCTCAGAAAACACCCACAAATAGGAACAAAAGTGATGGGGATCTTCAGCAATTTTCAGAAGCTTGTGTTCATGAGGAACTAGCTAAACTAAAAGTAGCGGCTCCATTGACTGACCTTTTTAATGCTTCTTTGGAGTCAGGTGGTCCCAGAGGACTGGAGAAAGGCACATGTGGTTTCTTTACAGAAAAGTGGAAGAAAGGATAAGGTTGAGTGCCTTGAGCTGTTTACCAGTAAGTTGTTTTATTATTCTTTCTATTGGTTTGATTTTGAATACATTTTTGGGGGCATTTCTAAAAGTTCCACCTTATTTTGTAGGAAGATGATAGCAGTTTGTGTTTTGCTCTCAGATGAGCAGCATGTCGCCTCTAGGAGGTTGGTATGTTTGTTTGTGTTTATTTTGTTCTATTTCATTTTGTTATACTTATTGTATTGATTTATTGTACTCATTCTTTTATTTTTATATGTTATTAATGCTTTATGTTTTTTCTCCTGTTCTTATCCTTGTTGCAAGTTGTACCTCATATCTTTGCTTTTGCTTCTTTTGTAATATGCCCATTACAGGTTCTGAGCCAAAACATGTTGAGCTCTTTTCAATTGTGTATGATTTTATGTGTATTCATGTATCACTGTATTTATGTTTTTATGGTTTTAATGTGCGAATGTTATTAAAATTGTATTTCTTTGGTTCATACTTTTTTCTGCTGTTTTATCACCACTTCTTGCTGTTTGGTTTTATTATCGTGATGTATGGCACCTTTCTGTGTTTTATAGTTTCCAAGTTACCCATTCTCAGGAATGAGAATTTAAGCCAGTTTGAGATTTCTGACAATCTCATTCTGATGCATTATGAGACCTGAAGCACTGATTCCAATGGGTAAAATCAGGGACTACGAATACCATAACCGCAAGACAATGCAGATTTAAAACCAGAGCTGGCAAAATATCTCACTCCTGGAACTGGGTAACTTGGCAATTGTGAACTGGAGTTACTGCTGCAGGATTTGGGTTATGCACATACCTTCCTGCCACCTGGTCTATTACAGAATTGGCAGATGAACCATTTCCATGAGTGAGATTTGAAGCCAGTCTAGGATTTCAGACAAGTTCATACTGATATATTATGGGACCTGAAGCACTTATTCCAATTGGTAAAACAGGACCTACAAATACCCTACTGCATTGCAATGCACATTTAAAACCCAACAGACCGAAAATCTCACTCCTGGAACTTCATAACATGGCAATTCTGCAATTAGAGTTGGCAACTGGCTGCAGATGTGCCCAACAAGCTTGATCCAGTCATGGATTCACCCCATTGCATGCAGGCATATGTAGGTCTGATTTCTCTGTTGTCCGCCATCAAAAAGGCAAGATCACAAGTCCCTGCATTCAATGGTGTTAACCTCAGACTGGAGCACACCTGTCAGGCGCATCTGTAACCAGTTTGCAACCCTAGTAGCCCAAAATATGTGGAATAAGCAAATGAGTAGACCATGTCATGGTGCGGCCAGCTTTTGTAGATCTTTCCTCATATTACCCATTCTCTCAGGGGAGTCCACTCTGTTGCAGATTTTCATGTCATCTGCAAAAAGACAAAGGTGAGTTGGTTAATACAGTGTATCTGGACTTTCAGAAAGTCATTAACAAGGTCCCTCATCAGAAACTTTTCGCAAAACTAAAAAGTCATGGGATAGGAAGAGGTGTACTATTGTGGATCAGGAACTGGTTAAAAGATAGAAAGCAGAGGGTAGGGCTAAATGGCCAATTTTCACAATGGAAAAAGGTGAATAGTGGAGTACCGCAAGGATCTGTGCTGGGTCCGGTGCTTTTTGACATATTCATAAATGACCTGGAAAAGGGAATAATGAGTGAGGTTATCAAATCTGCAGATGACACAAAACTATTTAAAGTTGTTAAAACCCAAGAGGATTGTAGAAAATTGCAAGAGGATCTTGATAAATTGGAAGACTGGGCATACAAATGGCAGATGAAATTTAATGTGGACAAGTGCAAAGTTATGCACCTAGGGAAGAACAACCCAAACTATGGTTACATGTTGCAAGGTTCCACATTAGGAACCACCACCCAGGAAAAAGATTTATGCGTCATTGTGGATAGCATGTTAAAACCCTCCACCCAGTGTGCAGCGGCGGCCAAGAGAGCAAATAGAATGTTAGGTATTGTAAGGAAAGGAATGGATAATAAAACAAAGGATATTATAATGTCTCTGTATCGTTTCATGGTGCGACCGCACCTTGAATATTGTGTGCAATTCTGGTTATTAGAAAAGGTACAGAGAAGAGCCACCAAAATTGTAAAGAGGATGGAAGGATACTCATGAAGAGAGGCTAAAAAAGATCTTCAACCTGGAAAAGAGACGGCTGAGGGGAGATATGATCGATTGTTTACATCGTCAGAATATAAAGGGACTAGGGGACATGCAATGAAGCTACAGGGTAACCTATTTAAGACTAACAAAAGAAAATATTTTTTTCACTCAACGTGTAATCAAACTCTGGAATTTGTTACCAGAGGATGTAGTAAAAGCTGTTAATGTAGCTGGGTTTAAAAAAGATTTGGACAAGTTCCTGGAGGAAAGGTCCATAAACTATTATTAAAAGGGACCCGGAATATCACTGCTTGACCCAATACAAGCATTGAGGAACCTGTGTCTTTTGGGGAAACTGCTAGGTACTTATGACCTAGATTGGCCACTGTTGGAAACAGGATACTGGGCTTCATGGACCTTGGTCAGACCCAGTATGGCATATCTTATGTTCTTATGACCGACCTTTCCGTTCAGTCCTTTAGCAGTATCACTCACAAATACATTGAAAGATACATGTAAAGATACATGTAGCACTATGATCAATCCCCATAGAACTGACTGCGTACCCAGGTTGAACTACGTGAACACGTGACATTTCTGATGTAAACATAGGGGATAATGACAGAGAGGACATGGCAGTGTGAGGAAGGAGATCAGGATCCCAGAGTAGCCAAAAATGGTTGGGTGGTGATGTGGGCATGTGATGGGCTTGAACATGCATGCGTAGTCTGTGGTAGGCATATGGAACTGATGTCCCTGGCAGAGGATGGCACAACCAAAGGGTGTCATCCAGAACTGCATAATCCTTGAGATGTCATTCGGGGAAAGTTGACAGAGAAAATGTTAGTAGACAAGGCCAGTTAGCATGCTTCGCCTAGCTGATGAATGCACAGACCTCTTTGCCTTCCCTGACATAGGAGGACAGAGCAACACTGAATCAGGTATAAAGAGCGACCAACCCTGAGACAAGCCCCACCACAGAAGTGTAGCCCTCCAAAGCAAAGGTCTGAGCATGCAGACCAGGTGCTGACTGTGAGAATTATAGCCCAAAGGGGGGGGGGATGAAGAAGAGCTGCATATCTCCAGTAACCCAGCAGCAATGTGCCTCATGTGACTGGCTGCCCTTTCTAGCACCCTACCTTACCTCAATCTAAGCAAGAGTGGCCAGATGGGTCAAAATGCACAACAAAGCCAAGGTCCACATCATGTACAAAGCTGCAGATACAGACAGGAAAAGACACATATGCAGAAAGATATGGAATATTCCCACACTAACAACCGTGCTAGACAATGGTGTGTGATCATGCCTTTAAGGGGTGCAGTGGAACCCCAGCCATGCTGTAGTGTAAACACCTAAAGACAGTTTGCCACCCCCCAAATATATCCTGAAATTACCTGGCCTCAAACTGTTATCACTTCTGTTGGAGGGCAGTGGCTTTCCAGGAGGAGCTGTTATGCTTCCTTGGGAGGCTGGGTTTAGCCAGCCAGTACCTAGCTGTGTTGTGTAATTCTGCCACTGATCCTGTTTCCTAAGTGGGTGAAAGCCTGTCTGGCCTTGAGCCTACAGCAAGAACCCTTCTTGGATGTGCCCCTCTTGTACATATATTGGCACCTGCTCAAGAGACCTACTCCAAAAACATTTCATGTGCCAGGAAAGCTGTGAAACCATATCCATGTTTTCTACACATGGTTTCATATAATTTCCCTAGGATCTCAGTAACCTTGGTAACCGTAATGTGACTGACAGTATCTCTGTCAAGTTACCCAGTTCCAAAAGGAACATTTAGGCCATTCCTGGCTTTCTGATAGTCCCATCCCAGTACAGTATGGAGCTGTCAGACATCCAGCAAGAAGACAATAACTCTTCCTGGAAAAGGACTGCTCTCTAATATGAGGGCCACCTGTTCAAGGTCAACCCATGATAACTGCTAACAACATAAACCAAAAATTTATGATTGTGGTTTTGATTTGGCTGGATACTCCTAGTAACCTCTCAGCTATTAATTTTGTGTTGGTAGCAGCAACAGCCCATATGTTATTTTATACAATTGCCCTAGCATAACAATGTATTAAAACAAAACTACAAACCTACCAATTACACAGTAATAAAAAACATTTGTTGCATGCACACCATTATAAATTGCTCCCCCTGGTCTGCACATTACTGGGAGGTGCAGTTTTTGCAACTACCTATGGCACACCAGATCAAGCTGTATGCAGGCCACAGGAACCTGTTTTATGCCTTTTCTGATGTTGTTTATGGAGTCAAGTCAGCAGCCCATCTTCTTTCCTCCTCAAGCTGCATTTGGCCCAAACAGCAGTACATACATCTTAGAGCCAGCCTGGAGCCCTGAATCCACTCTGATTTAGTGCTGGTGTCTGGCACTGCACTGCAGTACCAACTCTTTCAACCAAACTACCATCCCTATAAGCTGTAGTGCAGTTGATTGCTAGAATTGGGGCCGCCTGGTGAGACGAATTGGCCATTGCATTACAAACCATAGAGACTGAGATTGTAGGGATCTGGACCTGTCACTAGTGGGAGGCAAAGAGAGGGAAATGTGAAAGCATCAAGGGAGGAAAGAGAGAAGGGATAGGGCAGTGGAACACATAGGTGAATGCTGGTGTGCTTGGGTCTTGGAATGATAAGATAGAAGGATAGGGGGCAAAGGGGGGAATAGAGATGGAGAGAATGGGGTGGCAAGAGGGAAAGAGAGAATGGGTAGTGGCAGGACTGGAAGAGAAAGGGGAGCAGGGGTTAAAGGGAGAGTAAATGAAAGGGGAACAGATCATGGAGAGCAGAGAGAGGGGAATTCAGAACACAAGAAGGTACAGAGAAGAACCCCCAAAATGGTAAAGGGGATGGAAGGATACCCCTATGAAGAGAGGCTAAAAAGGTTAGGACTCTTCAACCTGGAAAAGAGACGGATGAGGAGAGATATGATAGAGATCTATAAACTAATGAATGGGGTGGAATGGGTAAATGTAGATTGATTGTTTACATCATCAGAATATAGAAAAACTAGGAGACATGCAATGAAGTTACAGGGTAACTTATTTCAGACTAATAAGAGAAAATATTTTTTCACTCAATGTGTAATCAAACTCTGGAATTCATTACCAGAGGATGTAGTAAAAGCTGTTAGTGTACCAGGTTTAAAAAAGGTTTGGACAAGTTCCTGGAGGAAAGGTCCATAAACCATTATTAAAGGGGACCCGGGATATCCACTGCTTGCCCCAATGCAAGCATTGTGGAACCTGTTTCTTTTGGGGAAACTGCTAGGTACTTGTGACCTAGATTGGCCATTGTTGGAAACAGGATACTGGGCTTGATGGACCTTGGTCTGACCCAGTATGGCATATCTTATATTCTTATTACAAGAAAGATGGGACAGAGTAGTGGTGTAGGGTGGGATCATGCTAGGAAGAGAAGGAGTATTGAAATGGGAGAGAAAGTGTGGGGAGTTGAGGCTGAGAGTATGTTGGATAGAGGCAGTAAGAGTCCAGCAGACGGGAGTATCGATAAACCGGGAAGATGTGTTGCAACTATTTGATAAACAGAAGAGTAGCAAATCACCTGATACAGATGGTATACATCCAAGGGTGTTGAAAGATCTGAAGTATTGCAGACCTATTATTAGTAAGCTGTGAACTATCATTAAAATCATCTGTAGTATCCGAAGATTGGAGAAAGGCCAGTGTAACAACAATTTTTAAAAAGAGTTCCAGGTATGATCCGGAACTCTAAAGATCAGTGAGCCTGATGTCAGTACCAGGCAAAATGGTAGAAACCCTTTTAAAGAATAAAATTACTTAACATGTAGATAGTCGCGGTTTAATGGTAGAAAGCCAACATGCATTTATTTATTTATTTATCTTTATTTATTTATTTATTTATTTACTATTTCTTATATGCCGCCTTTCATATCATCAAGGTGGTTTACATTGAACAAACTGAAATTACATTGAACAGGGCATTATAACTTGGAGATAACTATTTTACAGGGAACATTTAGTCAAGGAAAGTCTTGTCTAACTAATCTGCTATATTTTTTTGAAGGTGTAAATAAACTGGTAGACAAAGGTGAGCTGGTTGATATAGTGTATCTGGATTCTTAGAAAGCTTTTGATAAGGTCCCTAATGAGAGACTCTTGATGAAATTAAAAAGTCATGGGATACGAGGCAGTGTGCTATTGTGGATCAGGAACTGGTTAAAAGATAGAAAGCAGAGAGTAGGACTAAAGGACCAATTTTCTCAATGGAGAAAGGTGAATAGTGTGGTACCTCAGGGATTTGTGCTGGGCCTGCTGCTTTTTTTTTAAATTTCTTTATTTACATTTTCAAACAAATCACAACAAAAGCAAAAATTATAATTAAAATAATAATCTTCTTTAAACATAAAAGAAAAAAAAAGACTTTAACAGCCTACCCCAACCTTATCCCCACCCTTCACCATGCGATCTTCAAAAGAAAAAACTTATGAAATGTACACAAATGTACACCAACTCCTCACCATGTGATAACATGATGGCATGTCTACATTACCCCTTGATTTACACCATATCGTGCTTTAGAGAAGTAAGTATTTAGGGGTTTCCATTTGAGGAGGGTGGTAGGCATGAATGTTGTTCCATAACGTGGCATTTGTTCATATTTGCAGCATAAGCACAAATGGTTCCACCATTCGTGCCAGCTAAGCTCTGCAGTATGTTTCTAGTTTGCAATAACGAGATGCAGAGAAGTCAAATAAAAAATGAGAATCCCTCTGTAACGACGAGATGCCAATTGTTGACTGAAAAACGACCACAGACCAGGAGAGAGTGGCTCTGAATCCCAAAACCTCTTGGATTCGGTTCCAAATCGAAATCCAATAGGACTGAATATTAGGGCAATCATATACCACATGTCTTAAAGTGCCAACATCACTCTGACAAGACCAACATTCATTTCCAACCATTTTATCCCATTTAGCAACCTTTATCGGGGTAAAATGAGCTCTCTGCAAAAAAATATAAAGCTTGTGAAATAGAGGCAGACTGAAATACTCTATTTGTCTTGCTCCAGAGTTTTCCCATGATTCCGGAGAAGGAGTCTCCCCTGTATCATGTTCCGATATCTGCTGAACACCAATGGACTGTTGGGTGTGTTCTGAACAACCAATTTATAATAGAAAGAAGCCACCCCAGTAGCCATTTGGGCTGAACCTATAATGTTCAACAACTCCCATTCTTCAGGTAAAGATTTGATATCAATAGGGGATTTCTCTATACGATGTCTCAGCTGAATCCACTGGAAGTATAGGGATTTAGGCAAGTCAAACTCCTGCTGTAGACAAGCAAAAGGCTTCCACTTGCCATCTAATACCAGTTGGCCGATGGTCCAAATACCCCTACTGAACCATTGTTGCCATGTAAACGGACTTTGATGAATATTTAAGAAAGGACGGTGCCAGATGGGTATTAGTTTCGATAAGCATTCCTCCTTAGGAATTGCCTTCGCTAGCTGCTGAAAGGCCCTTTGAGTGTCTGCTATTACCCTGTGAGACTTCACCTTCTCAGAACAAACTATGCCAGGGAGGAGTTTTAAGGGAAACGGAGCACTTAATCTCTCTTCCAGGTCAAGCCATACTGGGCGTTTTCCCCCAGCCCCCTCCACTCATTTTGATAGCAATAGTGGACTCCCAAGTACTTCACCATTTTAGGCTCCCACACAAAAGGAAAATCTTCCAGATCTGCCCTACAAACCCTTGAATTTAAAGGGAACGGTACAGATTTTGACCAATTTATTTATTTGTCCAGATTTGTATTCCACTTTCTCCTTCAATTAAAGTGGAGGGCTACACACATTGGGTTTACATTGAGTAGGGTAACACTACGTACATAAAGGTTGGACACTATGTACAGAAAAGTTAGAGAAAAGTATAGACGTGGGTTATTATTATGTTCAAGTACATTTAGCTGATCCTTTGTCTGATTGGACATAGTAATCTCTGAATAAGAAGGCCTTAAGAGATTTGCGAAAGTCTTTGAGGTCATTTAACTCCCTCAGTTCATCCGGAAGAGCATTTTATAACCTGATTATCCTGAGTATTGATCTATCAACTCTTGAATAGTCGTATAGAGCTGGGCATGGTAAACAGCAGTAAATCATCAGCGTACACAGAAAGTTTAATTTCCAAGTCAGCTATAGACACACATTTAACCACAAGGCTTTGTCTTAATAATATTTTATTTATTTATTTTATTTATTTAGCTGTATTTATATACCGCTTTTCACCGGGTCAAAGCGGTGTTACATAGGGGTGGGGGAATTAAGTACAAGGGTAGGGCCATCACCGGGGAGGCAACTTTGATGATTTTGACATAGGAAAGACTTTGACATAGGACAGACGTTGGACATAGACAGGTTAGGGTAGCTTTGAGTTAGAGGGTCATTGTGTGTGAGAACAGGGGTTTGTGGGTTTTTTGGTGGGGTTCGAGTTGAAGTATTCCTGGAAAAGGATGGTTTTTAGCTGTTTTCTGAAAGATAGTAGGTCGGCATTGTTTCTGAGATAGCTCGGTAGAGAGTTCCATAAGGACGGAGCATAAAGTTCAAAGGCTCGATTGCAGGTCCGTTGCGAGCATTTGTTTTTTTTGTGAGGGACGGCGAGGAAAATGCTGGAGGTTTGTCTAGTAGATCTGCCGTGGGCTGGACGAGCCAGTAGGATGCGAAGCTGGGTGTCCTGAGTTTGATGGATAGCTTTGTGGGTGAGTAGGATGGCTTTGTATTTTGTCCGTGCTTCGAGGGGGAGAATGTGTAGTTCTTTCAGAATTGGGGTGATATGGTCGGTTTTCTTTGCCCTCTGAATGATTCTCTCAGTGGTGTTTAATGCAGTTCAGAGGGGATTGGTGTGTGTGGCTGGAAGGCCATGGTAGATTATGTTGCAGTAGTCCAGATGTGGGAGTGTCATGGCTTGCATCACTGTTCGGAAGTCTTGATGTTCCAGGAGGGGTCTGAGACGTTGCACTGTTCTTGCCTTATGAAATATTGTTCCGGAGGTTTTAGTGATCTGTTGCTTTAAGGTGAGGGCTTGGTCAATAATAATGCCCAGGTATCTTATCTGTGGTTGTATTCGGATGCTTGTAGTTCCAATGATGAGGTGTGTGGGTGGTGTGAAGTCTGGGTCCTTTGTCACTATGAGGGCTTCAGTTTTCTTTATGTTGATGGATAGGTTGTTTGTTTGTAACCAGTTAGAGACTGCGGTGAAGCATGCTGATAGGTGGGTGTTTGTAGGGTTTGTGGTTGTAATGGGGGCGTAGAGCATGATATCGTCAGCATAGATGTGGAAGCTGACGTTGTGGGTGCGTATGACTGTGCAGAGTGGCTGGAGGTAAATATTGAAGAGCATGGCTGATAGTGTGGATCCTTGGGGTACTCCCTGGTGTTGTCGGAATGGGGGGGAAGTTGAGGTGCTGGTGCGGATGAGTTGTTGTCTGTTTGTTAGGTAGGATTGGAACCACTTCAGCACGGTGTCCTTGATCCCAATAGTCTGTAGGTGTATGAGGATGTTGTGGGAGATGGTGTCAAAGGCTGCAGATATATCGAGGAAGATCATGGCGTATCCGGAGTGTCTTCCTTGAGTTCCTGTGAGGAGGGTGTTCATCAGCGTGGTCATGAGGGTCTTGACTCCATGTAGCGGGCGGAAGCCATGTTGTTGAGGGTCCAGTATGTTGTTAACATCCAGGTGTTCCTGAAGCTGCTGCTGGACGATCTTCTCGATTATTTTGGCTGTGAAAGGTAGACTTGCTATGGGTCTGTAGGATGTAGGGTCAAGAGGATCCAGGTTTTGCTTTTTCAAGGAAGGTCGGATGATCATGGTTTTGAGTGCGTCTGGCATGTGTCCTCTGGAGAAGGATTCGTTGACGATACGGGTTAATGGTGTGCTCAGTTCGTTTTTCAATTTCTTTATCCAGTCAGTGGGGCATGGGTCCAGCGGTGAGGTGGTGGTGTGGAGGCAGGAGATAGTGGTTGAAATTTCTTCTGTTGATGTTTCTTTGAAGGTGGTCCAGTCACTGTGCAAGTTGGGGTGGATGTTCTCTGTAGTTGACTGTGCGGTTAGCTGCGGGTTTTGTGGTTGTTGTAGCTGTTTGTATTGACAGGCCAGTAATTCTGGTGGGATCTGCGGTAATTGGTCAAAGCTGTGTGGTGTTTTTGTCAGCTTTTTGATTATCTGAAAGAGCTCCCGAGGTTTGTTTATGGAGGTATTGATGATTTTCATGTGGTAGATTTTCTTTGCTTTGTCAGTCTCATAGTGATACGCGTTGAGTTTGTAAAGGTATTTTATTTTGTCATTTTCGTTGTTGGTTTTTCTCCATTTTCTTTCAGTTCTCCTGAGTTTTGTTTTTAGCTTTCGGAGACTGGGAGTATACCATCTAGCCCTTGTGGAAGGGGGTCTGGTGATGGTTATGTTTGTTGAAGCTTCAGACGCTGTGGAGATCGTAGTATTCCAGTTGTCTATAAGGTCATTGATGTCGTTGGAGTTCGTTTGTAGTTTGGGTAGAATTTGTTCTAAGAAGTCCTTTTTGTTGAATGGTTTAAATCGTCTTATGTGGTGTCTATCATCCTTATTGGGCCAAAGGTTCCAAGGCCAGATTGAAAAAGATGGGTGAAAGGGGGCAACCCTGATGGGTGCCACGCCCCAAAAGAAAATCTTTAGACTGAGTCGCATTCACAGAGATATTAGCACTTGGTCTCACATACATTAGTTTCATCAATTTACAGAAACCCTCGCCAAACCCAAACCACTTCAGAACAGCAAACAAGAAAGGCCATTCCAGTCAGTCAAACGCTTTCTCTGCATCTAGCAATAATCCCACAAGTGGGCCCTCTATTCTTTCTGCACCTTCCAAAACGTGACACAACACTCTAGCATTATCGGCTGTGGAGCATCCCTCAGTGAAGCCACCTTGGTTGGGATGTATCAAAGAAGGTATCAATTTGGAGAGACGACCAGCTAGAATGGCTGCATAAATTTTATAATCTATTTTAGTAATGAAATTGGGCGATAGTTACTAACCAACTGAGGGTCCCTCCCAGGTTTTTCAAGAACCACAATATTTGCAGAGGCAAACGCTCCAGTCTAGGCCTCCACTTCCAAAATAAGTCTGTAATATTGTTGAAGATATGGGCCTAAGATTTTGGAAAAGGTTTTATAAAATTCAACCAGAAGGCCATGAGGGCCAGTGGCCTTGCCCACTTGCATAGAGTTAATAGCCTGGATAATACGAGGTTGAAGTCTCCCCCCACAATAGTTGGATAGCTGGACACCTCTTGCGCCAAGGCTGCAATCGAGCTAAAGAAGGCAGGGCAATCTATATTAGGAGCATATATATTAATTAAGGCCAGTTCTGTGGATCCTATTTTAAGGACAACCATTGCCCACTGCCCATCTGTATCAGACCTAGTTTGTATTACAATGGTGGAGAGAGATTTCCTTACCAGGATGACTACCCCATTTTTTTGATTGGCAGCAGAAAAAGCCACTAGTGAAAATGGTTTTATATCTAATTTTAACTACTCCACATTTAAATGTGTCTCTTGTAACAGTAGGATGTCAGCACTTTCCTTGTGTCCATATAAAAATATATTTTTCCTCTTTATGGGATTGTTAATGCCCTTAACATTCAGTGAGACATATTGACAATATAGAATAAAATGACAGTCAGCTGTTACAGATACATACCAAGTTGTAACATATGATTTTACATTGTTGATCCACACCTTGAGAGACCTCACAATGATAGCTGCACTTACAGCCCAAGAAAAAAAACACAAAAGGAAAAGCCACTGTTTAGCCATTGCCCCTATGGAAGATCACTCAAAATAAAAACACATAATTCTAAATAACAAGCCAGCAAAACCCTGTGGGGCTATAACAGCTCAAAACGTAGCTAGTGAGCCCAAAGGGACAAGACAGGCACGGAGGGAAAAAATTAACTGGTTTACTTCAACTCCTCTGCCACTTAAATCAACTTAAAACACACACTACTCATTCCAAAAACAGGAAACAGCATCCCCAAACCCAGAGCGCCATAAGTTATAGCGAAACCTGCCCCTACCAAAACAATTTATGTTCACAAAAGGCCGCATGTATGTAGGCAAGGGCCGTCCTGCTCCTCCAAGCCCTACTGCCCTCCCCACCACAACAGACACCACAAACAACACAAAACACATAAGAGAAAGAAACAAAGTGCAAGACATTATTGACCAGGGCAATACCCTGGAGTTTCTTCAAGAGAGTCACATTGAATGAGACATCGAATGTCAACTCTGCATGATTGAATGTCAACTCTGTATGAATGAAAGAGTCACTACTTCATGACCTCAGACCAGTCAAACCACCCAGATAAGAGAGCGTTGAAGAACTTTTACAAGCCATTGATTGCAAGGCAAGCTTTCACCGCATCAACACCAACTCCTTGTCCTCCAAGAACGCTTGCAACTCCCCTGGAACATCAAAAGTTCTTGTCTGGTTGTGCAGCGTGACTCTCATGCGAGCAGGATATAGTAACCCGAAGTGGGCCTGTAGCTGCAATAAGTGTGGATGAAGCACCAAAAAACTCTTTCTCCGATCTACCGTCACCTTCGCAAAGTCAGGGAAGAATAAGAGTTTGTGTCCCTGATATTCCAACGGAGAGTGTGCTCTGGCTGCATCCATTATTTGTGTTACTTGTTGAAAGCACAGAACTTTAAGGATGATTGGACGTGGACGCTTGCCCTTAACCACAGACTGAGTAGGAACTCGATGGGCGTGGTCTATCTCAAAAAGCATGGCGAACTTTACCTTCAACACACCTGGAATCATTGACTGCAAAAAGCAATCATGTCTTGGCCCTTGGCTCCCTCTGGAACTCCCAAAATTCTTATGGACTGGAAATGGCTAATGGGGGCACTAAGACTGGAAATGGGCTGATTGGGAGGGCTTGGACTGGAAATGGGCTGATGGGGGGGCTAGGATTTGGATTTTCTGAGGCGATGGAGGATTAAGTGATTTGAGCAAAGAGATAAGGAGTGTGAGTGGGAATTGAGCCCTGGTCTCTTGGGTCCCAAACCAGTCCTCTATTCATTAGTCCACACCGAAGACCAGGAAAACCTACTACTACTGAATATTTGTATAGCGCTACAAGACATACGCAGTGTTGCACAGACACATGTAAAAGACAGACCCTACTAATCAGAGCTTACAATCTCGTCAAGATTGACGGCACAGTAGCTGTAGACAAGGGATACATCTAGGGGGAAAGGTAAGGAAACACAAAGGAGATCAGGTGAGTTAAGATCTGAAAGCAGCAGAACATAAGAACATAAGATATGCCATACTGGGCTAGGATAGGGCTGGAAATGGGCTGATGAGGGGGCTAGGAATTGAAATGGGCTAATGGAGAGCTAGGATAGGACTGGAAATTACTGATCGGGGCTAGGACAGGAAATGAGCTGATGGGGGGTGGCTAGGACTTAAAATGGGCTAATGGGGGCTAGGATAGGACTGGAAATGGCTCATGGGAGGCTAGGACTTGAAATGGACTGATGGGGGTGCTAAGACTGGAACTGGGCTGATGGGGGGCTAGGATAGGACTTGAAATTTTAATTATTTATTTATTTTTGTGTCTTTTATTCCACTCTATTGTTTAATCGGGGCAGTTTACATTATAAACAACAGTATTACTTTATAACATTTTAAACAAATTCAGGTAAAAGGTACGGGTGTCTGTTACAATCAATGATATATACATTATTAATTTGCAACTCTTTTTATAACTTATTTATAATTGTCATATGAAATTATGATTTCAGGTGTATCTTCTACACTCCATTCATGTTTACAGAAAACAGTACCAGAGCTTTGTTACTTAAGTTGAATTGGTTTCTGGTTATTATGTTGGGTCAGTGATGATATTTTCTTGATATCAGTGATGATATTTTCTTGATTGTCACCAAAGGTGATGTCCAGATAGGTATGCTGTCTACCAGGTGCCAAAATCCGAGATGTTACTGAGAGTTTGCCGAGACTCATCAAGCCCATTGACTATTACCCAATGTTGCTAATCCATGTCGGCACAAATGATACTGCCAGGTATCCCTCTGAGCGTATCAAAAGTGACTTCATGTCTCTGAGACAGAGGGTGAAGCAGATAGGGGCGCAGGTGGTGTTCTCTTCAATCCTCCCTGTTGAGGGTAAAGTCCAAGGCAGAGAAGCTCGCATCCTGGAGATGAATGCATGCCTGCGTGGATGGTGTCATCGAGAGCGCTTTGGTTTCCTGGACCATGCGATGCTGTTCCAAGGGTTGCAGAGCAGAGATGGCATCCATCTGTCCAAGAAAGGTTGACATGTCTTCATAAGAACATAAGATATGCCATACTGGGTCAGACCAAGGTCCATCAAGCCCAGTATCCTGTTTCCAACAGTGGCCAAGCTAGGTCAAACGTACCTAACAGTTTCCCCAAAAGACACAGGTTCCACAATGCTTGTACATGGTCAAGCATTGATATCCTGGGTCCCTTCTTAATAATGGTTTATGGACCTTTCCTCCAGGAACTTGTCCAAACCTTTTTTAAACCCAGCTACACTAACAGCCTTTACTACATGCTCCGGTAACAAATTCCAGAGTTTGATTACACGTTGAGTGAAAAAAATATTTTCTTTTATTAGTCTTAAATAGTTTACCCTGTAGCTTCATTGCATGTCCCCTAGTCTTTCTGTATTCTGATAACATAAACAATCAATCTACGTTTACCCGTTCCACTCCGTTCATTAATTTAAAGACTTCTATCATATCTCCCCTCAGCCGTCTCTTTTCCAGGTTAAAGAGCCCTAACCTTTTTAGCCTTTCTTCATAGGAGTATCCTTCCATCCCTTTTACCATTTTGGTGGCTCTTCTCTGAACCTTTTCTAATATCGTTATATCCTTTTTAAGATACGGCGACCAGAATTGCACACAATATTCAAGGTGCGGTCTCACCATGGAATGATATAGAGTCATTATAATATCTTTTGTTTTATTTTCCATTCCTTTCTTTACGATACCTAGCATTCTATTTGCTCTCTTGGCCGCCGCTGCACACTGGGCCGAGGGTTTTAACATGGTATCCACAATGACGCCTAAATATTTTTCCTGGGTGGTGATTCCTAAAGAGGAACCTTGCATCGTGTAACTATAGTTTGGGTTGTTCTTCCCTAGGTGCATAACTTTGCAGTTCTCCACATTTAAATTTCATCTGCCATTTTGATGCCCAGTCTTCCAATTTATCAAGATCCTCTTGCAATATTCCACAATCCTCTTGGGTTTTAACAACTTTAAATAGTTTTGTGTCATCTGCAAATTTGATAACCTCACTCGTTATTCCACTTTCCAGGTCGTTTATGAATATGTCAAAAAGCAGCGGACCCAGCACAGATCCCTGGGGTACACAACTATTCACCTTTCTCCATTGAGAAAATTGGCCATTTAGCCCCACCCTCTGCTTTCTATCTTTTAACCAGTTCCTGATCCACAGTAGTACACTGCCTCCTATCCCATGACTCTTTAGTTTTGCCAAAAGTCTCTGATGAGGGACCTTGTCAAAGGCTTTCTGAAAGTCCAGATACACTATATCAACTGACTCACCTTTATCCACCTGTTTATTCACACCTTCAAAAAAACATAACAGATTAGTCTTACTGAACACATTATACCAGTACTAATTGAGCTACACTGGCTCCCCATAGCAGCCCGCACAAAATACAAAATACTGACGACCACCTTCAAACTCATCCACAGCATAGCACCATCCTTCCTCGACACCCTAATCAGATTGCAACCATCCAACAGAAACAGGAGAACCATCAATTCCAACACCCTCCACACTCCAACAGATATCAGATCAGTCAAAAAAATCACTAGTAACAGGGCTTTCTCATACATAGCACCGAAACTATGGAACCAACTCCCACCCGACCTACGAGCCAGCATTGATCTAGCCGACTTTAGAAAGAAACTCAAAACCCACCTATTTCAAAGTCATTTCAACCTGTACTAAACTCGCATGAGGGGCAACTCACCCACAGCACCCCAGAAAACCTGTAATGTATAAATGTACATATGTAAATTATTATCCCCATACCTTAGAAGTAGTTAATTTTCTGCGTGTCGTGCTAACCTTTCGAATCTTTATGTACAAATCAAAATTAATCTGTCTTCATTCGACAGCTTTTTCCATGTAATCTTACCCGCTTCTGATCGCTGGAAGGAGCGGTATACAAATGCTTGCTAAAATAAATAAAATAAATAAATAAATAGTAAGACAAGATCTTCCTTGTCTAAAGCCATGTTGGCTGTCTCCCATTAGGCCATGACTATCTACATGCTGAGTAATATTATTCTTTATGATGGTTTCTACCATTTTTTCCCGGTACTGACGTCAGGCTCACCGGTCTGTAGTTTCCCGGATCACCCCTGGAACCCATTTTAAAAATTGGTGTTACATTAGCGATCCTCCAAACTTCAGGTATTAGAGATGATTTTAATGATAGTTCACAGATTACTAATAACAGGTCTGCAATCTCATATTTCAGTTCCTTCAACACCCTTGGATGTATACCATCCGGCCCAGGTCATTTGCTACTCTTCAGTTTATCTAATTGTTCTAATACATCTTCCCGATGTATCGATATTTCCTTCAATTCTTCCACACCTTTAAATACCACTTCAGTCATGGATAACATCCCTACATCTTCCTCAGTAAAGACCGAAGCAAAGAATTCATTCAGTCTCTCCGCTATCGCCTTGTCGCCTCTTAGTGCCCCTTTAACCCCTCTATCATCTAATGGACCAACCGACTCTCTCACAGGTTTTTTGCTAGGAATGTACTTAAAAAAGTCTTTATTTTGCGTTTTTGCTTCCGCAGCAATCTTCTTCTCAAATTCTCCCTTTGCCTGCCTTATCAATGCCTTGCATTTGACTTGCCAGTGCTTGTGCTGTTCCCAGGTTTCGTCGTTTGGCTCTTTTTTCCATTTCCTGAAAGATGCTTTTTTGGCAACAACAGCCTCTCTGACCTCACCTTTAAACCATGCTGGCAGGTTTTTGGACTTCCTTCCACTTTTCTTAAAGCGTGGAATACAGCTGGCCTGGGCTTCCAAGATAGTATTTTTCAACAACACCCAAGCTTGATGTAAGTCTTTAACCTTTGCAACTGCTCCTTTTAGCTTTTTCTTAACTAATTTCCTCATTTTATCATAGTCTCCCTTTCAAAAGTTAAAAGGTAGTACTGTGGATTTCCTTACCATCCCTCCTCCACTAATTAAATCAAAGGCGATCATGCTATGATCACTATTGCCGAGTGGCCCCAACACCCTTATCTCTTGCACTAGATCTGGTGTTCCACTAAGGACTAGGTCTAATATGGCTTCCCCTCTGGTCGGTTCATGAACCAGCTGCTCCAAGAAGCAGTCATTTATTTCATCTAGGAACTTTATCTCCCTAGCATGTCGTGACGTGACACTGACCCAGTCGATACCGGGATAATTGAAATCACCCATTATTATTACTGCGCTGTAACGTTTGTTAGCTTCCTTGATTTCTTTGAGCATTTCATCATACATTTGTTCATTCTGGCCAGGCGGTTGATAGTACACCCTCATTGCCATCGCCTTCCCCTTTTTACATGGAATTTCAATCCATGGAGATTCTACAGCAAATTTTGTTTCCTGCAAAACTTTAATCCTTTCTGACTCAATGCCCTCTCTAACATAGAGCGCAACCCCTCCACCAATTTGATCAGCTCTATCATTACGATATAGTTTGTACCCAGGTATCACAGTTTCCCACTGGTTGTCCTCCTTCCACCATGTCTCTGATATTCCAATCATATCTAATCTCTCATTTAGTGCTATATATTCTAACTCTCCAATATTATTTTTTAGACTTCTAGCATTTGCATACAAGCATTTTAGAGACTTTATTTTATTCATATTAATTTGGCTATTGGTAGACATGGGTAATTTGGGATCTTTAAGCTCTGTCTGCTCCATACTCGAGGGCATTTGGGCTACTTTACTCTTTTTTGGAACCTCTCTGCTTTTGGTAGTATCCTTCAAGGATACATTCTTCCGAACCATCCGCTCTTGGTCAACTGTCGGCTTTCCCCTATTATCTAGTTTAAAAGATGCTCTCTCTCCCCTTTTTAAAGGTTAATGCCAGCAGCCTGGTTCCATCCCAGCTAAGGTGAAGCCCATCCCTTCGGAAGAGCCCCTCCTTTCCCCAGAATGTTCCCCAGTTTCTAACAAATCCAAAACCCTCATCTCTGCACCATTGTCTCATCCACGCATTGAGACTCCGGAGCTCTGCTTGCCTTTTGGGTTCTGCGTGTGGAACAGGAAGCATTTCAGAGAATGCTACCCTGGAAGTTCTGGATTTCAACTTCTTACCTAAAAGCCTAAATTTAGCCTCCAGAACCTCCCTACTACATTTTCCTATGTCATTTGTACCGACATGTACCAAGACAGCTGATTCCTCCCGAACACGATCTAAGACCTTATCGAGGTGGCGCGTGAGGTCCACTACCTTCGCACTAGGCATGCATGTTACGAGGCGATCCTCACGTCCACCAGCCACCCAGCTATCTACATGCCTAATGATCGAATCATCAACTATAACGGCTGTCCTAACCCTTCTCTCATGGGCACATGGCCCTGGAGACACTTCCTTGGTGCGAGAGGGTTTTACATCACCTGGAGGAAAGGTCCTAGTTATAGGATCACTTCCTGCCACACCAGGGTGATGCTCTCCTGTCACGTGACCTCTCTCCTCCATGGCAACAGGGATGCTGCCAGACTGGAGGTGGGACTTCAGGACTATATCCTTGTAGGTCTCGTCTATGTACCTCTCTGTCTTTCAAGTCTGCTACTCTAGCCTCTAGAGAACGGACTTGTTCCCTGAGAGCAAAGAGCTTCTTGCACCTAGTGCACACGTATGACTTCTCACCAACTGGGAGAAAATCATACATGTGACACTCAATGCAAAAGACTGGAAAGCCCTCATCTCGCTGCTGGACTGCTGTCTGCATCTTAGTTTTAAGTTTGTGTTTAGATCTTTAAGTTTTTTACTTACTAAGGGTTGCTATAGATATTTATACTAATAAAACTGTACCTAATACGTGTAATATACCTTGTTCACCAGAAGCTTAACTAATCTCAGGTCCTTAGTGTATGACTGATTTGGGTAATGAGCTTCACCTGAGAGCACCTCCTGCCTTTTAAGATGTGTAAGTACCTATAAAGCTACGATTATCCCAGTGGTGGGTGGGTGATGGGGAGGGAAGGAGGGAAATAACACTTATTAAAAGAGGGCTGCTACACAGTACCCTGTCTTGTGCTGCTGAGGTAAGTTATATTCTGATTTGATTTAAATTATAGCTCTTTGCTTCTGCTAGGCTCTAAATTATTATGAAATTTAAACTACAAGCTCTCTGCTGGGTTCCAAATTTAACCAGAAAGCTCTCTTCTGTGTTTTAAATTTAAACTAAAAGTACTTTGCTGATGCTAGGCTCTGAGTGACTATTAAATTTAAACTACAAGCTCTCTGCTGGGTTCCAAATTTAACCAGAAAGCTCTCTTCTGTGTTTTAAATTTAAATTTAAACTTAAACTGCTGCTACTAGGCCCTGACTGACTTAACAAAAATAGTGGGTTCACAGATTAAATAGCTTTAATACAAAGAATTCCTTTCAGAAAATTCCCAGAAGTATATACTCAAAATTGCAGATCTATCTCCAGAAGTAACAGTCCCCTTTTCTAGTCCTTCAGTAGCAGACTGGCTAATTTACTGAAGAGGACTTTAAACTAGATTCATTGGGGATGGATGAAGAAAGCCCCCAGGTAAGTGAAACATTAAATACCTTTATGGAAATGGGTAAGAGGAACAACATATGGAAAGCAGTGTGTATAAATGCCCGTAGCATGGGAAATAAGATCCCAGATGTTGAAGCTTTAATGGAAGAGGCTGACTTGGATTTAGTGGCAGTTACAGAAACATGGTTCACAGAAAACCATGACTAGAATGTAACTATAGCAGGCTATTCAGAAAGGACAGGGTAGGAAGAAGGGGAGGAGGAGTGGCACTATATGTAAAAAATAATATTAAAGCTTTGGAACTACAGAGCTTAAAAGGGAAAGTGGAGGCACTGTGGGTTAAAGTAGAAAGAGGGAAAAAGAAATACTTTGCACAGGAGGAAGAGGTGGATGGAAAGTAAATTGAAGAAAGGGGAAGTACTACTGATAGGACTAGAAGGACTAGAAATGGGGACTGTTACTTCTGGAGAGAAATCTGCAACTGTGAGTATGTACTTCTGGTAATTTTCTAAAAAGAATTCTTTGTATTAAAGCTACTTAATCTGTGAACCCACTGTTTTTTGTTGGATCAGTTAGGGCCTAGTAGCAGCAATTAAAGTTTGAATTTAAAACACAGAGGAGAACTTTCTGGTTACATTTCATACCCAGCAGAGAGCTTGTAGTTTAAATTTAATAGTCACTCAGGGCCAAGTAACAGCAAAGTACTTTTAGTTTAAATTTAACACACAGAAGAGAGCTTTCTGCTTACATTTGGAACCCAGCAAAGAGCTTGTAGTGTACATTTAATAGTCACTCAGGGCCTAGCATCAGAAAAGTACTTTTAGTTTTAAAACACAGAAGAGAGCTTTCTGGTTAAATTTAGAACCCAGCAGAGAGCTTGTAGTTTAAATTTCATAAGAAGTTAGAGCCTAGCAGCAGCTAAGAGCTATAATTTAAATCAAATCAGAATTTAGCTTACCTCAGCAGCACAAGACAGGGTACTGTGTAGCAGCCCTCTTTTAATAAGTGTTATTTCCCTCCCTCCTCTGGGATAATCATAGCTTTATAGGTACTTACACATCTTAAAAGACAGGAGGTGCTTTCAGGTGAAGCTTATTACCCAAATCAGTCATACACTAAGGACCTGAGATTAATTAAGCTTCAGGTGAACAAGGTATATTAAACGTATTAGGTACAGTTTTATTGGTATAAATACCCATAGCAACCCCTAGTAAGTAAGAACTTAAAGATCTAGACACAAACTTAAAACTAAGATGCAGACAGCAGTCCAGCAGCGGGATGGGGGCTTTCCAGTCTTTTGCATTGAGTGTCACATGTATGATTTTCTCCCAGTTGGTGAGAGGTCTTACATGTGCACTAGGTGCAAGGAGCTCTTTGCTCTCAGGGAACAAGTCCATTCTCTAGAGGCCAAAGTAGCAGACTTGGAAAACATAAGACAGACAGAGAGGTACATAGACGAGACCTACAGGGATATAGACCTGAAGTCCCACCTCCAGTCTGGCAGCACCCCTGTTGCCATGGAGGAGAGAGGTCACGTGACAGGAGAGCATCACCCTGGTGTGGCAGGAAGTGATCCTGTAACTAGGACCTGTCCTCCAGGTGATGTAAAACCCTCTCGCACCGAGGAAGTTTCTCTAGGGCCATGTGCCCATGAGGGAAGGGTTAGGACAGCCGTTATAGTTGGTGATTCGATCATTAGGCATGTAGAGAGCTGGGTGGCTGGTGGATATGAGGATCACCTGGTAACATGCCTGCCTGGTGTGAAGGTAGCGGACCTCACGCGCCACCTAGATAAGGTCTTAGATAGTGCTGTGGAGGAGTCTGCTGTCTTGGTACATGTCGCTACCAATGACATAGGAAAATGTGGTAGGGAGTTTCTGGAGGCAAAATTTAGGCTTTTAGGTAGGAAGTTGAAATCCAGAACTTCCATGGTAGCATTCTCCGAAATGCTTCCTGTTCCACGCGCAGGGCCCAAAAGGCAGGCAGAGCTCCGGAGTCTCAATGCGTGGATGAGACAATGGTGCAGAGATGAGGGTTTTGGATTTGTTAGGAACTGGGGAACATTCTGGGGAAAGGAGGGGCTCTTCCGAAGGGATGGGCTTCATCTTAACCGGGATGGAATCAGGCTGCTGGCATTAACCTTTAAAAAGGAGAAAGAGCAGCTTTTAAACTAGATATTAGGGGAAAGCTGACAGTCGCCCAAGAGCGGATGGTTCGGAAGAATGTATCCTTGAAGGATACTACCAAAAGCAGAGAGGTTCCATAAAAGAGTAAAGTAGCCCAAATGCCCTCAAGTATGGAGCAGACAGAGCTTAAAGATCCCAATTTACCCATGTCTAACAATAGCCAAATTAACATGAATAAAATACATTCTCTAAAATGCTTGTATGCAAATGCTAGAAGTCTAAAGAATAAGATGGGGGAGTTAGAATATATAGCACTAAATGAAAGGTTAGATATGATTGGAATATCAGAGACATGGTGGAAGGAGGACAACCAGTGGGACACTGTGATACCTGGGTACAAACTATATCGTAATGATAGAGCTGATCAAATTGGTGGAGGGGTTGCGCTCTATGTTAGAGAGGGCATTGACTCAGAAAGGATTAAAGTTTTGCAGGAAACAAAATCTGCAGTAGAATCTATATGGATTGAAATTCCATATAAAAGGGGGAAGGCAATGACAGTGGGGGTGTACTATCGAGCACCTGGCCAGAATGACCAAATGGATGATGAAATGCTCAAAGAAATCAAGGAAGCTAACAAAGGTTATAGCGCAGTAATAATAATGGGTGATTTCAATTATCCCGGTATCGACTGGGTCAGTGTCACGTCAGGACATGCTAGGGAGATAAAGTTCCTAGATGAAATAAATGACTGCTTCTTGGAGCAGCTGGTTCATGAACCGACCAGAGGGGAAGCCATATTAGACCTAGTCCTTAGTGGAACACCAGATCTAGTGCAAGAGATAAGGGTGTTAGGGCCACTTGGCAATAGTGATCATAGCATGATCGCCTTTGATTTAATTAGTGGAGGAGGGATAGTAAGGAAATCCACAGTACTATCTTTTAACTTTCGAAAGGGAGACTAAAAAAACTAAAAGGAGCAGTTGCAAAGGTTAAAGACATACATCAAGCTTGGGTGTTGTTGAAAAATACTATCTTGGAAGCCCAGACCAGCTGTATTCCACGCTTTAAGAAAAGTGGAAGGAAGTCCAAAAAACTGCCAGCATGGTTTAAAGGTGAGGTCAGAGAGGCTGTTGTTGCCAAAAAAGCATCTTTCAGGAAATGGAAAAAAAGAGCCAAACGACGAAACCTGGAAACAGCACAAGCACTGGCAAGTCAAATGCAAGGCATTGATAAGGCAGGCAAAGAGAGAATTTGAGAAGAAGCTTGCTGCGGAAGCAAAAAGGCAAAATAAAGACCTTTTTAAGTACATTCTTAGCAAAAAACCTGTGAGAGAGTCAGTTGGTCCATTTGATGATAAAGGGGTTAAAGAAGCACTAAGAGGCGACAAGGCGATAGCGGAGAGACTGAATGAATTCTTTGCTTCGGTCTTTACTGAGGAAGATGTAGGGATGTTACCCATGACTGAAGTGGTATTTAAAGGTGCGGAAGAATTGAAGGAAATATCGATACATCGGGAAGATATCTTACAACTATTAGATAAACTGAAGAGTAGCAAATCACCTGGGCCGGATGGTATGCATCCAAGGGTGTTGAAAGAACTGAAATATGAGATTGCAGACCTGCTATCAGTAATCTGTGAACTATCATTAAAATCATCTCTAATACCTGAAGATTGGAGGATCGCCAATGTAACACCAATTTTTAAAAAGGGTTCCAGGGGTGATCCGGGAAACTACAGACCGGTGAGCCTGACGTCAGTACCGGGAAAAATGGTAGAAACTATCATAAAGAATAAAATTACTCAGCATGTAGATAGTCACAACCTAATGGGAGACAGCCAACATGGCTTTAGACAAGGAAGATCTTGTCTTACTAATCTGTTATGTTTTTTTTAAGGAATGAATAAACGGGTGGACAAAGGTGAGTCGGTTGATATTGTGTATCTAGACTTTCAGAAAGCCTTTGACAAGGTCCCTCATCAGAGACTTTTGGCAAAACTAAAGAGTCATGGGATAGGAGGCAGTGTACTATTGTGGATCAGGAACTAGTTAAAAGAGGGTAGGGCTAAATGGCCAATTTTCCCAATGGAGAAAGGTGAATAGTGGTGTACCCCAGGGATCTGTGCTGGGTCCGCTGCTTTTTGACATATTCATAAATGATCTGGAAAGTGGAATAACGCGTGAGGTTATCAAATTTGCAGATGACACAAAACTATTTAAAGTTGTTAAAACCCAAGAGGATTGTGAAAAATTGCAAGAGGATCTTGATAAATTGGAAGACTGGGCATCAAAATGGCAGATGAAATTTAATGTGGAGAAGTGCAAGGTTATACACCTAGGGAAGAACAACCCAAACTATGGTTACACGATGCAAGATTCCACATTAGGAACCACCACCCAGGAAAAAGATTTAGGCGTCATTGTGGATACTATGTTAAAACCCTCGGCCCAGTGTGCAGCGGCGGCCAAGAGAGCAAATAGAATGCTAGGTATGATAAGGAAAGGAATGGAAAATAAAACAAAAGATATTATAATGCCTCTATATCAGGGGTCTCAAACTCAAATTGCTTTGAGGGCCAAATGAGGACTTGTAAAGTAACCCGGGGGCCGCATAAGACGCGGGGCCTCATTTGCATAAGGGACCTCATTTGCATAAATATTTGCATAATGTTACCATACACTAACTTTTAGTAAACATGCCTCTTTAATGAGTATGGATAAAGAAAGACTAAAAGATTTAGAAACAGGAAGACAATAATTAAACTGGGAACCCCAAAAGCCAAACTTGGAATGTACAACAACACTGTAGAAATAAAACTATAAATTAATTTCCTCTTGTACTAAACAAAGCGCAAACATTAATGATGCACATTTCCCAGAGCTGACATATTCCAGTTAATAAATTCAAAATAAAGAGATATTTTTCTACCTTTTGTGCATTTTTTTCAGTTGCAATTGTTCCAGCCACTTTCTTCTGGTTTCTTCATGTCTTCTGCTAACTCTCCATCGTCTGCTGTCCATTTGCCCTTTCTTCTCTCCTAGTTTTTTTTTCCATTCTCTCTCTACATCTGCTTTAACATACTAATCTTTCTCCTTTTTCTCTTTCCTCATTCCTATTTCATCCACTCAAATTTTACCCCTCCATCCTCAATCCCCACTTACTCTCCCAATACCTGGCCAATTGTAGATTTGTCTTCTCTCCCAGACAAAATATTTTTCCCCTCTCCATTTCACTTTCCCAGCTCCATCCCATTCTAATCCTCCCCCAACATCAGCTCCCTTCTAGTTCCAGCCCCACCCAGCATCCGCTCCCTTCTAGTCCCTGCATCAGTCCATTTCCAGTCCTATCCTAGCCTCACCATCAGCCCATTTCCAATCCTAGCCCCCCATCAGCCCATTTCCATTCCAAGCCCCCCTCCCCATCAGCCATTTGCAGTTCAAGCCCCCCTTCCACTCAGCCCATTACCAGTCCTAGACCCCCCATAGGCCATTACCAGTCGTAACCTCCCCATAGCCCATTACCAGTCCTAACCTCCCCATAGCGCACTTCCAGTTTTACCCCCCATCACCCCATTTTCAGTCTTACCCCCCCCATAGCCCATTACCAGTCCTAGTCCCCCCCATAGCCCACTTGCAGTCTTATCCCCCATCACCCCATTTTCAGTCTTACCTCCCCTCATAGGCCATTACCAGTCCTAACCCCCCAATCAGCCCACCTCCAGTCCTAACCCCCATCTGCCCATTTCCAGTCCTAGCCCCCACCATAGCCCATTTCCGGTCATAACCCCCCTGCCAATAGCCCATTTCCGGTCATAACACCCCCTGCCAATAGCCCATTTCCGGTCATAACCCCCCCTGCCAATAGCCCATTTCCGGTCATAACCCCCCTGCCAATAGCCCATTTCCGGTCATAACCCCCCCTGCCAATAGCCCATTTCCAGTCCTACACCCCCCCCCCAGGTAAATAAATAAACCACCAGGCTTCTGCTGCTGCAGCAGAAAATCAGCTGTCCCGCGGCCCCTTCCCCTCTGCACGGAGAGCCCTGAGTGTGCTTCATCAGCGGCGTGCTTTTTAAGCCGCGAAGAGAGTATTTCCCTCTCGCGCGGCTTAAGCCTATTCACTTTTCAAGCCTCGCGAGAGGGGAATACTCTCTTCGCGGCTTGAAAAGCACCTGCTGATGGAGCACACTCAGGGATCTCCGGGCGGAGAGGAAGGGGCCGTGGCCGCAGGACAGCTGATTTTGCTGCTTGAGCAGCAGAAACCAGTTTTTTAAAAAAAAAATTGACAGTCGATTCTGCCGCTGCCACGGCGGCAACGGCAGCAGCATAAGCAAGGCTTTTTTGTTTCCCTCCGTCGCGGGCCGCACAACGTTCTCTCGCGGGCCGCGTGTTTGAGACCCCTGCTCTATATCATTCCATGGTGAGACCGCACCTTGAATATTGTGTGCAATTCTGGTCGCCGTATCTTAAAAAGGATATAGCGATTTTAGAAAAGGTTCAGAGAAGAGCCACCAAAAAGGTAAAGGGGATGGGAGGATACTCCTATGAAGAAAGGCTAAAAAGGTTAGGGCTCTTTAACATGGAAAAGAGACGGCTGAGGGGAGATACTATAGAAGTCTATAAATTAATGGAGTGGAACGGGTAAACGTAGATCGATTGTTTACGTTATCAGAATATAGAAAGACTAGGGGACATGCAATGAAGCTACGGGGTAAACTATTTAAGACTAATAAAAGAAAATATTTTTTCACTCAACGTGTAATCAAACTCTGGAATTTGTTACCGGAGTATGTAGTAAAGGCTGTTAGTGTAGCTGGGTTTAAAAAAGGTTTGGACAAGTTCCTGGAGGAAAGGTCCATAAACTATTATTAAGAAGTGACCGAAGATATCAATGCTTGACCCAGTACAAGCATTGTGGAACTTGTGTCTCTTGGGGAAACTGCTAGGTACATATGACCTAGATTGGCCACTGTTGGAAACAGAATACTGGGCTTGATGGACCTTGGTCTGACCCAGTATGGCATATCTTATGTTCTTATGGGATTTCAATATGCCAGATGTTGATTGGCACATTCCTGCTGCAGTATCATCTAGAAGTAAGGAGATCCTGGACTCTCTACAGGGAGAACTATTCAGGCAACTGGTAACAGACCCCACACGTGAAGGGGCCATACTTACCAATGGTGAAAGTGTTTCTGATGTTATAGTGGAAGATCATTTTGTATCCAGTGATCACCAGATGGTGTAGTTCAGTATTAGGACTAGGACTGTTAAAATATATTCAAAAGCAATGGTCTTAGACTTTAGGAAAACTAACTTTACCAAGATGGGCCAATACCTCAGGGAGTCGATAGCGGGATGGGAACAGCTGGGGGATGTATAAAAACAGTGGGCAAAACTGATAGGGGATATTTTAAGGGCAACTAACCTTTTTGTTAAAATGGTAAATAAAGGTAAAAGGAAAAGGAAACCATTATGGTTTTCAAAAGAAGTATCTGAAAAAGTGAAGATAAAGAGGGAGGCCTTCATAAAATACAAGTGATCATGGAGAGAGGAAGACAGGCATTTATATTTGGAAAAACTTATAGAAGCTAGCAAAGTAGTCAGGAAAATAAAGATTCAAAAAGAGGAGCAAATAGCCAATGCAGTTAACTGGGCAAAAGTGGTATTGTCAGACTCAAGGGTGAAGGGGAGGAATATGTAGAAGCTGATGAGGATAAAGGGGAATTGCTTAACAAATATTTCTGTTCTGTGTTCACAGATGAAGAACCAGGAGTAGGAACTCAGAAAACACCCACAAACAGGAACAGAAGCGATGGGCATCTTGAACAATTTTCAGAAGACTGTGTTCGTGAGAAACTAGCTAAACTTAAAGTAGACAAAGCGATGGGACTGTATGGGATACACTCTAGAATACTGAGGGAACTTGGGGACGTTCTAGCAGATGTACTGACTGACCTTTTCAATGCCTCATTGGAGTCGGGAATGCCAAAGGACTGGAGAGAGGCTCATGTGGTGACTTTACACAAAAGCGGAAGTAAGGATGTGGTTGAAAACTACAGGCTGCTTAGTTTAGCTTCGGTGGTGTGTAAATTATTGCCAGTGCTGCTGATAGAGAAAATAGTGAGGTTCCTTTGCGTCCCTCTATTCCAGTCCCGGAACCATAGAGTTTAGAATCTTCTCCAGCAGCTTTGGAGACTGAAAGATGTCTCTGGTATAACCAGATGTCACTGGTATAACCAGACAAGGACCGCCTTCTTCCACCAGTACTTTCAGTCTCGAAGCAGCTAGGAGGTTCTGAGCCCGGGACTGGGTTCAGTGGAAGCAAATGAGCATACTTTTCATATCTTTTATTTAGTTAATTTTTTGTTTTTGATTCCTTTAGGTCCAGTGCTGCTCCTCAGAGTGTTCCTGTTTCTCCGGGGGGGGGGGGGCCTTTATTTCTTTCTCTGCCCCCTTCTCCACCTCCCTTCCCCCTCTTTTCTCTTCTCCCTCTTTATCTTCCTTTGATTTTTCCCAGCATTTAAACGAGTACAGGGGAACTGTGGCCCAGAGTTTGCCTCCCTGCTCCCGAACCCGCAGTAAAAGGGTGAGGAGCAGGTAGAAGGCTGAGGTATAGCAGCAGCACTTGTGTGCAGAGAGCACCGGGACATAGCAGGCGTTGATCTGCTCACTGGTAGAACGCCGGAGCTGAAGCCGCAGTAGGCTGTGCTCCGACGGCGGGGTGCCTTCCCTCAGGATCATCGGCAGCGGCGGTGAGTCCGGGGCAGCAGATTGCCACTCTTTCACTGTTGTTTTCGGGGGGATAGTCAGATAGAAGGGGAGGCATCGTGGTGCACGCGGGTCTCCTTAAAAAAGTGCGGGACGCCGTGTGTTGCCACGCAGGAAGTTTCCCAGTGGCCATTTTGGAAATCGCGTTGCAGCGGGCAGTGTTATAGGCTGCATCGGCGACTTCCTGAGCTTCGTTTTAGGGTCTAGTTTCCTAAGTCGAGCTAGTTAGCTAGGTGTGCCGTGTTTTAATTTAAAAAAAATGTTTTAAGGACAGGGCCTTCCTTTGGGCTTAACGCTGTATTCAGTGTGCCTGGGGTGCTGTATTTTAGGGATAGGGAGTAGCTAGTGAGGTAGCTTGGCTCTGTGGACGATGCCGGCTAAGCTTCGCTGCCTAGTCTGTGGGGCGAGGTGAAGTGAGGTGTTGGAGTCAGGTGTTTGTAGGGGCTGTTCCCTGGAAGCAGCGGTTATGGAGAAGGCACTGGTGGACTCCGCTGGGGATCAGGTAGTGGTTCCTCCAGAAGCGGGGGAGTCCAACCCGCCTTCCTTGGACTCGGTGGAGCCGGTGGCGGGGCTGTCATTGGCGGAGGACGCCCTTCTGTTGTCGGCAGCCAACCAAGGAGGTGGTGTTCCAGGGATTCCTCCGACCTTTTTCTCACTCATGCAGCAGGCCTTTGCCTTGCTGCAGCCTGAGTTGAGTTCTCCGTCTCAGAGCCCAAAGAGTCACAAGCGCACAAAGTTGGGGGGTCTGCAAGTGCAGGCGGCTATTCCGGCCAAAAGGAGCAGAGGGCCAGTGGAGGACAGTCCGCCCTCTAGGTTGGAAGAGGAGCTAGGTGAGACGGAGATGGAGGTTGAGGAGGCCTCTGAGGAGGACCTGGAAGACGGCGAACTGCTGGACGTGGAGCAACAGAGTAGGGTAGTCCGAGTGTTTCGTCGGGAAGAGCTGCCAGCCTTGATTGCTGCAACTCTCAAGGCGTTGAACATGCCATCGGTGGTGCCGGTAGCGGAGGAAGCATTGGAGGATCCGCTGTTGCAGGCGGTAAGGACGTCCCAATGAGTGTTCCCGGTTCATAGAGTCTTTAAGAACATGATTCAAGAGGAGTGGGACTTGCCGGAGTCAGCACTGCAGGGTTCTAGGGCCTTGGCTCAGCTGTATCCGCTTTACGATCAGGATAGGGAGCTTTGTCGCTCTCCTAAGGTAGATGTGGCGGTGTCTGCGGTTACTAAGAAGACCACGATTCCTGTGGAGGGGGCCGCGGCACTGAAGGATGTGCAGGATAGGAAGTTGTATACGTTATTGAAGCAGGTATTCGACGTGTGTGCCCTCTCCTTGCAAGCCTCGATAGTGGGGGCGTGGGTGGCGAGAGGCTGCTTGAGATGGTCCCAGCGATTGCAGGGAGATCAGTTGGAGGGGCAGACAGATGATGTAGCGCGTCTGGAGTCTGGCACGGCTTATTTATCGGACATCCACTACGATCTTATTAGGGGGCTGGCTAAGAGTATAGCGTCGGTGGTAGCAGCTCGCAGGTATCTTTGGTTGCGTAACTGGTCGGCGGACAGGTCCTCGAAGGCGCGACTTAGCAAGCTACCGTTTAGAGGAAAGCTTCTCTTTGGGGAGGATGGTCAAGGATCTTGGGGAGTCCAAGGGAGGTCGGCTTCCGGAGGATAGACCGAAACAGGGCCATGGCACGACGGGGTCCAGGGGGGTCCCAAGGGACTTTCGTAGATTTCGGCCCTCGCATTTTAGCCAGCCTCAGAGGGGGAAGTTTCCCGTACGTGGTCAGGGATTTCGAGGTTTCCGGGGGGCGGGCAGAGGCTTTGCACCTTTCCAGACCTCTGGTGCTAAAAAGTCCCAATGAGATAAGGCGGACTCAGGTGGGGGTGGTGCCCGTGGGAGGATGATTGCGGGAGTTTTACCCTGCCTGGGTCCAAATTACCTCAGATCAGTGGGTGTTGGAGGTCATTCGAGAGGGCTATGCCTTGGAGCTCCATCGACCCGTGTTAGATTCCTTTGTCCAATCCCCCTGCAGAACTCCGCGAAAGTTTTGGGCGGTCATGGAAACCCTCCAGCGGCTGGTCCAGCTCAGGGCAGTGGTGCCTGTTCCGGCGGCGCAATACGGGTGCGGTCGATACTCCATCTATTTTGTGGTTCCAAAGAAGGAAGGCACGTTTCGGCCAATTCTGGATTTAAAAAGGGTGAATCGGTGTCTTCGGGTGACCCATTTCCGGATGGAGATGTTGCGTTCCATTATTGCGGCAGTCAGAGCGGGGGAATTTCTGACGTCTCTGGATCTCACGGAGGCGTATCTCCATATCCCGGTGCATCAGGAGCCTCAGTGGTTCTTGCGTTTTGCGGTGCCAATGGGACATTTTCAGTACAGCACTCCGCAAGGAAGGGATACTGCTGCATCCTTACTTAGACGATTGGTTGATTCGAGCGAAGTTGCGGGAGGAGAGCATAGCCGCCTCCGCGCGGGTAGTGCGGATGTTGGAAGGCCTCGGCTGGGTAGTCAATTATGCAAAGAGCAGGTTGGTTCCCTCGCAGTCGCTGGAATACTTGGGAGTGTGCTTCGAGACAAAGCACGGAGTGGTGTTTCTTCCGGATCAGAGAGCGCAGGGATTGCGGAAGCTCATGAGGTGGTTTCTCGCTTGCAGGGCGCCGACGGCCTGGCAGTACCTGCAATTGCTCGGCACCATGGCAGCCACGATCGAAGTTGTCAGGTGGGCCAGGGCGTACATGAGGCTGTTGCAGAGCGCTCTCCTCAGGCGATGGTCTCATCAGAGGGATGCGTTGTCTCAGTGGCTAGTTTGTCCCCTGGAGGTGCGTCAGGAGCTTCGGTGGTGGTTGCGAGCCGAAAATCTGGAAGCGGGCGTACCTCTAGAACCTTCATCCTGGAGGCTGGTTACGACGAATGCGAGTCTCATAGGGTGGGGAGCGCACTACGAAGGAAGGTTTTCCCAGGGACAGTGGTCGGTGGAGGAACGGTCATGGTCCATCAACAGATTGGAGATGAGAGCGGTGTTTTTGGCTCTTCAGGAGTTTCAGGAGTGCCTGTGTCAAGAGGCAGTATGGATACTTTCTGACAATGCGACGACGGTGGACTATATCAATCGCCAGGGGGGCACGGGCAGTGCGACGCTGGAGGCACAAGTGAGTCAGCTGTTGTATTGGGCTGAACGACATTTAAGGGCGTTGTCGACGCAGCACGTGGCCGGAGTGGACAATGTCGAGGCCGATTTTTTGAGTCGCCGCAGGGTGGATCCAGGGGAGTGGGGTCTCCACCCAGACGTATTTGTGATGTTACTGCGGCGCTGGGGAATCCCGATCATGGATCTCATGGCGAGATTCGAGTCCGCGAAGGTGGCTCGGTTTTACAGCAGGCGGAGAGAATGAATGTCGGAGGGTCTCGATGTGTTGGCACAAAGGTGGCTGGAAGAGGGGCTTCTCTATGTGTTTCCGCCGTGGGCTCTCATAGGCAAGGTGGTGCAGCGCATAGAAAGGCACCGCGGCCTGGTGCTTCTGGTAGCGCCTGATTGGCCCAGGAGACCGTGGTATGCGGACTTGATGAGGCTTCTGGTAGACAGGCCGTAAGGCTTCCGCCGCGGGAGGATCTGTTGCTTCAGGGGCCATTGCGCATGCCTCAGGTGAATCGATTCTTGCTTACGGCAATGGCTCTTGAAAGGGCTAGGTTGACCGCCAGGGGTTATTCGGCGGCGGTTATTTCTACCTTTTTGAAGGCACGCAGGCGGTCCACATTGTTGTCTTACATCCGAGTGTGGTGTGTTTTTGAAGCCTGGTGCGCAGAGCGCAATTTGCGGCCTTTGGGGGCCTCGGTGCCGCAGGTACTTTCGTTTCTTCAAGATGGCATGGAAAAGGGTCTGGCGGCTAGTTCCTTGCGGATGCAGTTGGCGGCCATCTCCTGTTTCCGGGGGAAGATTCAAGGTCAGCTGTTAGGAGCGCACAGCGATGTTCGTCGGTTCTTGCGAGCCGTTGTGCTTCTGCGGCCACCGAGGCGAAGTTCAGTTCCACTTCGGGATCTGAATTTAGTGTTGGAGGCTTTGCTCGGGGAGCCGTTTGAGCCGTTGAGCAAGGCCTCGCTGAAGGACTTGACCTTGAAGACTGTTTTCCTGGTGGCTATTGCTCTGCAAGATGAATCTCGGAGTTGCAGGCTCTGTCATGTAAGGAGCCTTACTTGTCCTTTTTCAGCCACAAGGTGGTGTTGCACACAGTGCCGGCCTTCTTGCCAAAGGTGGTTTCAGTGTTTCATGTTAACCAGGTGGTGTCGCTGCCGGTGTTTTCTGAGGAGCAGAAGGATAGGTCAAGAAGGTCGGTTGCATCGTTTGGCTGTTCGGAGGGTGCTGAAACGATATCTTCGCAGGACGGCGCCTTTCAGGAAGTCGGACAGGCTGTTCGTTTCTTTTGGCGGCACACGGAAAGGAGAGGCGGCGGCTAAGTCGTCGGTTTCTCGATGGTTGAAGGAGGCTATTGCATCGGCGTACCTTCTAAAGGGTAAGGTAGTACCAGAGGGCCTTCGTGCGCATTCAACTAGGGCGCAAGCGGCATCGTGGGCAGAATTCAGTTTGGTGCCGGTCGAGGACATCTGTAGAATGGCGACTTGGTTGTCGTTGCATTCCTTTGCTAAGCACTACCGGCTTGATGAGCAAGCGATGGGAGATGGGCGTTTTGGCTCAGCGGTGCTTCAGGCTGGGCTTGCAGGTCCCTCCCGTTGATATTCACTGCTCTGTTACATCCTCTATGGTTCTGGGACTGCACTAGAGGGATGCAAAGGAAGAGGAAATTAGACTTACCTGCTAATTGTTGTTCCTTAAGGAACTCTAGTCCAGTCCCGGATCCCTCCCAGGGTTTTAAGGGGGGGTGCAGCCTGAAGTTTGGGAGGGGTTTGGTTTTTCTATAGCGTTTCTTGCGGGGCTCAGGGGATGCTCTGTGGGAATCCTTTGTGCAGCAGTACTTAGGGGGCTCAGGAGTTCGTGTTTTCCGGTCTCCAAGGAGCTGGAGTTTTTTGCAGTGTTGTTCACTATACTTATTAAGGTTCTATAGCTTAGGCTACTTCTTTTTTACTTATTTTGTTCACTACTTATTTGTTGCTCTGCTGAGTCTGCTTTGTCAATAGGTACTGGTGGAAGGAGGCGGTCCTTGTCTGGTTATACCAGTGACATCAGAACGATGACATCTTTCAGTCTCCAAAGCTGCTGGAGGAGATTCTAAACTCTATGGTTCCGGGACTGGACTAGAGTTCCTTAAGGAACAACAATTAGCAGGTAAGTCTAATTTCCTCTTTCTGGAGTCCAGCGGATTACAGGACCAGAGGCAGCATGGATTCACCAGAGGCAGGACTTGTCAGACAAATCTGATTGATTTCTTTGACTGGGTGACCTCGGAGTTGGACCGAGGGAGAGCCCTAAGAACATAAGAACATAAGATATGCCATACTGGGTCAGACCAAGGTCCATCAAGCCCAGTATTCTGTTTCCAACAGTGGCCAATCTAGGTCATATGTACTGTCATGATGCGGGCACTAATAAAGTTGGTTTTAAGAAAAGAAATCCTGTTTCTCTAGAGCAGGGGTCGGCAACCCGCGGCTCCGGAGCCGCATGCGGCTCTTTCTCACCTTTGCCGCGGCTCCGGAGCACACTGTCCGCCCGGTGACAGGCAATAGTGTTGTAAAGATGTATTTAAACGTGGCGTTATGGGCTCCCTCCATGTCAGCTCCCTCCCTTCTTCTGCAGCCGCGGCTCCCTGCCTCTTAGGGAACCGCGGCTGTGCTTTTAAAATCATCTCGGAGCCCTTCCTGTCTTGACGGGCTCCGTGCAGCATTGTCCCGCCTCTAAAGGAAGTTTTGGAGGCGGGACAGTGCTGCACTGAGCCCGTCAAGACCGGAAGGGCTCCGAGATGATTTTAAAAGCACAGCCGCGGTTCCCTAAGAGGCAGGGAGCCGCGGCTGCAGAAGAAGGGAGGGAGCTGACATGGAGGGAGGGGGGCTGACATGGAGGGAGGGAGCTGATATGGATGGAGGGTGGAGGGAGGGGGGCTGACATGGAGGGAGGGAGCTGATATGGATGGAGGGAGGGGGGCTGACATGGAGGGATGGAGGGGGCTGACATGGAGGGAGGGGGGCTGACATGGAGGGAGGGAGCTGATATGGATGGATGGAGGGAGGGGGGCTGACATGGAGGGAGGGAGCTGATATGGATGGAGGGAGGGGGGCTGACATGGAGGGATGGAGGGGGCTGACATGGAGGGAGGGGGGCTGACATGGAGGGAGGGAGCTGATATGGATGGATGGAGGGAGGGGGGCTGACATGGAGGGAGAGAGCTGATATGGATGGAGGGAGGGGGGCTGACATGGAGGGATGGAGGGGGCTGACATGGAGGGAGGGAGCTGATATGGATGGAGGGAGGGGGGCTGACATGGAGGGATGGAGGGGGCTGACATGGAGGGATGGAGCTGATATGGATGGAGGGAGGGGGGCTGACATGGAGGTATGGAGGGGGCTGACATGGAGGGATTGGGGAGGCGGGCTGACATGGAGGGAGGGAGCTGATATGGATGGAGGGAGGGAGGGAGGGAGGGGGCTGACATGGAGGGATGGAGCACTGGTAATGGGGTTGAGGGGACTAGCACTGGAAATGAGCTGATTAGGGGAGGCTAGGACTGGTAATGAGCTGATGGGGGGTAGGACTGGTATTGGGCTGATTAGGGGAGGCTAGCACTGGTAATGGGGTTGAGGGGGGATTAGCACTGGAAGCGAGCTGATTGGGGGGCTTTGACTGGGCATGGGCTGATTGTGGGGAGGGGAGGATAGAGCTGCTGGCCCTGGAAGATAACTGGGGGCTAAGGCTACAAATGGGCTGATATGAGGGGATGGGAGAATGGAACTGGATCTGAGAGGGGCTGCCATGGTATTTGTACTAGAAGGGACTGGTCAGTGGGGAAGGAGGGGGACTGGAAGGAAATGGACACCAGTGGCAATCATGGGAATGCAAGTTGACATTGGAAGGTACTGGGAGTGAGGACTGGAAAGGGGCTGATATTGGGGAGGGTTACTGGGACTGGAAATAGGCTGATGGAAAGAAGTGAAGAAAACGAAAGAAGAGATAAGAAATGGCAGATGGACCATAGACCACAGAAAGAGAGCTAAGAGAAGACAGGAAAGCAGAAGTCTCAGATCGGGACCAGCATGATCAAAGAATAAATTGGTCAGACAACAAAGGTAGAAAAAATAATTTTATTTCATATTAGTGATTTGACTACAAAATCATCATAATTTTGAAATCAAATATTGTTACTTGTTGTGATATTTTCTGGCGTATTTTTTTTGGTGTGCGCTGGAAGAGGGGTAGTCTTATACGGCGAGTATAGGCCAAACACCTATATTTTAACAGGAAAAGTAGGGGGTCGTATATAGCATTAAGGTAAGAAACAATATATGCAGTGTTAGATTTGTTTTAAATGTTGCAATGGTTTTGCGGCTCCCAGGTTTTTTTTTCCCTTCGGAAACGGGTCCAAGTGGCTCTTTATGTCTTAAAGGTTGCAGACCCCCTGCTCTAGAGGAACTAGATGTGCAGTTACCTCCAGGCACAGCTAGAGGGAGCAGGAACAGACATACTGGTCTTAATGAACCTAACCTCACTGATCACCTGCAGCTGAAAGGGAACCAGGAAGTCAGCAGTAAAGGTTCACTTTATAAGCCAGAGCAGAATGCTTCTGGACAGCAGAGGAAGCAGAGGAAGCAGTGGAATGAGCAGAGGAAGCAGTGGAAACAGCAGGAGCTGAGGAAGGAGGAGAAAGAGGAAGAAGGAACTGGAGCTGGACTAGAAGGAGAAACAGCAGAGAACCCTGGAGGCTATCAAGGACATAAGCCTGATTGCTGTGAAAAAAGCCACGCTGGGAGCTGGAGGAGAAACAGACCTCACAAGGTGGGAAGCCAGAAAGCCCAAACTAAACCTGTTGTGCAAGGGGAGTTTGGTGGAAGTTGCTCCAAGGTGAGAGGGTCTGCCACGCCTAGTTCCTATGCTCTGCCTGTTTGTAACATAGAGAGAAGAAAGCTAAGAACCAGAGAGGGAGGTTCTGACAGAAGCTTATCTCTAGAGGATCATTGCCCAGTTTCACCTATTCAGAGGGAAAAGCAGTTTTATAAGCAACGGAAGTTTTTACTCAGTGAGCCAAGGTATGAGGCATTGAAGATTAACTGTAATGATTGTACTGCTAAAAGTTATGCTAAAAGAAGTATTCCTCCTAGGAGAAACAAGAGTCAAGACTGGTTCACTAAACTACCGCCACCCTTAAGAGTCCCTGGTTATGTGAAGCCAAACTCCCAAGTGGTTGACTACCATACTGAAATAGACAGGGACAGTGAAAGCCCTTGGAATCAGTATAGGGGAGAGGAATTGATGGAAGTGGATTCTCCCAGCACTATTCCCTCACCTTTGCCTGAGGAAATGGAATGTGATTGGTGCACTGCCTATGCTCCAAAGTATGTATGCTCCACAGAAGAATAAATGAAGTATAAGTTGATGTTTATTATACTGAATATTACTATGAAGAAAACCTGCTTTAAACTGTGAAGTAACAGTTAACTAGCCAGTGAATATTGGTACCTTTTAAAACAAAGGACTGTTTCTGTTATCTAAAATATCTCTTAGTTGAACCTTGCTTTAAACGGGGAATAAAAGCCTTTATTACCCTACACTTGGACTCTTTGTTCTTTAACAGCGCTACCTAGTGGCGTATAATCTTTGTGTCACCGGGAACCGAGTGACAGTACCTAGCAGTTTCCTCAAGGGACACAGGTTCCACAATGCTTGTATTGGTTCAAGCATTGATATCCTGGGTCCCTTCTTAATAATGGTTTATGGACCTTTCCTCCAGGAACTTGTCCAAACCTTTTTTAAACCCAGCTACACTAACAGCCTTTACTACATCCTCCGGTAACAAATTCCAGAGTTTGATTACACGTTGAGTGAAAAAATATTTTCTTTTATTAGTCTTAAATAGTTTACCCTGTAGCTTCATTGCATGTCCCCTAGTCTTTCTATATTCTGATAGCGTAAACAATCGATCTACGTTTACCCGTTCCACTCCGTTCATTAATTTATAGACTTCTATCATATCTCCCCTCAGCCGTCTCTTTCTAGGTTAAAGAGCCCTAAAAATTGGTGTTACATTGGCGATCCTCCAATCTTCAGGTATTAGAGATGATTTTAATGATAGTTCAGGTCTGCAATCTCATATTTCAGTTCTTTCAACACCCTTGGATGTATACCATCCGGCCCAGGTGATTTGCTATTCTTCAGTTTATCTAATAGTTGTAATACATCTTCCCGATATATCGATATTTCCTTCAATTCTTCCGCACCTTTAAATACCACTTCAGTCATGGGTAACATCCCTACATCTTCCTCAGTAAAGACTGAAGCAAAGAATTCATTCAGTCTCTCCGCTATCGCCTTGTCGCCTCTTAGTGCTCCTTTAACCCCTTTATCATCTAATGGACCAACTGACTCTCTCACAGGTTTTTTGCTACGAATGTACTTGAAAAGGTCTTTACTTCACGTTTTTGCTTCCGCAGCAAGCTTCTTCTCAAATTCTCCCTTTGCCTGCTTTATCAATGCCTTGCATTTGACTTGCCAGTGCTTGTGCTGTTTCCAGATTTCGTCATTTGGCTCTTTTTTCCGGAGTGGAGGAGTGGCCTAGTGGTTGGGGCAAGGTACTTCGGGCCGGAAGGTCGGGGGTTCAAATCCCACTAGAGGACAGCAACCTTGGGCCGGAAGGACTGGGGTTTCTAGTCCCACAGGGTGCTCCTTGTGGTCTTGGGCAAGCCACTTAACCCTCCATAGCCCATGTTCCCTGTAAAATAGTTCTCTGTGTGCTGTGCTTTCCTGTCTAATCAATGTGTTTATACCTCAAAAATTTCCTGTCATGATTTGACAATTTCCAATCTGTAATCAAAACCGCTGCTGATCGCTGGAAGTAGCGGTATACAAATGTATACTAAATAAATAAATAAATTTCCTGAAAAATGCTTTTTCAGCAACAACAGCCTCTCTGACCTCACCTTTAAACCATGCTGGCAGTTTTTTGGACTTCCTTCCACTTTTCTTAAAGCGTGGAATTCAGCTGATCTGGGCTTCCAAGATAGTATTTTTCAACAACACCCAAGCTCGATGTAAGTCTTTAACCTTTGCAACTGCTCCTTTTAGTTTTTTCCTAACTATTTTCCTCATTTTATCATAGTCTCCCTTTCGAAAGTTAAAAGGTAATACTGTAGATTTCCTTACTATCCCTCCACCACTAATTAAATCAAACATGATCATGCTATAATCACTATTGCCAAATGGCCACAACACCCTTATCTCTTGCACTAGATCTGGTGTTCCACTAAGGACTAGGTCTAATATGGCTTCTCCTCTTGTCAGTTCATGAACCAGCTACTCCAAGAAGCAGTCATTTATTTCATCTAGGAACTTTATCTCCCTAGCATGTCCTGCTGTGACACTAACCCAGTCGATACCGGGGTAATTGAAATTACCCATTATTATTACTGCGCTGTAACTTTTGTTAGCTTCCTTGATTTCTTTGAGCATTTCATCATCCATTTGTTCATTCTGGCAAGGTGGTCAATAGTACACCCCCACTGCCATCGCCTTCCCCTTTTTACATGGAATTTCAATCCATAGAGAATCTACAGCAAATTTTGTTTCCTGCAAAACTTTAATCCTTTCTGACTCAATGTCCTCTCAAACATAGAGCGCAACCCAGATACGTAGGTATCACAGTGTCCCACTGGTTGTCCTCCTTCCACCATGTCTCTGATATTCCAATCATATCTAATCTCTCATTTAGTGCTATACATTCTAACTCTCCCATCTTATTTTTTAGACTTCTAGCATTTGCACACAAGCATTTTAGAGACTGTATTTTATTCATATTAATCTGGTTATTGGTAGGCATGGGTAATTTGGGATCTTTAAGCTCTGTCTGCTCCATACTCGAGGGCACTTGGCTCCTTTACTCTTTTTTGGAACGTCTCTGCTTTTGGTAGTATCCTTCAAGGATACATTATTCCGAACCATGCGCTCTTGGGTGACTGTCGGCTTTCCCCTATTATCTAGTTTAAAAGCTGCTCTATCTCCTTTTTAAAGGTTAATGCCTGCAGCCTGGTTCCATCCCAGTTAAGGTGAAGCCCATACCTTCGGAAGAGCTCCTCCTTTCCCCAGAATGTTCTCCAGTTCCTAACAAATCCAAACCCCTCATTTCTGCACCATTGTCTCATCCACGCATTGAGACTCCGGAGCTCTGCCTGCCTTTTGGGTCCTGCGTGTGGAATGGGAAGCATTTCAGAGAACGCTACCCTGGAAGTTCTGGATTTCAACTTCCTACCTAAAAGCCTAAATTTAGCCTCCAGAGCCTCCCTACCACATTTTCCTGTGTCATTGGTACCGACATGTATCAAGACAGCAGACTCCTCCCCTACACTATCTAAGACCTTATCTAGGTGGCGCAGCGAAGAGATGAGTTTTCAGCCTGGATTTAAAAGGGTCCAAGAAGGTGCCTGATTGACAGATTCAGGTAGTTTGTTTAAGGCATAAGGAGCAGGAAAGTGAAAGGAGCAAAGTCTGGAGTTGATAATAGAAAAGAAGGGCACAGATATAAGGTTCTTACTCTGGTTCATCATGTCATCCACACTCATATCCTGCAATGCTTGTCTGACCTCATTCACCTTCACACCTTCTCCCATCCTCTCTGTCAGATTCATTCCAATCACCTCTCTCTCCCCTCCCCTTCACTTGCTCATCTGGAATCCACCCAATCCTCTGCCTTCTTTTTCTTGGGCCCCCTCCTATGGAACTCACTCCCATCAGACCTTCGCCTCAAACTCTCCTTTTCCCGCTTTAAGGCAATGTTAAAAACCCACCTCTTCTCTCTTGCCTTTGGCCTTCCCTCCTATCTTTCCTAATTTCCCACCTTGCTGCCATTTCCCCCTCTAGTCTAGCATTCTATTACTTCCCCCATCTGCTCTTCTCTTTCCTGTCTTTACAATGGCGTTCCATTTCCTTTTCCTTGTTTACTGTAGCAACTTGTTTTACATTGTAAATCGCTCTGACGTCTTGGCATTGGGCAGTATATCAAGTGCCACAATAAAGATAAAGATAAAGACAGAAGCAATTTGCCAAAAGAGCGGTGTTTCGAGGAAAGGTGTAGGGAGAGATAACAGAAGAAAGGTAGTGAGAAGCTACAGAATGAATGCACTTATAGGTCAGTGAAGTGCCTTGAGAAGAGGGGTAATATGAGCACAACGAGGCTGGCAGAAGATTAGCCGCACAGCAGAGTGTTGAATAGATTGAAGGGGAGAGATGATTCAGAGGGAGACCAGCAAGGAGTAGGTTACAATAGTCTAGAAGGGAGGTGACTAAAGAGAGGATAAGTGTCTTAGTAGTGTGTTCAGAAAGGAATGGGCGAATTTTGTTGATATTATAGAGGAAGAAATGGCAGGTTTTAGCTATTTTATTTTATTTATTTATTTGTGCTTATATACCACCTTTTGTGAATCAAAGCAGTTTACAATGAACTCAAAGAAAAAATTGATTCAACAAAATTATAGAAGGAACATTGTTAATAAGAAGTGCAGGGGGATAAAGGAAAAAGCAACTTTAACATATTAAACAACTGAATTAAATTAATAACTACAGGAACTGAAATTTGAGCTTTAGACTGTGCTGTTCTTAATTAAAAAGTCATGTTAGATGAGTAAGAATATTGAAGGGGTGCTGACTTGGAGAATTTGGAATTAAAGCTAGCCTTTAGAACATTGTATTTAAGTAATTAATTCACCAAAGTGTTCCCTGAACAGAAATGTTTTTAGAAGCTTGCGGAAAATAATTGGATCCTTAGGGGTATGTTTACTAAACACCGCACAATTGCGCACCGCACAATAGCGCACGGCAATGATGCACTTAAATGCTCTTAAGTGCCCCGCACACTTGCGCGTCACACTAACGGGCCCACGCACACTTGCGCGCCGCACTAACGGGCACGCACAAGTACGCGGCCCGCAAATGTCCGATAGAGGCGTGGAAAGGGTGGAGGAAGGCTCCCGAGGGGCGGAGAGACGGGGTTAATGGGTGGGGAAGGGGAGGGGAGAGGCTCCCCGCACATCAGTGGGGCCGAATTTACAAGCAAAAACTAGAGTGCATTTAAAGGGAAGAGAAACCATTTCCGTCAGCAATGTAGAGGAAAACCGGCTAAACCTGCAAAACGTGAGCAGTGTGATACATGTGCACAGAACAAAAGTGCAAATAAAAATAGAAAATGACCACAACAAAATTACTAAAAAGCATAAGTCAGCTGGGCAACAGTGATATTAATGGGCAACAACACAAAACACTCCCAGGAAAGCCCCCCAAAAAAGCCCCCCATTCAGCTCAGTTCCATTCCCTTCTTTCCCTCCATGTTAGCTCCATTCTGCTCCCTCTCCTTCCACCACAGCAGCTCATTCCACTCCCCCTCCTTCCCTGTGTCTGCTCCATTCCTCTCCCTCTCCTTCCCTCATGTCAGATCCATTCTGCTCCCTCTCTTTCCTTTGTGTGAGCTCCATTCCACTTCCCATCCTTCCCCCCTTTGTCAGCTCCATTCCGCTTCAGCTCCTGTCCTCTGTATCAGATCCGTTCCGCTTCCCCTCCTTCCCTCCGTGAAAGCTCCGTTCCGCTCCTCCTACTTCCCTCACGTCAGCTCTTTTTCACTCCCCCTCCTGTCCTCCATGTCAGCTCTGTTCCATTCCCCCTCCTTCCCTCTTTGACAGCTCTGCTCCACTCTCCATCCTTTCCCCATGTAAGCACCATTCTGCTCAACCTCCTTCCCCCAAGTCAGCTCCATGCCTCTCCCTCTCCTTCACCCATGTAAAATCCATTCCGCTCCCCCTCCTTCCCCCAAGTCAGCTCCGTTCCTCTCCCTCTCCTTCCCCCATTTCAGTTCCATTCCCCTCCCCCTCCTTCCCCTGTGTCAGCTTGCTTCTGCTCCCTCTCATTCCCCGATATCAGCTCCATTCTCTTCTTCCTCCTTCCCCCATGTCAGCTCAGTTCCATTCCCTTCCTTCCCCCTGGGATAGCTCCGTTCTGTTCCCTCTCCTTCCACCATGTCAGCTCATTCCACTTCCCCTCCATCCCCATGTGTGCTCCATTCCCCTCACTCTCCTTCCCCCGTGTCAGCTCCATTCAGCTCACTCTCCTTCCCCCATGTCAAATCTGTTCTGCTCCCTATCCTTTCCTCTGTGTCAGCTCGGTTCAGCTACCCCTTCATCCCCTGAGTGAGCTCAGTTCCGCTCCCCATCATTCCCCATGTCAGCTCTGTTACGTTCACCCTCCTCCCCTCATGTCAGCTCCTTTCTGCTTCCCCTCCTTCCCCTGTGTCTGCTACATTCCACTCTCCCTCCTTCTGTTTCAGCTAAATTGTGTTCCCTCTCCTTCAACCATGTCATCTCTGTTCCACTCCCCTTCCTTCTCCCATGTCAGCTGCATTCCTCTCCCCTCCTTAACACTGTGCCAGCTCTGTTTCTCTTCCCCTGCTTCCCCCATGTGAGCTCCATTCTGCTCGATCTACTTCCTTCTGTGTCAGCTCGGTTCCGCTCCCTCGCTTTCATCCCATGCCAGCTCTGTTCTGCATGTTCTTCATCCTTTGTGTCAGCTCCATTCTGCTCCTCCTCATTCTCCCGTGTCAGCTCCATTCTGCTCCCTCTCCTTCTGTGTCAGTTTGGTTGCGGTCCCTCTTTTTTGCCCATATCGTCTCCATTCTGCTTCCCTTCCTTCCCCCATTTCAACTCCATTCCTCTACCCCTCATTCTGCCATGTCAGCTCCATTACATTCCCCTTCATTCACCAGTGTGAGCTCTGTTCTGCTCTGCTGACTTCCCGCATCTCAGCTCCATTCTGCTCATGCTCCTTTCACCATGTGAGCTTCGTTCCTCTCCCCTTTCTTCCCCGTGTCAGCTCCGTTTTGTACCTCCTCCTTCCCAATGTCAGCTCTATACTGATCTCTCTCCTTCTCCCATGTCAGCTTCATTCCTCTCCCTCTCCTTCCCCTTATGTCAGCTCCATTCCACTCCCTTTCCTTCTCCCCCTCGTGTCAGCTCCATTCCACTCCCTTTTCTTCCCCCTGTGTCAGCTCGGTTCTGCTCCCCCTCCTTCTCCCAAAGTCAGCTTCATTCTGCTACCCCCCTACCCCCCCATGTCAGCTCGGTTCCGCTTCTTGTCCTTATTATTGTGAGCTCTGTTCCACTCTCCTCCTTCCCCGCATGTCAGCTCCATTCCACTCCCCCTCCTTCCCTAGTGCCAGCTCTATTTTACTCACTCTCCTTTCCCTGTGTGAGCTCCTTTCTGCTCCCTCTGCTTCTCCATGTCAGATCCATTCCGCTCACTCTCCTTCCCCATGCCAGTTCTGTTCTGCTCCCCCTCCTTCCACTCTGTCAGCAACGATCCACACCCCCTCATTCCTCCCATGTCAGCTATGTTCTGCTCCCTCTCCTTCCCCACATGTCAGCTCCATTCCGCTCCCCCTTCTAACTCAAATGTCAGCTCCGTTCCACTCCATCTCCTTTCCCCACCATCTGCTTTGTTCTGCTCCCTCTCCTTCCCAGTGTCAGTGCTGTTCCGCTCCCTCTGCTTCCACGCATAACAGCTCCGTTATGCTCCCTCTTCTTCCCCATCCCAGCTCCGTTCCACTCCCCCTCCTTCCCCATGACAGCTCCATTACTCTCCCCCTTCTTCCCCCCCATGTCAACTCCGTTCCACTCCCCCTCCTTCCCTCCATGTCAGCTCCATTCCACTCCCTCAGATCCGTACCGCTTCCTCTCTTTCCCCCATGTCAGATCTGCTCCTCTCCCTCTCCTTCCTCCATATCGGCTCTGTTCCACTTCTCCTACTTCCCATGCCAGCTCTGTTCTTCTCTCTCTCTTTCCCCTGTGTCAGATCCTCTCCTTCCTACATATAAGCTCCATTCCACTTCCTCTCCTTCCTTCATGCCAGTTCCATTCTGCTCCCTCTCTTTCCCCCCATGTCAGCTCTGTTCTGCACCTCTCCTTCCTTAGTGTCTGCTCTGTTCCGCTCCTCCTCCTTCCCCGTGTCAGTTCTGTTCTGCTCCCTCTACCTCCCCATGTCAGCTCCATTCCACTCTCCATCCTTCTGTTTCAGCTACATTGTGCTCCCTCTCCTTCACGCATGTCATCTCTGTTCCACTCCCTCTCCTTTCCTCTGTCAGATCATTTCTGCTCCCCCTCCATCCCCCGTGTGAGCTCCATTCCGCTCCCCCTCCTTCCCCTGTGTCTGCTCCATTCAACTCCCCCTCTGTCCCCTGTGTCAGGACCAGACCGCTCCCTCTCCTTCCCTCATGTCAGGTCCATTCTGCTCTCCCTCCTTTCCCATGTCAGTTCTCTTGCACTTCCCCTCCTTCCCTGGGTTAGCTCCAATCCGCACCCTCTCCTTCGCCCATGTCAGCTCTGTTCTGCACAACTTATTCCTTTGTGTCAGCTCCATTCCGCTCCTCCTTCTTCCCCAAGTGTCAGCTCCATTCTGCTCCCTCTACCTCCTCTATGTCAGCTCCGTACCACTCTCCATCTTTCTGTTTCAGTACATTGTGCTCCTTCTCCTTCACCCGTGTCATCTCTGTTCTGCTCCACTTCCTTCCCCCATGTCAGCTGCATTCCTCTCCCCCTTCTTGCCCCTGTGCCAGCTCTGTTCTGCTCCCCCTCCTTCCCCAGTGTCAGCTCATTCAATTCCCCTTCCTCACCCCATGTCAGCTCCATTCTGCTTCCTCTCCTACCCCCTGTGTTGCTCCTTTCTACTCTCCCTCCTTCTGTTTCAGGTACATTGTGCTCCCTCTCCTTCACCCGTGTCATTTCTGTTCTGCTCCCCTTCCCCCATGTCAACTGCATTCCTCTCCCCCTCCTTGCCCCATGCCAGCTCCATTCCGCTCCCCCTCCTTCCCCAGTGCCAGCTCCGTTCAGCTTCCCCTTCTGCTCCCACTCCTTCACCCTCCTTCCACATTTCAGCTCCGTTCTGCTCCATCTCCTTCTTTGTGTCAGCTCCATTTTGCTACCTATCCTTCCCTGGTGTCATCTTCATTCCACTCCCCATCCTTCATGGCAGCTCCGTACCGCTACCCCTCTTTCCCCCATGTCAGCTCCATTCCTCCTCATCCCCTTGTGTCGGCTCTGTTCCGCTCCCTCTCCTTCCCCTGTGTCAGCTCCATTCTGCTCCCCCTCCTTCTATCTCAGCTCCGTTCCATTACCCCTGCTTCCCCCATCTCAGCTCCATTCCGCTCCCCGTCCTTCCCCGATGTCAGCTCCATTCAGCTCCTTCTCCTTTCCTCTGTGTCAGCTCCATTCAGCTCCTTCTTCTTTCCTCTGTGTCAGCTCCATTCCACTCTCCCTCCTTCATCTGTGTCGGCTCCATTCCTCCCCCTCTACTTCTTTCGTGCCAGCTCTGTTCCTCTGCTTCTCCTTCCCCCATGTCAGCTTCATTTCTCTCCTCCATCTTCCCCTTGTGTCAGTTCCATTCCACTCTTCCTCCTTCCCCAGTGTCAGATCCATTCTGCACCCCCTCCTTCCCCCTTGTCAGCTCCTTTCCACTCCCACCTATCCACGTGTTAGCTCCATTCCACTCCCCTTCTTTTGTATCAGCTCTGTTCCGCACTCTCTCCTTCCCCCAATGTCATCTCCATTCCCTCTGATCCATACCGCTTCATCTCCTTCCCCCATTTGATCTGTTCCTCTCCTTCTCCTTCACCCATATCAGCTCTGTTCCACACCCCTCCTTCCACCGTGTCAGGTCTGTTCTGCTCTCTCTCTTTCACCCATGTCAATTCCATTCCTCTCCCTCTCCTTCCTGCATGTTAGCTCTGTTCCGCTTCCTCTCCTACCCCCATGTCAGCTCCAGTCTGCTCCCCCTCCTTCCCCGCATGTCAACTCCATTCCACTCCCACAGATCTGTACTGCTTACTATTCTTCCCCAATGCCAGATCTGTTCCTCTCCCTCTCCTTCCCCCATATCAGCTCTGTTCCACTTCTCCTACTTCCCATGCCAGCTCTGTTCTGCTCTCTCTCGTTCCCCCATGTCAGTTCCATTCCTTTCCTTCTCCTTCTCGCATGTTAACTCCATTCCATTTCCTCTCTTTCCCCCGTGTCAGCTCTGTTCCACAACCCCTCCTTCCTTTGTATCAGCTCCGTTCCGCTCTTCCTCCTTCCTCCTTCCTCAAGTGTCAGCACTGTTCTGCTCCCCCTTCCTCCCCATGTCAGCTCCATTCCACTCTCCTTCATTCTGTTTCAGCTACATTGTGCTCCCTCTCCTCTCCTTCACCTATATCATCTCTGTTTTGCTTCCTCTCCTTTCCTCTGTGTCAGCTTGGTCCTGCTCCCCATCCATCCCCCAAGCGAGCTCCATTCTGCTCCCCCTCATGCCCCATGTCAACTCTGTTCCGCTCATCCTCCTCCCCCGATGTCAGCTCCTTTCTGCTTCCCCTCCTTCCCCCGTGTCTGCTCCGTTCCACTCTCCCTCCTTTTTCAGCTACATTATCTTCCCTCTTCTTCATCCGTGTCATCTCTGTTCTGCTCCCCTTCCCGCTTGCCAGCTGTATTCCTCTCCCCCTTCTTGCAGCTCTGCCAGATACATTCCGCTTTCCCTCATTCCCCAGTGTCAACTCCCCCTCCTTCCCCAATGTCAGCTCTGTTCAGCTTCCTCTCCTTTGCCTGAGTCAGCTCCATTCAGTTCCCCCTCCTTTCCCCTTGTCAGCTCCATTCAGCTTCCTATCCTTCGTCTGAGTCAGTTCTGTTCTGCTCCCTCTGCTTCCCCCATATCAGCTGCATTCTGCTTTCCCTCTTTCCCCTGTGTCAGTTCCATTCCTCTCCTCTTCTTCCCGTGTTGCAGCTGCATTCCACTCCTCCTTCTTCCCCGCATGTCAGCTCCATTCCACTCCCTCAGATCCATACCTTGTACTCTCCTTCCCCAATTTCAGCTCCGTTCTGCTCCTCCTCCTTCCCTAATGTCAGCTCCGTTCCACTCCCCCTCCTTCCCCCTTGTCAGCTCCTTTCTGCTCTCCCCTTTCCCCGTGTTAGCTCCATTCCACTCCCCCTCTTTCATGTCAGCTCTTTTCAGCTCCCTCTCCTTTGCTCATGTCAGCTCTGTTGCACTCCCTCTCCTTCCCCTGTGTCAGTTCTGTTCCGCTCACCCTCCTTCCCCGTGTCATCTCCGTTTCGCTCCCTCTCCTTTTAATGTGTCAGCTCCATTCTGCTGCCCCTCCTTCCTGTCATTTTAGCTCTGTTCTGCTCCCCCTCCTTCCCCTTCCTTAGCTGCTGTAATAGTGGTAAAAATTTAAAATGAAAGGGAAACCAGTGCTGAGACTTCCAGCCATATGGAACCCCTGCTGCTGCGTCCCACCCCCAAAAGGAAGTGATGATAGAGTGGGACACAGCAGCAGGGGTTCCATAGAGTCGTAAGGTTCCGCACTGGTTTTCTTTTCATTTGAAATTATTTCCGCCATTACAGCCTCGGTTCCTGTGCCGCAGCTGTAGCAGTGGCAGCAGCTTGTCCACCTTTTTTGTATTTATAAATCTGAAGGCAGAGTGAGGCGGCTGTTTTGGGGGCATTTTTTGTCGCCCCAAAGGTTTGCCACCTGAGACCACCGTCTCATTCCGCCTCGTTATAGAGCCACCCCTGGATGTTGCCCTTACACAGTGGTCTAGAAGTTACCAATATTTCAGTATATTCACAAAAGCTGAAAAGGGGGAAAAACTGTTGCCAAATTGGAGGCATATTCAGTGTGGGGCAGAGAAACAAAAGATGCTGAGCCACTGGAGTTTTGAGGGGGAGAAGAGATACTAAGTGGTGGTGAGGGGGAAACTAAAGATAATAGATGCTGAATGTGGGGAGGGGAAGGAGGGAGACGAAAGATGCTTGACATGGGGGGAGTGAACAAAGAGGCAGAGAGGACATACTAGACATGGGGAGTATAGAGAGGAAGGGGAAATACTGGACATGAAGGGGGAGAGAAGATGCTGGACAAGGTGAGAAGGGACTATGCTGGACAGGGAGGAAAGGAGATGCTCTACATAGGAGAGATTCTGGACACAAGGGGTAGGGAGAGGGAAAGAGAGAAGGGGAAGGGAGAGGGAAAGAGAGACTGAACATGAGAGTAAGAAAGGGGAGATTAGGGAGGAGGTAGGGAGGAGTGTTGCTGGACTTAGGGGGGATATGGGGAGAGAGAGAGCAAGAGAGAGAGCAAATGTTAGATATGGAGGGATAGGGAATGAAAGATGGGAAATGCTGGACATGGGGGAGGATAGGGAGAAAGTAAGGGCCTGATATTGATTTGGGCAGACTATGAACCTCTACAGCGCATAGCCCTGCCCGCCGACCCTTAACCCCGGATATTCAATGCCGGGGTCATATGTAGCAGTAGCATTGAATATCCGGGGATTGCTGCAAAATCCAGAAGCTACAGTAGTTAACCAGGCAGCAGCAATATTGCATGCTACCCGGTTAGCTCTTGTCATCGCCTTACGCTATGCCCCAGAATGCCGCGATGTTAACTATAATACTATTTGTGGTCTAATCAGAGCAAAATATGTGATATACCATTTAATGCTTTAATGCACCTAAAGATAAGCATTTCTTTATTAAATAGAGTTTGAAGATTTCACTTATGGGAATATTTGATACAAACAGAAGAAAGTTACATGCTAGAAAGGTCATTGATGCTATTAGGCGCTACTTTTGGTATCTATGATATCGTTTGATTGAGCGCCATTCAGTCTGAGACGTCCTGGCATTGTGAATATGAAAAAAATTTCCACATGAAATACAATCACCACGTTGAATGAATGTTACTATAGAGCAATTAGCATAAAATGCGATGTTAACTATAGCATCGGGGCATGTAGGGGAGTTAGAAGGGGATATTCAATAGCACTAACCGTGTATGTGCCATTGAATACCCCCATTTAAGGCATTTACATGGTTTACCGGGCTGTAAACCGTGTAAATGCCTTATGAATATTGGGCCCTAAGGGGAGATGCTGGACATGGGTTGGGGGATAGAGAAAGAGAAGGGCAATGTTGGACATGGGGGGATGGGATAAGAAAATGGGGAGGAGGCACTGGATGGGGGAGTCAGAGGCAGCAGATACTGGATACAGGAGAGGAGAGAAGGGGATAGATGCTGAAGATGGGGAAGGGATAGAGAGAAGAGGGTTAAAAACTGGGAAATAACAGTCTGGGAAAGGAGAGAGTTGTGGAAATGGAAGGCTGATTTGGATTTAGCAGCGGTTACAGAGACATGGTTCATGGACATCCATGACTGGGATGTAATTATACCAGGCTATACTTTATTCAGAAAGGACAGAGTAGGAAGAAGGGGAGGAGGAGTGGCACTATATGTAAAAAATAATATTAAAACTATGGAAATACAGGGCTTAAAAGAGAGAGTGGAGGCACTGTGGGTTAAACTAGAAAGAGGGAAAGAGAAATCTATTTGCATTGGCGTGATATACAGACCTCCCTCACAAGATAGGGAATTTCAATATGCCAGATGTTGATTGGCGCATTCCTGCTGCAGCGTCATCTAGAAGTAAGGAGCTCCTGTATTCTTTACAGGAAGAACTATTCAGGCAACTGGTAACAAAACCCACATGTGAAGGGGCCATACTGGACTTGGTGCTTACCAATGGTGAAAGTGTTTCTGATGTTATAGTGGGAGATCATCTCGCATCCAGTGATCACCAGATGTTGTGGTTCAGTATTAGGATTAGGTCTGATAAAATCCATTCAAAAGCGAGTGTCTTAGATTTTAGGAAAACTAACTTTGCCAAGATGGGCCAATACCTCAGGAAATTGTTAGCAGGATGGAAACAGCTGGGGGATGTAGAAAAAGAGTGGGCAAAACTGAATGGGGATATGTTAAGGGCAACCAACATTTTTGTTAGAATGGTAAATAAAGGTAAAAGGAAAAGGAGGCCGCTATGGTTCTCAAAAGAAGTAGATGAAAAGGTGAAGAAAAGAGGGAGACTTTCATGAAATACAAGCGTTCACAGAAAGAGGAAGACGGGCATCTATACTGGGAAAAACAGAGAGGCTGGCAAAGTAATCAAGAAAGCAAAGATACAAAAAAAGAGAAGAAATAGCTAATGCAATAAAATGGGGTGGATAAGACATTTTTCAGATATGTTAGTGAGAGAAGTGGTATTGTCAGACTCAAGAGTGAAGGGGACGAATATGTAGAAGCTGATGAGGATAAAGCAGAATTGCTTAACAAATATTTTTGTTCTATGTTCACAGATGAAGGGCCAGGAGCAGGACCTCAGAAAACGAACAGAAACGAGGGGCATCTCAAACAATTTTCTGTGTTCGTGAGGAACTAGCTAAAGTAAAAGTAGACAAAGCGATGGGACCAGATGGGATACTTCCGAGATGGGATACTGAAGGAACTTGGGGACGTTCTAGCAGCTCCACTGACTGAGCTTTTCAATGCCTCTTTGGAGTCTGGAGTGGTGACAGAGGACTGGAGAGAGGCACATGTGATCCCTTTACACAAAAGCAGAAGTAAGGATGTGGTTGAAATCTACAGGCCGGTTAGTTTAACTTTGTTGGTGAGTAAATTATTGGAAATGCGGCTGAAAAAGAAAATAGTGTGGTTTCTGGAATTCAATGGATTACTGGATCCGAAGCAGCATGGATTCATCAGAGGCAGGTCTTGTCAAGACAAATCTAATTGATTTCATGACTGGGTGACCAGGGAATTGGACCAAGGGAGAGTCTAGATGTGGTGCTTTTAGATTTCATTAAAGCCTTTGACACTGTTCCACACAGGCGACTTATAAACAAACTGAGCTCTCTAGGGATGGACCCTAAAGTTACTGTTTGGGTTAGAATTTGGTTGAGTGGGAGGCAACAAAGGGTACAGGTAAATGGAGCTCACTCTGAGGAGGAAGAGGTTACCAGTGGAGTGCCGCAGGGATCTGTCCTTGGTCCGATTCTTTTTTTTTTTTTTTGTACTTTATTTTTTTATTATCAAACTTCTCAAAATTACAACATACATATATATTTGAATGTCAGCAGCTTTATCAGAACATCAGCTCCCACCTGATAACATTAATCCAGGTCCATTAGCTCTGTACAGAAATCCCCAATCAATGCTCTTACTTGACCCTTCAATATTGTTACCCCACCCCCTTATCCTCTTCAATTTACAAGTGCCATTCCTGTATACAAAACATTCATATCCTGCCTTGCCGCCCCTCCAAACATAGCCACGTAATTCAACTATAAACTACTCAACATTTCAATCAAAAGTCATAAGGCATGTGTGCTCCCGGAGATCTCTACCCAGGAGACCCTGGTGGAAGTAAATATTCTGGAGGGGGTGTGGAGGGGGAGGGCAAAGGAATGGGGAAACTATTCAGTAGTGTTCATCCTTTACTCTTCATAATGACAATATCAAGGATGTGGGTCTCCTTTTCTAAGTTAAAGTAAAGTGGGACAGAAATTATATGATGGAAAAGGGGAGAAAAAGGAAAAAGAAAAAACACACATAAGCCCTTACCCCAACCCCTCTCTATCCCATCCCCTCCTAAAAAATTGCAGCACCAGATCCACTTTTGCAAAACCACTTCTCCATTCCCACAGACCTGGGCAACTTCTAATTCCAACTCCATAATTCACACAAATTTCTTAGTCCAATCCTGGATAGTCGGGGCATGTGGTTTCTTCCGCCCTGCAGCTATCACTAATCGCACCGCCAGAAACATGAAATTAGCAAAATTATTTCTGTTAAGGCAGTACATTGGGGGGCCCTCTGAAATTCTCAGTAGCAACAAAGCTGGATCACCCCTTGATTCCACCCCATAATCTGTGGCAAATCTGAATGATTTCCTTCCACATTGGCCTAATTCTAGGGCACTCCCACATCACATGAAGCAGGGTAGCTCTCAATCTGTATCCTCTCCAGCAAGATTCCAAGCAGCCCAGATTCATTTCATGCAATGAATGTATATTCTGAATAGTAGCTTATATTGGGAGTCTAGATGTACCTGATTAAAAGATATCTTAAATGTATTTCCCCAAATATTGTCCCAAATTTCTTCCAATCACTCCTGTCCCAGTTTTTTCTCCCATCCCAGCTGATATCTCTGACATTCCTTCTTCTTTCCCTGCAACAGTCTATAGAACTGCGCCAGGAGCCCTAATCCTTTCTTAGGGCACTGAAAGAGAGATTCCAGGGGGTGAACAGTCTTTAAATATCTACCCCTGTTCAAAAGTGCTTTAATTGCAGTACCGCAAAAACTGTGGGAGGGTTCTCTGAACATTTCTGCATTATCTCATCCCTTCTAAGATAATGATCGTTCTGTACAAAATCCAGTAGTCACTCCATCTTATTAAGTCAGAGATACCTAAAGCAGGAACAGAAACCCATCTGTAAGAAACGCTAACCTCAATCCAGAGGGCTCAAACCCCAGCCACTTCATCGCTCGCCTCCATACAGTCAAGGTGGCATGTCCAGGTGGCATGAGCAGCAGTCCAGTGCCATGCTAATCTGGGCCTGAATGGAATGCGTTTCATAGCTGGGGCTTCCATCTGGCTCAATTCCAACTCCACCCAGTGTTGTATCGGATCATCCACCTACCAGTAATAAACTGCCCTAATCTGTGCCCCCCAATAATACAGTTTAAAATTTGGCATGGATAACTCTGCTTATGTTCTAGGCAACATCAGGATATGCAGCGAGACTCTAGCTCTTCTTCCCACCCAAATGTAGTGTGCAATTGTCCTGTGCATTTCACTAAAAAAAGTGTCTGGGATCAGAAAGGGAAGCATCATAAATGAAAGGAAGCTTGTCTGTACAGGGCTGTGTACACTGTGAGGGTACTTGATAATAGTATATCACAGAAAGCCCTCAAAAAGAGCTAACACCACAGATTCAGTAGCTCAGACATTCCAGGGCCTATTACTTAGCTAACAACCTTGAGAGACTCTACTGAAAAACTATGCTGAACTTTCACATAACAGAGAAACTAGGTTTGCTTATAATACAGAAAGTGCAGGTAAGAACTTTCTCTTCAGTCTTGAAACATATACTGTGAAAACTGCTTGTGTTAGAATTATTGTTTAAGAAGTTATGTCTGGGAATACATGTATGTCTCCTCCTGATGACCTATACTAATAAGATTTGACCTATGACATAGAGACATAAGAGATGCGCATTATGAATATACGTGATGCTTGACGTAGAATAATAAGGTGGAAATTATGCTGTGAAATGGAATTTTGACCAATAAAAATAGTGATCGAAGTAGGTGTGGTCAGAGAGACAAGGTGCAAGCTTTACTCTCTCTTCCAAAGCTTTGGTTTCTTTTATAATACAATTGTGTGTGAATTGTATTATTAATGGCTTCCTTCTCATTGCTCTGAGTGTGGAAATCCGTTACCCAAGAGCCCAGGTGCTGTTACTGGTGAGGGGAGGAGCAGAGTACACTTTAAATAAAAAGATTCAAAAAATGGGAAAGAAAATTCATCTTTATAACATTGATGCGGGTCAATAGTGACCATGAATCATAAGACCATCCCTGCAGATCCTCCTTTATTTTCTTTAGTAGGGGGAGAAAGTGCATGCAGCTTATTGATGGTCCTCGGAATACAAACTCCCAGATACCCTAGACCATCCCATTCCCACTGATAAGGAAAACACTGCTGTATTTCCCCAGCCATTGCCTCCAAGACATTAAAGGGTAGAATCACTGATTTATTAGTGTTGAGCTTATATCCCGAGATCTCTCCAAATGTCCGAAAGTCAACATTGAATACCCTTAAAGAAACAGAACCATGACGACAGAAAAAGACCACATGGTCTATCTAGTCTGTCCTTCCATATCAACCACTACAACAGTCCCCTTTTTTCCTTTAGAGATCCTCTATGTTTGTCCCATGCTTCTTTGAATTCAGATACTGTCCTCATCTCTACCACCTCCACTAGAAGACTATTCCACGGATCCACCACTCTTTCCGTAAAGAAATATTTCCGCATATTTAGTGAGCTAGAAAGAAAAAGTAAGGTATCATCTGATATAGATATTGCCAAGATAGCTACAAAGGGGGAAGTGATCATATTGGGTGACTTTAATCTACCTGATGTGGATTGGATTACTCCTTCTGCAAATCTGGAAAGAAGCAAAAAAATCGTGGATGCTCTCCAAGATAACGTTAGTTAGACAAATGGTGATGGAACCAACCAGGGAAAGCTCAACGCTGGATTTAGTGCTCACCAACGGTGATAGTGTGTCGAATGTCTGCGTGAGTGCCCCTGTAAGCAGCAGCGATCATCACACGGTGTGGTTTGACATAAAAGCCATGGTACAGGCCAATCATAGCAAGCTCAAAGTCCTAAACTTCAAAAACACTGACTTCAATAAAATGGCTGAGTACCTAAAGGAGGAGCTGACAGGGTGGAAGGAGATAAGGGAAGTGGAATTGCTATGGGCTAAGCTAAAGATGGCAATAAAAGGGGCAACAAATAAATATGTAACAAAACAAGAGGAGAAGAAAACCTATTTGGTTTTCCAAAGAAGTGGCTGCTCAAATAAAGGCAAAAAACACAGCTTTCGCAAAATTCAAAAGCTCGCAAACAGAGGAACACTGAAATGAATACAGGATCAAACTCAAAGAGACAGAGAGAAAAAAGGATAGCAAAATCAAAGGCAGAGGAAAAAATGGCTAAAGATGTTAAGTGTGACGACAAAACCTCCTTCAGGTAAATTCGGGAAAAGAAGAAGATCAGAGGTGGAATTGCAGGACTCAGAAGTGCTGCAAACGGACTCATGGAAAGTGAGATTGAAAAAGCGAAATTGCTAAACGAATACTTCTGTTCTGTTTTTACTAAAGAAAGTCCTGGAGAAGGACCACCTGTGACTCCCAAATATAAAAATGGGAATGAAGTAGATACCATGCCATTCACAGATGATGTGTTAGAACAACTTGCGAAACTGAAAGTGGACAAGGCCATGGGACCGGATAGGATACATCCCAGGATACTGAAAGAGCTCAGAGAGGTTCTTGCAGGGCTGTTAAAGGATGTTTTCAACAGATTCTTGGAAACAGGAGAGGTTCCTCAGGACTGGAGAATGGCTGATGTCATACCTGTACACAAAAGTGGTGACAGGGAAGAAGTGTCAAACTACAGGCCTGTGAGCCTTACCTTGGTGGTGGGAAAAGTAATGGAGGCACTCCTGAAAGAGCAAATAGTGAACTTTCTCAAAACCAACAGGTTGCAAGACCCGAGGCAACATAGTTTTACCAAAGGACGATCTTGCCAAACAAATCTGATTGAGTTCTTTGACCGGGTGATCAGGGAGCTAGATCAGGGGCATGCGATTGATGTCATCTACCTGGATTTCAGCAAAGCCTTTGATACTGTTCCTCATAGGAGGCTTATCAATAAACTCAGTAGCTTGGGGATGGATCCTAAGATGGTAAATTGGATCAGAAATTGGTTGACTGACAGATGACAGAGGGTGATGGTAAATGGAGCACACGCGGATGAAGGGAAGGTGATTAGCGGGGTGCCCCAGGGGTCGGTCCTGGGCCCGGCACAGTTCAATGTATTTGTGAGTGATATTGCTGAAGGACTGCATGGAAAAGTCTGTCTTTTTGCAGACGACACGAAAATTTGCAACAGAGTGGACTCCCCCGAGGGAGTGGGCAACATGAGGAAAAGCTGGAAGAATGGTCTAATGCTTGGCAATTAAGATTTAATGCAAAGAAGTGCAGAGTCATGCACTTGAGTAGCAGAAATCCAAGGGAAATGTACGTGATGGGGGGCGAGAGGTTGGTGTGCATGGATCAGGAGAAAGACCTTGGTATGATTATTTCTGAAGATCTCTAGGTGGCAAAACAGTGCGACAAGGCGGTGGCAAAAGCCAGGAGGATGTTGGGCTGCATACAAAGAGGAATCACCAGCAGAAAGAAAGAGGTACTTATGCCACTGTACAAGTCCATGCTGGTCTTTATCTGCCTTCATTTACTATGTTACTATATGTTACTATCTGCATATAATGCAAGTTTATGCTCTGTATCCCTCACCTTCACCCCTTGGATTCCCCATTCTGTTTCAGGGCCTGGGCAAACAGTTCCAATGGCAGTGTGAAAAGAAGGGGAGACAGTGGGCATCCCTGTCTAGTGCTGTGTTGCAAAGAAAAAGCTGTGGACAAAACTCCATTATTTCTCAACCTAGCTGTAGGGTGACTATACAGTCCTCCCTCCACCCGCCAAATCACCAGATCAAAATTAAAAGTCTCCAGGACTCGCATAACATATGACCATTCTACCCGGTCAAAGGCCTTCTACTTGTCTAAGGCAAAGAAGACCACCGGGGATTTCTGCTCCTTCTTGCAGTGATTCACTAGGCCTCACCGAACATTATCTGTTGCATTGCGCCCCCTGATGAACCCCGTTTGGTCTCGATGTAACACTTCAGCCACTATCTGGTTCAATCTTTCTGCGTACACTCGTGCCAGAAACTTTGTATCTGCGTTAAGAAGAGAGATGGGGCAATAAGATCCTGCAATTACTGGGTTTTTGCCCTTTTTGTGAATAACTATAATATGTGCCTCCAGAAATGAATCAGGCACCTCCCCCTTCTCCCCAGCATAGTTGAACACTTACGTTAATAAAGGGGCCAATATTCTTGCAAAGATATTATAAAATTCAGAGGGAAACCTATCTGGGCCCGCTGCCTTCCCAGGCTAGAGCCCACGAATCGCCTTCAGTAATTCCATTTCCATTACTTGACCCTCCAGCCATTCCCATTGTTCTTTAGTTAGAGACCTAAGTGCCTTATCTGCCAAGTAGCCCTTGATTTGCTCTAGGTCTTTAAAACATTCCAAGCTGTACATATGAGAGTAATATTGTAAGAAGACCAGCTCTATCCCCTCCTTGTCATGCCATAGCTGCCCTGCATCATCTCTCATCTGTAATATGGTAGTCTGGGCTTGACACTTCTTTAGCTGCAAAGCCAAAAATGTATTTTACCCCCCTGACAGACTAGTTATTCACCTGTAACAGGTGTTCTCCAGGAGCAGCAGGAATCAGTCCTCACATATGGGTGACATCGACGTGGATGGAGCCCCCATGCGGAGCATTTCCACAGCCTTCTAAGAAAGCCTTTGGAAATACACCCACACATGCGCGGTCCCCTTCCCGCCCAAAGGTGCCATCTTGCTCAGTCAGATGACATAGCTAAAAGACAGCACAAAAACAAATGAACTATGTACAACTGCAACTCCCAGGGGAGGAGGAAGGGTTGTGAGGACTGATTCCTGCTGCTCCTGGAGAACACCTATTACAGGTGAGTAACTACTCTTTCTCCAGGACCAAGCAGGAAGTCAGTTCTCACATATGGGTCCTCTTATTTATTTATTTTTTATTTATTTAATTGGATTTTTATACCGCCTTATCATACAATCAAAGCGGTTTAACAAAAGAGAAAATTAGTAATAGTGAAAAAATCTGTGATAATATATACATAGTTTGTAAATATATGATTAAATGTCTTGGGAAAAGGTGCACTATATATATTGTGAGCTATACTATAAAGTGAGCTATTGTACAATGTATATATATATATATATGTATCGGAGAGGACTCCTCCTTGCCTCTGCAGGTTGCTGGTTCTGGCTGGCCAACACCTCTGAACCCGAGGGGAGTCCAGGAGCCAACCCATGTACTGGTTTGGTATCGGGAACCAGATCCGGTGAGTAGAAGGTTTCTTTACTACTCAGATAGTCAGTTGTGAGAATACGGTATGGTAAATAAAGAGAGCTTGATCACCTCTCAAGGGCGGTCCTAGTACGCTTCACATAAGGGTTAGCGGAACAGAAGCCACTGATCCTTTGGTATAGTTAGTCAGTAAGGCCTTGGGAATTTGAAAAAAACGTTGCTAAGCATGCTTGTCTGTGTGTGACTGAGAGGTCTGGAATGGCAGACCAAGCGAGAGTGAACTCCTGAAGTGTCTGGTGTTTGTGTCCCTTATTGTTTCTGGGTATGTACGGACCCCCTGTTTGTTGTTTGTATCTGATTTTTGTTATCTGTTGAAACCGCTGGTTTCCCTTCTGATGTAATGTAAGATTATTCTGTTGGGTAATTCATGAAACAGTTTACCGATTAAGGAATAGTACTGAAAAAAAAAAAAGACAACCACTCAGGAGTCTCTTCTAAGCGCAGCTTTTAAGCTGTTTCAGTTTTTTTTCCAGCACAGTGTGAGTCTCTAGCAAGCAGAGAGAGATGAGGTGTGTCTTTCACACAGCCCGTAGAAAGGAATGTTTTAGTATCCTTTAACCCTTTGAAGGCTTACTTTCAATTTTTAATCCACATTCTGCAGCTGGGTTAATTTGTGCTTATTTCAGGAAAATTGTACCTGTCTTATTCAATATATTCTAATAGTGATGTTCCTTCTGCTATGGTCATGTATTATATATCATTTGGTAGGAATATTTAGTCAGAATTTTGGATCCCGGCAGTTTTGGGCTCAGCCTGGAAAGGGTTAAGTTCTTATTAACCCCTTTAGAGCTCCTCAACCTTTCTTGTTATATCTCAGCCTTACTTGTCTTTTATGGTCCAAACAGAAATTATAGAGAAATTAAGGAAACTGCTTTTGTTTTTCCTTTGACCTTCGAAGTAGAGGTTAAGAGCCCTGACAGGACTATGAAGCATCCCGAGCTAGTAGTTACCAGATCGCGACTTGAAAATGATTTAAATCCTGAGTGAATGAGGAGTTAATCGTGCTTGAATTTTATTTTTGATATATATATATTTGGTTTTGACTGCGTAAGCTATTGAGCAAAATTAAAAGTAAAATGAGATTTTATATACTGTGGCAAGCACCTCATAGAGGACATACTTATTGTTTAAAAAAAAAAGAAAAGAAAAGGGGAGTATATGCATTCCAGATATCCACCAACTTTATGAAAAACGTATCCGTTTCATGTCCTTTGAATATCTGCTTTCTGAACTATAAGATTTAAAGTAATTTCTTTGCAGAGACATTGTTCAGCTTATTGCTGATGACTGCTGGTAGTTAGTTTCATGCCAAGTATTTTTATTCTAGTCATACGTAACAGATATGTGGCCGTCATGTTAGGAGCCATATTTCTTTCTATTGGGATTGATGTTATAACATGTTGCAAAAATAATAGATTTATATTTTAAGGGCTTTATCTAAATTGTTCCTATTTAGAATGAGCACATGCATCCATTATGCTTATTGCAACCAATCTAAGCTTATGTTTTCTGCCTTTGTTTACAGCAATAATAAGTTTTTTAATAATAAGTTTGTTTTTAATAAGTGCACCCAGAGGAACATTGTTGTATAGTTCTGATTCGTAGTCCACAGGAAAATGCAGCCTGACTGCCCGCCCCCTCTGTCTGTTGTCAAGTACGTCATCATGGGGGGGGGGTCGGAGTTCATGCAAATTTCGTTGAAATGTATGACTAGGAATTTTAGCAAGGGATTTGCTGGAGACTATGGAATAGAAATGTCTCCGTCCCAATTAGAAATGCTTTGTGATAGGGAGTGGTCAGTACTGGTCACACCCTGGTGGTACCTTTGGTGTTAGTATCATATCCTTAGTTCACCAGATTGCACGAAAAGAACATCCTGACCAGTTCCCTTATATAGACTTCTGGTTAAATGATTGTGAGAAAAAAGAAAAAAACCCCTCCTGGTTAAAGCGTTGTTATGAGGAACAGTGTAGGATATTTGTAGCAACTACCCAAGGGGCCCAGAAGCCTGGGGAAAAGAAACTGCCTGTCTATTCAGCCCCAGAGTCCCCAGACATTCCGTCCCTTCCGCCCCAGTTCCTTTATAGGCCAGTCCCCTCGGCTCCGCTACTATCCCAGGCAGAGCCTGTCCAGGAGGAACCCATTCCTGCAGTGTTACTCCGGGTGTCCTCTCAACAGCTCCCACCGATGACACTACAAGCAGGGATTCATTTGCCAGTTCAGGGTCACTCACAGTCAGCGCCCAAGAACATGAAGTGGAACCCCAACAGTCCCGATTGCCGTATGCCTTCAGAAGTACAACTACCAGTAAAAGGGATGGTCACGTGTTTGAATTCAAAACAGCATCGGACAGGCACAGCGGATCCCTTTACAGCAACAGGATAAAAACAAAATAAACTGAACCATCAAACTTCTCAACAAATAGGGATGTCCTACATGAAGTGGTGGGTCCACCCCTAAACAAAGACATGGGGAGGGGTGGCGTGCACAGAGTGACAGGTGCACCTACTCTTGCTGTATCTTGCTGGGCAGACTGGATGGACCATGCAGATGTGCAGATGGTAGAACCTTATATTCTTCTCACCTATACTTTTCCAACAAGTATGGGAGAACTTTCCCTTGACACTCTTTTATATATATATATATATATATATATTTCTTTTCAAGTCACTGTTCGGGCACCAATTATGTTGGGTTTTTTTGCCCTCTTGTTAATTGTCATGGCTGCAGGGTTCACTCCAACATAAGTGTAAAGCACAGGACCCTCTTTCAAATAAAATATTGTGCCACTGAAGTAGAAATTTTATTGTCAGGTATGTAATATCACAAGCTTCGCAAGTTTAAAGTCAATGCTCTAATCTCTATATTACAAATCAGCATGAAACAGGAAAATGAATATAAAATTGTCTTTATGCGCAAAGCACCTGACGTCTCCTATGAAGGGTCCTGGGGACAGAGTAGCGTTGCTCTATAAGGAGGGTCTGCCAGTCTGTCCAAATATTATTTATATTCAGTTTTGGGCTTGTAAATCTGCACCGCTTATAGTCAAGTTTCCCTTTCCTCGTTTGTTCCCTATTTTCAAGTATGTCTGTTCCTTAACCTTTTGCCCTCTTGCCCTCTGCTTTACCCTTGTGGTATCCTGTCTAGTGTTGTGAAAGATGATGGAGAAAGAAAAGATTGAATAGCACAGATCTGTCATAGAGTATAGAAACATTGTTTCACTACTGAGCTAATATGGAACTGGAAGTAGAGAGCTGAATCTAGGACAACACCAAGGTACCTAAGTTATGTGACCCAATACAAGCATTGTGGAACCTGTGTCTTTTGGGGAAACTGCTAGGTACTTGTGACCTAGATTGGCCACTGCTGGAAACAGGATACTGGGCTTGATGAACCTTGGTCTGACCCAGTATGGCATATCTTATGTTCTTATGTGATGCTCATTAAGGGAAGGATCAACAAAGGGCAGAGAGAATGGACTGGAAAGCCACAATGCAGAGATTTTGGTAGGGTTCAATTTCAAGTGATTGGTATTGAGCCAAGATGCAACAGATGCCAAGCAGGTATTGACTGAGGAGAGATCAGGGGAACCAGCATTCATAGGAAACAGCAGCAAGATGTCATCTGCAGAAAAATATGTTGAAACACCCTGTTGTTGAATCAGGGTAGGAAGAGGTGAAAAAAAAAAAACATTGAAGAGGAGAGAGCAAGGACGGCTCCTTGAGGTACACCACAATGAAGAGTATGATAGGAAGAATCATAACCCTGATAGGAAACATGAAAAGACCTAGAAGAGAGAGAGAAAAAAGAAAACAGTGATGTACAGTATCTCCCAAGTCTGCTGAGGAGAGACTAGCAAGTAGAAGAGAGTGATCTACAAGATCAAATGTGGAGGACAGATCTAAGGAGACAGCCAATGTGACATCACCCTTATCTAGTGCAGTATGAACCTCATTCAAAACAGAGAGAATAATGTCAGTGCTGTGACCAACTCTAAAGCCAGATTGGTGGGGATGTAAGAAATTAGTCTGGGAAAGATATGTTGAGAGTTGTTCAAATCAAGCTGTTCAAGAAGTTTTGAAAGAAAGGGTAAATTGGGGATGGGGTGAAATTTTGAAGGAAGGAAAGGATTCTTTAAAAGAGGATGGATAATGGCATGTTTCCAGCACTGTGGAAAGGTTTCTGTATTAATAAAGACTAGTGTTAAAAATGAGGAGTATGACAGGTAAGAGAGTCAGAGAAGGTTCAGAAATCCAGGGAGAAGGTATGAAATCCAAGGAACATGTAGTCTTGTGTGATGCAGTAACAGTTTTAGAAAGAGTAGAAAGAGTAGTAAAATGTGACCAGACTTTGGAGACGTTTGACATACGTTGTGCTGTGACAGAGGAAAGGGTAGAGGACTTAACCAGAGGAGCATTTTGGAAATTCTGATTGAGGTAAGCAGGACTGAGCCCAAAGATCAGATACCTTGTCAGAGAAATAAGAAGCCAGATCATCAGCTGTAGGTCTAGAAGAGGAAGGGGTAGACACCGGGCAGTGAACTAAATGTGATACCATGGAAAAAAGTTGCTTGGTTTACTAGCATGGTTTATAAGAGCATCATAGTGCTTCTTTTTGGCAGTAAGAATAGCCTGCCTATAAGTATTGTGAGTTTGTTTGAATGAAATAGAAGAGAACCGAGTACGCTGGTGATACCAGATATGTTCTACCCTATGCATCTGATGTCAGAGAACAAAGAGACCAGAATGAAACCAGGACTGTCTATGGGTTTTACAGAGAGGTTGAGTAGGGTGTAGAGGTACTAGTGAGTCAAGTGTATTTCTGAGAGCAGTGTTCCAAGTGGACGCCTGCTCATTCACCGATGAGGCGTCAAAAAAGTAGAGGGAATAACTAGTTGGAAGAGGGAAAAGCCTGTAACATATCTGCCACCTAGAATAGAGAACAGACCCAGAATTTGGAGTACCAGAGAGGAGAGAGAGCAGCATAATTGAAAGTAGACAGCATGGTGATCAGTCCAGGGAAGAGCTGTGCTTGATAAGCTGAACAAAGACAGGTGGGAAGCAGTGGATGTCATGATGAGGTCTAATGTGTGACCAGCACAATGTGCTGCAAGCATGGACATGCTGCAGCAGAGAGAAATTGGCAATCATCACAAGAAACACTCGGTCCTCAGGATGAGTAGGAGCATCTATATGAACATTGAAATCACCTAGAATGAGCAGATCTGCTAAAGTAGCAGAGGCCTCGGTGACCTTGATGAAGAGAGACTCCCATGAATTGGAGGATGTTGCAGGAGGACTATAAACCAATAGAATGTGAAATGGGTGTGGTGAATGGAATTTCAAGAGCAGGCATTCCGAATAATGTAAAACCGAAGAAGAGGGGATTTCTGTGATATGAAGACAATTCTTATAAATAAAGGCCACTCTGTCACCTGACTTTAATGTGTGAGAGGTGTAGAGAGCTGTATATCCTAGAGGGAGACAGGGATAAAGCAATGCCTCTTCACCGTCACATAGCCAGGTCTCTGTAAGAAATAGTAAGTCAGGCGAATGTCATGAGATAAAGTCATGAGCAAGTATAGTCTTAAACTGGAGGGAGCGACAATTTAGAAGAGCATAGGCAAGAACCAAAGGGGGAATAGTAGGAGCAATCGTATGAGTAGTGGACGGAACACATGGTACCAACATAAGGGGTTGTAGCAGAGGGGAGGGATACTGAAAAGGCAATGATGGGCGATTACCCCAGATTACCAAGATAGGGAGTGCCATGAGAAACCAAAGGAACAAGAAACAACGTACCTTAAGTGAAGCTCCAGAAATGCAGATGCCTAGTGACTTAGGGTTTGGCAACAATTGAATGCATGTTCACCCAGGAGTCGCCCCAAGGAGCTCGCCCAAGGAGCAGAGCTGCTTCTTGGGTGTGCTCTCAAGGTGTGGGAGCCCCCCGATGTACTTTTCAACAAGTGTCTCAGGTCTGAGCAGGTCACATGGGCAGAGTCAACACTGATGTCACAGTAGGAACCAGCACTGAATGAAAGGCTGCCTAAGAGGCACAGAATTCTGTGGGGGAAAACAAATTGAAAATACACCAGAGATTAGAGCAGGGCAATAGGGGACAGTTAAAATACAGTAGAAGCAATTGGATTCACGGTGCAGGAGGCCCCCAACATACCTTTCAGCGAGTGCCTCAGGTCTGAGCAGGTCACGTGGGCGGAGTCAGCACTGATGTCACAGCAGGAACCCACACCAAATGAAAGGCTGGCTAAAATGGTATGGATGTTGAGAAGCTAATGTTGTCTGAGCTCAGCCTGCTAGCTGGTGTGGCCAGTGTATTTTTGGCCTCCTGAAGGACCTCAACAAGAGTCTTATTCCTGTAAATGGAGAAGGCTTGCTGTCTGGTGTGAGGGCCAGGCCCTAGACCCTTTCGTTTGTCCCACACAAAAACTGCTAGAGTATCTTCTACACCTCTCCTAATCTGGACTTAAGTCCAACTCCATCAGGGTCCACCTCTATGCAATTGGAGCTTATCATCGAGGTGTGAAAGGGAAGTCCAACTTGGTAGAACCTTTAGTTGTTTGCTTCATACAGGGGTTGCTTCTCTTGAAGCCTTCCTACAAATCACTTGCAGTGTCTTGGGACTCAGTATGCTTCTTGCGCAGCTCATAAAAGCTCCCTTAAAGCCACTCAATTCCTGCCCTCTTATGTATTTGACCTGGAAAGTGTTGTTTTTGGTGGCAGTCATTTCAGCATGCAGAGTGAGTGAGCTCCAGGTCATCATAGTTCATCCATCTTACAGCAAATTCCATCATAATAGAGTGGTCCTCCATACTCATTCTAAATTCCTTCCAAAGGCAGTATCAGATTTCCATCTTAATCAGTCAATTGTTCTATCAACATTTTTCCTAAGAACTCATGCCTACAAAGGGGAAGCTGCACTGCACATGCTGAACTGCAAATGAGCCTTAGTTTTCTACCTGGAGCAGACAAAAGTCCATAGAAAGTCTATCCAGCTTTTTGTTTCTTTTGACCCCAGCAAGCTAGAGGCAGCCATATCCAAATGCTCTCTTTCAATATGTCTAGCAGACTGCATCTCTTTCGCTTATGCCAAAGTAGGCCTGAGCCTTGATGGTCATGTCACAGCTTGCAATGTCAGCGCTATCGCTGCATCAGTGGCCAGCTTACACTCAGTCTCCATGGAGGCAATCCGTAGGGGTTTGACTTGGCCTTCTCTCCACATATTCACATCCCACTGCTGTCTGGATGGGGATTCCCAACGCGACAGCAACTTTGGCCAATCTGTACTTCGGAATCTATTTGGGGATTAGAATCCAACTCCATCCCTCCCAGGCCCAGTCTAGTTTGTCAGGGCTACCAAAAAAGAAAATAGGGAAGAGAGACCATCTCTGTTGTACATAGTTTTGTACCTTGATATGCTAAGGTCTTTTGCTATTAAGCAGACAAACTGTTGCACTGGTTTGGCTGGTCTACATTCTCATTCACTTTTGGTAGCCTGCTGCTAAGGAATCCCATAGATGAGGACGTCATTCTTGCTTGCCCATGAAGAATAGGTAGTTATTCACCTGTAGCAGGTGTTCTCCATGGAGAGCAGGAGTAAGTCATCACAACCCTTCCACTTCCTCTAGGAGTTGTATTCTACTATAGCTATAGTATCAGACTAGCTCAACATGGCACCATTGAAGCAGGTGGGAAGAGGGCACGCAGGCACGAATTAACCTCCCAAAAACTTCTAATGGTAGTTGGGAAGCATTCCTGCATGGGCTCCATCAGATGACATCACCCATTCATGAGGACTTATTCCTGCTGTCCACAGAGAACACCTGCTACAGGTGAGTAACTACCTTTTCATTTACTTTGTATGTCTTTTGTGATATTCATGTACTTTGTGTGTGTTAGTGTGGTGTTCATGTACTTTTATGCGTTTGTGTGGAGTTCTAGTATTTTGTGTGTTTGTGAGTTTGTGTGTGTCTGTTCGTTTGATAGTCTTGTAATTGGTATGTGGTGCTTGTGTATGTGCGTGTGCCTGTGTGGTATTCATTTTACTTTGTGTGTTTGTGTGGTGTTCATGTACTATTTGTATCTGTCTGTGTGTGTTAGTGTGTCTGTGAGTTTGTGGTGTTCATGTACTTTATGTAGATTTTGGGGTATGTTTACTAAAGTGCGTTAGTGCGATTCGCGTTAGGAGCCGCGGTAGAGACAGAAACCCCAAATAAGGACATGGGCGGTACATCGTTACCGCTAACGCGCGTTCCAAAAACTAACGAGCGTGACAGGGCGCCGTGGCACGTTACCGCGCGTTAATCCTAAGAAGGCGTACAGACACAAATGACAGAAACAAAGCTGTAACACAATGGTTACCTCACTCACCGCTGTCACAGGCAGCATGGGTTCGAATCCTCTGGGTTCCCCAGTGTGCCGAATGCAGAAGGCTGGCCCAGGCACCATCCTGTACATTACGTAGGGAATGAGGAGGCAATTTTTTCTTTACGTTCAGTAGTGTTGCCAGCAAACACACCCTCACAGTGGTGTAACCGAAGGTGCTGCAGATGGCACCCCATAATGCACCACACAGGCGACATTATAAAGTGCACTGTCCACTGAGGCACACCAAGATGTCCCCTATAGAACACCATATAAGGCAACTTAAAGGGCGCCAGATAAGATGCCGCATGGGGCGCCTTATGAGGCACTGTAAGATTATATTACGCTGAGGGGGTTTCGCTGCCAGCACTAATGTGCATTAAAAATATACAATGCTGCAGACAGCCCGATAAAAGAAGCCCACTGTGGGTCTGAACCCATGACCACTGGCCCCACAGGTCGTGAAGGAAGCACTGGGCTGCAGCCCCATAGCTGCCAACAACCCCCTGGCTGGCAACTGAAGGGCATCAGGACACCACCCAAATGGCCTGCTGTGTTGGCTAGGATCTGTCCCAATGCAAACATACCCATGGTGCAATGCACATGCAGATCAGCAGTCCAGAGATGAACACAACAAGGGTTATGTACCCACACAGCCCCCTGGCACAGTAGGGCGAAATGACTGTGTGTGTCACTGTCACATAGTAGCAACAGACAGTAGCCCAACAGGGTGCCCCATAAGAAGTTAGAAAAGGTGTCCCCAAGGCAGCTTGATCCGTAGCACAATGGTTAAGACACTGTCAGATGGTGCAAGGTCTGTGAGTTCAATTCCCCCTGTGGCTCTAAGGACGAAAGCTGTCTGCAACATTACCCTCCCCAAACCGTAGTCATTGATTTGGATTATCAGTCAGCACTCTGTTAAAACCATAGATATCCTCCATTTTTGTCAGCCATAACCAACCTGAGAGGTGGGAGAAAATGCCCACCTCCCCTCATTGGGAGGGCCCTTTTAATCAAGAGAGCCTCAGCCCGCAAAAGAAGAAAATAGTGTGAATTCGCATCCAGAACCGTGTTTGAGATATGTACAAAGTCAAATATATCCACAAATCATGTAATAAAGGAAATAAAACGTCAAACCGTGCTGGAAACAAGGCAGGTAATAACCAAATTGTCCTGCCATCGTACCCCTGCAGGAAACCCCACCACGCCATGCTTTGGTCGGCCCAACTCAGGGCCCTGTATCAAGTGAATGTGTACCTGCCAGGCGGGTGTATCTGTGGATGAGTCTGCGACATTACCCTTACACCAATTCAGTGATGTCAGAAGCAGCTTAAATTTGTACGTCTAACAGGTTCTGCTGTCAAACACACACTCACAGGGCTATACCCCGAAGGTGCCGCATAGGGCACCCTACAAGGCACACCAGAGGGTAAAGGTAAATGTACACTGTCTGCCAGGGCACCCTATAGGGCGTGTTACAGAGAGCCCCATAGGTCATGCCATAGGGTTCCCGATGAGGCACCATGAGGATTCTGCACTGTGAGGGTGGTGCTGCTGTCAGCACCAATGTAAAGCAAAGCTACAAGATGCCCCCCAAAGGGCCACCAAACACTTTTTATGTGGTCTGAAACCCATGACCTAGGGGCCGCCACAGGCATTGAAGTAGCTAGTCGCCCATATTGCTAGTGCACATAACACAGTCCCAATAATGAGGTGGCCAGCCCATGGAGCAGAACCGTGAAATGCTCAAAAACCCCCACACCAGATCCACAGCAGTTGCACTATGCACATACAAAGAATGCTTGTCAATGAAACAAACCAAGGTCTCAGCAAACAAGGGCATATGGCAAACACAATCAAGACCAAGGCCAAGATCATTACCAAATATAAAAGGCCCAATAACATCACAGACCTTTTTCATAAACCGAAAGCCACTGTCAAAAGCAAAAGCAAACACTATCATACTATGAATATGTAGAGAAAGAATATGCAGATGGCTGTACCACCAGAACCAATAACCCCCTGACTGGCCAAAGAAAGGGCGCCATGTCACCACCCAAAGTGCCTGCTGGGGGTTAAGGATATGGGTGTAAGCAACAATACCCATGGTGCACTGCACATGTACATCAGCAGTCCCAAGATAAACATAGGAGGGGGTAGGCACCCCCACAACGCCTGCCCCTGAAGGGAGAAATGAATTTGTGCGTCACTGCCATAGAGCAGCAAAAGACAGTAGCCCAACAGTGTGCCCAAGAAGATGAATGAAAAAGGTGACCAGTATGGTGCCGAGAAGGGTGCCCCATGCTAAGTGCAATATGAGGTACACAGGGATAAGAGAGTGCAGATGGAACCCTGGCCCATAGAACCATATGGCACGGTGCCCCAAAAAGGGTATGTGGGCCAAGGTCAGTGTGCCCTAGGGACTGCAAGTGGTGTCTGCAGGACCTGCAGGACCTACGTGGAACAGAGACAGATGTAGTACAAACACCACATAGAACCCATAGTAAAGACAATGAACAGGTGACTGACGGAGGGAGAGTAGGGAGTTACTGGACCCTCACCCCTGTGGACATCCCATGTGTCTGGCAGCAGCGCACACAAACATGGTGCTGGCAACAGCAACACACCAAAGGTTGTTGGCACCCTAGAGTACTAGAAAGACAGTGTGTGGCAGGTGAGGAGAAAATGTGTCCCCCAGTGGAGGTGGAGGTGCCCAGAGGAGTGGGCCTGCCACGCAGAACAGGCACAGGCCCGCCAAGCACAAAGAGATGCAATGCAGACAAGGGTAGCAGTGTAGGATATGGGGTGACAGTGCACAGCAACATACAGGACATGTCACATCACACTGATGCAGATAGATGGACCAAAGGATGGTCCGCAACTGTGATGAGGATGATAAGAGCGGACAGGACATAAAAGCCAAGAGATGACTGTTACAGCGACCCCAGGTACCAGTGCAGGAAAGGCATCAAAACAGGAGAACAGAGAGAGTGAAAAGCCATGACCACTAGGATGGAAAGCGCTGCAGAAAAAAATAACTACAATAACACCATTAGGCACACAGAAATGGATGCAGATAGGACCACAGCATGTCACCATACAAAACTACAGCTGTGTGCCAGGTGAGGGCACCCCAAAGACTAACCAAGATGCAGTACACATGTTGAGCAGGGGTCCACAGCCAACATCACAGTCCACAGATGGGATGGGAGGCACATATGAACAGGTCCACACCCACCCCAGGAAATATAATGCAGTGTAAACAACATGCAATATATCAGGGGAGCGACACATGAGGGCTGGAAGGGGCCAGGACAATGGAAAGCCATGTGGATGGGCTGTGGTCAAGGACAATGGACTGTAAGAGGAGCAGGTGCATGACCAACCAGTTCAGTGATGTGGCCCAGACCAACCGGCAGCAGCGGTCCCAATAAACAGGCAGCCCAGTCACATGCCACACCCCAGGAGGGAAACTACAAAGAGTCAAGACAATGTGGCACACAGGCTGCAAACAGGCCACACTGACATGCACAGCTCAACCATGGAAGGGTGGGCGTAGATGTGATGGGGGTGCACACAGCATATGGGCAAGTAAACATCTAACAAGGAAGGAAAAGATCAATGCCAGGTGTTGCCCAAACTGGTAACCTCCCGAGTGGCAATGAAAATGGGTGACCAATATCCCAAATATCCAAAAAAACAAAAGTGCAAACAGTCGTCCACAAAAGGCAGAAACCAGACCCAAGCAGCCAATGTATCCTGCATCCCGGTGCACCATATGACCTGTAGAAAGACATGGTACCTGTGTCGCTGCCCACTTTGCCAGCACACACCCAAACCATTTTGCGAGTCCACCCACCTGTTGCTGCCTGTGGAGCCTACACACCCTGAGCACCCCCCACTGGTGCAACCCCAAATGCTATGCCGCATCTCATCAGCAGTCGCTAACATACAGTAATATGTGATGTGGGGAGGGCTTCAACACGACATGTCCCCACAGTGTTCGCACCCACCGTATGCACAGCAGTCACCATCCCCAGCCACCCAAAGAACATGGTGAACGCATGCAGAGTGACAAGGCAACATGCCATATCAACAGTTATGTATCAGGGCTACATATGCATGTACAGCTCATCCCCCCCCTTTACTGCAAGAAACGAAATACCCAGACAGTCCATGGCAGCAACGGTGGCCCAGTCCCCCCAGTGACATTCAAAATAGGCCAGCAATGAGTTTGAGAAGATGGCCTGTGTCCAAATTGCAGAGGCCCTTATCCCTGTGGCAACAACATCCAGGGACAGTCTCACAGGGGTGCTGTGTCCACGCACATATGGATGACGGGATCTCCAGATGCAGTGTAGTAGATGTGACATGTATGTTGTCTGTGTCCTGTGTGAAAATATGTAGATATCAGGAAAGGAATGGCACACCAACCCACGGCCCCTGTAGGTCTGAAAGGAGACAGATAGAAAGGGGTCACCCCAGAATGCATAGATATCACCACATGACATGGCCACAACACTGAGCACAGTGCACATGGACCACTGCAGAAGATGTCTCTTAAGACCAGGACACCATCCCAATATGTTCATGTAAATGCACATGACACACAGGCACCACTGGGGTCCAGAGCATGTCCAGCAGTGGTGGCGCACACAGACAACCACGAAAGACATGATGATAGCAACAGGCCAAATGCAGCGCCAGCACGTGGTGTATGCCCCAGAGTCTGGAAGCTGAGGCCTACCTGAAAGTTAGAGCTGTGACCTGACTGGGAATGTCCGTGTCAGGCAAGCGCACAAAGAGCCCCAATAGAGGCTGCAGACATCAATGGAGTGCGGACATTACCATGTGTGCATGGGTAGCTGTGAGTGCAGCATGTCCAAGGTGCGTTGTGTTGTGTGGAAACAAAATGTTGACGTACATCGGTCCACCAGCAAACCTGAGACACGTCAGAAAAGGATATATGACACATGCCCACAATTTACAGTAGCCCACAAGCAGAAGGGAAAAGAGGGATGAGGGAACATCACTGGAGCGGTGGCCATACACATCCCTGAAACACACATAGGCAGCGAGGCGCAGAATGATTGGTCATGTAGACAGGTCAAGCAGACACAGAGACATACACTGTGAGTCAAGGTATGCATGCCAGAAGGTGCAGATGGCAGGACCCCCGACAATCACCAACAAGTGGAGACCCCCATCACAGTACATGCATGAGTGCCACGCATCCTGCTAATGCCACAATGGCAGTGAGTGATCCACATGCTCTCAAACAATTCAATGCCCTGTGCTTGTGTACCCACACAGCCTGTCATTATGTGCCCCTCTTCCATGGCCACTGGGTCAGCCACCACCTCCTGCCCGACGTCTCTCTCTGGTTCCTCCTGCCCCGCATTTTGCCCCACAGGCTCCTCGTCAGCACGTGCATCCGCTGTGGGAGAAGGGAACACGTGTCATCTCAATGGTCACACATCAGCCACAGCAGTCATATACATCCTGTGGTCATGACAGCCAGTGCCCCACAGGGCCATGTCACATCACTCACCGTCCTGTTGGGTCATCCGCTCCCTCTGTACACGACGTACAAAATGGGGGTATCTTGCCCTCAGCTCCCTTGCTTTTTTACGGAGATCCTCGACCTATTGGAGTGACAACACATATTGACATTAGGGGACACACACCCTTTCGGGCCCTCTGCCGCAACACATATATTTTTAAGTATGCAATATAGTTAGGCCCTATGATCACAGACTGGGGCATTCCCCACAGCACCAGGGTGAGGGGTAGGGCTCTGAGGTGAGGCCTACTGCATCCTGGGGATATGGTTTGCCCTTGTGTTCACAGACTGGGGCATTCCCCACAGCACCAGGGTGAGGGGTAGGGCTCTGAGGTGAGGCCTACTGCATCCTGGGGATATGGTTTGCCCTTGTGTTCACAGACTGGGGCATTCCCCACAGCACCAGGGTGAGGGGTAGGGCTCTGAGGTGAGGCCTGTAGCATCCTTGGGCTATAGCTGAACCCTGTATGCACAAACAGGGTCAGATACCATAGCACAACGACTGAAGATGGGGCCCTCATTTGGGGCCTGTAGCATCCTTGGGCTATAGCTGAACCCTGTATGCACAAACAGGGTCAGATACTGTGGTAGGCGAAGGCCTATGATCCATGCTGCTTGAACTAAGCAGGCAGGCCTAAGCAGCTTGACCTGTAAATGAAGCCTGTGGCTAGGCCCAGAAGAATGAAAAAACCCTTTGAATACTGCCACCATAGAATCGAAACTTAACTAAGCATAATCAAGCATAGCTAAGCAGAATCGAAATTTAGGAGAAATAGAAAAAAAACTGCTTTAATTGGTACTGATAAGAATGTGAGAAGCTTCTATAGAATTAATTAACTCTGCTGAAAGAAAGGTTACAGTGCCCTGCTTTCACACATATTCCAGCCAGCTAGTGACCTTGGAGAAGAGATGTATCAAGAGCCTAAGAACTGACCATTGTAATGAGAGCTGTAAGAGGGGGAAGCAGGTGCTGAGCCCAGACAAAGGTCCTCATTGGATAACTACGTAAAGGCACTGGGACCAATAGATGGGGCAGAAGGGGTTACCGGGACCAATAAAAAGTTTGCCTATGTCTAGACTGGAGAAGAACAGTATAAAAGTTGTTGTTTTACTAACAGCCATTGCTCAGCCATTTTGAATGTGATTTCGCTTGAGTCCTGTGCACAATAAATGACTTGGACCTTCTGAACAGACTCCTGGTATTATTGGATTGTTTGCGCTCTGCCGCTACATATTCTTGGTGCATTGGCCGGGAACGTGTGGTTAGTAGAGGGTATACGGGCTGATATACCACGACTTTACGCCTCTATAGTTTTGGTCCTGCCGGGCTCGTGCCCTCCCGACGTGGGCTCGGCTCCCAGGCGCCACCGGTCCCGTTGCATCAGAGGGAGCTGTGCCAGGCCTCGGCGGGTGCCGGACCCGGTCGGAGCCAACACCTCGAACCCGTGAGGGGAGTCCAAGGTCCAACTCATGCGCTTGCTCGGGAGCGGGGACCGGATCCAGTGAGTATAGTTTTGGGGAATGTCTAGACAGATGAGTCAGAACTGCAGCTTGAAACTTGTGAACTTGTGAATTTTGGTAAGAGAGCTTGATCACCTCTCAAGGCGGTCCAATTAACTTTGCATAGTGTATTCGCGAGGTGAACCTACCATCTTCTTGCTACGAATTTGGTATAGCCTAGTCAGAAGAGACAGGATTGGGCTTTTTGGGATACGTTGCTAGCATGATTGTGTGAATGAAGTGTGATTGAGAGGTCTAGTAACATAGACCAAGCGAAGGCGGACTCCTGAGTAACGCAGTTCCTGGCTGGGCGACCGCGTCCAGGTCGTAAAAAGGAGGAAGCGACCATCGTCTTGTCTTGTTCTTCGTTTCCCTTGAATGTTTCTAGGGCCATGAGGACCCCTTACCCACGGTCCGCCCTCCTTTTCCCTTCTGTTTGTTGTTGCGCGCACACATCGATATGGGAGGGGCGGGGTCTACTATGCACACTCCATTAGAATGTATGATTAAGTATTTTAATAAAGGATATTCAGGAGACTATGGGGTGAAAATGACTGCATCACGATTACAAGTTCTGTGTACTAGGGAGTGGCCTGCATTAGATCCTATGTGGCCCCGAGATGGAACATTTGCCATAGGAATTATAAAGCCAATTTATCAGAAGGTGCGAGTAGCGCACCCCGATCAGTTTCCTTATATAGATTCTTGGTTAAGCATTTGTGAAAGCCCGCCCCCTTGGGCCCGGCGCTGTTATGAAGAACAGTGCAGAATAATGGTAGCACTGACAGAACAGACACAGAGGACAGGGATAGCTAAGAAGCCTATTTATGTTGATCCCGAGTCCCCGGAAGTTGTAACTAGACAGCTCCCAGCTCAGCGCCCAGTAAGAGTACCACCGCGTCCCGCGGCAGCCCCCCGGGACCGGCAAATTCCATCCCCTGACCCGCCAGTAGCTCAGCCAGATGATTCGGCCCCTGAAGAGGCCGATCAGCTCGAGACTGAGGAAACTCTTGAGTCAGAACGTGAAGAAGAAGAATCGTCTTCCCAGTATGAGACTGACAGTGTAAAATCAGTTGTCAGCGCAGGCTCATCTGCTGCAAGCGAGGGTTCCCAGACTAAGTATAATTTGAGGAAGAGAGGCACTACTAAGAAATTACTGCCACTGCGGCAGGTCCCGGGAGTGCCCGTGAGGAACGATGATAACCAGATAGTAGCGGGACCCACAAGTTTAGTTTATGTGCCTTTCTCCACTAATGATTTGCTGAATTGGAAAATGCATTATGCCTCTTACACTGACAAGCCCCAAGAATTAACAGAGGTAATGAATACAATTATACAAACCCACCAGCCTACTTGGTCAGATTGCCGTCAACTCCTGTCTACTTTATTTACTACTGAGGAGCGGACGAGAATTATGCAAGTAGCTGTCAATTGGCTAGCAGAAAATCCTCTGGCAGAGGGAGGAGGAGGAATAGATAATCGCGAAGCAGCAAAAAGAGAATTTCCTAATGAAGATCCTCGGTGGGATCCAAACACCGATGTAGGATCCAAAGCCCTAGCTCGGTTTCGCCAAGGCCTTTTACAAGGTCTGCGAAAGGGGGGCCAAAAAGCCATGAACCTTTCCAAGATAGCCGAAGTTGTCCAGGGCGCAGATGAAAGCCCGGCAGTATTCTATGAGAGATTAGCTGAGGCATACAGAATGTACACGCCCTATGACCCAGCAGCACCAGAGAGTCTGTGCATGGTAAATGCCGCTTTTGTCAGCCAGTCCCAACCAAACATTAGACGGAAACTACAGAAATTAGATGGGTTTGTGGGCATGAATACATCCCAGCTAATGGACGTCGCTCAAAAGGTGTTTGTGAATCGTGATAATGAAAGGCAGAAAGAAAGTGATCGTAAAATGAAGAAGAAAGCCGATCTTTTGGCTGCCGCTTTAGTTGAACGGAGAGGGGGAGGTGTCCCTAACCGAAGGAGCAGAGGCAGAGGGAGGGGCCGAGGAGATAGCCGGCCCACATTGGGCGTGAATCAATGCGCCTATTGCAAGGAAGAAGGACATTGGAGGAACGCATGCCCGCAACTCGAAGACGCCTCACACGAAGAAGGAGAGAACGCCCCTAGGAGAGAGAGGGAGAGAGGCCAATCACAGAATCGCAGAGGAACAAATCGAGTACATTTTCAACGGGAAAGAGAGGAGGCCATAGAAGGAGTTGCAGCCGCAACGGACTATGATTTAGATGAAGCAGATTAGGACAGACCGGGCTCCGAATTTGCCTTAGGTCCCCAGGAGCCTATGGTCTGCTTAAAGATAGGGGACCAATTCATGGACTTTATGGTTGATACTGGAGCAGAACATTCTGTAGTAGATAAGCAAATAGCTCCTTTGTCCACAAGAGCAGTCACTATTATGGGAGCAACTGGTGCCAGAGCCACCAAGTCTTTTCTGCAAAACCGCGTATGTGAACTAGGAGGACAGCAAATAGCTCACCAATTCCTCTACATGCCTGAGTGTCCAGTGCCACTACTGGGACGAGATATGCTAGCCACACTGCAGGCCCAAATATCCTTTACTGAGAAAGGAGAAATGCAAATGACTGTGAATTCGAAGCCTGCAGGATTAATGGTGCTTACTGTTCCCCGAGAAGAAGAGTGGAGATATTACAGTACTAAGCCAGTTCCTGATACCAATTTTAGTATGCCAATGAGCATTATGGCTCCTCCTGGGGTATGGGCAGAAGGTAATCCACCAGGTCTAGCTAAGCACATAGCCCCAGTAGTTGTGACCCTTAAGCCTGGAGCAGAACCAGTACATGTTAAACAATACCCACTCCCAAGGCCAGCAATTGAAGGCATTCACCGCCACTTGTTAAGGTTACTGGAGTATGGCCTTCTCAAAGTATGTCAGTCACCTTGGAATACACCTCTTCTGCCAGTTAAGAAGCCTGGGACAGGTGATTACCGCCCAGTGCAAGATCTAAGGAGAGTGAATGAAGCAGTTGAAACCATACATCCAGTTGTGCCAAATCCCTATACACTCTTAGGACTGATACCTGCTGAAGCTACTCATTTTACTGTCCTGGATTTGAAAGATGCATTCTTCTGCATACGATTAGCCCCGAGTAGCCAATTGCTGTTTGCCTTTGAATGGCAGGACCCTGTCTCAGGAAGACGGGGCCAACTTACCTGGACACGATTGCCTCAAGGATTCAAGAACTCACCCACCATCTTTAGTGCTGCACTAAACCAAGATCTCTCAAGCTATCCTGTAACTCCTGGGAAAAGAGTGCTTCTTCAGTATGTGGATGACCTATTGGTAGCTACCACATCGGAGAGTGAATGTGCACAAGCCACAAATGACCTTTTACAACTCCTAGATGAAGCTGGATACAAAGTTTCCAGAGCAAAAACACAGCTATGCCAAACAGAAGTAAAGTATTTGGGTTTCCGGCTGACCAAAGGAAGTCGACAATTAGGACCAGAAAGAAAAGAAGCTGTGTGTAGTATCCAAACCCCAACTACCAGGAGGCAAGTCAGAGCCTTTCTGGGAGCAGCAGGATACTGCCGAATATGGATACCTAACTTTGCTTAGATTGCTAAACCACTATATGAAGCCACCAAAGGAGAGGAGAAGTCCCCACTAGAGTGATGACCCGATCAAGATGAAGCTTTTAAAACCTTGAAGAAAGCTTTAATGTCATCACCAGCACTTGGACTACCAGATGTCCAGAAGCCTTTTCATCTATTTGTACATGAAGTGCAAGGGAACGCTCTAGGAATGTTAACTCAGACATTGGGACATTGGGAGCGACCTGTAGCATACTTATCAAAACAATTGGACACTGTAGCCAAAGGATGGCCACCATGTCTGAGAGCTGTTGCAGCCACAGCATTGTTAGTAAGTGAAGCAGACAAACTCACCTTAGGACAGAACCTACGTGTTACAGTACCACACGCAGTACTTGCCCTTGTGGAACAAAAAGGAAATCATTGGTTCACCAACTCTCGAATGCTGAAATACCAGAGCATGCTATGCGAAAATCCTCGAATACAACTGGAAGTGAGCCATGCTTTCAACCCAGCCACCTTGATACCAATCAGCGAGGACCCACCAGAACATGACTGTATAGAAGTCATGGACACTGTGTTTTCAAGTCGACCTGATCTAACTGATGTGCCTTTAGAAAACCCTGACCAGACTTACTTCGTGGATGGAAGCAGCCTCATCATCAATGGACGACGCTGTGCCGGATATGCAGTAGCTACCTGGGGAGAAGTCATTGAATCATCAGCTCTTGCATCGGGAACATCAGCACAGAAAGCGGAATTGATAGCACTTACAAGGGCACTAGCATTAGGTGCCGGACGTCAGTTGAATGTATACACAGACTCAAAATACGCTTTCACTACTTTACATGCTCATGGAGCTCTGTACAAAGAACGAGGACTCATTACCTCTGGAGGCAAATCAATTAAGTATGGCCCAGAAATATTAATGTTGTTAGATGCGGTATGGGCCCCTGTACAAGTTGCTGTCATGCATTGCCGAGGACATCAAACAGGAAAAGGAGAAGTTGCCCAAGGAAACAGATTTGCTGATGTCTCAGCAGGCAAAGCAGCCATGACAGGACAAATTACATCACAAGCAACACCAGTACAAGCAGTATTGTTTCCTGTACCCATTAACCTGTGGACACCACGTTACACCACAAAAGAATTGGACTATTATTGTATTATAGAAAAAGGGGTACTGAAAGATGGATGGATTGAGCTGCCACCACCAGAGGGTAGACAACCTCCAGGACGAATAGTAATCCCTGAATCATTGGGACCAGCCTTTGTAAAGGCTTTTCATCAAGCTACACATTATGGGAAAAACGCAATGGAAAAAGCACTTAGACCACATTTTTGCATTACATTGTTGGGAGCTCTGTCAGCCTCAGTAGCTCGCCAGTGTTTAACTTGTGTCAAGAACAATACCAAGCAGGGTCCTACACCACCACCCCGAGTTCAGTCAGGTGGTGTAACCCCTATGCACAATCTACAAGTGGACTTTACTGAAATGCCAAAAGCCAGTGGATATCGTTACTTGTTAGTTTTAGTTTGCACCTTCTCTGGGTGGGTGGAAGCCTTCCCCACCAGAACTGAAAAGGCCAGGGAAGTCACCAAGGTCTTACTGAGGGAAATTATCCCCAGATTTGGAATCCCTGCAGTAATAGGGTCAGACAATGGGCCCTCATTTGTATCTCAAATTACCCAACAGTTAGCAAGTGCCCTACAAATACAATGGAAGTTACACACAGCATATAGACCTCAGAGTTCAGGGAAAGTTGAGCGAATGAATCGTACTCTAAAATCTCAGTAGTCTGTCAGGAGACCCACCTGAAGTGGCCCCAAGTTCTCCCAATAGCTTTACTTAGGATACGCTCAGCTCCTGTGAAATCATCAGGATTTTCTCCCTTTGAAATCATGTATGGTAAACCCCCACCAATAGTGCAGGGAATCAAGGGTAGTTTGACACAAATCGGTTCAGAGATAACCAGACAAGAACTCCTAGCTCTTAGTTCTGTCCTGCAGACTCTCCATGCGTGGATACAGAAACAGTTACCTATCAACTTGACGGAACCCCTGCATCCCTACAAGCCTGGTACCTCGGTGTGGATCAAAGATTGGAAGAAGACACCGCTGGAACCCCATTGGAAGGGACCATACACCGTCATCCTGTCTACACCAACAGCCGTAAAGGTAGCAGAAATCGAATCCTGGATCCATCATAGCAGAGTCAAGCCAGCAGCAGTTCCAGACCCAGATCAGTGGACTGTGATGCAGCATCCTGATATTCCTTTGCGACTCACCCTGAGGTGGCAACCAGCGGCCTAGAACTTTTCTGGGCCACCCCAGAACTACGGTGCTCTACAGTTGACAAGTCTTTTGAAGAGGATTGCTGTTTTAAAATACAGCAAAACTTGTTCTTTCAATTGGGATTGGAGAGGACCCAATGTGTACGTTTGTGATACACTGAATAACTTTACATTTACAGACTTTATTCAGGCCAACTATGATTGGTAAGTTGGCATACAGCGGAAACTTGAGGATCTTCAATCAACATTGACACACGTTGAATTGCTTCATTAGCAGACGGGTCAACATTGTGTCAAGAAGCAGTGAACGTCGAGGTCAAGATTTTCCAGCGGAGATTCAGAATGACTACAATCAACATGAATCCTTGCTTCTATCTTGTTCTGGTTGCCTGCATGGGGAGCTTTGAACTCACTTTTGCCTTACCCCCATGTACTGCCTGCATTACTTCTACTCGGACTGGAATGAAAGTAACCCAGACTTTGCTTTATCATTCTTACTACACCTGCACTGGTGCAGTAAGTCGGTGTATATATAATACCACTGAACTGAACATTTGTACTAAGGGTAATACTAAAGTTTGTTTTAACCCGCATCAGAACCCATCCTATTATACTCTATAAATACGATGGAATGATGCAGATGGTGCTTTACTTAATGCTACACCCCCACTTACTGATCCTACAAAGAGTGCTGTTTTGTATTTTGATGCTTGTGATGCTATAAATAGGGATAGTCATTCTAATTGTGCTAATTGGGAAAAAGCATATTATCATGATCACAAGTATATGTGTCCAGAAGGAACCACCGGATGGGGAGCATGTACAGGAAAACGAGTTTTATCAAATGAATATAGCACAGCACCAGTTGAAGATTACTATTGCCCAAAGTGGGAATGTGTTTTCTATGCCACATGGAAAACTGGTATGATAGAGAATACCAGAGATAATCGAATGGCTGCTTTACATCAGCCATATGTAAAGAATCCAGAAAAATGTAAGAAGGGTGCCTGTAATCCATTAGAGTTACACATAATAAATCCCAGTGCCTGGACACAAGGGTATAAATTTGGACTACTCATTGCAGGCTCTTGGTCAGATCCAGGAACTATTGTATATATTAAACTGAACACCCAGGCCCATCGTTCATCAAGGTACCATATACATAATACCTTCTATGAAACTATGCATGTAAATAAGTTTGACATCCCTCACCCTTCTCAAAATCTGTTCTTAGAATTAGCTGGAGCAGTAGTATCCAGTCTCCACATTTCAGATTGTTACTTTTGTGGAGGAACTAGAATGGGTGATCAGTGGCCCTGGGAGGCCCAAGAATTAAATTACTCAGTAGCTTATAATCATACTGAGCTACATAAGACCACAAGTGAATGGGTATTAGCACACCCAATAGTTGGACGTTTGTGTTATGCTCGAACTGGACCCCAGTTCAATTTGAAAGTGGGACAGCTTGTCTGTCTTAGTCAGAAGTTTTATAATGACACCACCAAACAGACGTCCTGGTGGTCAGGAGTTAATCAACCTGAACCTACCAATCCATTAGCAAAATTCCCTGAGCTTGCCGATCTTTGGACCGACCTTGCCCAACCTCATGCCTGGCAAGCCCCACCTGGTTTGTATTGGATCTGTGGAACCCGAGCATATGCTCGACTCCCTATTCATTGGGGAGGGGCATGCGTCTTAGGAACCATCCGACCTTCTTTCTTTCTGTTACCTACAGAGCAGGGAGAACAATTAGGTTACCCAGTATATACTAAGAGACATAAGAGAGCAGCTTTACAGATAGGCAAGTGGGAGAGATGGGATGGTGATGATTGGCCACCTGAAAGAATTATTGCCTACTATGGACCTGCCACTTGGGAGCAAGATGGCACCTGGGGATACCGGACCCCTGTGTATATGATAAATTGTATTATACGTTTGCAAGCAGTTGTTGAACTAATAACTAATGAAACTAGCCAAGCACTCACACTTCTAGCTAGACAGAGCACACAAATGCGTACTGCAATATATCAGATTCGCTTGGCACTAGATTACTTATTAGCAGCTGAAGGAGGAGTATGTGGTAAGTTGAATCTAACCAACTGTTGTTTGAAGATAGATGACAAAGGTCAGGTAGTTGAAAATATTGCTGAAAACATGCGAAAGCAAGCCTATGTGCCAGTACAGACTTGGCATGGTCTTAAGATACCTAATTGGTTCGAATCTATCTTCTCCGGATTGGGAGGACTTACTACTTTTGCTATGATAATATTGGTATTTGTAGCTTTGTTTTTGCTGTTACCATGTATAATCCCATGTTGTATGCGCTCTATTAATAGTGTTATAGAAAATACAGTAGAATGAAAGACTGCCACTAAGATTTTAGCCTTATGGCACCCTAATCCTGGTACGCTTGGTCATAACCCCACCCCAGTGTAAATAAGTGATTTAAATCTCACACCTTATTAGTTATAGGGTGAGATTAATCAAAGGGGGGAATGTGGTAGGCGAAGGCCTATGATCCATGCTGCTTGAACTAAGCAGGCAGGCCTAAGCAGCTTGACCTGTAAATGAAGCCTGTGGCTAGGCCCAGAAGAATGAAAAAACCCTTTGAATACTGCCACCATAGAATCGAAACTTAACTAAGCATAATCAAGCATAGCTAAGCAGAATCGAAACTTAGGAGAAATAGAAAAAAACTGCTTTAATTGGTACTGATAAGAATGTGAGAAGCTTCTATAGAATTAATTAACTCTGCTGAAAGAAAGGTTACAGTGCCCTGCTTTCACACATATTCCAGCCAGCTAGTGACCTTGGAGAAGAGATGTATCAAGAGCCTAAGAACTGACCATTGTAATGAGGGCTGTAAGGGGGGGAAGCAGGTGCTGAGCCCAGACAAAGGTCCTCATTGGATAACTACGTAAAGGCACCGGGACCAATAGATGGGGCAGAAGGGGTTACCGGGACCAATGAAAAGTTTGCCTATGTCTAGACTGGAGAAGAACAGTATAAAAGTTGTTGTTTTACTAACAGCCATTGCTCAGCCATTTTGAATGTGATTTCGCTTGAGTCCTGTGCACAATAAATGACTTGGACCTTCTGAACAGACTCCTGGTATTATTGGATTGTTTGCGCTCTGCCGCTACAATACCATAGCACAAGGACTGAAGATGGGGCCCTCATTTGGGGCCTGTAGCATCCTTGGGCTATAGCTGAACCCTGTCTGCACAAACAGAGTCAGACACCATAGCACAAGGACTGAAGATGGAGCCCTCATTTGGGTCCTGTAGCATCCTTGGGCTATAGCTGAACCCTGTATGCACAAACAGGGTCAGATACCATAGCACAAGGACTGAGGATGGGGCTCTCATTTGGGGCCTGTAGCATCCTTGGGCTATAGTTATGTCTTTTACTCACAAACAGGGTCAGATACCATAGCACAAGGACTGAGGATGGGGCTCTCATTTGGGGCCTGTAGCATCCTTGGGCTATAGTTATGTCTTTTACCCCCTAACAGGGACATATACCATTGCACCAGGACGGGGGATGGCCCCTGAGGTGGGGCCTGCTGTATCCTGGGATGTGTGTTGGCCTTATGATCGCAGACAGGGCCAGGTGACAGACCCCTGTGTGTCTCTTGGCATCTGTGATGGGCCTGTGGTCCTCTGTGGATGGGGCACATCATTGAGGCTACAACAGCGGCACATACCATAACAATGTGGTCTGTAATTCACCTGTACGATGTTTGCAGGCACCCCCTGTGGCCAGGGGAATCTGTTTTGGGGGGTAGGACAGACCTAACTCCCAGCTGGATGCGGAGACACCTTGCAGTCCCTGTTAGTGCATAGTTGATTGTTGATTTGGTTACATGATGTTCCTCTGCACATCCTGGGTTGGAGTGCCTGTTCCCATGAACTTACCTCACGTGGGTAGTCAGAGCTTCTGTTGTACCTAATAGTGAGGCGCTCCCATGCCCTTCTGACCCTGACCAGATTCTGCCTTCTGGATGATCCAGGGAATAGGCGTCTCTGTCTGAGGCAGAATAGCTCTGTGAGAAGGTAGAGCTCCCTTTGAGTGAATGCAGCTTCCTCAACATTGCATCCATGTCTTCAGAAAGAATTTCTTGTGCGTAGCCACGTGCGTTGGTGCGGGCGTGGCCACGTGCGTTGGTGCGGGCGTGGCTACGTGCGTTGGTACGGGCGTAGCCACGTGCCTTGGTGCGGGCGTAATAGCGTGCGTGGGTACGTGTGTTGTTACCAGCGTGGGCACTGTATATTACAAACTCTTGCACCTATTAATTATGCTAACAGGTGAAAGTGTGCTGGCCTATGGTTTATCAGAGCCTGTGAGCAGGTGCTGGATTTTAAACTCCCAGGTTTTAGTACTGCTGCTACATGTTCTAGGTAAAGTCTTTGGGACTCTGCTCATTACAGGGTCTGCTTTATGTTTCCTAGCCCCTTCTGCTGCACACATCTCGCATTAGCATACATTCACTTTCCTTTGCCTAGAGGTGACCATGACGTAGAGATGTATCTGACATTTCTGATGTCCCTTTTGTTTAGATGTATTGAGGGGAATGTGTGGAGACAGGGGCCCAGAGGGAGTCCCAGATTAATTAGATGTAGGGTTGACATTGGGAACAATGTGGAGGTGTTGTTATTTTGATTTTTTGGGAATGTATAGCATGGATTTGCTCCTTTTCATGTGTGCTCTTTCACCTTTGGACTATTTCCTCTCTGGGCTTTGGGCAGAGAACATTGGCTTTGATTCTGTATATCACCTCAGATAATATTTTTTTGCAGACACCACTGCTCCGAGCGGAAATGCATCTGACAGCCCTGCCACATATCACCACAGTGGGTTCACACCCATAACCTCTGGCTCCACAGTCGGTGCATTTGACAGTGGGTTGAAGTTATGTCTGTATCTGTATCTCCTTCTATATGACTGGCTGACTACAGAGGGACGTCAGTTCACCACACAGTCCATCTACAGTAGTTCACAGGGTTGGATTGGGCCAGTCACACCCATGATGCACTGCACATGCAAATCAGCTGTCCACAGATACACACCATGGGGAATGCACCCCCACAGCACCTCGGCCTGGTGGGGGAACTGACCATGTGCACCCCCACAGCACCTAGGCCTGGTAGGGGGTTCTGACCGTGTGTTTTACTGGCACAGCGTAGCTACACACCGTCACATTGTGCGGGTACTGCGCTCACCGTGAGGGTGCAGTGAGGCGCACAGCACCAGGTCCAAAGCACCATCCATGACAGACATAGGCCATGCTGGACATCCACAGCAGTGTTAATGTGTGGGATAGGTAGTTTCTGCACAAACACCTTGGATATATCTGTCTGGCTCAGTCAGGAGTAGTCCCTATGGACCCCTAGGGGTAATCTGGTGGTAAACAGGGTCTCCCATCAACTGATCCACATTCTACCTCCCTGCAATGGTGGCAGTGGAAGGGACCATCAACCCCGGTTCTGCTGTGGGAGAGACACCCCTCAGGGCAGTTACTGCACCCTGCAAGGCTCTCCATCGAGACACATACCAGCTGCAAACAGTCTGCTAGTTAGTCCATAATGCATGTTCCTGTTGGAAATGCATGCACCCAGAACTGGACTGGGATGGCAGCATACACAACAAGCAGATAAGTCAGTGACTGGCCCCCAAAGGGAAACACATACATATCACATGACAGAAATACTATGTAGCACTATGGGGATGCCTAGCCATGCTGTGGTCACTGCACAGTCAGGGTGAGATTGATCTCCCTGCAGGACATACAGCGGTCACCCTGTCTGTGTAGGTGGTGGCTGGGCACTTATATGCCGCAGTCAGTGCCCTATGCGCTGTGCAGATGCAGCCTGCCCAGGCCACCCTGTCTGGGCTATACCCATGGTACCTTGCTCCTCATTATGCACATTGGCAGGCCAATACTGGCAACAGTGCTGGCAGTGTGGTCTGTGGAAGGTGTTTGCAGCCACCACACACTGTAGAGACAGACACACACTCCGACACCTATGCCAGCATTGTGCTACTGTAGGGGGGTTCAGCAGCCCCGCCCACCACACCAGTCCTGGGCACAGTCCAGGCATGGATATGGTCCGCAATACTGTTGGGCGTCACTCCCCAGGGTGGTAAACACTGTCAGAGACCTGACCTGTAGCACACACCGCTCACATCAGAATGATTGTTATGTTGGAGCTCAATGAGCAATCTGTGCTTGACGTAGGACTTGCTATCTGCCAGTACTCATAGGAAATGTTTGATAGGTATGTACTGTATACCCAGGTGTAGGGTGGCATTGCTAGGGTATGCATGTGGTAGTATTGTGAGATGCACGCAGGGCCCAATGTCCTGCCTCTCCAGGAGGCATTGGCCACTGGGCCTGTGGGTGTGGGTGTGTCTGCCCCTGTTGGCTGGTGCTTTACGGCAGAGGTTCCCAACTCCAGTCCTGGTGTGCCAAACACTGTTCGGATTTTCATGCTGTCCCTCATGAATATGCATGAGCTACATCTGCATACCATGGGGGTGGTGCATAGATATGCAGCACAGGCATCTTTTTTAGAGGCAGCATGGAACCTGAATGGTGTGTGGCCCTCCAGGACTGCATTTGGGAGACTCTGCTCTAGGTAATGCGGCTGTTTATGGTGTCTATGCTCAGTGGGTTAAAATATAGGTGTATTAACCATGTGTATGTTCTCAGCAATAAAGGTTTGTCATTACAGTCATGGTACAGTTGGGGGAAAAATATGTGGACTGGATTGGATGTTGACCCAGCTGGGCTTTGAACCTGTGACCTTCTGTTCTTGCACGCACTGTCTGTGTGCACTGTACCACCGTGTTGCCACAGATATGCTGTATTGCCTGGGTAGTCCATGACTGTACATCCAAAAGGGCCTGTCTGTTGCTGTGGACGTGCCAGCCTGCACATGGCTAGGCCACTGTCTGCTGGGACTGGCAGCCACTGCCCCCTCCATCACCTGTACCCTTCTGCCAACATGCTGACATGTCCTTCTTTTGGAAAATGAATATGACCTGATTGAGGTGTGGCACTCCAGGACTGCATTTGGGGGACTCGGCTGTTGGTAATGCCCATTGTTATGGTGTGTGTGCGGTGTAGGGTAACATATTGGTGTTTGAACGATGCCTATGTTCTCTGCAATAAAGGGGTGTCTTTACTATCTCTGTTTAGTGGTGGGTAAAATATGGGGACTGGGTTGGCAGGGGCCCCAGCTGGGATTTGAACCTGTGACCCTCTGGTCCTGCAGGTACTGGCTGTGTCCGCTGCACCACACTGTGGCCACAGAGACAGTGCAGTCCCTGGAGATAGGACACCTGGCCGACAGAGTCAGAACCCTGCTCTGCACATTTTTACTGTGGGCTCATTTACCTTGTATGGTGACATAGGTGCACATAATCCCAGAATATGACCTCGGAATAAGGGGACAGAAACATAACCAAGCTGGCCAATAGTGATATTAATGGGCAACCATGGCACACACTCCCAGGAACGCTCATAATTAAAATTAGGGAATGATTTTTGGAGGGGTCTACGCTCCGTGGACCCTTCCAAGACTCATTTCTTTTTTGTGGAGCTTTCCTGGGAGTGTTTTTTATGGTTGCCCATTAATATCACTGTTGACCAGCTTGATTATAGTTTTTTAGGATTTTGTTGTGGTCTTTTTCCATTCCTATTTGCTATTTTGTTCAGTGCACATGTATCACACTGCTCACGTTTTATAGGTTTCCCAGGTTTTGCTGTACATTGCTGACGGAAATGGTTTCTCTTCCCTGTAATATGCCTTTAACAGCAGGTTTTCATTCGTGTTGGCATTGAGCTCTGAAATTCAGCGCGTTAGTGTGAGGGGAGCCTCTCCCCGCCCACTCTCCGCCCATTGACCCCTTCTCTCCGCCCACTCTCCACCTTCTGCGCTGTTTTAACGCGCCGCGGGGGTTTACGATCGTTAAATGCGGTTAACGTGTGTAACGTACGTTTTACGATTGTTCGCACGTCAGAACGCACGTTCTGACATGCGAACGATCGTAAAACGTACATTACGCGCGTTATTCACGATTACCGCACTTTAGTAAACATGCCCCTTTGTGATGTTCATGTACTTTGTGTGCCTATATTTGTGTGGTGTTCATGAACTTTGTGGATTTGTGTGTGTTTGTATGGTGTTCATGTACTGTCTGTGCTTGTATAGAGGGCTAGTATTTTCTGTGTTTGTGTGTATTTTTGATATTTATGTAATTTGTGTGTGCGCTTTTGTGGTATTCATCTACTTTGTGTGTTAGTGGAGTGTCCATGTACTTTTTGTGTTTCTCTGGGTAGTTTCTCCAAATGGGTAAGTCTTGTGCATACCATGACAGTCATGAACTTCACTTCTAAGCCAGGGTATGTGGAGTATGATATCAGTCTCTCAAATTTATTGCCACTGCTTGGTGTAATACTTGCATCATGCCATAGAGAGCTTCCTTCTGGAGTTTGTAAGATGCAACATGTATGGATAGTTTGTCAAGATGTACTTGGAAATTCTTCTTTAGCAAGCCTCTGGCTCCTACTACAATGGAAAATATCTCTGTATCTTTCTGCCACATTTCCTTCATTGATCAGGCATTGTTACTTGGTACTTTAGGAACGACATTGATAACACTGGTCAACATTGAAATCGTTACTGACTTTAAAAGGCCATAAAATGTAGTATCTTGGTGAGCTGAATATGACTATAACATTAAAAAAAAATTATTGGCTCTCGTTTTGAAGATATTGTATGTAGTTCATTTTTGACGTTTCACTGTGTAAATTTATCCAGTAGGACATCAACAACATCCCAAATAAGCCTTGAATGATGTAATATTGCATCACATTGCATAATACCAGCATGCACACATCATCCAGAGTTGATTGCATCATTTTCTGATGCAATGCAATACTACTGCCAGACGGCTGCTGAAGCCATCTGACGTCAGCAATGTACTGTACGCAGTGGGAAAGGAAAGTAATCTGGTATTCTGTTCCGATATTGAAAGCCTCACGAATGCCTTAAAAATCACTCATGACCCACAAGACTGGAGACTATTTATAGACTCTTTGAAACTGAGTCTGAAGGCTGTGCTTTTGAATAATGGAAACCATCTTCCATCTAGTCCAGTAGCGCATGCCGTCCACATGAAAGAGACATACGATAACTTAAAGCATCTACTGACTTCCATTAACTATAACAAGTACAGCTGGCACCTCTGTGGTGCCTTGAAGGTAGTTGCCCTTTTAATGGGACTGCAGCAGGGATATATAAAATACATGTGTTTCTTATGTGAGTGGGATAGCCGAGCAAGGGATTGGCACTACTTGCGGTAGGAATGGAATCGCAGACAAAATGTAACAGTTGGAGAGAAGAATATCCAGCACCCAGCTCTGGTTGAGGCTCACAAAATCCTGCTACCACCCCTTCACATCAAACTAGGTTTGATAAAAAACTTTGTGAAAGCCATGGACCGCACTTCGCCAGCATGAAAAAAATCATACCTGCATGAAAAATTCTCTCGACTCAGCGAAGCAAAGATTAAAGAGGGAGTTTTTGTGGGTCCTCAGATTCGAGAGCTCTTCAAAGATGACCGGTTCAACAACTTGCTGCAGGGTGATGCAAAACAAGCATGGAATGCTTTTCGCCTAGTGTCTACAAACTTTCTCGGGAATGTTAGGGCAGAAAACTACAAGGAACTAGTAGAAGACATGCTGATGCAGTATCAGAAACTTGGCTGCAATATGTCTCTAAAGATCCATTTCCTTGATTCCCATCTTGATTTCTTTCCTGACAACTGTGGTATGGTTAGTGATGAACAGGGCAAACGTTTTCACCAGGATATCGTAACAATGGAGCAAAGATACCAGGGAAAATGATCCACTACAGTGCTGGCTGACTACTGCTGGACACTCCTCAGAGAAGCTCCCGAACAGCTGTACAAGAGACAGGCGAAAAAATCTAAGAAGTAGTCTATGACTTGGTTTTTTACAGGTATTAACCGAAGGCCTATTATATTTACTATTGGCATGCATTTCGTGATGTAAACTTTAATTCCTGTAGATTACAAAAAAACTAGAGCCAGCTTTGTAATTTCACTGTCATATTCGTGTTCAGCATATAAAAATTGATGATAAATGACTATTTTTATTTCAGTAACATAACTTTTGTAAAAATTTGTTGACCAGTGTAATAGAAGTATCGGTTCCGAGTGACTATTCTGTGAATCGGAACTGACACCTCTATTATCAGTGCTGTTCTGGTGTTTTTCTCCTTTACCACTATATTGGGTTTCCTCTCATCCAGTTTCTTATCTTTCAGAATGGGAATGTCCCAGGTTATCATACCTCTTCATTCTCTGCAATACTCTTAGGGTCATCATCCCAAAGCTTTTCAGGTACAGTGATGTTGTAGTGTTTACAGAGTTTCTAATGGATGAGGCATGCTACTTTGTTGTGCCTTTCTGTATAGAAAGTTTCTGCCATCAGAACTTCACAACCAGCTATGAGGTGAGTCACTCTTTCCAGGTCTTTCTTACAGAATTGACATATGTCTGTTTTCCCAGTTTTTTTCATTGCTCACTGTAAACCATCTCGTTCGTAATCTGCTGTCCTGGGCTGCAACTATCAATCTCTCATCCTTCGATTTCAGTTCACCTCTCCTTAATCATTCATGTGTCTGCTCTTGATTGACAAACGGTTCCTGGATAACACTTTGCATTTCCCACTGTATTTGTGCATTTGCCACTTGTTTTTCCATGCTTGCTGATCTAATTTTTAAAGTATTTTTTCTCTTGTTTTGCAAATTCTGTTGCTTCCTTTCCTATGCATGCTTGTGGATTCTAACTCATTCCTTCTAGTCATTGGAACACTTGTCCAAGTTTGATGATGGAGGCAGATCCTGAACATTTACTTTCATATTTCAGCACTTTTGTGTATTTGAATCCAATGATGCTGTCAGGTAGGTCTGGAGGCCTATGATAGTAGGTATAATCAATCTCTAAGGCAGGGGTCTCAAACTCCAGTCCTGGAGGGCCGCAAACCAGTCAGGTTTTCAGGGCATCCCTAATGAATATGCATGAGATATATTTGCATGCACTGCCCCCATTGTATGCAAACATATCTCATGCATATTCATTAGGTATACCCTGAAAACCTGACTGGTTTGCGGCCCTCCAGGACTGGAGTTTGAGACCCCTGCTCTAAGGGGTATGTTTACTAAACCCTCTTAACGTGCACGCCGCGTTAGTCTGCAGGATGCCATAAAAGGAGTGGGCGGTCCGGTCAAAAGTAGCAAAACGGGATTAGCGCGCGCTGCGCTGTGCGCTCTTGTGCACCGCGCACATTAGCGCATGAGTAACTCGCGCGGGAAGCATAAGCAGGGGCACTGATGTGCAAACAGAGGAACAGGGCTGCAGTACAATGGTGAAGACACTGACAGATGGTGCAGGGGTCATGGGTTCAATCCCCCACTGTGCCCAATGAATAAGGCTGGCTGAGGCACTACCATTTATGTGTAATATTGCATTATGAGGCTTTTAAATTTTATTTTAATTACTAACATAACATAAGAACATAAGATATGCCATACTGGGTCAGACCAAGGTCCATCGAGCCCAGTATCCTGTTTCCAACAGTGGCCAATCTAGGTCATACGTACCTAGCAGTTTCCCCAAAAGACACAGGTTCCACAATGCTTGTATTGGGTCAAGCAGTGATATCCTGGGTCCCTTTTTAATAATGGTTTATGGACCTTTCCTCCAGGAACTTGTCGAAATCTTTTTTAAACCCAGCTACACTAACAGCTTTTACTACATCCTCCGGTAACAAATTCCAGAGTTTGATTACACGTTGAGTGAAAAAATACTTTCTCTTATTAGTCTTAAATAGTTTACCCTATAGCTTCATTGCATGCCCCCTAGTCTTCCTATATTCTGATAATGTAAACAATCGATCTACATTTACCCGTTCCACTTCGTGCAATAATTTATAAACTTCTATCATATCTCCCCTCAGCCGTCTCTTTTCCAGGTTAAAGAGCCGTAACCTTTTTAGCCTTTCTTCATAGGGGTATCCTTCCATCCCCTTTACCATTTTGGTGGGTCTTCTCTGAACCTTATTTATAAGAGTTTTACATCTATACAGTAAATTTACAGTATAAAGAAATACAAAAGTAACAGGAAAAACATTATAAGACAAAATATTAAAGTATATCAGCCCACGTCTCGGGGAAGCGAACACTTATATATGAGAAACATGCCTAAATAAGAAAAACAAAGCAAGGGGAATTCTACCCAGAAAGGGAAAATCCCTAGCCAACTGAACAGTCTAGTGAGACTACTCCCTTACCCCAACTGAAAACACATAAAGGAAATCGATAAGACCTAGGAAATCAATGAGCCTTTTCCTTTTCAAGAATCCATTTTTCCAATTCTGAAGAAGACAAAAATACAAATTTATCATACCCTAAAGTAACGCAGCATTTACAAGGATATCTTAAAAAGAAAGTCGCTCCCAAGAGCAAGAGTTCTAGCTTTAAATGCAAGAAAAGCTTTTCTATGCAACTGTGTAGACCGTGATACGTCAGGGAAAATTGACACCCTGTCCCCACAAAATTTTATTTCTTTTTTCTTGAAATATGCTTTAAGAATGGCAATCTTATCCTCCTCAGAGGTCAGGGTTACTAATAAAGTAGCCCTACTGGAAATATCATCTTATTTTTATTTTATTTATTTATTTATTTAATTTAGACATGCTTGTATACCACCTTATCCTACAATCAAAGTGGTTACATCACATCACAACTGGGTTACATTCAACACAATTGGGTTACATTCAACATGTGGATGCTTTACAACATTTAATATGAGGGTATTTAACAACATTAAGACAACACAATTTGAGGGTTAGATTCATCATGATGGTGTCGCGAGTCTAGCTGGGTTGGCTAAGTATTGAGTTTGCAGTGGGGTGTACGTTTCAGTCCCGTTCGGGTGGGGACTGTTGTCTATCTGCTCGTAAGTTTCTTTGAAGAGCAGGGTGTTAAGGGCCTTGCGGAAATCTGTGATGTCCTCTAATTCCCTTAGGCTCGTTGGGAGGGAGTTCCATAGTGTGGATGCCATTAGTGATGGAGCTCTTCTTGACGTATTTTGTTTAGTCTTATGATATCCTGAAGGTGTGCAGATCATGTTGCCGTATCTTCTAAGAAAGCGGTCAAATTGAAATTGTTAGGAGCCGAAAGGACAACACCTTCCTCATCCACCACGACAGACACAATTTTAGAAGAAAAGCATTTTGTGACAGAAATAGAGTCAGTCTGTGGAAGAAGAAGAGTGTCCTTAAGGTACTTCTGAACAAAATCAAGGGGGATAACATAGAGCAAACAGGAAAATGAAGTATCCTTAAATTCTTACACCGCGACAAATTCTCTAGGTTCTCAAGTTTCTGATATAACATAAAACTATCCTTCGCGTGAACTGATTGAAACTCGGTAAAAGATTTAACTTGAGTATCTATGTTCGACACCACGGAGCTCAACCTGAAAATCTAAAGTTTGAAACTTTACAACTGCATCCTTGGTAAATTGACAAAGCAAGGGAACAGTCTCAGTAAGAATATGTTCCTTACGAGATAAAACTTGCCATACATCCAGAAGAGAAATCGTGGATGCCTGAGAGTCCTTAATGGGAACAGCGAGCTCCTTCCATGATACCACTTTGGGGAACTCACTGTCCCGTTGGAGACTCACACTGGTCTGAGGCTCATTAGATGACTCCAAAAGCCTGGGGGAAGCTGCTAGCAAATGCACTCTCAAAGCGCTGTAACATAAGGTGCTGCATAAGGCACCCCATAAGGTACCCCAGAGGGCACATTTTAAAGTGCACTGTCCGCCACGGCACCCTACAATGTTGCTTAAAGGGTGGCCTATAGGGCACCATATAGGGTGCCCTATGAGGCACAGCAAGGTCATAGCATTGTTTTTGATGGCAGCACTGTGCATTTAAACGCATGGAAATCTTAAGTAGGTGCGCTGACATGCAAGGAGGAACAGCAGAGTAGCACAATGGTTAAGGCACTGACTGATGATACAGGAGGGGTCATGAGTTCGATCCCCAGTGTGACTAAAAAAAAAAAAAAAGGAAATAAATTCCACCACTCACACATGACTAACGAATGCTTCACCCTGTAAAAGTATACAAAATGTAAATAGTTCCGACAGTTTAATGCACTGTTACTCTGTATAAAGTTAGAAATCTCTGTTCCATGTAATATAGTATCTATTATCTGTATAAAGTTAAAAATCTCTGTTCCATGTAATGTATACAGCAGTATACAAATGTTTACTTGTTCCATGTAAACCGCCCCTGATCTCTGGAAGGGGCGGTATAGAAGAAATAGATAAATAAATAAATAAATAATACTTAAGGCTGGCTGAGGCATCAGCTTTGACATGTAAGTATTGTTTCCTGCGACACTTTATTTGTATTTTATTAATTGCTGCCAGCAAACACACCCTCACGTGCCGTAACCTAAGGTGCCGCATAAGGCACCCTATAAGGCACTCCATAGGGCACATTATAAAGTGCACTGTCCGCCACGGCACCCTATAATGTCCCCTATAGGGCCCCCTATAAGTCGCTCCATAGGATACCGTATAGTGCACCTTTTATGGACGGTAACCATAAGGCGCCCTATAAAGCGCCCTCTGAGGCACCTTATGGGTACAGTATGCTGAGGGTGTTTTTGCTGGCAGCACTAATGTACATTAAAAATAGATAATGCTTTGGACAGCCCTATCAAATAACCCCACTGTAGGTTTGAAACCATGACCTCTGGCTCTACAGGCAGTGAAGTAACCAGTGGGCTACAGCTCTATAGCTGCTAGCAAGCCCCTGGCTGGCTGCAGAAGGACTGCATGTCACCACACAAACAGTCTGCTGTGGTCACCAGGATAGGGTTAGCCCACCCGTACCCATGATGCACTGCACATGCAAATCAGCCGTCTACAGATGAACACAAGAAGGGGTATGCACCCCCACAGCACCTCGGCCTGGTAGGGGGAACTGACCATGTGTGTTACTGGCACAGAGTAGCTACACACCGTCACATTGTGCGGGTACTGTGCTCACCCTGAGGGTGCAGTGGGGCGCCCAGCCCCAGGTCCACAGCACCTTCCATGGCAGAAATAGGCCATGCTATAGGTCCCCAGCAGTGCTAGTGTGTGAGATAGGTAGTTCCTGCAGACACACTTTGGATACATCTGTATTTCTCAGTCAGGTTTGACCCTTATGGACCCATAGGCAGATTATGTACCACCACCCAACCCACCCTCTGGGGCTGTGGGTGGGAAACAGGGTCTCCCACCTACAGATCCACGTTTTACGTCCCTGCAATGGCAGCAGTAGAGGGGACCACCAACTGCAGTCCTGCTGGGGAACTGACACCCTACAGGGCAGTCAATGCAGCTCTGTACACATCTATAAAGCAATAGCAGATAGACATTAGGCCCAGAAATACTCAGCTGCACCCCACCACAATCTGATATTCTCCTGCAGCAAGCCTGCACCACTGCACCGTGCAAGGTGTTCCAGCAAGACACATACTAGCTGCAGACAGTCTGATAGCTAGTCCATAGGGCATGTTCCTGGAGGAGATGCATGCACCCAGAACTGGGATGTCGGCATACACACCAAGCAGATAAGTCAGTGATTGGGCCCCAAAAGGGAACCCATAAATATCACATGAGAGAAATACTATATAGCACTATGGGGGAGTCTAGCCATGCCATGGTCACTGCTCAGTCAGGGTGAAAGTGATCTCCCAGCAGAACATGCTGTGGCCACCCTGTCTGTGCAGGTGGTGGCCAGGCACTACAATATCCCAGCCAGTGCCCTATGCCCTGTGCAGATGCATCCTGGCCAGGCCACCCTGTCCGGGCTATACCCATGGTACCTTGCTCCTCATTATGCACATTGGCAGGCCAATACTGGCAACAGTGCTGGCAGTGTGGGCTGTGGAGGGTGTTTGCAGCCACCACACACTGGATAGACAGACACACACTCCCACACCTATGCCAGCATTGTGCTACTATAGAGGTGTTTAGCAGCCCTGGCCACCACACCAGTCCTGGACACAGTGCAGGCATGGATATGGTACGCAATACTGGTGGGGGTCACTCCCCAGGGTGGTAAACACTGTCAGAGACCAGACCTGAAGCACACTCCACAGACATCAGAAAGGTTGCTATGATGGAGCTCAATCAGCAAACTGTGCTTAACGTAGGAATTGCTATATGCCAGTAATCATAGCAAACTTTTGATAGTTGTGTACCGTATTCCCAGGTGTAGGGTGGAATTGCTAAGGTATGCAAGTGCTAGTATTGGGAGATGCACATAGGGCCCAATGTCCTGCCTCTCCAGGAGGCATTGGCTAAAGGAGCCTGTGGGTGTGGGTGTGTCTGCCCCTGTTGGCTGCTGCTTTACGGCAGAGGTTCCCAACTCCAGTCCTGGTGTGCCAAACACTGTTCGGGTTTTCATGCTGTCCCTCATGAATATGCATGAGATACATCTGCATACCATGGGGGTGGTGCATAGATATGCAGCAAAGGCATCTTTATTAGAGGCAGCATGGAACCTGAATGGTGTTTGGCCCTCCAGGACTGCATTTGGGAGACTCTGCTCTAGGTAATGCACCTGTTTATAGTGTCTTTGCTCTGTAGGGTAAAATGTAGGTGTTTTGGGCATGTTTATGTCATCTACAATAAAGGCTCTGTCTGTATTAGCACATTGCAGTAGTGGGTAAAATATGGAGACTGGGTTGGCAGGCACCATATCTGGGACTTGAACCTGTGACCTTCTGTCTCCAAACACACTGGTTGTGTGCACTGCACCACCATGTTGCTACAGAGACAGTGCATTCCCTGGTGATACCATGACTGTTTGTCTGGCAGGGCCTGTCTCTTGCAGTGCATGGTACCCACCTACACAGGGCTAGGCCATGGTCTGCTCTGGGCAGCTGCCACTGCCCCCCTCCACCACCAGTACCCCTCTGCCACCATGCTGACATGCCCTTTTGCTGGTGGTGCTGGTGGTGTGCAGTCTCAAGCCATCCAGTGTGCAGGTAGGCGGCTGCCTATGGTGCGTGTTCTGGGGTAGGGGTGCCTGCATAGACGTCCACGCTTGCCCCCAACACCGTCAGCCAATGTTCTTTGCCCTTGGAGATACCTGCTGGGTACTATCCCCTGTGACACTGTGATAAACACTCTCGTGCCCATGTTGGGCCCTCATCAGTTGCTATCTGGCTGCTGTACAGTTTCAGCATTCTTAAGTGCCACCTAAGCATCTACCTAGTCCGCACTGTGCCCCAGTTGCACCACAGCATGTGCCGCCTGCAGCCCTCTGTATCCCCTTTCCCAGCATCTGTCCAGTTGCCCATTCTGACATGCCCGCCCTGCTGTTGTGGGTCATGAGCATGCCATAGGAAACCTGTCCAATGGAGAGGGAAACCCTGATCAGTGCTATTTCACTGTGGGATCATTCACCTTGTATGGGGACGGAGCGTAGACCCTTCCAAAATTAATATCTTTTTTTGGGGGCTTTCTTGGGAGTGTTTTTTGATGTTTCCCATTACTATCACTATTGCCTAGCTTGATTATGATTTTTTTTATTTTGTTGGGGTCATTTTCAATGTTTATTTGCACTTTTGTTCCGTGCACATGTGTCACACATCACTTTTTTGTAGGTTTCCCTGGTTTTGCTGTACATTGCTGACAGAAATGGTTTCTTTTCCCTTTAAATCAGCTCTAACGCGAGGTTTTCACTTGCGTTAGTTTTGGCCTTGGATTTCACATCGTTAGTGTGCGGGGAGCCTCTCCCCTCCCACTCTCCCCCCATTGACCCCTTCTCTCCGCCCCTGGGGAGCCTTCCTCCGCCCTCCGGGAGCCTTTCCCCGCCTTCAGCGCTCGTTTGCGCCGCTGCGTGCGTGAGCGCACACTACGGCACCTTTGTGCCCCGTAAAGCGTCATTAGCGCGCGCTAATTGCACAGCGCGCATGTTAAGAAGGTTTAGTAAACATACCCCTAAAAGTCCTAGCCATCCTCAGCTATGATATATAGTCTTGGCATATATTGATTCTTGTAAATTACTTCACGGGAATGGATGATTCTCCAAGTACAAGCAGAAATATGTCCTCACATTTGGGTGATGTCACCAATGGAGCCCTCATGGGAAGGCTCCTCAGCTTCCATAGGAAGCTTTTGGGATCTCCATCGTGCATGTGCACCTGCCTTCCTGCCTGCCGGGATCCATCTTTACTTCAGTCTTCTCTTTTCTGTGGACGTGTGTCCTGTTGCCTCGGAAAAGCATGATTCATTTTTCCTCCATTGTGGGTGTTTTCTTTTGGTTATGACATAGTTCTTTTCTTTGCCTTCCTGCCTGTTGTTCGGCGTGCCGATTCGCCTGATGCCGCTTCATTTTTATTTTAGTTTTTCAGTGGAGGGTCCTTTTTCCTGCTCGTTCCCTGGCTGGCTGGGACATTGGAGCTGTTTGATTTAGCAGTGGACATCTTTCCCAATATGTCTAAGCCAACCAGTGGGTTTAAAAAATGCACCTGGTGTGCCTGCATCATCTTGGTGATGGATTCCCATTATTGGTGCATTCAGTGCCGTGGGCCTGATCATTAGCCCTCTACTTGTTATCTGTGCTTGAAGAACCATGGGAAACAGCATGAGTCTCTCTTCAGGCCATTGGAGTTGGCATCCTGGGTACCGACATTGACATCGATGCTCTCGAGGGGCTCTGCCGAGGCTTTGGCATTGCACGGTGCCTGAGCTCACTCCAAACTGATGGGCCGCAATGCCATGGACTGGAGGTTGTCCTTTGACCTTGGGCTGGATCCCCAGAAGGACAAGTCTCCTGCCCCATCAACATTGGCAACTGATGCCGAGGGACAGGGGAAGCCCCATGGGCACCGTCATCGAAGTCCCTCTTGACACAAATCCAAGAGCGATGGCCGAGAGCAGCCTGCTAAGCTGTCCTGGTGAGAGAAGTTCACACTTAAGGCCCCCAAGGGCTATCAGCAGTCTCCCAATGCTCTTACCATTGAGGAATGCCCCAGCCTCAAATTCAGAGATGGTGGTGCTGGCCAAGTGCCTGCAGGCCCTTGAGAGGAGCATGGCGGCATTCTTGGCAGCCCAGCCACGTTGGCCCCAATGCCCTTGGATATCCTGATGTCAGTGGTGCCCTGCCACCCGCAGTGGCACTGCCGGATGTGGTCCAGCCATTCTTGGAGATCCACTCCCCTGCCAGCTTCAGAGGTACTCCACCTCAATGTCGATTGCCTTCTCTTCCACCAGTGCCTCTGGTTCCAATGTTGCACTGCATGGACGTTGTACACCTCAAACCCCACCATCCCTGCCTGAGTGGCAGAGGTGCCAGGAGGAGACCAAGTGCCATTTTGATTTTTTGTTGGACTCTGACTCCAATGGTTGCAAGACATAGAGGAGTCCCCAGCCTCGGACCAGCACTGGGACATCCCCTCAGATTGATCACCTCCCTATGAGAGAAGCAAATCTCCACCAAAGGACATCTCCTTCCATGAGGAGGCTGAGGAGGAACCGACAGCCGAGAAACTCGAGATCCTTCAGTATCCCTCGCAACCCAAGGAGACTGTCACGGTGCCGGTGCACCACATCCTCCAGTATCTCCTGTTCCAAATGTGGGAAAACCCACTGACAGTGCCTGGCATCAGCAGGAGGCTGGACTTCATGTACAGGATACAAAAAAGCCCTTGCTTTGAATAGCCTCAGTTGCCCCATAACGCCATGTAAGTGGAGAAGGGCCATGCACCAGATAAAGAGTTCTAAAACTCACTCTTCATTTCCAACAGGGAGAAAAGCTTGCACCCTTGATAATGCTACCAGGGATACATCCTGTCTTATCAAATATACATGGCCATGTTCCTCAAAGACGTCATGGGGGATATCAGTGAGTTCTCTGCTCTTATTTTAGCATATTTAGCATATATTTGTATACCGCTACTTCCATATTTAGCATATATTTGTATACCACTACTTCTGATACCCTGGAGCGCTTTGAGAACATCTGGAACCTGGTGGGCAGGGGTGGCCCAAGGGGGGTGCGGGGCCCTGTCCGGAGACTTATTATGGGACCTCATTTGCATAAGGAACCTCATATGCATAAATATTTGCATAATGTTAATGTGCACTAACTTTTAGTAAACATGCCTCTTAACAAGTGTATGGATAACGAAAGATTACCAGATTTCTACATTACTATACTCCAGTGCCAACCGCCAGGCACATTAGGAAGTACTACAAACACTGCCCATTTAGAACCCATAGCAAACCCGCTGTATCATAACATCACTACTAGGACTCACAAAGCACCATTCCCTACCTATCAAAAGGCAACACTGCAAATATTAAACCAATACATCTCCTACTGGGGAAAGAGAACAAGTGGCACTGTCAAACAGAAACTACATAAACAAAATACCTCAGCTTGGTTACACATGCAGAACATAGATCATGACCAAACAAAGAACAAGGGATCACAATTTAGAAATAGGAAGACAATAATTAAACTTGGAATTTCAAAAGCCAAACTTGGAATATACAACAACACTGGAGAAATAAATCTATAAATTTATTTCCTCTTGTACTAAACAAAATGCAAAGACGTTAACAATGCACATTTGATAGAGCTGACATAATCCAGTTAATAAATTCAAAATAAAAAAGTATTTTTCTACCCTTTGTTGTTTGTGCATTTTATTTTTCAGTTGCAATTGCTCCAGTCACTTTCTTCTGGTTTCTTCGTATCTTCTGCTAATTCTCCATTCCAGTTCATACTGCTAGACCAGTCCAGACAAACGGGTTATGCACCCCTGCCAGCAGATCTTGGAGACAGAGAATTCTACCAGAGCTCTGATAGGCTGGAGCCTGGTGATATAATCCTACCCCTAGGGGTCTCCCTCAGTTTTTCTCTGTTTCTAGCAGATCTGGATGCTTTGTTTTTTTGCTCCTTCAAAAACATTTAAAATGCTTTATTTCTTTGTGATTTCTCTTGGAGAGATTATCCCCTGTAGTTGCCAGTGTACTTATCTGAGCACCAGGATGTTTTCCAGCTGAGCTCCTGTGTCCTGTCACAGTAGAGATCGCTGATGTGAAGACTCCCCAGCACTAGTCAAGAGGACTATTTAGCTGGATGGTAAGCCTCCTAAAATCCAGTCCCTGGGGCTGATTTTAGTGGTGAGGCAGCTGGCAGTGGACTGAGCAGCGGTCCGTGGCTTCTCTGCACTTTCGGTACTGTGAGTACAGAACCTGTCTTTCTCCCCCTGATGTCTGCAGCTCTGTGGTGACTCGATTTATTTTTATTGATTTTTCAGCGATTTTAGGCATTTTTCTCATGCCTGCAACCCTCCCACCTTGTCCTTAGACTTTTTAAGTTAATTCCTTAGCTTTTGGGGGTTTTAATTCACTCTTTTTGAGGTTTATTTTTGCCGGCAGCCATTTTGAATAGCTAATGAGCACCGATTTTTGGCGGGAAGCCAGATTCCTACTCTACTTGCTTTTTAGCAGCGCTATTGCTGTGTGTTTTTCCACAGCACTTGGTAGCTGTGAGTTGTGGAGGGGTTCTTTTCTCTCTGCCTATGTATTAACATAATAAATAAAAAGTAGGAAAGGCATGAATAGAGAACAGGATGCAATTCAGAGCCATAGTACAATGGTTAAGACTCTGACCAATGGTGCTGGGATCATGGGTTCAACCCCCCACTGTGCCCAACAAAGAAGGCTGGCTGAGGCATTACCTATTATGGGGAAGATTGTTAAATGGCTGTTCCTACGAGGCAGAGTTATTTTTTTTTTAGTTCTCACTATGCCTTATTCAGGTCTACGCTGCATAGGCTGTCAGAAGAAACTAAAGGACCTCAAGCATCAGCTGTGCTCTTCCCCCAGCGACTTGATTCCCAAGGTAAACTTGGGAACTCCTGAGCCTGGTTTCAGTGGAGCTCCCGATTGGCTTTACGCAGCGCTGAGTCTTTGCCACGGGGACTTGGACATCCCCTGGAAATTCAGGTCTCATTTTCTGAAAGAAACCTGTAAGTAGACTGTTTTTTCTTACTTGCTTCAGCTGCCCTGGGTTGATTTCAACTGCATCCGGACCGGCTGCCTCTGTGTTTTGAAGTTCCTACTTTAAATTTTTAATCCACAATCTGCAGCCGAGTTACTTTGTGAGTCTTACTGGAATATTGTACCTGTCTTATTCAATATACCATTTGATTGGACTTTTAAGTCAGTGTTTTGGATACTGACTGTTTTGGGCTCGGCCTAAAAAAGCTTACTCACTGTAATCTTCAGTACAGCTGGGTTTGGGCTTCTCCATCCCTCCCCAGAAACACCTTTCAGTCCCTGCCATGAAAGTCTGAGTGGCTGCGGAGGGATCAAACTCTAATTTCCCTACTTTCAGCCTTACCCTGAGTACCAGCACAGTGAATGACTGACAGTTTCCTTATTAGCTCAGTGAGTACCTGACAGTTTTTCTGTGCCAACGGCCGTTTTGTTTTTCTCTTGTGTTTCTTTTTGGAGGGAACAGCTCTGGACAGCAGTTTCCACACATTTAAACATGCTGTGCAGACACGGGGAGATTCAAAATCCTTTTCTTTGAAGAGTCTTCTGTTTCCCTGAGCCTACCTTGATTTTTGTTTTAAATACTAAAAAAAAAAAAAAAAAGGAGAAAAGGTGGTTTAAGTCTCTGCAATGCTTGTTTCTCTGGCTGTATTATATGTGATATGTCATAAGCCGAAGGGGGAATTAATAGATTGCTTGTGTTCCACCTGCACGCTGCATCCGGGAGACTCTTCCCCCATTCCCACTGTGCTGCTAGGTGGGATCATCAGCACCTTATCTCCTCCCTCCTCGGAGCCCCTGCTGCAGGATATTCCTGCGGGAAAGGACTCAGTCAGCTCCCATTTCGCTTCCACAACCGCTGGAAGCCACAGCAGCCTTGACTGACAGTGCGTTCTTCACACTCTTCCATCTGGCATGACACCTGTGGCGTTTGGAGTCTTTTGGTATATCTCCTACACCCGCCCAGTAGCAGGCAAGGATATGGCATGGTCTCGCAAGCGGTCCTGTAAGTCCTCAGACCTTAGAGCAGTACGTCCTCCTAGGAGCGTTACATGTGCCTGGCGGGGTACTATGGATATTCAAGAAGACTTTAAATCTTCGGAGGTCAGCCCTGACTCATTGGAGTAAGGAGATGGGGAATATTCTCCGTCTGTTTTCTTCGCTGACAGTTCTCAGCCTTTTTCGGAAACAGGAGTTGCCGGCTCTAATCACACAGGTGATGCAGTCGCTGCTCCTAGCCGACACGCCTGATCCTCAGGTTTCTCAAATCCGGTTGCAGCCGGATCCCATTTTCCAGGGCATTCATCGGGCACGCGGTATTGGTCAGTTATACCCTTGGTTTCCCTCTGACTTGGACCGTTGGCTGACATACCCGACAGTTGATGCATTATGACCAGGGTCACCAGGACTACCATACTTCCGGTTGAGGGCAGAGTGGCACTCCGCGACCAGCAAGACCTAGAGAGTTGGGAGTCTGCTAAAGACGGATTTTTCCTTGGCATGCTATTTCCTTCATGCAGGGGTGTGCTGAGGTCTAGCAGCTTGGGCCTCCCTTCGATGGATTCAGCAGCTTCCAGGTGTTCCCGAGTTGGTTCATTTAGAATCCATCGCTGCATTCCGGGCAGAGGCCTTCTGTGATCTCTTGCGGCTGTCAGCTCGCTTCCTAGCACCGGTAGCTCGGAGATGGCTCTGCCTGCGTCAATGGGCAGCGGATGTTGCTTCGTTTAAAGGCTCCAGCGTTGAGCTGTCATTCGTCCCGGTCCGCCGTTGGAAGGAGGACTGGGCCGTTACTCTGTCTATTTTGGGATGCTTCAGGTCCTGGATTTTCTAGGGGCTTGGTTCGACACTCGTCGGGGACGGGTGTTTCTACCTCAGGAACGCTTTCAGAAGATCTCTCTTCAGCTCCGCCGCTGCTTGGATCAAGCGGCGCCTCGGACTTGGGGCTACCTTCAACTCTTGGAGTCCATGGCAGCAACGATAGCCCTCGTTCCGTGGGCGAGAGCGCACATGCGCTGCTTGCAGTCGGCGCTTCTATCTTGTTGGTCGCCGGTATCGGAGAGTTATCGAATCCAGTTGCCTCTGCTTCCGCCGGTGCGCCGCAGCCTCCGCTGGTGGCTTCAGGCGCACAATCTTCTGCGGGGGGTCCCTCTGGAGTCTCTGCGCTGCATCTTGGTGACGCCAGTCGCCAACCTCTCCGGTTGGGGAGCGCCTTGCGGCTTGGCCTCAGCGCAGGGGAGTTGGTCACCTCGCGAAGCCCAATGGTCTATCAATCGTCTCGAGACGCGGAAAGTGCGCTTAGCCCTTCTTCAGTTTCAGCCTCTTCTGCGGCGGCGTGTGGTTCGGATCCTGTCCGACACCACGACGGTTGCTTACCTAAGCCGCCTAGGCGGTGCGAAATGTCCGGGTGTCTCACAGGAACGGCGTTTGCTCCTCCCGTGGGTGGAGAAACATCTTCAGGCTGTCGGTGCAGCACATCGCAGGCGTGGACAATGTGAAAGCCGATTTTCTCAGCCGGCACTCTCTGGAGCCCGGGGGCTGGGCTCTGCAGCCGGATACGTTCCAGTCCATTGTTCACCTGTAGGGACATCTTCAATCCCCACTTACTTTCCCAAAACCTGGCCAATCGTAGATTTTTCTTCCCTCCCACACAAAATATCTTTTCCCCTTTCCATCCTCACTCCCCCAGCCCCTTCTAGTCCTCCTCCAACATGAGCTCCCTTCTAGTTCCAGCTCCACCCAGCATCTGCTCCCTTCTAGTCCCATTCTCCCATCCCCCATCAGCCCATTTTCAATCCTAGCCTATCAGCCATTTCCAATCCTAGCCCTCCCATCAGCTATTTCCAGTCCTAACCTAGTGCCCCATCAGCCCATTTCCAGTCCTAGCTCCCCCATCAGCCCATTTTCAATCCTAGCCTATGAGCCATTTCCAGTCCTAGCCTCCCATCAGCCATTTCTAGACCTATCCTAGCCCATCCACCCATTTCTAATCCTAGCCCTCCCATCAGCTATTTCCAGTCCTATCCTAGATCCCCATCAGCCCATTTCCAATCCTAACCCCCCCATCAGCCCTTTCCAGTCCTATCCTAGTCCCCCATCAGCCAATTTCCAGTCCTAGCCTTCCCATTAGCCATTTCCAGTCCTATCCTAGCCCCCCATCAGCCCATTTCCAATCCTAGCCCTCCCATCAGCTACTTTCAGTCCTAACCTAGATCCCCATCAGCCCATTTCCAATCCTAGTCCCCCATCAGCCCTTTCCAGTCCTATCCTAGTCCCCCATCAGCCAATTTCCAGTCCTAGCCTTCCCATTAGCCATTTCCAGTCCTATCCTAGCTCCCCATCAGCCCATTTCCAATCCTAGCCTCCCCATCAGCCCATTTCCAATCCTTGCCCCCCTCATCAGCCCTTTCCAGTCCTATCCTAGCCACCCATCGCCCATTTCCAATCCTAGCCTCCCCATCAGCCCATGTCCAAACCTAGCCCCCCTCATCATCCCTTTCCAGTCCCATCCTAGCCCCCCATCACCCATTTCCAGTCCTAGCTTTCCCATCAGATATTTCCAGTCCTATCCTAGCCTCACCATCAGTCTATTTCCAGTCCAAGCCCCCCCATCAGCTCTTTCCAGTCCCATCCTAGTCCCCCCTCAGTCTGTTTCCAGTCCTAGCTCTCCCATCCCATTGCTGAATAATAGCAAATCACCTGGACCGGATGGTATACATCCAAGAGTGTTGAAAGATCTGAAATATGAGATTGCAGACCAGCTATTAGTAATCTGTGAACTTTCATTAAAATCATCTGTAATACCTGAAGACTGGAGGATCGCCAATTTTTAAAAAGGGTTCCAGGGGTGATCCGGGAAACTACAGACCGGTCAGCCTGACGTCAGTACCGGGGAAAATGGTAGAAACCATCATAAAAAATAAAATTACACAGCATGTAGATAGTCATGGCCTAATGGAAGACCGCCAACATGGCTTTAGACAAGGAAGATCTTGTCTTACTAATCTGATATGTTTTTTTGAAGGTGTGAATAAACAGGTAGACAAAGGTGAGTCGGTTGATATAGTGTATCTGGACTTTCAGAAAGCCTTTGACAAGGTCCCTCATCAGAGACTTTTGGCAAAACTAAAAAGTCATGGGATAGGAGGCAGTGTACTATTATGGATCGAGAACTGGTTAAAAGATAGAAATCAGAGGGTAGGGCTAAATGGCCAATTTTCCCAATGGAAAAAGGTGAATAGTGGAGTACCCCAGGGATCTGTACTGGGTCCGCTACTTTTTGAGATATTCATAAATGACCTGGAAAAGGGAATAACTAGTGAGGTTATCAAATTTGCAGACGACACAAAACTGTTTAAGGTTGTTAAAACCGAAGAGGATTGTGAAAAACTGCAGAAGGATCTGGATAAATTGGAAGACTGGGCATCCAAGTGGCAGATAAAATTTAATGTGGACAACTGCAAAGTTATGCACCTAGGAAAGAACAACCTACACTATGGTTACACAATGCAAGGTTCCACATTGGGAACCACCACCCAGGAAAAAGATTTAGGAGTCATCGTGGATAACATGTTAAAACCCTCTGTTCAGTGTGCAGCGGCGGCCAAGAAAGCAAATAGAATGCTAGGTATCATAAGGAAAGGAATGGAAAATAAAACAAAGGATATTATTCCTCTGTATTGTTCCATGGTACGACCGCACCTTGAATATTGTGTGCAATTCTGGTCGCCGTATCTTAAAAAGGATATAGCGTTATTAGAAAAGGTACAGAGAAGAGCCACCAAAATGGTAAAGGGGATGGAAGGCTACTCCTATGAAGAGAGGCTACAAAGGTTAGGGCTCTTCAACCTGGAAAAGAGACGGCTGAGGGGAGATATGATAGAGGTCTATAAATTAATGAATGGAGTGGAACGGGTAAACGTAGATTGATTGTTTATGCTATCAGAATATAGAAAGACTAGGGGACATGTAATGAAGCTACAGGGTAAACTATTTAAGACAAATAAGAGAAAATATTTTTTCACTCAACGTGTAATCAAACTCTAGAATTTGTTACCGGAGGATGTAGTAAAGGCTGTTAGTGTAGCTGGGTTTAAAAAAGGTTTGGACAAGTTGCTGGAGGAAAGGTCCATAAACCATTATTAAAAAGGGACCCAGGATATCAATGCTTGACCCAATACAAGCATTGTGGAACCTGTGTCTCTTGGGGATACTGCTAGGTACGTATGACCTAGATTGGCCACTGTTGGAAACAGGATACTGGGCTTGATGGACCTTGGTCTGACCCAGTATGGCATATCTTATGTTCTTATGTTCATCAGCCATGTCCAGTCCTATCCTAGCCCCATCAGTCCATTTCAAGTTGAAGCCCCCCCCCCATCAGCCCATTTTGAATCCTAGCCCCCCATCAGATATTTCCAGTCCTATTCTAGCCCCCTTCCCCCATCAGCCCATTTCCAATCCAAGCCCCCACATCAGCCAGTAGATGATTGGAATAATACTATAACAGCCTACGCCATACTACCAACAAAGCCAACAATGTGACCAATTGTCACAGCACTCTCTGGTATTCAACAACCGACCTAAAGGAAGAAAAATCTAAGCTAAGACAACTAGATAAAAGATGGCACAGAACAAAAAACCCGGAACACCACCGAGTATACATCACCAAGCAAGAAGACTACAAGAAATTGATAAATCAGAGGAAAAGAGAGTGCCACAGCAATCTCATCTCTAAAGCATTAAACTGACCAAGGGAGCTGTTTGAAATTACTAAGTCACTTATATGAACCCCCCCCCCCCTCTACCCTGAAAGCATCAAGCCTGAACCTACAGGAATATGCCTCCTACCTACAGAGCAAACTCCCCCCTGTTAAAGATACAATTCCACTGGATCAGATAACATCAAATGAAGCAAGTAGCATGCCAAAATGGAACTCATTTACCCCTATATCAAACAATCAACTAGATCAAATCCTATCAAAGATAAACACTACCACATCCCAATTGGACCCATGTACCACAGCATGGGTCAAAGCGGTCAGAAAAGACCTAACGCCACCACTGCTCAGAATAATAAATTTCTCTCTCACCCAAGGGCTGATGCCATCTAACCTAAAGACCACCTCAGTCAGACCCACTCTAAAGAACTCCTCAGCAGTCCCTGACGTACCCACATCATACAGATCTATTTCGAGTATACCTCTCTTGGCAAAAATAATAGAGAAGACTGTTCAATTACAATTCCGGGACTTTGTAGAGTTAAATGCTCCCCTTGATGACCAACAGCATGGATTCAGGCAAAATTACGGCATTGAAATGCTTCTCACCTCCCTCCAGATAACCTGATTAAGGGAATAGAAAGATCCACACAAGTCTTCATCCTCATTTTCATTGATATCGCTGCAGCATTTGACTCCATAAATCACAGGAAACTCACTGAACGCCTCGTTGAAATTGGAGTAAACGGGACACCACTAAGATAGTTCTGTTCATGCCTATGTGGCTGTACACAACAAGTTAAACTACACAACGAGACCTCAGAATGTATCCAAGTACAACAAGGATCAGCACTCTTCGACCTATTATTTAACTTATATATACAGCCCATATATTGCATCCTCCATAAATACAGGATAATGTACCACATTTATGCAGACAACATTATGTTATATATTCCATTCACAACAAAGAACCCAGGCTTCTCTACTATACTTTCATGCTTTAATGAAATGACCCATTGACTTCAAGAGCAATCACTAAAATTAAATTTCAACAAAACCGAGGCACTAGTCATAAACAGAGACCCCACCTTCACACCTCCAGAAAATATTGCAATCAAAAACCACAACATCCCCATCAGATTTGAGGTCTGTGACGCAGTGGCAACAGCAGAAGCCATGGAAACTGATACTGACCCTCTGGTTAGTTCAGGTACTGCAAGAAAAGACAGAGTTTTCCACTCTCAGCATAACTTACAGGCAACCAATCAGCTCACCTCAGGGGAGGAGAGAAGCAGAGCTGTGGATTGGGCACGCCCTAGTAGGAGGCGGGCTTCCCAGAGCAGGGGCCCATTGTTAAGCAGAGAGAGTGAAGACACTGATAGATGGAGAATCAGAACAGGAAGAGGAAAGGGTATGAAAAGGAATGGAGAAGTGAGCACTACAAACGGATTGAGAAGAAAAGGTGGTTTGAATCCACAAGAGAGAAGGCAAAAGGCATTGGGAAGGCAAGAAGCTCTCTTGATCGCAGAACCCTTTGACCCTGCTACAGAAACACTGCCCAGCTGCAACAGAAGGGGAACTGATTTTGAACCAGGAGTAAAGCCTACGTTGTGGGGAAACAGTTTTTACCCTTGGAGAGAAAGGCACGCTGGCAAGGCATTTTCTGACCGGTCTCATTTTAAGGTACCTGCTGCACTTAATTCCTTTCATAAGTTTTACCAGTCAGAAAGAGGGAATCCTGATTTTAGAATACAGGATAGTTCCAGGCAATGTGAAAGACGTTGGTTACAGCCTGAAAGCTCTCTAAATAAGCCAAGCTTTTCTCAGCCAGTAATTCCTGCTTTTAACAAGCAAACTGACGAAAGAAACCCAGCCAAATTGTTTACAAAGAGATTAGGCTATATTGATACTGAAGGTCCTACCTTTGAAGCTTTTCTTAAAAGCAGAGCTTGTGCAAAGGAACCTCTGATTACACCACTCACTAACGGAGATAAGTGGGGGAGGGGTAACTCCACCACGGGCACAGAGTGTCTAAAGAGGGAGAGCAGTGTTTGTTTACCAGGAGCAGATAATTACCTGCCCAAGCCAGGAGAAGATTTACCCAATAGTCCTGCTAGGATACAGGCAGAGCAACTCCTGAGTGAATTTAGACAATTCTTGAATAAAAGAGCTGTTTCAGAAGAAGCTAGCATTCAAGCAGGGAGTAATCCTGGAATAGGAATTCCCACATCGGCTCCACGGCCCATGCTTGAAATTAACCAGCCGATGGACTGCTCAATTGGGCTAATTGAGAAAACTGATAAATGCAAAGCTTGAATGTTTATACCTGACAGTTGATTCTGGTTATGCTAACCCAGAATATGTGAAAAGCATATGAAAAGAAATTCTGTTCTGAGCAATTGAAAGGGAAGCTTATTGAAGTTTGAAATAAGCTGGACTGTATCCTAATTGCAAGAGAAACAATATTATTTCTTACCAAAGCATTTTTGTGAAAACAGCACAGAGAAGACACATGAGGTAATGTGTTTCCTCAGAGAAGCATAAGTTGAAGCACAGCATTGAAAGCCTTTGTTTTGTATAATTCCTGATTGCTTAACCTTCTCACCTGTTCCTGACCACCAAGGAGCGGGGAAAATAAAATCCTTGTGAATATAAATTTTCTTGTTCCCGACTTTAATTGGCCCCCACAACTACACAAGGCCCATCCCTCCTTAACCCTCAAGGTTAGGGAGTGGGTGTAAGGGTGACAAGTGGTTCCTTTGCACAAGCTCTGCTTTTAAGAAAAGCTTCAAAGGTAGGACCTTCAGTATCAATATAGCCTAATCTCTTTGTAAACAATTTGGCTGGGTTTCTTTCGTCAGCTTGCTTGTTAAAAGCAGGAATTACTGGCTGAGAAAAGCTTGGCTTATTTAGAGAGCTTTCAGGCTGTAACCAACGTCTTTCACATTGCCTGGAACTATCCTGTATTCTAAAATCAGGATTCCCTCTTTCTGACTGGTAAAACTTATGAAAGGAATTAAGTGCAGCAGGTACCTTAAAATGAGACCGGTCAGAAAATGCCTTGCCAGCGTGCCTTTCTCTCCAAGGGTAAAAACTGTTTCCCCACAACGTAGGCTTTACTCCTGGTTCAAAATCAGTTCCCCTTCTGTTGCAGCTGGGCAGTGTTTCTGTAGCAGGGTCAAAGGGTTCTGCGATCAAGAGAGCTTCTTGCCTTCCCAATGCCTTTTGCCTTCTCTCTTGTGGATTCAAACCACCTTTTCTTCTCAATCCGTTTGTAGTGCTCACTTCTCCATTCCTTCTCATACCCTTTCCTCTTCCTGTTCTGATTCTCCATCTATCAGTGTCTTCACTCTCTCTGCTTAACAATGGGCCCCTGCTCTGGGAAGCCCGCCTCCTACTAGGGCGTGCCCAATCCACAGCTCTGCTTCTCTCCTCCCCTGAGGTGAGCTGATTGGTTGCCTGTAAGTTATGCTGAGAGTGGAAAACTCTGTCTTTTCTTGCAGTACCCGAACTAACCAGAGGGTCAGTATCAGTTTCCATGGCTTCTGCTGTTGCCACTGCGTCACAGGTCGAATACCTTGGGGTGATGCTAGACCAGAAACTGAATTTCCAAACACATATTAAGAAAGCAACTACAGCAATATACCAGAGAATAAAGATCCTTCACAACCTCCGCCCACTACTGGATTATAATCTGTTCTGCACCGTCTGCCAAGCGATCATTACCCCTAACTTGAATTCTATACTCCAAGGACTACCAAAAGGTTCCCTCCTTCCACTACAAATTGCCCAAAACTCTGCGGCTTACTTGATCTCACAAGCATCCTGACAAGAGCATAGCACCCCAGTCCTGAAAGAGCTGCATTGGCTGCCCATCCAAGCACGAATCAAATACAAATCACTCATTAACACATTTAAAAGTTTACATAACTTATCTGCTGACTGCTTGTGGTCACTCATTCACACAACATCAGAGAGCAGACCAAGAAGAAACCAAATGGCAAATCTACTTAAAGTCCCTAAACTCAAAACAGCCAGCATGCAAGAAACATGCCAACAAAATTTCTCCATCTACGGTTCAAGGCTATGGAACTCCCTACCAAGCAATATGAGAGCAATCAAAGACTTAAAAGAGTTCAGAAAGAGGCTCAAAACACACATATTCCAAGAATATTATGGGACAGTCACATAACACCATATTGGACAGACAAGCATCCTCAGTATCACACAGAACTAGACCGTTCTTGTTTCTTACTGTAAATAATTTACCTGAATTCAGTATGTCTAACAATTGATTCTCACTGTAAATAAGTTACCTGTAATCAGCATATCATACCCTCACCCTTCCTATTATATGGATAGTTAAAAATAACCCTGTTATCTTGTAGCTGTTACAATATTCTATGAATTTTCTATGTAACTTAAGTTCCATTGTGTTCAATGTAAATCGTCTTGATAAACCAGAAAGGCAGTATATAAGAAATGTTAAATAAATAAATTTCCAATCCTAGCCCCCATCAGCCCATTTCCAGTCCTAGCTCCCCCATCAGCTATTTCCAGTCCTATCCTAGCCCTCCAGCCCATTTCCAATCCTAGCTCCCCTATCAGCTATTTCCAGTCCTATTCTAGCCCCTCCATCAGCCCATTTCCAGTCCTATCCTAGCCCCTCATCAGCCCATTTTCAATCCTAAGCCCTCCATCATCCCATTTCCAGTCCAAGACCCCCTATCAGCTATTTCCAGTCCTAGCCCCCACCCCCTGAAGAGCCCCACGGCTGTCTGACTGGCTTTAGAGGGCTCCCGGCAGGTCCTGGCTCACCTCTGACAGCCGCCAAAGTGAAGAGCACCATTTTTCTTCACTTTGGCAGCTGTATTCTAATATAGGCCGTTGGCACGCTGAGTGCCGGGAAACAGGAAATTCTAGAACACAGCTGCTGAAGCGAAAAAAATTGTGCTCGTCACTTCGGCAGTTGTCAGAGGTGAGTCAGGGCCTGCTGGAAGCCCTCTAAAGCCGACCCTTCCAGTGTCGAATATGTGAGATATTGTTGGCATGGGGTCCCCTGAAGCGCAGGGCCCTGTGCGAACAACATTCTCACACAATGGATAGGCTGGTGGGGGGAGGCAAAGACTGCTCTAAATATATGAGCAGGGCTGCATATGATGCCTTTGAGTCAGTCAGTCGGGTGGTTGCAGTGAACATTGGTGCCCATTGCCTGGCCTGGCTGCCATCTTCAGACTTTTGGTCCAAGATAAGTTAGCCAATGTACCCTGCTGGGGAGAAACATCCTCGGAAAACCCATGGAAAATAAGGCTGGTGAGACTGAGAAAGAGCAGCTCACCATGAACTGCCTCTCCAGGAAGACTGCAGATCCTTCCAAAAAGAAGTCTGAGAGTAAGAAGGCCGTTTACCCACGCAAGCACAGGTTCTACCCAGGATATCAGAGCTACCAGGCTTACCAGAGCTCTCAGTTGGACCAACAAAAGGCTCAAGGCCTGCGCCAGCAGTGCCACCCAAAGTCTCAGAAGAACCAGTCCACCCATGTCCCCATGGGCCAATGTCCCCATGTCCAGCGAGGTGACAACAGACACCTGGACTTTAAAAATCATCCAGAAGGGATACCTGTTGCATTTCATCTAGCTACCTCCCCCGTTCTTTCCCAGGGAGTACCCCCTTGATCTCCACTACCGCAGTCTTCTCCAGCAGGAGGTCAATGCCCTGCTGGCCAACCTGGCCATAGAACTGGTACCACCAGAACAGACACAGAAAGGGTTCTGCTCTTGATATTTCCTGGTCCCCAAGAAGACCGGAGGTTTTTGGCTCATCCTGGATCTCTGAAACCTCAACCGCTTCTTAGTACGAGAGAAGTTCAAGATGATCTCCCTTGAGATGTTGCTTCCATACCTCCAAAAGGATGACTGGCTCTGCTGCTTGAATCTAAAGGATACCTACACACACATCCTGATCCATCCTCTCCACAGGCCGTACCTTCACTTCATGCTCAACGGACAGCACTTCTAATACCGCATACTGCCTTTTGGGTTGGTGTCAGCCCCAAGGGTCTTCACAAAGTGCCTGGCAGTGGTTGCTGACTTCCTCCAAACCATGGGGGTCTTCATTTTCCCTTACTTAGATGACTGGCTCATAAAAGGCACCATGCTGGACGAAGTCTGACAGTCGGTCCACCTTACCATTCAGGTGCTCGAGCATCTGGGCTTCGTCATCGATTACCCAAAGTCATACCTCTAACCCTCTCAATGGCTGGAATTCATCGGGGCTCTTCTCGATTCCATTTGAGCTCAGGCCTTCTTACTGGTGGACTGCTAACAGCGGCTCACTGAGGTAGTCAACGCAATCCAGTGCAGCTGTTTCACCACAGCTCAGGGATTGCTATGGGCCACATGGCCTAAATGGTGCATGTCACACCATTGGCTTTTCTACATATTTGCCAAGCACAATGGATATTATGCACTCAATGGCGTCAGGTCACACGCAGTCTCAAGGACAGAGCAGCAGTGACCATGCCTCTCATCAACTCTCTTCACTGGTGGTTCCAGCCGCAAAACCTTCTCAAGGGACTTCCCTTCCGGTGCCCTCTGCTTCACCAGATGCTGACCACAGAAGCATCCAAACTAGGCTGGGGGGAACATCTTGGCATCCTTCATACATAGGGTTTCTGGTTAGAGCAGAAGAGCCTGCACCAGATCAACTTCCTGGAACTCCAGGCCATTGCAAACGCCCTCTGCGCTTTTCAAGTGTTATTGACCAACCAGATTGTCCTCATTCAGGTGGAGAGTCAAGTAGTAATGTTCTTTATCAACAAGTAGGGTGGCACAGGATTCTATCTCCTGTGTTGGGAGGTAGTGCAGCTATGGAGGTTCACCGTCACCCACGGTAGGGTGACGTACCTGCTGGGGGAGCTCAATGCTCTGGCAGACTATCTCAGTAGAGTCCTTCAGTCACATGAATGGACCCTCAACAAGTGGGCGGTGAACCAAATCTTTTGGATGATAGCAATCTGGAAATCGACCTGTTTGCTACTCTGCACACCATTCAAGTGACTCGCATTTGCTCCAGGGTAGCATCCAGCAACCGGCTGGCCTCCGATGCCTTCCTGCTGGATTGGGGGATACCATCGTGGGACGGGTGGCAAGTCCATCTCTTTGCACCCGCTTGTGGCCTGCTTCATTTGGAGTCTCCTCCTTTCTAAGCCTCCAGTCAAAGGCCCGGCCTATGGCGTGGGATCTCAATGTGGTATTGGGACAACTCCTCTCTGCACCTTTTGAGCTCTAGCCTGTTGTCCACTGAAATTCCTGACCTGGAAAGTGGTGTTCCTAGTGGTGGTCACCTCTGCCCACCAGTTTAGTGAACTGCAAGCTCTGTGGTGCATGCGCCATACACCAGATTTTACCACAACAGAGTAGTCCATCGGATGCATCCGTGTTTTCTGCCCAAGGTGGTCTCTTTTTTTTCTACCTCAACCAGTCAGTTGTGTAGGGTATTTGGTCAACTGCTCCACCATTCCTTTCTGCATTAAATAGTATTGGAGTTGGAAATATTGGTAAAAAGGGACACTTCTCTGCAGCCTTCCCTCTAAGGCACATTGTGCTAGGCATACGCCCTCCTTAATCATGTCGGAAAATCTTCTTATTCCCCTCTCTTCCATATCCTTGGTCAATTCTGCAAATTCTGGACCAGAGAATGGGTTAAAGTCTTTTATCCTTGACCATTTAGGTGGCAGGGGGTAAGAGTTCCACCTTTAATTTGCGATTGCACCAATCACCTTAATGGGCTCAGTAAAGGGTGTGGTGGAACTCCTTTCTCCTCCCCCATGCCTACCCATCCAAGCACCGAACTAGGCAGTACCCACTGGCATTTTAGGTCCACCCATGAGGTTTCGACTGAGTGTAGATGATATACCCTCAAAGTTCTTAAGATCGCCACATGATAATATTGGCCCAGAATCGGGAACTTTATCCCTCCCTGCTCCCAAATATTTGAAAGCCATAGTGCTCCAATTTCGTGCCCTTTTTCCCCTCTACACAAATTGCAACAATTGCTTTTTCCTACTTCAAGAGGTATTTCTGCGGGATAGGTATGGGTAGCTGAGAGAAAAGTAAAATAAACTTTGGTATCACCCCATTTTCTACGCTGCAACTCTTCCCATCCACCTCAAATGGAGTTCTGCCCATGTCTTAAGCAGTCCATCAATACTTGTTGACATGGTGCTGTAATTTAATCTGAACAATTCATCTGGGTCTCAATTAATATATACCCCCAGGTACTTAAGTTTTTCCTCAGCCCAGTGAAAAGGAAAGTCTGGTAGAGAGCTTCTGGACAGTCCGCCTAAGTTCATCACTTCAGTTTTGCTAAGATTAATTTTGAATCCAGAGACTTTCAAAAAAGTTTGGATCACTCACATAAATTCAGGCAGTTACTCACGGGAGTTTGTCATAAAGACCAACATATCATCAACGTAGTGTAGGATTTTATGGGTGCTAGTGCCTATCATTACTGGAAATATTTTTTTATTTGCTCTGATCTTCACTGCAAAGGCCTCTATAACTAACACAAAAGGCATAGGTGATAGTGGGCATCCTTGCCTTGTGCTTCTGTGTAACTTAAATCTATCAGAAGATTCCCTGTTAACCAATACTTTAGCTTTTGGAACATGGTGTAATGCTCTGACCCCTTGTATAAATTATTCTTCTATGTTAAATTTCTTTAATATCGCAAAAAGAAACCCCCACTCCACTCGGTTGAACGCCTTCTCGGCATCAAGAGCCAGGCAGAGTGTGGACAACCTCCTGCTTTTTATCTCCTGCAGCAAATAAACTACTCTCCTCATATTATCTGCAATAATTCTGCCTTTAACAAATCCTGATTGGTTAGGGTGGATCAATTTGGGCATGATTTCTTCTAATCTGCACGCCAGGATTTTGGCAAACAGTTTTGCATCACAATTTATGTATTAGCATGATGGGGTGACAGCTACCACATTGCTCCTTGGGTTTCCCTTCTTTGGGGAGCACAATTATACTGGCCATTTCCATTGTTGCTGGTAGTGGTTCTCCCTGAAGAATCTTAGAGAATATCCTTGTTAATACTGGGGCTATTTCATTTCGCAGTACCTGGTAAAATACTGTGACAATGTGAGCTGTAGTGAGCAAATGGAAATAGAGGAAAATAGGAACTACACCTTTAAGACAGAAGAAATGCAAGGTTCCCAGAGAGCTCAAGCTACAAACAAACTAGAGAAGCATGCTTTGGCTGAGGCAGAGCCCCACCCAAGCCCTAACATAGGGTCAGGTTTGAGCTCTGATAACAAGCACGTGTGCAGAGAGCAGGGCGTGGTGGCTGGAAAGCCCCTTTTTAAACCTGCATCACTGAAGTCAGAGAGATCTGGGAGGGCAGAGGAAGCTGGAAGAGCTGGAGGATCTGGAGAATCTGGAGGAGCAAAGGAAGCAGAAGGTTCAGAGAGAACTGAGAGGTCAGAGTGGACAGAAAGCTCAGGGAGAGCAGGAAGCTCGTGGCCAGGATCCTGTTCAGAGGGAGTACTGAAGCCAGAGGGTTCAAAGGAGAAACCTGGTTTAAGGAAGCCCAGAGATGGGAGACATGGAAGGTTTTATTCCACGGGGAAATTTGACTCCAGGAACAAGGGAAGCAATCCTTTTGGAAAAGGTGTGTCTGCTTCAGAGTACAGCAGAAGCTTTGCTGAGGACATTGCTAATGAATTGAGAACGAGTGCAGAGCAGAGTGCTTCAGGAACCCGAGCTGCCAGAAGGTGGGTGAAAGCTATTACAAATGCTGATAGCCAGAACCCAGCCAAGGGCAGTGAGACAGACCTGAACCTAATTGAAAAGCTAAGGCAACTGTTGCAGGATAGAGGAGCTTATTCTCAAAGCACAGCTAACCTTTCTCCAGGAGAGCAGTTTGTAAGGGAATTCCAGAAGCTTCTTCCAAACAGTAAGCTTGAATCTGCTAGTGAAAGTCCAGAGAGGGACAGACAACTTGCAATACAGGAAGATATGCAAGTAGATTTGTGTATGCCTGAAACTGAGTGCGATGTAATACCAATGGATTGTTCTTATTGTAAGAAGGGAAGCTTTCACGTGTGCTAGAAGAAAGACTATGAAGGGAAGTCTTTGCATAGCCTGTGTCTCTTAGCTAGAAGAGAAACAAAAGCTTCCATTTAAAGTAAAGAACATTCCTGGAATCCTGAGTGTTAACTAAACAGTTGTGGATAAAGAGAAAAGAACTGTACCTGATTTAAAGTTGAGGAAAGTAGCTGTGATTTTCTTACTGCTGAAGAATGGCTGTGAACAGCTACTGTGTGTGAAAAGGGTTTTACCAAGTTCTGATGTTCCAGACGCTTTATGTTCCTGTTGAGTTTTCTTTTGGAGAATAATCCTTTACTGCCTTGTGTTTTGAATTTTGATGCGAAAGGGGAACCCAGATCAAAAAAATACATTTTCTGTTTTGCCTTAAACAAACCGAGTGGTTGCAACTACTTTGTCTACAAGTAACTGTGAGAAACTACAACTCCCAGAATTCCCTGGTGAGAGGAAAATCTAGTAACTCTTTACTTAAAGGCAAATGCGGCCACTCTTCTGCCTATTGGCCTGGCCAGCAGGGGGAGTGTGACAATACTGTTGGGTACCCATCCTCTCCTGCTAACTTCCCTTTTGGCAGTAGGTTTGGCAGTAGACCCATTGACCGGCCAAGACTTTCTGCTTCCCGGTTTCTAGCTGCGGGAGTTGCAGGGGGGCCAGGTAGGCTTCCAGATCCCCTTTGGTCACCCTGGATTCAGAGGTATACAGCTATTGATAAAACTCCCAGAACGCTTCACAGATTCCCTGGGTGGTACACTTCCGCTTTTTTCCCCGCTCCTTGAACGTCTGCTACCCTACGTTCAAATTACTGCATTTTCAGTTTCCAAGCAAGTAAATGCCCTGTTTTATTGCCTCTTTCCATATAGTTACATTTAGTGTGCCACAACATCTGAGCCATACACTCTGCTTCTAGAGCATCTAATTGTGCTCAAGTGATTAAAAGTTGTTTCAGCACACTCTTCTTCCCAATCTTACTGTGCTCTTGTTGTAGCAACTCTATTTGGTGAAGCAGTTGATCTTTTTGTCTCTCCCTTTCTTTTTTTCCTTGGTGACTATTTGTATTAATACCCCCTGAAGAATGCCTTCTCTCCATCCCACAGCACTCCATCTGTTGTATCCCTGTTATCATTAATTAGCAGTTCCTGAGCGGGTGTCCAGTTTAGTCCTCTACATCCGGGTAGTGCACCTCCTCCTGCAGCAAGGAGACTGGACCAATCAACTCTTTAGTACTGTAGCCTGCTTACTGCTGGAACTCCCATCAGCCCTCCAGTGTGTCCAGTCTCCTTGCAGCAGGAGGTGGTGTGAGCCTGGGGCTAGGCTCACTTCTAGATTTATTAGCTGTTTCTTTTACCTGTCTAGTTTGGTTTCTTTTCCCTACTGTTTATTTGCTTTGTCTGTGCTCCTTTAAAAAAAAAAAAAAAAGTCTGAGAGACACGGAGATTTCCGCGGTGGAGAGGCTGAACGGCACTGCTCTTCTCCCCCGGTTCCCTTCCGGCAGTTCAGAGTCAGCAGTCTGTTGAGATCGCTCCCCCAGGACTATTCGGGGTGCAGGATCTGTGTGCTCGCGGGCTTCACGGGAGCTTATTGCCCTGAGCATGACGCCAATCAGACCGTCTGCGGTCCGGCGCTTCAACTGCCCTTCAGCGCACAGGCTCTCTGCTCTGCTCCGTTCCTGATTGAGCGGCAGTACGAGTCTTTTCCTTTTGGCGCTTTGCCTGGTACGTGTCTCCTTTCCGGGCTTAAGGGGGGCTTTGGTCTCATCGGCCCTTTTCCTTTCTTTTCTTTGTTTTTCGTTTTTTGGCGCTCTTTTTTTTTTCAGCGCGCCTCGATCGCGGCGGCCATTTTGAACTTGCATTTTTTGGCGGTAAAGGACATTGCTGGCTGCCCATCTTGTTGATTTGGTGGCGTTTTGCTTCCCGATCCAGTTTGGACAGTTGCTGTGTGCTTGTTTTGCTCAAAGACTACAAAAAAAAACAAAAACAAAAACAAATAAAGGGACAATTAAGCCCCGCGGTCTCAGTGCTAGGGCTGGGCGGTGTGGAGATCACTGCCTTGGTCCTTTGTTGTCTCAGTGTGCGCTGCCTTCTCAGTGTGTCTTTTCCTGGGCCACGAAAAGTGTTGGCTGTACTTCATGTCCGCCAAACCGCAGTGTGTGGTCTGCAGTTTGCGTAGGCGGGCCCTGTCTGCTTCTGGTTTCTGCGCAAGCTGCGCTACAGTCTCCTCTGTGATGGATCATCAGGTGGAAAACTGTTCTCAGGCAGAGCACTTGGAATCTGCGTTGTCTGCTGACAGTGATGTTTCTCCGGGGCCTCTGTTGCCGCCTGTTCCTACTGGCTCTCATGGTACGGGGTAGGGAGTTTCAGTAGATCCAGGTGATGCTTCTTCTGCCCTGACGCATTTCTCTCCGGATTTCATGCTGATTATGCATCAGGCGTTCAAATTGGGGCAGTTGGGCAAATGGCCTGAGTCCTCCCCCTCAGCTCCTGTGCCTCTGCCGGCCTCCAAGTCAGCTAAGAGATCGCGTTCTGTAGACTTAGTACAGGAGGATTTCGAGGTGCCAGACCTGGAGGTGGATGCTGATCTTGAGGGCAGTGTAGATGACCTTGAAGAAGGGGAAATTCCTGACCCCGAAGATCAGGCTAGGATTGTTCGGGTGTTTCGTAGGGAGGAATTGGTTCCTCTTATCATGGAAGCACTTCAGACACTCAATCTATCGGCGCCGGCTCCGGGGGAGGCCGATGCGTTGGAGGATCCTCTTATTCAGGCGGTTCGGGACTCTCAAGTGGTGTTTCCCGTACACAGGGTTGTGGCTCAGATGATACAGACCGAGTGGGATCATCCAGACTCTGGCTTGAAAGGGATCAGGATGATGCATCGTCTCTATCCTTTGGCGGATGTTGATAAAGAGAGGTTTAAGTCGCCTCGGGTTGACGCAGCAGTTTCTGCAGTGACGAAGAAGACCACAATCCTGGTGGAAGGGAGTGCTGCCTTGAAGGACATTCAGGACAAGAAAGTGGACGGTTTATTGAAACAGGCATTCGAAACCAATGCCTTGTCGCTACAGGCTTCTATCTGTGCAGCCTGGATAGCTAGAGCCTCTTTGCGATGGGCTTAGCGCTTGCGTCAGAGTTCTTCCTTAGATCAGCAAGCGTTGCTCGAGGTCACGCGCTTGGAGTCGGGTTCCGCTTACCTGGCGGATGTCCATTATGATTTGATCCATACGATGGCAAATAGTATGGCTTCGTTGGTGGTGGCGCACAGATCCATTTGGTTGCGTAACTGGCCGCCAATCCTTCTTCCAAGTCTCATCTCAGCAGGCTTCCCTTTAAAGGCAAGTTGCTGTTCGGAGAAGACTTGGATAAGTTGGTGAAGGACTTGGGGGAGTCTAAAGGTAGAAGGCTACCGGAGGACAAGCCCAAGTCGGTTAGAGGCTTCCCAGCGCTTCGGGGTCCGTTTCGGGACTTTAGGAGGTTTCGGTCCACCCGCCTTTGGAATTCCCAGCGAGGCAGGTTTGCGTCTAGGACTCAGTCCTTTCGTGGTTTCCGGGGCGCTGGCAGAGGATTTTCTATTGCTTCCTCAGGTGCGTCCTCCTCCTTTAGTCGCAAACCGCAATGAAATGAGGCGGGCTCCGGAGGGAGTTCAGGTTATCGGCGGTCGTCTTCGGAACTTTCTTCCCTCTTGGGCCCACATTACTATGGAACGGTGGGTCCTCAAAATTGTCAGAGACGGTTATGCGTTGGAATTTGCCGTTCCTCTGAGAGATTCCTTTGTCCTGTCTCCATGCAGGGGGCCGCAGAAGGAACTAGCCATCCGTGTAACTTTGGAGCGTCTATTAGCGCTGGGTGCCGTCGTTCCTGTTCCAGCGGGCGAGCACGGCCTCGGTCGTTACTCCATTTATTTCGTGGTGCCAAAGAAGGACGGCTCCTTACGTCCTATTCTCGATCTCAAGGGCGTGAACCGCTGTCTAAGGGTACCTCATTTCAAGATGGAGACTCTCCGCTCCGTCATCGTCGCAGTGTGGCAGGGGGAGTATTTGACTTCTCTAGACCTCTCCGAGGCTTATCTGCATATTCCTATCCGGACCGCGCATCAGAAATTTCTCTGCTTCGCGTTTCCCTGGGGTTACTTTCAGTTCCAAGCACTGCCTTTCAGCCTGGCCACAGCTCCTCGCATTTTCACCAAGGTGATGGTGGTAGTTGCGGCGGCCTTGCGCAGAGAGGGAGTTCTGGTCCACCCCTATCTCGACGATTGGTTGATAAGAGCAAAGTCAGCAGAGGAGAGCTTGCAGACCACAGACAAGGTCGTGCGTCTCCTGCAGAATCTCGGCTGGGTGATCAATGTGCAAAAGAGCCAACTGGTGCCAATTCAGCATCTCGAATATATGGGTGTTTGCTTCGATACATCCGCAGGGGTGGTGTCTCTGCCGGATCGCCGAGCACGAGGCTTGCGTCAGCTGGTGTGCGTTTTCCTGGCGAACCCCGCTCCGTCGGCCAGGTGGTATCTCCGATTGTTGGGAACCATGGCGTCGACTCTGGAAGTGGTTCCGTGGGCCCGGTTCCATATGCGGCCTCTCCAGCGTGCTCTGCTACGTCGTTGGTCCAATCAGTCGGATTCTCTCAATCGCCGGTTGTTGTGTCCCAGCCGGGTTCGGATAGCGTTACAATGGTGGCTGTGCCCGCAGTCTCTTCGGACGGGAGCTCCCTTGGAACAACCACTCTGGTTACCGGTCATCACGGATGCGAGTCTCTCTGGCTGGGGAGCCCACTGTCAGGGACGTTTTGCACAGGGGACGTGGTCTCAGCAGGAGGCCTTGTGGTCGATCAACCGTCTCGAGCTGCGAGCGGTGCGACTGGCGCTACAAGCCTTCAAGTCGTCAGTGCGGAGTCGAGCGGTTCGTGTTCTGTCGGACAACGCGACGGCGGTGGCGTACGTCAACCGGCAGGGAGGCACAGGAAGCGTTGCCCTGGAAGTCGAGGCGGATGCGCTGTTCGTTTGGGTGGAGAAGCGACTCCTGGCCATTTCGGCAGCGCATATCGCCGGAGCGGAAAATGTAACGGCGGATTTTCTGAGTCGTGTGCGCGTGGACGCCGGAGAGTGGGAGTTACACCCGCAGATTTTTGCTCAAATAGTTCACCGGTGGGGTCCGCCCATAATGGATCTCATGGCAACTTGCCGATCGGCCAAGACGAGTCGTTTCTTCAGCAGGCGGCGAGAGCAAATGTCCGAGGGCATCGATGCGCTTCTCCAGCCGTGGCCCGAGTTCGAGCTTCTGTATGTCTTCCCGCCGTGGGCTCTGATCGGAAGAATAGTTCAACGCATCGAAGCCCACTGCGGAAAGGTCTTGTTGGTGGCGCCGGATTGGCCCCATCGGCCTTGGTACGCGGATCTGGTGCGGTTGCTCGACGGCGTGCCTTGGCGGTTGCCTCCCCTGGTGGATCTTCTAGTGCAGGGGCCTCTACGCATGCCTCAGGTGGATCGGTTCTCGCTTACGGTATGGCCATTGAAAGGGCTCGGTTGAGAAGGAAAGGGTATTCCCCGGCGGTTATTTCCACACTGCTGCGTGTGCGGAAGTTTTCTACATCCCTTACTTATGTTCGTGTTTGGCGAATCTTTGAGGATTGGTGCTCCCGGCATGCCGTCCGGGCCGCAACTTCTTCAGTAGCGGTCATTCTTAGTTTTTTACAGGATGGGTTTGACAAGGGCCTGGCCGCGAGTTCTTTGAAGGTTCAGGTTGCGGCTCTGGCGTGCTATTGGGGCAAGATTCAGGACATCCCTCTTGTGGCGCATGTGGACATTCGGCGGTTTCTGAAGGCTGTGTTCCGGTTACGCCCCTCTCGCAGGGTTACCTTACCGCCCTGGGATTTGAACCTGGTGCTGCAGGCGTTGATTCGGGAGCCTTTTGAACCCCTCCGCCATGCCTCGGTTAAGGATTTGATGTTGAAGACGGTCTTTCTCGTTGCCGTTTGCTCGGCGCGTCGTATCTCCGAACTTCAGGCGCTTTCTTGTAGAGCTCCCTTTTTATCCTTTCTTCGAGATCGGGTGATTTTGCAGACAGTTCCCTCCTTTCTGCCTAAAGTAGTTTCCCCTTTTCACGTGAATCAGTCAGTGGTGTTGCCAGTTTTTTCTCCAGGGGCGTCCTCGGGGTCCGACACTGCCCTCCATAAGCTAGATGTGCGACGGGCTCTGTGTCAGTATCTGAAAGTGTCCACGGCTTTTCGGAAGTCGGATCGCTTGTTCGTGCTGTTTGGTGAAGCGCGCAAAGGGGAAGCGGCGGCGAAGGCCTCCATTTCTCTGTGGATTAAGGAAGCTATCGCGTCGGCATATCTTCTGCAGGGGAAAGCTGTTCCCTTGGGGTTGCGAGCTCATTCCACTAGAGCACAAGCCACGTCTTGGGCGGAGCGTAGCCTGGTTCCGCCGCTGGAGATTTTCAGGGCGGCGACGTGGTCCTCTCTCCATGCCTTTAGTAAACATTACCGTTTGGATGTGGCGGCGGCTCGAGATACTAGTTTTGGGTCGGCGGTCTTGCGCGCCGCGTGCCAAGATCCCCCCCGCTGTTAACTGCTCTGGTACATCCCGGATGTAGAGGACTAAACTGGACACCCGCTCAGGAAATAGAAATTACACTTACCTGGTAATTGAAGTTCCTGGAGGGTCCAGTTTAGTCCTCATTCCCGCCCGGATATTGCTGTGTTTACTGTGTTTGGGCGGCGCGCTATGTCTGTTCTAGGATACTGTCGGTTACTTTTTGATCTTTCAAAGATTACCATCGAAGAGAAATTAAAAAAAAAAAAAAAAACCACCCTTGGGATAGCGCCCCATGGGTTTTCGTTCCTTCGAGTTTGTTCTCGGTATTGTTCTTCATCGGCTTACTGTGCTGACTGCCGGTTTTCAGGACCGGGGACAGAAGCAAGGTGCAGAGTTTCAGCTCTCTCGTTTGGGGAGGGGGTCATGTAACTCATTTAGGGGTACTTTTGAGGTTCTTTACCTTTTCTTTAATCTGTTCTTTCTTGAGTCTGCTTTGTTACTAGTTCACTGGAGGGCTGATGGGAGTTCCAGCAGTAAGCAGGCTACAGTACTAAAGAGTTGATTCGTCCAGTCTCCTTGTTGCAGGAGGAGGTACACTACCCAGATGTAGAGGACTAAACTGGACCCTCCAGGAACTTCAATTACCAGGTAAGTGTAATTTCTATATATTCCTCCTATTCTTTTCAAAGGCAATCGGCCACAGTCGATTTCTGGAGAAGGGAAACATTGGCCTGCCACCCTGTCCATTCCATCCTCTCGCTGTAACCCCTTGGGTTCCATTGGCCTACTATCATCCAATGATCTGCGAACTCTATGGGTTTGATCTCCATCCCCCAAAAACTTTCACTACCTGCCTTAGCAACTAATATGGAATCAAATCAAGAGTATGTGTCTGCCCTGGGTGAATAACAGGTATATTCTCTACTGATCTTGTTCTGCACCCTCCACAGGTCCACCAAGTCCCATTTTTGATGGCCTCCCTCAGTTCCTGCCCTTTTCATTTGTGAACCTTTTTTCTGGTTGTTTGACCTGTCCAGTTCCCCCAGTGTGCAGTTCCTATCACCCCCCACCACCCTGTCCCCTTTGACTACATTCGCAAATGTCCCTATCCAATCCCTGAAGAAAGAGCCTTTAGGGCCATTAGGTGCATACATATTGATAATGGAGATCACATGTTACTCTATGCACCCTGTTATCCACACCACCCATCCCTGAGTGTCATCCTCTGTGTTATAGAGCACAAATGGGATTCGCTTGTGAATCAGTATAGCAATCCCCCATTTTTTGGAATTAAAGGATGAACTGTACACTTGTGCATATCCCCTGTTCTTTAATTTTTCATGTTCCAGTTTTTTAAAGTGAGTCTCCTGAAGCATGGCTATATCAGTCTGAGAGCGATTCAATAGGTCTAGTACCCCCCGTCTTTTTGCAAGGTGATTAATTCCCCGGATATTTAGAGATGTTAGCTTGTATACCTTTCGACTATCCATAGTCCTGTGTCAGTCTGGCTGTTTCCTCCTGGCCCCCACATTCACACCTCCATTCATTCTTATCTGGCACACACCTCTGGGCAACCAAAGTTAATAACAAATGTCTTAAAACACAAAAGGAGTCATTCTGTCCCGTTGGGACGTCCATCCCCACTATTCACCCCCCTGCCATCCCCGTCCCTAAACTCCCCATATGAACAGCGGGTTTGTACGGATGGGAGCAGGAGGGAGCATTCCTGAGGCGGAGCGAGGGCATGATGTGGGCGGCTGTTGACCCTGGACATACAGGGCCGATTCTGAGGTCAGCCCTGTACATCTAGGACCTTCAGGATAGACAGGGGACTTATTCCACCTGAAAGGTGGAATAAATCCCCCTGGATGGAGGGGGACCCCGGTGCAGGACACAAGCAGGCAAGAGAGGCGGCTCAGAGGGTTCCCCGCAGCTCAAACCAGGCCTTGGAAGGCCAGATCGGGGGTTGGGCTGCGTGAAACGGGAGTTGCTCCAGGGCGACTGGCAAACGCAACTCAAGAATAGAGCCGCAGTACCATGGTGATGGGATGCCATGGCACTGTGACTCCATTCTGGAGCCCAGCTGAGTTAGCCGGGTCATTGCTGGGACATTCAGCCGGGCAGAATCGGGTCTCGGCCTGCACGTCCAGGCGCTAGACCAAATTCTGATCCCGCAAGGGCTGCAGGATCAGAATCCGGTCTAACTTTGCATGGCCCAATTCTGTCTGGCTGTACAGGGGGCTGGACAGCCTGAATGGAATAGGCCTCCACCCAACAGTATACTGAGTTTTTATAAGTCTCTCCCACTCCTCTTCTTTTATATGTATTAGACCTCCAGTCCTGAAGCATACATTTGTCTCATTCATCCCCTCCATCCCCTTCCCCCACACATATTACCCCTCTTATTTCCCTCCCCACAGTACCCTAAAAACCATTTCAACAACTTGATTCTATAACTGCTCCATGTATACCTCACACAAAAGATGCTGTCTGGGAGCTTCTCCACTCACGGCTTAATATAAGCTCCCATTCTTATTTAGACAGACAGATTTGAATGCCACCTTTTCCTTCAATCAAGGTGGTCACGTCACATCACAACTGGAGGGTTACATTTAACATTAGGGTACGTGTAAACATTTAGACAGTACAGTTACTTAACAGTATTTAGACAGTACAAGTGAGGTAACATTTAACATAAAGGTATTTAATAATGTGGTATGATAGATTTGTGTGTGTGGATAGGATGGGTGTGTGTTTAGTTGGCGCAGGTAGTAGTGTTACTGTTTGGGTAGGGGATGTTGCCTTAATGCTTATAGGTTTCTATAAATAACAATGTTCTGAGGTCTTTGCGGAAGTCTGTGAGGTCATCTAAAGCTCTCAGGCTCGTTGGTAGGGAGTTCCATAGTGTGGATGCCAGTAGCGATGGTGCTCTTTTTGAAGTTGTTTGTTTGGTTTTGTGATAGCCTGCAGGTGTGCCGATCATGTTGTTGTTGTTAGTTCTTCTTGGTCTATTGCTGATGTCCCTTGTTATAACGTTTTGGAGTACGTCTGCTGAGAGATGGTGAATGACTTTGAAGATGATCATGATTGTTTTGTATTTAGCTCTTGCTACCATTGGGAGCCAGTGTAGTTGTTGTAGGATGGGAGTGATGTGCTCAGTCCTTGATGTGTCTGTAATGATGCGTGCTGTGGTGTTTTGTACCATCTGTAGTGGGTGGAGTGTCTGCTGAGGAAGGCCTTGATATAGTGAGTTTCCATAATCAAGCAGTGGTGTAATGAGTGCTTGACACACTGTGCGGAAGTAGTCTTGACAGAGCATTGGTTTGATTTGTCTGATTGTTTTCAATCGATGGTATGCCTTGTTTGCAGTTTTGGTGATGTGGGATTTTAGGTTCAGAGCTCTGTCTAGTGTTATGCCCAGATACTTAACTTCTTCTTTGACTACTATGTGTTTGTCTAGGATGCTGATAGTTCTATTCCTTATTATCCATTTTCCTGTGGATCTTTGCCTTAGATAATTCACCTCACATTCCCATACTGGTTCAGCTTCCTCCAGCCGTGTCCGAGCTCCTGGCTGCCGAAGTCTTAGCCTGTTGTCCCTCTCCTTGCTTTGCCTGCTCCAGACAATCTGCCTGCTCTGATGGCTGGCCTTCCTGGTTCGTATGGTGTGTTGGTTGTTGCCTCTCCTTTGTGGGGTTGTCTGCAATATATTTCTCCATCGCAGCTGCTGAATAGAAAAATCTATGTAGTCCATTTTCCACAAATGTTAGTTTTGCTGGGTATCAAACTGCAGCTATTCATCGATTTACCAGCTGTGCTTTGCACTTGAGTAAGTCTCTCCTGCACCTAACTGTTTCGGGTGCCAGGTCAGGGAACACCCTCACTTTCCATCTTTTGTAACTCACAATCCCTGTTTTGTGGGCTTCTCTAATGACAAACTCATGGTCTTGGAATCGGAGAAGTTTGGCAATAAAGGTGCACGGTTTAGCTGCACCATCAGGCCTAGGTCTCAGTTTTTGGTGAGCGTGTTCCAGCTCATATTCCCCTGGTGAAATTGAGCATGGACAATAGGCACGCAGGAACTCGCGGATAAAAGTGCATGGGTCCGCCTTCTCTTCTCCCTCTGTAATCCCAAATACCCGAATATTGGACCTTCCTGTTTTCATGGTCCTCTAGTTTTTCTGCCATTCAGATTAGTTGTTTTTGTATACCTGCAAGTTTTGTATTTTCCACTCTTTGCTAATCTTCCGTTTTACCGATGCATGTTTCAGCCTGCTCCAATCGGTCTATAATCACCACAAACCTCTCTTCTAGCCTTGCCAGTACCCTGTCCACTATCGTTTTTGGAAGCACGGATCTCCTGTAGTACTGTTGCAAGTATCGCATTCCCCGCTACATCCTGCTCCTCACCCTCGCTCGCTTTAGAGGAACATAGTGACAGGGACTGCGAGGCCACATCTGTTGGTTTCTCCATTTTTTTCTGCTTGGTGGGGTAATTATCACACAATGTTTTGGTTGTTGTCTTCAATTTGAGTGCTTTTGTCATCTCTCTTATTCCCTGATGCTTTTTGCTGAGCTCCAGTGTCGGTAAATTCCCTGTTTGTGTGGGAGGATCGGGGAGCTCCCTGGTGAGGGTCTGCTCAGTCTACCATGCTAACCAGAAGTTGGAGTTCTTCTTTTTGAGTTTTGTCATCATATTGAAGTAAAGATGGCTCCAGTAGGCAGGAAGGCAGGCGCACATGAGTGATGGAGCTCCCAAAAGCTTCCTATGGAAGTTGGGGAGTGATCCAGAGCAGACTCCATTGGTGATTTCACCCATATGTGAGGACTTATTCCTGCTGCTCCCAGAAAACACCTGAAACAGGTGAGTAACTATGCTGTTTTATTGTTTGCACATCCAGTTTTTCAAAATCTTTAAGAGGCACGTCCACAATCCTAAAGTTGTATGAGAGTACAGGAATTGCCAGCTGATTGGGCATTCCTAATAGGGCCTTTATATTTCAAGCAAAGGTAAGAGAGTATGGCTTTTTAATTACTAGCTCTCTGCCTGAGAGTTCTTAAAAGGGTTTTAGTACATTTTTAAAACAAAGTTACATTCTTTTTGGTGCTTTAGTTCAAAAGGGGAAATATTTTCTTTACTGGTGTAGGTTTAAAACTCTGCTTTTAGTATGTTTCTCAGCTCTTTGAAGCTACTGACAACATCAGTGTTAGTCCCCTCCCTTAACCCCCCCCCCCCCCGCAACTCCTGCCCACGCCATGTAAGCAGTCTTGCTTTATAGGGCACCTTACCAATTATCTACACACAGGGACTTGGAACAGCACATTTAGAACACCCTTAAAAGAGATTTAACTGCTTTTTCTCTGAAAGGACAGCTGCGAAACCGGCTGGCACTTTGGTATGTCTCTCTCTTTTTTGCAGGTACCTAAGCTCGACCAATTGAACAATGGCTAGGAAAAATTGTATTTCCAATGCTGTTGCCCCTGTTACAGCTTCTGCCTCTGTCCAGACAGAACTCCCAATGCCAGTTGAAGGACCAGTTCCATCTGCATGCGAAAGCTCTCAGGAAACAAGTTGAGGAGCTCAGAGAAGAGGTGGCGAGGCTGAGGAGCATTCAAGACAGTGAGAAGTACATTGATGAGATACTTCTTGAAACATCCAAGCTCTCCAGAAGAGGAGAAGATGGGAGCCTACAGAATGACAAAGGTTGGACACAATTCACCAGGGCCTGCAGAATCACCAATCCAACTCCTCCAGCCCTTGAACTGAAGAACCATTATGCAGTCCTGAAAGTGAAAGAGGTGAAAGCATCCCTGGAAAGGGAAGAACCAGAGCTTGAGCACCCCAAAGTTGCAGAATCAGTGACCACAGGAAGCGAAGGGTAGTGGTGGTTGGTGACTCTCTTCTGAGGGGTACTGAGGCGCCCATCTGCCAACAAGACTTGATATCCAGAGAGGTATGCTGTTTGCCAAATGCCAAAATCTGAGATGTTATGGAGAGTTTGCCAAGACTCATCAAGCCCACTGACTATTACCCAATGTTGCTCATCCATGTCGGCATAAATAACACTGCCATGTATCTCTATGAGCATATCAAAAGTGACTTCATGGCTCTGGGACAGAGGATGAAGCAGATATGGGTGCAGGTGCTGTTCTCTTCAATCCTTCCTGTTGAGGGTAAAGGCCAAGGCAGAGAAGCTGGCATCCTGGAGATACAGGCATGGCTGTATGGATGGTGTCATCGAGAGTGTTTTGGTTTCCTGGACCATGGGATGCTGTTCCAAGGGTTGCAGAGCAGAGATGGCATCCATCTGTCCAAGAAGGGTCAACGTGTCTTCAGTAGCAGACTGGCTAACCTACTGAAGAGCGCTTTAAGCTAGATTCATTTGGGATGGCTGAAGAAAGCCCCCAAGTAAGTGAAAGCCCCCAGGTGAAACATTAAATACCTTTACGGAAATGGATCAAAGGGGCAACATATGGAAAGCAGTGTGTGCCCATAGCATAGGAAGTAAGATCCCAGATGTTGAGGCTTTAATGGGAGAGGCAAGCTTGGCTTTAGTGGCAGTAACAGAGATATGGTTCACGGACAATCATGACTGGGATGTAACTATACCAGGCTATACTTTATTCAGAAAGGACAGGGTACGAAGAAGGAGAGGAGGAGTGGCACTAAATGTAAAAAATAATATTAAAGCTTTGGAACTACAGGGCTTAAAAGGGAGAGAGGAGGCACTGTGGGTTAAATTAGAAAGAGGGAAATAGAAATCTATTTGCATTGTCGTGCTATACAAACCTCCCTCACAGGGAGAAGAGCTGGACGGAGAGTTAATTGAAGATATATGCTGCATTGCCAGGAAAGGGGAAGAGCTACTGATAGGGGATTTCAGTATGCCAGATGTTGATTGGCACATCCCTGCTGCAGTATCATCTAGAAGTAAAGAGATCCTGGATTCACTACAGGGAGAACTATTCAGGCAACTGGTAACAGAACCCACACATGAAGGGGCTATACTGGACTTGGTGCTTACCAATGGTGAAAATGTTTCTGATGTTATAGTGGGAGATCATTTCGCATCCAGTGATTACCAGATGGTGTGGTGTATTAGGACTAGGGCTGCTAAAATCCATTCAAAAGCAAGGGTCTTAGACATTAGGAAAACTAACTTTGCCAAGATGGACCAATACCTCAGAGAATCGTTAGTGGATGGGAACAGCTGGGGGATATAGAAAAACAGTGGGCAAAACTGAAAGGGGATATTTTAGGGGCAACTAAACTTTTTGTTAAAATGGTAAATAAAGGTAAAAGGAAAAGGAGACCACTATGGTTTTTGAAAGAAGTACCTGAAAAGGTGAAGAAAAATAGGGTGGCCTTCATGAAATATAAGAGATCACAGAGAGAGTAAGACAGACATTTACATTTGGAAAAACTTAGAGAAAGTATTCAGAAAAGCAAAGTAGTGAGAAAAGCAAAGTTTCAAAAAGAGGAGGAAATAGCCAATGCAATAAAATGGGGGGATAAGATATTTTTCAGATATATTAGTGAGAGGAGGAAGGGCAAAAGCGGTATTGTCAGACTCAAGGGTGAAGGGGAGGAATATGTAGAAGCTGATGAGGATAATGCAGAATTGCTTAACAAATATTTTTGTTTTGTGTTCACAGATGAAGAACCAGGAGCAGGACCTCAGAAAACGCCCACAAACAGGAACAGAAGTGAGGGGCATCCTGAACAATTTTCAGAAGACTGTGTTCGTGAGAAACTAACTTAAAGTAGACAAAGCGATGGGACCCGGATGGGATACACGCGAGAATATTGAGGGAACTTGGGGACATTCTAGCAGCTGCAATGCCTCGTTGGATTCAGGAGTGGCTCCAGAGGACTGGAGGCACATGTGGTCCCTTTACACAAAAACGGTAGTAAGGATGTGGTTGAAAACTACAAGCCAGTTAGTTTAACCGCGGTGGTGAGTAAATTATTGGAAGCGCTGATGAAAGAGAAAATAATGAGGTTTCTGGAGTCCTACGGATTACTGGATCTGAGGCAGCATGAATTCACCAGGCAGGTCTTGTCTGATAAATCAGATTGATTTCTTTGACTGGGTGACCAGGGAGTTGGACCGAGGGAAAGCCCTAGATGTAGTGTATTTAGATTTCAGTAAAGCCTTTGACACCGTTCCTCACAAACTGAGCACCTTAGGGGTGGACCCTAAAGTTACTGCTTGGGTTAGAAATTGGTTAAGTGGGAGGTGACAGAGAGTACAAGTAAATGGAGCTCATTCTGAGGAGAAGGAGGTTACCAGTGGTGTGCCCCAGGGATCTGTCCTTGGTCCGATTCTTTTTAACATCTTTGTCAGTGATATAGCTGAAGGGATGTCGGGTAAGGTTTGCCTCTTTGCGGATGATACCAAAATCTGCAATTAAGTAGACACCCAGGAAGGTGTAGATAACATGAAGAGGGATCTAGCTAAGCTTGACGAATGGTCTAGAATTTGGCAGCTGGAATTTAATGTTAAAAAATGTAAGGTCATGCATTTGGGCTGCAGCAATCCAAGGGAGTGATATAGTATAGGGGGTGAAGTACTTCTGTCCACAAAAGAAGAGCGGGATCAAGGCATGATTGTGTTTGATGATTTTGAAGTAGCTAAACAGGTAGAAAAGGCAATGGCAAAAGCTAGAAGGATGCTTGGGTGCATAGGGGGAGGAATGGCCTGCAGACGAAAGGAGGTGATAGCCTCTGTATAGGTCTTTGGTGCGACCTCATTTGGAGTAATGTGTGCAGTTCTGGAGACCGCAGCTTCAAAAGGATATAAACAGGTTGGAGTCGGTACAGAGGGTGGCTGCTAAAATGGTTAGTGGTCTTCATTATAAAGCAGGTGAGAACAGTCATAAGGATCTTACTGTAATATGTATACTTTAAAGAGAAGGCGGGATAAAGGTGATATGACTGAGACATTTAAATCCTTCTGTGGCATAAATCCAGAGGAGGAGAGCCTCTTTTGATTGAAAGCAAGCTCTGCTATGAGGGGACATAGGATGAGGGTGAAAGGGGATAGACTCAGGAGTAATACGTGGAAATATTTCTTCACGGAAAGAGTTGTAGATCCATGGAATAGTCTCCCAGTGGAGGTAGTAGAGATGAGGACAGTGTCTGAATTCAAAAAGGCATGCGATAAGCACAGAGTATCTCTAAAGGAAAAAAGGGGACTGTTGTAATGGTTGATATGGAAGGGCAGACTAGATACGCCATGTGGTCTTTTTCAGCCGTCATGTTTCTATGATTGATAGCTTGTATCTTATTCTGTAAAGTTAAAACACTTTTCAATAATGATTTTAATCTCCTGTAATACTTTTTACTGATCTTCTCTCTCAGTAATTTCTTCTTGAGTGTTGTTCCAAGGGTTGCAGAGCAGAGATGGCATCCATCTGTCCAAGAAAGGTCAACGCATCTTCGGTAGTAGACTGGCTAATCTACTGAAGAGGGCTTTAAACTAGATTCGTTGGGGATGGGTGAAGAAAGCCCCCAGGTAAGTGAAAGTCCCCAGGTAGGTGATACATTAAATACCTTTATGGAAATGGGTAACAGGGGTAACATATGGAAAGCAGTGTGTATTAATGCCCGTAGCATGGGAAATAAGATCCCTGAAGTTGAAGCTTTGGTGGGAGTGGCTGACTTGGATTTAGTGGCAGTTACAGAAACATGGTTCACAAAAAACCATGACTGGGATGTAACTATACCTGGCTATACTTTATTCAGAAAGGACAGGGTAGGAAGAAGGGGAGGAGGAGTGGCACTATATGTAAAAACTACTATTAAAGCTTTGGAATTACAGAGCTTAAAAGGGAGAGAGGAGGCATTGTGGGTTAAACAAGAAAGAGGAAAAGAGAAATCTATTTGCATTGGTGTGATATACAGACTTCCCTCACAAGAGGAAGAGGTGAAGACATACGCAGCATTGCTAGGAAAGGGGAAGTGCTACTGATAGGAGATTTCAATATGCCAGATGTTGATTGGCACATTCCTGCTGCAGTATCATCTAGAAGTAAGGAGATCCTGGATTCTCTACAGGGAGAACTATTCAGGCAATTGGTAACAGACCCCACACATGAAGGGGCCATACTGGACTTGGTGCTTACCAATGGTGAAAGTGTTTCTGATTTTGTAGTGGGAGATCATTTTGCATCCAGTGATCACCAGATGGTGTGGTTCAGTATTAGGACTAGGGCTGTTAGAATCCATTCCAAGGTGAGGATCTTAGACTTTAGGAAGACTAACTTTGCGAAGATGGGCCAATACTTCAGTGGGCAAAACTGAAAGGAGGTATTTTAAGGGCAACCATCCTTTTTGTTAAAATGTTAAATAAAGGCAAAAGGAAAAGAAGACCACTATGGTTTTCGAAGGAAGTAGTTGAAAAAGTGAAGAAAAAGAGGGAGGCCTTCATGAAATACAAGAGATCACAGAGAGAGGAAGACAGGCATCTGTATTTGAAAAAACTTAGAGAAGCTAGAAAAGTAGTCAAGAAGGCAAAGATTCAAAAGGAGGAGGAAATAGCCAATGCAATAAAATGGTGGGATAAGACATTTTACAGATATATTAGTGAGAAGAGGAAGGGCAAAAGTGGTATTGTCAGACTCAAGGGTGCAGGTGGGGAATATGTAGAAGCTGATAAGGATAAAGCGGAATTGCTTAACAAATATTTTTGTTCTGTGTTCACAGATGAAGAACCAGGAGCAGGACCTCAGAAAACACCCACAAATAAGAACAGAAGCAAGGGACATCTTGAACAATTTTCAGAAGACTGTGTTCGTGAGAAACTAACTCAACTTAAAGTAGACAAAGCGATGGGACCGGATGGGATACACCCTAGAATACTGAGGGAACTTGGGGACGTTCTAGCAATTCCACTTACTGACCTTTTCAATGCCTTGTTGGAGTCAGGAGTGGTGCCAAAGGACTGGAGAGAGGCTCATGTGGTGCCTTTACACAAAAGCGGAAGTAAGGATGTGGTTGAAAACTACAGGCCGGTTAGTTTAACTTCGGTGGTGAGTAAATTATTGGAAACGCTGCTGAAAGAGAAAATAGTGAGGTTTCTGGAGTCCAGCAGATTACAGGATCCGAGGCAGCATGGATTCACCAGAGGCAGGTCTTCTCAGATAAATCTGACTGATTTCTTTGACTGGGTGACCAGGGAGTTGGACCGAGGGAGAGCTCTAGATGTGGTGTATTTAGATTTCAGTAAAGCCTTTGACACTGTTCCTCACAGGCGACTTATAAACAAACTGAGCACCCTAGGGATGGACCCTAAAGTTACTGCTTGGGTGAGAAATTGGTTGGGTGGGAGGCGACAAAGAGTACAAGTAAATGGAGCTCACTCTGAGGAGAAGGATGTTACCAGTGGTGTGCCCCAGGGATCTGTCCTTGGTCCGATTCTTTTTAACATCTTTGTTAGTGATATAGCGGAAGGGCTGTCGGGTAAGGTTTGCCTCTTTGCAGATGATACCAAAATCTGCAATAGAGTAGACACCCAAGAAGGTGTAGATAACATGAGGAGGGATCTAGCTAAGCTTGAAGAATGGTTTAGAATTTGGCAGCTGGGATTTAATGTTAAAAAAATGTAAGGTCATGCATTTGAGCTGCAGTAATCCAAGGGAGCAATACAGTATAGGAGGTGAAGTACTTTTGTTCACTAAAGAAGAGCGGGACCTAGGCGTGGTTGTGTCTGATGATCTTAAAGTAGCTAAACAGGTAGAAAAGGCGACGGCAAAAGCTAGAAGGATGCTTGGGTGCATACGGAGAGGAATGGCTAGCAGAAAAAAGGAGGTGATAATGCCTCTGTATAAGTCTTTGGTACGACCTCATTTGGAGTATGGTGTGCAATTCTGGAGACCGCACCTTCAAAAGGATGTGAACAGGATGGAGTCGGTGCAGATGGTGGCTACTAAAATGATTAGTGGGCTTCATTATAAAGCATATGAGGACAGAATTAAGGATCTTAATATGTACACCTTAGAGGAAAGGCGGGATAGAGTTGATATGATTGAGATGTTTAAATACCTCCGTGGCATAAATGTTCAGGGAGAGAGCCTCTTTCAATTGAAAGCAAGTTCTGCTACGAGGGGACATGGGATGAGGGTGAAGGGAGATAGATTCAGGAGTGATATGCGGAAATATTTCTTTACAGAAAGAGTAGTGGATCCATGGAATAGTCTCCCAGTGGAGGTGGTAGAGATGAGGACAGTAACTGAATTCAAAAAAGCATGGGACCAACACAGAGGATCTCTAAAGGTAAAAAGTGGACTGTTGTAGTTGTTGTTATGGAAGGACAGACTAGATAGGCCATGTGGTCTTTTTCTGTCATCATGTTTCTATGTTTCTACTCTGAGACACTTATATATGTCTTTCTATTCAAGGTTCTTGATGTCACAGCCCTTAGCCAAGGAGATGTTTCTCGTTTTGCTCACTTTTCCCCTAAAAATGTTGCCTTAGCACACTTGTCAAGGCCAAAGGTTATCCTGCTGTCATCAGAAAAACTTTTCACCTCACGGAGTTGCTCTGCTAATTGTTGGATGCTGGAACTGTAGTGCTTCAGATCGTCTTGAAGGACTACCAAAAGAGACTGCTATAACTGGAAGTAGATCTACACATGTAAGTATAATCTTCTGGAATAAAGTTTAAATCTTGGAATAAAAGGGACTTCTTGTATTAAAGCTGATATATCTGTGTATTTTATAATTCAATGTTTTTGTTGAGTCAGCCAGGTTTTAGTACTACCAGTAAGCTTTGTATTTAAGTCCAAGCAGATTATAGCTTAGCATAGAACATAAAATAAGAGTAAATAGACTTTGAAATAAATTTGTTTCTAGACAGCTTTTCGTTTAAACCAAATCAGAATATAGCTTTACCTAGAAGGTAAAATAGAAGTAAATAGTTACTGAAATAAAGTTGTTTCTGGAGAGCTTTTCTGCTTAAATCAAATCAGAATTTAGCTTAGCATACAAGTAGAATAGTCTCAGAGTAAGAAAGAAAAATAAACTTGTTTCTAGTGACCTTTACAAAGAACACTTCCAATTAGGAACAAAAGATCTGCGAGGTTGCCTTAAACAGGTGTTAAAGGCAAATGACAGATCAAAGTGGAAATTTAAAAGGCCCCTTCTATCAAACCAAGGGCTGTGTGAATCAACTAGGAAATTCGTAAGACTTTACCTTAGAAGCACAGGACAGGGCACTGTGTAGCAGCCAACTTTTAATAAATCTTTCCCTCCTTCCCTCCCTGACTCACACCCACCTTTGGAATAATCATAGCTTTATAGGTGCTTAAACCTCTTAGAGGGAAGGAGGTGCCCATATTCACTCTCAGCTATTTATCCTTATCAGGTATACATTAAGGACCTGAGATTAATTAACCTTGAGCTGAACAAAATCCACTAAATGTATTAGGTATAGTTTTATTAGTATAAGTATCCCCAGCAAACCTAAGTAAGTAAACAACTTAAATACCTAAACACAACATTAAAACTAAGATGCAGACAGCAGTCCAGCAGCAATATGGGGGCTTTCCAGTCTTTTGTATTGAGTTTCACATGTATGATTTTCTCCCAGTTGGTGAGGGGTCTTATGTGTGCACTAGGTGCAAGGAGCTCTTTGCTCTCAGGGAATTAGTCCGATCTCTGGAGGCTAGAGTAACAGACTCGGAGGACATAAGGAAGACAGAGAGGTACATAGACAAGACCTATTGGGATGTAGTACTGAAGTCCCACCTCCGGTCTGGCAGCATCCCTGTTGCCATGGAGGGGAGAGGTAACGTGACAGGAAAGCATCACTCTGGTGTGGCAGGAAGTGATCCTGTAGCTAGGACCTGTCCTCCAGGTCATGTTAAACCCTCTCACACCAAGGGGGTTTCTCCTGGGTCATGTACCCATGAGGGAAGGGATAGGACAGCTGTTATAGTTGGTGATTCAATCATTAGGCAAGTAAATAGCTGGGTGGCTGGTGGAAATGAGGATCGCCTCTAACATGCCTGCCAGTGCGAATGTAGCGGACCTCACACGCCACCTGGAAAGATCTTAGGTAGTGCTGGGGAGGAGTCTACTCTCTTGGTACATGTTGGTGTAGGAATGGACAGGTACCAGAATCCCCAATATATAATTATAGATAGATGACTTTATTGATACAGATCTCTAAAATGTGCTGATAGAAGAATTTTTTAACATTGACTGTCACTCACAGGTTTGTCCTTTCACCTACTTCCTCTTGGATGGCGAGGTATATCATGATCGTGAGTTCTATGTAACTGTCTTTAAAATAGTTTGAGAACATTGTTAAAGCAAGCATAAAGAGTAAACATAGGCTATGAATTGTGCAACCATAGTTCATTGTACAGTCAACTATAGGTCCCTGCTGGCACAGTGTAATTTCTGTAACTCTGCAATTATAAATAATTCTGTCATAATCAAGTAAATTTCATCTAATATACTGTAAACAGCTCTTACTCTGTAAAGAATTCTAGCGACACCTTGTGTTATGTTTAATGACTGTTTAACTTCCCCTTTTCTCTTCAATAAAAAGAGCTTCAAAGGAGGAAGAATTTGAATCCAACAGAGATGGAACCGTGCTGTGTCCATGGACCTTCTGTTGCTTTCCCTCTGAGCTCAAAGAAAAGTAGCACTTTGTGTGTGATTGTGTTCTGTGTTACTCTCTGCTTATTTCTCACTGCTTGAGGGACCAGAGACCGAAAGAGCCGTGGGATTGTGGCCAGATCACAGGTTTTCTTCACTTGGTACCAATGACATAGGAAAGTGTGGTAGGCAGATTCTGTAGGCCAAATTTAGGCTTTTAGGTAGGAAGCTGAAATCCAGAACTTCCAGGATAGCATTCTCCGAAATGCTTCCCATTCTCCAGGAACAAGCAAGAAGTCAGTCCTCACATATGGGTGATGTTGAAGCTGACGGAGCCCACGTGGAGAATTTCCCCAGCTTTCAAAGAAAGCCTTTGGGACATGCTACCATGTATGTGTGGTCCCTTTCCCACACAAGGGTGCCATCTTGCTCAGTCTCCTTTTTTCCACGGAGCCCAATGGACGTCCATCCTATTTCAGACTAAAAATCTTCCAAAACTCCTTTAAAAGTGTTTTTTTCCTGGTTGCATACCAGTTCCTCTTCCTGCCTCAAGCCAGTGCCAGTTCTGGCACTGTTCTCGGCTGCTTCCCTCATTTTTGATCGAGGTTCACGTTGACCGGCATTCGTGCCATTTTTTGCCCACCATGTCCCCCGGTACGTTCAAAAAATGTGATTGCTGCAGTCAAACCATGTCTTTTACAGACACACAGGACTGCTGCCTACACTGCCTAGGCCTGGATCATGATAGCACCACCTGCGAGCCGTGCCAGGCCATGACTCAGAATACCAACAAGAAAAGGTCGGAGTTGCAGGAGAGGATGTTCCCGAGGTCCGACTTGGCACTGGCCTTCCCGATGCCAAGCTCTAAGCCCAGCACTTCCCATGAGGCCTGGTTGTCCTCAGAGTCCTGCGATGGCGGCTCCTCCGAGAAGACCTTGGACCCCGAGTGGAAAAAGAAAAAATCCTCGAAGCCAGTCGAGGTTCCACCAGTGAAACCTGGAAAAGTCCCGTGGAGGGACTTGGGCAACTCGAAGTCCTCGGCCAGTGTAGACCTTGCAAGGCTCCCCGAGGCTGTGGTCCTTACCAAGGACGCACTTATGAGAGTATCAGTGTCCGGCCCGAAGTCCTCGGTGCCCACGCCAAAAGCTGTGGAGCCTTCTGGCCTCAAAACTAGAATGACAGTCATGAAGCAGAATACCTCTGCTATCCTGGCCCTGCAGCAAGCGATGATGGCCAGTTGTTCTGCCTCATCTGCCCTGACAACTGGGTCCCCTACTGCAGGGGAGTCCCCGGGCATCGAGCCAGGTTCTGAACGCCACCAGTCTCGGTTGAGTCCTTCGCACTGATCAAGATCCTGGTCCCATTCCTCGGTTATCCAGTCCTCCCTGGCCAGTTTCCGGGAATTGGACCCAAGGGGCCAGCCTCGAGATGCGAGACCACAGGGCCTTGGAGTCCTCGGCACCCTCCGATTTGGAGTGGGAGACTGACGTTGAGGCTCCCCGGAAACCTGCCTGCACCAAGATGTCCCCTCAGAGCCATCTCCCCCAGTGCCTCAGCACCATTCTCCCCCAGAGGATGTGTCCTTCCACAACTTCGTCCAGGACATGGCCCGAGCCCTGTTGGTCCTGTGAACTGAAGAACTAAAAATCCTCCAATATGAGTCCCCAACGAAGGAGATTCTTATGGTGCCAGTGCAGCCGATCCTTGAACAGCTACTCCTCAGGATGTAGGAGACCCTGGCCTCGATGCCGGTGGTCAGTCAGTGCCTCGACACCATCTACCGAACTACCCCTCTGTCCGTCCGTCCCCCCGGGCAGAAAGGCTTGGGCCCTCGATGCCTTCAGGTGAAAATGCTACCAGGGCTCCATGCTTGGGTGCCAGATCCAGGCCTATGAACTGTACATAGGCTCAGTGGGGAACACCTCCAGCGGTTCCAATCCCTAACATCCGGGATCAGGGACTGCTTTAAGTTCCTCTCCCGAACCACCTATGATGGCTTTGAGTCAGCAACCGAGTAGCAGTGGCTGGCATCGGCGCTCAGCACCAAGCCTGGCTACAGACATTGGACCTCAAGCAATGGGCCCAAGAAAAATTGCTTGATGCCCCAAGCATGAGGGAAAACTTGTTCGGCAAACCCATGGACAGCAAGGCGGCCAAGATTGAGGCTGAGGTGGTGATGAGGCAGAGGCTATCCAAGAAGACCTCAGCATTTCCCCAAAAGAAACCATTGGGGAAAAGACCCCTTTTCCCAAGGAAAAAGGGGTCCTTTCACCAAAGTCACTATCAATCCTTCTCGGGCCATCAACAGCAGGGCCCTCAGCCTAAGGGCCAGAGCCACGGACCCAGGAAGCCAAAAACTCAGAAGCCCCAGGCCCCAATTCCCACCCAACCTGGGGGGAGCTTGACTCCCGGGGCAGGGCCTCTTCATCCCCGGGAGACCCTCCCCAGTCCACAGGGGGCTGCCTGGCATTCTTTGCTCACAGGTGGGCCGGAGTCACCTTAGACCTGTGGGTCCTGCAGGTGGTCAAGGAGGGTACCTTAACATGCAGCAGGTACCCCAAGGTTCTTCCCAGGAGAGCCAGTGCGACCTCTCCTTCACCAGACCTTACTGCTCTCAGAGCTTTCAGGCATTCTTAGGGACAGTGCAGTGGAGTCCATACCCAAGCATCTGTGGGGAAAGGGCTTCTACCCAAGGTACTTCCCTGTCCCCAAAAGAACAGGGGGCCTCAGGCCCATACTAGACCTGCGAAACTTGAACAAGTTTCTGGTGAGGGAGAAGTTCAAGATGCTCTCCCTTTGAACACTACTGCCTTACCTCCACCAGGGAGATTCACTGTGCTCCTTGGATCTATGGTTACACGATGCAAGGTTCCACATTAGGAACCACCACCCAAGAAAAAGATTTAGGCGTCCTTGTGGATACCATGTTAAAACCCTCGGCCCAGTGTGCAGCGGCGGCCAAGAGAGCAAATAGAATGCTAGGTATGATAAGGAAAGGAATGGAAAATAAAACAAAAGATATTATAATGCCTCTATATCGTTCCATGGTGAGACCGCACCTTGAATATTGTGTGCAATTCTGGTCGCCATATCTTAAAAAGGATATAGCAATTTTAGAAAAGGTTCAGAGAAGAGCCACCAAAATGGTAAAGGGGATGGAAGGCTACTCCTATGAAGAAAGGCTAAAAAGGTTGGGGCTCTTTAACCTGGAAAAGAGACGGCTGAGGGGAGATATGATAGAAGTCTATAAATTAATGAACGGAGTGGAACGGGTAAACGTAGATCGATTGTTTACCTTATCAGAATATAGAAAGACTAGGGGACATGCAATGAAGCTACAGGGTAAACTATTTAAGACTAATAAAAGAAAATATTTTTTCACTCAACGTGTAATCAAACTCTGGAATTTGTTACCGGAGGATGTAGTAAAGGCTGTTAGTGTAGCTGGGTTTAAAAAAGGTTTGGACAAGTTCCTGGAGGAAAGGTCCATAAACCATTATTAAGAAGGGACCCAGGATATCAATGCTTGAACCAATACAAGCATTGTGGAACCTGTGTCCCTTGGGGAAACTGCTAGGTACGTATGACCTAGATTGGCCACTGTTGGAAACAGAATACTGGGCTTGATGGACCTTGGTCTGACCCAGTATGGCATATCTTATGTTCTTATGTTCTTATGATCTAAGAGATGCCTATACCCACATCCTGATCCACCCACCCCCCACAGGCACTACCTCAGATTCGTGGTGGGAGGAGGGCACTACCAGTACAGAGTGCTGCCCTTTGGCCTGCCCTACATGCCAAGGGTCTTTTCCAAGTGCCTGGCAGTGGTAGCCGCCCACTTGCACCTACAGGGGGTCTACCTCTTCCCCTACCTGGATTACTGGCTCATCAGAGGCAGCACAGCCTCAGAGGTCAGGCAGGCCACAGAGCGTACAATCCTCCTGCTGCAGCACCTGGGGTTTATCATCAACTACCCAAAATTTCACCTTGCCCCAACCCAAAGCCTTGAGTTCATAGGGGTGCAGTTGGACACGTTACAGGTCAAGGTCGTCCTCCCAAGGGAAAGGGAAGACTTCCTCAGGCAACTGGCAGAAGAGGTGCAACACCGCCGCTCAGTGCCGGCTCGCCTTCTGCTTCACCTGCAGGGCCACATGGCCTCAACGATCCATGTCACATCCCTAGCCCACCTCCACATGTGGACAGCTCAATGGTGTCTCCACTCACAGTGGACTCAAGCCACAGGCCAACTACGGGACAGGGTCAGAGTCACCTGCCAGCTGGTGGAGTCCCTCACCTGGTGGCAAAATTGTACCACCTCCAGGTGGGAATGCCATTCCAGCCACCCGCACCGCAGAGGACCCTGACAACAGACACATTGCGGGGGACCATCGCACATAAAGCAGCTGGTCCCAGGAGAAGTCACTCTTACAAATCAATCTCCAGGAGCTCAGGGTGATTTTCCTGGCCCTGTGAGCATTCTGCTACCACCTGCGGCACCGCCTAGTGCTGATCCAGACAGACAAACAGGTGGTGATGTTCTACATCAACAAGCAGGACGGCATGGGTTCGTACCCTCTCTGCCAGGAGGCGGTGACCCTTCTCTCTTTCACCATGCGCAATGGCATAGTCCTGTGAGTAGTATACCTACAAGGCCCGTGATGGACCTGTTTGCCTCCCTGCACAATACGCAACTACCTCACTTCTGCTCGCGCCAACTGCACTAGGGGAGAGTGGCGGCAGATGCCTTCCTGATTTCATGGTCGAAGGGCCTACTCTATGCATTCCCGCTGACCCCCCTGATACTCAAGACCCTCTTCAAGGTCCAGAGTGAGGGGACTTCAGTGATATTGATCGCACCCAGATGGCCTAGGCAGCCCTGGGTTCCCCTGCTGTTTGCCCTGTCAGTGGCACTCCACGTCCTGCTGGGCTGGGCCCTGGATCTCCTGTCCCAGGAGGAGGGCTCCCTTCTGCACCCCAACTTGGGGTCTCTAGTGCTAACAGCATGGCTGGTGAAAGGGTAACGTTGGCCCCTTTTAACCTCTCAGGGGAAGTCGAAGAAATCCTGCTGGCCTCCCGGAAGCCCTCCACCAGACGGGCTTATGTCTTTAAGTAGAGAAGATTCTCCATATGGTGTGCAGAGAAGAAGGAGAATCCCTTCTCCTGTCACGGGCAACTGTTCTCCAGTACCTGTTGCATCTGTCACACACCAGGCTGAAATCCAACTCTGTGAGGGTGCACCAGAGCACAATAGCTGCACACCACCACCCTATCAAGGGGAAACCCCTCTCCAGTCAGTCCCTGGTCTCCAGATTCCTCTGGAGCTTTCTATTATCAAAGACCCCCTCCGTCCTCCAGCGGCAAAGTGGGACCTCAACGTGGTACTCTCCCAGGTCACTAAGTCATCCTTCGAGCCCCTAGCCACTTGCCACCTAAGATACTTGTCTTGGAAAGTGGCCTTCCTGGTGGTCCTCACATCAGCACATAGAGTCAGCGAACTCCAGGCCCTGGTGGTAGAATCACCATATACCAGGTTCTACAAGAACAGGGTGATGCTCCACCCACATCCCAAATTCCTTGTGGTATCTCCCTTCCACCTCAACCAGGAGATGGTCCTCTCCACCTTCTTTCCGTGGCCCCATGCCGGCAGGGAGGAACTAATACTCTACATGCTTGATTGCAAGCGGGCCCTGTCCTTCTACCTGCAGTGGACTCAGGCTCATCGCAAAGCCCTTCAGCTTTTTGTGTCCTATGACCCCAGCAGACTGGGGCTCCCTGTGACCAAGCAAACTTTGTCTACTTGGGTGGCGGACTGTACTGTTTATTTATTTATTTATTTATTTTATTTATTTAGTATACATTTGTATACCGCTACTTCCAGCGATCAGCAGCGTTTTTTGATTACAGATTGGAAATTGTCAAATCATGACAGGAAATTTTTGAGGTATAAACACATTGATTAGACAGGAAAGCACAGCACACAGAGAACTATTTTACAGGGAACATGGGCTATGGAGGGTTAAGTGGCTTGCCCAAGACCACAAGGAGCACCTGAGGGACCAGAAACCCCCAGTCCTTCCGGCCCAAGGTTGCTGTCCTCTAGTGGGATTTGAACCCCCGACCTTCCGGCCTGAAGTACCGTGCCCCAACCACTAGGCCACTCCTCCACTCCACTAGGCGAGCTGGCCTCTCCCTTGAACAACGGATCACAGCACATCGCGTGAGAGCAATGGCCATGTTGGTGGCCAACCTCTGCTCAGTGCCAGTGACAGAAATTTGCAAGGCTGCCACATGTTCTTCAATTCATACGTTCGCAGCTCACTACTGCCTTTGGCCAGGCAGTACTCCATAATATTCTCAGGGTGTAGGCAACTCCTGCCCTCCAACCCTTCTGTGTTCAGACTACTGGAGTGATAGTGTCATTGGATGCTAGTGTCTTGCAGAGTCTCTCAGTGGGGACTCACCTTCTGCAACTCACGGCTACCTGACTGGTCGCCGGTGGTGCTGTCATGGTTCGGTCCTAAGTAGCTAGGAGCTAGAGAGTCCCATATGTGAGGACTAACTTCCTGCTTGTTCCTGGAGAAAGTATAGTTACTCACCAGTAATAGGTGTTCTCCGGGAACAGCAGGAATCAGACCTCACAACCCTCCCTCCTCCCCTGGGAGTTTCCTCCCTAACTCATTTTTGTTTATAATACTGTCGTATCTATGTCATCTGACTGAGAAAGATGGCACCCTTGGGCGGGAAGGGGACCATGCATGCGTGGTAGCATGTCCCAAAGGCTTTCTTTGAAAGCTGGGGAAATGATCTGCATGGGCTCCGTCAATGTCAAAATCACCCATATGTGAGGACTGATTCCTGCTGTTCCCGGAGAATACCTGTTACAGGTCAGTAACTATGCTTTCAACGCGCAGGACCCAAAAGGTAGGCAGAGCTCCAGAGTTTCAATATGTGGATGAGACGATGGTACAAGGAAGAGGGTTTTGGATTTGTTAAGAACTGGGCTACATTCTGGGCAAAGAAGGGGCTTTTCCAAAGGGATGGACTGCATCTTAAGCGGGATGGAACCAGGCTGCTGGCATTAACCTTGAAAAAGGAGATAGAGCAGCTTTTAAACTAGATAATAGGGGAAAGCTGACAGTCACTCAAGAGCACATGGTTCAGAACAATGTATCCCTGAAGGATACTAGCAAAAGATTGAAATTAGGGCATATTGACAGAGAGGATCCAATAAAGGCAAAAGTAACCGAAATGCCCATAAGTGCAGAGCAGACAGAGCTTAAAGATTCCAAATTACCCCTGCTTATCAATAACTAGATTCACATGAATAAAATACAGCCTCTAAAATGTTTGCTTCAAATGCCAGAAGTCTAAAAAATAAGATGGGAGAGTTAGAATATATAGCACTAAATGAGAGGTTATATATGATTGGTATCTCAGAGACAGGGTGGAAGGAGCACAACCAATGGGACATTGTGATACGTGAGTACAAACTATATCGTAATGACAGAACAGATCAAATTGGTGGAGGGGTTGCACTCTATGTTAGAGAGGGCATTGAGTCACACGGGATTAAAGTTTTGCAGGAAACAAAATACACTGTAGAATCTCTATGGGTTTAAATTCCATGTAAAAAGTGGAAGGGGAAGGCGATGGAAATGGGGGTATACTATCAACTCCCTGGCCAGAATGAACAAATGGATGATGAAATGCTAAAAGAAATCAGGGAAGCTAACAAAAGTTACAGCACAGTAATAATAATGGGTGATTTCAAATACCCCAGTATCTACTGGGTCAGTGTCACAGCAGGACATGCTAGGGAGATAAAGTTCCTAGATGAAATAAAGCAGCTGGTTCATGAACTGATAAGAGGGAAAGCCATTTTGGACCTAGTCCTTAGTGGACACAAGATCTGGTGCAAGAGGTGTTGGGGCCACTTGGCAATAGTGATCATAGCATGATTGCATTTGATTTAATAAATGGAGGAAGGATGGCAGGGAAATCCACAGTACTAACTTTTAACTTTCGAAAGGGAGACTATGATAAAATGAGGAAAATAATTAAGAAAAAACTAAAAGGAACAATTGCAAAGGTTAAAGATTTCCATCAATTCCTGGAACACCACAGTCTATGAAGCCCTCCTAACACACAGCACAAGACCCAAATCTGCATCATGGTACTCAGCATCAATACGAGAAACAAAGAGAAAGTTCCGTCAACTGGAAAGAAAATGGAGACTTGATTGATCACATCCCAACCTAACCCAATACGAAACAATGCAAAAGGAATACAACAATCTAATTAATAAACAGAAACAAGAATACCATACAAACTTAATATTAAAATCATGCAACAAACCCAGAGAACTATTTGAAATCGTCCGCAAACTCACAAAAGGCCCATCAAATAAAGAAGAGATCTCCATACAACCTCAAATCTTTGCTGACTATCTGATCAATAAGAATAAATCAACCCAGAAGACACCTCCCCATAACATCCACAATACCTCAAAGGCAGAACCCAACCCCATACAAGAATGGAGAGAATTCCATATCCCCACTTCGGAAGAGATTCTCCGGACCATAGCCGCACTAAACACCAGCATGGCTCCATCTGACCCTTGCCCAGTAGAATGGATCAGGTCAACCAAATAAGAGGTCATCAGCTACATCCACAACATAGTAAGCAAGTCTCTATCATGAGGATATATGCCAAATGCCCTCAAGCAAGCTACTATCCGCCCCGTCCAAAAGAACACATCAACAGACAGCTCAGACCCTGCATCATACCGCCCAATTTCCAGCCTTCCCTTCCTATCCAAGATAATTGAAAAGGAAGTACAGAAACAGCTACAAGATCACATTGACATACATGCTCTGCTTGATCCTCACCAACATGGTTTCCGCCCTTACCACAGTGTTGAGACTCTCCTCACTCACCTGCTGGACACACTACTTAGAGGCATTGACAAAATAAAAATGGGCTTTTTACTCGTTTTTATCAACATTTCCTCAGCATTCAACACCGTATCTCATAGCATTCTAATAGAATGCCTAGCCAGTATTGGTCTACTTAACACCACCCTCAACTGGTTTCAGTCCTATCTAAGTCACAGACAACAAACTGTTAGAGTTGGATCAACCACCTCCACTCCAATCTACAACACAAAGGGAGTCCCACAAGGGTCCTCTCTGTCCGCTCTCCTGTTCAACATATACATACAGCCAGTCTGCAACATCTTCAAAAAGCTATCTATGGAGACAACATTATGGTCTACATGCCAATCCTCCTTGACAAACCAGATTATACAGCAATCACAGCCTGCTTACATGAAATGAACAACTGGCTTTCCTCCAACAATCTACTCGTTAACTTCAAGAAATACAAAACACTATTCATATCACGTGATACCTCTTTTACACCCCCATCTTCCATCATCCTACAAGATACTCCAATCACAATAAAGGAAGAGGTTCGATACCTAGGTGTGACCTTGGACCGAACCCTAAACCTACAACCACACATCAACAGAACCACCAGGAATGCTTTCCACAAACTGGCCATCATCCGTAGACTAAAACCCCTCCTAAGCCAGGAACACTTTTGCACAGTTTGCCAAGCTGCCATTACTCCCATTCTTGACTACTGCAATTTCCTCTTCCAAGGTCTCCCAGCTCAATCCACAAGACCACTTCAACTAGTCCAGAACACTGCTGCCCAGCTCATAAAAGGATCAGCCAAAAATGAACACATAACACCCATTCTACATCAGCTGCACTGGCTACCAATTACCTTAAGAACCAAAAACAAAAAAGCATTAACCATATTCAAAATCAGAAACAAAACATCAGCCGGGACCTTACAAGAGCTTCTAAGCGCAAAACCCAACAATAGACCCAGAAGACAAAACACAAGAGAAACAATACCAACTCCTGGCTCTTTCACTAAAGCCAACAAGACAACATCAAAGAGGGCTCTCTCACTTGCAGCACCTACCATATGGAACTCCTTGCCAGAGAAAATAAGAACAACCAAGGACATTAAAGACTTCAGGAAACAACTAAAAACTTTCCTGTTCTCTGAACACTTCAAAGATGACTTCCAGTAAACACCCTAATGATTCACACCTAAATTATTTTATACCCAAATTCATCAACTGTAAATAAGTTAAGCTCCTAGCATATCCTGCATGTATCCCTTCCCACGTTTCTAAATGAGTTTTCTGTAATGTTCTGTTGAAGTTTATTTATTTATTTATTTATTTAACTGTATTTATATCCCGCTTTTCACCGGGTCAAAGCGGTGTAACATAAAAAGGGGGGGGGGGGGATAATCAGATATAGGGGTAGGACCATCACCAGGTGGACAACATTGATGATTTCGACAAATGATGGACATAGACATGGACAAAGTAACACAGTTTTTGATCATGTGTTCATGATGGTTGGGTTAGGGGATTGTGGTGGAGTCAGCGGTGGGAGTTTGTTTCTGTTTTGAGATATTCTTGGAATAGGATGGTTTTTAGTTATTTTTTAAACGACAAGAGATCACCGTTGTTCCTGATGTGATTTGGTAGAGAATTCCAGAGGGACAGAGCATAAAGTTCAAAGGCTCTGTTGCAGGTCTGTTGAGTGCATTTGGTTCTTTTGTGGGGGATGGTGAGGGCGTTGCTGGACGTTTGTCTGGTTGTTTTGCTATGGGCAGGATGGGGCAGCAGGGTGCGGAGCTGGGTGGTCTGTGTTTGGTGGATGGCTTTGTGAGTGAGTAGAATGGATTTGTATTTAATTCTTGCTTCAAGGGGAAGTATGTGTAGGTCTCTCAGAATTGGGGTGATGTGGTCTCGTTTCTTTGCTTTCTGAATAATTCTTGCTGTGGTGTTCAAAGCAGTTCGAAGGAGGTTGGTCTGTGGGGCGGGTAGCCCATGGTAAATTACGTTGCAGTAGTCCAGATGTGGGAGTGTCATAGCTTGCATTACTGTCCTGAAGTCCTGAGGTTCGAGGAGAGGTCTGAGATGTTGTACTGTTTTAGCTTTGTGGAATATGGTTCTGGTGGTTTTGGTGATTTGTTGCTTGAGCGTAAGAGCTTGGTCTATGATAATGCCTAGATATCTTATTTGTGGCTGTATTTGAATTTGTGTGGTTCCCATGTTGAGGTGTGTAGGTGGTGTGAAGTCTGTGTTCTTTGTTACTATGAGAGCTTCGGTTTTCTTTATGTTAATGGATAGGTTGTTTTCCTGTAGCCAGTTGGATACTTCAGTGAAGCATGCTGATAGATGTTTATATGTTGTGTTAGAGGTTGTAATTGGAGCATAGAGCATTATGTCATCAGCATATATGTGGAAGTTGATGTTGTGGGTACGTATGACTGAGCAGAGTGGTTGCAGGTAGATGTTGAAGAGCATGGCAGATAGTGTGGATCCTTGGGGCACTCCTTGGTGTTGCCAGAAGGGGGGCGAGGTTGATACGCTTGTGCGGATCAATTGTTGTCTATTGGTTAGGTAGGACTGAAACCATTGAAGTACGGTATCTTTGATGCCAATTGTTTGTAGTCTATGTATGAGGATGTTGTGGGAGATGATATCGAAGGCTGCTGATATATCTAGAAAGATCATAGCATATCCGGAGTGTTTTTCTTGAGTTCCTATGATGAGGGTGTTCATCAGTGTTGTCATGAGGGTCTCGACTCCATGTAGTGGACGGAAGCCATGTTGTTGTGGGTCCAGTATGTTGCTGATGTCTAGATGTTCTTGAAGCTGCTGTTGAACTATCTTCTCGATTATCTTGGCGGTGAATGGGAGGCTCGCTATAGGTCTGTAGGAGGTGGGATCTAGGGGGTCCAGGTTGTGCTTTTTTAGAGTTGGTCGAATGATTATGGTTTTGAGGATGTCTGGCATGCGTCCTTGGTTGAGGGATTCATTGACAATGTGGGTTAATGGTGTGCTCAGGTCTTCTTTGGATTTCTTTATCCATTCAGTAGGGCAGGGGTCTAGCGGAGAGGTGGTGGTGTTTAGGCGGGAGATGGTGGATAATATTTCTTCTTCTGTGGTCGCTTCGAACGTGCTCCAGTCTCTGTTCATGGTGGGGTGGTGGTTTGTTGTGGTTGTCGTGGTGTTCAAATGTGGATTCTGTGGTTGTTGAAGCTGTTTGTATTGTCGGGCTAGTAATTCTGGTGGGATATTTGGTAGTTGGTCAGAGTTGTTAGGTGCTCTTGTCATTTTTTTGACAATCTGGAAGAGTTCTCATGGTTTATTTATTGATGTGTTTATGATCTTTGAGTGGTAGGCCTTTTTTGCTTTGTCAGTTTCTGTGTGGTATGCATCAAGTTCGTATATGTATTTTGTTTTGTCATCTTCATTTTTGGTTTTTCTCCATTTCCTTTCTGTTCTTCTGAGTTTGGTTTTTAGTTTCCGGAGGCTGGGAGTGAACCATCGGGCTTTTGAGGAGGTGGGTCTGGTGTTAGCCTTGTTTGTTGTTGCGCTGGACGCAGAGGAGATTGTGGTGTTCCAGTTGTAAATTAGGTTATCGATGTTGTTGGAGTTTGTTTGGAGTTTAGGTAGAGTTTGTGCTAGGAAATCTTCTTTGATAAATGCTTTAAATCTTCTTATGTGTTGTTCGTTCACCTTGTTGTTCATATGTTGGTAGGTGTGGGATATGTTGATGAGGTAGTGGTCTGAACATGGTACAGGTGAGATCTCCAGGTTCCTGTACGAGAAGGCAGTTTGCGAGTTTAGGAATATGAGGTCCAGTGTGTTTCCCTTTTCGTGTGTTGGTTCTTGTATGACCTGCGTTAGGTTCATTGCTGTCATGGCATTGATGAAGGTTTCTGCTTGTTCATCTTGGAGTGATGGGAGGTTGAAGTCTCCTAGGATTATTTGCTCTTTTGCGGATATGGTGCTCTCAGATATGAGTTGTAGTATCCTTGGTAAATCGGTGTTTGTGGTGGGTGCATGGTAGATTAGGCATATTGAGAGGTGCTTATTGGTGAGGGTGAGTATGTCCGCTTCATTGGTTGTTTCTGAAGTATGGATCCTGAGGTGGAGGTTGGCTTTTGCTATGATGGCTACACCTCCTCCTTTGGCGTGTGTTCGGGAGCAGTGTTGGAGGTTTTATCCATTTGGCGTTAGTTGGTCCATGACTACTGTGTCGTTGTCCGTTAGCCAGGTTTCTGTTATTCATAGGATGTCAATCTTTTTAGTTGTAATCAGGTCTTGGAGCATGTGGTATTTGTTTCTGACTGAGCGTGCGTTTATTAGTGAGATGGAGAGGTGGTGGTAGTTCGGGGGGTCGGGGATGTGGGTTGGTGCGTACTGTGTGTGGGAGTAGTTCTGTGTGGGGTTGTAGATGTTTGCGGGTTGGATTGTTGTGATGTCTGGCCAGGGTAGGTTAGTGAGTGTGTCTGTGTGGGAGGGGTAGAGGGTCAGGAGTGGGGTTAGAAGGTAGATAGGGGCTAGGAAGGGTGGCATGGTGTGTGAGCGTACCTTGGTGTTCAGGGACTGTGCTGTGTTTCAGTGCTGGTTCCCTGGTGTGGTGGGGTCCTTTTTCAGTGATGTTGTAGTTGTCGTTGTTGTATCTCCATGGCTGTATTGTTTGGTGTATTCTGCTGTTTGTCGTGGTGGTTTTCATTTGTGCCTCTTTTGTATCCACAGTTTTCGTGGGTCCTATGTGGTCAGTTGTTGGGACTTTTCTTTTGGGTTGTTCCAGATTGTGCACGCCTCTTTTCTGATACAGCACATCTAGCCTCAGCACCAATCTTCAGAGGGCCACCCATTCTATGGCAAGCCTGCGTGGCTTCCAAGAATCTCTCTGCTAGCATGGTTGCCTCTCCAAGATTTTGGCAATTTTGCTGTATAAGGAAAGTGTGCAAATCTTTAGGGACCGCAGACATGAACTGTTCAAGCATTATAATGTCTAATAACATTTCTACCGTCTTTTGCTCAGGCTCCAACCATTTTACAGCTAAACCTCTGATTCTCTGACTCAGAGCCCTGGGTGTTTCACCCACTCTCAATGTAGTAGCTCTAAACATTCGCCTATACTCTGAAATAGACAACCCTAGGCGATCTCTAATAGCAGCCTTTACATCCTTATAATTCAAAGCCTGGGCTGCTGGCATTGCTCTATAAGCTGCAAGCGCCTCTCCAGTTAATGAGGCTGCCAGCCTTACTGCCCACTGGGTCTCTGGCCATGCTAATGCTTGTGCCACTCTTTCAAAAGACTCTAGAAAATCATCAACATTATCATCTGGAGTTAGCTTCCCAAAACTAAATGCCCCAATCCCTTGATTGAGTCCCACACTGTCCACATGTGGTGTACCAGTATTTACTGCTGGTCTTGCATCTGTTCCACTTTGATTCTGCAGCTGAACTAGGGCTTGCACCAGATCAAGCACTGGCTTCTGCTGTTCCATTAAGGCTTTCATAGCAGTGTCCTGAGCCTGCTGTGCTAGCTCCTGCTGCCTGCTAAACTGGGCTGCCATCCAGCTAGCCATCTCCCTCGGATCCATCTTGATCCCTGCAAGAAACAAAGAAAAAAAAAAAACCCAAAGTGCACCACCTTCCAAACAGGTGTGTTTTTTTTTTCTACTTTTTTTTTTTCCAATTACCCCTGTGCTTACTCCCATCCACCACTAGACATGCCCAGGTACTTATTACCTTGTCTCAGTGATGAATCCAGCTCTGCACAGGGTCTTTTCCTCCTGGGACATCCACTTCTCCTCCAAAGTGCAGTTGAGGGAAAATCTTTTTTTTCCAGCTTTAAACTTGAACTGTAGTTGTAATCCTCAGCAAGTAAATCCCCTTTGTGCAAAAGCAATCCGAAAAACTACGCCATTTGTCAGACGGCTGCCTGGGTGAGAATCTTCACACTCTTGGCAAGTGCATATGTCTATATGATTTGCAAGGTATTGTGGGAAATGTAGTTCATTCACACCAGACACAGCTGCTGACAATAATTTAGTTGTGCTCTTGGGTAAAGCCAATAAGATATTTATTTATGGGGTTATTTCTCCCAACACAGATATGCTTGGTAGCACATAAATTAGGTTACTTGCTTTCAGTGTTAACTTGGAAAAACAAAGTCAAAATTAGGAAAACAACAAATGAAAAGCCACAAAGCAAGAAACAAACTGTTCTTTTCAGGTTAACTTCTGATTACTTCCCACATAGATACAGAAGTGATTCTCTCCTAGCTCACAAGCAATTTGGTAAGGCTTAATTGCTAGCAGTTATCCAGCTGAAACCCCTTAGCTGGCTTGCTTTCTACTGTGTGGGTCAAATCCTGCTTCAGGAGCTTTTCTGAGTAGATTAAAGAACAAATTTGTATTTTCTTTGTGATGGTTGCTGTACTTTATAACAGAAAGTTACCAACGGAGTTTTGATAGAGAGCAATCCATATAAACACATTCTTCATCTGCAATCATTCCCCCATCTTCAACAAGCATAGGTTCAATATCATGGATTGGCACAGATGAATCTCTCAATGGAGCAGTTTCAGGAGAATATTTGTTTCCCTGCTGTCTTTCAAGGTTATAGCTAGGGCATAGATCAGTGTTCATACCTGAGCTTCCATTGCTGCTAGAGTTCCTCTCTATATAGCCTGGCCAGTATGTAGTCCAGTTGTTATGTCCAGCCTTCCAATCCAGATCCCTGGACACTGGATCTCTCTTCACATACCTTCTGGCACGGGTCTTAGGGTCCCTTCCACGTGCAGCCGTCTCCCTCACAGGTAGTGTCTGGAGATTCCTAGCTCTGCAGCACCATTCCTCTGGCTTTCCCCAGTCCAATGGTGTATGCTGGCCCTTGGGATACCTCCCAGTATACGTACTGCTAGACCTCTCAAAGGCTTTTCACCTCTTTCTTCCAGAGGGTTTCTTTTTCTCTCTGTCCGTCCGGTTTGGCTTCTGCCTCTGATGATCCTTCAGATGAAACTGAGGATAATTCTCTGGATATCCAAGGTGATCATGAAGATGGTCATCTGTAGAATAAACTCTACTCTTATTCTGCTTAGATGAGTGCTCCTCCCTAACACAGCGCAGCTGTGCTGAATCAGGCCCTGCCCTTTGAGATGAGTGCTTAGGGATTACCTCATAGCCCTCCTGATTGAACACACGTTTCCCCACTTCAGCTCCTCTAATGGCTGTTGGAAACCTGGTGCATTCTGGGACTGGTAGTCTTTTATGGGAAAATTCTGTTTTCTTATTTCTACCAGAACTGACAGGTTGCTTGTTCAGAGTCACTTCACCTTTTCTATAGCTCCTTCCTGAGCTATGATAAGCTTCCTTATCACAGGTTGTAATGTAAACCACTTTGATACTAAGAAAGGTGGTATAGAAAACTTGTTAAATAAATAAAATAAATAAATCAAGCATGTATGTTGTTTAAAAATACTATCTTGGAGAGAAGTATGACTTCCGGTGACGTCACCAGACTGTATGGCGGTGCGATAGAAGGGCTCCGCCACTGAAGCCTGCAAAAAAGGAGAGAAAGCACCCCAAAATGAAGTAGAGGAGCAGTGCAATGCAGGGGCAGTGAGGAAATTACCCCCAAAGATTAATGGGCGAACGAGAGGGCAGTGGAACACACAAGAGGAGCCAGCATTGATAGACTGTGGGTGTGGAGTGAGGTACCATGTGGCAGAAGCGAGCAACGGGTGACTAGGCCATGGTGACAGCAGACCGGGTCGGAGTGCTGGGACGAGTATCAGAGCAACGTGAAGGAGCAGCTAGGTGCAGGACCACCGTGCCGGCAGGCAAAGCATAAGTGGCCTGGCAGAGAGTGAGAAGGAGGAGCAGTAAGCATCGGGGGTCAGTCGAAGGAGGAGTGAGTAGGGAAATTGAAGTTGCAGACGGAGTGGAGCCAGCCCGGGGAGTGAGTGGCAGCAAAGAGAGGAGGGCCACGGCAGGAGGGCGACGGAGCAGCAAAGAACAGCGCTCAGTAGGGGCAAAAGGAGACAGCTGAAAGGATATAAGCAACGGAGGGGAAGAAAAGAAAGCTGGTACGGCTGACTGCTAGAACAGGCAAAATCAAGACGTACTTAAAGTATTAAGCAAAATACCAGTGTTGGAACCCAAAGAAACTGACTATCATATCAATTACATAAAAATAAAATAAATATTGAAGAGATAACTACAGCAAGAGACCATCCTGATAGTGTATAGCAAAAATGAAGCAGAAAAGAGAAAGTGGACGTGCCTAGTGGGAGCGAGGTGCTGAAGGAGGATGCTGACGTCTACCACCACCAATACTGAATATTTGGAACAAAAGAGATAGGAGGAGGGTGAGAGGATGGAGAAAGCTATGGGAGGGATGACTGCTAAGAAAAAACTGGCGGAGTTCTGCTTGACCTATGCAGCATCAAAAGGAAGAAATGGGGGGGAGAAAGAAAATAAAGTGGCGGCGGACCAAGCAGACGAGCAGGAGGTCGAGATGGGAGGGGACCATGGAACCCGGGAGTAGCAGACATGATTAAGACATGGTTGGAGGAATTGAAAGAGGAACTCAGTGGAAATTAGTGGAGTCAAAAATGAGTTAAAGGAGACGTTGCAAGCTTTAAGACAAGATATTGTGGAACTTGGTTCCAGGGTGGAAGAAATAGAGAAGCAGGTGGAACAACAGGGGGAGGTAACAGAGAATTTACAAAAAGGATGGGATGAGTTAAAGCAAGCTCAGGAAGAATTGAAGGAAAAAACAGAGGATCTGGAGGACCGGTCCCAGAGATGTAACATCAGAGTGAGAGGCATCCCAGAAGACCTTAAATACAAAAATTGTGAAGCAGTAATTACTAAAATCTTCACTCACGTGCTAAAAGAGGCTGCATTAGAGGAAGGTGGTAAGGATGAATCTCTGCAAATAGAGAGAGCGCATAGGAAACTGGGGCCCATCAGGGAAAATCAACCAAGGGACATTGTGGTGTGCCTGAACTCATTCAAAACTAAAGAATGCATTTTGAGAGCTTCCAGGAAATTGGGGCACATCAAGTGGGAGGAACAAGTGGTGGAACTGTTTCAGGACTTGTCCCCTGGAATGCTTCAACGCAGGAGATAGCTGAAAAAGGTGATGGTGTTGCTGAGGAGGGAGGGAATGCGATATAAGTGGCTATACCCCTTTGGGTTATTAATGACTGTGAAAGGAGTGTCCAGGAAGGTGAGAAATATGGAAGGAGCCTGGATTACACTCAGAAACTTGGGAGTAACCACTATTCCAGAAGGGAGGGAGGGGACAGCGACAACAAAAGCAAAGATAGCATCTGCATCCAGGGAGGACCGTTCGAAATGGCACAGAGTAACGAACATAGGACGGCGGCTGATGCTGCTTAATACTGGGAACCAAGGAGTGATTGCAGTAGCAAAGTAGACTGCCTGAGGAGGGTGGGCTGTGAAGCCGCAGTGAGATGGACTCAGTTAAAAAACTGAACTGCTTAATGATGTTGGGGGATTTGTAATGTAATGTGATTTAACAGAAGAGGGTGAAGGGGATGGGGGGTGGGAGAGGGGGATATGGTAATGTTTATGTTATAGGAAGAGGAGAGCAAATGGTAAGGAAGGAAGGGGGAATGGGGGGCTAACAAGGAGAGAGGAGGGCGAGATAGAGAGGAATAGGAGAGAGGGAACGGATAGGGGATGGGGGGCGGGGGCGGGGCGGGGGTATAGTAGAGCATAGGCAGGCTGAGGTCTGATGGGTAGTCACAATCTATGAAAGTCGAGTCTCTGGAGGAGATGGGGCAGGGGAAGGGTTGTAGGGTGGGAGGGGGCAGGGTTGGGAGGGGGAGGTGGGTAAAGAGGGGGAGAAGTGTTGCTTGAGGAGGGGGGGAAGGGGAGAGGAAAGGGTGGGGATGCAGAGGGGGTCAAGTGCTTGGGAAGAAGGGGGGTGCAAAATGTAAAGGTAAATATAAATAGTATCACTAAATGTAAAAGGGCTTAATTCAACATTTAAACGACAAAAATTGTATAAAGAAATAATATGCCAAAAGACAGAGGTAGTGCTTATACAAGAAACGCATTTGACAAGGGCGACAGAGTACCTGGTTAAACCCAGGGGATATGGAGTCTGTGTACATGCTTCTAATACTGTGGAAAAGAAAAAAGGAGGGGTAGCTATTTTGATAGCTACAAAATTGAAGTTGTTATTGCACACTGTGGTAAGGGATAAAGAGGGGAGATATGTGTTAATGCAGTTAAAACTGGGGAATGAATGGTATTGTATAGTGTAGTGATGAAAGCTCTCTGGAAGATATGGAACTTGAAGTGAAGATATGCCTTTGAAGTGAATGGCAGTGCACACATGCAGGGGAATTACAAGCCAGATCAGAGGAGAAGTCAGCTCCCTGCTAAAGTGAGGCCACGCCCTAGCTCAGGGGTGGAGACAGGCTTCCCTGCTGATTGGCCACACAGGTGCAGAGAACAGGGAATGCCCAGCAGGCAAAGGTGTTTAAAACCACGAGCAGAGCAAAGCAAGTCAGTCATTCTCAAACAGCTGCACTGGCTACCGATCCATGGGAGGATCACCTTCAAAACCCTTCTATTAGCATTCAAGGCAACCAAAGGTATTTCATCCTCCTCACTCACACATCTTATCCACATTGTCCCCCCCAAAAGATCCAGAAGAGCAACAGCTGTAAACTTGCTAACAACACCAAAGGCATCGACAAAGTCCAACACGACAACCACAAACAGGGCGTTCAGTTTTTTTGTCCCCAAGTGCTGGAATGCTCTACCCCCTGACATTAGGACCATTGCCAATCTATATCAGTTCAGGAAGGCTCTCAAAACCCACCTTTTCCTCCAATACTTCCCAGCCAGCAATTGAACCTAGATATCCCTCTCAAGAAATGACCCACTCTAGAAAGGCCCTTACATGCATTATCTGATTTTTACCTATCATAGCAGTGTAAATAGCTTATGTATATAGTTAACCCTGTTATCCAAGTTTGTACTCCTGTTCGATGTAAAACCTGACAGCTTGTCGTTATGGTCGTTATGTTATGATGTAAACCGCGCTGATACTAAATAGCGCGGTATATAAGAAACTGTAATAAATAAAATAAATAAATAAGGGAAGAAGCACTGACTCAAGGAACACAGGACAGACAGGCACAGGAGGTACAGATACGGAGACAGCAACAGAAGGCAGAGGCACAGGTGAACAGAGGAGAGGTGGACGTGGAGAAAGGAACAGGAACAACTGTTGGAGTTGGAAAGGTGAGAGAGGAGAGAGAGAAGCTGAAGCTGTGCTTAGCTGGAGGAGAAAGCCAGAGGAAATCTCCCAAGGAAGCAGCTACCTTAGAGGGACTGGAGAAGGACATAAGAAGGCTGTGTTTCACAGCCTGGAGGAACCAGGAGGGAAGAAAGCAGCGTTTGTCTGAGGAAACATCCCCAAGGTAAAGCCAGCAGTTTCATTACTGATAATTCAGCAGAGAGACAATTTGCCAGTTCTAAAGGCCAGGAAGCTGAGTCCTCACCGTCTACTGTTAAGAAGTGGGTAGAGAGTTCTTCATATGAGAAAAGCCATAGCCCTGATAAAAGCACAGCCTTTGAAACTCCAAAGCTAGAAGCATTAAGAAAGCTGTTTTCTGAGGAAAAGGTTCACTCCCCTAATGTAAAGGTGCCTGTACAAGCTGAATTGCTGTGGAACCAATTTCAGGAGTTCTTGAAAGAGAGAAAGTTTGAGAAAGCTTATAATCCTGAGAGAGATACTATTTGCCCTGATGCTACTGAAGGAATGCAAGTAGATTCATGTTTGCCTAATTGTGAATGTGACCCCATTCCAATGGACTGTTCATTATCTTTAAGAGAAGATTCTGCAGTGTTGAATGGAACTGAGAATCTGTGAAACCTTATAGGAAATAAGGGCAGTTCCTGCTTTGAGCTGAGGAAAGCTAATTCTGTGTTTCACTGAGTTTTATTGCTGAAGTTAAGAAGCAGTGCTGTGAAGAAGTTTGCTTTCAAAAGAAAAACCACAGCTGTTATAAGTTTGCTTGTGTTGCTGTTAACTGACCACACGAGGCAGTCCTCGGTGTGAGTGTGTCTGAGAAGCAGAACAGCTGAACACTGGAAAAGGTTTTGTTACGTCATTCTCATTATCCTGATTTAATCCTGATTTCATCTTTATATTGGAGATGTATCCTTCTGCCTTTGTTGTGTACTGAACTTTGAGTGCCCTGGAAATTCCCACAATAAATTTTCTTGCTGCCTTACAACCACCGACTCAACTACATTTGTCCTTCAAGAGTAAAAAGCACTACAAGTCCCAGAATACCCTGGTGACAACAAAGGGAACTTTATTCAGAGGAGGACATATAAGGCCGTTTCCAGCTTGTAAGCCCTTGGGCCTAAGCGGAGGCGTCGCAATAGTAAATGTATATGCGCCAACAGGGGTGCAAAGTGAATTTTGGACAAAACTGAATGAGGAGGTGGGGAAATTGGGGGAGGGTCTCCTAATCTGTGGAGGAGATTTGAATTTAACGTGGAATCCCGCCAGAGATGCCACAGGGAAAAGAGAGGGCAAGAGGGTGGATAGGATGAGGTACCTTAGTTTTGTCACACAACATTGTTTGATTGATGCTTGGCGATTCCAGCATCCAGGGCAGAGACAATTCTCTTATTTTTCACCAGTACATGGCTCATATTCTAGAATAGATGCTATTTGGGTTTCAAAGGAGTTGGGGGGAAGGATCAAGGGAGCGGATATGGAGTCGATTACCTGGTCAGACCATGCACCTGTGCAGGTTCGATTGGCAATAGAGGGGGAGGGGACAGGTACACAGTTTTGGAGACTTAATGAGTCCTTATTAGAGGATGGGAAGGTAAGGGAGGACATAGAGAAGGAAACCAGGGAATACTTCAAATGGAATGATAATGGGGAGGTAACATGGGGAGGAGTATGGGATGGGTATAAGGCAGTGGTGAGAGAAATACTAATTAAATGGGGGGTGCGAAAAAAGAAGGAAAGGGAGGGGAGAGAGAAGGAATTGAGAGTAAAATTGTTGGAGCTGGAAGACCTAGAAGCGCAAGGTCAGGAGTCTATAGAGGTCAGGTGCTAGTAGTAAGAGCACAGTTAAATGAAATGCAAGCCGCCAAGATAAGGTACCAAATGCAGCTTTTGAGGCAGAACTTCTTTGAGAGAGGAAATAAAGCGGGGAGATACATGGCGCAGAAATTGAAGCAGAGGAAATTGCGCTCCCATATCCTGAAAATTCGAAATCAGGGATGGGGGTTGGTACATAAGGATGGGGAGATTAAGGAAGCATTTAGGGAATACTATCAGGGGTTATACAAAGCAAGGGACTCTCCACAGAGGGAGAGAATACAGAGCTATCTTGATTCAATGAAGTTGCCGGAATTAGACGAGGGGGACCAACAAGAATTAAATAAGGCAATAAGAGTAGAAGAAGTGCAGAGAGCTATACAACAATTAAAAGTAGATAAGGCTCCGGGGTTAGATGGGCTTACAGCGCGATTTTATAGACACTTTGAGGGGATACTATCAGTACCGCTCGTGAGGCTCTTTAATCTTCCAAGGGAGGGAGGGGGATTGCCGGATACTATGGGGTGGGCGGGAATAACCATAATACACAAAGAGGGTGAGGACCCACAAGAGTGTTCATCCTATCGCCCTATCTCGTTGCTCAACTTAGATGCCAAATTACTAGCTAAAATACTAGCTACGCGCTTAAATAAGTCGATAGGGAAGCTGATACATCATGATCAAGTGGGATTTATTCTTGGTAGACAAGTAGCTGATAATAACAGGAAGATCTTGAATATGATTTGGTCCATGGAACAAAGTAGGGAAGAGACCTTATTGATGTCTCTTGATGCAGAAAAGGCTTTTGACCAGGTGTCTTGGCCATTTCTCTTCCAGGTAATGGAAAGAATGGGCTTGGGGGCAGAATTCATGTTGGGTGAAAGAGCTCTACTGCAGTCCGACAGCCTGCGTGAGGGTGAATGGTGCCTATTTGGAGTTTTTTGGGCAGGGGAGAGGAACGAGACAGGGCTGCCCACTATCACCGCTGCTTTTTGCTATCTCCTTCAAATCATTTGTAGAGAGGGTGCGGGAGAGTGCTGATATACAGGGAATAAAAATAGGGTGGGGAGAATACAAAATATCGCTATTTGCAGACGACATAATTTTGAGCATACTCAGACCTCGTTTCTCTATCCCAATTTTAATGTGGGAATTAGAAGAATTTGGCAGACTGTCGGGTTTTACTATCAATTAGACCAAATCAGAAATATTAAATTTAACAGTACATGGGGACACACAGAGAATACTACAAGAGAAATATCCATTTAAGAGAGAAAGTATTAGATATCTTGGTATTCAAATAAGTAATAGGATTGAAGCATTATATAAGCTGAATTATCAGAAGCTATTTGGGCAGGTAGAGAGATTGTTGGATGGGTGGGGGCGGGGATACCTCTCATGGTTCGGACGGATTGCCACAATAATCTTGCCCTGCTTCTTATTTCTGTTTCAGACGCTACCAATAAAGGTACCACCTAGCAAACTAAACAGTTACAAAGAAGCGTTAATAGGTTCATCTGGCAAAATAGACAGGCGAGAGTAGCAATGGCTGTAATGCAAAGAGCTAAAGGAGAGGGAGGGTTAGGGGTGCCTACCTTTAGGAAATACTATGAGGCAGCGCAACTGAAAACAATATATGAGTGGCACCGTGGAACACAGAAACAATGGGTTCAAATGGCTTCAATAAGGGAGAGACTGGACAAATTAGTATGGAGGGAGTAATATTTCAGAAAATAAACACCAAAATCCCCTAATAGCGCATAGTATGCAAGTGTGGAAACAAAACAGGAAAATATTAGTGCAAAATAAAAGATATACACAGGGCATGACACTGGAAGCGTGTTTTGAGAGGGAACAGGGACCAGGGGTGCATATTCTGCGCAGATAGGCACAGGTGGGGCTAACACACATATCTCAAATAGTGAGCAAGGAGGGCATTCTAGAGTTTGAAGGCATTAAGGATCTATATAGATTGGGGGACAGTGACTACTATACATACATACAATTGAGCCATTTCGTGAGACAGCAGAAGATGTGGATGGACCTTTGGGAAAACGGGGTGGTTTGAGGCACTTTGCACAGGGAACGTAGGGAAAAAAGGAGTTTTGTCCAAGATTTACAAAGGATTAATGGAGGGAGGGGAGAGAAAATTGGGATATATGTTAAAATGGGAGGAAGATTTGGGGGTGAGTTGGAATGAGGAGGTGGGACAAGATAATACAGACGGTGGCAAGTATTTCTATTGCCACACAGGTAAAAGAGAATGCTTATAAAGTACTGTTCCGATGGTATTGGACTCCAGTTCGGAAAAAGAGAGCTGGAAGGGGACATACTGACCAATGTTGGAGGGGATGTCATGAGAGAGGGGATTGGTTGCATATGTGGTGGAAGTGTGAATGGATGCAAGCTTTCTGGATGGAGATTTTAGATATGATCTATAACATGACAGGATATTGATTGCAAAGGAAACCAGAGATCTGCTTACTGCATCAACTAGAGGAGGATATTCCAAAAAGGAATAGTGGAGTGCTCCATCATTGTATAGTAGCAGCACGATGTGAGATAGCATAGCACTGGGTGGGGTCGGGTAGACCAAAACCGGCAGGCTTTGTTAGAAGGGTGACAGAGGTGTGTTTGATGCACAGATTGTTGGAGATGCGGCGGGGGAAAGGGGGGTCAAGTGAGGACAAATGGAAGAGAGTGTGTAAGTGGTTGGAAACATGGAAGGCTGAGAGAGCGGGAGAGCAGCGGAAGAAGGTGGGAGGGGCTATAGATACAGGCAATCAGGAAGATTGAACGGTGATTGGGTGAAATGGGAGGGGATACTGATACGGGAATGACAGAGTGGGAGAAGAGCGGATGAATGAAGAGCGAGAGGGGGAGGGGTGGAGAGGGGGAAGGGTTGGGGGAGAGGGGATAGTATAAGGAAGGGTGCAAATGCAGGGCGTAAGCATAAAAAGGGACTATATATGTTTGCAAATGTAAGTATTATGGAAACTGTACAATGTTGTGAATGCAGAGATTTGTAAACTTTCATCAAAACAGTTAATAAAAATTTAAAATGAAAAAAAAAAAAATACTATCTTGGAAGTCCAGACCAGCTGAATTCCATGCTTTAAGAAAAGTGGAAGGAAGTCCAAAAAACTTCCAGGTGAGGTCATAGATAAGCACTGGCAAGTTAGATGTAAGACATTGATACGGCAGGTAAAGAGATAATTTGAGAAGAAGCTTGCTGTGGAAGCAAAAATGCATGATGAAGACTTTTTCAAGTATATTCGTAGCAAAAAACCTGCGAGAGAGTCAGTTGGACCATTAGATGATAGAGGAGTAAATGGGGAACTAAGAGGGGACAAGGCCATAGCGGAGAGACTGATTGAATTCTGTGATTTACTGATGAAGATGTAGGGAATTTATCCATACCTGAAATGGTATATAAAGGTGATGTATCGGAAGAATTGAAAGAAATATTGATAAACTGGGAAGATGTATTACAACTACTGTATTTGATTAACGGAAGAGTACCAAATCATCTGGACCGTGCAGAGATGTTACCAATGACTGAAATTGTATTTAAAGGTTATGCTGCAGAAGAACTGAAAGAAATATCATTACACCAGGAAGATCAATTACAGCTATTTGATAAACTGAAGAGTAGCAAATCTCCTGGTATACAACACCCTGGTATACATCCAAGGGTGTTGAAAGAGCTGAAATATGAGATTGCAGACCTACTATTAGTAATCTGTGAAATACCATTAAAATCATCTGTAATACCTGAAGATTAGAGGATGGCCAATGTAACACCAATTTTTAAAAAGGGTTCCAGGGGTGATCCGGGAAACTACAGACCAGTGAGCCTGACATCAATACTGGGAAAAATCATTATAAAGAACAAAATTACTGAACATGTAGTTAGTCATGGCTTAATGGGCGACAGCCAACATGACTTTAGCTAAGGAAGGTCTTGTCTTACTAATCTGTTATGTTTGTTTTGAAGGTGTGAATAAACAGGTAGACAAAGGTAAGTCACTTGATATAGTGTATCTGGATTTTCAGAAAGCCTTTGACAGGTCTCTCATGAGAGACTCTTGGTGAAATAAAAAAAGTCATGGGATAGGAGGCAGTGTACTATTATGGATCAAGAACTGATTAAAAGATAGAAAGCAGAGGGTAGAGCTAAATGGCCAATTTTCCCAATGGAGAAAGGTGAATAGTGGAGTATCCAAGGACCTGGAAATCAGAATAATGAGTGAGGTGATCAAATTTGCAGATGACACAAAATTATTGTTGTTAAAACTCAACAGAATTGTGATAAATTGGAAGATTGGATGTTCAAATAGCAGATGAAATTTAATGTGGACAAGTTCAAATGTTATGCACCTAGGAAAGAACAACTCAAACTATTGTTACACGATGCAAGGTTCCACATTAGGAACCACCACCCCAGAAAAAGATTTAGGTGTCATCGTGGATAACATGTTGAAATCCTCCGCCCAGTGTGCAGCGGAGGCCAAGAAAGCAAATAGAATGCAAGGAATCATAAGGAAAGGAATGGAGAATAAAACAAAGAATATTATAATGCCACTGTATCATTCCATGGTGCAACCACACCTTGAATATTGTGTGCAATTCTGGTCGCCCTATCTTAAAAAGGATATAGCATTATTAGAAAAGGTACAGAGAAGAGCCACCAAAATGGTAAAGGGAATGGAAGGATACCCCTATGAGGAGAGGCTACAAAGGTTAGGGCTCTTCAATCTGGAAAAGAGATGGCTGAGGGGAGATATGATAGAGGTCTATAAATTAATGAATGGAGTGGAATAGGTAAATATAGATCGATTGCTTACACCATCAAAATATAGAAAAACTAGGGGATATTTTTTTTACTCAATGCATAATCAAACTCTGGAATTTGTTACCAGAGAATGTATTAAAAGCTGTTAGTATAGCTGGGTTTAAAAAAGGTTTGGACAAGTTCCTTGAGGAAAGGTCCATAAATCATTTTTAAAGGGGACCTGAGAAATCCATTGCTTGTCCCAAATCAAACATTATGGATCCTCTGTCTTTTGGGGAAACGGCTAGGTACTTGTGACCTAGATTGGCCACTGTTGGAAACAGGACACTGGGCTTGATGGACCTTGGTTTGATCAGGTATGGCATATTTTATGTTCTAAGATGAGATGCTGCTTCTGGGTTGTTACCTTATTTAGGACTCAAGCTAAATCCATATCGCAAAGAGTCGATGAGAGTATTCATTGGATTAAGTGCCACACAAAACAGAAGCGGTGACAGGGAATCTACCTGAAATATTTCTCGCTGGATCTTAATGTTAAAAATGATGAATTGACCATCTTAATATCTCAAAAAAAGGGTGGTTTGCCACATTATTGTGATGAACTTAATGTAGTCTATCTAACCAAGATTTGTTTTATACATTTAAGGACAATTTAATGTGTGTGTAATCTTATTTGGCTTCTGTGTAATTGGTGTGTTTGTGTGGTGTTCATGTACTATCTGTTTTTCTTTGTATGTGTGTGTGGTCTTCATATATTTTGTTTGTGTGTGTGTGTGTGTGTATGTGCATGCTTAAGTGGTGTTCATGTACTTTGTGAGTGTGTGTTTTCTTCATGTACTTTGGGTGTTTGTGTGATGTTCATGTACTTTGCTTGTATGTGCAGTGTGCATGTACTTTGTGTACTTGTATGTGTATGTATGTTTGTATGGTGTTCGTGTATTTTCTGTGTTTGCTGTTGATGTCATTTCTGTGTTTCTCTGAGTATGTGTGTCTATTTCTGTGGTGTTCATATACTTTATGGGTTTTGTGTGAGTGTGTTTGTTTCTATGGTGTTCATATACTTTCTGTGTTTGTGTGGAGTTCTAGCATTTTGTCTGTGTGCATGTGTTTTTGATGTTCATGTAATTTGTGTGTGTGCTTGTGTATTTGTGGTACTCATCTACTTTGTGTGTTTGTGTGATGTTCATGTACTATTAGTATGAGTGTGTATGTGTGTGTGTGTGTGTGTGGTCATGTAATTTCTGTGTTTCTGTATTTGTGTGTTCTTCATGGAATTGGAGTGTTTGGTGTTCATGTAGTTTGTGTATGTTTGCATAATGCTCATTTACTTTGTGTGTATGGTGTTCATGTACTTTTTGTGGGTTGTGTTCATGCAATTTCTGTGTTTGTGTATATGTGTGTGTGCATGTCTGGTGTTCTTGTACTTTATGAATATATTTGGTGTGTGTTTCTCTGGTGTTCATCTACTTTGTGTGTCCTGTGTGGTGTTCATATACTTTGTGTGTTTCTTTGTTTATGTATGTGTGTGTGGTTGTGTGATCTTCATGTAGTCTGTGTGTTTTGCATGTGCATGCATTTCTATGGTGTGTGGCAAGGAGCCCTATCCAGAGTCTGGGGGAGGACAAAGAGACAGGGAATTCACCCTAGTAAAGGGCCCCCTTTCACCAAGTCAGGGTAGGCAATCCATAAACACCTCCGGGAATCAGAAAACTTCCACGTGGCCCACATTTCATGCTCCCCCTAGTGGAATGAAGGGGAGAGGATACAGGGCCCAGAACCCCTATGGCAGGGAATTCTCCAAGCTCTCAGATGCCCAACGTCAGGCTGATTGCCGTCACCTGAGTAGGGAGGGGTTGGAGCTAGAGCCCTGGAAGTATAAACCTAGGCTAGAGTATGAGAAAAGGGGAGGAGAAGCAGGAAGCCAGGCTGCCACGAGCAGAGACACAGATGCAAGCAAGGGAAGCTTGACTAGTGCTGAGCAGAGCAGAGGAGCTGAGCTTCCAGGAGAGGAAAGTGCTAATTGGCATATAGCACGTCTGCAGGAGAGTTTGGAGCCAGGAACAAGAGAGACTTCAAGATCCCCTGGGAGGCTGTTAGCTGAGCACTGTGTGAGCACTGTGGGGAGTCAGAACCTATGCAGCTGGGAGAACCCGAGGTGAAGCTGAATGATGAGGACACTCCCGTGGACTGTTCCTTTTGCCAAGCTTTAAACCTGGGAATGTAGAGAAAGCAAGCCAGTCCTGAAAGAAAGTCTTCAAGGAAAAAGGTACCCATATTCTATAAGCAGGGTGGCCGTGATTGAAAAGGGGAAGTTTGCGGGGACTAAGGAGCAAGCCTGGAACTGTGATAAGCTTGTTAATCACCTGCTGCTGGAATGAGGACACTGGGGTAAGCTAAAGTAGCTATTTGAACAAAGCTTTCTTTTGCCCCTGAATTATATCTGTTTACTGGGAAGGTAGCCAAGAAAGGTTGGAAGCTGAATAGAAGCTAAACTACCACAGACTTTAAATGTGATTTTGTTTTTGTGCTTTAGCCAGCAAGGCTAAAAAGGGAATGCAATATCCTTGCTGTTAAAGACTGTGTATCCTGAACTATAGAGAACCTTTAAAACAGCATTTTTGTGTTTGGGTGTTTTTGGACAATGCTCTACTTCCAAGAGTCCTGAACAAATAATCTTGTATGTGGTATGATCGAACCATTGTGTACAAAATAAATTTCTGTCATTTGCCTTACCTCCTTGAGCCTGACTACCTTTCTGCCTGATGCACCCATACAGCTAAACAAAGACTACATTTCTCAGAGGGCACTGCGGGGAAATAGTTTGAAAAAGATGAAAAAGCAGATAGCAGAAAGTTCCTCTAATAACCACGCCCCTCTAAGCTAGAGGCGAGTGGTGGTGGCGTGACAGGTGTCCGTGTACTTTGTGTGTTTGTGTGTTATTCATGTAGTTTGTATGCATGTGTGTGTTTGTGTTCATGCAGTTTCTCATTTGTGTATGTTTGTGCTCATGTAGTGTTCATGTACTTTGTGAGTTTGCATTGTGTTCATGTACTTTGTGTGTTTGTATGTATCTGTGTGTGTTTGTGTAGTGTTCACGTAATTCCTGTGTTTGTGTATGTATGTGTTCTTATGTGATTTTCATGTACTTTGTGTGTCTTCTATGGTGTTCATTTACTTTGTGTGTTTCTACGTATGTTTGTGAATATGTGTGTGCTGTGGTGTTTACGTGGCTTGTGTGTGTGTGTGCATGAGTTTGTGTGGTGTCTATGTACTTTATGTGTTTGTGTAGTATTCATGTAATTTCTGAATTTCTGTGTTTGTGTATGTGTGTGCTCATGTGGCATTCATGTAATTTCTGTGTTTGTGTGGTGTTCATGTACTTTGCATGTTTGTGTCATGTTCATGTACTATGCATGTTTGTGTATGTTCATGTGGTTGTGTGATGTTCATGTACAGTTTGGGTCCGATATTCAGTTGCGTTGGCTATGTGTCTCTAAGGCACATAGCCATGGCTGCTGAACGTTTATACCGGATATTCAATCCAGGACAATATCTGGGTCTTCCACCACGCACCAAAATGCTCCAGAAGCTACAGAAGCTAACTGGGCAGCGGCGATATTGAGCCGCTGCCCAGTTAGCTCCCATGGTAAAGATACGCAAGGTTTTCCTGCGTCTTTTACCCGCAGGTCGCTAACTGAGTAGCGGCTCAATATTGCCACTGCCTGATTAGCAGTGGTGCTGCCACCACTCTGCCCCAGAACACCCATGACATGCTCTGATTTTATGCAGATTACATCAGATATTGGAATAAATGTGTGTAAAGGAAATTACTTAGAATTCTTTTTTGAAATTTTAGGGATTCGTGTTGTTTACTAAGGGCGTCTTTTACATTTTGGTTTAGTTTTGTGCATACCATGACAGGCATGGGGCATGGGGGTATGATCTCAGTCTCTTAAATGTATTGCTAAGGCTCGGCGTAATACTTGCATCCTGCCAAAGAGAGCCTCCTGCTGGAGTTTGTAAGATGTAACATGTATGGGTAGTTTGTCAAGATGTGCTTGGAAATTCTTCTTTATCAAGCCGGTGGCAGCCAACACAATGGGAAATATTTCTGTTTCTTTCTGCCACATTTTCTTGGTGTCTTGTATTTCAGGATTTTCTGCCTCTCCGTGCGATTCACAGAGTAGTTGCTTGGAATTGACACCTCTATTATTTGTATATATGTGTGTGCCTGTGTGATGTTCATGTACTTTATGAGTCTGTGTGGCTGATGTATTTTGTATGTTTATGGATGTGTGTGTTCTTGTATTGTATGGTTTTCATGTACTTTGTGTGCCTTTTGTGGTGATCATTTACTTTGTGTGTTTCTATGTTTGTGTATGCATGTGTGCTTGTGTGGTGTTTATGTAGCTTGTGTGTGCTGACTATGAGCATTTGTGTGCTATGTACTTTGTGTGTTTGTGTGGTGTTCATGTATTTTCTGAGTTTCTGTGTTTGTGTATATGCGTGAGCTCATGTGGTGTTGATGTAATTTCTATGTTTCTTTGTGTATATGTGTGTGTCTGTGTGGTGTTCATCTACTTAGTAAGTTTGTGTGTGTGCATGCATTTGTATGGTGTTGACATACATTGTGTGTTTATGGATGCATGTGTGTGTGTTTGATGTTCATGTAAAGCATAGTTACTCACCTCTAGCAGATGTTCTCAATGAACAGCAAGAATAAGTCTTCACATATGGGTGATATTACTGACAGAACCCCGCACGGAATACTCCCCAGCTTTCAAAGGAAGCGTTTGGGAGGTACACCTGCCATGGCACCATCTTCTCCATTGTAATAACATAGCTGGAGACAAAAAAGGCAACTCCCCAGGGAAGTGGGAGGGTTGTGAATACTTATTCATGCTATTCATGGACAAGCAGGAAATAAGTCCTCACATATAGGACTCCCAAGCTACAGGCTACCAGAACCCGAGGAGATTCACAGCCCAACAGGGGTAATGAAGCTGGAGAAGCCAGAAAGAACAGCAAGGCAGTCCCACTGAGGGACTCATCTGATTCATCATACTCAGCAAACAGCAACGAGGGTTTTTATCAGGTAACCTGGACGAACACAAGGACCGGTGGGTAGGAGTTAATTCTAAGACCCAAAGAGGTGCCGGAGCACGGTCTGGCCAAAATTGCTGTCCCGTTGCGAATCCCAATCCAGACAGTAATGGGCTGCAAAGGTATGGACCAAAGAGCATGTTGCAACCCTGCAGATCTCCTCTGTAGAAACTGAGCAGAGGTTGGCCACCGAAGCCAACATCACTCGCACGTTGTGAGCCATGACATGACCTTCAAGTCTCAACCCAGCCTGGGAATATGTGTAAGCAATGCAATCAGCTATGAGACAGTAGCACCCAGCTTACTGGGGTCAAAGGAGATGAATAGCTGGGTGAACTGGTGGTGCGCCTTCGTGTGTTCCAGATAGAAGGCTAAAGCCTGCTTGCAGTCCAACGTATGCAACACCGCTTCTTTCTGGTTAGTGTGAGGCTGGGGGAAGAAAATCGGTAGGAGTACTGACTGGTTAAGGTGGAATGTCGCGACCACCTTTGGCAGAAAGCAGAGGTTTGTGTGGAGAACCACCCTGTTCTGATGGAACCGGGTGTATGGAGAGTGAATGACTAGCGCCTGGAGCTTGCCGATGGATTGCACTGTTACCACCACCAGAAATAGGACCTTCCAGGTCAGGAACTTTAGAGGACACAAGTCCAACCATTCGAAGAGGGTCCGCATCAGCTGGGCAAGCATCACATTGAGATCCCAAGCCCCTATCGGGGGCGGGGGCTTTGAGAGGAGTAGACCCCACATGAATTGAGGCACAAGAGGCTGAGCCGAGATGGGCTTCCCCCGGAGTCACGATGGTATGCCCCTATCGTGCTGAGGTGAACCCACACCAAATTGGACTTCAGGCAGGAATCAGAGATGTGCAGAAGGTACTCCAGCAACTGGTCCATGTGTACTAGATGGCAAACCTCCACCACTTTAGCATGTAGGCCTTGCACATCGAGTCCTTGTGGGACACCAGAAGGATGTTAGTGATGACCTCTGGAAGATTGAGCTTGGAGAAAACTACCTGCTCAGTATCCATATTGTGAGAGCCAACAAGAAGACACTGGGGTGCAGCAAGGTTCCACCCTCCCGCGAAAATGAGGTCTGGGGTGGAGCTTAGGCAGAGAGGTTCCCTCTGTGAGAACTGCAATAGCAGGAGTAACCACAGCTGCTGAGGCCAGTAGGGGGCGATGAGAATCATGGAGCCCTTGTTGGCCTGGATGTTCAGAAGGGTTTTCGCCATGAGTGGTATCAGGAGATCAGCATCGGGGCCAGGACTCTCTCCCTGCAGCTCCTCTGATTGGGGTTGAGCAGGCCCGCATATGCCTGTGCTGGCCGGCTCCAGCCCAATCAGCGGCAGCCCTCCATCTTCAAAAGGAAGCGCCATCAGGTGCGATCAGCATCGGGACCAGGACTCTCTCTCTGCAACTCCTCCAATCGGGGTTGAGCAGGCCCACACATGCATGTGCCAGCCAGCTCCAGCCCAATCAGCGGCAGCCCTCCATCTTCAAAAGGAAGCGCCATCAGGTGCGATCAGCATCGGGACCAGGACTCTCTCTCTGCAACTCCTCCAATCGGGGTTGAGCAGGCCCACACATGCCTGTGCCAGCCGGCTCCAGCCCAATCAGCGGCAGCCCTCCATCTTCAAAAGGAAACACCATCAAGCGCGACCGCGCCTGAGGGCCTCGCCAGAGGGCCTTTTGGTGTGGCCCTTAGGCGGAGGCCCGAAACACAAGGCCCCAACCACCGCCAACGGGTCTACCGGCCAGACATGAGCCAGGAATGAACGAAACAAGGACACAACCAAAGTAAGCAACAAATGCTACCGCATACTGCACACAGGACTGTAACATATATAAATCAGACACTAAACCCTGCTCTGTTCTTTACCGCTAGAAATACCATCCTTGTATCAACTGCTTTAGATACTATCCTTATATGCACTGCTAGACTATACCTAGAGATTGTATTGTACTGCTAGAGATACTATCCTTGTATTTGCACTGCTAGACTATACCTGCTATACCTGCTAGAAACACTATCCTTTATTGAACTGCTAGAGATACTATCCTTGTATTTGCACTGCTAGAAACACTGCTAGACTGTACCTGCTGGTACCTGTACCTGTATCCTTGAAGTCTGCCCTGTGCCACGAAGCAGACACCCAAAATGGCACCAGCCTTTCTAGCTCTAATCATTGGTTACTTCCTCAGTGGTCAATTCCACTACACTCTAGCCCTCACCACTGATTACAATCCCATACCTGTCCTACAAAGCTCAGGGAGGAGTTGGTCGGGTACCTCCCACCAACCAACAAGGGACGCTAAGCACACCTTACACCCACATCTACTCTACGTCTCACTTCAGCACACTAAAAAACTCCAGCTAGAGAAGCATCCACGCCCCCACAATCTGAAATGCGCCCTTATAAATGCACGCTCAGTCTGCAAGAAATGGCCAGCCATTTCTGACCTGATAACCAACTATGACTTCGACATCCTAATGGTTACCGAGACGTGGCTGTCCAACTCAGACACGGTCCTCCTCAACCAGCTCATTCCCCCCAACTTCTCAATTCACACCTGCCACAGAATGGACCGTAGGGGTGGAGGAGCACTCGTCCTTACCAAAACGGAACTCCAGTTTTAGATGATCACTGCCACTAGCACAATGCACCTTGACTCAATCACCATAGCCAACAAGTTCAGCTCCATCAACCTGATCTACAGATCTCCGTCTCCCTCCACGGAAGACCTCTCAACGATAATTGACCTCGCCTGCAACGTCAAGAACCCGTGCACACCAACTGGATAATGGGCGATTTCAACCTGCCTGCCCTACAAGACACCCACTCCAAAGCCTTCCTTGAGGTGCTTAACGAGTTGGGTTACAAACAAGTAAAAAATGCGCCACTCACTTAAGAGGAAACAAGCTGGACCTGGTCTTCGCCTCAAGATCAGCCATAGGCCTGAACCACGACCTCATCATATCTATCACCCCAGTACCATGGTCCAACCACAGTCTGATCAGATTTCAAATGCCCTTGCACCTGGATCACAAAAGTTCCCATAATTCAGCCGAGGCCCCCACAGAACCAACAGGACGTTTCCGACCTCCACAGCACCAACAGGACATTTCCGAACCTTGCAAACATGCAGATATAGTGCAATAATATTTTACACAGTCAGGACCCTAAAGGTACTTTTATTTTATTTATTTTTTTATGTGTCTTCCTCATCACCTATTTATCACCTTTTTAACAAAAAAAGTTTTTTTGCTCTTTTTTTGGCATTATTTATCTTTATATATCTACATGTTTACAATATACTATATCAATGTTTTATTTATGTATGGTGTATTAAGTTTTTTATATTATATGTTTTATATTAAATGTTTCTTTAGTTTATTAGCATTATACGCATTTGTTTTATATGGCTGCCAAGGTGCGTCATATGTCACCCTTGCACTTTTACTAGACTTTTTAATGTAAAAATTGTATATGTTTACTTATTTTTAAGAGTATATATACTTTTTAAGAGTGTGATTTATAGTTTTATTATTTATATATTATTATGTGTTTGTTTTAATCAATGAATTTTATATGATAATTCATATGATATGATATGTTCATATCTTTATTGTGAGTTTTCAGGTTTACGCTGTTTCTTTCGAGGTGTGAAGAAGGCCCAGGCCGAAATGTGTTGGGGTCAAAAAAGGAAAAGTTTTAAATTTATACATCAGCCAGTCTTGGTACCAGCTCTTTTTGTCTTTAATTTTATTTAGGAAGGCATCCAAGGTCAGGCGGTTGCTGGTCGGTCTTCAAGAACAGAATTGATCCACCTGGGCATTGACTGCTATGGTGAAAGGTCCACCACTGTGGTGCCCCACTCCTGAAAGATCTGGTTCACCACCTCCCTCTCGAGGGCCCACTCATGTGGCTGAAGCATCCGGCTGAGGTGGTCCGCCAGACTGTTGAGCTCACCAGGCAGGTAAGTTGCTCGGAGGTCCATGCCATGGAACAGGACGAACTTCCACAGTCGGACTGCCTTCCAGCATAGGAGATACGAGCCTGTGCCTCCCTGCTTGTTCATGTAGAACATCGCCACCTGGCTGTCCATTTGGATGAGGACCACCTGATTGGCCAGGTGTGCTCAGAAGGCACGGCAGGCATTTGCTATCACCTGGAGTTCGAGAAAGTTGATCTGAAGCAGACTTTCCTGCTCTGACCACAGGCCCTGGGTTCACAGACCACCCAGGTGTGATCCCCAGCCAAGCTTGGATGTGTCTTTGGTGAGCATCTTGTGGTGGGTTGCTGATTGGAATGGGTGGTCTTCAGCAGATTCCTGGGCTCAATTCACCAGGTGAGGGACCGGACCAGGGGTGCGTTGACCGCAACCTTGTCCTGCAGATGACCCGTTGCCTGTTTCCACTGTGTTCATAAGGTCCACTGGGCCTGGTGCATAAAAAGCCAGGCCTGAGGAGTAACATGTACTGTGGCAGCCATGTGGCTGTGATGCTGGTGCTGCACACTGCCCACCACCTCGATGAGCTGCTGCATGCGTTCCACCAGAAGAAAGGCCCATGCCCAAATGGTGTTGAGGAGGGCCACAATGAACTCTAGCTGCTGCAAGGTCTGGAGGTGGGACTTCAGATAGTTTATCACAAAGCCTACTCGCTCAAGCACCTGAATGGTGAGCTTGGCAGGCTGCCAGATGGCATCCAGTGTGGGACCTTTGTTGAGCCAGTCATCCAGGTATGGGAAGACGAAGGCCCCCCCCCTGGACTGGAGGAAGGTTGCCACAACTGCCAAGCACTTCATAAAGACCATGGGGCTGAGGCCAGCCCAAAGGGAAGCACTCGGTACTGAAAATGCTGGTTGCCCAGCATGAATCCCAGATACTGTCTGTGACTTGGGTGGATCAGGATGTGTGTGTATGCATCCTTCAGATCCAAGGAGTAGGTACGGGAGCAGTGTCCCTAAAGAGACCATCTTGAACTTCTCACACATGAGGAACCGGTTCAGATTTCACATGTCCAGGATGGGCCAGAACCCACTAGTCTTTCTGGGAACCAGGAAGTATCTGGAATAGAAGCCCCGACCGACCTGAGCTGGAGGAAGCACCTCAATGGCCAAGTCAGCTAGCAGAATGGAGACTTCTCTCTGCAACAGGCTCTGGTGGATGAGGTCCATGGGGTATTCCCTGGGGACATACAGGGGTGGCAGCTGGGTGAGGTGCAGATGATATCCACTGCAGATGATCTGTAACACCCAGGCATCTGAGGTGATGAGGGGCCACCAGTGGGCAAAGTTGACAAGCCACCCCCCTATCTATGGGGGTACCCTAGTGGACAGCAACTGGCTGGCTATGCTCCTGAGGAACTCGTCAAACCCTCCCCCCCATCTGTGGCTGTGGGGCAAGCTGCACCTTCGGGGTCTTATCCCTCCGCTACTGGCAGTGTTCTGCATTTACAGCTGCTGCTGGTAATACCAGTGGGGGCGTGTATAGAAGGCCTTCTTAGCCTCATGCTTCTTCTGTGTAGGATCCATGGTTTCCCTGGAGAGCCTCGAGAGAATCACATGCTCTTTCTCGAGCTCCTCCACCTTCTCCTCCACCACCTTCCTGAAGAGGTTCTCACCTTGGCAGGGGACATTGGCAATCTTGTCCTGGACCTACTGTTCTAGGTCGGAGGACTGAAGCCATGCCATCTGGAAAGAAGCAATGCCCTCTGCCGCAACCTGGATGGCAGACACAAAGGCACTGTGTACTATGAATTTTGAGCAGTCTTTACCATGGGCCACCAGGCCCTGAAACGTCTCATGATGGTCCTCGGGGAAGAGGGTGGCAAAGTCCTCCAGGTCTAACATGATATCCTTGAGGAACATGCTTATATAGATTTGGTGGGCCAGGGCCCTGACAACTAGCATGGAACCTTGGTAGCATTTCCTCCGGAAGGAGTCCAGGGTTCGCGTCTTGTGACCAAAGAATGAGTCTTGGCATTTTTTGCCTGCTTCAAGGCTGATGGAGTTGTATGGTAGCTGAAGCTTTTCAAAGCCTGGGACCTTGGAGTCGAGTCTGCGGCTGATGACAGGAACCATAAGAGGTTTTTCCCACAGCCACAGCAGAAACCTCTAAAGGACATGGTGCATGGGAACTGTCGCCACCTCCCTGGAGGCTAAGGGGTACTGGAGCAGCTCCAGTTCCTCCACCCTCAGTTCCTCCTCTGATTCCAGAGAGAATGGGATGACCTTGGCCATGTCCCTAATGAAGTTCTAGAAGGGAATGTCCTCTGAAAGCAACTTATATCACTCGGAGGGAGCTAATGGGTCTGACAGGAGGTCCTAAAGCACACAAGAACACACACATACAATAACACAGAAATTACATGAACAGGCACACACACATACATAATTTATGTGTTTGTGTATGAGTATGTGTGTGTTCATGTGTGGTTTTCATATACTTTGGGGCTTGTTTACAAAGCCACGGTAGTGGTTCGCGATCGCGATCGCAGCCGCGGCCCCATTGAAATCAATGGGGCCGCGGCTCCGATTACGATCGCAAACCGCTACCGCGGCTTTGTAAACAAGCCCCTTTGTGTGTCTTTTGTGTTCATTTACTTTGTGTGCTTCTATGGGGCATGTTTACTAAACATTCCTAACGTGCGGGGCCGCGGTAGTGTGCGTGTGCCATATAAGGAGTGGGCGGTTCAGGCAGAAAGAAGAAAAAAACCCGACCGTACGTGTGCGCGTCGCGCTAATTTGCGGGGCCCACATTAGCGCGTGGGAAGGCTAAGTGGTGCGCTGCTGCGCACATATCAGAACAGAGCTGTAGCACAACGGTGAACACACTAACCAATGGTGCCGGGGCCACAGGTTCAATCCCCCATTGTGCGCAACAAAAAGGCCAGCTGAGACAACACCTTGAATGTGTAAAAGTGGTTCAGGAGGCAAAGTACTTTTGTACGGCATAAGGCGGCACACTGTTCGTTTTGTACGGCATAAGGCGGCGCACTGTACTATCTGGGCGGCACAAGGCGGCGCACTGTTCTTTTTGGGCGGCACAAGGCGGCGTACTAATTGTGGGCAGCAGGAGGTGGCGCGCTGATGGGCATAAGGCGGCGCGCTGATGCCAAAGCAAAGGAACACAGCCACAGCACAATGGTTAAGACACGGACCAATGGTGCAGGGACCAGGGGTTCGATCCCTCACAATGCCCAGTGAAAAAGGCTAGCTGAGGCAGTATGTTATATGTTGTGGAGTGCTGTAGGAGGCTTTTTAATTTTATTTTGTGATAACTACTAGCAAACGCACTCTCACAGCATATTAATATAAGGCAGCCCATAAGGCACATGTTACAGTGCACCATCCGCCAAGGCACCCTAGAATGTCCCCTATAGGGCAGCATGTATGTTGCGACACAGGATAATGTATAGTGCACCCTATATGGCTGGCAACCGTAACGTGCCCTATAGGGCGCCCCATAAAGCACCCTCAGAGGCACCTTATGGGTACAGTACGCTGAGGGTGGTATTGCTGGCAGCAACATATGTACAGTAAATTAAAATAAATCTGTGGACACCCCTATCACATAACCCCACTGTGGGTTTGAACCCATGACATCTGGCTGCACAGGCGGTGACGTAACCATTGGGCTACAGCTCTATAGCTATAAGCAGCCCCTGGCTGGCTGCAGATAGCCTGTACGTCACCTCACTGACAGTCTGCTGTTGTGAACCACCCGTACCCATGATGCACTGCACATGCAAATCAGCTGTCCACGATTGAACACAGGATGGGAAATGCACCCCTAAAGCTCCCTGGCCTGGTAGGGGGAAGTGTCCGTGTGCACCCACACAGCACCTCGGCCTGGTAGGGTGTCCTGAGTGGGTGGACAAACGGCAAAGAATAGCTAAACACCATCACATTGTGCGGTTACTGTGCTCACCCTGAGTGTGAGATGTTGCGCCCAGGACCAGGTCCACAACACCAGGCATGGCTGAATGCGGCCATGTCAGAGCTCCAAAGCAGCAATAACCTGTGGAATAGGTAGGTGCTGCATAAACATTTTGGAGATCTCTGTCTGGCTCAGTTAGTGGGGACCCCCACCCCATGGACCCCCAGGTGGATAAAACAGGGCTTCCCCTCAACAGATCCCCACCCCAATGGCAGTAGAGTGGACCATCAACTCCAGTCCTGCTAGGGAACAGACACTCTACAGGGCAGTCCAAGCTGCTCCACACACATCCATAACACAATATCAGACAGACATTAGGCCTGGATATTCAAAGATGCACCCCACCACTATCTGATATTCACCTGCAGCAAGCCATCAGCCACTGCACCCTGCAAGGCACTCCATCACAACACATATCAGCTGTGAACAGTCTGCTGGCTGGTCCTGATGGACATGCATGCACCCACAACTGGGGTGGCAGCACACACAGACAGATAAATCCATGAAGAGGCCCCCACAGGACACCCATACATATCACATGGGAGAATCACAATATAGCACTATGGGGGTGCCAGCCATGCTGCCGTCACTGCACACTCAGGGTGAGAGTGATCCCCCAGCAGCACATACAGAGGTCACCCTGTCTGTGTAGGTGGTGGCCAGGCACTACCATGCCCCTGCCAGTGCCCTATGCCCTGTGCAGCTGCATCCTGGTCAGTCCACTCTGTCTGAGATATACCCATGGTCCCTTGCTACTCATTATGCACATTGGCAGGCCAATACTGGCAACAGTGTTGGCAGTGTGGGCTGTGGAAGGGGCATGCAGCCAACACCCACTGTATAGACAGACACACAATTCCACACCTATGCCATCATGGTGCTACTATTGAGGAGGTAATTAGCCTTGCCCACCAAACCGGTGCTGGGCACGGCAAGGCATGGATATGCTACGCAGTACTGCTGGGGGTCACTCCCCAGGGTGGTAAACACCGTCAGAGGCAAGGGCTGGAGCACGCACCGCAAACACAAAACAGATTGTTCGGATGGGGTCAACTAGCAGTATGTGCGTAACGTATGGATATCTATCTGCCAGTACTCCTAGCAAGCGTCTCAGAGCTGTGTACCGTATACCTCAGGTGTAGGGTTACATTGCTAGGGTATGCAGGTGCTAGTATTGGGAGATGCACGCAGGGTCCAATGTTCTGCCTCTCCAGGAGACATTGGCCAATGGGGCCTGTGGGTGTGGGTGTGGGTGTGTCTGCCCCTGTTGGCTGCTGCTTTACGGCAGAGATTCCCAACTCCAGTCCAGGTGTGCATCACACTGATCGGGTTTACCTGCTGTTCCTCATGAATATGCATGAGCTACATCTACATGCCATGGGGGTGGTGCATAGATATACAGCACAGGCATTTGTATGAGTGGCAGCATGGACCCTGACTGGTGTGTGGCCCACCAGGACTGCATTTGGGAGATTCTGCTCTAGGTACTGCCCCTGTACATGGTGTCTGTGCTCAGTGGGGTAAAAGATAGACGTAGTACCATTGCATATGTCCTCGCCACGAAAGGTTTGTCCTTACTATCACTGTGTTGCTGTGGGAAAAATATGTGGGAAGGATTGGCGGTAGCCCCAGCTGGGCTTTGAACCTGTGACCTTCTGTTCTTGTATGCACTGTCTGTGTGCACTGCACCACCTTGTAGCCACAGATTGGCTGGATTCCCTGGAACGTCCATGCCTGTGGATCCGGCAGGGCCTGTGTGTTGTAGTGGACTGTGCCAGCCTGCACATGGCTTGGCCTCTGTCTTCTGTGGCTAGCTGCCACTGCCCCCTGCACCACATGTACTCGTGCGCCAACATGCTGGCATGAGCTTCTCTCAGAAAAAGCAGATGACCTGATTGCAATGTGGCAGTACGGGACTGCATTTGGGGGACTTGGCTATAGGTATGCCCATTGTTGTGGTGTGTGTGCGGTGTTGGGTAACATATGGGTGTTTCCCATGTTCCCTGCAATACAGGGGTGTCTGCTCTATCTTTGTTTAGTGGTGGGTAAAATATATGGACGGGGCTGGCAAGTGCCCCAGCTGGGATTTGAACCTGGCCTTCTAGTCCTAGAGGTCATGGCTATGTCCTCTGCACCACACTATGGCCACAGAGACAGTGCAGCCCCTGGAGGTAGTAAACCTGGCAGGATGGAGTCACAAACCCTGCTGTATGCATTTTTACTGTGGGCTCCTTCACCCTGTGTGGTGACAAACGTGCAAATAAAACCCGGGAATGACCACGGAATAAAGGGGGAAAACATATACCCAAGCTGGGCAACAGTGATATTAATGGGCAACCCTAGATAACACTCCCAGGACAGCTCCAGAAAAAGGGAAATGTTTTTTGGACGAGTCTCCGCTCCGTACACCTTTCCATAAATCATTTCCTTTTTTTTGGAGCTGTCCTGGGTGTGTTATCTAGTTTTGCCCATCACTATAACTGTTCCCCAACTGAATTACTATTTTTCATATTTTTGTGGTGGTCATTTTCTATTTATAATTGCACTTTTGTGCTGTGCACATGTATCACACTGCTCACGTTTTGCAGGTTCCCCGGTTTTGCTCTACATTGCTGACGGAAATGGTTTCTCTTCCCTTTAAATGCATTCTAACGCGAGTGATTCACTCGCGCTATTTTTTTTGGAAATTCAGCCCCGATAATGTGCGGGGCGCCTCTCCCCTCCCCTTCCCCTCCCCTTCCCCGCCCATTAACCCCTTCTCTCCGCCCCTCCGGGGCCTTCCTCCGCCCTCCGTTAGCCTTTCCACGCCTCTATCAGACATTTGCGGGCACGTACTTGTGCGGCACCCTTTACTGTGACGCGCAAGTGTGCGGGGCTTCATCGCACGTTTGCGGGGCGTTTAAGCGCTCTTAAGTACCGCTTTTAGTGCGCTATTTTGCGGCGCGCTAATTAGCGGTTTTTAGTAAACATGCCCCTAAGGCATCTTGGTTTCAGTGTTCACTTGATTATTAATACAATTGGTATGCAAGTACTGATGTCATCCATTGACTGAGATTAACAATTTTATTTCAAATTGTTATTATCTGATTTGTATTTTTATTAATCATTGTTAGTATTCAAATTGATTGCATTACTTTTTTCAGGTAAAACACACAAACATACACACATATATAATCCTTTTGCATATAGCATTGGGTTGGCCAATATTTTAAATATAATTTAATATATTTTGAATATATGATTAATTTATTTCTATTATGAATATTTTAATTTTAATCTTTGATGAGTATTTATATAGAAACATAGAAACATGATGGCAAAAAAAGACCACATGGCCTTCCATATCAGCTACCCCTTTTTACCTTTAGAGATCCTCTGTGTTTGTCCCATACTTTTTTGAATTCAGATACTGTCCTTGTGTCTACCACCTCCACTGAGAGTATATTCCATGCATCTACCACTCTTTCCATAAAGAAATATTTCAGCATATTACTTCTGAGTCTATCTCCTTTCACTCTCATCCTATGTCCCCTTGTAGCAGAGCTTGCCTTCAATTGAAAGAGACCCTCCTGTACATTTATGCCATGGACACATTTAAATGTCTTTATCATATTGCCTCTATCCTGCCTTTCCTCTAAAGTACACATATTAAGATCTTTAAGTCTGTCCTCATATGCTTCATAATGAAGACCACTAGCCATTTCAGTAGCCACCCTATGCACTGACTCCAACCTGCCTATATCCTTCTGAAGGTGTGGTGTCCAAAACTGCACACAATGGGGTATGTTTACTAAACTGCGGTAATGTCATTCGTGGTAGGTTCCACGGTAAAGGTAGAGATGCCCATATAAAGGCATGGGCAGTGCATCGTTACAGCAAGCTGACAGCTAATGCGCGTTACAAGGTGGCTTAGAATAACGAGCGTTACAAGGCGCCTTGTAAAGCGCCTTGCAAGGCACCCTGTAAGGCGCCTTATAAGGCGCCTTGTAAGGTGCCTTGTAAGGTGCATTATAAGGTGCCATGTAAGGTGCCTTATAAGGTGCCATGTAAGATGCCTAGTAAGGTGCCCTGTAAGGTGCCTCAGAAGGCGCCCTATAGGGTCTCCTAGGCTAAGCGCCATATTAGACACCCTTGGACAAGTCACCGCAGAAGGCACCCTGGGCTATGGAACCATAGGTTAAGGTGGCCTAACAAGGTTATGGTGTCCTAGGTAAGTGTGCCTCAGGATGACATGCATGACCTGTGCGGAACAGAGACAGATGTAGCCCTAACAGTAGATAGAGCACTCAGGAAAGGCAATGAACAGGTGAGTGAAGGAGGGAGAAGTGGGAGCCGCTGGACCTGCCATATCTGCGGGCATCCCATGTGCCTGCCAGTACTGATGACAAACATGGTGGGGCAGCTCTACCACAGCACAGGGTGTTGGCAATGTAAAGTACCGGAAAAACAGTTGGTGGCAGACAATGGGAATACGTGTCCCCCAGTGGAGGCGGAGGTGACAGGATAGTTACAATGATGGTGGACAGAGGAGTGGTGGTGCCATGCAGCTCAGGCACAGGCGAGGCAAGCACGATGAGGCGCAATGCAGGAAAGGGTAGCAGTGCAGGACATGGGCTGGCAGCCTGCACAGGCAGACAGGACTCTACACAGCTGACAGATAGATGGACCAAGGGAATGTTGGCAATTGTGGCGAGGGTATTATAGGCTGGAAGCGCAGATCTGCAAAAATATGACCTCTACAGGCATGCACACTATTTGAGTAGGACAGGCATGAGAGGAGGGAACAATGAGGAACTGAACCAATGAACACTACCAAGAATGGCAATGTATTAACCAGTAGGCTATACCTCCATGGTGTATGTCACAGCAGTATCCGTGATGCAATGCACATGCTGAATAGCTGTCTAAAGCTGATCACCTAATGGGGTCTGCACCTCTCCGGTACCTCAGCTGGGAAAGATGAACTGACAGTGTGTGATACTGGCACAGAGTAGCTACAGACCATGCCATTGTGCAGGTTCTGTGGTCACCCTGAGGGATAGGATTGGTGCCCAGCACTAGGTCCGCAGTACATGTGGTGCTAGAGATAGGTCCTGCTGTACATCCCCATCACTACCAGTGTGTGACAGGTGTTCCGTGCAGTGGAAGGTAATTTGGTGTCCATCTGTATCCTGCAGTCACATGTGGCCCTGTGAGACCAGACACCAGCCAGATTAGTGTGTACCCCGTGTGAGGGTCTGGCTGACATAGGCAGCTGTTATCAGGGCAGAGTGATTCCTAGAATTGCATGAGGTGTGTGTAGCAGTGGCTGTATAGGTCACAGTGGTATACACTACATACCCCAAAGGGCCCACATCACCCTTCTGTAGGTAAAGAACAGTGCCCCCACCCCAGGGAAGCAACCTCCATCCTGTTTGTACGAGACAGCCCTCCAGGGTTGGTGGGTCAGAGCCATACCTATGACTGGGACAGTGGCAGACCAGCAGCAATGCTGGGGTTAGGTCTGGAAACCCCAAGTGCCTCCCACCACTGTCTGCCAGTCACCAGCAGACAGCACCATCAGACTGTACCTTAAAGGTGTTCCTACCATGCACAGTCTAACTGCAGACAGTCCACCAGGAACTATGTGCAGCAAGCAGGCATCTCAGTGATTGGGACCCCAGCACTGGGGAACACAAATATATCACTAGAGGCAAATAGTGTAGATCGCTATGTGGGATCTTAGACCTGCCATGAACATAAGAACATAAGATATGCCATACTGGGTCAGACCAAGGTCCATCAAGCCCAGTATTCTGTTTCCAACAGTGGCCAATCTAGGTCATATGTACCTAGCAGTTTCCCCAAGAGACACAAGTTCCTCAATGCTTGTACTGGGTCAAGCATTGATATCTTCGGTCACTTCTTAATAATGGTTTATGGACCTTTCCTCCAGGAACTTGTCCAAACCTTTTTTAAACCCAGCTACACTAAAAACCTTTACTACATCCTCCGGTAACAAATTCCAGAGTTTGATTACACGTTGAGTGAAAAAATATTTTCTTTTATTAGTCTTAAATAGTTTACCCTGTAGCTTCATTGCATGTCCCCTAGTCTTTCTATATTCTGATAAGGTAAACAATCGATCTACGTTTACCCGTTCCACTCCGTTCATGGTCACTGCTCGTTCAGAGTGAGTGCCCTCCCAGCATGCCATGCTGTGACCACCCTGTCCATGCAGGTGGTGGTCAGGCACTACAGTGTCCTAGCCATTGCCCCACACCCTGTGAAGATGCATCCTGGCCAATCTGCCCTGTCTGGGCCATACCCAGAATACCTTGCTCCTCATTATGCATCTAATCAGGCTAACGCTGGTAACAGTGGGACATTTTGGGCCCAGTGAAGTGTGGGCAGCCACAGAACAATGGATATACATACCAACACGCTCACTCCTTTTGCAGCATTGTACAAAGATAGGGGTGGTTGGCAGCCCTGCCCGCCTCACTAGTCCTGATCACAGTGCCGACACTGCTAAACTGTGCAGGGCTATTAGTGCTCTGGTGATAATATCATCCCAATGCTGGGGCCAACAGCCTGCCGCTCCATGCATCATTGGATTGTGGAGCCTGTGTGAGTGGATGTTTGCACCCCTGTTCGCCGCTGCTTTGGGCTTTGCACATGTTGCTGTTGTATCTGCATTGTAGGGTAAAATATAGGGACATGCTCTGCAGGAACCACAGCTGGGACTTGCACCTGTGACCCTCTGCTTCTGGACACACTGGCTGGGTGTACTGCACCACACTGTTGCCACAGATGCATGGTAGTCCCTAGGGCTACCTGCACTTTTCCTCAGCCAGACCTTTTATGTTGCACTGCACACCACGTACTGATGCAGAGCATGGCCTAGGTCCACTGCAGGGAGGTGGCACTGCCCCCTCCAGTACGCGCACATGCCCCCCTGCCAAGCTGACGTGGCCATTTCCTGTCGATGCTGGTAGTGCGCAGTCCCAGGCCATCCACTGTGTAGGTAGGCGCCCGCCTAGGGAGCGTGTTCCGGGGTGGGGGGGGGCATACATGGACATCCTCACATCCCTCCATCACTGCCTACCACTATTATGTCCCTTCCACATGGGGGTGGGATGGCTGGGGGGATGTCAGGTCTGTGCCCTAGCGACTATTGGCTAGGGTGGACCAGGTAGATATTGGTGGATTGTGTTTGGCCTTGGTTAACTGCTATCTTGCTGATCTCCGGTGTCTATGTTCCTATGTGCCACCTAGGCGCCCGCCTGTTCCCTGTGACCCTGCTGCCCATGCTACATGTCCCGCCTGCGGCCCCCTATGCCCCATTTGCACCATCGCCATAGTGGCCATTCATACTTTGGCACTATGGTATTGCTGTACATGGAGCACTACTATCACAGTTTTTGGGCTCCCTGCCTGGGCTGTACATTGCTGACACGTAAATGGTTTCTCTCTTCTCATATGTGCATCTAACGGCAGGTTTTCAATCGCGTTAGGATTCAGCTCTTCAGATCAGCGCGTTAGTGTGAATGGAGCCTCTCCCCGCCCACACTCCGCCCATTGACCCACTTCTCTCCGCCCTCTCTCCACCTTCTGCGGTGTTTACCGCGCCGCGGAATGTCTATGATCGTTAACGTTACGTGCGTTATGTAACGTTACCACAGTTTAGTAAACATACCCCAATACTCCAAATGAGGTCGCACCAGAGACTTATTCAGAGGCATTATCACCTCACTTTTATGCTAGCTATTCCTCTCCCTAAACACCCAAGCTTCCTTCTGGCTTTCACAAGCTCCTTTTCTACCTGCTTAGTTACTTTAAAATTGTCAGATACAATTACGCCCAGGTCCCACTCTTCTTTTGTGGACAGAAGTACCTCACCCCCTACACTGTACAACTCCTCTGGATTTTTGCAGCCTAATGCATAACCCTGCATTTTTTAGCATTAAATTTCAGCTGCCTGTTCTAGACCATTCTTCAAGTTTAGCTAGATGTTGACATGTTGTTGACTCCCTCCTGTGTGTCTACTCTATTGCAGTTTTTGGTATTGTCTGCAAACAAGCAAACTTTACCCGACAGTCCTTCCATAATATCACTAACAAAGATGTTAAACAGAATTGGACCAAGGACAGATCCCTGCAGCACACCAGTGGTAACCTCCTTCTCCTCATTTGTCGCCTCCCACTCCTCACATTTTATTGCATTGGCTATTTTTTCTTCTTTTTATACCTTTGCTTTCCTGACTATTTTGCTGGCTTCTCTAAGTTTCTCCAAATATAGATGCCTGTCTTCCTCTCTCTGTAATCTCTTGTATTTCATGAAGGCCTCCCTCTTTTTCTTCACCTTCTCAACTACTTCTTTTGAGAACCATACATTTATGTACCTTTCTAACAAAAAGTTTTGTTGCCTTTAAAATATCCCCTTTCAGTTTTGTGCACTGTTTTTCTACATCCCCCAGCTGTTCCCATCTTGCTAAGACTCTCTGAGGTATTGTCCCATCTTTGCAAAGTTAGTGTTCCTAAAGTCTAAGACCCTCGCTTTTGAATGGATTTCATCAGCCCCAGTACTAATACTGTACTATACCATCTGGTGATCATTGGATACGAGTTGATCTCCCACTGTAACATCAGAAACACTTCCCCCTTGGTAAACACTAAGTCCAGTACGGCCCCATCACATGTGGATTCTGTTATCAATTGTTCTCCCTGTAGAGAATCCAGGATCTCCTTATTTCTAGATGATACCGCAGCAGGGATGTGCCAATTCACATTTGGCATATTGAAATCACCTATCAGGAGCACTTCTCCTTTCATGGCAATACTGTGGGGTATGTTTACTAAACCGTCTTAATGTGCGCTCTGTAACGTTATCACGCGATAAGGTACCTTATCGCACTATAATGGAGCTTTACAAGGTGTACAGGTACCTTATCGCGCAATAACGAGCGCTGCGGCGCAAACGAGCGCTGAAGGCGGGGAAAGGCTCCCGGAGGGCGGAGGAAGGCTCCCCAGGGGCGGAGAGAAGGGGTCAATGGGTGGAGAGTGGGAGGGGAGAGGCTCCCTGCACACTAACGCTGTGAAATCCGAGGCTCAAAACTAACACCAGTGAAACCCTGGCGTTAGAGCAGATTTAAAGGGAAAAGAAACCATTTCCGTCAGCAATGTACAGCAAACCAGGGAAACCAACAAAAAAGTGATAAGTGTGATACATGTGCACGGAACAAAAGGGCAAATAAACCTTGAAAATGTACAGCAGAAAATGTAAAAATAAAATAACCAAGCTGGCCAATAGTGATATCAATGGGAAACATCAAAAAACACTCCCAAGAAAGCTCCAAAAAAAAGATATGAATTTTGGAAGGGTCTATGCTCCGTCCGCATACAAGGTGAATGAGCCCACAGTGTAATTGCGCTGAGCAGGGTTTCCGACTCCATCGGCCAGGTTTCCTATGGCATGCACATGTTCCACAACAGCAGGGCGGGCATGTCGGAATGGGCAACTGGACAGATGCTGGAAAAGGGGACACAGAGGGCTGTAGGCAGCACATGCTGCAGTGCAGCTGGCCCACAGTGCGGACTAGGGTGATGCCTAGCTGGCCCATAGGAATGCTGAAACAGTAGAGCTGCCAGACAGGAACGTCTGAGGGCCCAACATGGGCATAAGTGTGCTTCCCACAGTGTCACAGGGGATAGTACCCAGCAGGTACCCCGAAGGGCACGGAACATTGGCATGCGGTGCTGGGGGGAAGCGTGGACAGCTATGCAGGCACCCCTACCCCAGAACCCGCACCATAGGCAGCCGCCTACCTGCACACTGGATGGCCTGAGACTGCGCTCCACCAGCACCAGGGCATGTCAGCATGGTGGCAGAGGGATACTGGTGGTGGGGGGGGGGGGCAGTGGCAGCTGCCCAGAGCAGACCGTGGCCTAGCCCTGTGTAGGTGGGTGCCATGCACTGCAACAGACAGGCCCTGTCTGACGAACAGTCATGGCATCACCAGGGAATGCACTGTCTCTATGGCAACACAGTGGTGCAGTGCACACAGCCAGTGTGTTCAGAAGGTCACAGGTTCAAGTCCCAGCTGTGGTTCCTGCCAACCCAGTCCCCATATTTTACCCACTACTAAAACGTGCTAATACAGACAGAACCATTGTTGCAGATGACGTAAACATGCCCAAAACACCTACATTTTACCCTACAGAGCACAGACACCATAAACATGCGCATACCCTAGAGCAGTGTTTCCCAACCCAGTCCTACGGGGCACACCGGCCAGTCAGGTTTTCGGGATATCCCTAATGACTATGCATGAGATATATATGCATTAGAGATATCCTGCCAACCTGACTGGTTTGTGGCCCTCCAGGGCTGGATTTGGAGACCCCTGCCTTACACCTCTGTCATTTAAGATTGTGAGTGGGCAAGGTGCAGATGTCCTAGACATCGAAAGGGTATATAGAATGTGACACATTCCTCCTCGATTCTCACCACCACCAAAATATTGTCTATTAGACAACTTTTTGGTGGTGGTGAGAATCGAGGAGGAATGTGTCACATTCTATATACCCTTTCGATGTCTAGGACATCTGCACCTTGCCCACTCACAATCTTAAATGACAGAGGTGTAAGGCAGGGGTCTCCAAATCCAGCCCTGGAGGGCCACAAACCAGTCAGTTTGGCAGGATATCTCTAATGCATATATATCTCATGCATAGTCATTAGGGATATCCCGAAAACCTGACTGGCCGGTGTGCCCCGTAGGACTGGGTTGGGAAACACTGCCCTAGAGCAGAGTCTCCCAAATGCAGTCCTGGAGGGCCAAACACCATTCAGGTTCCATGCTGCCTCTAATAAAGATGCCTGTGCTGCATTTCTATGCGCCGCCCCCATGGTATGCAGATGTATCTCATGCATATTCATGAGGGACAGCATGAAAACCCAAACAGTGTTTGGCACACCAGGACTGGAGTTGGGAACCTCTGCCGTAAAGCAGCAGCAAACAGGGGCAGACACACCCGCACCCATAGGCTCCATTATCCAATGCCTCCTGGAGAGGCAGGACATTGGGCCCTGTGTGCATCTCCCACTACTAGCACTTGCATACCTTAGCAATGCCACCCTAACCTGGGAATACGGTACACAGCTATCAAAAGGTTGCTATGATTACTGGCAGATAGCAGTTCTGATGTTAAGTACTATTTTATGATTGAGCTGCATCATGGCAACCTTTCTGATGTCTGTGGAGTGTACTACAGGTCTTGTGTCTGACAGTGTTTACCACCCTGGGGAGTGACCCCAACAGTATTGCGTACCATAGCCATGCCTGCACTGTGCCCAGGACTGGAGTGGTGGCCAGGGCTGCAAAACACCTCTATAGTTGTACAATGCTGGCATAGGTGTGGGAGTGTGTGTTGTCTATCCAGTATGTGGTGGCTGCAAACACCCTCCACAGCCCACACTGCCAGCACTGTTGCCAGTATTGGCCTGCCAATGTGCATAATGAGGAGCAAGGTACCATGGGTATAGCCCGGACAGGGTGGCCTGGCCAGGATGCATCTGCACAGGGCATAGGGCAATGGCTGGGACATTGTAGTGCCCGGCCACCACCTGCACAGACAGGGTTGCCACAGTATATCCTGCTGGGAGATCACTCTCACCCTGACTGAGCAGTGACCACGGCATGGCTAGGTTCCCCCATAGTGCTCTATAACATTTCTCTCATGTGATATTTATGGGTTTTCTTTTGGGGCCCAATCATTGACTTATCCGCTTGGTGTGTATGCTGACATCCCAGTTCTGGGTGCATGCATCTCCTCCAGGAATATGCACTATGGATTAGCTAGCAGACTGTCTGCAGCTAGTATGTGTCTTGCTGGAACACCTTGCAGGGTGCAGTGGCTGGAGGCTTGCTGCAGGAGAATATCAGATAGTGGTGGGGTGCAGCTGAGCATTTCTGGGTCTAATGTCTGTCTGCTATTAATTTATAGATGTGTACAGAGCTGCATTGACTGCCCTGTAGGGTGTCTGTTCCCCAGCAGGACTGCGGTTGATGGTCCCCTCTACTGCTGCCATTGCAGGGAGGTAAAATGTGGATCTGTTGGTGGGAGACCCTGTTTCCCACCCTCAGCCCCAGAGGGTGGGGTGGTGGTACATAATCTGCCTATGGGTCCAAAAGGGATAAACCTGACTGAGAAATACAGATGTATCCAAGGTGTGTCTGCAGGAGCTACCTAACTCACAGAATAGCACTGCTGGGGACCTGCAGCATGGCCCATTTCTGCCTTGGAAGGTGCTGTGGACCTGGTGCTGGGTGCCCCACCTCACCCTCAGGGTGAGCACAGTACCCGCACAATGTGATGGTGTGTAGCTACTCTGTGCCAGTAACACACACGGCCACTTCCCCCTACCTGGCTGAGGTGCTTTGAGGGTGCATACCCCATCTTGTGTTCATCTGTAGACTGCTGATTTGCATGTGCAGTGCATCATGGGTATGGGTGAGTTAACCCTATCCTGGTGATCACAGCAGGTTGTTTGTGTGATGACGTGCAGTCCTTCTGCAGCCAGCCAGGGGCTTGTTAGCAGCTATAGAGTTGTAGCCCACTGGTTACTCACTGCCTGTGGAGCCAGAGGTCATGGGTTCAAACCCACAGTGGGGTTATTTGATAGGGCTGTCCAAAACATTATCTATTTTTAATGTACATTAGTGCTGCCAGCAAAACCACCCTCAGCGTACTGTAACCATAAGGTGCCTCAGGAGGTGCTTTATAGGGCGCCCTATAAAGCACCTTCTGAGGCACCTTATGGTTACCGTCCATATAAGGTGGCTTATAAGGTATCCTGTGGAGTGCCTTATAGGGTGCCTTATGCTGCACCTTAGGTTACGCCAATAAAAATGTATTACTCTAATGGTACCTACTAAGATTCCAGAGACTACTTAATATACTATCGTGTTTGACCACCAATGAATATGTGCAATTATTTTGTAAAGCGGGTCTCAGTATATTAGGGAGCTTTGGCATTGACTTTTCGCCATTAACTGCTCCTTTTTTACATCAACGACCCTTTTTCTGAAAAACGTTTCTAAAAACCTGGTGTTATCAGTCCAAGTGTTTAAACATGAATTTCCAATCATCAGTAATCAAATACATAAAGCTGGGCTTATCTTGATGTATTCTGTCCCAACGCCAGACTCAGCGCTGTCGCGTTTCACAAACTGGTGTTCGTTTCTTCAGGGCCTTGTAAGCCTCTTCTTTATGTTGCTTGTCTTTCTGGAAAAATAAAGCAAATCTCCAACAAAATGCTTTCAAAAATTATAACAATAGACGTATCATCTGGCACTAGTGTTTCAAGAAAACAAATCTCATCACATGTGTTAACCATAGACCTTTCTCTGCAGAATGTCAAAAAACGCCGCACATGCGGTGTATGGAATGGGAGGTGACCTTTAAATGGTGAGGGCAATCAAGGTGTATAATATGGCGTAAACACGCCATTCACATGCATAGATTGGCTCCGGAGGGGCTTAACACTCAAATAGATTGGACTCTATGCATGTGAATGGCGTGTTTACGCCATATTATACACCTTGATTGCCCTCACCATTTAAAGGTCACCTCCCATTCCATACACCGCATGCGCGGCGTTTTTTGACATTCTGCAGAGAAAGGTCTATGGTTAACACATGCGATGAGATTTGTTTTCTTGAAACACTAGTGCCAGATGATACGTCTATTGTTATAATTTTTGAAAGCATTTTGTTTGAGATTTGCTTTATTTTTCCAGAAAGACAAGCAACATAAAGAAGAGGCTTACAAGGCCCTGAAGAAACGAACACCAGTTCGTGAAACGCGACAGCGCTGAGTCTGGCGTTGGGACAGAATACATCAAGATAAGCCCAACTTTATGTATTTGATTACTGATGATTGGAAATTCATGTTTAAACACTTGGACTGATAACACCAGGTTTTTAGAAAAGTTTTTCAGAAAAAGGGTCGTTGATGTAAAAAAGGAGCAGTTAATGGCGAAAAGTCAATGCCAAAGCTTCCTAATATACTGAGACCCGCTTTACAAAATAATTGCACATATTCATTGGTGGTCAAACACGATAGTATATTAAGTAGTCTCTGGAATCTTAGTAGGTACCATTAGAGTAATACATTTTTATTGGCTTAGCTGCACTATTACTCATAAGTTATAAGACCATATAAGATTGTTTCAGCACCTTAGGTTACGGCACGTGAGGGTGTGTTTGCTGGCAGCAATAATTAAAATACAAATAAACTGCCTCAAGAAACAATACTTACATGTCACAGCTGATGCCTCAGCCAGCCTTATGCATACTGGGGGATTGAACTCATGACCCCTGTATCATCAGTCACTGTATTAACCATTGTGCTACACCTCTTTTTCTATGCTTGCATGTCTGGGTGCCTACTTAAGATTACCGCGCGTTAACGTGCTTAGCGGCGCTTCGCCCGATAATGTGCGCAGCAGTGCGCATTATCGCGCGATACTCCCGTTTTGCTGCTTTAAGACTGAAACGCCCACTCCTTTTATGGCAACCTGCACACTATCGCCGGGCGCACGTTAAGACGGTTTAGTAAGCATACCCCTGTGTATGTCTTGTATTAAATCTTCAGCTACTTCTACCCCATGTGATGGGGATCTATATATAACTGCAGTGCAAATGGATTTCCCTTTCCCTCTTTCTAGTTTAACCCACAGTGCCTCCTCTCTTCCTTTTAAGCCCTGCAGTTCTATAGCTTTAATATTATTTTTAACATATAATGCCACACCATCTCCTCTTCCTGAATAATGTATAGCCAGGTATAATTACATCCCAGTCATGATTTTCTGTGTACCATGTCTCTGTAACTGCTACTAAATATAATCACTTATGGTTTTGCATTTACAGTGTAATTGCATGTTTCAACCCTTGAGAAAGGCATTTTATCACCAAAACATGGCTATGTAGCATCCTTTCATGTTTATGATGGTGTAATAAATGTATGATTCAGTGTTGTCTACATCAAAGAGAGAAGAAGGCAACCTCCAAAAGGCAAACCAGAAAGAAAACAAACAAAAATTGAAGTTTTGATGAGATGTTTTTCTATTTGTATCGTTTTTATTTGCATGGTTTTCATATAATTGTCTCATACATTGTTTGGTATGATTTTTATGTTTCTGTTTTATATCTGTATTTTAGGTTTTTACCTAAAACAACCCTTGTGTTTACCTACCTAGGTTTTTGGTGATTACAGTATCTGCACTGGTAATGTGGCTTAGTTTTTGTTTTAGCCTTTTTAGTTCTATACCGAACATAATCTAATGTATGTGATTTATGAGTAGAAATGTGTTGCTATGAAAAATTGAAAAGTTTTTCATTTTTCACAATTTATTATTTGTTTTATAAATGTATATGTGTTTTTAATCAACTCTTTTAAATGTATATTTATATATTTTTACATGGTCTAATATGTGTCTTGTACTTTTTGTTTTTAGACCACTCAAGCAGGCAGGCTTGCCGAAACAGCTGAGTTGGGTCACTGAATAAATTTATTTCTTGGTTTTGAATGTTGATTGTTGTTTGGCTGTTGTCTACCTCCAATTTTTGTTTGTTTCCTTTCAATGTTTTCTATGCCATTGCTTCTGCCTCATCTCATATATACAAGGAGTGGGCATGCATTGCATAGTCTTCAGCAGTGGCTTTCTCTCCTTCCTCTATGGCTGATTGCTAGGGCTGCAATCTGCCGCGATCACAACACAATGAGTGCTGCCCAAGTACTATAGTAACATAGTATATGATGGCAGATAAAGACCAGTATGGTCCATCTAGTCTGCCTTGCAAGGTGGCAAGAGTAGGTGCATCTGCTGCTCCGCATAGGTCACCCCTCCCAATGCCTTTGTTTAGGGGTGTACACCCACTCCATGTAGGTCGCCCCTATTTGTTGAGATATAAGAGATAGTTATGTTTATTATGATTTTATCCTGTTGCTATAAAGGGATCCACTGGATCCATCTGTATCATGCCATTTTGAATTCTGTCACTGTATTTTCCCCCACCACATCGGGAGGGCATTCCAAGCATTCACCACCCTTTCAGTGAAAAGTATTTCCTGACATTGCCTTTCAGTTTATCTCTTTGCAACTTCATGTTATGCCCTCTAGCTTTACAGCTTCCCCATCTTTGGAAGAGGTTTGTTTGTTCATTAATATTCTTTAAGTATTTAAATGTCTGAATCATATCTCCCCTGTCCATCCTCTCCTCCAGAGTGTACATATTTAAGTCTTTAAGTCTCTTCTCATAAGTCTTCTGATGCAGATTCCAAATCATTTTGGTTGCCTTCCTCTGAACTGTTTTCATCTTGTTATATCCTTTGCGAGATATGGTCTCCAAAACTGAACACAATATTCCAAGTGAAGCCTCACCAGCGACTTGTACAGTAGCGTTAGTACCTCTTCCTTTCTGCTGATAATTCCTCCTGTATGCAACCCAGCATCCTTCTGGCTTTGGCCACCGCCTTGTCACACAGATTCGCCACCTTGAGATCATCAGAAACAATCATTCCGAGGTCCTTTTCCTGGTCCGTGCACACCAATCTTTCACCCCCTATCGCATACATATCCCTTTGATTTCTGCTTCCCAAGTGCATGACACTGCACTTCTTCACATCAAATCTTAGCTACCAAGCATTAGACCATTCTTCCCACTTTTGTAGATCTTTCCTCATGTTATCTACTCCCTCAAGGGAGTCCATTCTGTTGCAAAATTTCACGTCATCTGCAAAAAGACAGACTCTTTCATTCAGTCCTTCAACAATATCACTCACAAATACATTGAAAAGTACCGGTCCCAAGACCGAATCCTGGGGCACACCGCTAATCACCTTCCTTTCATCTGAGTGAGTTCCGTTTACCATCACCTTCTGTCATCTGTCAGTCAGTAGGTGTTTGCTTAATGTCTCTGGTGTGACTCAGGCAATATAGTGGCTCCAGGTAGCTGTATTCTGCCATCAAGCATGCCTCCAAAGGTAGAGCTGTCCACAGATGTTCATGGAGATTGTGATCATCAGTTCTGCATTGAGACCCCTCAGCCATGTCTTCTGCTGCAGGGAGCTGATGGCGTCTTCTCCACCCCTATGCGCACAGGCCCACATCCTGCAAATGCAGAACAGGTATGGACATCATATGTATAGCTGGCAATTGGTTTGTGGGTCTGACAGCTACAGTGTGATGTGACCCTCAGCAAACATGGCACTTGGTCTTAAGTGGAGCCTTCTGCATGTAATACAGTTTCCTTACTCCACTCAGAAATCTATGACAAAACCTCCTGCCTCCCACAGGTTTCCACCCTCTGGCACTTATGTGAGTTACACTACCCTCAATGGAACACACCTGGGGAGGATCTATAGTTGCTGACTATGCTTCAGTGATTGTACCTGGCACTGAGCAGGCACCTCTTTTTTCCACATGTTGACACCTCTGTGTACCTGGTCTCCCCCAACCAGTGCACCACTACCCCACCCCATATGCAGATGGTCACCCCTGCGCACTTCTCCACTATCACTTTGTAGCAGTATACCAATGTGTACTGGCATGTGGGCCACTCTGCTGATGGTCCTGTGGCTTCCATATCGGCTGATGTCGCTGCTCTGGTGGTGGTGCTGCTGCTGCTACATCCTCCATAGGGGCCTTAACTTATGCCCTCTGCTCCTGCAGTGGATGCTGCTGTGGCAGCTGCTGCTGCAGCATTTGTTCTGGCTCTAAGTCTTTCTTTATCTAATAGGATATTGTATGAAATGTATTTCACAATTTGTAGACATAACTGTTCCGTTAACAGATGTATTTAAAAAAAAGGACAACTAGTCAATAGAACTGAGATTCACATTATCACAAAGCCTTCAATTGAATTAAAGAGAAATGTCAAAATCTAGTTTTACACAGTGTCGATTTTAATAGGGATGTGCAATTGTCATGATACTGCCCTGTAACAAAAAACATTTTAAAATCCCAAATAAACTGAATTATCATAAATGGCATTGGAAATGAAACAAAAGGAACATTTTTGGCATTCATACCCCTAGATTTTAATAAAACATTAATCCTGTAAACAGATGCCTCTTGGATTGGAGTAGATACAATACTATCTCAGAAAGAAGGATGAGAAAAACACCCTATTCTATATTATAGTAAAAAGTTACTAACTATTGAGAAAATGCTGGGATCACAAAGAGACAGCTTCTCTTATGCAACTAACACTACCCAGTGAGGTAGCAATAGCTGAATCCACGAAGCCAGAACACACTGCTGCTACTGCATGATGTGAATGCCACAGTAGCTGTTTGAAACTAGAACGTCCATTCTTTGCCTATGTGCTGCCCATTCGATCAGCCACCATGCAAAATGTTGCTGACATGGAAAAAGGCCCATGGTAGTTGTATTTCTCTAGCTGTCTTTGTGGCATGACTATCACCGGCAAAACCAGCTAAAGTGCTTTAGTCTTCAATCAGTGGTTCAGGGAGAAAGACTGATCCAGAAAGGAGAAGGGAGGAAGAATAAACAGACAAATAACCAGCTTGACTAAAAAAGAAAAAGTAACCCAGCAGTTACTGGATGTTCTTTAGAGGAGTTATAAGTTACAGTTAATAGAAAGCGTAATGTGAGAGATGAGGCCCTGGCCACAGAAGAGAGATGGTAGGAAGGCATCTATAGTTCTTTCTACAGGAAAAGCCAGAGTTTTGCAATGATTGCACAGCAGTGTTAATTAAGGCAGACTGCAAAAGACAAAGGGCCCAATATTCAACGTGTTAATCGCAGCAGTCATTATATTTAGCGGCGCTAAGGTGGCTAGCATCGAGGCGTTTAGGGGACAGATCGGAGGTGGCATCTGGGGATAACTGGGCAACGCAATATTCAGCTGCTACCCAGTTACCCCTAAGCAGCAAAGGTTAGGCACCTTAAAGGCTGGCCTAACTTTCACCGCAAAAGTTAACCGGACAGCAGCTGAATATCGCTGCTGCCCGATTAGCTTCCACGCTATACAGCCGACTTGGATATTCAATGCCGGTGGCTGGATATAGCCCCAGCATTGCATATCTGGTTCTTAAGTTCAGTGGCAATGGGCATCCACTTCACTAGGGCTAGCCGCAGTCACTGCATATCCCCTCCAATTTAGGCCCTACTTGTGAGACAGCAGATAAAGAGAAAACATTACTACAACATATAAATGTTCTCCTTTCTTGAATTTGAAATGATCAGACTACATCTGGAAAAGGGTCTGCTGCGGTCTTGAAAGTTCATAGTAACATAGGGGTATGTTTACTAAATGGCAGTAAAAGAGCAAGTGTGCCATTAGTGTGCGCTAACTGCACGTGTACACTCAGTGCGTGCAAAAAGCCACATTAGCGCACGCTAACCGTACCAGCCATGTTAGCACACACTAACGGTATCTGTGGGTGGAGAGAAGGTGTGCAAGGGGCGGAGAGTGGGGGTCAATGGGTGGGGAGTGGGAGGGAACAAGGCTTGCTCCCTTAACGCAGGAACCCTAACGCAATTCAAAACCTGGCGGAAAAGGTGTTTTTTGAGGAGAGATTATTTTCCGTCTGCAATGTGATGCACAGATAGGGGATCCCAAGAGAGTGATAGTAGTGCTTGATTAGCAGCAACAGCATAGTACCCAAGTATGAAAGGACACTATGTTGATGGTGCAAATGGGGGAAAAGGAGGTGGCACATGGGTCATGCAGTGGGGGCTGCTGGTGCACAGGAGGGACCAGGCAGCTGGCCAGATGGCACATAGGAACTTAAGACTACAAAATATGCCAAACTGTGTCAGACCAAGGTCCATCATGTGTTCAACAGTGCACAATCTAGGTCACAAGTATCTAGCAGTTTCCCCAAAAGACACACAGGATTCCCAATAACAGTAATGGGGCAAGCAGTGCATAGCTCGAGTCCTCTTTAGCAATGGTTTATGGACCGTTACCCAGGAACCTGTCCAAACCTTTATAAACCCAGCTACACTGACAGCTCTTACCACAGCCTCCGGTAATGAATTGCAGGGTTTGATTACGCGTTGACTGAAAAAATACGTTCACCTAGAAGACTCAAATGGATTATACTGTAGCCGCATTGCAGGTCCCCTAGTCTGTCCACAGTCTGATGGCATAAAAAAGCGGCCTACATTTACCTTTTCCACTCCGATCAATAATAGACCTCTATCGTATCTCCCCTCAGCCATCTCTTCTCCAGGTTGATGAGCCCCAAACTTTCTTGCCTCTCCACAAAGGGGTATTCTGCCATCCACAGTACCATCTATGATGTTCGTCATGATCCCACAGTGACAGTATTTATTTATTTATTATTTATTTACATTTCTTATATACCGCACTATTTGCGATCAGCGCGGTTTACATAAAACAAAAAGGTAACCGACAATGAACAAAAGTCAGGTCATTACATTGAACAGGAACAAGTAACTTGGAAAACAGGGTAAACTATATACATATGCATAACCATGAATGGGTAACTATATACATGTCAGAGGGAGTTATTGGGTATTGGACATGCTTAGTGGCTGGGGTTCGGGCAGTAAGTGAGATGCTTGATAAAGAGGAAATGTTTTAAGGCCTTTCTGAACTGGCTCAGGTTAGGGATTGCTCTGATGTGTGGTGGTAGGGAGTTCCAGAGACTTGGGGCGTATAGTCTAAAGGCTCTGTTCGATGTTGCTTTGGAGTATTTTGTAGTGTCTCTCGGTATCACTAGCATGTTAGCTACTGAGGTTCTTCTTAGCCTGTTGGGTATGGGTGGTTGGATGAGGTCACATAGTGAGGAGGAGGAGAGTCCCTTGATGGCCCTGAATGTCATCACTAGGGTTTTGAAACTTAGCCTGGCTTGAATGGGGAGCCAGTGAAGCTGTTTCAGGAGGGGTGTGATATGCTCTCTTCTTGGTGTGCCGAGGAGAAAGGCAATGTGCCACATGGGGTGATCCAAGAGTCCTGGCACCCCAGGCAGAAATCCAGGCTGCCTTCCCCCCCCTCCCCCCCCCCCGCTGCCACAGAACCCAGCTGGGGAAATACCACAGCAGTGGCTGCGATCCTCCTCCCGAGATGTATCAGTAGCAGGCGGTGATGGGGCCCCTGCATGGGCTGCTGGTGGAGGGGGCTACATGGCCATCCATATGTGCTCCTACCCTCCCAAGGCGCCCACCAAACCCGCATGTTTAACATGCTGGGACTGTGACCACCACCACTGACAGTGCATGGACATGTCTGCATGGTAGAGGTGGTGGTGTGGAAAGTGGCACCAGCCTGCAGCAGACAGAAGCCTTGTCCTGGTCATGTGTGCCATGTGCATTGCAGCATGTGCCAAAGGCCAGCTGAAGGGAAGCATGTCAGCAACAGGAGATGTTATTGCCATAAGGCAGCACTGTGGTGGAACACACACAGTTGGTGAGTATATGTGTAGAGGGTCACAGGTTCAGGTCCCCACTGGGGTTTCTGTATTGCATCTTCCTGTGGACAAGGTTTAGCTTGACAGTGTAAGTACAGTTCCAGTATGTGCAACCCCAATGAGATGGCCAGCAAGGGTGGAAACACTCACCAGCAGCACTGACAGGCTCCACTATCCACAGCTGGTTGGAGGCTAATAGCACACGGTAACAACGTGTGGTGAGGCCAAGACACGGTAATAGCATCTGCAAACAGAGCACGCATTATCAGTCCTTGAGCTGACATTGAGACAGGAGTGACAAGCAGGAATGCCAACCATCTCCACTTTTGCACAGTGCGCCATTGCTTTCTGCACTGCACTTTGGCTCACATTGTGTGAGTTTTTCCCAGCCTGTTTGGAAAATGTGAATAAGGCAAGGCAGAGGATTGTGGGTATCACTTGAAACAGTGCAGATTGGCCTGGATGTGTCTGCCACAATGGTATGGCTGAGATCCCATTGTGCCCATCTACCATGTGCATTGCCTGGATGGCCACTGTATGTCATGCTGAGATGGCACTCTCACTATGACCAAAAAGTGACCAAAGTATGGCTATGTATCCACATAGAGTTATCATAATGTTTGTTTCCGGTGATATGTATGCATTCTCTGTCTGGGAATGCCAATGCTGAGTATTCTAAGGCAGAGTGCTCATGGTCACGCTATGCGCATGCTGACCAGCAGACCGACCGTAGTTGGTTTGTACTTGGCTGACACAGCCCAGTGAAGGGCAACAGGGGCTGTCTTTCTGCCTGTGCTGTAGTTAATTTCTGGTCCTCAATGGTTGGGGCAGCAGTGGTTCATGGCCTACTCACCGGGATCCTGGCAGGACCATAGCAGTAGCCCCTTGCCAACCTATACACCCCAACTGCAGTGGCTGTCCATGGCAGTAGCATATTGAACTGGCCACTAACCTGCACTGTTATCTGAGGGTTAGTGTCCAACATAGGCAGAACACAGAGCCAAGCTGTTTATTTATTTATTTATTTACAGTCTCTTATATACCGCACTATTCAGCATCAGCGCGGTTTACATGGAACAAAATGCTCAGTACAGTTAACATGTATGAGTTTACATATAACAGGGGACAGAAACTTGGATAACAGGGGTAAACTATTTACAAAACTTATTACATGGAGTCATAATCAAAGAAGTTGCATAGAAAACACAATTCACTTCATAGGTTTGAGTTGCTATTACTGTCATCCTCAGCATGCAAGAAACAAGGAGAAAAGCATAACACACTGCAGACAATACCTGCCACACATTAGCAGTGCTGTGGACCTACAGCATGGCCAGCAGAGATCATCTTTTAACAGTGCAGGGTCAGTGGACCAGCTGCTGGGCACCCCTCCTCACCCTCAAGGTGACAGCTGAAACTGCTTTGTAGCACGGCTTGCTGTTATGTGCATGTAGCACATGCAGCCAGTGCGTCTTACTGAGCTGATATGCTGGACCAGTGCATTCTCCATTGGTTCTTCAGGTGCAGACCACGGTTTTGCATGTGCAGTGCCTCATAGGTGTGGCGGCCCAACCTATGCCGGCACAGACAGCAAACAGTTTTATCAGAGATCTGCAGGCTCTATACATCTCAATAAAGCCATGTGGAGGTATAACCTACTGGTTGGTGCAATGCCTCCATGGTCAAAAGTCCTGGGTTTGATTCCCACTTGTTCATTTTGTACCTGGGTGCGCTTGCATAGTCCTGGCTCTGCTGTGACCTGCAGACAATCATTCTTCTACATTTCTATGCATTATGGCCACACGTTGGGTAGCCCAATATGGCATTCCGCATCATGGACATCTGTGAGCATGGCTTTGCAGCAGGTAAGAACATAAGAATATAAGATATGCCATAATGGGTCAGACCAAGGTCCATCAAGCCCAGTATCCTGTTTCCAACAGTGGCCAATCTAGGTCATACGTACCTAGCAGTTTCCCCAAAAGACACAGGTTCCACAATGCTTGTACTGGGTCAAGCATTGATATCCTTCTTAATAATGGTTTATGGACCTTTCCTCCAGGAACTTGTCCAAACCTTTTTTAAACGCAGCTACACTAACAGCCTTTACAACATCCTCCGGTAACAAATTCCAGAGTTTGATTACACGTTGAGTGAAAAAAAAATGTCTTTTATTAGTCTTAAATAGTTTACCCTGTAGCTTCATTGCATGTCCCCTAGTCTTTCTATATTCTGATAATGTGAACAATCTATCTACGTTTACCCGTTCCACTCCGTTCATTAATTTATAGACTTCTATCATATCTCCCCTCAGCCGTCTCTTTTCCAGGTTAAAGAGCCCTAACCTTTTTAGCCTTTCTTCATAGGAGTATCCTTCCATCCCCTTTACCATTCTGGTGGCTCTTCTCTGAACCATTTCTAATAACGCTATATCCTTTTTAAGATACGGCGACCAGAATTGCACACAATATTCAAGGTGCGGTCTCACCATGGAATGATATAGAGGCATTATAATATCTTTTGTTTTATTTTCCATTCCTTTCCTTATGATACCTAGCATTCTATTTGCTCTCTTGGCCGTCGCTGCACACTGGGCCGAGGGTTTTAACATGTTATCCACAATGATGCCTAAATATTTTTCCTGGATGGTGGTTCCTAATGTGGAACCTTGCATCGTGTAACCATAGTTTGGGTTGTTCTTCCCTAGGTGCATAACTTTGCACTTGTCCACATTAAATTTCATCTGCCATTTTGATGCCAAGTCTTCAAATTTATCAAGATCCTCTTGCAATTTTCTACAATCCTCTTGGGTTTTAACAACTTTAAATAGTTTTGTGTCATCTGAAAATTTGATAACTTCACTCGTTATTCCCCTTTCCAGGTCATTTATGAATATGTCAAAAAGCAGCGGACCCAGCACAGATCCCTGGGGTACACCACTATTCACCTTTCTTCATTGGGAAAATTGGCCATTTAGCCCAACCCTCTGCTTTCTATCTTTTAACCAGTTCCAGATCCACAATAGTACACTGCCTCCTATCCCATGACTCTTTAGTTTTGCCAAAAGTCTCTGAGGAGGGACCTTGTCAAAGGCTTTCTGAAACTCCAGATACACTATATCAACCGACTCACCTTTGTCCACCTGTTTATTCACACCTTCAAAAAAATATAACAGATTAGTAAGACAAGATCTTCCTTGTCTAAAGCCATGTTGACTGTTTCCCATTAGGCCATAACTATCTACATGCTGAGTAATTTGTTATTTATGATGGTTTCTACCATTTTTCATGGTACTGGCATCAGGCTCACCGGTCTGTAGTTTCCTGGATCACCCCTGGAACCCTTTTTAAAAATTGGCGTTACATTGGCGATCCTCTAATCTTCAGGTATTACAGATGATTTTAATGAAAATTCACAGATTCCTAATAGCAGGTCTGCAATCTCATATTTCAGTTCTTTCAACACCCTTGGATGTATACCATCTGCCCCAGGTGATTTGCTACTCTGCAGTTTATCTAATAGTAATACATCTTCCCGATGTATCGATATTTCCTTCAATTCTTCCGCTCCTTTAAATACCACTTCAATCATGGGTAACATCCCTACATCTTCCTCAGTAAAGACCAAAGCAAAGAATTCATTCAGTCTCTCCGCTATCGCCTTGTCGCCTCTTAGTGCTCCTTTAACCCCTTTCATCTAATGAACCAGCTGACTCTCTCACAGGTTTTTTGCTACAAATGTACTTGAAAAAGTCTTTATTTCATGTTTTTTCTTCCGCAGCAAGCTTCTTCTCAAATTCTTCCTTTGCCTGCCTTATCAATGCCTTGCATTTGACTTGCCAGTGCTTGCTGCTGTTTCCAGGTTTCGTCATTTGGCTCTTCTTTTCATTTCCTGAAAGATGCTTTTTTGGCAACAACAGCTTCTCTGACCTCACCTTTAAACCATGCTGGCAGTTTTTTGGACTTCTTAAAATGTGGAATACAGCTGGTCTGGGCTTCCAAGATAGTATTTTTCGACAACACCCATGCTTGATGTAAGTCTTTAACCTTTGCAACCGCTCCTTTTAGTTTTTTCTTAACTATTTTCCTCATTTTATCATAGTCTCCCTTTCGAAAGTTAAAAGGTAGTACTGTGGATTTCCTTACTATCCCTCCTCCACAAACTAAATCAAATGCGAACATGCTATTATCACTATTGCCAAGTGGCCCCAACACCCTTATCTCTTGCACTAGATCTGGTGTTCCACTAAGGACTAGGTCCAATATAGCTTCCCCTCTGGTCGGTTCATGAACCAGCTGCTCCAAGAAGCAGTCATTTATTTCAGCTAGGAACTTTATCTCCCTAGCATGTCCTGCCGTGACACTGACACAGTCGATACCGGGGTAATTGAAATCAACCATTATTATTACTGCGCTTTAACTTTTGTTAGCTTCTTTGATTTCTTTGAGCATTTCATCATCCATTTGTTCATTCTGGCCAGGTGGTCGATAGTATACCCCCACTGCCATCACCTTCCCCTTTTTACATGGAATTTCAATTCATAGAGATTCTACAGCAAATTTTGTTTCCTGCAAAACTTTAATCCTTTCTGACTCAATGCCCTCTCTAACATAGAGCGCAACCTCTCCACCAATTTGATCAGCTCTATCATTACGATATAGTTTGTACCCAGGTATCACAGTGTCCCACTGGTTGTCCTCCTTCCACCATGTCTCTGATATTCCAATCATATCTAACCTCTCATTTAGTGCTATTTATTCTAACTCTCCCATCTTATTTTTTAGACTCCTAGCATTTGCATACAAGCATTTTAGAAACTGTATTTTATTCAAATTAATCTGGCTGTTGGTACACATGGGTAATTTTGGATCTTTAAGCTCTGTCTGCTCCATACTCGAGAGCATTTGGACTACTTTACTCTTTTTTGGAACCTCTCTGCTTTTGGTTGTATCCTTCAAGGATACATTCTTCCGAAGCATGCGCTCTTGGGCGACTGTCGGCTTTCCTCTATTATCTAGTTTAAAAGCTGCTCTATCTGCTTTTTAAAGGTTAATGCTAGCAGCCTGGTTCCATCCCGGTTAAGGTGAAGCCCATCCCTTCGGAAGAGCCCCTCCTTTCCCCAGAATGTTCCCCTGTTCCTAACAAATCCAAAACCCTCATCTCTGCACCGTCATCTCATCTACGCATTGAGACCCTGGCACTCTGCCTGCCTTTTGGGTCCTGCACGTGGAACGGGAAGCATTTCGGAGAATGCTACCCTAGAAGTTCTCTATTTTAACTTCCTACCTAAAAGCCTAAATTTAACCTCCAGAACCTCCCTACCACATTTTCCTATGTCATTGGTACCGACATGTACCAAGACAGCAAACTCCTCCCCCGCACTATCTAAGGCCTTGTCTAGGTGGCGCGTGAGGTCCGCTACCTTCGCACCAGGCAGGCATGTTACCAGGAGATCCTCACGTCCACCAACCATCCAGCTATTTACATGCTTAATGATCGAATCACCAACTATAACGGCTGTCCTAACCCTTCCCTCATGGGCACATGGCCCTGGAGATACTTCTTCGGTGCGAGAGGGTTTTACATCACCTGGAGGACAGGTCCTAGTTACAGAATCACTTCCTGCCACACCAGCGTGATGCTCTCCTGTCACGTGACCTCTCTCCTCCATGGCAACAGGGATGCTGCCAGACTGGAGGTGGGACTTCAGGACTATATCCCTGTAGGTTTCATCTATGTACCTCTGTGTCTTTCTTATATTTTCCAAGTCTGCTACTCTAGCCTCTAGAAAACGGACTCGCTCCCTGAGAGCAAAGAGCTCCTTGTACCTAGTGTACATGTAAGACCTCTCACCAACTGGGAGAAAATCATACATGTGACACTCAATGCAAAAGACTGGAAAGCCCCCATCTCGCTGCTGGACTGCTGTCTGCATCTTAGTTTTAAGCTTGTGTTTAGATCTTTAAGTTCTTTACTTACTAAGGGTTGCTATGGATATTTATAATAATAAAACTGTACCTAATATGTTTAATATACCTGAAGCTTAATTAATCAGTCCTTAGTGTATGACTGATTTGGATAACGAGCTTCACCTGAGAGCACCTCCTTTCCTTTAAGATGTGTAAGTACCCATAAAGCTATGATTATCCCAGGGGTGTGTGGGTGTTGGGGAGGGAGAAAAGAGGGCTGCTACACAGTACCCTGTCCTGTGCTTCTGAGGTAAGCTGTGACCAACTTCCTGGGTGATTAACAGTCCTTGCTTGGATAGAAGGAGTCTTTCAAAATGGCCTTTTGACCTGCCACCTGGTGTTAACACCTATTGAAATGGTTTCACAGGTCTCTTGCCCCCTAGGTAGAAGGCCTCTTTGTAAAGGTCTCTAGAAGACTTTATTTGTTGCTCACAGAGTCCTGACCCTGTTTTGCCTTTTATGCTAAATTTTATTCTGATTTGATTTAAATTACAGCTCTTTGCTGCTGCTAGGCTCTGACTTATTATGAAATTTAAACTACAAGCTCTCTGCTGGGTATGGAATGTAACCAGAAAGCTCTCTTCTGTGTTTTTAAATTTAAACTGCTGCTACTAGGTCCTGACTGATTTAACAAAAAACACTGGGTTCACAGATTAATTAGCTTTAATACAAAGACGTCCTTTCAGAAAATTCCCAGAATTTTAGCAGTGATGTATATGCAGCAGATGTCTGGGTCAACTTGTATGCAGTGATGTATCTGCAGCAGATGTCTGGGTCAACTTGTATGGATACGTTTTCTGTTTTGCCATCATTGTGACCTCCCAGCATTACGTAAAGAATATATAAAGAAGCTGTAGATAGTTTCCCCAGTTTGAAATCCAAGTTGTATCACTCGTTCAATGTAAGTGCATAACAGGCCTCCTGTTCTGCACAAAAATGTTATCTGTAAACTGCACTGATTTGAAAGAGCACGGTATATAAAATAAATACATAAAAATATATCTCATACATTCAGCCACCTAACACTCGTTAAATAGCCATCCCCTACACTGTTCTGCCATCATTACTTGCCCCACATGGGGCAAATGGGCTCAACTTGTCCCTTTCTCTCATGCCACTTTGTCGGGTGTATTGTCTTGCATCAGTCCCACACACACAAATGCTGTTTCATGTACCCCATGGCACTGCTACTTTTGGTTCACACACACTAAATGCTTTTCGCCTATATGATCCCATACATACACCCATCACACACAATGCAAATTCTCTGCTTGGATGATCCATGGCACAGCCCTGCACCTACCATTTGACCGTCAGGGAGATTCATGGTTGGGCAGCTTACTGGCAGTAAGCTGCCCCACCATGGCCCTCAGGGGTCATTTGCAGCAGTTATCCATATCATGCACACCTCTCTTGTGACGGCTCCACATGTGCACTCATGGACAATCCTCCCTTTGTTGCCCACATCAGGCACATGATGCCTTCACCCAGACACTCTCCTAGCCTAAGCCACTGACAGTACATCTGGATACATGTCCACACCTCACAGACACTATAATGTTAAGTACGGCACGGTGTATGCTTTCAAGTGCATCTAGGACTGCATGCCTGTCATGGCACCCCCCGCTACTGTATCCCCACCGCTGACTCTGCTGCCGCCGCCACCCACCCATGACACAGCCAAGACCCACACTGACCATTATCACTAGGCAGCCTCCTATCTCGCCTAGTCAACAGCATAGGCCTGCTGTATGGTCAAACATGCTCATTCCACATACTGCCACATTGCCAGGCATCAGCTGAGTCAACTCCATCAGCTACCAATTGTGCTTGAATCCATACCTTCTCCAATGGCTTCCCTGACCCCCTTTCAGTGTTTCAGTGGCTTTTCTGCATTAAGGTGCATGCCAGACACCTTCCCCCAGCATGTGCTATTACCACACGATAAGTGTCTACTACCACCCCTTAACGCAGCATGTGCTATTACCACAAGGTAAGTGTCCACTACCACCCCTTAATGCCGCAATGCCTCTGACACGCCCAGCACACTTACCACATGGTAACCCCTTATCACTACCATTAACGCATGGAAAAGACTGCTCCCTTACCGCCGTTTAGTAAACATACCCCATAGTAACATAATATATGATGGCAGCTAAAGAACAGCGTGGTTCATGTTCAACATCTTTGGCTAATTCTTATGTTATTTCAATAACACAAATTTTCTCCATGATTAACTTGGCTACTAGAATCTGCAATGCAGGGCTAAGTTTACTATTACAAGTTGTGGTAGAACAATTCATTGGGAGTCACTTGTAGGGTGCCTTCAACTCCTTGAAGCAATATATTTGTGGGATGCAAGAGAAGCATGCAGTAGAGATAGCGTAGTTACTCACCTGTAGCAGGTGTTCTCCGTTGACAGCAGGAATAAGTCCTTACATATGGGTAATGTCACCGACAGAACCCCACATGGGAACGCTCCCCAGCTTCCACTGGAAGCTTTTGGGAAGCTCCACCATGAATGCACCTGTCTTCCTTCCTGCCATAGCACCATCTTCTTCAGTGTGATATCAAAGCAATAGCCAAAAACAACTCCCTGGGAAGGTGGGAGGGTTGTGAGGACTTTTTCCTACTGTCCAATGAGAACACTTGCTACAAGTGAGTAACTACGCTTTCTCTGTGGACAAGCAGGAAGTAGGTCCTCACATATGGGACTCCCAAGCTATAGGCTACTAAAAACTGAAGAGGTCAACAGCCCATCAGGGCAACAAAACTGGAGACAGGGAGAACAGTATGGGTGGTCCCTCTAGGGACTTACAGATTAAGCATCCTCAGTGTACATCAGCACTGAGGGATCTCATCTTTTGGTAGCCTGGACGGAAAGAAGGGCCAGTGGACAGGAATTGGGCCAAAGGCCGAAAGAGATGCTGGCGCACAGCCTGGCCAAAGTTGCTGTCCCATCAGGAATCCCCATCCACACAGCGATGAGCTGTTTAGGTGAGGACCGAAGACCAAGTAGCAGCCTTGCAGATCTCCTCCATAGATACCAAGAGCAAGTTGGCGACTGAGGCAGCCATGGCTTGGACATTATGAGCCATAACATGATATCAAGGCTCAGGCCTGCCTGGGAATATACCAGAGAAATACAGTCAGCTAGCCATGAGGATAGCATTCACTTAGAGATGACAGCACCCAGCTTACTGGGGTCAAAGGAGATAAACAGCTGGGTAGTCCTCCGGAGAGCCTTCATACACTCAAGGTAGAAGGCCAAGACCCGCTTGCAGTCCAACATGTGCTACGCTGCCTCACCCCGGTTGCTGTGCGGCCTCGGGAAGAATGTTGGTAGAATTATCAACTGATTGAGGTAGAACACAGAGAAAATGAGGGTACGTGGATTCTGTTGTATGGTGGGTGAGCTACCAAGGTGTGGAGCTCACTGATGTGGTGTGCTGATGTGACTGCCAACAGAAACAGGACCTTCCAGGTCAAGAATGTCAGAGGACAGGAGTCAAGCAGCTCAAAAGGAGCCCACATGAGCTGAGCAAGAACCACGTTGAGATCCCAAGACACTGCAGGAGGCTTGAGAAGAGACTTTGAGAGCAGTAATCCCCAAAAAAAGTGAGCCACCAGAGCCTGGACGGAAATGGGCTTCCCCCCAGGGTTGCGATGGTAGGCCCCAATCGCGCTGCGGTGAACTCGGATGGAGTTGATCTTGTCGAGACGTACAGGAGGTACTCCAGCAACCAGTCTACAGTGCACCAGGGATCCAGCACCCTGTCTGTGCACCAGGAGGTGAACCTCTGCCACTTGAATGCATAAGCCTTACACATCAAATCCTTGTGAAAAGCTAGGAGAATGTTTGTGACACTCAGGTAAATTGAGCTCTGAGAGGACTACTTACTCAGCTTCTAGACTGTGAGGGCCAAAGAGCAGATATTGGGGTGCAACAAGGTCCCTCCCCCATCCTGGGAGATGAAATCTGGGGCAGAGCCTAGATGGAGAGGCTCCCTATGAGAGAGTTGGAGCAGCAGGGGAAACTAGGATTTCCGAGGACAGTATGGGTCAATGAGGATCATGGTCCCTCTGTCGGCTTGAAGCTTAAGTAGAGTTTTTGCCACTAGTGGGATCAGGGGTTATGCGTAAAGCAGACCCACCCCCAGTGAAGGAGGAAGGCATCTGAAGCCAGATGGTCACTGGATGGCTCCTGGAGCAGAACCAGCCCACTTGGGTGTTGTGTAACATGGCAAAGAGATCTATCATGGGGGTACCACTCTCCTGAAAGATCCAATTCACTACTCCTCTGAGCACCACTCGTGCAGTTGGAGGACTCAGCTCAGCTGAAATGCCAGGTTGTTGAGCTCGCTGGGCAGGCAAGTTGCTCTCAACTCCATTCCGTGGGCCAGGCCAAACTTCCACAACTGAACCACTTCCCAGCAGAGGAGGTATGAGCCCATGCCTCACTGTTGCTACCTAGTTGTCCGTTTGGATCAGGATCGCTGGATTTGCCACGTGCACTTGGAAAGCCCGAAGGGCATTCGCTATGGCCTGCAGCTTGAGGAAGTTGATTTGGTGCAGGCTCTCCTGCTTGGACACAGGCCATGTGTATGCAGATTGTCCAGATGAGCTCCCCAACTGAGCTTGGATGCATCTAATATCAGCATCCTGCGGGAAGGCTCCACTTGGAACAGCAGATCATTGAGCAGGTTTCACTGCTCCAGTCACCAGTCAAGGGACTGTACTAAGGGAGCGGTGACTGCCACCCTGTCCAAAGATGGCCCATGGCCTGTTTCCACTGCGTGATTAAGGTCCACTGAGTCTGCTGCATGAAGAGGTGGCCTGGGGGGTGTTAACATGCACCATGAAGATCATGTGGCCGAGAACTTTCAGCATCCCCTGGGTTGTTGTATGGCGCTGACACGGTACATTACCGAACACTTCTGTCAGCTGCTGCATGTGGTCCCTCGGTAGAAAAGCCTGAACTCAAGTGGTATCAAGGAAGGCTTTGATGAACTCCAGCTGCTGTGTGGGCTGGAGATGGGACTTGAGGTAATTGATTCTGAATCCCAGCCACTCGAGAACCTGTATGGTGAGATGGGCGGACTGTTGGACGACATCCGGAGTAGAGCCCTTGATGAGTCAATCATCCAGAGAGGGGAGATGATGACCCCCATTGTTCAGAGGTAGGCAGCAACTACCGTGAGGCATTTTGTTAATACTCTGGGTGCTGAAGCCAGCCCGAAGGGGAGCATTTGGTACTGATAGTTCTGACTTCCCAACACAAACCTGAGGTATTCTCTGTAACTTGAATGGATCGGGATGTGTGTATACGCATCTTTGAGATCCAAGCAGTATAGCCAATCATCCTTTAGGACATAAGGGAGCAGTGTCCCCAGCGAGACCATCTTGAACTTCTCATGCACCAAGAACCGGTTGAGGTTCCAGAGGTCCAGAATGGGCCTGAACCTGCCTGTCTTTTTGGGAACCAAGAAATACCTGGAGTAAAAGCCCCTTCTGACCTGAGCTGGTGGAAATGGCTCTATGGCGCGGTCAGTCAGAAGAACAGAGACCTCCTCCTGCAACAGGCTTCAGTGCAGCAGGTGCAGCAGGTCCAAGGGGTACTCCCACTGGGCAAAAGGAAGAGGCAACTGGGCAAAGTGCAGCCTGTATCCATTCAGGACAATCTGCGTACCCATGTGTCTGAAGTGATGTGGGGCCACCTGTGGACAAAATGGATGTGGGCCTCCCCCCTACCTGAGCGGATACCCTATTCGGCAATTTCAGTTGGCTGTGTTCCTGATTTCTTCCTTTGCTGTTGGCGAGGGGCCTGTGCCTTTGGTTGGGTACTCAGGGGGCTCAGATAGTACCAACGCGGCCCTGGTACTTTTTGAACTAAGAAATAAGAACATAAGAAATGCCATACTGGATCAGACCAAGGTCCATCAAGCCCATTATCCTGTTTCCAACAGTGGCCAATCCAGGTCACAAGTACTTGGCAGGTACTTAAAGTCCACAGCTTCCACAATGTTCATCCTGGGGTAAGCAGTGGATTTACCGGGTCCTCTTTAGTAATAGTTTATGGATCTTTCCTCCAGGAACTTGTCCAAACCTTTTTTAAACCTGGCTATACTAACAGCTTTTACTACATCCTCTGGTAACAAATTCCAGAGTTTGAGTACACGTTGAATGAAAAAATATTTTCTCTTGTTAGTCTTAAATGTGTTACATTGTAGCTTTATTACTTGTCCTGTAGTCTTTCTACTTTTTGATGGTGCAAACAACTGATCTATGTTAATCCGTTCCACTCCATTCATTAATTTATCGACTTCTATCATATCTCCCCTCAGTCTTCTCTTTTTCAAGTTGAAGAGCCCTAACCTTTTAAATCATTCCTCGTAGTGGTATCATCCCATCCCCTTTACCATTCTGATGTCTCTTCTCTGTACCTTTTCTAATTCCACTATATCCTTTTTAAGATATTTACTTTCCTGTGCCCATTCAGCTAACCATGCTTGGCTCAAATCCCGCTCACTTGCAGACTTTCTACACTTCAAATTCATGCTTGTCTTTTTCCAGTCAGCCATAGCTCTTGCCAAACAAGACTATTATGTCCATCTGATTAACTCTCTTGCCTCTGACTCTCGCCGTCTCTTTACTACTCTCAGCTCTCTCCTCAAAGTGCCTCCGACTCCAACCCCTCTCTTCCTTTCTGCCCAAACCCTGGCTGACTATTTCCATGACAAAATCCACAAGATCACCCTCCAATTCCCCACAAAGTCAGCTACTTCTCCTCCTTCCCCTCTTCACTCCCATCTTTCCCCCTCTACCACTGCTACCCTATCTTCCTTTTCTGTGATCTCTGAAGAGAAAACTGCATGCCTTCTTTCTTCCTCCAAACTCACTACCTGCTCCTCTCTGATCCTATCCTCACCCATCTCCTAAGCCCCATCTCCTCCACTGTTGTCCCTTTCATCTCATATTCTCAACCTATCGCTCTCCACTGCAACTGTCCCTGCAGCCTTCAAGCATGCTGTAATAACACCTCTCCTCAAGAAACCCTAACTTGATCCTACCTGTCCTTCTAATTATTGACCCATCTCCCTCCTCCCCTTTATTTCTAAACTACTTGAACGCGCAGTTCACTGCTGCTGCCTTGACTTCCTCTCTTCCCTTACCCTCCTGGATCCTTTTCAATCTGGCTTTTATCCTTTACACTCTACTGAAACAGCTATTGCCAAAGTTTCCAGTGACTTGTTCCTGGCAAAATCCAAGGGCTTTTACTCTTTCCTCATCCTTCTTGACCTCTCTGCTGCTTTTGACACTGTTGACCACAACCTTCTCCTTGATACCCTGTCCTCGCTTGGTTCTAAGGGCTCTGTACTATCCTGGTTGTCGTCTTATCTCTCCCATCGCTCTTTCAGCGTTAGTTCTGGTGGCTCCTCTGCTGCTGCTATCCCGCTCTCAGTTGGTGTACCCTAAGGATCTGTCAAGGGTCCACTCCTTTTTTCTCTATATACCCAGTCCTTTGATGTGCTCATCTCTTTCCATGGCTTTCAGTACCATCTTTATGCTGATGATTCCCAGATATACCTCTCTATGCCTGAAATCTCTCCGGCAATCCAGACCCGGATCTCTGCCTGCCTTTCTGACATTGCTGCTTGGATGTCTCACCGCCACTTGAAATTGAACATGGCCAAGACTGAGCTTCTTATTTTCCCCCCTAAAACCTCCTCTCCTCTTCCTTCCTTCTCATTCTCTGTGGATAACTCTCTACTCCACCCTGTTTGCTTGGCTCACAAACTTAGGGTTGTATTTGACTCCTCTCCCTCCTTCTCCACACACATCCATCTGATAGCTAAGACCTGCCATTTCTTTCTCTGTAACATCAACAAAATCCACCTCCGCCCATTCCTTTCTGAACACACTACTAAGACACTTATCCACTTCTTAATCACCTCCTGTCTTGATTACTGTAACCTACTCCTTGCTGGTCTCCCTTTGAATCATCTCTCTCCCCTTCAATCTGTTCAACACTCTGCTGCACGGCTAATCTTCCGCCAGCCTCATCATGCCCATATTACCACTCTTCTCAAGTCACTTCATTGGCTCCTATCCATATCCGCATCCATTTCAAACTTCTCCTGCTGCATAAGTGCATTTATTCTGCAGCTCCTCACTACCTTTCTTCTCTTCTCTCTCCTTACACCCCCCTCGGGAACTCTGCTCTTCTGGCAAATTGATTCTATCTGTGCCCTTCTCTTCTATGGCTAACTCCAGACTTCACTCCTTTCACCTTGCTGCACCTTACACCTGGAACAAACCACCTATGTCTGTATGCCAGGCACCTTCTCTGACCCTTTTCAAATCCAGGCTGAAAACTTACCTCTTCGCTGCTGCTTTTGGATTTTGACTCACCTCATCTCCTTGTTTCTTTACCATTCCCCCTTGTTTTATCCCTGTGTACACCTTCTGTGTTGTCTGTCTTGACTAGATTGTAAGCTCTGATGAGCAGGGACTGTCTCTTATATGTCTGTGCAGCGCTGCATACATCTTCTAGTAGTAGTAGTAGTAGTAGTAAGATACGGGACCAAAATTGCACACAATATTCAAGGTGGGGGCGAACCATGGAATGATAGAGGCATTATATTATCCTTGGTTTTATTCTCCATTCTTTTTCTTTATGATTCCTAGCATTCTGTTAGCTTTCTTGGCCGCCACAGCACACCGGTTGGAGGGTTTCAAATTATCCACGATGATGCCTAAATCTTCTGGGTGGTGGTTTCTAAGGTGGTACCTTGCATCGTGTAATCAAAGTTTGGGTTATTCTTTTCTAGGTGCATAACTTTGCATTTGTCCACATTAAATTTCATCTGCTATTTGGACGCCTAATCTTTCAATTTATCAAGGTCCTCTTGCAATTTTTCACAATTCTCTTGGGTTTTAACAACTTTGAATAATTTTGTCTCATCTGCAAATTTAATCACTTCACTTGTTATTCCAGTTTCCAGATCATTTACTTTTCTCCATTGAGAAAATTGGCTATTTAGTCCTACTCTCTGCCTTCTATTTTTTTAACCATTTTCTGATCCACAATACTACACTGCCTCCAAGCCCATGACTTTTTAATTTTGCCAAGTCTCTCATGAGGGACCTTGTCAAAGACTTTCTGAAAATCCAGATACACTACATCAACCGGCTCACTTTTATCTACCTGTTTATTCACACCTTCAAAAAAATATAACAGATTAGCAAGACAAAACTTTCGTTGGCTAAATCCATATTGGCTTGCTCCCATTAAACAACGACTATATACATGATCAATAATTTTATTCTTTATAATGGTTTCTACCATTTTTTCTGGTACTGATGTCAGACTCACAAGTCTGTAGTTTTCCGGATTACCCCTGGAACCCTTTTAAATATTGGCGTTACATTGGCCATCCTCCAATCTTCAGGTACTAGAGCTGATTTTAATGATAGTTCACGGATTACTAATAGTAGGTCTGCAATCTCATATTTCAGTTAATTCAATACACGGTCCAGATGATTTGGTACTCTTCTGTTAATCAAATACAGTAGTTGTAATACATCTTCCCAGTTTATCAATATTTCTTTCAGTTCTTCCGATACATCACCTTTATATACCATTTCAGGTATGGATAAATTCCCTACATCTTCTTCAGTTAAGACCAAAGCAAAGAATTCATTCAGTCTCTCCGCTATGGCCTTTTCTTCACTTAGTGCCCCTTTTACTCCTCTATCATCCGAAGGTCCAACTGACGGTCTCACAAGTTTTTTGCTCTGAATGTACTTGAAAATTGCATTTTTGCTTCCAGGGCAAGCTTTTTTTTCAAATTCTTTCTTTGCCTGCCTTATCAATGCCTTGCATCTAACTTGGCAATGCTTATGTTGTTTCCCGTTTTCGTCATTTGGCTCCTTTTTCCATTTCCTGAAAGGTGCTTTTTTGGCCGCAACAGCCTCTCTGACTTCGCCTTTAAACCATACTGGCAGTTTTTGGGCCTTCCTTCCACTTTTCTTAAAGCATAGAATACACCTGTTCTGGGCTTCCAAGATAGTATTTTTAAACAATGCCCACACTTTATGCAAATCTTTAGCCTTTGCAGTTGCTCCTTTTAGTCTTTTCTTAACTATTTTCCTCATTTTATCATAGTCTCCCTTTTGAAAGTTAAATGGGAGTACTGTGGATTTCTTTGCCATCCTTCTTTCATTTATTAAATCAAATGTGATCATGCTATGTTCACTATTGCCAAGTTGCCCCAACACCCTTATTGCCTGAGGGGTCAGTGATCTTCTTTGAGATTCTAGAGGGCATCACATGCTCTTTCTCGAGTTCTCCCCTTGGCAGGGGACATTAGCTAGTTTGTCTGGGACCCACTTCTCTAAGTCAGAGGACTGGGTCAAGCAAGCCAGTGGGTGCCAATGCCTACCGCTGCCACTCTATCTGTGGATTCGAAGGCATCATAGGTTGCTCTTAACATGCATTTTGAGCAATCCTTGCCATGGCCCACCAGGGGTGGGAAGGAGTCAAGGTGGCCCAGGGACATGAGAGGCAAAGTCAGCCAGGTCCAGCATGACATATTTTAGGAACATGCTCATATAAAGCTGGTAAGAAAGGATCCTGACCACCAGCAGGTAACCCTGGAAGCATTTCCTCCCAAAGGAGTCCAGGGTTCTAGTCTCCTTGCCCGGGGACACCAGGGAATGGGCCTTGGTGCTCTTTACCTGTTTCATGGCTGATCCCACCACAATAGAGTTGTGTGGCTGAAGGACATGACCTGCTGCAGGCCAGAAAGCAGCAACCCTAGGGAAAATACTGCTGTTGCTGCTGCCCCCTCCCCCTCAAATGGAATTGGCGGCAGATGTGGGGGTGGCGTGGTCAGTCATGTGTGCCGCTGCTGCTGCCCACCCAGGCCAGTCGCCTTCATTGGCTGCCTAGCTTGCCTAGTGGACAGGTCCTTCGACATCGATGGGATCAATGTCTGGTTCTTCTTTGATTCCAGTTGGATATCGATGGAAAGTCTCTGCTCAATGCCATGGCCCCTCAGTACCAAGTGTGCTTGGATGTCCCTCGATATCTGCGCCTCGGCAGAACCTCTTGATGGCATTGATGCCGATGCTTGGGCCGAGGACACTGAATCCGACATCCCAAAGAGGGACTCCTGCTTTTCCTGGCCCTTCAGGCCCCTCCCCATCATCTGCAGGCAAGGTTACAGGATACGGGCTGGCAGTCAGGCCCAAGGCACTGCAGGCACCAGTTGTGCCTGTTGGTGACCGAGATGGTACAGCCACATTTTGTGCACTTTTTGAAGCCACTCACTGGCTTGGACATGTCTGGGAAAACCATATGGGCAAGGTTGGGGAAAAAATATCCGAAAAAGGAACAAAAACAAAAGAAAAAACCAAAGTCGGGTCTGGAAGCCAACTAAGTCAATGACAGGCAGTAAAAAGAAAAACAAACCACAAGGGTGTAAAACAAAGCAATATTTTTCTGCCGGTGCAGGAACACATCCTAGGGGCTCTGCAGAAAAAAGAAGACTGGAGAAGATGGCGCAATAGCAGGCGTGCATACATGGTGGAGCCTCCCTAAAGCTTCCAATAGAAGCTGAGGAGTGTTAATGCGTGGGGCTCTATCAGTGACACCACCCATATGTGAGGACTTACTTCCTGCTTGTCCATGGAGAATAAAGCGTAGTTACTCACCTGTAACAGGTGATCTCTGGGAACAGCAGGAATTTAGTCTTCACATATGGGATGACGTCGGTACCAACGGAGCTCGCACAGGAACACTCCCCAGCATCCAAAAGGAAAGCCTTTGGAAGCATCCCACTGTGCCTGCGTAGCTATCTCCCATCTTTCCAGCTCTCCCTCCTCAGTTGAGTTTTGTAGCTGAGATAAAAGGAGAGAAAGAGAAGAAGACCTACAACTACTAGGGGAGGAGGGTGGGTTGTGAAGACTAAATTCCTGCTGTTCCCGGAGATCACCTGTTAAAGGTGAGTAACTACGCTATCACCAGAAACAAGCAGGAATGTAGTCTTCACATTTGGGATTCCCTAGCTAGAAGATGTCAGAGAGATGACCTCAGAATCAGCTGTGGTTTTTCACAGGTATGCCTAAAGAGGTCATGTGTCCTCCATGGATGTCTGGTATTGAAACCCGGGACAGAGGGTAGGAGTTGCTCTAAGTCTGAAAGAGATGCTGGAGAACAGCTTGGCCAAACAAGGCATCTGGGCAGGAGTCCTTGTCCAGGCAGTAGTGAGCAGCAAAAGTGTGGACCGAAGACCAAGTTGCTGCTTTGCATATCTTGTCAATAGTAGATTTGCCATAGAGGCAGCCATGGCTCGAACATTATGGCCAGTGACATGACCCTCGAGGGAGAGTCCTGCCTTCTCATAAGCAAAGGTGATATAGTCAGCTATCCACTTGGAGAGAGTTTGTTTGGATACCAGCAAGCCAAGGTGACTTGAGTCAAAGGAAATGAAAAGCTGGGAAGCTTTTCAGTGCTCTCGAGTTCTCTGGAGATAAAAAGCTAAGGCACATTTGCAGTCCAGAGTGTGAAGGGTTGCCTCTGCCCTAGAGGAATGAGATCTAGGGAAAAAGACAGGAAGGTAGACTGACTGGTTTAAATGGAAGGACAAGACCACCTTCGGCATGAAACGAGGATGAGTCCTAAGGACAACTTATCATGGTGGAACCGTGTATAAGGAGGATCAGCCACCAAAGTTTGGAGCTTGCTTATACACCTTGCTGAAGTGAGGGCAATAAGGAAGGTGACCTTCCATGTGAGAAACGTAAGTGGAGTAGTGGATAGAGGTTCAAAGGGCAGCTTGAGAAGCTGTCCTAGAACAACATTAAGGTCCCATGCCACTGGAGGTGGCTTAATGGGAGGTTTGGTTAATAGAAGACCCCTCATGAAGTGGCTGAGAAGAGATGGGTTGGCCAACTAAGGGCAGGTGAGAGGCCACAATTGCACTTAAGTGTACTCTCACTGAATTGGTTTTGAGTCCAGAAGATGATAGGTGAAGGAGGTACTCAAGGAGTGCCTCCACCGGAGCAGAGAAAGGATTGAGATTGTTCTGAGAACACCAGAAAGAAAACCTAGGCCACTTGAAAGCATAGGACCGTCTGGTGGATGGCTCCTAGAAGCTGAGGATGTCCTTAACCTCCTGGGGAAGGTTAATGTCTTGGAAAGCTATGCCTTCAGCAGCCATGCTGTGAGATGGAGAGACTTTTGACTGTTGGAGATGGAGAGACATGCTGTGAGATGGAGAGACTGTGGATTGGGATGGAGCAGTGTCCCCTCCTCCTGAGAGAGGAGATCTGGAGCAGACCCCAGATCTATGGGTTAAGTCTGAAACAGATGTAGAAGGAGAGGGTACCATGGTTGGTGTGGCCCGCATGGGGCTATGAATATCATGGAGCCCTTGTCTCTCTGGAGTTTGAAGAGAGTTTTGGGAATTAGGGGTATGGGAGGGAAGGTATATAGGAAGCCCTGAACCCAGTGTAGGTGAAAAGAATCCACCTGCTGGCTGGCTGGTGCAGGAGTCCTGGTGCAGAAGCGGGGAAGCTTGGCAATCTGAGGATTTGCAAAAAGGTCTATCTCTGGAGTCCCCCAGATTTGAAAAATGTGAGAGACGTTGTCTACATGAAGAGACCACTCGTGGGGGAGAAGGATTTGACTCAGTCTGTCCACTAAGACATTGTGTTTGCCTGGAAGATACACCGTATGTAGGTGAATGCAATGATGTTTGGCAAAGGACCAGACATGTAGAGCCTCGCTGCAGAGGGTCCAAGAGCCTGTCTATCGGGACTCGGAATCTGCGGCAATGAAGATGGTCCTGGAACACTTTGAGAGCATTGAGAATGGCTCTGAGTTCCAGCAGATGTTTGTGGAGCTGTGACTCCTGATGAGACTAGAGTCCCTGAGTGGAAGAGTGTCTAGATGAGCTCCCCAGCCCATTCTGGATGCATCTGTCGTCAGGGTACATTGATGTGCTAGCATCTGAAAAGGTGACCCTACAAAGAGTTTTTCTGGGGATTGCCACCACTGGAAAGATGAGATTAGTAGGATAGAGATGATTATCTAGTCTCCCAGGCGACCTGATGCCTGAGACCACTGGGATGCCAGTGTCCATTGGGCTGTGCGCATATGTAAGCGAGCATATGGAACAACATGCACTGTTAATGCCATATGGCCCAGAAGCTATAGCATTTCTCAAGCAATGAGAAAGTTCTTGAGGCATGATTGAGATGCTAACTGATTGAGTTGAGCGCAGCGGAGCTGAGGCAGAAATGCCCTTGATTGCTGAGTGTCTAGGAGAGCCCCTATGAACTCTAGAGTTTGAGAGGGGATGAGTTGGGACTTTGGAAGATTTATCAGACATACCAAGTGTTGTTGCATCTGCATGGTACATGAGAGGGATAGGCTGGCCTCTAGAGAGGTGCTTGCTCGAATGTGCCAGTCGTCTAAGTAAGGGAAGTCTTAGAGCCCTTAGGAATGTGGCTACTACTGCCATGCATTTTGTGAAGACTCTTGGGGCAGAGGCGAGGCCGAAAGGCAGGACTCTGTATTGATAATGTCTTCCCTGGAACATGAAGCGCAGGAACTTAATGTGATGAATAAGTATGTGAGTTACCGCTTCCTTTAGATCTAGAGAACAGAGCCAATCCTTTCTCTGGAGATAGGGGAGAAAGGTCCCTAGGGAGATCATTTTGAATTTCTCCTGTAGTAGGTACTTGTTCAGTTCTCTGAGGTCCAGAATGGGCCTGTATCCCCCTGTTTTCTTTGGAATGAGAAAGTATGGAGAATAAAAGCACATTCCCTGCTGGGATGATGGAACCTCTTCTATTGCAACCTGCAATCGAAGGGAGGTGACCTCTTGTAACAAAAGAGCAGTGAGAGGGGGCTGAGAGCAGAACTCTCTTGAAGAAGTCTTGGGGGTTAGACTTCATAGATGAAGCTTGTACCCTTCCCATACTATGGACAATGTCCATTGCTCTGATGTGATGAGATGCCACCTGTGGGAAAAGTGACAGAGTCTGCCAGGAATGTGGACGGGATCTGGACTCTCCAGAGGCAGGACAGCTATGTTCTCTAGAAAGGAGACAAAGACCCTGAGTTGTCTGGGTCTGCTGAGGTGGCTGTGACTTAGGAGTCTGAGCCTTCTCTTGCTGCTTTGGTGGTTGCTGCCCCTTCTGAGGAGCATGATGCTGACACTGAACAGCAGGGATATAAGAAGGATAGTACTACTTCTTATTATTGAAAAAAGCTTTCTTTGCTGCTTTTTTCCTAGCTGGGTTGGCAGTAGATCTCAATAGCCTATTGAGGGTAGTGTTCTCAGATTCTAACTGAGAGTCCTTGTCCTGCCATTCCTTGCCAAAAAGGTTTTCACTGGTACAAGGGATATTGCCCATCTTATCTTGAACCCATTGTTCTAGATCCGATACTTGAAGCCAAGCAATCTTGCGTGCACCGATGCAGATGGATGAAGTCCTGCTGATGCACTCAAAACAGTCAAAAGTTGCTCTGTTAACAAACTTTGACACATTCTGAGCATGATTTACAAGGGTGAGATAATCTGCTCTCTTGTCATTGGGGAGAAGAGGAGCCATTAACTCCAAATCTTTAGCCACCTCTCTAAGGAACAAACCCATATAGAGTATGTAGGCATGTAGCATGTAGCATGGAGGCCTGAAAACAACGTCGACCAAAGGCATTGACGGTTCTTGATTCCCTACCCAGAGGGTTCGAGGAATGTGTCTTAGCACTCTTTATTTGATGTATTGCCGATTCCACTACCATGGAATGGTGCGGCAATTACGTCTTTTGCAAACCGGGACACTCCAGTATTCAGTACATGGTATCGAGTCGCTGGGTATGGGGAGGAATGGTAAGAGGTGTCTCCCACATATGAAGCATAAGGTTGTGAAGTATCCGATGGCTAGGAAGCATAGCAGCTTCCTTCGGAGCTGTAGGGTATTGAAGAATTTCGAGTTCTTTGGCCCTAGGCTCTTTCTCCGATGTCATGGACAGACCCCTAGCAACATCGCGAATAAAGTCTTGAAAAGACATGTCCTCTGGTAGGGACATGTGACGTTGTGGAGATGGAGATGGGTCTTCCAGGATAGTTCTCATGTCTCGAGTATTGGCCGATTCATCATCCGATGAATCTGAATCTGAAGACTCGAAGTTTCAACGGGCAGGGTGTTCCTGCTCCGCACAAACTCGGTACCAATCAAAACTGGTAGTTGAAGCCTGTGCTGTTGGAACTTCGATACTGGAAATGGATTCAAGGGCCGGCATGGGTGGTAGCATAGAAAGCAGCAAAAAAGTTGATGCAGGTTGTATCGGTACCGAAGCCGGTATCGACGCCTGCAGAACCAACTGTAAGGGTTTTACTAGTACTGAGGCTGCCAAGATCCACTCAATGGCCAGGATACGTTGATCCATGGAGCTTGCCAATGCTTGGGTATTGGTACCGGAATTGCGGGCCACAATCCCTGAGCATAGCACTAGGAGCTCTCCGGAGGTGGAGGCCTTGGGAGCATCCTGGGACCCCACTAAGGCTTTGGAAGGAAGGTCCTCCCACTGAGGTTATTTGGCCAGTGTGTCCCCTTCCAGGGCAACGCCCAAGGCATCTCGATGCTTAGAAGGAGATCTACTCTTGGAGAGCCGGCCAGCCTTCGATGAAGGCTTAGGTTTCGATACCTGAGATCCTTGGGAGGAAGATGAAGTTCTCAATGATGACAATGCTAAAGATACTGCATCGGAGGCAAAGAGGGTGCCCAGCTTTGCAGCTAGATTCTGTAGACCTCTCTTTGTCATCTTCCTACAGAGAGGACATTCTGACAGCTGATGATCCGGTCCTAAGCATTTTAGACACCAGTCATGGATGTCTGTGGCCAAAATGGTACTGCCACATTTGGAACACTTCTTAAAACTACTGGATGGTTTTTCCATTGTGTCTGTGACAAAATGGAAGGCCTAAGCCTAAAATGGCATCGATGCGCCTGAAGACATGAACCACAAAAAATATTAAAAAACCACAAATTTTCTGCAGTGATAGGAATTGCTTCTTGTCGGTTTCGCGGAAAATGAAGAACTGAGGAGGGAGAGCTGGAAAGGCAGCTATGCAGGCACAGTGGGATGCTCCAAAAGGTTTTCCTATTGGGCGCTGGGGAGCGTTCCCACGTGGGCTCCATCAGTACCGACATCACCCCATATGTGAAGACTATATTCCTGCTTGTTCCTGGAGATTGAATTTAAGACAAACATATTTTATATTTGCATTTTTAAAGGAAGAGTATGTATTTTGCAATGGGTTTACTCACTATTGAAGAAATAAATATGCATCTTCCTTGGCAATTTTGATTTTGTGAGAGCTGCACTGCATATGTTTGTGCTATCATGGGATAGAGCTGATCACAATAGAAGTTTTGGCTGCTTTGGCACAAGCTAGGTGGATTGCTGTGATGAAGCTGCATTGGCAATATAAGAATAACAGAGGATGTCTATGAAAAGAGACTTAGAGTAGGAAGGAACTAAAGAAAGAAAGCCCAAATCATCCCAGAAAGTGCTTTGAGGAGACTCTTCAGTCCTTTCACAACCTTCTTTCTGTGTTGCCTTCATAATACAGATATTTATAAGCTTGCCAGGAGCCACTTGATAAATGTGTCCTAATCACAGTTCAATCCATGTAACTGTCCAGAGTATTTAACCATCACTTAAAAAGAGGAAATGAATGTTTAATGTAGCAAATGAATGTCAAATATTTCCTATAGAAATAACCATATATCTATCTGAAAACTGTCAGTATTTGTGAGTGACACACTGTAAATTCTTTGTAGTGACACAGGTAAAAATTGACCAAGGACAGCAGGCAGTTTTGCATCATTTCATACCCTCAACAGGGATATCTCATTCCAGTGTCCATCAAGAATCTGAGCAGAAAATGCACATGAATTTAGAAAGCAGAAACTTGAGGCATGAAATGTTCAAAGTGGACCTTAGTTGATAAATACTCAGCAATGGATCTTCTTGTGTATGGAATCTGGCACTGTTTCCTGGTTAGAAGTTTCATTTGTTGTCTTTAATTCTTAACTCCTGTTTAGGGATAAAAAAATCATAGCACTAACCTCTTTTCCTCCCTGAAAGCCCTTTTCCTTACCGTATATGCACAGCACTTACAATATATTGCACAAAACCATGGTTTTACACCAAGTAATGGCAACCACAAATCTGCAGAAGGTGGGAATCATTATATTATACAAAACAAAGTATGATTTTCCCCAGTAAAAGAATGGCAAAACTTCCACAAGGGTCAAAAAGGATTGTGATTAATCCTTGAATGCAGGTGGCTAATAGTCACTTTGTCTTGCAGTTGGAGCTCCTGTCTTCTCTATGTTGTGATGTCAGAGATTACCAATGTTTCCAACTTGCATGGCAGTTCTGGGGATGACAAAACTTCATCTGTTTCATAGTCCTCCTCAAAAGAGCTGAAAGTACAGAACAGAGGCAATTTGTGCAGTCTAGAAAATGAGTGGCAGGAAGCTTTCCAGATTTTATTTGCATGGAAAAAGAGAAAATTACAATTTAAAACTGAATCACAATGACAGTAGTTTCTTATTCTCAACTGCATCAAATGAGACATAGGTAGCACTGTAAAAGGTAGGTATCTCACCTTTGAATTTGCTGCACATAAGCATGGTAAAAAGGGATGTTCTCTTTCTGCCATTTGAAAAACAACCTCAGCTCTGTAGCTTGGTTTCTGCAGTGGTTACATATATACAGAAGGTAACTTCTGAGATATCTTCTAGTTTCAAAGACTGTGCTGTAGGAGTGAGTCTTGGATCCCTCAATGTCTATCTTCATTTTGTAAGCATTTCCTACTCATGTCATAAAAGGGTTCTATATTGAGACATGAAAGTGGAGGGCTTGTTGTATGTGGGATATTAGTTATACATGGGCTGCACCTTTAGTGTACACTAGAAAATATTCCACTTCTAACAGTTAGGTAAATGACTAACTGTGCAACTCAAAGATTAGTTAACAGTGGTTCGATCCAATCCTTCTAAATTCAATCTTGGAAGGACATATTAATAGGCACTGCATAGAAGTCTACAGGAAAGACAATTTTTAAAAGAATTTGCTTGACTAACTAAGCAATTATTCAGGTAAATGATCCAGGCTGAAAACTGCCATCACCTCAGTTACTAAAGCTAGTCTTGGAGTTCTAAATGCAGCTAACGTTTGCTATTATAAAACAGGGTTGAAGTTGGAGTGGGAGTACATGTGAGTGAGGGAGGTAAACATGTGATTTCATTTGAAAATCACATATTCTTTGTACTCCATAAGGTGTTTCTCTTTGAAAAGCAGCTTGAAGGTCTACCTGTGGCCTTGCAAGCTGTTCATTTTGTTTAAAAATGGCTCCCTAAGGGGTAATTTTATAAGGTATTGTCTATATGCAAAGCACATTTTTACACATGGAAAAAGTGTAGCTACTCACCTGTAACAGGTGTTCTCCAGATACAGCAGGAATCAGTCCTCACATATGGGTGATGTCAGCACCAACACAGCCCGCGTGCAGCATTTCCCCCAGCTTTCATGCGTGGTCCCCTTCCCGCCCAAGGTTGCCATCTTGCTCAGTCAGGTGTCATAGCTAGAGCCCCACCAAGAAGATGGCAGAAAAATGGACAGCAACTCCAAGGGGAGGAGGAAGGGTTGTAAGGACTGATTCCTGCTATCCCTGGAGAACACCTGTTACAGGTGAGTAACTATGCTTTCTCCAGGAACAAGCAGAAAGTCAGTCCTCACATATGGGACTCCCTAGCAACAGGCTACTGAAGACCTGTAAGAAAAAACACGGTAGAGCCATGAGCAGCCGCAAGCGAATCTGGAGACAGACCCGATGACTCCGAGTCCATGGAGAGCCACGTCTCCGGTAGCCTGAACAAGAAGAGTTGGAGAGCAGGAGTTGCTTAAACCCCAAAGAGATTAAGGAGTACCACCTGGCTGAAGGTGCTGCCCCGATGAGACTCCCTCTCCAGGCAGTAATGGGTCGTGAAGGTATGAGCGGAGGACTAGGTAGTGGCCCAGAGAATGTCCACCAGGGGCACCAAGTGGAGGCTTGTGACCGACGTCGCCAGCGCTCAGACATTGTGCCCATAACCTGGCGGTCCAGTGGCAGCCCAGCCTGGGCCTGGGCAAAAGCGATGCAGTCCACTACCCAAATGGACAAGGTCTGCGTGGTGACCGCCTGTCCAAGATGGCTGGGATCGTAGGAGACAAAAAGTTGCCCAGCTTTGCAGTGGCCCTGAGTCCGCTGCAAGTAGAAGAACAGGGCCCTTTTTGCAGTCCAGTATATGGAGAATGGCTGATGCCGGGTCAGTGGGGGCCTGGGGAAGAAAATGGGCAACACAAGCTCCTGGTTGAGATGGAAGTCCGAGACGACCTTCGGGAGGAACTTGGAATGGGTGCAAAGAACCACCCTGTTCTTGTAGAACCTGGTGTATGGTGTCTTGGCCATCAGGGCTTGGAGCTCAGTGACTCTATGGGAGGAGATGAGCACCATCAGGAAGGACATCTTCCAGGATAAGTGCTGCAAGGAGCAAGTAGCCAGGGGCTCAAAAAGCGGCTTGGTCAGCTGCGTGAGGGCAACATTGAGGTCCTATTTCACCAGGGACAGGCGGATAGGGGACTTGGAGAGGAGCAAGCCCCGCATGAAATCAGGGGCTGCTCCGAGAGGGGTTTGTCCTCGATGGGAAGATGGTTCGCTGAGATCACACTCAGGTGTACCCTGACCTAGTTAGATTTTAGCCCAGAATGTGAAAGATGGAGCAAGTATTGCAGGACCGAGTATATTGGGCAGGAGAACAGGTTCAAGAGTTTCTCCAAAGATCGAAAACCTGTGTCACTTGAAGGCGTACGCCCATCTAGTTGAATCCTTCCGAGAGGCCAACAGGATGTCCTCGACCTCCTTGGGGAGATGGAGGGGAGCTAAGACAACCCATTCAGCAGCCAAGCTGTAAGAGACAGAGACCCCAGATTGAGGTGGAGGAGCAAGCCTCCCTCCTGTGTTAGGAGCTCTGGTGACCTCCCAAGAGGAACCAGAGGCTCCGATGAGAGACAGAGCAGCAGGGGGAACCATGGCTGTCTGGGCCACCTTGAGGCCACAAGGATCACTGAGGTCCTGTTCTGCTGGACCTTGAGAAGGGTCTGAGCTATCAGCAGCATGGGAGGGAAGGAATATAGTAGGCCTGTTGCCCATAAGAGGAGGAAGGCATCCAGAGCCACCCGGTCCGCGTGTGGATAAGGACCACAAAACTGGGGTAACTGAGCATTGGCTGGACTGGCGAAGAGATCCAGGGCTGGGGTACCCCAGAGCTGGAACAGTTGTTGTGCTGTTGTGGGGTTCAGGTGCCACTCTTGTGGCTTGAGGACTCTGCTCAGTCGGTCCACCATGGCATTGTCTTGGCTCAGGAGATAGATGGCTCTGAGGATAATGTCCTGGCTCAGCGCATACTAGCACAGGGTTACCGCCTCCTGTCAGAAGCTGTAGGAGCCGGTACCCCCTGTTAGTTCAAGTAAAACATAGTGACCTGGTTGTCCATCTGCACGAACTTGGTGCCGTAGCCAGTGCCAGAATGCTTTCAATGCGAGGAGAATGGCTTGGAGCTCCCACAGGTTGAACTGCTGCTGACTCTCCTCGGGGGGACTAGGCCCCCTGGATGTGTAGCTCCTCACAATGGGCCCCGCAACCAGAGAGGGAGGCATCCGTCGACAGAACTGCCTGGGGGGCCAGGGTCTGGAAGGGTATGCCCCGGAGCAGGTGCTGTACATCCTGCCACCAGACCAAGGACTCCGCCAACTGGGGCGAGACCAAGATGGGGTCCTGGAGCCAGCCTGATGCCTGGACCCACTGTGTGCAGAGGCACCACTGCGCTGCCCACATGTTGAGGTGAGCATTGGGCATGATGTGGACTGTGGAGGCCATGTGGCCGAGTAGGCGAAGCATCGACCGAGCTAAGACTGAGCTGCAACTCTGCATGCTGGACGCTAGGGACAGGAGGTGGTCTGCCCTGTCTGAGGGAAGGAAGGCCTTGGTCTGGAGTGTATCCAGGCAAGCCTTTATGAACTCCAGTGACTGCACTGGAATAAGGTGGGATTTTGGGTGGTTGGCCACAAAGCCCAAGTGCTGTAGAAGACAGATGGTGCGGCCTGTGGTCTGCAGGGCCTCTGAGGCCATGTTCCCCTTTATGAACCAGTCGTCTAGATAAGAGTAGACGAAGGTGCCTTGGAGACGGAGGTGGGCCGCTATCACCACAAGACATTTGGTGCCTTGTGGTTGGGGTGAATAAGGATGTGGGTGTAAGCATCCTTTAAGTCCAAGGAGCATAGCAAATCACCCTGCTGGAGGTAGGGCAGCAGTGTTTCAAGGGAGAATATTTTGAACTTCTTCCACACCAGAAATTTATTCTGGTTCATCAGGTCGAGGATGGGCCTGAGGTCTCCTGTTCTTTTTGGGATGAGGAAGTATTTGGAGTAGAGCCCCTTTCCTCATAGGTGAAATGGTAAGGCTCCACTGCCCCATCTTTGAGGAGGCCTGCGAGCTCTTGAGTTAGTAAGGCCTGGTGCAGAGGAGGCCACTGCGACTCCCCGGGGAAGTAGGGGGGAGATTGCTGGTCCAGATGGAGGAGGTAACCCCTCTCCAATGACCTGGAGGACCCACGTATCGGTGGTGATGGAGTTCCACCTGTGGGCAAAGTGGACCAGCCTTCCCCCCATTGGCAGCTGGTTGTCCAGCGGTCGAGAGGCTATGCTGGGGATGTCAAAATCCTGAGCCTGGCTGAGCTGGAGCCAGTGGCTGGGTCTTTTGCCCTCTAGGCTTGCAAGGCCCATGGCTGGAGCCCTTACCCTGACCGCCCTGTGGCGGGGTCAGTGTGGTTGGGTATGGGGGGTATCCCCTGTAGGGTTAGCCCTTCCTGAGGAAGAAGGGTTTCTTCCCTTGTGGCTTTTTTCTAGGAAGGATGGAGGTCTTCCTGGAGAGCCGAGTATCTGTAACGTACTCGGTCTCAATTTTGGCCGCTTTGTCCTCCATGGGCTTACCAAAGAGCTGCTCCCTGAGGCAAGGGACAGTGAGGAGCTTCTCCTGGACCCACTGCTCCAAGTCAGAGGACTGGAGCCAAGCCTGCCGGCAGCCACAGATACCAGCCACCGCCACTCGCGCGGAGGATTCAAAGCTGTTGTAGATGGCTCGTGAGAGGTATTTGCAGCATTCACTGACTGACCTCGAGAGTGCCTGGAAGCGCCGGAGGTGGTCCCCATTGAGACATGCCGCAAATCCGAATTCTTTATTGAGGTCTCAGAGGAACATACCAATGTAAAGTTGGTAGATCTGGATACAGCATGCTAGCATGCAGCCCTGGTAAGATTTGCACCTGAGGGCATCGAGGATACGAGACTCTCTGCCCAGGGGCACTGAAGAGTGAGCCTTCGAGCTCTTCTGCTTGCGCATGGCTGACTCGATGACCATGGAGGTGTGGGGGAAACTGTGCCTTCTGAAACCCCGGTCCCCACTGGACCCTGTACCTGGAGTCCAGGTGCCGACTGATGATCGTGACAGAGGCTGGGGTCTCCCACATGCGGAGAAGGAGCCGGTTAAGGATGGAGGGGATTGGGACTGTGAGGATTTCCCTTGGTGGCACCTCATATTGGAGGATATCGAGCTCTTCCGTTCGAGGTTCCTCCTCCTACTTGGTGATAAGCGCGAGGGCCCACACCATATCACAGACAAACTCAAGGAAAGAGGTGTCCTCAGGAGAGGACTGCCACCTCTGGGTCAGCAGGGAAGGGTCCGAGGGGAGGTCGTGGTAAGCCCGAGTCTCCGGTGAGGTGTCCCCATCGGATTCCCACTCTGAATAGTCCATGGAGGACTCGAGGTCGGGCGGCTCCAGGTAGGTTGATGACCCACGCCGGGCTCCCAAGGCTGGAGCCTGTCCAGAGCCGGAGGTGCTCGCCCGAGATGATCTTGTACTGGAGGAGCAGGAAGGAGATCGAGACCCTCGCCGAAGTTCCTCACAAAGCGTTTGGCTCTCGGGGATCACTGTGGCCGCTTGGGGAGTCCTTGAGGTCGAGGTCCCTGAAGGCTCATGGTGCGTGCTGGCGGGGAAGGAACATAGAAAAGCTGCATTCCAAGGCCAGCGTTTGGGCCTCCCACTCGGGAGTAGAGTCCTGCGACACCGATGCTGGGCCGCTCCCTCTCTGACTCTTCGGACTGCCGTAGGGGGCTGAGAGACCGGGCGCATGACTTCTCAAGCTTGTTCGAAACCACCGTCGACGCCATGCAGCCGCCTTCTTTTTCCGCTCACACTCAGGGAACCCCTGAATGGAGTGCTTGTGGGCCCGTGAGGGAACTTGGGCAGCTGTGAGAGTTGCAGGGCCTTGGACCACGAGGCTACCGGGGATACCGGTGTCAAGTCTACCTTATGGAAGATATCATCGAGCTTCTGCCGGCGACTCTGGATGGCCTTAGAGAAAATATTTTTTCATAAGGAGCATTGTTCCGGGTAGTGATCAGTGCCCAGACACCTGAGTCAGCAGTCATGCGTGTCTGTGAGTGACATGTTTTTGGAGCACTGATCACATTTTTTTAAAACCAGAAGCCATTGGAGCAAAAAGGACCCCTGCGAGGTCAAAGACCCTCAACGTGGCCAACAGTTAAAAAGGGCGTGAAAGCGCTAAAGAGAAAAAGAAGGGAAAAATGGATTCCGAGACCGACCGCCAAAGCAGTGGTGCTCGAGAGGCGGGAGGGGGAACTGGCACTAGCCAGAAAAGACAACAATGCACTTAGGAAGAAAAAACCTTTTCCGGGGACGAGACGTCCGTGGAAAAAGGGAGACTGAGCAAGATGGCACTCTTGGGCGGGAAGGGGATCAAGCATGCTTGGTGGCATTCCCAAAGGCTTTCTTTGAAAACTGGGGAAAAGCTCCGCACGGGCTCCGTTGGTGCTGACGTCACCCATATGTGAGGACTGACCTCCTACTTGTTCCTGGAGAATGCTTATTATAAAAAAACACAGTTGAATGCCAACAAGAGCATGCAAATTTTCAAGTGGTCCATGCACAGGCATTTCCAAGGGCAACATTTGGGCAGAGCTGAGGTAAAGTTGCAATGTACATGCATACCTTATGAAATAAGCATATGCATGCATAGGGTACACAGTTGCACACACATGTATTCATTCATTGCTTTATTTAATATATTGTTTATAATTGCATCTGCCTTGGAACGGGTATACATTTTTTGAAGAGCATCTATGTATTACAAGTTTTATTTTAGAAGCCCATTTTATAAAGGCACATAACATCTTTATAAAAATAGGCATAAAATAGGTGTGTTTTTGGAAATCTTTATAGAGGCCCTGTAATAAAATATTTTGCATGTTTCATTAATGACATTGGCACAGAAAATATAATGATAACATTTGTAGATAATAAAAAGTTATGAGGATTTGGAAGTAACTTGGATTATAATTCAAAATGACTTTGAACAATTGGAAAAATGATCAGAAATAAATAGGATGATATTCCAGAAGGAGAAATGTTGTATAGCGCTACAAGGCACATGTAAAAGATGGTCCCTGCTCATCAGAGCTTACAATCTAGTTAGATATCACAACAGCTGAGGAGAAGGATACATCTAGGGATATGCTAAGGAAACACATAGGAGACTAAGTGGATCAGGATCCAAAAGCAGCCTTGAAGAGGTGAGTTTTCAGCCTGGATTTGAAAAAGGCGAGAGCTGAAGCCTGATGTACAGACTCAGGTAGTTTGTTCCAGGTATAAGGAGCAGCAAGGTGAAAGGATCGAAGTCTGGAGGTGGCAGTGGAACAGAAGAGCATAGATAGAAGTGATCTGCCAGAAGAGCGGAATTCCCCAGGGATGTAGGGAGAAATAAGAGAGGAAGGGTAGTGAGGAGAAGCAGAATGAGTGCATTTATCGGCCAATTAGGAGACGTTTGATCTAGATACAGAAACAAGGAGTCAATGAAGTAACTTGAGAAGAGGGGTTATATAAGCATATCAAGGCTGATGGAAGATTAGCCGTGCAGCTGAGTTTTGAATAGATTGAAGGGGAGAGAGATGATTCAGAGGGAGACTAGCAAGGAGGAGGTTGCAATAGTCTAGACAGGAGGTGACTAAAGAGTGGATACGTATTTTAGCAGTGTGTTCAGAAAGGAGGGGGCAAATTTTGTTGATGTTATAAAGAAAGGTTTTAGCTATCAGTTGGATGTGTGGGGAGGAATCAAAAATGATCCCAAGGTTGTGAGCTGAGGGAACAGGGAGTTGTAAAGTGTTATCCACAGAGATTGAGAAAGGAAGAAGGGGAGAGAGATGGGTTTAGGGAAAAAAATTAAAAGCTTGGTTTTGGCTATATTTAATTTTAAACAGTGGTGAGACATCCAGGCAGCAATGTCAGATAGGCAGGCAAAGATCCGGGCCTGTATTGCCGGAGAAATTTCAAGCGTAGAGAGGTAAACATGAGAGTTGTCAGCATAAAAACGGTACTGAAATCCATGACAGGAGATGAGTGCACCAAGGGATTGGGTATACAGAGAGAAAAGGAGTGGGCCCAAGACAGACCCTTGGGGTACACCAACTGAGATTGTTATAGCAGTCGAGGAGGATCCAACAGAACAACCACTGAAAGTGAGATGGGAGAGATAAGAAGAGAACCAGGATTGCACAGAGCCCTTAAACCCAAGCAAGGACAAGGTGTCGAGGAGAAGATGGTGGTCAAAGTGTAAAAAGCAACAGAAATGTCAAGAAGGATGAGGACTGAGTAAAGGCCTTTGGGTTTTGTCAAGAACAGGTAACTGGAAACTTTGGCACTAGCTGTTGAAGTAGCATGTAAAGGACAAAAGCCAGATTGCAGTGGATCCAGAAGGGCTTGAGAGTAGAGAAAGTCAAGGCAACGGCAGTGAACTGCATGTTCAAGTAGTTAAGAAATGAAGAGGAGGAGGGAGATGAGTCAATAATTAGAAGGACAGGTAGGGTCTAGTGAAGGTTTCTTGAGGAGAAGTGTGACCACAGCATGCTTGAAGGCTTTAGGAACAGCTGCAGAGGAGAGTGATAGGTTGAGAATATGAGAGATGGAAGGGATGACAGTGGAGGAGATGGGTGGGAATAGAATCAAAGGAGCAGGTAGTGAGTTTGGAGGCGGAAAGAAGTATAGTTTCCTCCTCAGAGATCTTAGAAAAAGAAGAAAGGGTAGCAGAGGTTGAGGGGAAGAGATGGGAGTGAATAGGGGGGAAGAGCGGACGGAGAGAGTCAGTTGGTCCATTAGATGATAGAGGAGTTAAAGGGGCACTAAGAGGTGACAAGGCGATAGCGGAGAGACTGAATGAATTCTTTGCTTTGGTCTTTACTGAGGAAGATGTAGGGATGTTACCCATGACTGAAGTGGTATTTAAAGGTGTGGAAGAATTGAAGGAAATATCGATACATTGGGAAGATGTATTACAACTATTAGATAAACTGAAGAGTAGCAAATCACCTGGGCTGGATGGTATACATCCAAGGGTGTTGAAAGAACTGAAATATGAGATTGCAGACCTGCTATTAGTAATCTGTGAACTATCATTAAAATCATCTCTAATACCTGAAGACTGGAGGATCGCCAATGTAACACCAATTTTTAAAAAGGGTTCCAGGGGTGATCCGGGAAACTACAGACCGGTGAGCCTCACGTCAGTACCGGGAAAAATGGTAGAAACCATCATAAAGAATAAAATTACTCAGCATGTAGATAGTCATGGCCTAATGGGAGACAGCCAACATGGCTTTAGACAAGGAAGATCTTGTCTTACTAATCTGTTATGTTTTTTTAGAAGGTGTGAATAAACAGGTGGAGAAAGGTGAGTCGGTTGATATAGTGTATCTTGACTTTCAGAAAGCCTTTGACAAGGTCCCTCATCAGAGACTTTTGGCAAAACTAAAGCGTCATGGGATAGGAGGCAGTGTACTACTGTGGATCAGGAACTGGTTAAAAGATAGAAAGCAGGGGGTTGGGCTAAATGGCCAATTTTCCCAATGGAGAAAGGTGAATAGTGGTGTACCCCAGGGATCTGTGCTGGGTCTGCTGCTTTTTGACATATTCATAAATGACCTGGAAAGTGGAATAACGAGGGAGGTTATCAAATTTGCAGATGACACAAAACTATTTAAATTTGTTAAAACCCAAGAGGATTGTGGAAAATTGCAAGAGGATCTTGATAAATTGGAAGACTGGGCATCAAAATGGCAGATGAAATTTAATGTGGACAAGTGCAAAATTAGGGAAGAACAACCCAAACTATGGTTATATGATGCAAGGTTCCACATTAGGAACCACCACCCAGGAAAAAGATTTAGGCGTCATTGTGGATACCATGTTAAAACCCTAGGCCCAGTGTGCAGTGGCGGCCAAGAGAGCAAATATAATGCTAGGTATCATAAGGAAAGGAATGGAAAATAAAACAAAAGATATTATAATGCCTCTATATCGTTCCATGCTGAGACCGCACCTTGAATATTGTGTGCAATTCTGGTCGCCGTATCTTAAAAAGGATATAGCATTACTAGAAAAGGTTCATAGAAGAGCCACCAAAATGGTAAAGGGGATGGAAGGATACTCCTATGAAGAAAGGCTAAAAAGGTTAGGGCTCTTTAACTTGGAAAAGAGACGGCTGAGGGGAGATATGATAGAAGTCTATAAATTAATGAACGGAGTGGAACGGGTAGACGCAGATCAATTGTTTACGTTATCAGAATATAGAAAGATTAGGGGACATGCAATGAAGCTACAGGGTAAACTATTCAAGACTAATAAAAGAAAATATTTTATCACTCAACGTGTAATCAAACTCAGGAATTTGTTACCGGAGGATGTAGTAAAGACTGTTAGTGTAGCTGGGTTTAAAAAAGGTTTGGACAAGTTCCTGGAGGAAAGGTCCATAAGCCATTATTAAGAAGGGACCCAGGATATCAATGCTTGACCCTGTACAAGCATTGCGGAACCTGTATCTTTTGGGGAAACTGCTAGGTACGTATGACCTATATTGGCTTGATGGACCTTGGTCTGACCCAGTATGACATATCTTATGTTCTTATGTTATGAGCTGATCTCATGGGAAATTGGAGTGTAATCTTGTAGATTTTGTCAAGGAAATAGCCAAGGTTTGGGCAGAAAGGGAAGGAGGGGTCAGAGACAGAGGCACTCTGAGGAGAGAGTTGAGAGTTGTAAAGAGACAGTGAAGGTTGGAGGCAAGAGAGTTATTGAGGTGGACACAGTAGTTTTGCTTGCCAGGTGCTATGGCTGACTGGAAGGAGGCAAGCATGAATTTGAAGTGTAAAAAGTTTGCAAGGGTGCAGGATTTGAGCAAATGCACTCAGCTGAATGGGCACAGGAACATAGATAGCAGGTAGTTGAAGACAGCCAGGCCTGAGGTACAGTATGCCTCAGAGCAGGGCCGGCCCGTCCATTGAGCGAGAATGTTTTTTGCACAGGGCCCCGCGTTTCAGGGGGCCCCGCGCAAAAAACATTCTGATCCTAAAGTAAAATTTTAAAAAGAAAAAAAAAGTTGTCTTCTCCGGCTGCCGGGGCCGCCGCGGCAGAATCGAGTGTGCCGCGGGGCCCCCCCTGCCCAGCAAAGCCTGCCCTCCCCTTTATCACCTCTGTCTTCGCAGCTGCAGTCAAACGCGCCGGCTTTCAGAGCGCGAGAGGAGAGTTTCTCCTTCACTGCTCTGTTAAGCACGCGGGGGCTGATGGGAAGTTCCCATCAGCCCCCGCGGGCTTAACAGAGCCGCGAAAAGGAAACTGCTCCTTTCGCGCTCTGAAAGCCGGCGCGTGAGACTGCAGCTGTGAAGACAGAGGTGATAAAGGGGAGGGCAGGCTTTGCTGGGCAGGGGGGGCCCCGCGGCACACTCGATTCTGCCGCGGCGGCCCCGGCAGCCGGAGAAGAGCTTCTTTTTTTAAAAAAATTTTCCCTGGGCTGGGCTGGGCTGGGCTAGGGGGGGTGGGGTGTTAGGAGTGGTGATGGGCTGGGGGGGTTAGGAGTGGTGATGGGCTGGGGGGGGCTGGGGGGTGTAGGAGTGGTGATGGGCTATGGGGGGGCTGGGGGGGTTAGGAGTGGTGATGGGCTATGGGGGGGGGCTGGGGGGGTTAGGTGATGGGCTATGGGGGGGCTGGGGGGGCTAGGAGTGGTGATGGGCTGGGGGGGTTAGGAGTAGTGATGGGCTATGGGGGGTCTGGGGGGGCTAGGAGTGGTGATGGGCTATGGGGGGGCTGGGGGGGGGCGAGGAGTGGTGATGGGCTATGGGGGGGCTGGGGGGGGCTAGGAGTGGTGATGGGCTATGGGGGAGCTAAGTCTGTATATGGGCTGGTGGGATTAGGACTGGGAGTGGGCTGATGGGGAGGTTAGGACTGGTAATGGGGTATGGGGGGGCTTAAACTGAAAATTGGGTGATGGGGATTAGGACTGGAAATGGGCTGGTGGGATTAGGACTGGGAGTGGGCTATGGGGGGCTAGGACTGGTAATGGGTTGGGGGGGGTTGCTAGGACTGGAAATGGGCTGGGGGGATTAAGACTGGAGGTGGGCTGATGGGGTTAGGACTGGTAATGGGCTGTGGGCTGTTGGGGGGGGGGTAGGACTGGTAATGGGCTATGGGGGGCTAGGACTTGAAATGGGATGATGGGGGGTTAAAACTGGAGGTGGGCTGATGGGGTTAGGACTGGTAATGGGCTGCTGGGATTAGGACTGGGAGTGGGCTATTGGGGGCTAGGACTGGTAATGGGTTGGGGGGTTGCTAGGACTGGAAATGGGCTGGGGGATTAAGACAGGAGGTGGGCTGATGGGGTTAGGACTGTAAATGTGCTGTGGGCTGTAGGGGGGGTTAGGACTGGTAATGGGCTATGGGGGGGCTAGGACTGGAAATGGGCTGATGGGGGGGTTAACACTGGAGGTGGGCTGATGGGGTTAGGACTGGCAATGGGCTGTGGGCTGATAGGGGGTTAGGACTGGTAATGGGCTATGGGGGCTTAGGACTGCGAATGGGCTATGGGGGGCTAGGACAGGAAATGGGCTGATGGGGAGGGTTAGGACTTGAGGTGGGCTGATGGGGTTAGGACTGGTAATGGGCTGTGGGCTGATGGGGGGGGTTAGGACTGGCAATGGGCTATGGGGGGCCTGACTGGAAATGGGCTGATGGGGGGTTAGGACTGGAAGTGGGCTGATGGGGGGTTAGGACTGGAAGTGGGTTGATGGGGGGGGCTAGGACTGGTATTGGGTTGGGGGGTTGCTAGGACTGGAAATGGGCTGATGGGGGGCTAGGACTGGAAATGGGCTGATGCAGGGACTAGAAGGGAATGGATGCTGGGTGAGGCTGGAACTAGAAGGGAGCGGATGTTGGGGGAGGATTAGAATGGGATGGGGCTGGGAGAGTAAAATGGAGAGGGGAAAAATATTTTTTGTGGGAGGGATAAAAAATCTACACTTAGCCGGGTATTGGGAGAGTAAGTGGGGATTGAGGATGGAGGGGTAAAATTTGAGTGGATGAAATAGGAATGAGGAAAGAGCAAAAGGAGAAAGATTAGTATGTTAAAGCAGATGTAGAGAGAGAATGGGAAAAAAACTAGAAGAGAGAAGAAAGGACAAATGGACAGCAGATGATGGAGAGTTAGCAGAAAACATGAAGAAACCAGAAGAAAGTGGCTGGAGCAATTGCAACTGAAAAAAAATGCACAAAAGGTAGAAAGATATCTCTTTATTTTGAATTTATTAACTGGAATATGAAAGCTCTGGGAAATGTGCATCATTAACTTCTGCGCTTTGTTTGGTACAAGAGGAAATTAATTTATAGTTTTATTTCTACAGTGTTGTTGTACATTCCAAGTTTGGCTTTTGGGGTCCCCAGTTTAATTATTGCCTTCCTGTTTCTAAATTGTGATTCCTTGTTTGGTGATGGTCTATGTTCTGCATGTGTAACTGAGCTGAGGTATTCTGTTTATGTAATTCCTATTTGACATTGCCACTTGTTCTCTTTCCCCAGTAGGTCATGTATTGTTGTTCTCTGAAATGTATTGGTTTAATATTTGCAGTGTTGCCTTTTGATAGGTAGGGTATGGTGCTTTGTGAGTCCTGGTAGTGCTGTTAGGATACGGCGGGTTTGCTATGGGTTCTAAATGGGCAGTGTTTGTAGTAGTTCCTAATGTGCCTGGCGGTTGGCACTGGATTATAGTAATGTAGAAATCTTTTAGTCTGTCTTTATCCATACACACACTAACTTTTAGTAAACATGTCTCTTAATGAATGTTAGCATTATGCAAATATTTATGCAAATAAGGCCACTTATGCAAATGAGGCCCCGCACCGAGTCTCCGCACATGGCCCCGCACCCCCCTTGGGCCGCCCCTGCCTCAGAGAACATGGCATGGGCAGAGCAAGAGAATCCAGAGCAGAGGAAAGTGCAGTGTTACAGGAGGCTACTACCTCATCAACAAACTTAGATGTCATAATGAAGGAAAGAGATGATGAAACAGTAGTGGAGAGAGCTGATGGGTCGATAGCATGAAGATTTCTAAAGACTGGAGGAAATTGAGCGAGATTGACGCGGGGGTGATGAAGAGTGAAGCTTAGTAGGTGATGGTCAAATAAGGGAAGAGCTCAGGTCAGAAGTTAGAGGTTAAGCAATTAGAGAAGAAGACAAGGTCAAGGCAGTGATCGTGCTGGTGAGTGGGGGCAGTAGAGCAAAACTGGAGGTTGAATGAGGAGGTAACGGAAAGGAGCTTTAAAGCATAAGGGTCACAGAGGTTATCAACGTGAATGTTAAAATCACAGAGAATAAGGGAGGGGGAAGATAAATCCAGAAAGAAGGAAAACCATGAGTCAAAGTCAGTGAGAAACATAGGAATGGACTTGTCAGGGGTTGGATAAATAACAGCTATCTGGGGAGATAGAGTAAAGAGGCAGACTTAGTCATCAGGGGAGGGAAAGGAGTGAAACTGGGGCAGAAGGAGGGGTTGAAATTGGCAGCAATGAGAGAATAGAAACCCACCACCACCATGGCAGTGGGATGAGGCATGTGGGAGAACTGGTAGCTGCCATGACAGAGGGTAGAGACTGAAGCTGAGTTTTCTGGGAGGAGCCAGGTCTCAGTTAGAGCAAGAAGATGGAGAGCATTAGAGATAAAGCGATCATGGAGTGTGCATTCCACAAGGCGCATGAAAAAGGGAGAAAGGAGGGGGAAAGGAGAGAGATAGGAATAAGATTTGGGCAGTTGCATGAGGATCTGTTCTGGGAGTGTGAGAAAAATCTAGGGGGGCCAAGATTGAGATTGATATCTCCAGATGATAGAAGGGGAAGGAGCAGAAGAATGCGGGGCAGAGAGGAGACGGCATGGCAGCAACGAGGGTGAAGTTCTTTCACAGAGAGAGAGAAGATGGATGAATGAGAGGAAGAAAAAGGTGAAGCTCAAGAGCGGAGGACAGGGTAGGTTTATTTATTTATTTAAATGGTTTTGTTATACTGTTTTTCTAGAAGTCAAAAAGGTGTACAATAAACCTGATGTGGTGGTGGGGTGGCAGAGGTACGAAGGCGGGTTACATTATAACATTATCAGAGCTGATCATCATTTACAAGGTGGGGGGGCAGGGGAATAATGTTGTGCATTATATTGGTGGGGGTAGATTGGTGGTGTTTGCTGGGTGTGGGTTCTCATGCTGTGGGTCACCAGGTTGGGATGCGCCAGAATGTTTGAGAAAGAGGTGTGTCTTCAGGTTCTTTCTGAAAGCTTGGTGGGGGTAAGGAGTTCCAAAGAGAGGGAGCATAGAGCATGAATGCTCTTTGGCAGGCGTGTTGGAAATTCTTGCATAGCTGAAATGGCAGGGTGAGGAAGTTCTGTGTGCTGTTTCTGTGTGGTCTGGTGGTCTTGGGGCTACAGATAAGGGTTTGGAGTTGATTGGCAGTAAGCTGTGGCGGGCCTTGTGAATAGTAGTGAGCACTTTGTGTTTAACTCGAGAGGCAATTGGTAACCAGTGGAGCTTTTTTAGTAGGAGTGTGATGGGGGGTGTCTTGAGGCGCCAAGTATGGTATGTGCAGTGGTTCTGGGCAAGTTGGAGTTAGTGGACGGTGGTTTGGGTGAGCCCCTGGTATATCAGGTTGCAGTAGTCCAATATGGTTGTGAGGGAGACTTGGCATACTGTGCGGAAGTGTTCAAGGGGCTTGAGGGGACGTAGGTGTCGTAGGGTTTGGAGTTTGGAGTAAACAGATTTGGTAACATTGCAGATATGAGTCTTGAAGTCCAATTGCTGGTCAAGGGTGATGCCTAGATATCTGACCTGGGTTTTGACTTGAAGGTCGTGGTTGTCGACTCTGATGGATGAGGGAGAAATAAAGGTAGGGTCCCTTGTGATGTGCAGGATCTCCGTCTTGCCAAAATTGACAGCCAGATTGTGCTGTTGGAGCCAGCTTACTATTTCCTTGAAGCAGGCAATGAGCTTTGTATAGTTGGGGGCGGCAGATGAGAAGAGGGTGAAGATCATTATGCCCTATATGCCAATGCTGTGCAGTTGGTCGAGGAGCTTCTGGTGGGAGACTGTGTCGAAGGCAGCGGAAATGTCCAAAAATAGCAGCATGAATCCGCTAGTGCTTTCTTTCAAGCCAGTGATGAGTATTGATAGTAGGGATGTCACCAGGGTTTCAGCGCTAGTCGAAACCCATGTTGGTGTGCATCAAGGGGTGTATGGAGATCTATGTGTTCCTGCAGTTGGATTTGGACCGCTTTTTCTATGATCTTTGTGAGAAAAGTTATGCTGCTTATGGGCTTGTATGAGGCTCTAGGAGGGGTCTGATAGAGACTTGCTTTAGTATTGGGGGTAGGCTAGCGAGGGAGAGGGAGGTGTGGAGCATATGTGATATAGTTGGGAGGAGATGCGATTTGGTGGATTTTATCCATACAATTGGACAAGGGGTTAGTGGGGAGGTGGTGGTGTTGATTTGCGAGATTATGGTGTGGCAAGTTCCTCTGATGCATCGCTTCTGAAAATGGTCCATGATTGCGCATCTTCAGGAGCATTGTCTGTTGGTGGAATGAGCAATGCCGCATGCATGAGAGAACTGTACTTGGCTTTTAGGAAATCAGCCATGACTTGCAGGTGGAGAGAACTGTCTTGTTGTGGTAGGGGCAGGTCTCTGGTGAAGGATTTTACTAGGTTGAAAAGCTCCCTGGGTTTGTTCAGTGCACGTAGGAGCGTGTTGCTGTAGTACTCCTGTTTGGAGCTGAGGGTGTTGGTGCAGTACTCTGAGCTGTTCCTGATATGCGTGTTTTGAGAGAGGGGTCTTTGGATTTCCTCCAACGTCGCTCAATACGTTGAAGTGCACGCTTTTGGTTGAGGAATTCTGTGGAGTACCAGGGCGCGCGATGGCGTTGTCTTGTGGGTATTGCTCATGGGGGTGCTGCAGCAGCCTATGATGGAGTTCCATCTGTTGATCACGTTGCCCAGGTTTGTGTCCGGTGGGAAGTCTGCAAGGGCTGGCATGGCATTTTGTAGGGGAAAGATGGTTCATGAAACGTGGTGAATCTTCATTTTGCTGTTGCTCGGTGGGTAGGAGGCAGGGTGGGGTATTGTAAGAGTGATGAGGTGATGGTCAGACCAGGGGTCGGGTGTATTGGTGGGTGGAATATAAGTTGGTGTGGTGAGTAGGGAGTTGGGGTAGAAGATTAGATCCAGGGTACCTCCCTTTGCGTGGATTGGGGAGTTGATGAGCTGTGTGTAATTCAGATCGCTCATGGCTTGCAGGAAAGCTGCACCTTGGCTGATGGGGGCTGAGGGGAGGTTTAAGTCTCCAAGGAGGATAAGTTGCTTCTGGTGTGTGGTGTGAGAGCAGACTGTCAAGTAGTATGTCTAGTTGTTCGGCTTTGTTGTGTGGAGCTCTGTAAACAAAGCAAATGGTTAGGTGTTTGTTTGTTATTGTAAAGACGTCCAGATCAGATGAGGATATGGTGTCGACTGCGCTGAAGTTCAGGTCTTTGTTTGCGAGGATGGTGATGCCACCTCCTTTGCTGTTTGTATGTGGACAGTTGTGGATTGTGTGTGTGTGTGGTTTGAGCTGGTTGAGAAGGATTTTGTCATCTTTAGTGACAAAATGGTGGGAGAAGTAAGAATAGAAAAGAGGGGATGATAAGGAGGGGGGTATGAAGTTGTTGGTATGAGGGGAGAAGATTCGGTAGTGTCAACAATAGGAAGAGAAAGTGATGTGGAGCCATAAGAAAGAGATGGAGAGGAGAGCATAAGTCAGAAGAAATAAATGAATGAAGGATAGGCAAGAGAAAGATATTGGGGATTAGGCAGCACCTGGGAGTAATAGTGGTATAAATCCACTCTTTATGAAGTGGCTGTGTTGCAAACGTTCTGCTGATCTGTAAAAAAAGCCAAACAATCAAATACCTTATCTAAAAATTCAGTTAATAATTGAATAAACCAAGATGGTCAGTGTCTATATTATTCCAGGCCAGGCAGTGTTACTAGTGATAATGCTGACATTTGAAAATGAGGACTCTGAAGTCTTACTAGTTCATGGTACTTGTCAAGTCTCTCTCCATTTAGCACATTTCCCAGATTATGTCGCTCCTGAGTATAAGTCGCAGAAGCCAAAATGAGGAATTTTACTGGTAAAATCATAATATAAGTTGCCCCACTATATAAGTCACGGGTTCTAAGAATAAAGCGCAAGACAACACTGCTGTTTTTTTAAAACCTGATTTATTCTGTTTCACTTTCATTTTCCAATAACACTTGAATAAAGTGCATAACATCATACTTCTGTCTCATTCCACATCAGATTTATTCTGTATCACTTTCGGGAAAGCCATTGAAGTCCCATCTTAGGTATCACTGTGAAATAGTTCTGCAATTTCAGGAGCCAGTTCATTTTCATTATTGCCTTTTTCTTCGTCTTCATCTTCCCGATTATCAGGGCTCTTTAGTATTTTGGACTTCACAAAACCAGATTTTATTATTTTCTCACTCACCACCCCCACCAAGCTGTCACCACCCACCCAAAGATTTCTGCAAAAATGGCATGGCACATACAGCCAGTAGCCGTGAAACTGTGTTCTCCGTGGCACATTCTGTTTTCCTATAGGCGATGCAACACAGTTTTGAATCTTCTGTTGACAGAAATGTCAAGCGGTTGAAGCATTTTTGTCATATCACCAGGTATAATAACCGTGACAGTGTTCAGAGATTTTATTTTCTTCTTTATGTCTTCAGTAAAATGAGCTCTCATGCTAACCATGACAAGTAGCACTTTCTGTCTCCTGAAAAATCCGTTCGGCCGCTTACCAAAGCAAAACACTGCAGCCATTTCATCATCATGCTCTCATCCATCCATCCTTTCTCATTCACTTCAACAAGAAGGTTGGGCAGTGGAGTTTCCCATGGCATTGTCTTCCTTTTGAATATACAGTAATCATAGGTGACAGCTTCTTTCCACTTGCACAGCAGGCCAGCACCACTGTAAAGTGTGTCTTTTTGTGTCCGGTGGTTCTAAAATTTATTGTTCTAACCCCCTTTTGATTGACCGTTCTCCCTAATGAGATGTCGAAGGTTAAGGAAACCTCGTCCATGTTGATTATGAAGTCTGGTGTCACTGTGTATGTGTTAATCTCTTTGTTTACAAATTCTCTGAAATTCCATACTTCATCTAAGAAATATTTCATTTATTTCTTATCATAAATTGGTAGCACTACAAATGACCAGCCTTGAATCCCTGGATATTCATTTCCCTGGTGATATGAACTGCTTTGAATCGCATCTGCACAGTGGACAGTCCATGGCCCTAGGCCCTCCACTCTATGATGAATTGAAGCAGACATGCTTCTAATTCAGGCCACCATGCTTTGTGGCCGTGATTTGCTTTCTTACTGCATTTCATCAAGGTTAGTTTTCCCTACATCTTCCTCCAGTTCCTAACTAATTTCTCAGTTATCCCAAAATTTTGCTCTGTGGCTCTGTTACCATGTTCTTCTGTGCAATGAATAACTTCAATTAGAATTCCACTGTGTATGAGTTTTCCACCTTCGATGTCACCATTTTTAAAATTTCTGTGGGGTTAAAAAGATTTGTGTTGATACTGAAATTTGTCTGAATCCTTACATTGGTATGCTATTTGCGAGTATAGTCCAAGTACATTCCAGTCTGCTGATTGGAGGGTCTGCTTGCAAGTACTGAACGTAGAGTGGAGGATCCAGGGAGAAAGAACATCCACTGTGCAGGTGCGAGTATTTATATGCAGATCGAGGGGCGTGGTCCACCATGTAAATTTATTAGATAAGTATAGGTCATACCATCCTTTCTCGATGTTAAAAAACGTGTCTTATAATATGGGAAATACGGTAGTTTTGGCTTGCAGATGAAAATTGGCCACTACCAAGCCATCACAAGCTGCAGCTTAAATCTAAAACTGGTTCCGTTAGCAATAATCACTAAAATAACCAGATAACTGACCCTTTATTAGTCTATGGTATCGAATTTAAGGAGAAACTCATTATACTGTACCAGTTCTGTGAAGATTGTGAGCTGACTTATAGGTGTCATAAGTTGTAAAACTTTGTTTTACATCCTCAGGCAAGTGCGTTCTGTAAAGTCCCTCTTCGATGTAAAGTAATTGCACAGACAAAACTGGAGCAATGATCAGCCATGCATGCTTTCCAGGCTTTTCTTCAGCTTGAACAGTATCAAGTTAGGCAGTTCACAGCAACAGCAAACCTGGATCTCTTCTTCACTGATCTGTCTACCATCTCATCAGACAGCTCCCCAGCTAGTTCTGTCTCTGGATCAATATGCTCTTGGTATAATGGCAGTAAAGTACCTTAATTTGAATGCCATGCACTCTCCTGTTCAGATTAAAGATAGATTTTACCCCAGGAAGGCACTGTGCCTAGTAACAAGTCAATAAGGAAGTCAGGGCCTATGGGGGCAGGGGTATATTCTCCGCTTTTGTTTATGACACCTGTGAAACAGTCTTTGAGTATCAGACAGATGGAAATGGCGCATGATAGCCAAGGTAGATGGTAATGTTCTCTTTTCTTTTTTTTTAAATTAAATTTCAAATTTATCTTACAAGACAAAATAAGATAGAAACAGTACATAAAGAAAACAAAACACACCAAGAAGATCCAACAATCTGAACCTACTGAATATACATCCACTCAAGATCAAAATAACACAGCAAACCAGTAACAGAGCATTCTCCCTCTACGCCCCATCATTATGGAACTCGTTACCAGAAAACATAAGAATAGCAAAATACATTACTGACCTAAAAAAGTCACTCAAAACACACCTGTTCACTGAATACTATGGACCCAATGACATTATGTAACCTCAATTACAGCTCCTACCCCCTGAATGCTCATATCACCTCCTCTCTTTTCCCTCCCTATATTTGAAACTGCTATTGCATAGTCTATCCGTCAAACAACCCCATATTTATTTCCAAGTTGACTTCCCACGTTCAATGTAAAAGCAATTTCCTTATAATTGTTATGTTGTTCATTGTAAACCGCTTTGGACAAAGGTGGTATAGAAAAATTGTTAAATAAATAAATAAATATAAAAAGGATACACCATTAAACAAAACCCCATTCAATGTACTCTAGCCCACATCTAGGGAATCCTGGAACCCAAACCCACTACCAGATACCTACATAATTACTACCCAAATTTTACAATCCATTACAGCAGAAAAAAAATAAATCTAAACATTACTTATCCTAGAGAAAGCCCTCAAGCTGGCTAGACTCAAAGAAAACATATTGAGCATCTTGGTACCCCATAATGCATTTACACGGGAACTTGAGGAAGAAGGATGCCCCCTTCCCTAACACCACAGGCTTAAGGGAAAGAAAGGCCCTCCTCCTCATTGTGTTTCCCTTGAAACATCCGGAAATATATTAATTCTTTGACCACAAAAGGAGAGATGCTAATAATGTAGACCGAGAGGTAATATTATCATTGGAATTCTTCAGGAAAGCTGGAAAGTCCAAACTACTCACTGCAGACAACTGATTCATATCTGCACCTCCTTGATTAGGGTCCCTCTTACCCACAGGAGAGTAATAAACATTTGAGATTTTTATCCCATCAATATCATTAATAGCCAAGTTCTCCTTCATAAACTTCTGAAGGAGAATCATGGGAGATAGGTAATGAGTATGAGGAAAGTTCAAAAATCTCAAATTGCAATACGACTTGCGTTTTCCAGTGCTTCTAAATGCCTGTGGATATGACAGCTATCCTTAATCGAGGAGGTATTCACAGTATGTAATGTAGAAACATGTATATCAAGCTTAACATACCCATCATTTAACACAGACACCTTTTCATTATGTTCCTTCAATTGCCACAGTGTCCACTGTGAATTTGGAAAAGTCCTTCATAGATGACCCCAAGGAGAGTCCCAAACAAGCAATAGCATCCAAAATGTCTCTTAAAGTAACTGTGTCAGACGAAACAGGAACAACATTGGTTAAAGATGCAGTAAAACATACCTCCTTTGGGAGCAGTAAAATCGCTACTGTTTCCAGATCCCACACCCCAGCAGAAGAGGCCCCCTCCAGTGGAAACAGGTGGGGCACTATCCATATCCTGGAGAGTCCTTCCTGCCTCAATAGATACAATGCTGGAATGAGAGGATGGAGTAAGAACACCAGATGGGTCCACAGAGTCAGGTGAGCCACCAGAAATTTCCACAGGCATAGATGACAAAGCTACAACATGACGATCTATAGGACCAGATGTCGTCACCACCTTCTTATCCGGTTGCAGCCACAACTTCTTTCTTTTGTCCATGCTATGTGGCTCAGCGAACTCAAAAGACTCTGAAGTACTCCAAAGGGGCTCCAAAAGGGACTACCCCTTTGGAACGCGCCTTTGAACAGGCTCCCGTGGACATGCACCCACGACTGCGTTCTGCGACAGGGCCTGGATTTTAAAGGCCTGATCTGTCAGCCGATTGCTCAGGAGAAGCTGCCCTGTACAAATGCCAGCAGCATCTAGCAGCGGGGAGGCTCCAATTCCACCAGTCCCACGCCGAGCCCTGGATCCCAAAGTCCCGATTCATCAGCTGATTGCTCAGGAGAAGCCGCCCTGCACAAACGCCAGCAGCGTCTAGCAGTGGGGAGGGCTCTGACTCCCAAAATGGTCTCTGAAAAAGTGACATGCAGGGTAGAAACACTAAGGGGTATATTTACTATGCCGGTAGCGGCTTCCGTGCGATATCAGAGCTGCGGCCCCATTGACTTCAAACAGAGGAACACCGAAAAGAATACAGGATAAAGCTAAAAGAGACAAAAAGAGAAATAAGGATAGCAAAATCTAAGGCAGAAGAAAAGATGGCTAAAGATCTTAAAGCGTGTTGATAAAACTTTTTTCAGGTATATTCGGGAGAAGGGGAAGATCAGAGGTGGAATTGCAAGACTCAAAAGTGCTGAGAACGGATTTGTGGAAAGCGACACTGAAAAAGTGAAAATGATAAACAAATACTTCTGTTCAGTTTTTATTAAAGAAAATGCATTACCAGAGGATGTAGTAAAAACTGTTAGTATAGTTGGATTTAAAGAGGTTTGGATGAGTTCCTGGAGTAAAAGTCCATAAGCCATTATTAAAACGGACTGGGGAAACCCACTTCTTACCCATGGGACAAGCAACATGGAATCATTCTAAATTTAGGGAACCTGGCAGGTACTTGTGACCTGGATTAGCCACTGTTGGAAATAGGATACTGGTCTGACCCAGTTTGGCATATCTTATGTTTTTATGTTCTAAGGTGAACCAGTTGATATAGTATATCTAGATTTTCAAAAAGCCTTTTGATAAGGTCTTTCATGAGAGACTCTTGCTGAAATTAATAAGTCATGGGATAGGAGGTAGTGTGCTATTGTGGATCAGGAACTGTTTAAAAGATAGAAAGCAGAGAGTAGGGCTAAATGGCCAATTTTCTCAATGGAGAAAGGTGAATAGTGGAGTACTCACTGTACTGTGCCCGCTGCTTTTTAACATATTGATAAATGACCTGGAAATGGAAATAATGAACGAGGTGATCAATTTTGCAGATGACACAAAATTATTCAAAGTTGTTAAAACATAAGAGGATTCTGAAAAATTGCAAAAGGGCCTTGATAAATGGGAAGACTGGATGTACAAATGGCAGATTAAGTTTAATGTGGACAAGTACACAATTATGTACTTAAGAAAGAACAGCCCAAATTACAGTTAAACTATGCAAGGCCCCACATTAGAAACCACCACCTAGGAAAAGGATTTAGGCGTCATCATGGATATGTTGAAACCCTCCGCCCAGTGTGCAGCAGCGGCCAAGAAAGCAACTTGAATGCTAGGAATCATAAGGAAAGGAATGGAGAATAAAACTAAGGATATTTTAATGCTTCTGAATCGTTCCATGGTGCAACCACACATTGAATATACTGTGTGCAATTCTGGTTGCCATATCTTTAAAAGGATATATGAGAATTAGAAAAGGTACAGAAAAGAGCCACCAAAATGGTGAAGGGGATGGAATGATACCCCTATGAGGAAAGGTTTAAAAGGTTAGGGCTCTTTCTTTTTTTTATTATTATTTATTTTTGCGCGTTTAACAAAACACAAGAACATAATCTTGCTAGAAGCAAATGGAGTACATAATAGAAAATACAAAAAGAAAACCCAGAGGCAGACAGCATCAAAATACCCCAGACTTACAATAATCTAGAGGAAGTTAAAACAAATTATGACATCACTCTGGAGGTTTAATAGATAAGAGCCTAGCATTAATAAAGGCACTCAAATCATGCGGATCAAAAAAAACATATTTAACAGCCTTAATAATTACTACACATCTACACGGAAATCTTAGGAAGAAAGTACCCCCTATCTGAGAAACTCCCGACTTATAGAGTAAGAATTGTTTCCTCCTCTTTTGGGTCTCCTTAGTTAAATCCGGAAACATAGATATTGTAAGACCATAAAATGTTTCCAACCGTTTTTTTAAAAAACAGTTTTAGAAACCAATCTTTATCAGAAATTAAAGCACATTGAACCAATAGTGTTGAGGGGATACAAGTTCCCTCCTCCCTCCCAGGGTCCTCGAGAAAAGCAGACACATTCAAAATGTTAAAGTCCACATCAGATATAGCCTTTGGACTCTCAGTACTCTTCTTACCACGGGGTAGATAATAAACCTTACTCAAAGGCGGAAACAGTTCTGTCGGGACCTTTAAGACTTCATGCGCATATCTTTTAAACATGTCCAACGCAGTAACACCAGGTACCTGTGGAAAGTTGAGGACACGCAGATTAGCAGCCCTAGAAGCATTCTCCAACACTTCAAGCTTATACTCAATAGTCCCATTTTCCTTGGATATAGTCGAAGACATATCAGCAGCACGTTCCAACTGAGAGCCAGGATCAGTAATTTGAACCTTCATCTGGTTACACACCGAAGAAACCACTTCAAGATCAATAGCATTCTTCTGAATGCCGGCTGCATTCTGCTGGACCCGGGACGATAATAAGGAAGTCTGTGAATTAATAGCCACAGATAAAGTAGCTATAGCCTCCCAGATTGATTCTAAGGTAAAAACCTTAGGACGAGCCAAAGGAGGGAGATCCCCTAAGGGAGTCAATACAGACTGGGGGAATAATCTTCCTTCCCCAGAAGCCACCTCCAGAACAGCCACCGACGATCTCTCACTCAGATCCTCCCCGAAATGCTCGGGGGACAGCTGAACCTCATCACCAGCAGAGACTCCTTCTCTAGCATACACCGTCTCCACTCCGGGAGAAAGCAATGTTGTGATGGCCGGGATACATTCCGAAGAAGCTGGGCGTGGCGGCGGCGTCCTCAACTCGGGAGAGAGAGAAGTTTCCACATCCGGCGGAGACGGCGAAGCCTCCACACTCGCCATGACCAAGCCAGCTCGAATCTCCTGTTTTTTTGTCCAAAGGTAAATGAACGAAACGGTCCATAGGACCAGAAACGGATGGTTGGGGCTCAGAGGGAACAGCCCTCAACTTTCCTTTCCGCTTAGCATCTAAATGGAGAACACACACCGCAGCCATCTTAGAAAGTCTCCTCCCCCCAGGGCTCTTTCTTGGAACAGAGACGGCTGAGGGGGATATGATAGAGGTCTATACATTAATGAATGGAGTGGAATAGGTAAACATACAGTAGATCAGTTGTTTACTCCATCAAAAAGTAGAAAGACTAGGGGACACGCAATGAAGCTACAATGTAACCATTTAATACTAATAAAAGCAAATGCTTTTTCACTCAATGCGTAATCAAATTCTGGAATTCATTACTGGAGGATGTAGTAAAAGCTGTTAGTGTAGCAGGGTTTAAAAAAAGGGCTTAACTATGAGAACATCATCAGCTGTTTCAATGAAACCTCACAATGACTCAACTCTGTGAACCTTTCAATCAACATTAAAAAAAACCAGAAGTCTTGATAATTTCTAGGAATAAATTTTTCTCACCACCTCATCAACTCATAGTAAATGGTACTTCCCTCATTATCAAAAAAGAAATAAAATACCTAGGTATTCTACTTGACCATAACCTCAGCATGACAAAACATATCAACATGATAATGATAACAATATACAACAAGACCCGAATGATACAAAACCTGAGATCTCTACTATCCACAGATGACTTTCACACAATAACACAAGCATTTATCTGCCCACTCTTCGATTTCAGTAATATAATACTACAAGGTCTTCTTAAACAAATACTGAAACCACTCCAAATAGCGCAAAACACAGTAGCCTGCATAATAATGAAAGTTGCAAGATTTGAACACATAACCCCAATCCTGTACCAACTACATTGGTTACCAGTCTCTCAAAGAATCAAATTCAAAGCTATTCTGACTATATTCAAGATTATAACCAACATTTCCCCTACATTTCTGACCTCATTAATGCATACTCAATGGGAAACAAGATTTAGGAGAGAAAATATGAGAAACCTACTAGCCACCCCAATGGATTCAAGAAAAACAAACCTATCAACTACAAACAGAGCCTTCTCACTATACACACCAACCCTCTGGAATTCTTTACCTAACTACCTAAGAGAGATAAAAGATCTTTCCATATTCAGGAAAAAGCTCAAAACTGCCCTGTTCTCTGAAGTGTACCAGACAATAATTGACAAGCAAGTCTCAACAACCCAGAATGGTAATTCATCCATCAAGTAAAGAAACCCTCAACAATGCGCCCTCCATAAAATTTACCCTTGTATGTAAATAGTTGGCCATTACATACTATACTACAGGCCATAGTTGGTTGTAACAATTTATAATTTATAATGATATCCTATATTTGTTAATATGTACTAAACTTGTCAATATGTTTCATGTTCTATGTAAACTGCTCATTGCAGTAAGAGTTGAGTTATCTGTAAACCGCTTTGATTATGTGATAAAGCGATATATAAAATCCTTAACTAAATAAATAAAATGGTTTGGACAAGTTTCTGGAGGAAAGATCAATAAACCATTATTAAAGAGGGCGCTGGCACTTAAGAAAAAAAGGAGTAGCCGCCTAGTGGTTAGAGCAACTAGTACCCAAAAGATCAAGGGATGGATTCTCACTAGTGCTCTTTGTGACCATGGGCAAGTCACTGTGCCTCAGAGGAAAAGGTCTGGCAATGTACTTCCAGTTTTGCATTGCCAAGAAAACCCAGAGACTGCTGCTAGGAGTCCACACTAACTTGATAGCACTTAAAAAGAGGACCTGGAGTATCCACTGCTTACCCTGGGACAAGCAAGGCGGAACCTTTTGGTACCTTCTGTGTACCTTTTTGGTACCTTCTTTCCAACAGTGGATTGGCCACTGTTGAAAAGAAGATACTGGGCTTGATGGACCTTGGTCTGACCCAGTATCTTTGATTCTTATATTCACAATGCACCACATACCCTTTCGGTGGGCCTTCATCCACTCTGAGTAGAGGCTAAGGCTCATTTACAGTTCAGCATGTGCAATGCTGTTTCCCCTCTGTGGAAGAAACATGGAGAAAGTAGGCAGAACGAGTGACTGATTAAGGTGGAAAATGGATACCACTTTTGGAAGGAATTGAGGATGAATGCGCAGGACCACTCTATTATGATGGAACCTGGTGTATGGTGGATAAGTCACTAAAGCATGGAGCTCACTTACCTGGCGTGCTGACATAACCACCGCCAGAAACAAGACCTTCCAGGTCAGGAAACTCAAATGGCAAGAATCAAGCAGCATAAAGGGAGCTAACATGAGCTGTGCCATAATCTTCTCTTTAAGGCCCTCCTACAGGCCAACAGAACATCTGCTACCCTGTCAGGCAGGTTAAGCTCCAAGAGGACTAGCCTCCCAACATCTACACAGTCAGGGCTAAGGACTGGATGTTGGGATGTAGCAGCCTCCCATCTTCCTTTGATATAAGTCTGGGGCAGAGCCCAGTCGTAGAGTTTCACACTGGGAAAGTTGAAGTAGAAGGGGAAAGCATGGCTGACTGGGTCAATACAGCATAATGGGTATCGTTGTACCCCTATCTGTCAGCAGGGTCTTTGCTATGAGAGGTATGGAACTATATGCGTATAGCAGGTCCTTCCCACAGTGCAGGAGGAAAGCATCCGGCACCAGCCAGTTGCATGAAGCGACACTGGAGCAGAACTGATCCACTTGGGCATTTTGTTGGGTGGCAAACAGGTCTATCAAGGGGGTACCCCACTTCTGAAAGATGTGGGCTCCCATGCCCCTGTCCAGGATCCTCCCCTGGCAGATATGTGGCCCTGAGCTCCATCCTGTAAGTGATTGTGAACCTCCATAACCAGACTGTTTCCCAGCACATGAGATACAAATCTGTGCCCCCCTGCTTGTTTATGTAGTACATCACGACCTGATTGTCAGTCTGAATAAGGACAATGTGGATGGCTAGCCATTCTCAGAAAGCCCTGAGGGTATTTGCTATGGCTCTCAATTCCAAGAAATGTATCTTATGCAGGCTCTCCTATTTGGACCAGACACCTTGAGTTTGAAAGCCATCCAAATGCGTTCCCCATCCTAGTTTTGATATGTCTCTTGTCAATGTTTTCTGAGGTGACACCTTCTGAAAGGGGAGACCCTTGAGCAGGTTCTGATGATCCAACCACTAGTGCAGGGACTGGACGAGAGGGCCGCTGGCAGCCACCCGATCCTGAAGGAGGATTGTGGTCCACTGAGTCCTCAGTGTCCATTGAGCCTGTCACGTTGAAAGACAAGGCATGAGTGTGATGTGTACAGTAGAGGCCATGTTGCCGAGCATGGTCAACAACTCACGAGCCGTTGTCTGATGACTTCACTGGGTATCTCTGGAGTCGGTCTAGTGGAAGGAAGGCCCTTGCATGAGTCATGTCAAGGAGAGCCCCTATGAACTGCAGTTGTTGGGTGGGTTGAAGGTGGGATTCTGGGTAATTGACTACAGATCTCAACAGCTTTAGCACCTGAATGGTCTATTGTGTTGATTGTTGGACTCCATCTGTAGTGGTTTATTTTATGAGCCAGTCATCCAGATAAGGGAAGACAAAGCTCCTAGTTTTCTGAGATAGGCCGCCACCACCGCGAGGCACTTTGTGAAGACTCGGGGTGCTGAAGCCAGCCTGAAGGCTATTACTCGGGTACTGAAAGTGATTTTTTGCCAGGATGAATCTGAGCACCTCCTGTGAGAAGGATGGATCAGTATGTAGGTACATGTGTTCTTTAGATCTAGAGAGCATAAACAATCATCTTTCTGAAGATAAGGGAGCAGCGTGCCTAGAGATACCATTTTGAACTTTTCTCACACCAGGAAGGTGTTGAGGTTTCCGAGGTCCAGGATTGGCTAAACCACTCCCCCCCCCCATCTTTTTGGGGACTAGAAAGTACCTGGAGTAAAACTCCCATCTGATCTGCTCCTGTGGCATGGGCTTGAAGGCAAGATCAGCCAGAAGGGTGGAGATTTCTCTCTGAAGGAGGTTTAGATACAGAGGGTCAAGGGGATATGCCTATGGGGGGGGGGGTAATGTGGCAGCAGCTCAGCGAAGTGAGCCTTACCCCCCATTGGAGTGCCCCCCTCTGTGGGCACTGGCAGATTTGCTATGCCAAAACCCTGCTCTCGGCTTGGGTTGTGGGGCAGGCTGGGCCTTTTGAGGTTCTCAATGCTATGGACAAGGAGCCTGCGTCTTTTGCTGGGAGGTCTGAGGACCACGGAAGAATCTTCACATACGCAGGTAGTAAGCCTTCTTCTGCCCTCCACTTTGATATCTTCTGCAATAGGCAGCAGGTTTGGACATGCATCTCAAAAGTCTAGTGAGGGTGATTTATTTCTTTTCTATGATACCCACCTTTTCCTCCATCTACTCTCTGAAGAGGTTCTCTCTCTGGCAGGGCACATCGGCAAGCTTATTTTACAACTGTTTCAGGCGGAAGAGTGAAGCCAGGCAAGCCTGCGGGCCCCTATGCCCTGTGCCATTGTTCTAAACACTGTCTCAAAGGTATTATAGGTTGCCTGGACCAGGAATTTTGAGCAGTGGCCCACCAGGGCATGACAGTGCTCCAATTTCTCCAGGGGAAGGAACTGGCAAAGTCTGCGAGATCAAACATGATGTCCTTCAAAAACATGCTCATTTAGAGCTGGTAAGAGTGTACTCAAGCTGTGAGCTGTGAGCATGGAGCTTTGGAAGAACCTCCTTCCAAAGGAGTCCAACCTTTGAGCCTCCCTACCCAGGGAGCATCAAGGAATGAGTCTAGGTGCTCTTGATCCTCTTAAGGGTGGATTCTACCACTAAGTAGTGTGAGAGCTGAGGTTTCTCATACCTTTTTGAACCCTGTACATCAAGTTCAGCCTTCTACTGACTGGTGGCACAGTGAGAGGTTGTCCGACATCCTAACATATAAGAACATAAGATATGCCATACTGGGTCAGATCAAGGTCCATCAAGCCCAGTATCCTGTTTCCAAAAGTGGCCTATCTGTCACGTGACCTCTCTTCTCCATGGCAACAGGGATGCTGCCAGACTGGAGGTGGGACTTCAGGACTATATCCCTGTAGGTCTCTTCTATGTACCTTTCTGTCTTTCTTATGTTTTCCAAGTCTGCTACTCTTGCCTCTAGAGAACAGACTCATTCCCTGAGAGCAAAGAGCTCCTTGCACCTAGTGCACACGTAAGACCTCTCACCAACTGGGAGAAAATCATACACGTGACACTCAATGCAAAAGTCTGGAAAGCCCCCATCTCGCTGCTGGACTGCTGTCTGCATCTTAGTTTTAAGCTTGTGTTGAAATCTTTAAGTTCTTTACTTACTAAGGGTTGCTATGGATATTTATACTAATAAAACTGTACCTAATACGTTTAATATACCTTGTTCACCTGAAGCTTAATTAATCTCAGGTCCTTAGTGTATGACTGATTTGGGTAACGAGCTTCACCTGAGAGCACCTCCTTTCCTTTAAGATGTGTAAGTACCTATAAAGCTACGATTATCCCAGGGGTAGGTGGGTGTTGGGGGGCAGTGAGGGATGGAAATAACACTTATTAAAAAGAGGGTTGCTACGGTAAGCTGTGACCAACTTCCTGGGTGATTAACAGTCCTTGCTTGGATAGAAGGAGCCTTTCAAAATGGCCTTTTGACCTGCCACCTGGTGTTAACACCTATTGAAAAGGTTTCACAGGTCTCTTGCCCCCTAGGTATTAGGCCTCTTTGTAAAGGTCTCTAGAAGACTTTATTTGTTGCTCAAATGTTTCTCAAAATACCAAATCTCATAGTTTTAAATTTTCCATGACTTTCAAGGACTTCTCCTCAGGAAATATTTCATAAATATTTGACAGAAATGTTGGGATCATCAGCTGATGTTTTTGCCAGATATTACTCGAGCTTATTGTTTACCATCTGCCAAACAGAAAATTTGGCCTCTGTCGACCCTTTCTCTGAAAGTTCTGTAAGGGGGAGAGGGTGTCATTTAAGGGACGTTTGATTTATTGCTGTGTAGTGAATCCAGTGTTAAAGCAATTTTGGTGGTAACTACCTTGACAGCTGACAGGGACAGAATTTTGAAAACATACTTTCTGAAATGTAATACTAAATTCTTGTATTCTCTGATTTGGATTTTTACCCAGACATAACTAGAGACACACAAAAAAGGAGGTGACAGTTTTTGCTGCTCCTCCCTGAGGCGCTGCAGCTTGATGCTTTGTATTTCTTTTTTTTAAGTACTACTACTACTTCTTATTTATTTAGCATTTTTTATATACCGCATTTCTTAAGATCAATGCAGTTTACATGGAAGAAGGACAAGTTAGACCTTACCTGCTAATTCGTCCATTTCTCACCTCTACAGCTCTTAATACCTTACTGCTGTCTTTAGTCATGACACGCGTGGATTTCTCGAATTCTATATTTCTTGGTCTCCCTAAGTCTCAACTGTCTCGGCTCCAAAGGATTCAAAATACTGCAGCCCGTCTTGTTACCCACGCCACCCTCCGCGACCATGTAACTCCATTGCTCTTCCACCTCCACTGGTTGCCTATCCCTGCTCGCTTCCAATTCAAATTGCTTACTCTGGTCCACAAAGTTCTCTACACTAGCACCCCTCAATATTTGGCAGACCTCATCAACTTTCACTCTCCCAGGCACACTCCTCGTTCCTTCCACCTCAATCGCCTCACCCTCCCTTCCCCTTCATCTGCTCACCTGCAATCCACCCGCTCCTCTGCCTTCTTCACCGGCCCGGCTCTTTGGAATGCACTCCCCTCCTCCTTACGTTTAGAGACCCATCATACCACCTTCAAACAAAATCTGAAGACCCATCTTTTCTCCCTGGCCTTTAACCTTCCCTCCCCTTTTGTGTGACCTTCTTGCTTTCCTACCCTTTTGTTTCTATCTTGGAATATGTATTCTCTCCTGTCTCGTCTTCTCTCCTCCCTCTTCTTCTTTCCTGTCAAAGAATTCTAACTTCCTTTCTTATTTTCACTGGCCCCCGGCCTTGACTTTTCTTTTGTTTTTTGGAAAATTGTACACCGCCTTGATTCCTGCAGAAAGGCGGTTTTATCAAATTCATTAAACATAAACAACATAAACATAATTGTCTTTCCTTGAGTTCTCTCCGGGCCAGTCCAGAAACCGACGGGCAGCCAACCCCACTCAGCAGCCGAGGACCGAACAACAAAGTCTCGCTGACTGCTGCTCCAGCTCCCTCCGGTGCTGCTCCACCCTATTATTATTTTAACTGCTGTACAAATATTGCTATGCATTATCGTAATTTTCCTGTGCTGTAAGATGAAACAAATGTACATTTCCTTGCAGCGCATGTCATAGAAACATAGAAACATGATGACAGAAAAAGACCACAAGGCCCATCTAGTCTGTCCTTCCATAACAACAACTACAACAGTCCACTTTTTACCTTTAGAGATCCTCTGTGTTGGTCCCATGCTTTTTTGAATTCAGTTACTGTCCTCATCTCTACCACCTCCACTGGGAGACTATTCCACTGATCCACTACTCTTTCCGTAAAGAAATATTTCCGCATATCACTCCTGAATCTATCTCCCTTCACCCTCATCCCATGTCCCCTCGTAGCAGAACTTGCTTTCAATTGAAAGAGGCTCTCTCCCTGAACATTTATGCCACGGAGGTATTTAAACATCTCAATCATATCACCTCTATCCCGCCTTTCCTCTAAGGTGTACATATTAAGATCCTTAAGTCTGTCCTCATATGCTTTATAATGAAGCCCATTAATCATTTTAGTAGCAACCCTCTGCACCGACTCCATCCTGTTCACATCTTTTTGAAGGTGCGGTTTCCAGAATTGCACACCATACTCCAAATGAGGTCGTACCAAAGACTTATACAGAGGCATTATCACCTCCTTTTTTCTGCTAGCCATTCCTCTCCGTATGCACCCAAGCATCCGTCTAGCTTTTGCCGTCACCTTTTCTACCTGTTTAGCTACTTTAAGATCATCAGACACAACCACGCCTAGGTCCCGCTCTTCTTTAGTGGACAAAAGTACTTCACCTCCTATACTGTATTGCTCCCTTGGATTGCTGCAGCCCAAATGCATGACCTTACATTTTTTAACATTAAATCCCAGCTGCCAAATTCTAGACCATTCTTCAAGCTTAGCTAGATCCCTCCTCATGTTATCTACACCTTACTGGGTGTCTACTCTATTGCAGATTTTGGTATCATCCGCAAAGAGGCAAACCTTACCCGACAGCCCTTCCGCTATATCACTAACAAAGATGTTAAAAAGAATCGGACCAAGGACAGATCCCTGAGGCACACCACTGGTAACATCCTTCTCCTCAGAGTGAGCTCCATTTACTTGTACTCTTTGTCGCCTCCCACCCAATCAATTTCTAACCCAAGCAGTAATTTTAGGGTCCATCCCTAGGGTGCTCAGTTTGTTTATAAGTCGCCTGTGAGGAACAGTGTCAAAAGCTTTACTGAAATCTAAATACACCACATCTAGAGCTCTCCCTCGGTCCAACTCCCTGGTCACCCAGTCAAAGAAATCAATCAGATTTGTCTGACAAGACCTGCCTCTGGTGAATCCATGCTGCCTCGGATCCTGTAATCCGCCGGACTCCAGAAACCTCACTATTTTCTCTTTCAGCAGCGTTTCCAATAATTTACTCACCACTGAAGTTAAACTAACCGGCCTGTAGTTTTCAACCACATCCTTACTTCCGCTTTTGTGTAAAGGCACCACATGAGCCTCTCTCCAGTCCTTTGGCACCACTCCCGACTCCAACGAGGCATTGAAAAGGTCAGTCAGTGGAGTTGCTAGAACGTCCCCAAGTTCCCTCAGTATTCTAGGGTGTATCCCATCCGGTCCCATCGCTTTGTCTACTTTAAGTTGAGCTAGTTTCTCACGAACACAGTCTTCTGAAAATTGTTCAAGATGTCCCTTGCTTCTGTTCTTATTTGTGGGTGTTTTCTGAGGTCCTGCTCCTGGTTCTTCATCTGTGAACACAGAACAAAAATATTTGTTAAGCAATTCCGCTTTATCCTTATCAGCTTCTACATATTCCCCCCCTGCACCCTTGAGTCTGACAATACCACTTTTGCCCTTCCTCTTCTCACTAATATATCTGAAAAATGTCTTATCCCCCCATTTTATTGCATTGGCTATTTCCTCCTCCTTTTGAATCTTTGCCTTCTTGACTACTTTGCTAGCTTCTCTAAGTTTTTCCAAATACAGATGCCTGTCTTCCTCTCTCTGTGATCTCTTGTATTTCATGAAGGCCTCCCTCTTTTTCTTCACTTTTTCAGCTACTTCCTTCCTATAGAACATCAACAACATTTTAAGGTAGTTACACTGAACTTCTCCAGCATCCACCTCTACATCCAGGCTAATTTGGCCTGCTAATTTCCTATTACACTGAATACCAGAGTCAGCTGCAGTCTAGTATTGCTTCCTATCCTCACTCATAGCATCCTGGTACCTTTTGGCTTTAGCCTCCTCAAAAATTCCTGCAGACCTTATGCACTGTTCACTCTCTCTAAGACAGGCACGGAGGTAGCATATTGGGTCCCCCCCCCCCCCCCCAGTAGTGGCTGCTCTACCTAAGACACAAGGTTTGGACTCATAAGGAGACTTGTTTATCTCTAGAACACTAGAGACAGTACTAGAGACAGTACTGTGCAGGACAGGGGACTTGCTGGACATAGCAAGGTATTTAATACAGGAGGTATTAGACAAGCTGCCTACTATCATGTAATGGCAGCTGGGACAGGTACCACAGGTTTGCTTCCACCATTTCCAGGCACAAATAATAAATAAAAAAAAAAAGGTGTGGGAGATGTCAGCATACATGACATAGGAGTCATGGCTTTTTCCCCAGACCCTGGATTCCATGCAGCTGTGGACTCTGGTGATTTCAGTCTCCAAAGGTAATAGGACAGTTTACAAGATGAGATTAACTCTGACCCCCTGGTGATTTCAGTCTCCAAGGCCTGTCTGAAGTCCCTCCTTGCTAGATCAAGAATGGCAGACCTAAAAGGGGAGTGGCTAGAAACAATAGCAGACCTCAAGGGGAAGTGCTGGAGAGGATTCAATTCACTATAAAGGACAGAAACACTTCCTCTCTCTCTCTCTTCCACCATTCATCGGACATGAAGGACAGGAGGCTCTGATAATCAATTCCCTTCACCCCTCCCCCGCTCTCTCTCTCTCTCTCTTGCCATGAGGCTCTGACCCACATGTTCTGGCCTCTCTCTCTCTCACACTTCACACATGCACATGCACACACAGATTCATTGATGCACACTGAAACAGCTCTGTAACAATCACTATATAAGCCTATTTCTACATAAAAAACCTTTCTCCAAGCCACACCTGTTTGGTTGTTTTATTACAAACCCTACTGCCTCTGTGAAGTGAAATGAACCCAGGACCTACAGGAGAGTAACTTGACTACATCTTACAGCGGCCTCCATGTAACAGCTGCCCATCTCAGCATCGGAAATAACCCAGCATGGCTCCTCATTAAACCACTCCAATGCCAAATGTCCACGAGCTAAGACTCTTCAATAGCCGTCCGATGCTTTAGCGACCGCCAGCGTTGCCACAAACATTTTCGCTGCTCCCGCCTGCTCAAAAGTATGCATAGTGCCCTTAACACTTTCAGGATGGCAGGATAAAGCAGCGCAAATTTTACTCCGCTTTTAACCAAAGCACTACAGACAGGCGCGAACTCCTTGCGCCTCGCAGCTAGGGATGCTGAGTAGTCCGGGAACAAAAGGACTGTCCCATTCTCCATCTTTAGGTCCCTTTTCTTCCGGTAGGCTTGCAACAGCAATACTTTGTGTTGGAAATTTAAGAGGCGTGCCAGCACCGGTCGCGGCCTATTCTGGCCTTCCCGCAGCGGGCCAAGTCTGTGAGCTCTCTCCACGTGTATTTTTCCATGTAGATCCGCAAGGCCCAGCGCCTGGGGGAGCCACTCCTCAAAAAGGGTGAACAGCTTATTCCCTGACCAGAACTCTGGCACACCAATCAATCGCAGATTATTCCATCTCGAACGATTCTCTAAATCATCAACCTTCTGCAGTAGGTCCTCTATCTGCTTCTGCTGCTTAACGTTAGCTCTTTCCAACGCCAGCTCCCCGTCCTCCAACACTGTCACCCGCTGTTCAACTTCATCCATCCGCCTTGCAAACTCTCCAAACGTCTCTCCCATCTCGTCCAGTTTCTGCATGACCGTGTCAAATTTAGGCTCCAGCATTTTTACAACTTCCTGGGCCACCTCATCGGGGCCCGAATCCACACTGTCCTTCTCCAGGGAGTCCAGCACACACGCTGTTCGGGCCGCGGCCACCATTTTGTTATCTCGTGTGCCCGCGGCTTTGTCTCATTTTACCGCCGCTTTCATCTGCTCTCTGCTGTAAGCCAATTCACCGGGGTATAGTACCAAATATGTTGTACAAGTACAGACCCCTCTTGTTTCCACTACGGATTGTTGCCGCCGATTAAACTGCAAAGTTTCCAAGACAGCCCGGGAGCGCGACGAGGGAGCTCCTCACCCGCTCATGTGCACACGTGATCTCTCCTGGGTCCCTTTTTAATAATGGTTTATGGACCTTTCCTCCAGGAACTTGTCGAAACCTTTTTTAGTCGGGTTTAAAAAAAGGTTTGGACAAGTTCCTGGAGGAAAGGTACATAAACCATTATTAAAAAGGGACCCAGGATATCACTGCTTGACCCAATACAAGCAATGTTGAACCTGTGTCTTTTGGGGAAACTGCTAGGTATGTATGACGTAGGAAACAGGATACTGGGCTTGATGGACCTTGGTCTGACCCAGTATGGCATATCTTATGTTCTTATGTACTGGGAACCGGTTGGCTTTCTTCGATGCCCTGACACTGGTGCATCTAGAGGCAGAGGGTGCATCTTGAAGATTGGCAGCACAATGCTCGACGACGATGCCATGGACACAGAGGCCCCAGCTAGCTGTTTTTCCAGCAATGATGCAACGCAGACTTCAAGTGCCTGAAGGAGGCGCTTCTCCATGGGTGCTGATTCCGAAGGCCTTGGAGCTTAAGCAGATTCGACTGATGGTTCTGGAATCCATGCAGAGATATCAGCAGGCCTCAGATGTTGGGAGCCAATCGGTGCCCCTCTGAAACCATGGAAGTTAAGGGGTCATCTCTTTGAAGCACCTGAGCGGGCCGCTTGTGCCCATCACACTCGACTTCTTGCTTGGAAGGGCTCCGATACTGATGCACCTGTGCTTTTGGCCAGTGCTTAGATGGATCCTCCTTTGATGTTGATGAGGCTGAATTCTTTCTCGACTCCACATGGGAACCGACCAATGGCCAATACTCTGGGGCACTGCAGGTGCTCAGCTCCGATTCAGCCCAAGAACTTCTTGAAGCTGCTGCACTGTTGACGGATTCTTTGAAAACTATTGAGATTGATTGTGGTGCCAAAGATGCTGAATCATACCTCAGGCCAAAGAGGGATTCTCTCTCTCCACCCCTCAGGCCTCTCCTTGTCATCTGCAAACACAAACTGCAAGAAGAGGGCTGGTGATTGGGACTAAGGCCCTGGAGGCTCCAGTTATGCCTGTCGATGACAGAGATGGTCCTGGCCCACTTGTTGCACTTCTTGAACCAGCTGGATAATTTCTGGGACATGTCTGGGAAGATAGCCATGGCAAAATCAAATGGCTGAATGGTGACTGCTGGCCCTGCCATGCCACAGGGAAATAACCGAGAAATTAAAAGTTGCCGAAAAGTGCTAGAATCAAAGAAGGCACCCCGACCGATGGAACTGATGTGATCAATGGCAGGCACTAAAATGAAACTCACCAGGAAGGCCCCCGAATGGGGAATAAAACCACATTTACTAGTGGAGGACCAAAAGAATATCTATGGGGCTTCATGGAAAAATGAAGACGAGAAGATGGCACCGTGGTGGCAGGCAGGAAGGCAGACATGCAGCTGCGGTGCAGCCTCCCAAAAGCTTCCAATAGAAGCTGGGGAGCATTCCCGTGCAGAGTTCCATCAGGGACATTACCCATAAGTGAAGACTTACTTCCTGCTTGTCCATGGAGAAAATACTTTATTTGCACATTAACTATAGGGCTTTAGGATAAAGCCAGTATCTCCCTCAGCCACATCTGCTAAGTTACCCAGTTCCAGTCATGGTTTTGAACTTGCAGTACATCCCATTTGCAGTCTCTGATTCTCCCCATTGAGATCAATGCTGCAGGCCCCATAATGCACCAGGAAAAGTTTGTCAGAAACATAGGACTGGCCTAAAATCTCCCTCTTGGAACTGGTTTACTCAGAAGCCCTGCCCAGCCCTGGTGCTAGGAGAATCTCATTTCCCTGCCACAGCTCAGCTAATTAGCAAAGAAATCCTCACCAAACTTAAATTTCCAACCTTGGTAGTCTGATTTCTATACTTTGTCTTGACTTTCTCTCTGTTCTCTCTTGGTTTCCTCTCTCTGCTTCCTCTTTCCTCCCATTTTATAACTTATTTTTCATTCAAAGCCCTTGGTAACTCAAGATGCATGTGTATCAGGTTCTATAGAAAGCTGCAACCTGTAACCCAAGCTTAGGAGCATCGCTGCAATGGCTAACTTAGGCTAAGGATTAAAAAACTTCTGAAAACCCTAGGTAATGGTGAACAAATGCTTACAGTGCTATTGTGGTAGGCGACGGCCTATGATCCATGCTAATTGAACTAAGCAGACAGGCCTGAGCAGCTTGACCTGTAACTGAAGCCTGTAGTTAGGCCCAGAGGAATGAAAACCCCCCTGAATGATGACACCATAGAATTGAAACTTAACTCAGTTTAACTGAACATAGCTAAGCAGAAACGAAACTTATAAAAGACAGAAAACAGCTCTAATTGGTACTGATAAGAGAGCACAGCTTCTATGGAATTAATTAACTCTGCAAAAAGCAAGGTTATAGTGCCCTGCTTCCCATATGTTTTAACAAGCTCAGCGACCTTGGAGGAGAGAAGTAATAAGTTGGAGACACTGACCATTGTAATTGGGACTAGAAGGGGGGCAACCAGGTGCTGGGCCCAGACCAGAGTCCCGATTGGGTAGCCATATCAGTACCGGGACCAATAGATGGGTGAGAGGGGTACTGGGACCAATGAAAAGTTTGCCTATGCTTAGAATGGACAAGAAAGCTATAAAAGTTGTTGTTTTACTAGAAGCCATTGCTCAGCCATTTTGAAATTGCTTATTGCTTGAGCCATGTGCACATTAAACTGGCTTGGATCCTTGAAAAGACTCCTGGATTTATTTATTGCATGCTTATCTGCTGCTACACTATCGCCCTATACAGTCGATCTCCACATGAGCTAGAGGCCCAATGGAATAGGGAATACTGCTGGACAAAAGAACTAAAAAACCCCCACAACTTACAATTACACACTTTTAATGGAGTTGCAGAATTCAAGAAAGCATTAGCGAAAGGGATCCTGGTGAAGCGCAGAAGAAGAACATTAAATATCATAATATGTGCAATAATAGCAAAAAGCATGGCAGAATTTATTTACATTGTCACCATTACTTCCAAGAGCCTCCTTGAATACTGTCACAATTGTTTAGCATGAGCACCTTTCAGAGTTGCCACTGCTGCTGCCAACAGAAAAATGATGTTATTTAATTTATTGACTTATTATTCTGCTTTTCACTAGGTGTCATAGATGACCATTCTAAATCTTCACAGCTGAATTAGAGGACAAGCTGAAGCCTGACTGCAACCAATAAACTTGGTTTGAAGGTAAGTCAGACTTGGTAAAAAGTCTGAAAGGAGAAGCGGGTCCAAAAACAAAAAGAGAGAAAGAGGTGAGCTTCTGCTGCTAAGCATTGATGGGGGGGGGGGGGGGGGGGAGGGGGGGGGGGTGTTTGGAAAAAGAGAAGAGTTTGAGGGGGAACCAGGTGCTGGTCAAAGTGGGAACAAGATTTAGGAGAGCAACTGGTGCTGGGCAGAAGCTGGGGGAGAAAGTGGGGCAAAATAGAACACGTTGGCATTGCAGAGCCCCTGTGATCTGTATACCTGTATAAGGGAGGTGTTTTGGAACCACCAATCCTTGGTGATTCTTAGGAACTGTGTTTCTCCATGGACAAGCAGAAATTAAGTTCTCATGTATGGTGACGTCATCTGATGGAGCTCGCACAGGAACGCTGCCCAGCTACTGTTGGAAGCTTTTGGGAGATTCCATTGTGCCTGATCGCCCTCTTTCTGCCTGCTGTTGCAGTGCCATCTTGAAGTAGTCTTCGTCTTTCCACAGAGCCTATTGGACGCATTCCAGTACAACTCCACTTGGTATTCTTTTTATCTCCCCTCCAGGGATACTCCGCCTTCCAGTTCGGTCAAAAATCACCTACTATCGTGGTTCCTCTCTTTCCTTTGCATTTCGGTCATTTTTGTTTTCTTTTCTTTTCTGTGGCTCCTCTGCCCCCTTTGATGCCAGTGCACCAGCCAGGCCCTTTTGCTTAAAAATCAAGTTCTTTGATTTTGCTGTGGCTATCTTTCTAGATGACATGTCCCAAAAACCGGCCAGTGGCTTTAAAAAGTGTTCCCGGTACACAAGGACCATATCCGCCATGGATACCCATAATTGGTGCCTTCAGTTTCTGGGACCTAATCATCAGCCCTCTTCTTATAATTTGTGTTTGCAGATTACAAAAAGAGCTCCCAAAGGTCAAGAGAAGCAGCCCAAATCACTTTTTGGGGCTCAGAAGTCTGATCTATCAACATTGGCATCGACAGCATTGGTCTCCATGGCTTCAAAGGCTGCATCAGATGCTGCAATTTATCAACACCAAGGAGCTCTCAAACCTACTTGGATCCAAGAATCCCTTAGTGCCCCAGAGCAATGGCTATCAAACAATATCCACCTGAAGATGAGGAAGAATTTGGCTTTGAATTTGTCGATGAAGGGTGATCGCAATGCGCACCAAGTGTAGACTCTGGTGCATGGGCATCGAAGTCCCTCGAGGCATGGTGATGAGAGCGATGAGGGACTGTGGGAGCACCCCTCAGAAGCATCAGAGAGGCAGAGACAGCCTATCAAGAGCAAAGACCAAGCCACTGATAACCCTGTTCAGATTCCAGGTACATTGGTCAAAGTTGTGGAGGCCCCACAGCCTTCAGAATTGGCATCCATGGAAGAATGCCTTCTGCAGGCTATTGAGGAACGCATCATGGCACTGTTGGCTGTGCAGCAGATTGGGGCCTCGACATTGGCTGTATCGACATTGGCCCCTGTGTAACCGATCCTTAAGATGCATACCTTGCCTGCGGGAGATGCACCGTCATCGGGGCATCGAAAAGCCCTGACACTGGTGCCTGCCCGTCCGATATCACTTTCTAGCATTCTGGGGTCCAATGCACTCTCAAAAACTAGATAAACATCAATGTATCATCACTTTCAAAGGAACTCCCAATCCTCCAGGGTTTGGAGAGAGATCGAGGCAGAGACTCAGAAGTACTTCAACGTCCTCTGATTCAGAAGGCTGAGTTAGCAATGTGGAGTCCGAGGACTTGTCGAGGACAAGTCCCTGGAGATTCAATCAGACCCTTCTCCACCTCATGAGTGATGCAAATCGCTTCCTGAGGATATGACCTTCAGGATTTTGTCTGGGATATGGCTAAGGCCATACCATTTTCTTTGGAGACTGAGGTTGAGCCCAGGGCAGAAGAGTTGGAGATCCTGCAGTACTTCTTGGCCCCTAAGAAAGTGATGACAATGTCTGTGCACCACATCCTGCAGAGAGTACAGATGAGAATGTGGGAGAACCCCCTCACTGTACCTCCAGTCAGTAGAAGGCTTGACTCCATGTACAGAGTTTAAAAGGCTCCTGGATTTGAGAAGCCTCCGCTTCCTCACAGTTCCTTCCTGAAGAAGTTCAAGAGTTCTAAGACTCATTCCTCGGCGCCCCTGGGGAGTGAGGCTCGGACACTGGACTCTTTAGGGAGAAGATACTTTCAGAGTTCCATATTTATAGCCCACATGGCCTCTTATCAGCTCTACATGGGCATGTTTTTGAAGAACATCATGTGTGACCTCACTGAACTGTCTCCAGAGAAGCTGTATAAGAACATAAGAACATAAGATATGCCATACTGGGTCAGACCAAGGTCCATCAAGCCCAGTATTCTGTTTCCAACAGTGGCCAATCTAGGTCATATGTACCTAGCAGTTTCCCCAAGAGACACAAGTTCCACAATGCTTGTACTGGGTCAAGCATTGATATCTTCGGTCACTTCTTAATAATGGTTTATGGACCTTTCCTCCAGGAACTTGTCCAAACCTTTTTAAACCCAGCTACACTAACAGCCTTTACTACATCCTCCGGTAACAAATTCCAGAGTTTGATTACACGTTGAGTGAAAAAATATTTTCTTTTATTAGTCTTAAATAGTTTACCCTGTAGCTTCATTGCATGTCCCCTAGTCTTTCTATATTCTGATAAGGTAAACAATCGATCTACGTTTACCCGTTCCACTCCGTTCATTAATTTATAGACTTCTATCATATCTCCCCTCAGCCATCTCTTTTCAAGGTTAAAGAGCCCTAACCTTTTTAGCCTTTCTTCATAGGAGTATCCTTCCATCCCCTTTACCATTTTGGTGGCTCTTCTCTGTACCTTTTCTAAAATCGCCATATCCTTTTTAAGATACGGTGACCAGAATTGCACACAATATTCAAGGTGCAGTCTCACCATGGAACGATAAAGAGGCATTATAATATCTTTTGTTTTATTTTCCATTCCTTTCCTTATCATACCTAGCATTCTATTTGCTCTCTTGGCCGCCGCTGCACACTGGGCCAAGGGTTTTAACATGGTATCCACAATGACGCCTAAATATTTTTCCTGGGTGGTGGTTCCTAATGTGGAACCTTGCATCGTGTAACCATAGTTTGGGTTGTTCTTCCCTAGGTGCATAACCTTGCACTTGTCCACATTAAATTTCATTTGCCATTTTGATGCCCAGTCTTCCAATTTATCAAGATCCTCTTGAAATTTTTCACAATCCTCTTGGGTTTTAACAACTTTAAATAGTTTTGTGTCATCTGCAAATTTGATAATCTCACTCGTTATTCCATTTTCCAGGTCATTTATGAATATGTCAAAAAGCAGCGGATCCAGCACAGATCCCTGGGGTACACCACTATTCACCTTTCTCCATAGGGAAAATTGGCCATTTAGCCCTACCCTCTGCTTTCTATCTTTTAACCAGTTCCTGATCCACAATAGTACACTGCCTCCTATCCCATGACTCTTTAGTTTTGCCAAAAGTCTCTGATGAGGGACCTTGTCAAAGGCTTTCTGAAAGTCCAGATACACAATATCAACCGACTCACCTTTGTCCACCTGTTTATTCACTCCTTCAAAAAAACATAACAGATTAGTAAGACAAGATCTTCCTTGTCTAAAACCATGTTGGCTGTCTCCCATTAGGTTGTGACAATCTACATGCTGAGTAATTTTATTCTTTATGATGGTTTCTACCATTTTTCCCGGTACTGACGTCAGGCTCACCGGTCTGTAGTTTTCCGGATCACCCCTGGAACCCTTTTTAAAAATTGGTGTTACATTGGCGATCCTCCAGTCATCAGGTATTAAAGATGATTTTAATGATAGTTCACAGATTACTGATAGCAGTTCTGCAATCTCATATTTCAGTTCTTTCAACACCCTTGGATGTATACCATCCGGCCCAGGTGATTTGCTACTCTTCAGTTTATCTAATAGTTGTAAGACATCTTCCCGATGTATCGATATTTCCTTCAATTCATCCGCACCTTTAAATACCACTTCAGTCATGGGTAACATTCCTACATCTTCCTCAGTAAAGACCGAAGCAAAGAATTCATTCAGTCTCTCCGCTATCGCCTTGTCACCTCTTAGTGCTCCTTTAACCCCTTTATCATCTAATGGATCAACTGACTCTCTCACAGGTTTTTTGCAACGGATGTACTTGAAAAGGTCTTTATTTCAAGTTTTTGCTTCCGCAGCAAGCTTTTTCTCAAATTCTCTATTTGCCTGCCTTATCAATGCCTTGCATTTGACTTGCCAGTGCTTGTGCTGTTTCCAGGTTTCGTCGTTTGGCTCTTTTTTCCATTTCCTGAAAGATGCTTTTTTTGGCAACAACAGCCTCTCTGACCTCACCTTTAAACCATGCTGACAGTTTTATGGACTTCCTTCCACTTTTCTTAAAGCGTGGAATACAGCTGGTCTGGGCTTCCAAGATTGTATTTTTCAACAACACCCAAGCTTGATGTACGTCTTTAACCTTCGCAACTGCTCCTTTTAGTTTTTTCTTAACTGTTTTCCTCATTTTATCATAGTCTCCCTTTCGAAAGTTAAAAGGTAGTACTGTGGATTTCCTTACTATCCCTCCTCCACTAATTAAATCAAAAGCGATCATGCTATGATCACTATTGCCAAGTGGCCCCAACACCCTTATCTCTTGCACTAGATCTGGTGTTCCACTAAGGACTAGGTCTAATATGGCTTCCCCTCTGGTCGGTTCATGAACCAGCTGCTCCAAGAAGCAGTCATTTATTTCATCTAGGAACTTTATCTCCCTAGCATGTCCTGACGTGACACTGACCCAGTCGATACCAGGGTAATTGAAATCACCCATTATTATTACTGCGCTGTAACTTTTGTTAGCTTCCTTGATTTCTTTGATCATTTCATCATCCATTTGGTCATTCTGGCCAGGTGCTCGATAGTACACCCCCATTGCCATCGCCTTCCCCCTTTTATATGGGAGTTCAATCCATATAGATTCTACAGCAGATTTTGTTTCCTGCAAAACTTTAATCCTTTCTGAGTCAATGCCCTCTCTAACATAGAGCGCAACCCCTCCACCAATTTGATCAGCTCTATCATTACGATATAGTTTGTACCCAGGTATCACAGTGTCCCACTGGTTGTCCTCCTTCCACCATGCCTCTGATATTCCAATCATATCTAACCTTTCATTTAGTGCTATATATTCTAACTCTCCCATCTTATTCTTTAGACTTCTAGCATTTGCATACAAGCATTTTAGAGAATGTATTTTATTCATGTTAATTTGGCTATTGTTAGACATGGGTAAATTGGGATCTTTAAGCTCTGTCTGCTCCATACTTGAGGGCATTTGGGCTACTTTACTCTTTTGTGGAACCTCTCTGCTTTTGGTAGTATCCTTCAAGGATACATTCTTCCGAACCATCCGCTCTTGGGTGACTGTCGGCTTTCCCTTAATATCTAGTTTAAAAGCTGCTCTATCTCCTTTTTAAAGGTTAATGCCAGCAGCCTGGTTCCATCCCGGTTAAGGTGAAGCCCATCCCTTCGGAAGAGCCTCTCCTTTCCCCAGAATGTTCCCCAGTTCCTAACAAATCCAAAACCCTCATCTTTGCACCATTGTCTCATCCACACATTGAGACTCCGGAGCTCTGCCTGCCTTTTGGGTCCTGCGCGTGGAACAGGAAGCATTTCAGAGAATGCTACCCTGGAAGTTCTGGATTTCAACTTGCTACCTAAAAGCCTAAATTTTGCCTCCAGAACCTCCCTACTACATTTTCCTATGTCATTGGTACCGACATGTACCAAGACAGCAGACTCCTCCCCAGCACTATCTAAGACCTTATCTAGGTGGCGCGTGAGGTCCGCTACCTTTGCACCCGGCAGGCATGTTACCAGGCGATCCTCACGTCCACCAGCCACCCTGCTATCTACATGCCTAATGATCGAATCACCAACTATAACGGCTGTCCTAACCCTTCCCTCATGGGCACATGGCCCTGGAGAAACTTCCTCGGTGCGAGAGGGTTTTACATCACCTGGAGGACAGGTCCAAGTTACAGGATCACTTCCTGCCACACCAGGGTGATGCTCTCCTGTCACGTGACCTCTCTCCTCCATGGCAACAGGGGTGCTGCCAGACTGGAGGTGGGACTTCAGGACTATATCCCTGTAGGTCTCGTCTATGTACCTCTCTGTCTGTCTTATGCTTTCCAAGTCTGCTACTTTAGCCTCTAGAGAACGGACTTGTTCCCTGAGAGAAAAGAGCTCCTTGCACCTAGTGCACACGTAAGACCTCTCACCAACTGGGAGAAATTCATACATGTGACACTCAATGCAAAAGACTGGGAAGCCCCCATCCCGCTGCTGGACTGCTGTCTGCATCTTAGTTTTAAGTTTGTGTCTAGATCTTTAAGTTCTTACTTACTAGGGGTTCCTATGGGTATTTATACCAATAAAACTGTACCTAATACCTTTAATATACCTTGTTCACCTGAAGCTTAATTAATCTCAGGTCCTTAGTGTATGACTGATTTGGGTAAGGAGCTTCACCTGAAAGCACCTCCTGTCTTTTAAGATGTGTAAGTACCTATAAAGCTATGATTATCCCAGGGGAGGGTGGGTGTGGGGAGGGCAAGGGCTCATGGCAAGGACTGTTTGAAGCTGATGGTCCGGGCAACCTAGGACATCATCAATATGGCATTGAGAGCTTCTGCCTTGGGTAGTGGCACCCGAAGACTCGCCAGGCCCCAGTCCTCAGACCTGGAACAAGCTTGCTGACGTCTCTTCAGAGAACAGGTCGAAAAGAAAGCGGACTTCATAGAAAAACAGCATGCCACCCTTTGTAATCTCTCAAGGCACATGCCCAAGCTGGCCTCCTATTGCAGGAGGTACCAAGGGGGGAGCAAGAAGTAGTCCTATTACTCTTGTAGGCATAGGTATTTTCTTGGGTCCCAAACCTCTCAACCCAAACAAACTCCTCACCCTCAACCGCAATGAGAGAAGCCTCAAAAAGCCTAGCCTGCTCCTCAGCCAAAGCCAGGGGTGGAGTTTTGACTGGTTCCTTCAGAGCATAGTCAGTCTACCAGTATCCACAGTGTATGACCCTCTGGTCAGGGAAAGGTTCACTCTTTTTGCCCAAATATGACCCTCATAACCTCGGACACATGGGTTCTTCAGATTGTCCACAGCGGTTACAAATTACATCTAGTCAACCTACCTCCAAATTGCCCCCCATTGCTTTGATCCTCTATGAAACTGCTTCAGAGAGAAATCACCACCCTCTTGAGATATCTCGCAAATGAGCTCATGCCACCAGAGCAGAGATGGCAAGGATTTTATTCCAAGTATTTCCTGATCACCAAGAAGAAAGGGGGATATCATCCTATCCTAGACCTAAGAGATCTGAACACATACTTGGTAACAGAAAAGCTCAGAATTTCTCTAGGCACTTTGCTTCTTTACCTCCAAAAAGGAGATTTGCTATGCTCCCTGGATCTAAAGAATGCGTATACCTACATACAGATATATTCCGCTCACAGGACATATCTCGGATTCATCCTGGGGGGACAGCAGTTCCAGTACCAAGTGTTGCCTTTTGGCCTAGACTCAGCACCCTGCATTTTCACAAAATGCCTTGCAGTAGTAGCAGCTTACCTCCGGACGCAGGGAGTGTTTGTCTTCACCTACTTGGACAATTGGCTGATCAAGAGTACCACTCAGAAAGGGGCCCAAGAATCAACACAGTTGACCATTCGGGTGTTCAGACTACTAGGTTTTGTTATAAATTACCCCAAATCCAACATGCAACCTACACAACTCAGGCATGAGCCTTCCTCCTGCATGACTGACTTCACAGACTGAGAGCTCTAGTGCAGGGGACTCAATTGAGTCAGCAGGTAACAGCTTGCAGGATGTTGACTGTACTAGACTACATGACCTCCAGTGTGCACATCACACCGTTGGCATGCCTCCATATGAGGCAGGCTCAGTGGACTCTGAAGTCTCAGTGGGCACAGGTCACCGGTTAATTCAGGGATAACCTATATGTCACCAATCCTCTCTTACAATCACTGCAATGGTGGACAATCCACCACAATTTGCTAAAAGATCACCCCTTCTGAATTGCTCCACCTCAATAAATTTTGATAACAGACACATCCAAGCTGGGGTGGGGAGCTCATATTGATGGGTTTCACACTCAGGGTGATTGGTCCTTCCAAGAAAGTCTCCATCAGATACACTTCTTGGAATTAAGAGTCATGGCAAATGCTCTAAAAGCTTTCCAAGATCGACTGGCCAAACAGATTGTTCTTATTCAGACCAACAATCAAGTCGCAATGTTCTACATCAACAAGCAGGGAGGAACTGAATCATGCATCCTATGTTGGGAAGCGGTCAGATTGTTGAAGTTTGCCATCGCACATGGGGTGGATTTGAGAGCTACATAACTGCCAGGCGAGAAAAACACTCTGGCAGAAAGAATGAATTGAGTCCTCCACCCATACGAATGGACAGTGGACAAGGAAGCAGTGGCCCGTATCTTTCGGGAGTGTGGCACCCCCTCGATAGATCTTTTCGCCACTCCACAGAATGTGAACCAGTTCTGTTCCCGGGTAAGATCACACAGCAGATGCTTTCGTCCTACATTGGGGGAAGGGTCTTCTGTATGCATATCCTCCAATCCTTCTCATTGCAAAGAACCTCTTGAAGCTCAAAACATGGAGGCATAATGATTCTCATCGCTGCCTACTGTCCCAAGTAGCCTTGGTTTCCTATCCTGCTACAGCTCTCCATTCAGGAGCCATCCGGCTGGAAAATGCATCCGATCTGATTTTGCAGGATGATAGGATGATGTTGCACCCCAACAACCAGTTCTTGGCCCTCCTGGCATGGATGTTGAGAGGCTAATGTTGTCTGAGCTCAACCTGCCAGCCGGTGTGACCAGTGTTCTTCTGGCCTTCAGGAGGGTCTCAACAAGAAAGTCTTATTCCTGTAAATGGAGGAGGTTTGCTGTCTGGTTTGAGGGCCAGGTCCTAGCCTCCTTTGTCTGTCCCCCACAAAAACTGCTGAAGTATCTTCTACAATTCTCCGAGTCTGGACTTGTCCAACTCTGCAGGGTCCACCTCAGTGCAATTGGAGATTATCATCGTGGTGTGGAAGGGAAATTCATCTTGGTACAGCCTTTAGTTGTTTGCTTCATGCAGGGGTTGCTTCATGTGAAGTCTCCCTTCAAACCACCCGACGTATCTTAGGACCTCAATGCAGTTCTTGCGCAGCTCATGAAAGCTCCCTTTGAGCCACTCAATTCCTTCCCTCTGAAGTATTTGACCTGGAGAGTGTTGTTTTTGTGTAGCAGTCACTTCAGTGCGCAGAGTGAGCTAGCTCCAGGACATTGTAGTTTATCTTTCTTGGACCAAATTCCATCATAATAGAGTGGTCCTCCATACTCCTCCTAAATTCCTTCCAAAGGTTGTATCATATTTTCATCTTAATTAGTCAGTTGTTCTACGAACATTTTCCCCAAGGCCTCGACCACAAAGCTACATTGCACATACTGGACTGCATACAAGCCTTAGCCTTCTACTTGGAATGGACCAAAGCCCATAGAAAGTCTATCCAGCTTTTTGTTTCTTTTGACCCCAGAAAGCTATGGGCTGCCATTTCCAAATGTTTTCTTTCAATCTGTAGCAAACTGCATCTCTTTTGCTTATGCCCAAGAAGGCCTGAGCCTTGATGGTCATGTCACAGCTCACAATGTCAGAGCTATGACTGCGTTGGTGGCCAGTGTAACACGGAAGATCTGCCCTCTGCCTCAGAAGCACAGAAATCTGCTGTTTGCAGTTTAGATTCTGACAGGCAGGCAAGTCACAAGATTCCCAGTTACCATAGGCAACGTAAACAAACTTAGACACGAGGTCTGCAGTCACGCCTAGCTAGCAAGCATTCCCCAGCTGCTGATGAAAACGGCTTTCACCTGTGCAAGGCAACGCCCAAAAAGCTGTATAAAAAATGCTCAGTGCAGTCAGAGTTAGACTGGCAGGACACGAGAAACTTGCAAGATTGGCAAGACCCGAGAGACTTGCAGGACTCAGAAGAAAGCTCAGAATATTCAGGAAATACAGACACAGAGTCAGAACTGCAAGAAACGTCTAGCAGGAAGACACAAAGAAAGTCACAGAAAGAAACACGGAGAGTTTCACACAGAGAGGTCAGCTGTAAGAAGCACTTACCTCTGACGCAGCTTGAATTTCCTAAGCACCGGGCTGTGCTGAATGAATGGGAGGCGGTGAAAGGCAAACCGTATGTATCTGAAAAGCATGGCAGCTTAAAGCAGTTACAAGCCCTAGAGAGGGAAAGAAATGCTATTGAAGATGTGTGTATGTCTGACCCTGAAGAGCGTGTGCCAGTGAAACCCTGCAAAAGATTTCCAAGGGAGAAATCTTCACATAATAGAAGAGAACAGTGTTATGGTTTACAGCCAAATGTAAAAGGCAGGAAGTTTAAAAGTTTTAAGGATAAAGCCTACTCAGAGAAAGGTGTTCCTCCTTCCTGCTATTACCAGTTTTATGACAGCTATTTGCCCTGCTGTGAAGAAGGCTGTTCAGAGAGCACTGATAGAGATATGGGACTAAGAAAGATACAAACTTTCTATTCTAATGAAAATACTGTAAATGATAAAGCAAAGTGTGAGCCTATGACAGTGATGGCTAACCTTTTTGAGCCCGAGTGCCCAAACTGCCGCACAAAACCAAAGAATTTCCTCAAAGTGCCAGCACGTCATTTGCATAAGTGGTCTTATTTGCATAAATATTTGCATAATGTTACCATACACTAACTTTTAGTAAACATGTCTCTTAATGAGTGTATGGATAAAGAAAGACTAAAAGATTTCTACATTACTATAATCCAGTGCCAAACCGCCAGGCACATTAGGAACTACTACAAACGCTGCCCATTTAGAACCCATAGCAAACCCGCCGTATCCTGACAGCATTACCAAGACTCACAAAGCACCATACCCTACCTATCAAAAGGCAACACTGCAAATATTAAACCAATACATTTCAGAGAATACTGGGGAAAGAGAACAAGTGGCAACGTCAAATAGGAATTTCCTCTTGTACCAAACAAAGCGCAGATGTTAATGATGCACATTTCCCAGAGCTAACCTATTCCAGTTAATAAATTCAAAATAAAGAGATATCTTTCTACCTTTTGTGCATTTTTTTTCAGTTGCAATTGGTCCAGCCATTTTCTTCTGGTTTCTTCATGTTTTCTGCTAACTCTCCATCGTCTGCTGTCCATTTGTCCTTTCTTCTCTCTTCTAGTTTTTTTCCATTCTCTCTCTCTCTACATCTGCTTTAACATACTAATCTTTCTCCTTTTGCTCTTTCCTCATTCCTATTTCATCCACACAAATTTTACCCCTCCATCCTCAATCCCCAATTACTCTCCCAATACCTGGCCAATTGTAGATTTTTCATCCCTCCTACACAAAATATTTTTCCCCTCTCCATTTTACTCTCCCAGCCCCATCCCATTCTAATCCTCCCCCAACATCAGCTCCCTTCTAGTTCCAGTCTCACCCAGCATCCATTCCCTTCTTCAAGCCCCCCACTTCCCCTCAGCCCATTTCCATTCCAAGCCCTGTCCCCATCAGCTATTTACAGTTCAAGCCACCCACTTCCCCTCAGCCCATTTCCATTCCAAGCCCCATCCCCAACAGCTATTTGCAGTTCAAGCCCCCTTCCACTCAGCCCATTTCCAGTCCTAGCAACCCCCCCAACCCATTACCAGTCCTAGCCCCCATAGCCCACTCCCACTCCGAATCCCACCCGCCCCATGCCCCTCCTAACCTCCCCATCAGCCCACTCCCAGTCCTAATCCCCCATCACTCAATTTTTAGTTTAAGCCCCCCCAGCGCCCATCACCACTCCTAACCCCCCCAGCCCAGCGCCCATCACCACTCCTAACCCCTCCCAGCCAGCCCAGTGTCCATCACCACTCCTAACCCCCCCAGCCCAGTGCCCATCACCACTCCTAAACCCCCCCACCCCAGCCCATCACTACTCCTAATACCCCCCCAGCCCCGCCCCGCCCAGCCCTTCACCACTCCTAACCCCCCCCAGCCCAGCCCAGCCCATCACCACTCCTAACCCCCCCAGCCCAGCACAGCCCATCAACACTCCTAACCCCCCCCACAGCCCATCACCACTCCTAAACCCCCCAGCCCAGCCCAGCCCAGCCCATCACCACTCCTAGCCCCCCCAGCCCAGCCCAGCCCAGCCCATCACCACTCCTAACCCCCCCCCAGCCCATCACCACTCCTATCCCCCACCCCCCCAGCCCAGCCCAGCCCAGGGAAAATTTTAAAAAAAAGAAAACCTGTCTGCTGCCGCTGTCGGGGCCGCCGCGGCAGAATCGAGCGTGCCGCGGGGCCCCCCTGTACCCACCCGGCAGAGCCGGCCCTCCCCGTAGCAGCTCTCTCGTTGGAGCTGCAGTCAGACGCGCCGGCGTGCAGAGCGCGAGGGAAGAGTTTCTCCCTCGCTGCTCTGTTAAGCCCGCGGGGGCTGATGGGAAGTTCCCATCAGCCCCCGCGGGCTTAACAGAGTCGCGAAAGGGAAACTCTTCCCTTCGCGCTCTGCAAGCCGGCGCGTCAGACTGCAGCTCCAAAGAGACAGCTGCTACGGGGAGAGCAGGCTCTGCCTGGTACAGGGGGGCCCCGCGGCACGCTCGATTCTGCCGCGGCGGCCCCGACAGCGGCAGCAGACAGGTTTTTTGTTTTTTTTTCAATTGCGGACCTTCAGGCGTGCCAGCTGCAAGGCCTTCGCGTGCCACAGCTGGCACGCGTGCCATAGGTTCGCCATCGCTGGCCTATGATTACTGAGGCTGGTATTGAAGGTCCATGTGATGAAGCCATGGATTGTACGCTGTTGTTATCCGATATGGTTTCCTCCTTATGCTGAAGCTAGGATAAGAGTGCCTCGTGAGTGCTGAGAAAGCTAAGAAGAGACAGCTAGCATATCGGATAAGCTTTATACTGTGATTTATGAGTTCTGTTGAAGCAAGATGCTATGTTTAAGTTTTCTTCAGTTTACCAGAAGTATGGTTGTATCCTGAGTTCTTTTGTATTATAACCTTTTTGAAAATCCAGCCCCGGGAGGGGAATAAAAATCCTTTTGAAAAACCTGACCACTTGACTCACAACTACAACCTTCTATAAGAAAGGTCAGGCCCTGGCAGTCTGGCTGTTAGCTTAGGCCGCAGTCCAGCTCCTGCTGGTGACATAAATGGCGTAGCTGACAGGATTTTTGAAAAAAAAATACTACAAAAGGCTTTCTTCAAAGAGGATACAGCTGGCTGAGGAAAAAAAAGCCAAGTTGAAGAAAATCCTGAGGAAGAAAAACCTGGTTTGGATTTTTCCAGCAACTGGATTCCCACATCCTGACTTGGAAGGAGGCATGGACAAGAACCTTTCTCAACGCGAGATCCTACACCGTGCTAAGGTACAAGTAGGTGGGCACGGGTGGTGAGGATATTTGAGAAAGGAGAGGAAATTTGTACCTTGAGAGGCAAGCAGAAAGGAAAAAAAAAAAAAAAGAAAATTGTGCCGCACTTGGTGGGCCCTGTTTTTTTTCTTCCCTGCAGGTACGCTGAAACGCCGCAATGGATCCCCAGGAGATGCGAGAATGGATGGCAGCCCAGTGGAAAGCCCAGAGTGAGCTTATGAGACTAACACAAGAACGAACTATGGCAGTGCGTGCCGCGCAGCAACAGCCGCTCTTGGACTTACTAGCAGCTCTGGTGAAGAGGACGCACACAGCAGACGAAGCTGGGACACTATTACCACATGTGGTAGGACCACAAAACTGCAGTGCATTGGCACTAGGACAATTGCAAAGTACTGATAACTTTGATGATTATTCAGACGCTTTTGAGACAATTGCGGAAGCGGCTAAATGGCCACTAGACCAGTGGGCTGTGAGGTTCGCAATGTCCCCGACCGGAGAGGCATTGGCGGCCTACAAGGCTATGCCCGCAGGCCTAGCATCCAGTTACCCAGATGTAAAACTAGCAGTAAGGGATAGGTTAGGATTAACTTCTATTCACTACCGGCGTCTGTTTAGAGAGGCAAAGCTCATGCCTAAAGAAACGCCGAAAGCATTAATGCAGAGATTAAAAGGCTTGGCAACAAAAATGGCTTGCTCCTGAAAAAGCAACTGTTGAGTCTTTGATGGATGCAGTGCTTCTCGAGCAATATTTTGAGGCCGTACCACCAGAGGTCAAGGCTTTCTTATTGTTACAAAAATGTAAATCCACTAAGGAAGCGGCTGAACTCACGGAGTGCTATTTTGAAGCAGAGTTAGCCGGGACTTCCAGGGATAATGTTTTGAAGGTAACAGGCATGGAAAGAATGCCAGGGTTAAGAAAGACCTGTAATTATGGGGTACATGAGAAAAGTGTGAAAAAGTATGATGTTGTGAAATGCTTTCAATGTGGAAAAACTGGTCACATACGCAGGAAATGTAAAGAGCATACTGCCCTTATCTCAGGAGGAGAGAGACACACAGGGAAGGGATTTATGCTCGATGTCCAGGTGGAAGGGGTAGATGCTGTAGCGCTCCTTGATTCAGGAGCAGACCAAAATATGGTCTCCCACACAATGTGGCAGGCTATTCTGGCTCATAATCCCACCGTCCTCTGCAAAATAGGCCAGGGTGTGCGAGTGAATTGTGTGCATGGGACCTCATCATATTACCCATTGTATAGTGTGCTTGTGGAAGGGCTAGGTACTAGTGAGGAAGTACCAGTGGTGGTAATCCCAAACCTCCCGAGAGAAATCGTGTTGGGGAGGGACTGGCCTCCTTTTCGGAAAGGCCTCAAGGAAGGTCTAAGCGAAAGAACAGGCTTAATTTCCACTAGGTCCCAGAGTAAGGCCTCAGGGGCAGGGACAGGTTCACTAGCTGAGCCCGAGGAAGTGCCCGAGGGTAGGGACATATCCCCAGAGCGAGAGACTAGCCTAGATAGAGAACCACAAGACACACTTCCCTCTAATGAGGAGTTAATTAACCTTCCTAAAAAGACTAGTAAGAGTAGGACTGAAAGGCACCAGGAAAGGAGACATAGGTCGCAAGGAAGGGCAGACCTGGAAGCCGGGGAGGGACTACCTTGGGTGCCAGCCGAGCTGGTGAAGAAATTCCCTTCCTTCCCTAAAGAGCAGCAGGGTGATCCAGCTTTAAAAAGGGCATTCGAGTATGCTCAAGAAGCTAGGACAACCTTACCAAGATTCTTCCTAGAGGAAGAATTGTTATATAGGGAAAGTGCTGATCCGAGAACAGGTACCGTACGTAAGCAGCTGGTGGTGCCAACTACCTTTAAGTCGGTAGTCATGAAATTGGCACACGACCACCCCGTAGGCAGTCATAAAGATGTCCAAGGGACATTAGATCAGATTCTGGCTCGCTTTTATTGGCCAGGAGTATTCAAGGAGACAACTCGATACTGTGAATCCTGTCCCGCGTGCCAAAGGGTCACGGCTGCCAAACCGAAGCCAGTACCGATGGTTTCACCACCCACCATTGCAACCCCAGTGCGGCGATTAGCAATGGACATTGTAGGGCCCTTAGTGAGAACACCGAGGGGTTTTCAATATATTTTAGTAGTCATGGACCATGCGACTAGGTTTCCGTGGGCTATACCCCTGCGCAATATTTCCGCAAAGACCATATCGATAGAGCTCATAAAGTTGTTTTGTGAGATTGGGTTTCCCCAGGAGATTTTAACTGATCAAGAGACAAACTTCACCTCAAAACACTTGGCCATGCTTTGGGACGCCTTTGGGGTACGTTATATCCGCACCTCAGCATACCATCCCCAGTCCAATGGACTGGTAGAAAGAATGAATCAGTCATTAAAGCAGATGTTAAGGCGGAGCCTAGAGGGGAATATGGTTGAATGGGATAATGTACTTCCCTTCGTCCTTTACGCGTGCCGAGAACGCGTACAAGCATCATTAGGGGCATCCCCATATGAGTTGTTATTTGGGAGGGCTCCGAGAGGAATCTTGGATATCCTTCGGGAGCAATGGGTTGCACCAGATGAGACAGAGGTAGGGGTACCCCAATTTCTTAAGGACCTCAGGAACCATTTAGAACGGACATCCCAAGTGTCCATGGACAATCTGCAGGCTAGCCAGCGCCGGCAGAAAAAGTATTATGACCGGGGGACTAAAACAAGGCATTTATCTGTTGGTGATAAAGTTTTAATCCTAGTAGCAGATGCCGGTCCGAAGTTTGAGGCCAGATGGAAAGGCCCTGGCACAGTGGTTGAGAAGGTGGGTCCCGTTTCCTACAGAGTAGAAAACGAAAGGGGGCGCTGCCAAATATACCACCTGAACCTGCTAAAACCTTGGCAGGAAAGGTCTGCAGCAGTGAGGTTAGTACACGTAGAGAGCCGAATGTTTAACTTAAGTGGGATTACGCGCTGTCTGATGAGGGCGTCTGCAGCTCGTAATATCTTAAGGAGGGGGATGTGTAACACGGAAGATCTGCCCTCTGCCTCAGAAGCACAGAAATCTGCTGTTTGCAGTTTAGATTCTGACAGGCAGGCAAGTCACAAGATTTCCAGTTACCATAGGCAACGTAAACAAACTCAGACACGAGGTCTGCAGTCACGCCTAGCTAGCAAGCATTCCCCAGCTGCTGATGAAAACAGCTTTCACCTGTGCAAGGGAACGCCCAAGAAGCTGTATAAAAAATGCTCAGTGCAGTCAGAGTTAGACTGGCAGGACACGAGAAACTTGCAAGATTGGCAAGACCCGAGAGACTTGCAGGACTCAGAAGGAAGCTCAAAATATTCAGGAAATACAGACACAGAGTCAGAACTGCCTGAAACTTCTAGCAGGAAGACACAAAGAAAGTCACAGAAAGAAACACGGAGAGTTTCACACAGAGAGGTCAGCTGTAAGAAGCACTTACCTCTGACGCAGCTTGAATTTCCTAAGCACCGGGCTGTGCTGAATGAATGGGAGGCGGTGAAAGGCAAACCGTATGTATCTGAAAAGCATGGCAGCTTAAAGCAGTTACAAGCCCTAGAGAGGGAAAGAAATGCTATTGAAGATGTGTGTATGTCTGACCCTGAAGAGCGTGTGCCAGTGAAACCCTGCAAAAGATTTCCAAGGGAGAAATCTTCACATAATAGAAGAGAACAGTGTTATGGTTTACAGCCAAATGTAAAAGGCAGGAAGTTTAAAAGTTTTAAGGATAAAGCCTACTCAGAGAAAGGTGTTCCTCCTTCCTGCTATTACCAGTTTTATGACAGCTATTTGCCCTGCTGTGAAGAAGGCTGTTCAGAGAGCACTGATAGAGATATGGGACTAAGAAAGATACAAACTTTCTATTCTAATGAAAATACTGTAAATGATAAAGCAAAGTGTGAGCCTATGATTACTGAGGCTGGTATTGAAGGTCCATGTGATGAAGCCATGGATTGTACGCTGTTGTTATCCGATATGGTTTCCTCCTTATGCTGAAGCTAGGATAAGAGTGCCTCGTGAGTGCTGAGAAAGCTAAGAAGAGACAGCTAGCATATCGGATAAGCTTTATACTGTGATTTATGAGTTCTGTTGAAGCAAGATGCTATGTTTAAGTTTTCTTCAGTTTACCAGAAGTATGGTTGTATGCTGAGTTCTTTTGTATTATAACCTTTTTGAAAATCCAGCCCCGGGAGGGGAATAAAAATCCTTTTGAAAAACCTGACCACTTGACTCACAACTACAACCTTCTATAAGAAAGGTCAGGCCCCAGCAGTCTGGCTGTTAGCTTAGGCTGCAGTCCAGCTCCTGCTGGTGACACCAGCTTATGCTCAATCTTTATGGAAGAGATCTTCAGGGATGCAAGGTGGTCTTCTGTCAACACATTCACATACCACTAGACAGGGTTTCCCGATATGACAGCAACTTTGGTCAGTCTGTACTTCTGAATCTGTTTGGGGATTAGTATCCAACTCCATCCCACCTAGGTGACTTTAATCTTGCCTCAATCCAAACCACACAAGAATACTCATTCCTTAGAGCTATGAATGAAATGGACTATACGCAAATTGTAAATTCCCCGACACACAACAAATTAAACACTCTAGATATAATATTCATCCCAAGTATACTGCTAGAAAGACAAACCCCCTTCTACCAAACCCAAGCTGTCCCGTGGTCTGACTACTTAAGCATCACCTTCAAGATCCCACAGAATAACACAGCTAGCAGACAAATACCCAAACCCACTATTACAAAGACTCATTCCTATAGCTGAAACATGACACCTCAGATATAAATATCCTACTGGATACCTGGAGCTCTGTACTATCTAAAGCTGCAGCTGCCCCAGCTAACGCATATAAAGGAAGTACTAGAAAGTCTAACATATGGCACAACAACAAGCTGAGATCCCTAAAGAGAGTCCTGCGCAAACTAGAAAGAAAATGGAGGAGATCCAAACTCACGGATAACAGGGAAGAATATATGAACACACTACAATCCTACAGAGAGGCCATCAACAACATTAAGAGGGAAAATCATACCTGGCTACTAATGAAATCACTCAATAGGCCAAGAAAGCTCTTTGAGAATGTGAAGTCACTAACCCTATCACCACACAGAGAGGATCCCTCCACTACATCAACCCACGGGTACTAGCTAGCTTCTACAGTACCAAGCTATCTCTCCACGCCTACGATTCACCAACAGATAAACCAGAACCTATACCCAACATACCAGCATGGCATACCCTCACCACAGTCAATTTAGAACACCTGGACTAAATAATCACAGCAATAAACACTACATCTCCAGGTGATCCATACCCTGTCAGCTGGGTAAAAATGTCCAGTGATGAATTGGCGCCAGCTATACTAAAAATAGTTAATCTCTCACTATCCCAAGGCCACATGCCAAAGATACTGAAGCAGGCTTCTATCCACCTAATTCTAAGATACAAAACATTGGACAGACTACAACCAAATTCCTATCACCCAATATCAAGCCTCCCTGAAATAGCAAAAGTAATAGAAAAAATAGTTCAATTCAGCTGCAAGACCACTTAGATGCCAATGTCCCACTGGATCTACACCAGCACGTATTCAGAATTCATCATGGGATTGAAACCCTCATCATAGCCTTCTTCGTTAACCTGAATAAAGGAATAGAGGCCTCTAAGAAAGCATTTATAATGATATTCCTTGATATCACTTAAGCATTTGACTCAATCAGTCACAATATACTCTTATCAAGATTGCAACAAATAGGAGTTTGAGGAACTGCACTCAGCTGGTCCATATCATACTTGCAGGACCGCAAGCAACAGGTAAAAATTGGCCAAAACACATCAAAACCATTTAGCCAAAACCAAGGAATTCCTCAGGCGTCTGCTCTATCTGCATTATTATTCAACATATACCTCCAACAAATCTGCAACATTTTTTGAAAGCATAAAGTGTATTACCAAATTTATGCTGACAAGATAATGATTTATCTACCAATTACTACTGTAAAAGTTAATCTCAAACAAATTATAACATGCTTCGATGAAGCTTCTCAGTGGCTGTCAACAAACAATCTGAAGATACATTTCAATAAAACAGAAGCAATCTTCATTACCAGGGACAAAGAAGTCATAAGAACATAAGATATGCCATACTGGGTCAGACCAAGGTCCATCAAGTCCAGTATACTGTTTCCAATAGTGGCCAATCTAGGTCAGAAGTACCTAGCAATTTCCCCAAAAGACACAGGTTCGACAATGCTTGTATTGGGGCAAGCAGTGGATTTCCCGGGTCCCATTTAATAATGGTTTATGGACCTTTCCTCCAGAAACTTGTCCAAACCTTTTTTTTTTCCATTTAACTTTTATTAGATTTTGCAGCTTCAGGAAATGGAAAAAAGAGCCAAACGATGAAAACTGGAAACAGCACAAGGACTGGCAAGTTAAATGCAAAGCATTGATAAGGCAGGCAAAGCGGGAATTTGAGAATAAACTTGCTACGGAAGCAAAAACACGAAATAAAGACTTTTTCAAGTACATTCATAGCAAAAGGCCTGTCAGAGAGTCAATTGGACCATTAGATGATAGAGGGGTAAAAGGGGCAGTAAGAGGAAACAAGGCTATAGCAGAGAGACTGAATGAATTCTTTGCTTCGGTCTTTACTGAGGAAGATGTAGGGATGTTACCCAAGACTGAAGTGGTATTTAAAGGTGATACTGCAGAGGAATTGAGAGAAATATCGCTACACCGGGAAGATATATTACAACTATTTGATAAACTGAATAGTAGCAAATCACCTGGACCGGATGGTATACATCCCAGAGTGTTGAAAGAACTGAAATATGAGATTGCAGACCTGCTATTGGTAATCTGTGAACTTTCATTAAAATCATCTGTAATACCTGAAGATTGGAGGGTCGCCAACGTAACACCAATTTTTAAAAAGGGTTACAGTGGTGACCCAGGAACTTACAGACCGGTGAGCCTGACGTCAGTACCAGGGAAAATGGTAGAAACCATCATAAAGAACAAAATTACACAGCATGTAGATAGTCATGGCCTAATGGGAGACAGCCAGCATGGCTTTAGACAAGGAAGATCTTGTCTTACTAATCTGATATGTTTTTTTGAAGGTGTGCATAAACAGGTAGACAAAGGTGAGTCGGTTGATATAGTGTATCTGGACTTTCAGAAAGCTTTTGACAAAGTCCCCCATCAGAGACTTTTGGCGAAGCTAAAAAGTCATGGGATAGGAGGCCGTGTACTATTGTGGATCGGGAACTGGTTAAAAGATAGCAAGCAGAGGGTAGGGCTAAATGGCCAATATTCCCAATGGAAAAAGGTGAATAGTGGAGTACCCCAGGGATCTGTACTGGGTCCGCTGCTTTTTGACATATTCATAAATGACCTGGAAAAGGGAATAACTAGTGAGATTATCAAATTTGCAGATGACACAAAACTGTTTAAAGTTGTTAAAACCCAAGAGGATTGTGGAAAACTGCAGGAGGATCTGGATAAATTGGAAGACTGGGCATCAAAATGGCAGATGAAATTTAATGTGGACAAGTGCAAAGTTATGCACCTAGGAAAGAACAACCCACACTATAGTTACACGATGCAAGGCTCCACATTAGAAACCACCACCCAGGAAAAAGATTTAGGAGTCATTGTGGATAACATGTTAAAACCCTCCGCCCAGTGTGCAGCGGCGGCCAAGAAAGCAAATAGAATGCTAGGTATCATAAGGAAAGGGATGGAGAACAAAACAAAGGATATTATAATGCCTCTGTATCGCTCCATGGTACGACCGCACCTTGAATATTGTGTGCAATTCTGGTCACCGTATCTTAAAAAGGACATAGCGTTATTAGAAAAAGTACAGAGAAGAGCCACCAAATTGGTGAAGGGGATGGAAGGCTACTCCTATGAAGAGAGGCTAAGAAGGTTAGGGCTCTTTAGCCTGGAGAAGAGACGGCTGAGGGGAGATATGATAGAGGTCTATAAATTAATGAATGGAGTGGAATGGATAAACGTGGATCAATTGTTTACGCTATCAGAGTATAGAAAGACTAGGGGACATGTAATGAAGCTACAGGGTAAACTATTTAAGACAAATAAGAGAAAATATTTTTTTCACTCAACGTGTAATCAAACTCTGGAATCTGTTACCGGAGGATGTAGTAAGGGCTGTTAGTATAGCTGGGTTTAAAAAAGGTTTGGACAAGTTCCTGGAGGAAAGGTCCATAAACCACTATTAAAAAGGGACCTAGGATATCAATGCTTGACCCAGTACAAGCATTGTGGAACCTGTGTCTTTGGGGATATTGCTAGGTACGTATAACCTAGATTGGCCACTGTTGGAAACAGGATACTGGGCTTGATGGACCTCGGTCTGACCCAGTATGGCATGTCTTATGTTCTTATACTGTGTCCACTCCCTCCTCCCACCCCTCCCCTCCCTCCTCCTCCCCTCTCCAATCTATCCTCTAACACCCAAATCAGTTAAAAGGTACAATAGTATTCCTATTAAAGTCATATTCAGCACCCTAATTGTTAACCCTCCATATGTCTAATATTCTCCCCTCCTTGCCATTTCTCCAACCAACCTCACATGTGTAATGGTGTTATCCCCTTTCCCCTTTCGAATCCCTGTCAACCTATGCATCAAATACAAGTTTGCCACTCTTCTGAAGAATCCCTCCATGTTTGGGAGCTGTGATCTATTCCAGTGGGCCACTATTTCACCTCGTGCTGCTACAATACAGTGCTGTACTACTTCTTTTCTCCTTTTGGGGATGCTCTCACCCAATTGGTGCAGCAAACGTACGACTGGGCTCTTTTTGTTACTGATTAATGATCCGTAGCACCAAATCCCAATATATTTGTACTTTATTACATTCCCACCACATATGAGCAGTGTACCTGTCTCTCCACATCCCCTGCAACATTTATCTGTTTGCCCTAAAACTGCCTTCCACTTTCACACCAGTGTCCAATACTACCTAAACAACACCTTATAAACATTTTCTCGGATTTCAGTAGCTATAGAAATTCCCGCAATGGTCTGGATTACTCTATCCCAGGCCTCGTCATCCCATTGTAAAGCTAATTCTTGCTCCCTCTTTTTCATATAATTTAGTTTGCAATCTACACTCTCTAATAATCCTTTATAAATCTTCGACAAAACTCCTTTTTGCCCCACTTGTCCTATGCATGTAACCTCAAACATCCCTTATTTCCCCAAAGGTCTCGCCACACCCTCTGTTGCCTTAGAATGGAGCTAATCTGAAAATAGCTATAATGATATTGAGTTGATAACCCATACAAATCTTTTATTCCTGCAAAGTCTCTTACCCCTGTTTTATGTATCACTTGGGAGATATGTGTAAGGCCCAACTTTGCCCACCGTCGGAGTATCCCCAACTCTGGGCCCTACCCCTCTCCAAAACATGCCAACAACGACATCCCAAGTGTGTAGCATTTATCTTTTACTAATACCTTTCGATATTGTTGCCATACTGTCAAGGTATGTAATACCAATGGGTTAGTACCCTGTGCTCTTCCTCCCTGCCACACTAGGCACTCTAGCCCTGCCCCCATTACTGAAGCTTTTTCCATTTGAACCCATTGTTTCTGTCTCTCCCGATGCCACGCATAAAGAGCTTTCAGCTGCACTGCAACGTAGTATTTTTGAAAATTAGGCACCCCCAGCCCCCTTCCCCCCTAGATCTTTGAGTAGTGGCCGCAGCTACCCTGGGGAAATGAATCTGTCTACTACCTTTTGTAGATATTTTAAGGGGCACTGCTGACCATATCAAGTTTAAAATCTTATGGATATTGTCCGATACTTGTCTACCAGGAATAAACCCAGCTTGATCCTGATGTACCAGCTGCCCTATTACCTTATTTAAGCGCGTAGCCAGGATTTTCGCCAACAATTTGGCATCCAGGTTCAGCAAAGATATTGGCCTATATGATGCACATTCTTGCGGGTCTTTCCCCTCTTTGGGTATCAATGATATCCCTGCCCATCCCATTGTTTCCGCTAGGGCGGAAAGATTAAATAACCTTGGAAGATTAAATAACCGCACCAGGGGTTTAACTAGCATCCCCCCAAACGTTTTATAAAAGTAAGCTGTAAAGCCATCCAAACCAGGCACCTTGTGCACCTTCAACTGCTTAATTGCTATAAAAGCCTCCTCCTCATTAATTGCCCTGTTCAAGGCCCTTTGATTGTCTGCATCCAATCTTGGTAACTGGATTGAATCTAAGTAACTCTGGACCCTATCTACGGGAGGTAGTGTTTTTGCAGCATATAGAGTCTGATAAAAAGTTGCAAATGCCAATCTGATCTCCTCATCCGACTGCACCACTTTACCCCCTGTGCCCTTAACCTTCAATATATGCGAGTGCAGTTTTCGTTGCTTCAGTCTCTGCACCATGTACCTCCCTGCCTTATTCCCTCCCTCAAAGAATTCTTGCCGCAGCTGCTGCATACGGTATCTAATGGCTTCCGCCTGCAGTGCATTCACCTGCGCCATAGCTGCCAGCACTTGGCCTTTATACATTCCCTTTCTATCCCATGCATCCAGTTCTTCCAATCGCAACAAGCGCTGTCTCAACTGCTTTTCTCTTCCCTCCCTCTCTGTTCGCATCTGCGCTCCTCATTTTATCAGGACTCCCCGCACTACTGCCTTGAACCCAATCCCAGACACTTCCCCAACCTACCTCCCCATTGTCCTTCAACCAAAAATACTCAACTATTTCCCACTCCACCTCCCTCCTTACCTTCTCGTCCTCTAGGAGGGACTCATTTAGCCTCCAAAATTGGGGCCCTGTCCCTTCCCCACCCATGGCTAACCTTATCCCCACTGGGGCATGATCCGACCAGGTTATGGTCCATCTCCGCCCTCCATATTCTCCCCACCGCCTCTTTTGTTACCCAAATGGCATCTATCCTAGAATATGATCCATGTACTCAGGAGTAAAAAGAGAATTGCTTTTTCTTGGGATGATGATATTGCCAGGCATCCACCAGACAATGTTGCTTCACAAACCTCTGATATTTGACTCTATCTGCCCTCTTACCCTCCTTTTTCTCTGTAGCATCCTTACCCGGGTCCCATGTTAAATTGAAATCCCCACCAAAAATTTGTGTCCTCTTGCCCTATTTCCCCACCTCTTCATTTAATTTAGCCCAGAAATCTTCCTGCACCCCTGTGGGCGCATACACATTCACAATGCAGAACCATTCTGCCCCAATTTTTAATCGCAGTAACAAAAATCTGTCAGCTTTGTCCCTGATCACCATCTGCATCACTACTTTTAATTTAGAATCTAATAACACCGCTACTCCCCCTTTCTTCCATTCTATTGTATTTGATGCCAACAGTCGTACGGCATAACCCTTGGACATCACTAGGTTTTCAGATGCTCGTGTCAAATGTGTCTCTTGTAATAACACCACTGCTGCCCTCTGACGCGCCAACTCTTTTCTGATGTTTAAATTTAGTCCCTTTACATTTAAAGTCACTACTTTTAAATTTAGTCCCTTTACATTTAAAGTCACTACTTTTAACTCACCTTTTAACTAAGCGCTCCCTACCTCCCATAACAGCAACAATTCCCTCCTTTCCCTCCTGTCCTCCCCTGTCCACCCCCTACCCTCATGCAATCTTCTCACTCCCCCTTGGATGGCTTGGGATGCAGTCATCATTCCTCAGGTGGCCCCACCAACCAACCTCAGTGCTACATTCCAATATTTATTTATTTATATAATGTCTCTTTTATACCGCGCTATTTAACATCAGTGCGGTTTACATGCAACCTTAGCTTATACAGTGCAGGCTAACCTACACTGTATTTAAAATGAAACAGGTGCTAAAACTTGGATAACACTGGGGGAACTATTTACAGGTAGGAATCCAATATTCTCACCCCCCTCCCTTTCTATTCCCCCCTCCACAATCCTTCTCCTGCATTACCCCCCTATTCGATCCCTTCCTGACTGAACAACACAAGTGAACTTGACCTTCCCCAACCTGAGGACCATCCTTGCTCTGTCCCCCCTCCTTCCAACATTCCAATACAATCTTTCCCCCCCCCCCCAAATGACTTTCCCCCCGGCTCCCCCGTGCCGCCCTCAAAAAGGGGGGAGGGCGGGGCAGATGACCCAGGAGTCTCTCAGCACACCTGCACTCCAATCTGTATAAGTCTTTGGTGCGACCTCGTTTGGAGTATAGTGTACAATTCTGGAGACCGCACCTTCAAAACGATGTGAACAGGATGGAGTCGGTGCAGAGGGTGGCTACTAAAATGATTAGTGGTCTTCATTGTAAAGCATATGAGGACAGACTTAAGGATCTTAATATGTACACCTTAGAGAAAAGGCGGGATAGAGGTGATATGATTGAGATGTTTAAATACCTCCGTGGCATAAATGTTCAGGGAGAGAGCCTCTTTCAATTGAAAGCAAGTTCTGCTACGAGGGGACATGGGATGAGGGTGAAGGGAGATAGATTCAGGAGTGATATGCGGAAATATTTCTTTACAGAAAGAGTAGTCGATCCATGGAATAGTCTCCCAGTGAAGGTGGTAGAGATGAGGACAGAATTCAAAAAAAGCATGGGACAAACACAGAGGATCTCTAAAGGTAAAAAGGGGACTGTTGTAGTTGTTGATATGGAAGGACAGACTAGATAGGCCATGTGGTCTTTTTCTGTGTCGTCATATTTCTATGTTTCTGTTTCTATGTCTCACTGTTCTTAATGTCCTTTCAGAGCAGATGGTTTCTTCTCTAGCCCCTGTTTGCGCTCTGTACGCTGTCAGTCCCTTCATTTCCCTGCAGGTGACTTGTTGTTCAGTTGGCGATGCAGTCTACGCCTACTGTTCTCCACTTGCTGCCATTTTGAGTACATTGTTTTGGGTGCTGTCCCCGTCTCTCACTCCAAATGCAGCCCCATCATATCTGCTGCTATTAAGGCTTTAATTGCCTCCTCTCGTGTATGCACATGGAGCCATTGTCCTTTATATGTGAGGCTCAGTCCAAAGGGAAACGTCCAACCATATCTAATTCCCTCGTTGTGTAGCCTGATCACTACACCCTTCATTAAATGCCTTTTCTGTTGTGTGGCCTGTGCCAGATCTGCATAAATTTCCACTTCACACGATTCCCATTTAAAAGGTCCACTCACCCATGCTTTACTGTGCACCAGCTCTTTCACCTTATGGTTGTGGAAGCACACTATAATATCCCAGGGTTTGTTGTTATTCTGCCACGTTGCAGCTGCTACTCTATGAGCCCTGTCAATAAGCAGGTCTAACTCTTTCAGCTCTACTCCTGCCTCAGTCAAAAGAGCCTTGGAAATCTCTATGACCACCGCTCTGCAGTCTGTATAGGGCTCACCCTCAGGGATTCCCCGCAGCCGAATGTTGCACCTTCTAGACCTATTTCTAGGTCCTCTAATTTTTCCTCCAAAGTGACATTTTGCTACTGTAAGTTTTGCAGTCGATTTTCTAGAGACCCCACTGTCTCCCCTTGCTTTTTCCAGGCAGTCCTCCACCTCCTCTACATGCCATCCCAACTCAGTCATCTATGCTCGCAGACCATCCACGCTGGCTACAACATCCGCTCTAACATGCAATATTTTACTCCTTAACTCCTTGAACCATGCCCTCACCTCTGCATGGAAATTATTTTGCAGTTCCATGTCTGAATCTGTACCTCCGTCATTGCTCCCCTCTGCCATCGCCTTCATGCCTTTCTTATGGCCTGCAGGCTCTAAAGTTTTCCCTCCCGACAGTGCCATCTTGTCTCTCTGCCACCGGGACGACACCTGCTCCGCTGCCACCGCCGCCGCAAATGCAAATTTTTTAAAATTAACTTTTTTCACTTTCGCAAACATCCTTGCAGGTTCTGCACCTCCTCCGCTGCTGTGCATTGTCCCTATAAACGTCGGGGTGAGCTATATTCACCTATAATTTACTGAGGTTGGCGGGTACTCCGAACTCACGTGACCATCTTGGACGGTAACGTCAGCAGCCTCCGCCAAACCTTTTTTAAACCTGGCTACACTAACAGCTTTTACTACATCCTCTGGTAACGAATTCCAGAGTTTGACTACACGTTGAGTGAAAAAATATTTTCTCTTATTAGTCTTAAATAGGTTACACTGTAGCTTCATTGCATGTCCTCTAGTCTTTCTATATTTTGATGGCATAAACAATCATTCTACATTTACCCATTTAATTTCATTCATTAATTTATAGACCTCTATTATATCTCCCCTCAGCCGTCTCTTTTCCAGGTTGAAGAGCCCTAACCTTTTTAGCCTCTCTTCTTAAGGGTATCCTTCCATCCCCTTTACCATTTTGGTAGCTCTTTTCTGTACCTTTTCTAATAACGCTATAACCTTTTTAAGATACGGCAACCAGAATTGCACACAATATTCAAGATGTGGTCACACCATGGAATGATACAGAGGCATTATAATATCCTATGTTTTATTCTCCATTCCTTTCCTTATGATTCTAAGCATTGTATTTGCTTTCTTGGCTGCCGCTGCACATTGGGCAGAATGTTTCAACATGCTATCCATGCTGATGCCTAAATCTTTTCCTGGGTGATAGTTCCTAATATGGAACCTTGCATCATGTAACCATAGTTTGGGTTGTTCTTTCTTAGGTGCATAACTTGTCCACATTAAATTTCATCTACCATTTGGATGCCCAGTCTTCCAATTTATCAAGGTCCTCTTGAAATTTTTCACAATCCTCATGGGTTTAACAGCTTTGAATAATTTTGTGTCATCTGCAGATTTGATTACTTCACTCGTTATTCCCATTTCCAGGTCATTTACGAATATGTTAAAAAGCAGCGGACCCAGCATAGATCCCTGGGGTACTCCACTATTCACTTTTCTCCATTGGGAAAATTAGCCATTTAGCTCTTTCTATCTTTTAACCAGTTCCTGAGCCACAATAGTACACTGCCTCCTATTCCATGACTTTTTAAAAAAATATTTATTTAATGCTTTCACCACAAAACAATACAATACACAACTCAACAGTACTTCATACATTTGTTAAAGCCTTATTAACTACAGGATATAATCCCAATACACCCCCCACCCTCCCTCCCCTTCTCCTATACCCCCCCCCCCCCGTCTCCCTGGGAATACAGTCAACTTGATACGACATCATAGTTGTACATCGTGGTTCTCCAATGTCCTGTTGTCTGCTGTAAAGTGACATTTAGCCTGTGCCACGTACTCGTCCATTAACTGCCACTTACTACCATTTTGACTCTCCTCACCGACTATTTTATGTCTTGTCTTCATTAAGCCTTTCAAGCCCCCCTGGGAGGTTTTCAAGTCCTGCGCTCTCTTGAATTTGGAGGAAGTGCACACCAGATTCCACCAGAGATGGCCATTGAGGTTAGTCAAGTCCTTCCAGTTAGAGACAATAAGCTTCAAGGCTATGGTCATCATAAAATGAAACAAGAAGAACTTCTCTTTCGCAATTGTGAAACCGCTTGCGCAGGAGCGAAAAATAACAATGTCCCATCGCAATGGGGTTTGTACATCCAATATTAGATCAATCCTGCTCCATACAATTTGCCAAAATAACTGAACATAAACACAGTCGAACAACATATGCCGAAAGGTACCCGGAGCTGTCAAGCAGGATCAGCACTTGTTTTGAGCCTTAGCATCCCACTTCGCCACCCTTACAGGGGTTAATTACGCTCTATGTAGTACTAAATAAAGGGATTGAGTGAGCACCGCCGCCCTCGAAACTCTGTTTACTCTACTCCAAATTATGTTCCATGTCCTCGACGATATAGAACACCCTAGGTCTAACTCCCAGCTTCGCCCACGGCCACCCCCGGCTGCCCACTTCCTATCTCTTATAGTCGCGTAGAAGCTGGACATGCTATTTTTCGTACTTATAATTTGGTCTACTATCTTCCTAAGCTCCCATTGGGCCGTTAGCCCTTTAGACTCCCCCAAGACGCACTTTAAACAGTGCGTTAGCTGCATCCATTGAAAATATCATACCCTCGGAATCCCAAATTCCTTCTGCAGGTCTTCAAAACTTTTCCATCCCTTCCCGGACACTAATTGGCCTATGGTCCATATCCTGACGTTCTGCCATGCCTTCCATGCAAGAGGCCTGCGTCCAATTTTGAACTTAGGGTTAAACCAGATGGGAAGACAGGAAGCGATCCCTTGATCTTGTTTTGTGGTATTTTCCAGAAATTGGAAGGCTAACTGAGTAGATTGGATTATTCTGAGGCCCCTGGCCAGATCCGAAAATCTCATACCTATCAATAAATGGGTGGGAATGGGGAGTACCAGCTTTTCTTTTATCTCAACCCAGACCGGCCTGCGATCCAAGGAGCTACTATTGACCCAGTTTACCCCCTGCTTCAATAACAGAGCATTATGGTACCATTCAAAGTCAGGGAACTGCACTCCCCCCTCCCGTTTACTCACTTTTAATTTCCATACTGCAATCCTAGGGGATTTTCCTTGCCACAGAAAATCCGTCAGGATGCGCTCCAATCCCTTATAGAAACTTTTGGGGAATAACACGGGGATCATTTCCAAAATATAGTTTACCTTTGGTACCAAGACCATTTTTATAGAGTCTAATCTTCCCCACCAGGAAAGGTGTAGGGGGGACCATTTCACGGTAAAGGACTGAACCAAGTCCTTTATAAACTCTAAATTTAACTGCACTGTCTCTTCCACAGATGGACAGTATTGGACCCCTAGGTATTTAATGACTGAAGCTTCCCATTTAAACATAAATTGTGCCACCGACGACGAAAAAGTTAATTTGTTCATAGGGAATGCTATTGATTTTGCGCAGTTTATTTTGTAACCCGACAGTTTTGCATATGAGTCAATCAATTCTAAAATCTTTCCCATTGCTTGGGGTTTATTTATTTATTTAGCTGTATTTATATCCCGCTTTTCACCGGGTCAAAGTAGCGTTACATTAAAAAGGGGAGGGGGGAATTTAAGTATAAGGGTGGGGCCATCACCGGGGAGGCGACATTGATGATTTCAACATAGGATAGACTTTGGACATGGGACAGACTTTGGACATGATCAGGTTAGTACAGGTTTGAGTTGGGGGGTCATGGTGGGTGAGATCAAAGGTTAGTGTGCTTTTTGGTGGGGGTCGTGTTAAGGTATTCCTGGAACAGGATGGTTTTCAGCTGTTTTCTGAAAGATAGTAGATCGGCATTATTTCGGAGACAGCTCGGTAGAGAGTTCCATAAGGATGGAGCATAAAGTTCAAAGGCTCGATTGCAGGTCCATTGCAAGCATTTGGTTCTTTTGTGAGGGACGGTGAGGGAATTGCTGGAGGCTTGTCTGGTAGTTCTGCCGTGGGCTGGTCGAGACAGTAGGGTGTGAAGTTGGGAGTTCTGTGTTTGATGGATGGCTTTGTGGGTGAGTAGGATGGCTTTGTATTTAGTCCTTGCTTCGAGGGGGAGTATGTGTAGGTCTTTCAGAATTGGGGTGATGTGGTTGGTTTTCTTTGCTCTCTGAATGATTCTCGCTGTGGTGTTCAGTGCTGTTTGGAGGGGGTTGGTCTGCGTGGCTGGAAGGCCATGGTATATTATGTTACAGTAGTTCAGATGTGGGAGCGTCATGGCTTGCATCACAGTTCAGAAGTCTTGATGTTCAAGAAGGGGTCTGAGACGTTGCACTGTTCTTGCCTTGTGGAATATAGTTCCGGAGGTTTTGGTGATTTGCTGCTTTAAGGTGAGGGCTTGGTCAATAATAATGCCCAGGCATCTCATTTGTGGTTGTATTTGAATGCTTGTGGTACCTATGTTGAGGTGTGTAGGTGGTGTGAAGTCCGGGTCTTTTGTGACTATGAGGGCTTCTGTTTTCTTTATGTTGATGGATAAGTTGTTTGCTTGTAGCCAGTTGGACACCTCGGTGAAGCATGTTGATAGATGGGTGTTTGTTGGGTTCGTGGTTGTAATGGGGGCATACAGCATGATATCGTCAGCGTATATGTGGAAGCTGATGTTGTGAGTGCGTATGACTGAGCAGAGTGGTTGAAGGTAAATGTTGAAGAGCATGGCTGACAGTGTGGATCCTTGGGGAACTCCTTGGTGTTGCTGGAATGGGGGGGCTGTCGAGGTGCTGGTATGGATTAATTGCTCTCTGTTAGTTAGGTATGATTGGAACCACTTTAGTACAGTGTCTTTGATCCCAATTGTCCGTAGTCTGTGTATGAGGATGTTGTGGGAGATGGTGTCGAAAGCTGCGGATATGTCAAGGAAGATCATGGCATATCCAGAGTGTTTTTCTTGCGTTCCTATGAGGAGAGTGTTCATCAGTGTGGTCATGAGGGTCTCAACTCCATGTAGAGGGCGGAAGCCGTGTTGTTGTGGGTCAAGTATGTTGTTGAGATCCAGGTGTTCCTGTAGTTGCTGCTGGACGATCTCGATTATCTTGGCAGTGAAGGGTAGGCTTGCTATGGGTCTGTAGGATGCCGGGTCTAGGGGATCTAGGTTTTGCTTTTTTAATGATGGTCGGATGATTGTAGTTTTGAGGGCATCTGGCATGTGTCCTTGGGAGAAGGATTCCTTGACGATATGGGCTAATGGTGTGCTCAGTTCATTTTTGGATTTCTTTATCCAGTCAGTGGGGCAGGGGTTGAACAAATAGTAACAAATCATCCGCATAAGCTGAGAGCTTTATTTGTCTACCTGCCAATTCCAGTCCCTGTATCTCACTGGATTGTCTTAAAAGGATCGCTAAGGGTTCCAACGCAATATTAAATAATAGAGGGATGGGGGCAACCCTGCCTTGTTCCCCTGTTTAATGGGAAGGGGTAGATAGGAGGCCATTTACCAGGGAGGTATATAACAGCTGAGTCATTTGTATAAACATCCTGCCAAAACCAAACCATTCCAACACTTGATATAGAAATCCCCACTCAAGCCTATCAAAAGCTTTCTCCGCATCCACTGAGAACCCAACTATTGGTTCTTGCACCGCTTCCGCAGTAACTAACAAATTTAACAGAAGGCGTGCGTTGTCCGCTGTGGAGCGCCCGGGAATAAACCCGCATTGATCCGGGTGTATTAAATCCGGCACCACCCCGACTAATCTATGAGCAAGGACCGAAGAGAATAATTTATAATCCACATTTAATAAAGATATCGGGCGATAGTTTTCAACTCTTTGGGGATCTCTTCCAGGTTTTTCCAACACTACAATAGTCGCTTCACTGAAGGCACATAACTCGGGAACTTGCTCAATGAGGGCCTGAAAGTACAATACAAGGTAAGGGAGCACTTCTTCTGCAAACACTTGGTAGAATTCCACCGGAATTGTGTCAGGACCCACCTCTTTACCCCCTTTCATACTATTTAAGCACTCTCTTACTTCCTTGACTGAAAGCGGAATATCCAAACCATCCCTCTGAGTGGCAGTTAATACAGGGTGGGGGAGCTGGCTAAACAGTTCCTGGAAAGCTGCGGGACTTGTCTCTGCTTCAGATGTATACAAACATTTGTAAAACTCCCAAAATGTCTCTGCCATATCACTATCTTGAGTAAGGAGACCCAGGGCTTCGCTCTGAATAGCTTCAATTTTAGTCCTTGCGGACCGGGGTTTAAGTATACGCGCCAACAGGTGGCCTGACTTATTACTTTCACAGCAGTAGCTTTCTTGTGAGCTCTGCAACAAAGACACTGCCTCAGAACTCAAAAGAACATTGTACTGGTATCTTAATCTTTGTAAATATATTAGTATGTGCGGGTCAGCCCTTGAAACCAACACTCTTTCACCCGCTTGAATTTGGGCTTCCAAGTCCAGCAGTTTACCTTTCCTCTCTCTTGTCACCCTAATTTTGTAACTCGTGGTTTCGGCCCTTATGACAGCTTTAAAAGCCTCCCACCAGGCCCACCCCGACGAATCATTAAGGGAGTTAATTTCGGATCTGGTTTGTGGATGTGAGGAGGTGCAGGGAGCCTGCTGTCCGGCTCCTGGGACTGCTGCAGCGGTTTTTACGCCGCTGACGACGCCCTCTCCTGCCTTGGAATATCGGGCAGGCACTACTGAGGCTTCTAAGTTCCGCAAGGACCCTAGCTGCAATTTTAAAGTCGGGCCATTACCTTTTCCTCTCCAGATCTGGTTTGGGGATGTGAGGAGGTGCAGGGAGCCTGCTGTCCGGCTCCTGGGACTGCTGCAGTGGTTTTTACGCCGCTGACGATGCCCTCTCTTGCCTTGGAATATCGGGCAGGCACTTTGGGACTCGCTTTATTTTGGGTCCTTTCTCTCTATATAATAGAATCTCTTTACGCGACCACGGAGCATGACTGCAGGGCGTGGTCCTGAAGGGGCGTGTCTAAAGGGGCAGGTTTGGCCCCTTTGGCGCCATTAGGCGCCTCTGCGATCTCTCTGTGGCGTATGGATTATTAATATAATTTGGTTTCTAAATTACAGTTTGGTTTAGTAATATCTTTATGTATTGGTGTTAAATATGGGCAAGAGAAAGGCTAAAACAGTGAGCAAGATGCAGGGGGCTGCAGCAAGTGTGGAAAAAACTGTTGGCCCCTTGGATAAGCATTTTGCTCCCCGTCCGTTGGCACAGTCCTCTCCGGAAGGGGCCTCTTTGAGCTTTGAGGGGCGGTCCCCTCCACCTTGTCCTCGACTTTCACCGTCTGTCGCTTTACATGGGGAGACCTCTGGAGTAGTAAGTCATTTTAATTCATCTTTGGTTTTGCCTAAACCAGTCTCTTTCTCTGGTTTAGTATCTGAGCGCCCCGTTATCCCTCCAGATGCAGAGATCACCTTGAAGGATCTATGGGGTGCATTGCAGTGTATTGACAGTAAGATATCGCATACATCGAAATTATTTTGTGTCTTCTCTCAAGAAACTGTTACTTCGTTACAGCAACTAGAGGGTTGCACTAATGGATAGAGCAGTTTCTAAACTGGAGGCCCAGGTTATACCTCTTCAAACAGTAAATGTTGCTGGTGCTAAAGATTCTATGGCCAATTTGGCCATACACGGTAAATTAGAGGCTCTCGAGAATTCCATGCAAGCTTATAATCTTCGTTATTTGAATTTTCCGTATACTTCACTTCTTGCGCCTCAGATAGTACTGGATAAATATTTTAAAGAGGTTCTATCTATAGTGGATCCTATTGAAATCTCCTCTGCATATTATATTTCCCCTCGGTCCAAAAAGGTGAAACCTGCTGATGGAGAGATTGACGTATTGGAGCCTTCCATATCTAATTTGACCGCTTTTCTAGAGGACTCCCTTGATCTTATTAATTCTCGTTCTACTTTACTAGTGACTTTTATCTCCCTTGAACTTAAATTTCGTATCCTCAAAGCCTTTTTTAAGTTTAAGGCTTTGACATTTTGTGGGCATGTAGTAAATGTCTTTCCAGATGTGTCACATAGCACCCAACTCAAACGGAGGCTTATTTTAGCTTTGAAGCCTCAGGTTTTGAGTTTGGGTGCTACGTTTTTTCTACGATTCCCGTGTAAATGTATTATAACTTATGAAGGGGCTTCTTATGTTTTCACTGATTGTACTCATTTAGAAAAATTTATTGCTGATCGACAGGTGGTAGTAGAAGAAAATAATCAGGGTGAGTGAATACTTTAAACCTCCTAATGATGGGCATCTATTGCTTTGATTTCCTTTTCTATTTTTCTATTGTTATGGATCACAACCGGTTCCCGTAATGTGGACTGCATCTAGTTTTTCTATATTGTGTGCTTTATGGCAATTTTGTAGATTTTCTTGTATTAATTTTTCGATTGTTGTAACTATTTGAAAAATCCATAAATAAAAGTTAAAAAAAGGGAGTTAATTTCAATATACCTTGTGATTGTTTTCCTAGTCTCTGCACGAAATACAGGATCATGCAAAAGTTCTCTAGGAAAAAACCATGCTGCCTTCTTGCTATGGCCATCCTCAATCTTTAGAGATAGAGTTATGGCCGCGTGATCAGAAATGTGGGTTTCTCCAATCGCAGCTTGTATAACGGAAGAAATTAGTGGCTTCGAGATTAAGAAGTAATCGATGCGTGAGTGGGAACTGTGTGGAAACGAATAGAAAGTGTATTGTCTATCCTCTGGACGCCACAACCTCCAAATATCAGTTAGCCCTGTGGATTGAATAACTGACAGAAGAACCGCGACCGCCCTACATTGCCTTTGAGAGCAATAGGGTTGCCTGTCCACCAGCGGGTCAAGTACTAAGTTGAAATCCCCCCCAATAATCCATTCATAAGCAGCCCATTCATGAATTTCTTCCGCCAATCTCTGGAAAAATACCACATCATCCATATTAGGACCATATACATTCATGATGGCCACCTTAACACTACCTAACTGCAGCAAGACCTTGGACCATCTTCCCTCAGTTTTGGCCCTAGAGTGAATAATCTTCAGGTCCATATTTTTGTTAACTAGGATAGCAAACCCATTTTTTTTTGGCTAATGCAGGAGAATGTCCTACCAAAAGATAATTTCCTAACCCTAATTTCCTCGTCTCTGCAGTTGTCAAATGAGTCTCTTGAAGCAGGACTATGTCCGCAGCCTGGTTCTTGCAATAGACTAAAATCTTTTTCCGCTTTATGGGGTTTAAAACCCCTTTGACGTTCAGAGATAACAACTTAATTGGCTTCATGGAGCAAGATTGATATCAACAGGGAGAAGTGACGAGTACAAAGTATTATTCGCACACCACCACCTTACAACTATTATTCCCACAAATCCCCAGGGAGACATTACCTTCTGCAACCCCAAAACACTCCAAGGGACACTCCACGGGTGAGCCATCATGGTGCGATATCCACACTATCCCGCCCTTAACTAGTTACTATTACCCTAACCCAGCATATATCAACATTACTCAATACACCCCCCCCTTTAACACAGTATTCCAATCTCTTGCCCCCGCCCCACCCCCCCAAGCCCCTCGTAATGCCCTTGAGAATTAACAACAGGATAATTGAACTCCATGCTAAACAGGAAAACAAGCACCCCATCTAGGGAGATCAACCATATGAATGACCATCCAAAGGAGAGAGTGTCCCCACTACCTGTTGCGAGAGTATCGGCTCCCTTGGCCAAGCCATGGACGCTGCGGTGCCAGCCTCCAGCACCCAGCCACTGCTCTCCCAACGTTGAGAACTCACTGCATTAAGGATGCTTCTTTCTCCTCCAGAAAGGATTGCAAGGCCATCAGGTCCTCAAATGTCCTTGTCTGATTATGGCGAGTGATTCTCATCCTCGCAGGGAAGAATAGACAATACCTGGCCTGTAGCTTTTTTAGCCTAGGGCGAAACGCCAGAAGTTGCTTCCGCTTCTCAACAGTTGCTTTGCTAAAGTCCGGATAGAAAGCCAGATTGTGCTCCTCAAACTTTATAGGTGCTCTTGTCTTTGCCGCCGCCATTATCTGTACAACTTGGGGATAGCGCAACACCCGCATAATCATCGGGTGTGGCTGCCGAGTATGTAGACCAGCCTGAGTGGGGACCCGATGGGCACGATCAGTCTCAAAGGCCTGAGCAAATTTCAAGTTGAGCATCCTGGGGATATTTTTTTCCAAGAAATCAACCGCAATTGTGCCTTCCACTCCCTCCAGTAATCCCACCACTCTTATATTATTTATTTATTTACATTCTCTTATATACCGCACTATTCTGCATCAGTGCGGTTTACAATGAACAAACTGAAATTACATTGAACAGGGTATTATAACTTGGAGATAACTATTTTACAGGGAACATGGGCTATGGAGGGTTAAGTGGCTTGCCCAAGACCACAAGGAGCACCTGTGGGACTAGAAACCCCAGTCCTTCCGGCCCAAGGTTGCTGTCCTCTAGTGGGATTTGAACCACCGACCTTCCGGCCTGAAGTACCTTGCCCCAACCACTAGGCTACTCCTCCATTCCATTATTTCTCCAAGTCCTGTTGTTTTGGTCTTCTAGACTTTTTTCCAAGATGTCGATTCACTTACAGCATTTTGCAACTTGCTTCAAGCGGGCGTCATGCGCCGCCATTTTCCCTTCCACCTCCACCAGCCTAGCATCAAGGGAGGATATTTGCTCTTTCAACTCCCTCAACTCCAAAATCTCTGCTTGGACTTCAGCCAAGGTCTCCCCATTCACCGCCACCATATCCCTGACAGCTTTTATCTCCACTAAGACTTCTTGTAGCCCAATGGCATTTTCATGAGGGTTCGCTGGCTTCTGCGGCGATGGCGGGTCGGGTTTCGGCCTCTTCACACCTGGGTTCGCCGTCCCCCCATATTCAAGTCTCATAGGTTTACTGGCTGCCATCCCGCGCCACTCTTGGGGCCAAGGGGTGAAGGGAGAGCTTGTCTTATTGCCTTTAGGGCTCAGGATTAACTAGTATTTAGCAGAGAGCTGAGATTATGCGGCCATCTTTGCTCGATTCAGGCTCCGCCCCCTATTCCATGACTTTTTAATTTCGCCAAGAGTCTCTCATGAGGGACCTTGTCAAAGGCTTTCTGAAAATCCAGATATACTATATCAACCAATTCACCTTTGTCTACCTGTTTATTCACACCTTCAAAAATAATAAGATAAGACCTTCCTTGGTTAAACCCATGTTGGCTGTCTCCCATTAATCCATGAGTATCTACATGTTCAGTAATTTTGTTCTTTATAATGGTTTCTAACATTTTTTCCGGTACTGACATCAGGCTCACCGATCTGTAGTTTCCTGGATCATCCCTGGAACCCTTTTTAAAAATTGCCATTACATTGGCCATCCTCCAATCTTCAGGTATTACAGGTGATTTTAATAATAGTTCACAGATTACTAATAGTAGGTCTGAAATGTCATATTTCAGTTCTTTCAACACCCTTGGATGTATACCATCCAGTCCAGGTGATTTGCTACTCTTCAGTTTATCAAATAATTGTAATACATCTTCCCAGTGTATTGATATTTCTTTCAATTTGTTTGCGGCATCATCTTTAAATACCATTTCAGTCATGGGTAACATCCCTACATCTTCCTCAGTAAAGACCAAAGCAAAGAATTCATTCAATGTCTCCGCTATGGCCTTGTTCCCTCTAGTGCCCTTTTTACCCATCTATCATCTAATGTTCCAACTGATTCTCACAAATTTTTTTCTATGAATGTACTTGAAAAAGTCTTTATTACGTGTTTTTGCTTCCACAGCAAGCTTCTTCTCAAATTTTCTTTTTGCCTGCCTTATTGATGCCTTTCATCTAACTTGCCAGTGCTTATGTTGTTTCCAGTTTTTGTCATTTGGTTCCTATTTCCGTTTTCTGAAAGATGCTTTTTCGGCAACAGCCTCTTTGACCTCACCATTAAACCATGCTGGCAGTTTTTTGGACTTCCTTCCACTTTTCTTAAAGCATGGAGTATAGCTGGTCTCGGCTTCCAAGATCGTATTTATAAACAACACCCAAGCTTGATGAAAATCTTTAACATTTACAATTGTTCCTGTTAGCTTTTTCTTAAATATTTTCCTCATTTTATCATAGTCTCCCTTTTGAAAGTTAAAAGGTAGTACTATGGATTTTCCTTGCCATCCTTCCTCCATTTTATTAAATCAAATGCGATCATGCTTTGATCACTATTGTCAAGTGGCCCCAACATCCTTATCGCTTGCACCAGATCTTGTGTTCCACTAAGGACTAGGTCCAAAATGGCTTCCCCTGTGGTCGGTTCATGAACCAGCTGCTCCAGGGAAGCAGTCATTTATTTAATCTAGGAACTAGCATGTCCTGCCTTGACACTGACCCAGTCAATACCGGGGTAACTGAAATCACCCATTATTATTACTGTGTTGTAACTTTTGTTAGCTTCCTTGATTTCTTTGACCATTTCATCATCCATTTGTTCATTCTGGCCAGACGGTCGATAGTATACCCCCACTGCCATCACCTTGGAGTGGAGGAGTAGCCTAGTGGTTAGAACACTAGCTTGATAACCAAGCAACCAGGGTTCAATTCCCACTAGCACTCCTTGTGGCCTTGGGCAAGTCACTTAACCCTCCACTGCCTCAGAAGAAAGGCCTGGCAATCTACTTCCAGTGACACTGCCAAGAAAACCCAGGAGCTTCTGGGTCACCAGGAGTCAGGACTGACTCAAAGGCACACATTGCATTTTGCCATCGCCTTCCCCTTTTTACATGGAATTTCAGTCCTTAGAGATGCTATAGTGAATTTTATTTCTTGCAAAACTTTTATCTTTTGTGACTCAATGCCCTCTCTAATATAGAACATAAGAACATAAGATATGCCATACTGGGTCAGACCAAGGTCCATCAAGCCCAGTATCCTGTTTCCAACAGTGGCCAATCTAGGTCATACGTACCTAGCAGTTTCTCCAAAAGACACAGGTTCCGCAATGCTTGTACTGGGTCAAGCATTGATATCCTGGGTCCCTTCTTAATAATGGTTTATGGACCTTTCCTCCAGGAACTTGTCCAAACCTTTTTTAAACCCAGATACACTAACAGCCTTTACTACATCCTCCGGTAACAAATTCCAGAGTTTGATTACACATTGAGTGAAAAAATATTTTCTCTTATTAGTCTTGAATAGTTTGCCTTGTAGCTTCATTGCATGTCCCCTAGTCTTTCTATATTCTGATAACATAAACAATCAATCTACGTTTACCCGTTCCACTCCTTCATTAATTTATAGACTTCTATCATATCTCCCCTCAGCCGTCTCTTTTCCAGGTTAAAGAGTCCTAACCTTTTTAGCCTTTCTTCATAGGAGTATCCTTCCATCCCCTTTACCATTTTGGTGGCTCTTCTCTGAACCTTTTCTAATATCGCTGTATCCTTTTTAAGATACGGCGACCAGAATTGCACACAATGTTCAAGGTGCCATCTCAGCATGGAACGATATAGAGTCATTATAATATCTTTTGTTTTATTTTCCATTCCTTTCCTTATGAAACCTTGCATTCTATTTGCTCTCTTGGCCGCCGCTGCACACTGGGCCGAGGGTTTTAACATGTTATCCACAATGACGCCTAAATCGTTTTCCTGGGTGGTGGTTCCTAATGTGGAACCTTGCATCGTGTAACCATAGTTTGGGTTGTTCTTCTCTAGGTGCATAACTTTGCACTTGTCCACATTAAATTTCATCTGCCAATTTGATGCCCAGTCTTCCAATTTATCAAGATCCTCTTGCAAATTTCACAATCCTCTTGGGTTTTAACTAATTTAAATAGTTTTGTGTCATCTGCAAATTTGATAACCTCACTCGTTATTCCACTTTCCAGGTCATTTATGAATATGTAAAAAAGCAGCGTACCCAGCACAGATCCCTGGGGTACACCACTATTCACCTTTCTCCATTGGGAAAATTGGCCATTTAGCCCTCCCCTCTGCTTTCTATCTTTTAACCAGTTCCTGATCCACAGTAGTACACTGCCTCCTATCCCATGACTCTTTAGTTTTGCCAAAAGTCTCTGATGAGGGACCTTGTCAAAGGCTTTCTGAAAGTCCAGATACAATATATCAATGGACTCACCTTTGTCAACCTGTTTATTCACACCTTCAAAGAAACATAACAGATTAGTAAGACAAGATCTTCCTTGCGTAAAGCCATGTTGGCTGTCTCCCATTAGGCCATGACAATCTACATGCTGAGTAATTTTATTCTTTATGATGGTTTCTACCATTTTTCCCGGTCTCTCCGCTATCGCTGTGTCGTCTCTTAGTGCTCCTTTATCCCCTCTATCATCTAATGAACCAGCTGACTCTCTCACAGGTTTTTTGCTACAAATGTACTTGAAAAAGTTTTTATTTCGCGTTTCTGCTTCCGCAGCAAGCTTCTTCTCAAATTCTCCCTTTGCCTGCCTTATCAATGCCTTGCATTTGACTTGCCATTGCTTGTGCTGTTTCCAGGTTTCATCGTTTGGCTCTTTTTTCCATTTCCTGAAAGATGCATTTTTGGCAATAACAGCCTCTGTGACCTCCCCTTTAAACCATGCTGGCAGTTTTTTGGACTTCCTTCCACTTTTCTTAAAGTGTGGAATACAGCTGGTCTGGGCTTCCAAAATGGTATTTTTCAACAACACCCAAGCTTGATGTAAGTCTTTAACCTTTGCAACTTCTCCTTTTAGTTTTTTCTTAACTATTTCTTATTTTATCATAGTCTCCCTTTCGAAAGTTAAAAGGTAGTACTGTGGATTTCCTTACTATCCCTCCTCCACTAATTAAAACAAAGGCGATCATGCTATGATCACTATTGCCAAGTTACCCCAACACCCTTATCTCTTGCACTAGATCTGGTGTTCCACTAAGCACTAGGTCTAATATGGCTTCCCCTCTGGTCAGTTCATGAACCAGCTGCTCCAAGAAGCAGTCATTTATTTCATCTAGGAACTTTATCTCCCTAGCATGATCTATCTTAAACACTCTATCTTAAATGTTCTATGTAAACCGTCTTGATTTGTAGAAAGACGGTATATAAATTTGGTTAAATAAATAAATAAATAAATAAATGATCTGCCGTGACACTGACCCAATCGATACCGGGGTAATTGAAATCACCCATTATTATTACTGCACTCTAACCTTTGTTAGCTTCCTTGATTTCTTTGAGCATTTCATCATCCATTTGTTCATTCTGGCCAGGCGGTCGATAGTACACCCCCACTGCCATCGCCTTCCCCTTTTTACATGGAATTTCAATCCATAGAGATTCTACCGCAAATTTTGTTTCCTGCAAAACTTTAATCCTTTCTGATTCAATGCCCTCTCTAACATAGAGCGCAACCCCTCCACCAATTTGATCAGCTCTATCATTACGATATAGTTTGTACCCAGGTATCACAGTGTCCCACTGGTTGTCCTCCTTCCACCATGTCTCTGATATTCCAATCATATCTAACCTCTCATTTAGTGCTATATATTCTAACTCTTCCATCTTATTTTTTTGACTTCTAGCATTTGCATACAAGCATTTTAGGGACTGTATTTTATTCATATTAATTTGGCTATTGGTAGACATGGGTAATTTGGGATCTTTAAGCTCTATCTCCTCCATACTCGAGGACATTTGGGCTACTTTACTCTTTTTTGGAACCTCTCTGCTTTTGGTAGTATCCTTCAAGGATACATTCTTCCGAACCATGCACTCTTGGGCGACTATCGGTTTTCCCCTATTATCTAGTTTAAAAGCTGCTCTATCTCCTTTTTAAAGGTTAATCCCAGCAGCCTGGTTCCATCCCGGTTTTCTATCTCATAAGGCCGTATTAGATAGGATTCCGGTGGATTCATCGGTGTTACATAGGCAAGATGAATATTTAGAAAATATGCTCAGATCCTGTAACCTTCGGTTACTTAATTTTCCGAAAACACATTTTTTATCCACTATGATTCTATTGCAAAAATATTTTCAGGAGATACTGTGTTTTAGTGATGCTACGGCAATCAGTATTTCTAAGCTCTTTTATGTTCCTGTTGGTAATGTGGTTAGTGGGGAGATAGAGGGAGGGATGGGCGTTCAATCGCAACCTCCAGCCTCTTCTCCGTTAAATATTTCAGAGTTCATTGAGTCAGATAATGATATTATAAATTCTAGAGCTACTTTATTAGTAACGTTTGTTTCTATGATGGATAAAGATAGAGTTCTTCGTGCTTATTTCCAAAAAAAGAATGATAAGTTTTGTGGACAGGCCATACAAATATTTCCAGATGTTTCTAGAGAAACCCAGCGGCGACGCAAGTCTTTTCTGGATATGCGCCCCCGTGTTCTTGCTTTGGGGGCTTCCTTTTATTTAAAATTCCCATGTAAATGTCATGTTTTGTATCAGGGGAAGAGATATGTATTTGTTGAAATAGAACAGTTAACTATATTTTTGGATGGTAGGACTTAATGGCCCTCTCTATGGTATTGGTTTCTCTTTTTTTCCTCATTAGATTCACTGATATGTGAAATAGAGTTTGATTTAAATTTCAGGAATCATTCAAAGTTTGAGTTGTATTATTTCGGCATCTCCTTGATGAGTATCAGATTGCATTTTACTGTATTTTCTTTATGTTATCTTGTATTGCTAATGGCTATTTCCTTTGTGCTATTTTTGTGTATTGTTAAGAAAATTCAATAAAAAAAACAAAAAAAACCCAAAACCCTCATCTCTGCACCATTGTCTCATCCACGCATTGAGACTCCAGAGCTCTGCCTGCCTTTTGGTCCTGCATGTGGAACGGGAGGCATTTCGGAGAACGCTACCCTGGAAGTTGTAGATTTCACCTTCCTACCTAAAAGCCTAAATTTAGCCTCCAGAACCTCCCTACCACATTTTCCTATGTCATTGGTACCGACATGTACCAAGACAGCAGACTCCTCCCCAGCACTATCTAAGACCTTATCTAGGTGGCGCATGAGGTCCGCTACCTTTGCACCAGGCAGGCTTGTTACCAGGTGATCCTCATGTCCACCAGCCACCCAGCTATGTACATGCCTAATGATCGAATCACCAACTATAACGGCTGTCCTAACTCTTCCCTCATGGGCACATGGCCCTGGAGAATCTTCCTCGTGCGAGAGGGTTTTACATCACCTGGAGGGCAGGTCCTAGTTACAGGATCACTTCCTGCCACACCAGTGTGATGCTCTCCTGTCACGTGACCTCTCTCCTTCATGGCAACAGGGATGCTGCCAGACTGGATCTGGGACTTCAGGACTATATCCCTGTAGGTCTCGTCTATGTACCTCTCTGTATTTCTTATGTTTTCCAAGTCTGCTACTCTAGCCTCTAGAGAACGGACTCGTTCCCTGAGAGCAAAGAGCTCCTTGCACCTAGTGCACACGTAAGACCTATCACCAACTGGGAGAAAATCATACATGTGACACTCAATGCAAAAGACTGGAAAGCCCCCATCTCGCTGCTGGACTGCTGTCTGCATCTTAGTTTTAAGTTTGTGTTTAGATCTTTAAGTTCTTTACTTACTAAGGATTGCTATGGATATTTATACTAATAAAACTGTACCTAATACGTTTAATATACCTTGTTCACCTGAAGCTTAATTAATCTCAGGTCCTTAGTGTATGATGGATTTGGGTAACGAGCTTCACCTGAGAGCACCTCCTATTTTTTTAAGATGTGTAAGTACCTATAAAGCTACGATTATCCCAGGGGTGGGTGGGTGTTGGGGAGGGAGGGAAATAACATTTATTAAAAGAGGGCTGCTACACAGTACCCTGTCTTGTGCTGCTGAGGTAAGCTATATTCTGATTAGATTTAAATTATAGCTCTTTGCTGCTGCAAGGCTCTAACTTATTATGAAATTTAAACTACAAGCTCTCTGTTGGGTTTCAAATTTAACCAGAAAGCTCTCTTCTGTGTTTTAAATTTAAACTAAAAGTACTTTGTTGATGCTAGGCCCTGAGTGACTATTAAATTTAAACTACAAGCTCTCTGCTGGGTTCCAAATTCAACCAGAAAGCTCTCTTCTGTGTTTTAAATTTAAACTAAAAGTACTTTGCTGATACTAGGCCCTGAGTGACTACTAAATTTAAACTACAAGCTCTCTACAGGGTATGAAATGTAACCAGAATGTTCTCTTCTGTGTTTTAAATTTAAACTTAAACTGCTGCTACTAGGCCCTGACTGATTTAACAAAAAATAGTGGGTTCACAGATTAATTAGCTTTAATACAAAGAATTCCTTTCAGAAAATTCCCAGAAGTATATACTCACAATTGCAGATCTCTCTCCAGAAGTAACAGTCCCCTTTTCTAGTCCTTCAAGACTAGAAAAGAGCCTGTATTTTTACCATATGTTATTTGGGGTTCTGAAAATGCAACAATATGCTGACATGCCTCATTCTTGTTTTAATAAGCTACCTCTCACACATCTAAGATTCTGTCAGCTACTTGTACTGTAACCCCCTTCCACTGTTAAGCAACATATCACAAAGAAGTCATAGATGCAAATGATAAGTAGGAACAAATACTTGGAGCACTATGGGACATATACAGTCGATCAGGCTGATATATGGAGCTGCTGAGTTTGCAGTTACATGATCAACCTGATTTATGAAAGCATGATTGTCTTTTTTGTTTTATAGACATGAGATGTTTGTGATACAGCCTAAGCATTTACTGTTAAAGTTAAACAAACGGACATGAGATTTGATTGCCGAGTTTGGTTTCTACCACATCTGGATGAAGTTGGTAACTTACATAACACTGTTTAGGCAAATATTTCAGATATAGAGTGAAACCCCTTCACCAATTTGATCTGCTCTATCATTATGATATAATTTGTACCCAGGTATCACAGTGTCCCACTGGTTGTCCTCCTTCCACCATGTCTTTGAGATACTAATCATATCTAACCTCTTATTTAGTGCTATATATTCTAACTCTCTCATCTTATTTTTTAGACTTCTAGCATTTGCATACAAATATGTATTTTATTCATATTAATCTGGTTATCGGTAGAGGTAATTTGCAATCTTTAAGCTCTGTCTGCTCTGTACTTAAGGGCATTTGTGTTACTTTTGTCTTTACTGGAACCTCTCTATCGATATGTCCTAACTTCAGTCTTTTGCTAGTATCCTTCAAGGATACATTGTTCTGAACCATGTGCTCTTGGGTGACTGTTGGCTCTCCCCTATTGTCTAATTTAAAACCTGCTCTATCTCCTTTTGAAAGGTTAATGCCAGCAGCCTGGTTCCATCCCAGTTAAGGTGGAGCCCATCCCTTTGGAAAAGCCCCTCCTTTCCCCAGACTGTTCCCCAGTTCCTAACAAATCCAAAACCCTCTTCCTTGTACCATCGTCTCATCCATGCATTGGGACTCCGGAGCTCTGCCTGCCTTTTGGTTCCTGCACGTGGAACGGGAAGCATTTTGGAGCATGGTACCCTGGAAGTTCTGGATTTCAACTTTCTATCTAAAAGCCTAAATTTGACCTCCAGAACCTCCCTTCCACACTTTCCAATATCATTGGTACCGACATGTTACAAGGCAGTAGACTCCTCCCCAGCACTATCTAAAACCTTGTCAAGGTGGCGCGTGAGGTCTGTTACCTTTGCACCAGGCAGGCATGTTACCAGGTGATCCTCATGTCCACCACCTCACATTCAGCTTAGAGAAGCAACAATAGGAGTGAAAGATGAGGCAAAATACCTAGGCATTATAGAAACACAGAAACATAGAAATATGATGACAGAAAAAGACCACATGGCCTATCTAGTTAACAACTAAAACAGTCTCCTTTTTACCTTTAGAGATCCTCTGTGTTTGTCCCATGCTTTATTGAATTCAGTTACTGTCCTCATCTCTACCACCTCCACTGGGAGACTATTCCACGGATCCACCACTCTTTCCGTAAAAAAATATTTCCGCATATCACTCCTGAATCTATCTCCCTTCACCCTCATCCCATATCCCCTCGTAGCATTACTTGCTTTCAAATGAAAGAGGCTCTCTCCCTGAACATTTATGCCATGGAGGTATTTAAACATCTCAATCATATCACCTCTATCCCGCCTTTCCTCTAAGGTGTACATATTAAGATCCTTCAGTCTGTCTTAGATAAAACCCTGAACCTATCATCTAACATAAACAAATCCACCCAGTCAATTTATAGAAAGCTTAAGATGTAGCATTGGCTAAGACCCCTACTGGATCCATCAGATTTCAGAACAATCATGCAGGCCATGATTAATCCCCACATAGACTACTGTAATAGCGTATTACAGGGTCTATCCAAACAAGCACTATCACAGTTGCAGTTGGCACAACATACAGTAGCTCAGGTAATCATGCAGACACCTGGATCTGAACACATCATTCCAATCCTACACAAACTACACTGGCTTCCTATCCCTGGTAGAAGCATATACAAAAAACTAATCATTATCTTCAAGTTGCTCTACAACATAGCACCCTCTCACCTTACCACACTAATAAGCAGAATTCCAGACACCAGACAGAGAAGGGGATGCACCCAAACCATTCCAGCTAATTTCCACAAAGCAAACAAATCAATGAGCAGCAAAGCCTTCTCATATTATGCATCAATCTTATGGAACTCCCTCCCACCAATAAGAGATATAAAAGATCTTGCGGATTTCAGAAAACGAATTAAGACACTACTCTTCCGAACACTATAGTTCACACCAAGCAGACTCAATTACACACCCACCATAAATAGACCATGCACTGGTTACATCCAATGTGCCTACTAATAGCACTGTAGTTATCTGCCATTAACCTTATTGTAAATAGTCATGAGTGTTAAGAATCACTACTAGTTGCATTGTAAATGCAACTAGTTACACTGTACATAGTTAACTACCGTTTTGATGTACAAAGCTAACCTTGTTGGATGTAAATGTTTAAGTTTTGTTCCTTGTAAACCATTTTGATTGCCTGACAAGGTGATATAAAAAGGCTTTGAAATAAATAAATATGCTGGCCCGGGGTTAGGGAGAGAAGGCCAGGGACACAAAGGGTAGATACTGGGTGCAGACAGACTAATAAGGGTAACAGGGCAGATGCTTGAAATGGAGAGAGTAGAGGGACAAGTGAGATTTTAGACATGGGGGTGGGGATAGGGAGAAAGAGAAGAACTGCTGGACACATGGGGAAGTACTGAGACAGAAGAGATGATGGATGGAAGGGTGGGTGGAGAGAGAATAGATGTTGGGTGGAAAGGGGGGTAGAGAGATAAAAGAAGAGATGTTGGATGGAAGGGGTAGAGAGAAAAAAAGAAGATATTGTATGTAAGAGGTGGAGAGACAGGAGAAGAGGAGATACTGGATGGAAGGAGGTGGGAAAGAGAAAGAGATGATGCTGGATGGAGGACAGACAATGAAGGGAGGGTTAGTGAAAGACTGGGAAATAAGAGCAAGGGGAATTGGAAAGCCAGGGTGATGGAAGGAGATGAAGAGCTGGAGATAGATGCAGCAAAAAGAGGGATAGAAAGAATGAATGAAATTTGAATGGACAGAGAGACAGAAAAATAAATGGAAAAAAAATGAAATAAGATTCAGTGTCAAAGATGGATGTTGTGGAGAAAGCAAAGACAGCACAAAAAGAGAGGAAAATGACAAATGGATAGAAGCCCTTATAAAGAGAGTTAAGAGAAGACAGAAACTAAGGGGTATGTTTACTAAACTGCGGTAATCGTAAATAACGCGTGTTATGTAACGTTAACGATCGTAAGCGCATCATAACGTGTGTTATGATGCGCTTACGATCGTTAACGTTACATAATGCTCGTTAACTGTAGTTAACGATCGTAAACTCCCGCGGCGCGGTAAAACACTGCAGAAGGTGAAGAGATGGCGGAGAGAAGGGGTCAATGGGCAGAGAGTGGGCAGGGAGAGGCTCCCTTCACACTAACGCGCTGATCTGAAGAGCTCAATTCCAACGCGAATGAAAACCTGCCGTTAAATGCACATTACAGGGGAGAGAAACCATTTCAGTGTCAGCAATGTACAGCCCAGGCAGGGAAACCTAAACAAAGTGATAAGTGTGATACATGTGCACAGACCAAAAGGGCACATAAACACTGAAAATGACCCCAACAAACTGGAAAAAGACCATAACCAAGCTGGCCAATAGTGGTAGCAATGAGAAACATCAACCCCTCCCCCCCCCGAGTAAGCTCCATAGAACAGATATAAATCGTGGAAGGGTCTATACTCCGCCCCCATACAAAGTGAATGAGCCCACAGTGATATAGCGCTGCTCAGGTTTTTCCCCACCATCGGACAGGGTTCGTATGGCGTGCACATGTCCCGCAATATCAGGGCGGGCATGTCAGAACGGCAACTGGAGAGATGCCGGAGAAGGGGATACAGAGGGCCGCAGGCGGCACATGCTGTGGTGCAGCTGGGCCACAGTGCGGACTAGGGCGATGCCTAGGTGGCCCATACGAATGCTGAAGCAGCAGAGCAGCCAGACAGCAACTGCTGAAGGCCCAACATGGGCATGACTGTGTTTCCCACAGTGTCACAGGGGATAGTACCCAGCAGCTACCCCCAAGGGCACGGAACATTGGCAGGTGGTGCTGGGGGGAAGCGTGGACACCTATGCAGGCACCCCTACCCCAGAACCCGCACCATAGGCATCCGCCTACCTGAACACTGGATGGCCTGAGACTGCGCACCACCAGCACCACCAGCAGAAGGGCATGTCAGCATGGTGGCTGAGGGATACTGGTGGTGGAGGGGGCAGTGGCAGCTGGGTATGTGGGTGCCGTGTACTGCAACAGACGGGCCCTGTCTGATGAACAGTCATGGTATCACCAAGGAATATATTACCTCTGTGACAACAAGGTGGTGCAGTGCACAAAACCAGTGTATTCAGAAGCAGAGGGTCACAGATTCAAGTCCCAGCTGTGGTTCCTGCCAACCCAGTCCCCATATTTTACCCACTACTACAACGTGCTAATACAGACAGCACCTTTATTGCAGATGACGTAAACATGCCCAAGACACCTACATTTTACCCTACAGAGCACAGTCACCATAAACATGCATATTATACGGTCTTATACGGTCTACCTAAAAACACCATTAATCCTCTACAACTGGCGATGAATGCGGCTGCTAGGGTGCTTTGTGGTCTATCAAGATCAGACCATATCACCCCGACTCTCATGGAACTACACTGGCTACCAATTAATTGCAGGATAACCTACAAAATACTCATCATCACTTTCAAGATCATCAACAATCTTGCCCCCACGTCTCTTAACGATCTCATCTCCCTCACCCCAAAAAACAGAGAGAGAAGGACAACAACGGACAACACACTGATTATCCCCAAGGAGTCCATCAAATGTACCCAATCAACCAAGAAAAGGACCTTTGCCTTCTATGCACCTAAATGCTGGAATGACCTCACACCTGAAATAAGAGCGATTAAAGACCTCTCTCAATTTCGTAAGGCAATCAAGCACCACATCTTCCTGATCCATTTTGCACAAGCATCCAATCCTCATCGGATCAACAGCCCCCTTAAACCGACTATCTCTCACTCTTCTCCCCAATTCCCTCACAAGTAATCTCTGCCCCAAGTTCTCTTATGTCCTACCTTATTCCGACCATGGTCTGCCTGTGAATACTAAAGAACCCTATATGTTTATACATAGCTCAGTTTTACACTGTTTTTGTACATAGTTCCACTGTGTGTACATAGTTATAGTTTTATTACCCCCTGTTCCAAGTTTAATTTCCCTGTTATAATGTAAGCACACCAGTGTTTTCTGATTGTGCAGATCTGTTACTTGTAAACCGCACTGAAAACAAATAGCGCGGTATATAAAAATGTTAAATAAATAAATAAATAAATATTACCTAGAGCAGAGCCTCCCACCTGCAGTCTGGAGGGCCAAACACCATCCCGGTTCCATGCTGCCTCTGGTAAAGATGCCTGTGCTGCATTTCAATGTGCCACCCCCATGGTATGCAGATGTATATCATGCATATTCATGAGGGACAGCATGAAAACCCGAACAGTGTTTGGCACCACAGGACTGGAGTTGGGAACCTCTGCCGTAAAGCAGCAGCCAACAGGGGCAGACACACCTGCACCCACAGGCCCCATTATCCAAAGCCTCCTGGAGAGGCAGGACTTTGGGCTCTGCGTGCATCTCCCAATACTAGCACTTGCATACCTTAGTAATGCCACCCTAAACCTGGGAATATGGTACACATCTATCAAAAGGTTGCTATGAGTACTGGCAGATAGCAATTCCTAGGTTAAGTACACTTTTCTGAGTGAGCTGCATCATAGCAACCTTTCTGATGTCTGTGGAGTGTGCTACAGGTCTTGTGTCTGACAGTGTTTACCAACCTGGGGAGTGACTCCTACAGTATTGCGTACCATAGCCATGCCTGCACTGTGCCCAGGACTTGTGTGGTGGCCTGGGCTGCCCAACACCTCTATAGTTGCACAATGCTGGCATAGGTGTGGGGAGTGTGTGTCTGTCTATCCAGTGTGTGGTGGCTGCCAACACCCTCCACAGCCCATACTGCTAGCACTGTTGCCAGTATTTGCCTGCCAATGTGCATAATAAGGAGCAAGGTACTGTGGGAATAGCCTGGATAGGGTGGCCTGGCCTGGATGCATCTGCACACGGCATAGGGCAATGGCTCGGACATTGTAGTGCCTGGCCACCACCTGCATGGACAGGGTGGCCATAGCATGTCCTGCTGGGAGGTCACTCTCACCCTGACTGAGCAGTGACCATGGCATGGCTAGGTTCCCCATAGTGCGATATAGCATTTCTCTCATGTGATATTTATGGGCTTCTTTTTGGGGTCCAATCACTGACTTATCTGCTTGGTGTGTATGCTGACATCCCTGTTCTGGGTGCATGCATTTCCTCCAGGACCATGCCCTATGGACTTGCTGGCGGACTGTCTGCAGCTAGTATGTGTCTTGCTGGAACACCTTGTAGGGTGCAGCGGCTGGAGGCTTGCTGCTGGAGAATGTCAGATAATGGTGGGGGGCAGCTGAGCATTTCCAGGCCTTCTGTCTGCTATTGTGTTGTGGATGTGTACTGCTCTGTCTGTTCCCCAGCAGGACTGAGGTTGCTGGTCCCCTGTACTGCTGCCATTGCAGGGATGTAGACTGTGGATCTATTGATGGGTGATCCTGTTTCCCACCCTGAGCCCCAGAGGGTGGGTTGTGTGGTGGTACATAATCTGCCTATGGGTCCATACACCCCCCCCCTTCACCTACAGCAGGTAACGATGGCACCAACACAGGATATGCACTATTCTGGGTGCAGCATCGCCCATAGGGACTAGACATGACCGAGACATACAGCAGGACACAGATGTATCCTAGGTGTGTCTAACTGAACTACCTATCACACACTGATGGGGACCTGCAGCATGGCGTATTTCAGCCATGAAAGGTGCTGTGGACCTGGTGCTGGGCGCCCCACCTCAAACTCAGGGTGGGCACTGTACCCGCACAATGTGACTGTCTGTGGCTACTCTGTGGCAGTGCCACACACGGGCTGTTCCTCCTACAAGGCTGAGGTGCTGTGGGGGTGCATACCCAATCTTGTGCCCATCTCTCCACTGCTGATTTGCATGTGCAGTGCATCATGGGTACGGGTGGGTTACCCCTATCCTGGTAACCACAGCAGACAGTTTGTGTGGTGACGTGCGGTCCTGCAGCCAGCCAGGGCTTTGTTCACATCCTTATAAGGTGTCCTATAGGGGACATTATAGGGTGCCTTGGCAGACAGTACACTTTATAATGTGCCCTATGGAGTGCCTTATGCGGCACCTTAGGTTATGCCACCGTGAGGGTGTGTTTGCTGGCAGCACTAATTAAAATACACGTCACATGCCTCAACAATCGCTACTTAAATGTAAAGGGTGCTGCCTCAGCCAGCCTTATACATTAGGCCCACTGGGGAATCTAACCCATGACCCCTGTACCATCAGTCAGTGTTGTAACCATTGTGCTACAGCTCTGTTGCTGTGCTTGTATGCCTGCGCGCCATCTTAAAATTAACGCGCGGTAACGTGCCCTGTAGCGCTCGTTCATTTATGGCGCCTTGTAACGCGTGTTCTCGGCACGTTCTCGGAAATGATGTACCACCCATGTCCTTATTTGGGGTTTCTGTCTCTACCGCGGCTCCTAACGCAAATCGCACTAACGCAGTTTAGTAAACATACCCCTAAGACTGGGGCCTTCATGAGTAGATAAAACAATTTTTGGGGAGATATTCAGCATCAGCAGCTTGTGCTGCTAATGCAGCTAGCCCCCGGCATTGAAATCTAAACCCGCATATTTAATGTTGGCGTAATATTTGCCTGGGCACTGAATATCTGGGTTAGCCGTATTTGCTGCTTGTTAATCAGACAGCGGCATATTAAGCTGCTGCCAGGTTAGTGATATGTGGCAAAAGTTAGGTCAGGTTTTCCTGTGCCTGACTTTCACCGCATATCACTAACTGGGTAGTGGCTCAATATTGCCACTGCCCTGTTAGCGATCAGTGCTGTCTCTGTTCCATCCCAGAACACCCCTGACATACCCTGATGCTAAGCAGTTAGCATCGGAAGAATGTACAGGCAGCACTGTGGATATTCAGTGACACTAACCATGTTAGTGCTGCTGAATATCCAGCTTAGCGGCATTACACGATTTGGAAGTCTTCAAACCGTATAAATGCTTTGGAATATCCCCCTTAAATTTTAATTTAGGGATTGGTCTATATCAGTTTTTGAATGTGCTATCTTTATATTTTAATGTATCTGATTTTCTGGTGCTACACTGCAAGTGGAGTCTGACTTCCTGGGAATTCAGTTTAATTTTTGTCAACATACTTAATTTTGTAGTTTGTGGTCACTTAATCTGTATTTGGTGAGGGTCTATCTATGTTCTAAAGCAGGGACGGCCCAAGGGGGGTGCGGGGCCATGTGCGGAGACTCGGTGAGGGGCCTCATTTGCATAAGGGGCCTCATTTGCATAAGTATTTGCATAATGTTACCATACACTAACTTTTAGTAAACATGCCTCTTCATGAGTGTATGGATAAAGAAAGACTAAAAGATTTCTACATTACTATAATCCAGTGCCAACCGCCAGACACATTAGGAACTACTACAAACACTGCCCATTTAGAACCCATAGCAAACCCACCGTATCCTAACAGCACTACCAGGACTCACAAAGCACCAGACCCTACCTATCAAAAGGCAACACTGCAAATATTAAACCAATACATTTCAGAGAATAACAATACATGACCTACTGAGGAAAGAGAACAAGTGGCAATGTCAAATAGGAATTACATAAACAGAATACCTCAGCTCAGTTACCCATGCAGAACACAGACCATCACCAAACAAGGAATCACAATTTAAAAACAGGAAGACAATAATTAAACTGGGAACCCTAAAAGCCAAACTTGGAATTTACAACAACAATGTAGAAATAAAACTATAAATTAATTTCCTCTTGTACTAAACAAAGCACAGACGTTAATGATGCACATTTCCCAGAGCTGACATATTCCAGTTAATAAATTCAAAATAAAGAGATATCTTTGTACCTTTTGTGCATTTTTTTTCAGTTGCAATTGTTCCAGCCACTTTCTTCTGGTTTATTTGTGTCTTCTGCTAACTCTCCATCGTCTGCTGTCCATTTGTCCTTTCTTCTCTCTTCTAGTTTTTTTTCCATTCTCTCTCTACATCTGCTTTAACATACTAATCTTTCTCCTTTTGCTCTTTCCTCATTCCTATTTCATCCACTCAAATTTTACCCGTCAATCCCTACTTAGTCTCCCAATACCCGGCCAATTGTAGATTTTTCTTCACTCCCACACAAAATATTTTTCCCCTCTCCATTTCACTCTCCCAGCCCCATCCCCTTCTAATCTCCCCCAACATCAGCTCCCTTCTAGTTCCAGCCCCACCCAGTATCCGCTCCCTTCTAGTCCCCGCTTCAGCCCATTTCCAGTCCTGGCCCCCCATCAGCCCATTTCCAGTCCTAGCTCCCCCATCCATTTCCAGTCCTATCCGAGTCCCCTCATCAGCCCATTTCTAGTCCTTTCCTAGCCCCACCATCAGCCCATGTCAAATCATAGCTCCCCTCCACTCAGCCCATTTCCAATCCAAGCCCCCCATAAGCCTACTTCCAGTTCTAGCCCCTCCATGAGTCCATTTGAATCCAAGCCCCCACCACAGCCCATTTCCAATCTTAGCTCCCCCCAACACCCAATTCCCAGTCCTATCCTAGCTCATCAGCCCATTTCCTGTCCTAGCTCCCTCACCTAAGAGCCCATTCCTAGCCCGCCTTCCACTCAGCCCATTTCCATTTCTAGCCCCCTTCCACTCAGCCCATTTCCATTCCAAGCCCCCCTCCCCATCAGCTATTTGCAGTTCAAGCCTTCCCTTCCACTCAGCCCATTACTAGTCCTAGCCCCCCATAGCCTATTACCAGTCCTAAGCCCCCATCAGCCCACTCCCAGTCCTAATCCCACCAGCCCATTTCCAGTCCTAACCCCCATCACCCAATTTTCAGTTTAAGCCCCCCCATAGCCCATTACCAGTCCTAACCTCCCCATCAGCCCACTCCCAATCCTAATCCCATCAGCCCATTTCTAGTCCTAAACCCCCATCACCCAATTTTCAGTTTAAGCCCCCCATAGCCCATTACCAGTCCTAACTCCCCATCAGCCCACTTCCAGTCCTAATCCCATCAGCCCATATCCAGGCTTAGCTCCCCCATAGCCCATCACCACTCCTAACCCCCAGCCCAGCCCAGGGAAAATTTAAAATAAAAAAAAGAAAAGCTGTCAGCTGTCTGCTGCCGCTGCCGGGACCGCCGCGGCAGAATCGAGTGTGCCGCGGGGCCCCCCCTGCCCGGCAGAGCCTGCCCACCCCTGTATCAGTTCCCTCTTTCAGCTGCAGTCACACGCGCCGGCTTTCAGAGCGCGAAGGGACTAGTTTCCCTTTCGCGGCTCTGTTAAGCCCGCGGGGGCTGATGGGAACTTCCCATCAAGCCCCCGCGGACTTAACAGAGCAGCGAGGGAGAAACTCTCCCCTCGCGCTCTGAAAGCCGGCGCGTGTGACTGCAGCTGAAAGAGGGAGCTGATACAGGGGAGGGCAGGCTCTGCCGTGCAGGGGGGCCCCGCGGCACACTCGATTCTGCCGCGGCGGTCCCGGCAGCGGCAGCAGACAGCTGACAGCTTTTCTTTTTTTTATTTTAAATTTTATTTTTAAATCAGAATGTTTTTTGCGTGGAGCCCCCTGAAACGCGGGGCCCTGTGCAAAAAACATTCTCGCTCAATGGACGGGCCGGCCCTGTTCTAAAGTATGTGACTGAGGCCAGGTAATATGTTAGTATGGAGTTTCTATTAGGTATCTGATTTGTTCAGTTTTACCAGTAGATGTATGGATGTTCTAGGTTTTACTGAACACCTTTCCAATTTTGGGAGGGGGCCAAGATCTGCTTTGACTCCACCGCAAGCTCTGACCTTACTCCACCGCTAGCCCCCCATGACATTGCCCTCCTGTTCTGCCCATGGGGTTCTCATCTCCCACAGTCAAAAACATAGAAACATGACAACAGAAAAAGATCACATGGCCTATCTAGTCTGTCCTTCCATATCAACCCCTTTTTTCCTTTGGAGATCCTGTGTGTTTGTCCCATGCTTCTTTGAATTCAGATACTGTCCTTATCTCTACTACCTTCACTGGAAGACTATTCCACGGATCCACCATTCTTTCTGTAAAGAAATATTTCTGCATATCACTCCTGAATCTATCCCCTTTCACCCTTATCCCATGTCCCCTCGTAGCAGAGCTTGCTTTCAATCGAAAGAGGCTCTCCTCCTGTGCATTTACGCCATGGAAGTATTTAAATATCTCAGTTATGTGACCTCTATCCCGCCTTTCCTCTAAGGTGTACATATTAAGATCCTTAAGTCTATCCTCATATGCTTTATAATGAAGACCACCAACCATTTTAGTAGCCACCCTCTGTATAGACTCCAACCTGTTTATATCCTTTTGAAGGTTCAGTCTCCAGAACTGCACACAATACTCCAAATGAGGCCACACCAAATACAGAGGCACTATCACCTCCTTTTTTCTGCTAACCATTCCTTTCCCTATGCACCCAAGCATCCTTTTAGCTTTTTCTGTCACCTTTTCTACCTGTTTAGCTACTTAAGATCATCAGACACAACCACGCCTAAGTCCCGCTCTTCTTTAGTGGACAAAAATACTTCACCCCCTATACTATATGGCTCCTTGGCTTGCGGCAGCCCAAATGCATGAACTTGCATTTCTTAACATTAAATCTCAGCTGCCAAATTCTAGACCATTCTTCAAGCTTAGCTAGATCTCTCCTCATAAGAACATAAGGACATAAGATATGCCATACTGGGTCAGACCAAGGTCCATCAAGCCCAGTATCCTGTTTCCAACAGTGGCCAATCTAGGTCATACGTACCTAGCAGTTTCCTCAAAAGACACAGGTTCCACAATGCTTGTACTAGGTCAAGCATTGATATCCTGGGTCCCTTCTTAATAATGGTTTATGGACCTTTCCTCCAGGAACTTGTCCAAACCTTTTTTAAACCCAGCTACACTAACAGCCTTTACTACATCCTCCGGTAACAAATTCCAGAGTTTGATTACATGTTGAGTGAAAAAATATTTTCTTTTATTAGTCTTCAATAGTTTACCCTGTTTAGGAGCCTGATAGCTTCACTGCTGTTGATTTCTGGGCTTTTCCAGATCCATTCCAGATCCCCTAGTCCATGTCCCCTAGTCCAGATCCACTGCATGTCCCCTAGTCTTTCTATTTTCTGATAACGTAAACAATCGATCTACATTTACCGGTTCCACTTTGTTCATTAATTTATAGACTTCTATCATATCTCCCCTCAGCCGTCTCTTTTCCAGGTTAAAGAGCCCTAACCTTTTTAGCCTTTCTTCACAGGAGTAACCTTCCATCCCCTTTACCATTTTGGTGGCGCTTCTCTGAACCTTTTCTAATAACGCTATATCCTTTTTAAAATACGGCGACTAGAATTGCACACAATATTCAAGGTGCGGTCTCAGCATGGAACGATATAGAGGCATTATAATATCTTTTGTTTTATTTTCCATTCCTTTCCTTATGATACCTAGCATTCTATTTGCTCTCTTGTCTGCCGCTGCACACTGGGCCGAGGGTTTTAAAATGTTATCCACAATGACTCCTACATTTATTCCTGGGTGGTGGTTCCTAATGTGAAACCTTGCATCGTGTAACCATAGTTTGGGTTGTTCTTCCCTAGGTGCATAACTTTGCACTTGTCCACATTAAATTTCATCTGCCATTTTGATGCCCAGTCTTCCAATTTATCAAGATCCTCTTGCAATTTTCCACAATCCTCTTGGGTTTTAACAACTTTAAATAGTTTTGTATCATCTGCAAATTTGATAACCTCACTCATTATTCCCTTTTCCAGGTCATTTATGAATATGTCAAAAAGCAGCAGAGCCAGCACAGATCCCTGGGGTACACCACTATTCACCTTTCTCCACTGGCAAAATTGGCCATTTAGCCCTACCCTCTGCTTTTTATCTTTTAACCAGTTCCTGATCCACAATAGATCATTGCCTCCTATCCCATGACTCTTTAGTTTTGCCAAAAGTCTCTGATGAGGGACCTTGTCAAAGGCTTTCTGAAAGTCCAGATACACTATATCAACTGACTCACCTTTGTCCACCTGTTTATTCACACCTTCAAAAAAACATAGATTAGTAAGACAAGATCTTCCTTGTCTAAAGCCATGTTAGCTGTCTCCCATTAGGCCATGACTATCTACATGCTGAGTAATTTTGTTCTTTATGATGGTTTCTACCATTTATCCCGATACTGACGTCAGGCTCACCGGTCTGTAGTTTCCCGGATCACCCCTGGAACCCTTTTTAAAAATTGGTGTTACACTGGCAATCCTCCAATCTTCAGGTATTACAGATTATTTTTACTGAAAATTCAGAGATTACTAATAGCAGGTCTGCAATCTCATATTTCAGTTCTTTCAACACCCTTGGATGTATACCATCTGGCCCAGGTGATTTAACATAAGAACATAAGACATGCCATACTGGGTCAGACCGAGGTCCATCAAGCCCAGTATCCTGTTTCCAACAGTGGCCAATCTAGGTCATACGTACCTAGCAATATCCCCAAAAGACACAGGTTCCACAATGCTTGTATTGGGTCAAGCATTGATATCCTGGGTCCCTTTTTAATAGTGGTTTATGGACCTTTCCTCCAGGAACTTGTCCAAACCTTTTTTTAACCCAGCTATACTAACAGCCCTTACTACATCCTCCGGTAACAGATTCCAGAGTTTGATTACACGTTGAGTGAAAAAATGTTTTCTCTTATTTGCCTTAAATAGTTTACCCTGTAGCTTCATTATATGTCCCCTAGTCTTTCTATACTCTGATAGCGTAAACAATTGATCCACGTTTATCTGTTCCACTCCATTCATTAATTTATAGACCTCTATCATATCTCCCCTCAGCCGTCTCTTCTCCAGGCTAAAGAGCCCTAACCTTCTTAGCCTCTCTTCATAGGAGTAGCCTTCCATCCCCTTCACCAATTTGGTGGCTCTTCTCTGTACTTTTTCTAATAACGCTATGTCCTTTTTAAGATACGGTGACCAGAATTGCACACAATATTCAAGGTGCGGTCGTACCATGGAGCGATACAGAGGCATTATAACATCCTTTGTTTTATTCTCCATCCCTTTCCTTATGATACCTAGCATTATATTTGCTTTCTTGGCCGCCGCTGCAGACTGGGCGGAGGGTTTTAACATGTTATCCACGATGACTCCTAAATCTTTTTCCTGGGTGGTGGTTTCTAATGTGGAGCCTTGCCTCGTGTAACTATAGTGTGGGTTGTTCTTTCCTAGGTGCATAACTTTGCACTTGTCCACATTAAATTTCATCTGCCATTTGGATGCCCAGTCTTCCAATTTATCCAGATCCTCCTGCAGTTTTCCACAATCCTCTTGGGTTGCTACACTTCAGTTTATCTAATAGTTGTAATACATCTTGCCGATGTATCGATATTTCCTTCAATTCTCCTGCACCTTTAAATACCATCCCTACATCTTCCTCAGTAAAGACCAAAGCAAAGAATTCATTCAGTCTCTCCGTTATCGCCTTGTCGCCTATTAGTGCCCCTTTAACCCCTCTATCATCTAATGGACCAACTGACTCTCCTCATGTTAACTACACCTTCCTGAGTGTCTACTCTATTGCAAATTTTGGTATCATCCTCAAAGAGGCAAACCTTACCTGACAGCCCTTCAGCTATATCACTAACAAAGATGTTAAAAAGAATCGGATCAAGGACAGATCTCTGGGGCACACCACTGGTAATCTCCTTCTCCTCAGAGTGAGCTCTATTTACCTGTATTCTTTGTCACTTCCCACTCAACCAATTTCTAACCTAAGCAGTAACTTTAGGGTCCACCCTAGGGTGCTCAGTTTGTTTATAATTCACCTGTGAGGAATGGTGTCAAAGGCTTTACTGAAATCTAAATACACCACATCTAGGGCTCTCCTTCTGTCCAACTCACTGGTCACCCAGTAAAAGAAATCAATCAGATTTGTCTGACAAGACCTGCCTCTGGTGAATCCATGCTGCCTCGGATCCTGTAATCTGCTGGACTCCAGAAACCTCACTATTTTCTCTTTCGGCAGCGCTTCCAATAATTTACTCACCACCGAAGTTAAGCTAACCAGCCTGTAGTTTTCAACCACATCCTTACTTCTGCTTTTGTGTAAAGGGAACACATGTGCCTTTCTCCAGTCCTTTGGCACCACTCCCGACTCCGAGGCATTGATAAGGTCAGTCAGTGTAGCTGGTAGAATGTCCCCCAAGTTCCTTCAGTATTCTAGAGTGTATCCCATCCGGTCCCATCGCTTTGTCTACTTTAAGTTTAGCTAGTTTCTCATGAACATAATCTTCTGAAAATTGCTCAAGATGCCCCTCGCTTCTGTTCCTGTTTGTGGGTGTTTTCTGAGTTCCTGCTCCTGGTTCTTCATCTGTGAACACAGAACAGAAATATTTGTTAAGCAGTTCCGCTTTATCCTTATCAGCTTCTACATATTCCTCCCCTTCATCCTTGAGTCTGACAATACCACTTTTGCCCTTCCTCTTCTCACTAACATATCTGAAAAATGTCTTATCCCCCATTTAACTGCATTGGCTATTTCCTTCTCTTTTTGAATCTTTGCTTTCTTGACTACTTTGCTAGCTTCTCTATGTTTTTCCAAATATAGATGCCTGTCTTCCTCTCTCTGTGATCTCTTGTATTTTATGAAGGCCTCCCTCTTTTTCTTCACTTTTTCAGCTACTTCTTTCGAAAACCATAGTGGCCTCCTTTTCCTTTTACCTTTATTTACCATTTTAACAAAAAAGTTGTTTGCCCTTAAAATATCTTCTTTCAGTTTTGCCCACTGTTTTTCTAAATCCCCCAGCTGTTCCCATCCCGCTAACGACTCCCTGAGCTATTGGCCCATCTTGGCAAAGTTAGTTTTCCTAAAGTCTAAGACCCTTGGTTTTGAATGGATTTTAACAGCCCTAGTCCTAATACTGAACCACACCATCTGATGATACCTGGAAGCAAAACGATCTCCCACTATAACATCAGAAACACTTTCACCATTGGTAAGCACCAAGTCCAGTATGGCCCCTTCATGTGTGGGTTCTGTTACCAGTTGCCTGAATAGTTCTCCCTGTAAAGAGTCCAGGATCTCCTTACTTCTAGATGATACTGCAGCTGGAATGTGCCAATCAACATCTGGCATATTGAAATCCCCCAACAGTAGCACTTTCCCTTTCTTAGCAATGCTGCTTATGTCTTCAATGGCTGCAATCGCGGCAGACTCCTGCCTGCCCATGGGAAATTTGATCCCTGTGGGCAGGAGGGGGAAGGCCACCACTCCTTTGATCTGCCTGCGGATATCTCCCGTGGGCAGACAGGAGTCTGCCACGTTCGTGGTAGCCTTCCACCCTGCCCACGGGGATGTGATCTCCCGCAGGCAGACAGGAGTCTGCCGCAATCATAGCATTTCTCTGCAGATGGGGGTCAAAATTTTGGTGGAGCCAGGGCCCCCATGGCCCATGCCATTCAGCCGCCTATGCTACTATAGTATTTACGGTGCCATCCTTGTCTGGGTAGGCTCCCTGTTGTGGGAGAGTTTTGGAAGTTAGTGCTGTTATGGAATGGTAGATTTTTTCTAAGAGTCCTGCACTGTGGGTTCTTGGTGTGTAGTCAACTGTTGGTTGTAGTGCAATATAGATATTTGATATTTGCAGTTTTGTGTTCTTGATGCTGCCAGTCTGAAATTTTAAAATATTTTGTCACTTCAGTTTGAGGAAATCTCAAATTTTAAGAGAATGTCTCTGTTTAATTTTGTTTAGGAGCCTGATAACTTCACTGCTGTTGATTTCTGGGCTTTTCCAGATCCATTCCAGCCTGGGCATTATGATCTTGAATTCATGGCTACCAGGATTCATTTTTCTCATTTTATATCTTCTGTCATCAATAAGCTGGTTATAGCACTGACCAAATAAATCCGGCATACAGATATTTATAGTGGTTTATTTTTTGGGGGCGTGAGAAAGCTAATTTTGATTCATGATTGCTATGTTTATTCAAATGTGATGATTGTTTTAATAAATCGTATAGGTATGTTTGGAAGCCACCTAGGGTTTTAGATGGACAGCATATACATTTTAAAATAAATAAATATTTATGCAAATGAGGTCCTACAAAGAGTCTCCACATATTGCCCCCCCTCACCCGCATGGAACTTAGAACACCCTGCATATCACGGTGAAGATTTGAGTCTATTTGAGGACTTGCAGGTAATGGTGTGTGATTTGTTTAGTAGTTCAGGCAATATTACTGTAAACAGTATAGAATTCAAGTTTTAAATTACCTCTGAGGGGTAGAAGTTGGACACTAGACAGCCATAATTTATTTATTTATTTATTTAGCCGTGCTTATATACCGCTTTTCACCGGGTCAAAGCGGTTTGCAATAAACAAGGGGGGGGGGAATACATTGAACAGAGCTATTTGTATTTACAGGAGGGAAAGTAATATACCATCACCAGGGGGAGTATAGCATACTCGTATTTACATTCTCGCGAGAGGTATCAGTCACTCTCTTCAATCTCATTCATAGATTGGATATATTTACAGTTCTGGCTTTCTCTGCTGTCTCAATCTGCCTTGGAGAACTTCATTGGGTGCTGTTCTGCATCGACCCTAGGTATTCCCGGAAGAGAAGGTTTTTTATCTGCTTTCTAAATGCAGATAGGTCCTTGTTGCTGCGGACTTGGGTTGGAAGTGAGTTGCAAAGTGGGGGTGCATAAAGATTGAATGCACGGTTACATGTTTGATGATTAAATTTGGTTCTGTCATGTGGCACAGTGAGTGTATTGTTTATGGTCTGTCGTGTTGATCTTCCAGAGTTCGTCGGGGTTAGCAGGGTTTGTAGATGAGATGTTGGCTGTTGGTGAAGAGCTTTATGTATCAGAACCAGTGTTTTATATTTTATTTGTGCTTCTAGTGGGAGAATATGGAGCTCTCTTAGTACAGGGGTGATGTGGTCTTGTTTCTTTACCCTCTATATGATCCTCGCTGTTATGTTGAGGGCTGTCCTTAGTGGGTTGACGGTGGTGGCCATGAGTCATTGGTAGATTGCATTACAATAATCTAAGTGAGGTAGTGTCATTGCTTGCATAACTGCATAAGCCAGAGAAGCCCTCAGATTATAGGAAGTAGCATCAGAGGAGCAAGAAGGCCTCCCTCCAAGGAGGAAGAATGGAATCATGACCTTATATGGAGTTTTAAAGAAAAGGAATGGCAGGCATGTGGAGCCACAGCAGCACATAGAAGGCTGGAGACTAAGTGCATGTACTGAAAATCAAAGGGTTCATGTGCTCAGAAGAGAAAGTCCATGGAAGAAGGAGATGAGCTAAAGGAAGAAAAGAGAGCCCGATCCCTCCCTCCTTAGACAGTGGCAGAGGAGAAGAACATAGAAACACCTTCAGAGAAACTGAGAGTCAAAGCAGCCCAAGTGAAAGAAAAGCTGCAGTGCAGTGCTATGCTGAAACAGAATCAGAGCCAAGTGTAAAGCAAACAGCAGAAGGAGGTGGGAGAGTGGACTGCAAAATACAGAACTAAAACCCAGCCCAGAAGATGAGTGAAACAGTCTAGTTTGCATGAGAAGCTGTGGGATAAGGGAACATGGCCAGAGCTGCAGATGTGACCAGAGGCAGCCAGGGTGCACAGACAAAGGGCTAGTCTGTGGGAGACTGCAGGAAGTCAGTATGGTGTAGCAAAAATGTCTGAGCCAGCTGAGGAATCCCAGAGCTTGGCTGACATGAAGCCGGCGAGGCAGGAGAAGGATAAGACCATGCTGGCAGCCTCTAAAATGGTGGATGGACCACCATCACTGCATTCCACATCTCAGATGGCACTGGTGGAAGCAGTCACAACAGTGGTGATAGGTGCCTTGATGGGCTGATTTGAGATGGTAAACACTAGAACTTCCTCAATAGGGGGTTTCGAGAGTTGAGGAGCGGCCTGGATCTCCCTGACACTAAAGGTAGAAGATGACTACTTGTGCGGTGACTGGACTCCCGGTGAAATTGGAGACTTGGGCATCCTGCCTGTCCCCATGGATCTCTCTTGGTATCACTGTTGACCAACTCAGACGGCACTGGTGGAAGAGTTTACAATAGTGGTGGTAGGTGCCTTGGTGGGCCGATCTGAGATGGTAAACGGCAATCTGGACTCCGTGGTCTGAGCCACTGAAAGCTTTGGAGGGCGAATGTAAGAGGCAGAGCTCTGCATTTCACAGGCCGAGGACGTGATACAAGAGGCCACAAGGGAGCTACGTACATTAAGGGACATAGTAACAAAACAGGCTGAGAAACTAGACATCTCTATGCAGGTCTCCCTCAGTCCCAGTTCTGTCGTCTCCATCTTATTCAGAATACTGCTGCCCACAACATCTCTCATGCCTCCCGTTATGATCATATTACACCATTACTCATTGACCTTCACTGGCTGCCTATCATTCACCGTGTTCACTATGAAATACTCATTACTGTTCACACACCCCACAATACCTGTCTGATATTCTCCAGTTTCATACCCCCTCTTGTAGCCTCCGCTCAGCCCACAAAAACTGATTACATCTCCCTTCTCCATCTCGTGCACATTTGGAATCTACCCGCCACTCCACTTTTTTCTTTTTGGGTCCATCCATATGGAATCCCCTGCCAACTGACCTCAGCTTAGAACCTTCCTTTCCGAACTTTAAGTACCTCCTCAAGACCCACCTGGGTACAAACTATATTGTAATGATAGAGCTGATCAAATTGGTGGAGGGGTTGCACTCTATGTTAGAGAGGGCATTGAGTCAGAAAGGATTAAAGTTTTGCAGGAAACAAAATTTGCTGTAGAATCTATATGGATTGAAATTCCATGTAAAAAGGGGAAGGCGATGGCAGTGGGGGTGTAAAATCTACCGCCTGGCCAGAATGAACAAATGGATGATGAAATGCTCAAAGAAATCAAGGACGCTAACAAACGTTACAGTACAGTAATAATAATGGGTGATTTCAATTACCCCGGTATCGACTGGGTCAGTGTCACGGCAGGACATGCTAGGGAGATAAATTTCCTAGATGAAATAAATGACTGCTTCTTGGAGCAGCTGGTTCATGAATCGACCAGAGGGGCAGCCATATTGGACCTAGTCCTTGGTGGAACACCAGATCTGGTGCAAGAGATAAGGGTGTTGGGGCCACTTGGCAAAAGTGATCATAGCATGATCGCGTTTGATTTAATTAGTGGAGGAGGGACAGTAAGGAAATCCACAGTACTACCTTTTAACTTTCAAAAGGGAGACTATGATAAAATGAGGAAAATAGTTAAGAAAAAACTAAAAGGAGCAGTTGCAAAGGTTAAAGACTTACATCAAGCTTGGGTGTTGTTGAAAAATACTATCTTGGAAGCCCAGACCAGCTGTATTCCACGCTTTAAGAAAAGTGGAAGAAGTCCAAAATACTGCCAGCATGGTTTAAAGGTGAGGTCAGAGAGGCTGTTGTTGCCAAAAAAGCATCTTTCAGGAAATGGAAAAAAGAGCCAAACGACGAAACTTGGAAACAGCACAAGACCTGGCAAGATAAATGCAAGGCACTGATAAGGCAGGCAAAGGGAGAATTTGAGAAGAAGCTTGCTGCGGAAGCAAAAACGCATAATAAAGACTTTTTCAAGTACATTCGTAGCAAAAAACCTGTGAGAGAGTCAGTTGGTCCATTAGATGATAGAGGGGTTAAAGGGGCACTAAGAGGTGACAAGGCGATAGTGGAGAGACTAAATGAATTCCTTGCTTCGGTCTTTACTGAGGAAGATGTAGGGATGTTACCCATGACTGAAGTGGTATTTAAAGGTGCGGAAGAATTGAAGGAAATATCGATACATCGGTAAGATGTATTACCACTATTAGATAAACTGAAGAGTAGCAAATCACCTGGGCCAGATGATATACATCAAGGGTATGGAAAGAACTGAAATATGAGATTGCAGACCTGATATTAGTAATCTGTGACCTATCATTAAAATCATCTGTAATACCTGAAGACTGAAGGATGGCAAACGTAAGACCAATTTTTAAAAAGGATTCCAGGGGTGATCCGGAAAACTACAGACCGGTGAGCCTGATGTCAGTACCGGGAAAAATGGGAGAAACCATCATAAAGAACAAAATTGCTGAACATGTAGATAGTCATAGCTTATTGGGAGACAGCCAACATGGCTTTAGACAAGGAAGATCTCATCTTACTCATCTGTTATGTTTTTTTGAAGGTGCGAGTAAACAGATAGACAAAGGTGAGTCGGTTGATATAGTGTATTTGGACTTTCAGAAAGCCTTTGACAAGGTCCCTCATCAGAGACTTTTGGCAAAACTAAAGAGTCATGGGATAGGAGGCAGTGTACTATTGTGGATCAGGAACTGGTTAAAAGATAGAAAGCAGAGGGTAGCGCTAAATGGCAAATTTTCCCAATGGAGAAAGGTGAATAGTGGTGTACCCCAGGGATCTGTGCTGGGTCCGCTGCTTTTTGACATATTCATAAATGACCTGAAAAAGGGAATAACGAGTGAGGTTATCAAATTTGCAGATGACACAAAACTATTTAAAGTTGTTAAAACCCAAGAGGATTGTGGAAAATTGCAAGAGGATCTTGATAAATTGGAATACTGGGCATCAAAATGGCAGATGAAATTTAATGTGGACAAGTGCAAAGTTATGCACCTAGGGAAGAACAACCCAAACTATAGTTACACGATGCAAGGTTCCACATTAGGAACCACCACCCAGGAAAAATATTTAGGCGTCATTGTGGATAACATGTTAAAACCCTAGGCCCAGTGTGCAGCGGCGGCCAAGAGAGCAAATAGAATGCTAGGTTTCATAAGGAAAGGAATGGAAAATAAAACAAAGGATATTATAATGCCTCTATATCATGCAATGGTGAGACCGCACCTTGAACATTGTGTGCAATTCTGGTCGCCGTATCTTAAACAGGATATAGCATTATTAGAAAAGGTTCATAGAAGAGCCACCAAAATGGTAAAGGGGATGGAAGGATACCCCTATGATGAAAGGCTAAAAAGGTTAGAGCTCTTTAACCTGGAAAAGAGACAGCTGAGGGGAGATATGATAGAACTCTATAAATTAATGAACGGAGTGGAATGGGTAAACGTAGATAAATTACGTTATCAGAATACAGAAAGACTAGGGGACATGCAATGAAGCTACAGAGTAAACTAAGACTAATAAGAGAAAATATTTTTCACTCAACGTGTAATCAAACTCTGGAATTTATTACCGGAGGATGTAGTAAAGGCTCTTAGTGTAGCTGGGTTTAAAAAAGGTTTGGACAAGTTCCTGGAGGAAATGTCCATAAACCATTATTAAGAAGGCACCCAGGATATCAATGCTTGACCCAATACAAGCATTGTGGAACCTGTGTCTTTTGGGGTAACTGCTAGGTATGTATGACCTAGATTGGTCACTGTTGGAAACAGGATAGTGGGCTTGATGGACCTTGGTCTGACCCAGTATGGCATATCTTATGTTCTTATGTTCTTGCTGTCTTTGACCTTCCATCCCCACCTCCTTGACTATTCCTTCCTTTTCTTTTGTCTTCTCCTACTCTTCTAACTGTGTGATTAATAACTTCTGTCCTATCCAAATATGTAGTTACTTTCCTTTTCTTTGGCTCTCACCATTCTTCGGTATATTTTTTATGAAACTGTAAACTGCCCTGATGTAACAAAGGGTGGTATAATAAATGTGCAATAAAAATAAAAACCTGTATAGCACTGTGTAGAGACTTGATCATTAGCTGTTTAGTACTGTTCATACAGGGGAAAGGCCCGTTACCAGGCCTTGCAGAACATATGGACACAAGAATGATGCTAACATGCTTGGCCAGGCAGAGAGTCCATAGGCCGCGAAGGTAGCTGTGAGGGCTTTAAATGTATATGTGCCTCTTTTCCTCTGTCTTCTTTCCCCCACTCTTTTATTGAAGCTGTAATCCTTGATTGTGCTCTTGGGAAGGGTTGCAGGGGAAGGGAGGAGTAGATGAGGTGGAGGGACAGAATTGCATAGGGCTTGAGGGGGAGCCCATATTATATTCAAGGGGACCCTCGAACCAGGAAGCAGGGTCGTCAGAAGGCCTAGGATCCGGGGACAGGTGGGACTCTGGGGAGCAGTGAGGAATGTATAAGCATTGGAAGGGAGGCAAAAATAACATGAGGGAGGAGATGGGAAGAAAGGTAGTACATGTGTGAGTATGAGTAGGGCAGAGAGAACCTGACACATCGCTAAGTGACTACAGACATGGAAAGGAGGGAGGGGTATTGTTTCGTGGGATGGAAGGGCTGGGGGGAGCAGGGGGGAGGTGGGAGGGAAAGAGCTGTGAAAGCTGGAATTTAGCAGGACTGTGAATGATGGGGCAAGTGAGTTGGGGACTTTAGCTTACCAAAATGGGGAGGTTAGGCTGGGGAGGTTCTCTGCCCACTCAAAGCTGGCTGTGTATGTGTGGATGGAACTATATTTGGGACGTGGGCTGAGGGTCATTTCCTGGAATGTATGTGGACTGGGTTCACAGATTAAGTGCCACAAGGTCCTCCAGGCCTTAGTCCGACAGTGATGAAAGGTGACCTTCTTACAGGAGACCCATCAAGATGCTCTAAAAAACTGAAGCGGGAGTGGGTGGGTCAGGTTTTTGGGGCACCAGTGGTGGGAAAAAGGATGGGGTGGCCATATTATTGAGTAAGAAAGTTTGGTTTGAATGTGATATGGAATTTTACGATGAGGGGGGATGGTATATACGTAATTTTGAGCAGGGAGTTCCAGGAAATACGGGTCATGCTATGTAATATCTATGGCCCCCATGGGCCAGACTCATAATTTTTCCTGCAGGTGGCATCTAAATTGGAACAGTTGCCGGACAGTCGAGTAGTGGTTGGAGGGGATCTGAATGGCGTGCTGGACCCACTGGTGGACACGTTGCATGGTGGGAAGTACAGGGTACACACATGCTGCAGCGGTTGGGGGAGTAGGCCAGACCTAGTGGGCCTTCTTCGCCCCAAGGAACAAGATTATCATTTATCCAGGGCGCATGGGATGAGCTCTCGGATTGACTGTGTTGATTTTGGTTTCTATGTTTGACTTGATTGAGGATACGGTGATAGATTCCAGTGAAATCTCTGATCATTTGATGATCTGTATTGATCTTGCATAGTGAAGGTCTGAGAATGTGATATGTATCTGGCGTTTCCCCTTAGACTTGTATCGAGGTAAGCAGTTTCTTCAATATCTGAAGCAGCTATGTAAAGACTGCAACAAATAATGCTCAGCATGTAGATGCCCCTGGTTTGTTCTATGAAACTGCTAAGGTAGTCCTGCATGGTGACATCATAGCATATGCAGTGTGGTGCCATAAGTTTATTAACGCCTGGGTTCTTCATTTGGAACAGCAGGTGGAGGCTGATAGGAAACGATATAGGAGGGCCTGCATGACAGGGAATAGGATGGAGCCCATGCGGAGCAATTCCCCAGCTTTCAAAGAAAGTTTTTGGGATTGCTGCCACGCATGCGTGGTCCTCTTTCCACCCAAAGGTGCCATCTTGCTCAGTCAAGTCCCTAAGCTCGAGCCCTACCAAGCAGATGGCAAGGGAAGGACAAAAATGTAGCAACTCATCAGGGGAGGTGGGAGGGTAGTGAGGGCTGATTCCTGCTGTCCCTGGAGAACAGGTGAGTAACTACGCTTTCTCCAGGAACAAGCAGGAAGTCAGTCCTCACTTATGGGACTCCCTAGCTACAGCTACTGAACCTGTAATCAAAAATTGCCTCCACGAGGCCATAAGCAGAAGCAGAAGCCGAAGCCCGAAGGAGCCCGAGTCCTCAGGTCCTCGGGGCAAAATCCTCGGTAGTCATGAAGAAGGGTCGGAGGGCAGGAGTTGCTTATACCCCAAACAGATTATGGAGTACAGCCTAGCCGAAGGCACTGTCCCGGCGGGACTCCTCTCCAGGAAGTAGTGGGTGGCAAAGGTGTTCGTAGCAGACCAGATTGCCACCCGGCAAATGTCCATCATGGGCACGGAGAATAGCAAGGCCATCGAGGCCGCTTTGGCTCAGACCCCATGAGCAGTGACTCGATGAACCAGAGGGACGCTCGCCTTCGCATGGGTAAAAGCGATGCAGTCTGCCACCCAAACAGAGAGGGTGCGCTTGGTGACTGCCTGCCCCTGCCTATTGGGATCGTAGGTCACGAAAAGTCTGTCAGACTTGTGTTGAGTCTGGGTACGCTGCAAGTAGAAGGCGAGGGTCCACTTGCAGTCGAGGGTGTGGATAGCCGCCGATGCTTGATCAGCGTGGGGCCTCAGGAAGAAGGTCGGGAGCACTATCTCTTGATTGAGATGAAAGGCTGACATGACCTTAGGTAAGAACTTAGGATAGGTCCGGAGGACCACTCTGTTCCGATAAAACCTGGTATAAGGGGCACCAGCCATGAGTGGCTGAAGCTCCGTCAGAGCCACCAGGAAGGCCACCTTCCAGGACAAGTGCCGGAGCAAACACATCGCCATCGGCTCGAAGGGTGGGTGAGTGAGTTGCGTGAGCACCATGTTCAAGTCCCATTCTGCCGGCGGGGGACGGATGGGAGGCTTGGATAACAGAAGGCCTCGCATGAAGTGGGAGACTAGAGGCTGCCTCGAGAGAGGCTTTCCCTTAATAGGGAGATGATCAGCCGATATGGTGCTCTTATTTATTTATTTATTTAACACTTATTTATATACCGCATCTTCCAGCGATCAGTTGCGGTGTACAATAAACAACAGTTAACAAAGCAGAGTTTGTTTACATAGAACATTGAACATTATAACTTATTACATAGAACATCTTAATTTGCATAATTCAATGATTCAACAAATAATCAGGATATTTCAGCTATAACAGATTGTGTAACAATTTAAACAGAAAGTACTGTCTGTACCGCATTAGGCAGAACATACCAGTTGTAACTATATACAAATAGGAATATAAGGCATAGGAGTGTAGTGTTATTTATTTAAGTTTTGAATGTTATCCTTTATAGTAGGGTGTGTTAGCTTGATATGGGTAGATTCATATTTAGCCTTTATCTAGGTTGAGTGGAGGGTTTTCCAAGGTATTATAGTGTTTATTAAATAGATACGTTTTCAATTTTTTTCTGAATTCCATTATCTCTGATAGTGATCGTAAGTCCTCTGGTAACGAGTTCCAGATGGTTGGAGCTATATGGGAAAAGGCTCTGTTATTTGTTAATTTGTGGGTTTTTATGAATTCTTTTGGAATCTTTAGTTTGTTTGATTGTCCTTTTCTAAGAGTGGGCTTAGGTGGTTCTTTGTCTATTAGATTACATAATGTCTTCGGTGCCAAGTCGTTTAAGGCTTTGAATGTCGTTATTATTGTTTTGTAAATTATCCTGCTTTGTATTGGTAACCAGTGAAGGGATGCTAATATCGGTGTTATATGTTGGAGGGAGTTTATTTGTAATATAACTCTAGCGGTTGCATTTTGCGCAAGTTGGATTCTTCTGATGTTTTGTTTTGAAATGCCTATAAGAATTAAGTTGGCGAAATCGAAGTGGGGAGTTATGGTAGCCTGAGTTATATTAATGAAATCTTGTATAAATACAAGGGGGCGTAATTGTTTGAGGATTTTAAGTTTGAAGTAGATTTTCTTTATGGTATTTCTGATGTGGGTTTCCATTGTAAGGTGTGTGTCTAAGATGACACCTAGATATCTTATTTCATTTTTTATTTTAATTTCTTGGTTTTGTAGTGTTATATGGGTTGGAGGCATATATGATTGGTTTTTTGTTACGATTAATACTTCGGTTTTAGCATGGTTTATGTGGAGGTTTTGGGTTTTTAGCCAGATTGTGATTTCATTGTAACATTCTGATAGAAGTTGGATCGGTAGGTTAGGAATTGTGAAAGGTATGTACATCATAATATCATCCGCATAAAGGTGATATTGTACTCCAAATTTTTTAAAGATGTTGCAGACCGGCTTTATATAAATATTGAAAAGTAAGGCTGAAAGCGCTGAACCTTGTGGTAAACCTATTTCTTGTTTGTATGTGTTTGATGTTTGATTACCTATTCTTACATTTTGTGTTCTGTTATTTAAATATGAGGTGAACCATTTATGTACAGTAGAGTTTATGCCTATCTGTCTTAGGTTGTTGAGCATTATTGAGTGATGCACGCTATCAAAAGCTGCTGAGATGTCGATGAAAAGGAGGATGAATGCTTGGTTATGATTGTCAATTCCTTTTAGGAGTGTATCTATTAATACTGTTAGAAGTGTTTCTACTCCGTGGCGGGGTCGGAATCCATATTGTTGATCGTCAAGTGGGTAAGATAAATCTATAAATTCCTGTGTCTGTAATTGTACTACTTTTTCAATTATTTTGGCCATAAATGGTATGCTAGAAATGGGCCTGTATGATGTTGGAGATGTTTTGTCTAGTTTGCTGTTCTTTAGAATTGGGCGTATTTGTGCATGTTTAAGGAGAGGTGGAAGGTATCCTTGGGTTAGTGATAAGTTTACTATTGGGAGAATATATGATAGTAGAGTTGGTAGTGTATTTTTTTATCCACGATACTGGGCAAGGATCTAAATATGAAGTTGTGGTATTTAGGTCTGAGATGATAGTTTTTAGTGACACTTTTGACATGGGGTAAAATTCTGACCATTCGTCTATAGATTGACAAGGGATGTTGTTATTGTCTGAGGGTATAGTAGGTTTTTTTGATTTGTTTTGATAGTGATTAGCTAATGTTTGTACTGATATGTCTGTGATTTCGTTGCTAGAAGTTTGATCGTTGTTGGTTAGGTTTCTGACGATAGAGAATAGCTCTCTCGGTCTATTATATGATTTTGATAAGGTTGCTGCTCTTGACTTCAGCCCTTCCCTCAAGAGGTGGAGGAGGTACTGAAGAACCCACCGAACCGGGCAGGAGAAGGGGTCAATCTGGTGACCTGAGCACCAGACGGAGAAGCGTTTCCACTTAAAGGCATAAGCCCACCTAGTGGAGTCCTTCCTCGAGGTCAGGAAGATTTCCTCAACCTCCTCTGGAAGGGTCAAAGAGACTAGAGAGACCCGTTCAGCCGCCAGGCCATGAGGGATAGGGAGGGAAGTTTCGGGTGCAGCACCCAATCCTCCTCCTGCGTCAGCAAGTCCCTGGCAGAGCCCAGGGGAATTGGAGGCTCCGACGACAGCCGGAGCAGGAGCGGGAACCAAGGCTGCCGAGGCCACGAGAATCAGTGATGCCCTGTCCCGTTGGGCCTTGAACAGAGTCCTCGCAATGAGGGGGAAAAGAGGGAATGCATAAAGGAGAATGGAGGACCAGTCCAGGAGAAATGCATCAGGGCCCTCCCTGCCCGGGTGCGGCACCAGGCCACAGAAGCGAGGGAGCTGTGTGTTCTGGAGGACGGTGAAGAGATCCATCACTGGAGTGCCCCAGTGTCAGAACAGCCAGCCTGCCACTCTGGGATCCAGACGCCACTCATGGGGGCAAAGGATTCTGCTGAGTCTGTCCGCCAGGCCATTCTCCTGCCCGGGAGGTAGGTTGCCTTGAGGGACATCCCCTGTCAGGCGGCGAAGGAGCAGATGGACTGCCTCCCTGCAGAGGGAGCGCGACCCCGTGCCCCCCTCTTTGTTGATGTAGAACATCACTACCCAGTTGTCGATCTGCACCAGAACCAACTTCCTGCTGAAGACACCCTTGAAGGCCTCAGGGCCCACCAGATGGCCCTGAGCTCGAGCAGGTTTATTTGCTGCTGAGCCTCCACCGTCGAACATTGTCCCTGCGTGCAGAGATACCCGCAATGGGCTCCCCACCCCAATAGGGATGCATCCGTGGTCAGCACCACATTGTGCTTTGGGGCCTGGAAGGGCGATCCCCGCAGGAGGATGCGGGGGTTTTGCAACCAGTTCAGGGACAACTGAAGGTCAGGAAAAACCCTGCCGGGGTCCTTGAGGTGTCCGAGGGATTGACTCCATTGGGAGCTGAGGCACCACTGGGCCATCCGCATGTGCATGCAGCAGTGAGGGACCACATGCATGGTCGAGGCCATGTGGCCCAAGAGATGCAGCATGGACCGAGCAGTGACCTGGCGGTTGTTTTGGATGCGAGCCGGCAGAGCTCAGAGGCGGGTGGAGCGGTCCAACGGCAAGAAGGCAATGGCCTGCCGAGTATCGAGGCATGCCCCAAGGAACTCGAGAGCCTATGTCGGCTCGAGGTGAGACTTTGGATAGTTGATCAAGAACTCCAAGCTCTCCAAGAGGAGGACAGTGCACGACATTGCTTGCCGGGCTTCCTCGACGGAGGAGCCCGTAACAAGCCAGTCATCGAGGTAGGGAAAGACCGGCACGCCCCAAAGCCAAAGGTAAGCAGCGGCCACGACAAGGCACTTCGTGAAGACCCGTAGGGTGGATGCAAGACCGAAGGGGAGCACCCTGTACTGGAAATGCTCTCCCTTCACCCTGAAGCACAGGTACTGCCTGTGTTGGGGGTGGATCAAGATATGGGCATAAGCATCCTTCAGATCCAAGAGCATAGCCAGTCACCTTGCTGGAGGAAGGGCAGCAGCACGCCAAGAGATAGCATCTTGAATTTCTCCCGCACCAGGTACTTGTTTAGCTTGCAGAGGTCAAGGATGGGCAAAGACCCCCGTCTTCTTCGGGACGAGGAAGTACCAGAAATAAAAGCCCTAACCTCCGAGGTGGGGAGGGATCTTCTTGACTGCCCATTGAGCAAGGAGGGAGTGTAATTCCTACTGCAGCAAAACCTGGTGCGCAGGGAATCGAGGAGGCTCCACCGTGGAGAAAGGGGGTAGAAGCCTGTCGAAGTGGAGGCGGTAGCCTTCCTGGATGACCCGGAGGACCCAGGCATCTGAAGTGATAAGCGCCCACGATGGGGCGAAGCGAGACAGGCATCCCCCCACTGGCAGCTGCATTGCCAGAGGGCAAGGGGCTATGCCGATGGTGGGTTGCTGGGGAGCTGGCGTCTGGGCGTTCGGGCCCTTTGGCTTACAGTGGCCCTGCCCGGGCTTCCCCTGTGTGGGAGTGGTCGGCGTGGGGGCGGCCGGGTACGATGGGTAGCCGTGGTACTGGAGGCCTTTCCTGGGAAAGAAGGGCTTCTTGGCAGGCTGCTTCTTCCGAGGCAGCATGGAGGTCTTACAAGAGAGACGAGTCCTAGTGATGTACTCCGCCTCGATCTCAGCCGCCTTCTCCTCCATCAGCTTGCCAAAAGTTGTTTGCCAAGGCAGGGCACGTCCTGGAGCTTCTCCTGCACCCACTGCTCTAAATCCGATGATTGTGGCCAGGTCTAGCAGCGGGCTCTGATGCCCGCGGCCGCCACCTTAGCCGATGTCTCGAAGCCATCATAGGAGGCCTGAGAGATATACTTGGAGCAATCAGCCACTGATTTCAACTGAGTGTGGGACCTTTCACGAGGCTCGCCCTCGAGGCCTGCGGAGAAACCACCAAGTTCTTTTGCCAAGTCGCGGAGAAACATACCAATATATAATTGGTACGCCTGGATGCGACAAGACAGCATAGAATCTTGATAGGCCTTGCGGCCCAGGGCATCAAGAACTCTCGATTCCCGGCCCGGAGGGACCGATGAATGGGACTTTGGGCTTTTCTGCTTCCTCATGGCTGATTACACCACCATCGAGGTGAGTGGAAGTTGGGTCTTTCAGAAGCCTGGCCCCTGCTGCACCTTGTACACTGTGTCAAGGCGCTTGCTCACAATGGTAACCGAGGCTGGGGCCTCCCACATGCGGAGTAGCAGCTGAGATAGGATCGGTGGTACCAGCACAGTGAGGAATTCCCCTCGGTGGGGCTTCGTACTAAAGAATATCCAGTTCTTCAGCGCGAGGGTGACCAGGTTGAGGGCCAAGTAAAAAACGTGGAAAGCAACGAAAAGACGTGAATTAAAAATCTTTTATTCCTTTATTAACTCCAGCCACCGGCCCAATACCTCAGTATTAATAGGTTAAATACCTACCTACGGAGGAGAGATCTGATGGGTTTGCACCAGCAGTTGGGCAAATTTATTTGGAGGGGGAAGAGGGCGTGTATTGCAATAACAACCCTCATGCGAAACGTGGAGGAGGGAGGGGCGGGTTTGCCCTCCCAGAGGAGCTACAATTTGTGCTATTTAGTGAGGCAGTTGAGTGATTTGATTGTAGGAAATGAGGAGTGGGTCCCAGTGGCTCTGATCGACCAGATGTCGGGGAATTGGCATAGGGTATATCTGTTGCACTGCAACGGAGTTTGGCTGCCGCCGGCCTGGAGGCCGTTGCAGTGTTTGGGGGCGCTTCGGGCGGCATGGAAGGTTCTCTGCCACCAAAGAGGATGGAATTGAAGGGTTACAGATTGCTTACCGCTGGCGGGCAACGTGGATTTTGAACCTGGGAGGGAGCGCGGAGGGGCTCTGATTTGGCACAAGGCCGGTATAGATTATCTAGGTCAATTGAGAATGGAGGGGTCGGATCAGATGGAATCCTTTCAAGTGCTGGCTAGACGTTATCAGTTGCAGGCGAAGACATTTTATTTTTACTTACAAGTTTGGCATTACTTGACAGGTCTGAAGAGTGGGGGCGGGGTGCTGCAGAGGCGTGGGAGTTTATGGGTGTTGATGGAGAGGCTCCAGGAAAGTGCGGCAGCCCGAGTAATCAGAGCGGAGCTTTCCTCGGAGGGAAATCTGGACTGCCTGGCCTCCTTGGCGTGTCGGTGGCAGATGGATGGGTTGCCCAACATCACCAAGGATCTGCTGGGGCAGGCCTTCCAGAGAATACGTTTACTCTCGGAGGCGGTGAGATACCAGGAACTGCAATATAAATTAACGTGGCGGGCATATGTGTCTGAAGTCCGGGCGGCGAAGATGGGGATCTTGAAGACGGATGTGTATGGTCTCTGCAAAAGGGAGGTGGGAACGTTAGTACACAGGTTTTGGTCTTGTTCTATTATACAGACATTTTGGGAGGCGGTAGGGGAGAAGTTAGTGCTCTGGACAGGAGTGGGTCTGGATATACCTTATTCAAGCATTGGGGGGACACAGTCACTAAGGCAGTTGTATGAAAAGGGTTTTTTAGTAGCCAAAAAATGCATCCTACCACAGTGGCTAGCGTACCCACGAGAATGGGAAATGCAGTTGAAAGACGTGATGCAGATGGAACGTAGGATGGCCCAGTTCTTGGGGGGGGAAAAGCTGGGAAAAATTTCAGGCTATCTGGGAGCCTCTGCTGCGGATACCTGGAGGGCCTCGGTAGTGATAGCCAAGAGCTCTTGGGAATAATAAGAGACTGGAGATTCCCCTACAATCCCAAGGATGAAGGCAGCCTGGGGTGGTTTGGGAGTACGATAAGGATCAGGAGACGGGGGGTCTAAAATATCATAGAGAGTCCCCGGAGGGATTGGGGGGGTGAGTGGGGGGTGGGGGGGGGGGTTAGCGGGAAGGGAGGTGGATGGAGGGGAAGGGGGTTGTGGAGGGGCTGGGGGGGGGTTGGGTGTCTTCAGTTCTGAGCTGGTAGAGCTAGGACACGGGTTGTTGTAAGTTGTATTAGTGAGACTGGCGGTTGTAAAGGTCTATGTTCTTGTTTTGTTTTATGGTGTGTAGTGGAAATGTTTAATAAAAACGATTTTTCCTAGATGAAAAGGCGAGACCACCTTTGGCATAAAGTGTGGATGAGTCCTAAGGACTACCTTGTCATGATGGAACCTTGTATAAGGTGGATCAGCTACTAGCGCTTGCAACTCACTAATGCGGCATGCTGATGTGATTGCAATGAGAAAGATAACCTTCCAAGAAAGGAATTTCAAGGAGGTAGTAGCTAAAGGTTCAAAAGGTGGCTTCATGAGCTGCCCAAGAACCAGGTTTAAGTCCCATGCCACCTGTGGTGGCCTAATGGGAGGCTTAGTTAGAAGAAGGCCTCTCATAAATCTTGCTATAAGAGGATGAGAGGAAATAGGCTGTCCATTTAGAGGCTTAAAGGAAGCTGCAACAGCACTCAAATGGACTCTTACTGAATTAGTTTTAAGACCTGAATTGGATAAATGAAGGAGATACTCCAGCAATGATTCCAGAGATATTGCAAGGGGGTTAAGACCCTTTTGCGAACACCATATGGTAAACCTTTTCCACTTGAAAGCATAAGAGCGTCTTGTGGAAGGTTTCCTGGAAGCAAACGAATATCTTTTACTTGCTGAGGGAGATTAAGATCATGGAGATCTAGGCCTTCAGCAACCAAGCCCTGAGATGCAGAGACTGGGGATTGGGATGCCATAACATTCCATCCTCCTGAGATAGGAGATCCGGAGCAGACCCTAACTCCAGGGAGGGAGCTTGAGAGAGATGTAGAAGCAGAGGGTACCACACTTGCCGTGGCCAATGTGGAGCTATGAGAATCATGTGGCCTCTGTCTCTCTGAAGCTTGAACAGGGTTTTGGGAATTAGAGGAATGGGTGGAAAGGCATACAGGAAGTCTTGACCCCAGTAAAGGAGGAAAGCATCCCTGGCCTGAGCCCCCTGAGCCGGAATTCTGGAACAGAACCGGGGAAGTTTGGCATTCCATTTGACAGAGGTTGGTTCCCCAAAGTTGAAATATCCTGGCCACCTGGTCTGCATGCAGAGACCACTCGTGTGGAAGCAGAACTCGACTGAGTCTGTCTGCCCAAGAGTTTTGAATGCCTGGAAGATACACTGCCAGAAGATGAATCTGATGCTCTCTGGCGAGGGCCCATAGTCGCAAAGCTTCATTGCAAAGTGACTGAGAGCCTGTTCCCCCCTGCTTGTTCACATAGAACATGGCTACTTGATTGTCCGTATGAATGAGGACTGTCTTGTAGCTGAGCAGGGTGTGGTACACTCGCAGAGCAAGGAAGATTGCTCTGAGCTCCAAGAGACTGCTATGTAGATGACTCTCCTGTGGAGACCAGGTGCCCTGGGTGGAGAGGTCTTGCAGATGAGCTCCCCAACCCATTGGAGAAGCATCTGTTGTGAGAGTTGCTTGCGGTAAGGGTTGTTGAAAAGGGGACCCCAGCAACAGGTTTTGAGTGGACTTCCACCACTGGAGGGACAAAATAAGGCAACTTGTGTTTGCTATTTTGTCTGACAAGCATCCTGATGCTTAGGTCCATTGAGTGGATAAAGTCCACTGGGCTGCCCTCATATGGAGGCGAGCATAGGGAACCACATGTACAGTAGATGCCATGTGGCCTAGTAGTTGTAACATTTCTCGAGCAGTGAGATGAGGCTTTAGCACTGCTTGAGAAGCTAACTGCACCATGCGAAGGCAGTGGGCCTGAGGGAGATAGGCCCTTGCCTTTCTGGTGTCCAGCAAAGCTCCTATGAACTCTAAAGACTGAGTGGGGGTTAGACTGGATTTTGGGATGTTTATTACAAGACCCAAATACTGAAGGATACGCATTGTGCAGGATAGAGAAGTCCTGGCCTCTGACTCTGTTGGGGCTCGAATGAGTCAGTCGTCTAAGTAGGGGAAGACGAATATCCCTAGAGTGCGGAGAAATGCTGCTACGACAGCCATGCATTTCATGAACACCCTTGGTGCTGAGGCCAGGCCAAGAGGAAGCACCCTGTATTGGTAGTGCTTTCCTTGAAAAAGGAACCGAAGGAACCTTCTGTGGGTTGGATGGATGAGGACATGGGTGTACGCATCCTTGAGATCTAGAGAACAAAGCCAATCCTGACTCTGAAGGTATGGCAGCAGAGACCCGAGAGAAATCATTTTGAAATTCTCTTTGACAAGGAATTTGTTCAATTCTCTGAGGTCTAAGATAGGTCTGTATCCCCCTGTTTTCTTTGGAATAAGGAAATAAGGGGAGTAGAACCCTGTACCCTGCTGATGAATGGGTACTTCTTCTATTGCCCCTTGGGCAAGAAGAACAGCGACCTCCTGCCCTAACAGGTTGACAGAGGTTGGAGAATTGAACTGCCTTACTACTGTATGAGGGGGCATGCTTGAAAAATGAAGCTTGTACCCCTCCTTTATGATGGAGAGTGTCCAATGCTCTGCTGTTATTTGCCCCCATCTGGGGGCAAAGTGACATAACCTTCCTGGAATGGTAGAAAGCTCTGGTCCCCCGAGAGCCAGGAAGGCTAAGTTCTCTAGCTGAAAGTCAAAGGCCTTGCGGAGGCTGAGACTGCTGTGACGGCTGAGGCTTAGCAGTCTTTGCTTTCTTCTGTTTGGGTGGTTGCTGACCCTTCTTGACAAACTGACCTGCTGAACGTGCCTGCTGAGCATAAGCAGGATAATATCTTTTCTTCTTAGAAAAGAATGGTCTCTTGAAAGATTTCTTTCTAGTAGGATCAGCTGTGGACTTGGATAATCTATCCAAGGTGGAATTTTCAGCATCCATCTCATTGGCTTTTTCCTGCCACTCTACCAAACAGGTTCTCACCAGTACAAGGGATGTTTCCCAATTTGTCTTATACCCAGAGCTCCAGATCAGATGCCTGGAGCGAAGCAATTCTACATGCACCTATGGCAATAGCAGAGGTTCTGCTTATGCACTCAAAGCAGTCAAAGGCTGCACGGTTGGCAAATTTAGAAACATGCTGGGCATGTTTGACCAAAGTGAGAAAATCCTGTCTTCTATCCTTAGGAAGAATAGGACTTAAAGCTTCTAAATCATCTGTGACCTCCTTCAGGAACATTCACATGTAAAGACTATAGGAACTGATCCTGGCAGAAAGCATGGAAGCTTGGAAGACCCGACATCCAAAAGCATCCAGGGTTCTGCACTCACGTCCTGGAGGATTAGAGGCTTGCCTCTTTGCACTCTTGATCCTTCTCATAGCTGATTCCACTACAATAGAGTGGTGAGGAAGCTGAGTCTTTTGGAAACCAGGACAAGGAGGGACTCGATACATAGTATCTAGTCTGCAAGAATGAGGAGAGGTAGTAAGAGGTGTCTCCCACATCCTTAACATGAGATCATATAAAATCTCATGAATGGGCAAGGTAGCTGCCTCTTTAGGAGTTTTAGGATATTGTAGAATTTCCAACTTCTTGGCCCTTGGCTCTGTTTCAGGGGCCACAGTAATGGACAGACCCCGAGCCACCTCCCTGATAAAATCCTGGAAGGAAATATCCTCTGAAGGAGACATCCTGCGCTTAGGGGAGGAGGGCTCCTCTGGGAGAAGCATTCCCGCATCTACAGAACTGTCAGAATCCTCAGATTCTTCTGAGGACTCGAAGTACCATCTGTCCGGATGCTCTTGAAGAGCCCAATACCCGTACCGACCGAAGTCGGTACCGGGAGTAACCGGTACCGGGGTATCGGTACCTGAGGGCATTGGATGACTGGGTACCGGCAAAGCAGACACTGATGCCGATGTCGATGCTATCGGTACCGGTACCGATACCGATGCTGGGGCTGGTGCCGGTACCGGCCGAATTGTCTGTCACGGTTCCGAGGGCGTCGATGCTGCAAGGAGAGCCGCCAGACTGCGCTCAATAGCCAGGACTCTCTGGTCTATCGACGCTGCCTGGATGTCGGTACCGGAGAAGACCGCCGGTACCCCAGAGCATGGCACCAGTAGTTCTGCCAAGGTCGAGGCCTCAAAAACATCCTGGAGCCCCGATAATGCTTTGGAAGCCAAAGCCTCCCGCCGGAGCAATTTTGCCGGTGCAGAATCCTCAAGGGCAACGCAAGAGGCATCTCGATGCTTAGAAGGAGATCTACCCTTTGAGGACCGGCTGGACTTATGTTTAGTTACCTGAGATCCACGGGAGGAAGAGGAAGCCCTGGAAGACGTCAATGCCACCGAAGCTGCATCAGAGGGAAACAGGGTATTGAGCTTAGCAGCTCGGTTCTGCCGACCCCTTTTAGACATCATGGCGCAGGACATACAATCCGTGATGGCGTGGTCAGGACCTAAACATTTTTGACACCATTCATGGGTGTCGGTGACGGAAATGGTAGCGCCACACTTGGTGCACTTTTTGAAACCTGAGGCAGGTTTCTCCATTGTAAGAAAAAACCTTTTGGGCTGAGGCCCAAAAAGGCGCGTGCACCATTCATGGGTGTCGGTGACGGAAATGGTAGCGCCACACTTGGTGCACTTTTTGAAACCTGAGGCAGGTTTCTCCATTGTAAGAAAAAACCTTTGGGCCTGAGGCCCAAAAAGGTGCGTGCACCTGAAGAAAATAGGAAAAAAGTAGAATATATATATATATATTTTTAAAGACAGAAAATAAGAAGAAAAAAACGGCGGTACCGGTAAAGCGTAGAGGAAGGCAGACACGACCACAAAAAAGAAAGAAATAAAGAAGAATTCTTCTGCGGTGACAGGAACAATGACCTGCTGGCTCCGCGGAAAAAGAAAAACTGGAGAGAGGCAGTTGGGAAAGGCGGGAAGGCAGCACGCAGGCGCTGTGGGATGCTCCCAAAAGCTTTCTAATTGGATGCTGGGGAGCGTTCCCGCGCAGGTTCCGTCGGTACCGACGATACCCATATGTGATGACTACATTCCTGCTTGTTCCTGGAGATCATCCATATATCTTTTCCAAGAAATTATAGAGGCCGCAAAAGGAGAACTTTTCAGATAAGTGTCTTCGAATCCCGCTACATATAAACTGGCTATATCTGGTGCCAATGCGGCGCCCATTGCTGTGCCTTTAATTTGTTGGAAAAATTGTCTGTTAAAAAGAAAATAATTGCGAGTAAGGGCAACATGTGCTAAGCTTACCAAAAAATGAGTAGGTGTACGAACAGGTGTGGTACGTAGGTTCAAGTATTTGGTGATGACTAAAAGGGCTCCTTCTTGAGGAATGTTTGTGTACAGAGATTCAATATCAAAAGACACCAGAGTGACTCCAGAGAGATCGCCATTAGATCGCCATAGGTCCCAAGATATGGCCGAACGGGGTCTCCAATAAAGGTTTTTGTAGCCTACACTTCATACCCAGCAGAGAGCTTGTAGTTTAAATTTAGTAGTCACTCAGGGCCTAGTATTAGCAAAGTATTTTTAGTTTAAATTTAAAACACAGAAGAGAGCTTTCTGATTAAATTTAGAACCCAGCAGAGAGCTTGTAGTTTAAATTTCATAATAAGTCAGAGCCTAGCAGCAGCAAAGAGCTGTAATTTAAATCAAATCAGAATATAACTCAGCATAAAAGGTAAAACACGGTCAGTACTCTTTGAGCAACAAATAAAGTCTTCTAGAGACTTTTACAAAGAGCCTTCTACCTACGGGGCAAGAGACCTGTGAAACCTTTTCAATAGGTGTTAACACCAGGTGGCAGGTCAAAAGGCCATTTTGAAAGACTCCTTCTATCCACGCAAGGACTGTTAATTACCCAGGAAGTTGGTCACAGTTTACCTCAGCAGCACAGGACAGGGTACTGTGTAGCAGCCCTCTTTTAATAAGTGTTATTTCCCTCCCTCCCTCCCTCCCCAACACCCACCCTGGGATGATCGTAGCTTTATAGGTACTTACACATCTTAAAGGAAAGGAGTTGCTTTCAGGTGAAAATCGTTATCCAAATCAGTCATACACTAAGGACCTGAGATTAATTAAGCTTCAGGTGAACAAGGTATATTAAACGTATTAGGTACAGCTTTATTAGTATAAATATCCGTAGCAACTCTTAGTAAGTAAAGAACTTAAAGATCTAAACACAAATAACCTTGCATGTATCCGTGGACCCAGATCCAGCAGATGTGGAGGAGTGGGAGGCCGCAGAGGCAGCAGATGGTGATGATGCAGAGTCTGGGAGCCAGCAGCAGTCCAGGACACTGGTCCACCATTCGCGGGTGATACGTGAAAGCTTCTGAGGTGACTGTCCTGCACCAGCAGCAGAGTCAAGACCCACTTCTTTCACACAGCCTTTGACCTCCCACTGCTTACCACTCAGGCCCCCTCCTGATTCCCTGCTCTCTGCTTAGTCTTATGTACTCCCCTCTCTCTACCTGTCCCCCCTTTTTGGAACTTTCTAGTCCACTCTGCTTTCCTATCTGACAATGGCATTCCTTTCTTTTCCTCCTCTGTAGCTGATATTATGTTATGTGACTCACTCTGATGCATTGCCTGAGCGGTATATCAAAAATCCAAGAACGATAAAGGTAAAGGGTTGGATATACACAATCACCAATTATATGCCCAGTACCATGTAAAGGGCGCTGAAGGATACAATAAAGTGCCCATTACCACTCATTGTGTTAGAGTGTTCTTTATTTCCCCCCATGTGATCCCCCTTCCTCAGGACTCCCCGCTGGTCATGGGCACTTTCTAACACATGCACTGTGATGCAGTGGAGTGGTGTCGGAGGATGTGCTAGCAGTGTCACCACCTTCTCCAGCAGGGTGGTCTGAAGGACATGGTGCAGGGCTATCAGGTGGCTGTGCTGTTGCGCTGGCAGCTCCAACACCCACCCCCTGTGCCTGCATGAGGCCCACCAAACTGCTCAGGAAGCCAGCGATAGATGCTTGGTATACTGCCATCTCCTGCATCAGCTGCAAGTCCCCCTCCACGTGCAGTATATAGTCCTGCCATTCCTTGCATTCAGCCTCCTTGGCCTTTTCTGCAGCCTGCAGGTCCTGCCGGAATAACCTGCAGCTTGGACAGTATGCCCTCAGTGCCTGCCACTAGGTGTGCACCCTCCTGTCGTAGCTCCTTTTCCAGGTCATCACTCCCTGCACACACCGGCTCCTCCAGGATGGCGAACTGTAGCTTAGCAAGTGGTGCGTCATCCACAGCTGGTGCCACAACACTGGTGGTCACACTGGTCTGCCCCTCCACCATGGGTTGTGAACACAACAGCTCCTCTGCACTAGCCGTTGCAGTGGGCCACTCCACATCGCTGGCTGGGGTACCAGCATTGAAGGCCATCCTGTACCCTGGCTGGTCACTGGAATCCTCCATAGTGGGCTGTGAGACTACCCCAGTGCATCAGTCCCAGGCTGGGAAGGCAGTGTCCCTGGCAGGTCTGTGGGAAAGCAAAGGTGGCAGAGGCTAGTCACATGGCATGCTGGCATGGCCTGAGGGGTGGTACCCAGTCCACCACAGAACCGACAACTGGTGCATGGCCCACACTGTACCCACCCCACACAACACCCGCAATCTGACAGATAGACAGTCATGGGCTGGGTGGATGGAGGCATGGTGGGGACACAGACATGGCTGTCGCAGCCACACCCATGCTATGGGGCATCCCTACTCACACCCCTGTGTGCCTGTGGTGGAGCTGTCAAAGCCTGGAACCCCTGCAACAGCGACTCCTCCACATACTGCAGCATCTGCTCCTCAAGTGGGGTGAGACTGCACTGCTTTGTAGGCAACAGCCTGCTGTTGATGGTCCTTTTCTCCTTCGCTGGCTGATGGACCATGCACCACTTTTTCTTGAGGTCTTCCAGGTCTTGGTTGTGGTGGTGTACCACATTGACCCTGTTTGCGATATCCCACCACGCTGCCTGCTGGGTGATGGCATCCTCAGTCATGAAGAGGGCGGTGTGCTGCTGCAGGATGAGCCCCAGGCCATGGCTGTCTCGAATGGAGTGAAGTTTGCCTTTCTCATGTGCTTTGCTGCTGCCGGTGTCTTGTCAGCCATCTTGAAGCAGCAATGCGAGAAGGCGGTGTTTGCTTACCCGCATAGGTACTCTTACGCATATGCGGATAGAGCGTGAAATGGGAACACGCCCTGTCCAAAAGCATATCTGGTGCACGCATAGGCCCCTGGCTGCCAGCATACCCACACAGCTCTGAGTGATGACATGATAGTCATACAGGGATGCTCAAACCATGATACCCGGGTAGGATGCATAACACAATAGGCGGACATAACAATTGTGGTGCGCGCCACCCCAATGATGTGTCTTCATTGGACAGGGGGTATCCTGCGCATGCTGCACCACTGTGTTGCATGGGTATAGCAGGGGTGCTACCCACACAGATGGTCAGCCCTCTCTGCAGAGGTGCTACCCATACAGGGCACTGCCCATGACCATCTGTCTGGGTAGGGTCCTCTGCCATTCCCACACAGGATGGGCATTCCCACACCCCATGCCCATGGACCCCCTCCCCTGGTCCCCATCCCCCTGGTCCCCCATACCACCCACACCACCCACACAGACAAACCACCCTGCCCCCTACAAACTGGGTGACACAGTGCTTACAAACAATAAACATTTATTGGACAACTGTGTCAACATATGTATATCACTGCCAACAGTGGCAGACATTATTGCACCTTGCAATCATTGCGATTCGTCCCAGCCCAGGGTGTATCTGACAAGTGTTTGCCCTATGGTGCAGGGGGGCCCTGCCTGTTATCTGACATAGCTGCTGTGAGGGCCTCTAGGGGCAGGCTGATGGTCCATGCTGTGGTACATACCTCCTTCCTGAGGAGGCACATTTCCGCCACTATGGCGGTCATGGCCCAGTCACTCCAAGGGCGAGGGGGTGGTGGTGCTGGGGTCTGGGTGTGGCATGGCCAGGCTGCACCCATGGGTGCTGGGGTGACGGTGGAGGACCCAAGCTGCGGGAGGTGGACCATGGCACCACTCTGAGTCTCCCCTGGCTCGTGCTGCGCCATGCATTGGGCACATGGCCCCTTGGTTCTTTAGCGGGTGGGTGCGTCTGAGGGCTGCAGGGTTCTGCCGGGAGGTGCAGCTCTGCCTCTGGGCTCCCCGCCAGATGCCTGCCAGTGGTGCCCTGTGGCACGTTGTCACACCTGGGGTGCTTGGTGAGTGGTTCCTGTGTTCCCCCTGCCATCCCTTCTGTTCCCACTTCTGCTGGCATCTCAGCCTCCCCACCCTGCCCCTGGTCTACCCAGCCCTCCCCTCCTCCTCTGACTCCTCCTCCCCACCCTGCTCCATGTCCTCCGTTCACTCCTCCTCTGATACCGATGTCTCCTCCTCATCATCATCGCCACTGGTGGTATTGCTGCTGCTGCTGTGCTTGTTTGGTGCAGCCCTGCCACTTCTGGGTGGCTGGTGTGGTGGGGTGGGCACCCCTGGAACCAGCTGTGGAGAAGGTGAGGGGGATTACTGGTACACACGGTATGGCCCTGGGGTGGGACAGGCACACCTCTGGGGGCCCATACATGCATCGCTCACCCACCTTCGGCCCACTGGGGCCTGCCTCCCCCATAGTGCACACCGCACCCCCCCCCCTTTGCCCACCTCCAGCCTGCTCTGTTCCCCCCCTCACATACTATGTTGTGCCCTGCCAGCACCCCCCAGGCACTGGGTGCACACGGGTGGAAGCATGGGCAGGTGCACTATGTGTGCCTGTGGCCTCCACTGGGGGTGTGTGCCCTTCTATACCATGCCCCAGAAAGTTGTGTGTGCCGGCTGGTGCACAGATGGACTGGTGGCACTGGGGGAAGGCACAGCTGCCCTCAGCATAGCCCCATTATTGCATACAGGAAGTCCTCACCACCAGGTGGTCTGCCTGCACCAGACTGGCAGCCATGGCTGCCACCCCCTGCATCTGCTGGGCACCACTGTGTACCCCACTGACCTTCCTCAGCCGCTCCCTGATCCTCTGGAGCTGGTTGGGCCACCTCCAGTGCAGTATTCGGAAGTGGCATTTGAGGGCCTCCTGAGTCCAATGTACTCCATATTCCCTGTGGGGGAAAGGGGGGACATACTTGTGCTCAGTTGGCCACTACCATTTTACCTGATGTGCATACCTGTATCCTGCAACGATCTGGCGACATGTCCTTCTTGGAGGCAGGGGCATACCTATGGATGCCAGGCTGTGATGACAGAGCTGCTTGCAGGGATATATAGGTGCCACTTGTGTGGTTTCTGCCACTGGTCCCCCCAGACTCCCGCACCAGGGCACAGGGGCTAGGGGGTGAGGCAAGAGTTCAGGGCTTCTAAACTGGCTGCCTGTGTTCCCTGCAGTGCCCAGCCTTGCCATGGCTCTCCCTGCACTGGGCTTTTCCATTGTTGTGCATGCTTGTGGCATTGCTACCAACCACCACCAGGTATGGTATGCCCCCTGCTGCAGGCATTTGGGGCTGGCACCTGTACCAATGCATGGCCCATCCCCCTCCCCACCTCCTGATAGGCACACATTGGGGCAGCCACCAGCATGTGGCTTGGCAAAAAGGAATGGAGAATAAAATAACAGATATTATAATGCCTCTGTATTGTGCAGACACACATCTGTGTCTTTCAGGGTGTGTCTGCCTATGAGGGTGCTCAGCCCCTTCCCACCTGTTGTAGCCTCCTTACCTGCGCAGGTAAAGTTGTTCCCCTCCATAGGGCTGTTGCCAACCTCAGGTTTGGGCGACGACCCCTCCTGGGGTAGAGGACCTCCTCATGCTGCAGCACAGAGCAGACGAAGCATTCACTCTCATCCAGGGAAAAGTTCATACTTCTCCTGGCCGCCATGCTGCTAGTGTCTGTCTGCCCAGCCACAGGGGGCTCCTGCACAGGCAGCCCGCAGGGCCTGTGTGATGTACCGTCTATGCATGGGTATGCCAGATGGGCAATACCCGGGTACGTTGGTAGGGCAATACATGGATTGCTGACCATGGTCCGTCATTCTTCTCTAGCCACTGTTGTGGTGGCCATACACATGGGTATCACCTCTGTCTTGGGCGCAGTGCTCAGGTTACGTGCCTTGCTCTTATCCGTCATTGCCATGGTGGGCGCCTGCCGCTGTGCTCAGTTTGTACTGCATTTCTATTGCTTGCCCGTTTCGTCAGTGCCTGACTTATGATTCAAGCACTTTTCCTGAATGGATACCTTTCTGCTGATATAGCTGGCCTCGGTGCTTTCTTGAATATTGGACCCTATGTCTAGAAATGGATGAGTGTCTCTGTGTCCAGATGACCTATAACAACAAGACCTGACCTATGACATGCAGATGTAAACTATGAATATGAATTAGCAAAATGTAATGCAATGCTTGATGTAGAAAGGTAAGGTGAAAATTATACCATGTAATGGCTCTTGATCCAATAAAAGATTACTAAAGAAGAAGGGGACAGGACATTGCTGACCTTCCCAGACCTTTGTGAGGCTCACAATTTCCTCCTGAAGCTTCAGTTATTGTTTAGACATAGTTCTGTGTGTGAATTGTTTTTAATATTTATTATTATTGCTCTCTCCGTTGCTTTGAGTGAAGGGATCGAAGTCCAAGAACCAAGGTTTTGCTACCGTGTTAGGGGTTGAACAAGGTCAAACAGAAATATCTCTGTATTTTTCTGCCACATTTTATTGGTCTCTGACTGCATTTCTTAGTACCTGAAGATTTTCTGCCTCTCAATGCAATTCACAGAATGTTCACTTTGAATTGACACCTCTATAATCAATGCAGTCCTGGTGTTTTTACTTTATTGCTATGCCAGGTTTTCTTGCATCCAGCTTTTTATTGGTCAGAATGGGAGTAACCTAGGTGAACATAATGCCTTCATTCTCTGTTATTCTCTTAGGACATGGTCCCAGTATTTTTCTGGTACGGCGATGCTGTAATGTTTACAGAGGGGTCTATTCTGAACCACGAATAGCAGGGATGGATGTCCTTTTGCGACGTCCATCCACGCTATTCGTATGCCTTTCCCGTCCCCGCCAAGCCTCCCCATATGAACAGGGAGCTTATACAGGGACGTTAGATGGGGGCAGGAAAGGGGTGGCACAGAGGTGGAGATGTGGTGGGCAGTGGATGGTCTGTGGCCCCGGACATACAGGGCCAATTCTGAATTCGGCCCTGTACGTCTGGGGCCGGCAGACTGAACGGGGAACTTATTCCACCTCTGAAATGGAATAAGTTCCCCTAGACGGGGGTAGACAGCAGGCCCGGGGTGCATCAAAGGTAGGAGGGGGTGTAGGGATTTCCCCACAGGCCAACTCTGGCTGTGGGAGGCCAGACAGGGGTTCAGGCTGCGGGGAAAGCACAAAGTTGTCGGCAGCCGGGGATCACGGCTCCTGAATGGAGCCACGGTGCCATAGAAACCGGATGCCATGGTGCCACGGCTCCAATGAGGAGCCTTGACTTAGGTAGCCGGGTAGTGACCTGTATGTGCAGGCTGACCGGAATCAGGTCCGGGCCTGCACGTACAGGCCTAGACAGGATTCTGATCCTTCGGGGGTTGGACATGTCCCACGGGATCAGAATCCCATCTATCTCTGTGCATCCCGGTTCCAACCAGATGCACAGAGGCCGGAATGTCTAGTATAGAATAGGCCTCCACATGTCCAGTGGATGAGATATGCCACTATTTTTTCTTTCTGTACAGAAATTTTCTGCCATCAGAACTTTACCATCAGCTATGAGATGAGTAACTGTTTCCAGCTCATGAAGTGATGATCACTGTAAATATCCCAAATAAGCCAAGTCTGATGCATCACAGACTGGGCCAGAAGTGAAGTCTATCTGAAGCTCTTAAAAATAAAGAGGACTCAAAATTGAAGTTTATAGCTTCTGATTCAGACAGCACGACACCTCACACTATTATCCAAATGCTTTTCAGAGATGCCCCGTTCTACTGGCAGCACATTACTCATTTTAGTTTTTTGTACCATAGGATAATTTTCAATTAAATTTAAAGAGGAATTGAAATTAGTGATTGACACTTACAGCTCTTGTGGGGTGGCCCTTATGCAATTGCTAAGACTACTGCTGTCAGCCAACAGAAGGGAAAAGCTAATAAAGAAAGTTCTGTGACCCATGGAAGATCCACAGACAAACCTCAATGATCCAAAAAGAATGATTATAGGAACTTTTGGAAAAGCTTGTAGCAGATGTGAGTGAAATTTTCCCAACACAACCTACTCTGGTAAAAATTAGCACATGTAAGCAAGAGGATAAAGAAACACCTATTGATTACTGGAACAGATTGTAGATTGTATTCAAACAGCACTCACATATCAAGAATCCACTTGTTACAGGTGTGAAAGGCATGGGAGCACCTTTTTTTGCAGGACTGCAACCTCCAATTTCAGAATACAATGAAAATAATATGCATAAACTGGGAAGGAAAGAATAAGAACATAACATAGCATATAAGATATGCCATACTGGGTCAGACCAAGGTCTATTAAGTCCAGTATCCTATTTCCAACAGTGGCCAATCTAGCTCACAAGTACCTAGCCATTTCTCCAGAAGATACAGGTTCCACAATGCTTATACTGGGACAAGCAGTGGATTTCCCAGGTCTCCTTTAATAATGGTTTATGGACCTTTCCTCCAAGAATTTGTCCAAACCATTTTTAAATCCAGCTACACCAACAGCTTTTACTTCATTCTTCAGTAATGAATTCCAGAGTTTAGTTACTTGTCGAGTGAAAAAACATTTTCTCTTATTTATATAGGTTACACAGTAGCTTCATTGCATATCCCCTAGTCTTTCTACGTTTTGATGGCATATACAATTGATTTACGTTTACCTGTTCCACTCCATTCATTAATATCTCCAGGAACAAGCAGGAATGTAGTCTTCACATATGGGTATCGTCGGTATCGATGGATCCTGCGCGGGAACGCTCCCCAGCGTCCAATAGGAATGTACGTATTAGCATATGTGTCTCATATCCCCTCGTGTTAAATGTATCCCCCAATTGACCCCTTTGACCCAGTGAAAAGCGGGATATAAATACAACTAAATACAACTAAATAAATGCTTTTGGGAGCATCCCTCAGCACATGCGCACTGCCTTCTCGCCTTGCCAACTGTCCCTCTTCAGTTCTTCATTTTCCGCAGAGCCGACAGGACCCATACCCTGTCACCGCAGAAAATTCCATCTTTAAAATTGTTTTCTTGTGGTCGCGTTTGCCTCTGCACGAAGCCTACCGGTACCGCCGGTTCTTTACTTTTCTCAAAAATTTTATACTTTGAACTGTTTCTCTTCAGAAACTTTTCTTTTTTGGTGCTAGGTTTTGGGCATTAGGCCTCATATTCCTGAAACATGGAAAAACCAACTAGTGGTTTTAAAAAATGTACTAAGTGTGGTGGTACCATTTCCGTCACTGACACCCATGATTGGTGTCTTAAATGTTTAGGGCCTGAACATTCTCCATCTGAATGTCTCTCCTGTATGGGGATGACTAAGAGAGGAAGACAGAACCGGGCTGCAAAGCTCGGTACTCTCTTTTCTTCGGATGCCAGATCCATTGCATCGATATCTTCAAGAGACTCCTCTTCCTCCCATGGATCTCAGGTAACTAAACAAAAGAGCTGGTCCTCAAAGGGTAGCTCTCCTGCTAAACATCGAGAGGCCATTGGCATTGCCCTTGAGGGAACCATACCGGCAAAACAGCCCCGGTGGGAGACTTCGGCTTCCAAAGCATCAAGGGGGCTCCAGGATGTTCGAGGCCTTGACCTCGCAAGAACTACTGGTGCCATGCTCAGGGGACATGGCCGTTTTCCCCAGAATCGACACCCAGGCATCGGCAGCGTCGATAGACCAGAGGTTTCTAGCTATCGAACGTAGCATTGCAGCTCTTCTCACAGCTGCGGTACTTTTGACACCTATGGTTCAACGGGCACCGGTACCGACATCGATACCGATGCCAATACCTACACTGGTACAGACACCGGTACCGGTACTGACGATACCGGTACCGATGGTACCGGCCCCGGTGGGAATTCTTCCCACGCCATCTTTGGCTGGAATCGACAGATTGTTACCGGATCAACTTGGTACCGACTTCGATCGATACCGGGATAGTGCTTTGCAGGAGTATCATGGTCAGGAATTCTTCGAATCCTCCGATTCCGAAGACTCTGACAATTCTGCTGGTACCAGAGGGTTTCTCCCGGAAGATCCCTCTTCTCCCCAATGCAGAATGTCACCTCCAGAGGACATGTCCTGTCAAGATTTTATTTGTGATGTGGCCAAGGGCCTTTCAATCACGGTAGCTCCTGAACAGGAACCCAGAGCAAAGGAATTGGAAATTCTCCAGTATCCTAAAGCTCCAAAGGAGGCAGCCACTCTGTCCATCCATGAAATTCCGCATAACTTGATGCTCAGAATGTGGGAGACACCTCTGACTACATCTCCTCATTCTAGGAGGCTTGATACTATGTATCGAGTCCCGCCATGTCCTGGATTTCAAAAGACTCAGCTGCCACACCATTCAATGGTGGTGGAGTCAGCCATGCGTAGGATGAAAAGTGCAAAGAGGCATGCATCCAATCCCCCAGGTCATGAATGCAGAACTCTGGACGCTTTTGGGCGCCAAACCTTTCAGGCTTCCATGCTTTCAGCTAGGATCAGTTCATATATACTATATATGGGAATGTTCCTCAAGGAAGTTACAGGAGACTTGGAGCTTATGAGGTTTTATATATTTAAATTTGTTTATAATATACATGTTATTTATATCACTTTTTAAAATTTTTATGAACATTTCTACACCTTGGTTCTTTTATTATTTTATTATTTTTGTTTTATCATTTTAACCATTTTACTGATTTATTATTATTTAATATTTTTATAATTTTATATTTTATATTGTATGTTATTTTGTTTAGCTGTGTGCCCCCTGAAGAAGGCTATGGCCGAAACGCGTAGGGGATCAATACAACCTGTTCCACCTATCTACGATTCTTGCTTCTTGTGTTCTTCTAGGAACTCTTCTGCCATACCTTCAAAGCCAGGATTGGCTTTGCTCTCTAGACTTAAAGAATGCATACACTCACATTCTGATCCATCCAGATCACAGGAAATTCTTATGATTCCTTTTCAAGGGAAAACATTTCCAATACAGGGTTCTTCCCTTTGGTCTGGCTTCAGCACCAAGAGTATTCACGAAATGCATGGCAGTAGTAGCTGCATTTCTGCGAACCCTGGGGATATTCGTCTTCCCTTACTTAGACGACTGGCTCATTCGAGCCCCTACAGTTGCAGAGGCCAGCACTGCACTGTCTCGCACAATGCGAATCCTCCAATACTTGGGGTTGGTAATAAACTTCCCAAAATCCCAACTTGTTCCTTCCCAATGCCTGGAATTCATAGGGGCCTGTCTAGATACCAGACAGGCAAAGGCTTTCCTTCCACAGGCCCGGTGTCTTTGCATAATGCAACTAGCTTCTCAAGCAGCAGGGAAATCCTCCCTAACTGCTCGGGAGCTACTACAGTTGCTGGGACATATGGCATCCACAGTTCATGTAGTCCCATATGCTCGCCTCCACATGCGAGCAGCTCAGTGGACCCTATCCACACAGTGGACACAGGCCACAGGACATTTATCAGACAAAACAGTAAACTCTCAACAACTAATTTTGTCCCTCCAATGGTGGCAATCACTAGAAAATCTGACAATGAGGTCTCCTTTCCATCAACCCCTTTTTCAGGCCACCCTAACAACAGATGCATCACAGGTGGGTTGGGGAGCACACCTGAATCATCTCTCTATCCAGGGCACCTGGACTCCACAGGAGGCAGGTCTACACATAAACCTCCTGGAATTAAGAACAATCTATTTAGCTCTTCGGGTATTCCACGCCCAGCTCAGCTACAAGACAGTCCTAATCTAGACAGACAATCAAGTAGCCATGTTCTATGTGAACAAGCAGGGCGGGACAGGCTCTCTGTCGTTATGCAATGAAGCTTTACGACTGTGGGCCCTCGCCAGAGAGTATCAAAGTCACCTTCTAGTGGTATATCTGCCAGGTATTCAAAACCTTTGGGCAGACAAACTCATTCGAGTACTGCTTCCTCACGAGTGGTCTCTCCACCTAGACCAGGTGGCAAAGATTTTTCTTCTCTGGGGCACTCCAGACATAGACCTCTTTGCAAGTCCACTGAATGCCAAACTTCCAGGATTCCGGCTCACAATTATCAGGCAAGGGATGCCTTCCTCCTTCACTGGGGTCAGGACTTCCTTTATGCCTTCCCACCCATTCCCCTCATCCCCAAAACACTCTTCAAGCTTCAGAGAGACAGGGGTCGCATGATTCTCATAGCGCCACGATGGCCACGCTAAGCGTGGTATCCCCTGCTTCTACATCTCTCTCAAGCTGCACCTCTGAAGTTAGGGCATGCTCCAGATCTCCTTTCCCAAGAGGACGGGACGCTATGGAACCCGAGTCTCCAGTCCCTGCATCTCACGGCCTGGTTGCTGAAGGTTTAGACCTCCAGGATTTCAACCTGTCCCAACAGGTAAAGGATATCCTTCAGGTTTCTAGAAAACTTTCCACAAGAAGATCTTATGCCTTCAAGTGGAAATGTTCTACTATATGGTGCTCCAAGAAGGGATTAAACCCCCTTGTCATACCTTTAGAATCGATACTAGAGTATCTCCTTCACTTATCGAATTCTGGTCTAAAGACCAATTCGGTAAGAGTCCATCTTAGTGCGATTGCAGCTTCTTATAAGCCTCTGAATGGACAACCAATTTCCTCTCATCCACTCATATCCAGATTTATGAGAGGTCTTCTGTTGACCAAACTTCCCATTTAGCCCTCATAGTGACAAAAGACCCAGACTTCATACCACCCACACACCTCAACATAGGAACCACACGCATTCAAATACAGCCACAAATAAGATATCTGGGCATTATCATTGACCAAGCCCTAACCCTCAAGCAACAAATTACTAAAACCACCGGAATTATATTCCACAAAGCGAAAACAGTGCAACGTCTCAGACCCCTCCTCGAACCTCAAGACTTCAGGATGGTAATGCAAGCTATGACACTCCCACATCTGGATTACTGCAACATAATCTACCGTGGACTACCAGCCACACAGATCAACCCCCTCCGAACTGCATTGAACACCACAGCAAGAATCATTCAGAGAGCAAAGAAAAGCGACCACATCACCTCAATTCTAAGAGACCTACATATACTTCCCCTCGAAGCAAGAACTAAATACAAATCCATCCTACTCACCCACAAAGCCATCCACCAAACGCAGAACACCCAGCTTTGGACCCTGCTGTCTCGTCCAACCCACGGCAAAACTACCAGACAGGCCTCCAGCAACTCCTTCACCGTCCCTCACAAAAGAACCAAATGCACTCAACGGACAAGCAATCGAGCCTTTGAACTTTATGCTCCGTCCCTATGGAATTCTCTACCGAGCCAACTCAGAAACAATGACGATCTACTATCATTCAGAAAACAGCTAAAAACCATCCTATTTCAAGAATACTTTAAAACTACTCCCATCAAAAAGTGCACTAACCCCTGTTCTCGCCCACCATGAACCATCAAATACTGCACTAAACTGTCCATGTCGAAAGTCTGTCTTATGTCAAAATCATCAATGTTGCCCACCCGGTGATGGCCCCACCCTTATACTTAATTTCCCCACCCTTGTATGTAACGCCGCTTTGACCCGGTGAAAAGCGGGATATAAATACAGTTAAATAAATAAATAAATTTAGCCACCACCGGTGGCATGGGATCTAAATCTAGTTCTCGGGCAGCTCATGAAGCCGCCTTTTGAGCCTTTAGCCACTACAACCCTTATGTTTTTGACTTGGAAGGTCATCTTCCTAATTGCAATCACCTCTGCACATCGCATTAGTGAACTGCAAGCTTTAGTGGCCGATCCTCCTTATACTAGGTTTCATCATGATAATGTTGTTCTTAGAACTCATCCACAGTTTATGCCAAAGGTGGTTTCGCCTTTTCATTTGAATCAATCAATTTATCTTCCTGTATTTTTTCCGAGGCCTTACGCCTCTAATGCAAAAAGAAACCTTTATACTTTGGATTGTAAAAGAGCCTTAGCCTTTTACCTACAGAGAACACAGCAACATAGAAAGTCCTCACAACTTTTTATAGCTTTTGACTCTAGTCATTTGGGACTTCCAGTCTCCAAAAGAATCTTATCTAAATGGATTGCCAAATGCATATCCTTTGCTTATGAGAGTAAGGGTCTTCCTCTTCAAGGCCATGTCACAGCTCATAACGTGAGAGCCATGGCAGCTTCCATGGCTAATCTCCACTCCGTGTCTATCGATGACATTTGTCGAGCAGCCACCTGGGCTTCGGTACACACCTTCACAGCCCACTACTGTCTGGATTAAGTCTCCCATCAGGAGCCTTCTTTGGCCAAGCTGTTCTTCAAAATCTCTTTCAGACCTAATTCAACTCCTACCCACCAACCCTGGTGGAATGCCAGAGATCCATGGGAGGAAGGATGCCTACCTTTCTAGGGTGGCACCTTCCTGAGGCCATCTCCCTGGCATCTTCAGCTAGGGAGTCCCCATATGTGAAGACTGCATTTCTGTTTGTTCCTGGAGATAGCGTAGTTACTCACCTGTAACAGGTGATCTCCGGGAACAGCAGGAATTTAGTCTTCATAACCCACCCACCTCCCCTAGGGGTTGTCTCTCTATCTCTTGTCTCTTTCCTCTCTCCCTCTATCCTTTCACTCAGCTACAAACTTAACTGAAGAGGGAAAGGAGGGAAGGCAGCACACATGTGCTGAGGGATGCTCCCAAAAGCGTTCCTATTGGACGCTGGGGAGCGTTCCCGCACAGGCTCCGTCGGTATCGACGATATCCATATGTGAAGACTAAATTCCTGCTGTTCCCGGAGATCACCTGTTACAGGTGAGTAACTACGCTTTATAGACCTCTATCATATCTCTCCTCAGCCATCTCTTTTCCAGGTTGAAGTGTCCTAACCTTTTTAGCCTCTCCTGATAGGAGTATCCTTTCATCCCCTTTACCATTTTGGTAGCTCTTCTCTGTACCTTTTCTAATTCTGCTATATTCTTTTTAAAAAAACAGTGACCAGAATTGCACACAATATTCGAGGTGCAGTCACACCCTGAAACGATACAGAGGCATTATAATATCCTTTGTTTTATTCTCCATTCTTTTCCTTATGATTCCTAGCATTCTATTTGCTTTCTTGACTGCCACTGCACACTGGGCAGAGGGTTTCAATGTGTTATCCACGATGACACCTAAATCTTTTTCCTGGGTGGTGGTTCCTAATGTGGAACCTTGCATTGTGTATCCATAGGAGCTTTTGATTGTGGCTAGACATTGTTAGAACAATCTAAATCGGAATGAGAAAAAGATTCAGGAGTGATTATTAAATCTGCAGATTCAAGTTTATCAGCTAATTCAAGGAAGAAGCCAAGGTGGTGGTAGAGGAAGAGGCACAGGATTTTCCAGAGCCACACCAGGGCTCTCTCAGTGTGGAGCTGAAGAATATTGAAAGTCAAACTACCTAAAGAGGCCTGGCCCACTTACTGCAGCATCCTCTGCAGCCATCAAGACTATGGCTGCCCCAGGAAGACCAGAAATTTAAATGATCTTCCTGCCTTTCCTTCTAATCTTTCTGTTACTACGATGAGTCTCTTCAATTTAGACAAGAGCAGAATGTCAAAGAAACTGTGGATGGAACTACCTTCCTTGTGGACATGAGAGCTACCAAATCAGCCCTAAAATAATGCACATTTCTAGAAGTCCTATTAATGGATGCTTCACTGATGTTCCTGTTCCACAAGCTGTCACTTCACCTATGAAGATCCAGCTTGGGCAACTAGCTTTTAACTTTCAAAAGCGAGACTATGATAAAATGAGGAGAATAGTTAAGAAAAATAAAAATGCAGCTGCAAAGATTCAAGATTTACATCAAGCATTGGCATTGAAGATTTACATCAATCCCAGTATCCTGTTGCAATGCATGTGTGGGGCTTCTCCCTGCACAATTGCAAAGTCATCTTTTGGTGCAACAACTAGACAGTAATTGCCACGGTTAACAACCACTCAGCAAAATGTGTGGTGGTAGCAGAGCTGCTGAGGAAGTTACCCAAGCTGCAGCAGACTGACAGCTAATCCTGGCCAAGAGGCAGAGTGTCCCAGCTGGCAAAAAGGCAGGATGCTCAGGTGAAGAAAGCTGCGGCCTTTTGCACCCATAATAATCAAGTGTCCTGTATTTGTATATTCCATATATGACTGGTCCTGTTTTTGTTGTTCTGTTGGGGCATAGCAGAGGGATAGTTCTGCCTACGAACATTAATGCATTTGTGTCTATTTCTCAAATGTTGTTTTGCATGCAGAGTCTGGCTTCTTGGGGTTTCCAATTCAGTTTTTGCATGCACCTTTCTTTTTCTAGTTGTGATCACATAGGACTATATTTACTAAGCCAGGTTAATAGTTAACCTGTTCTATTTAAGGCAATGGGACCTAGTTACAAATAGCACTGGCTAACCATTGTTTGTTTATTAGGATTTTCTTAATTCCCTTCAAGTAAACAGCAGGGCGGTGTACAAACTTAAAAACAAAGATAAAATAAAGGCAGAGAGGAATGCCATAAAATCATAGGACAGTTAAAAATTCATTCATAGAGGTTTCTCCGTGAACAAGCAGAATGGTGACATCCCCCAATGGAGCCCTCACGCAGGAACGCTCCCCAGCTTCCACCAGAAGTTTTTTGGGAGCCTCCATTGCATATGTGCGCCTGCCTTCCCACTCGCCAGTCGCCATCTTATCCTCAGTTTACTTTTTCTGCAGAGTCCCATGGATATATTCCAATGTGATCCGGAAAAAGCTGTTCTTTTGCCCTTTGGGGTGCTGTTTTTTTCACTGCCATTAGTTGCCTTTTTTCTGCCTGTCGTTGGGGCGTCGGTTTAACTGGCGCCGGCCATTGCGAGAGGCTTTTTTCCATCACTTTTTGTCTTTTTCGCCCGGTCAGTCTCTCTTCTTTTCCTGGGCTTTTTTCTTTTCATTGCTGCCAGCACTGAGCAATGCTGAAGCCAGCCAGCGGATTTTAAAAAGTGCACTCATTGTTTATGCACCATTTCCGTGACTGACCGTCACAGATGGTGCTTTCAATGTCTCGGCCCTGACCACACAATCTCGATGTGCTATCTGTGCTTACAAATGACAAAGAAGGGCCTCAAGGGCCGCGAGAAGCAGCATGAGTCCATTTTAGAGCCCTCAGACTCAGTGTCATCGACACTGGCATCGACATAAGTGCCCTTGAGGGGCTTCACCTTGGCATTGGCCTCATGTGATGCCCATGACCAATTGGAGCCAAGTGGCTACAGTGGCCTGGAGAGGAGGATTTCCCTATCGGAACTGTGGAAGGACTTATCATCTGTCTCATTAATGTCGAAGGGGGTGACCGGAGACCGTGCCAAGCATGGGCATTGGAACCAGAGCCCCTCTCATCACAATGCCAAGGTCAAGGGCCAGGAGTGGCCTGCCCTGGTGGGAGGAAGCAACTCCCAAGGACCCAGAGGGCCACCAGCAATTTCTCGTTGTCCTGACCATCATGGAGTCCCCAGGAAGGGTGGCGGAGCCCGTGGCTGAGGCTGTTGTACTGGCCTTGATGCCCTTGGAAACCACAGTGCTTGCTGAGTGCCTTTGGGCCCTTGAGATGCACATGACAGTTCTCTTGGCTGCACAGGGCTTGGCTGCACAGTGCCCCCAGCGATGCCATCATCAGCTATGCAGCTGATCCGAGACCCATGCCCTCCCTGCTGAGCAGGGGGCGTTAGGTCGGCGGTCGGAGTCCACCCCAGGCCCGACTGTGAAGTGTCTCTGGTTCTGATGCCCCGGGGACCTGGCACTCAGAGGAGGACCGCCATCGGTCCCACTGAGGACTGATGTCACCACTGGAGCAGAGCCGATGACAGGCAGAGACAAGGAGGTGTTGACTTCCTCTTGGAGTTGGACTCCAATGGCTGGGAGATGGAGGAGTCTCCAGTTACAGAGAGGGAGTCCCCTGACATCCTCTCATAGCTGTCCCCTCCGTATGAGTGCCAGAAGTCATCCCCGGAGGACATGTCCTTCCAGGACTTTATCCGGGATATAGCCAAGGCCATCTCCTTTTCCCTGGAGATGGAGGAAGAACTGAGGCCCGAGGAGCTGGAGATCCTCAAGTACCCCTTGGCCCCAAAGCAGGTCGTCATGCACATATTCTCCAGCAGCTCCTGCTCTGCATATGGGAGAACCCGATGTCAGTGCCAGTCAGCAGCCGCTAACTGGATTCAATGTACTGGGTGCAGAAGGCCCCCGGGTTTGAGAAATCCCAATTGCCATACCATTCTCTGGTCATAGAGTCCACTATGCAGTGCTCCAAGAGTTCCAAGACCCATTTGTCGGTACCCCCTAGCAGGGAGCATTGGACCTTGGATGGGTTCGTCAGGTGCTGCTTTCGGGGTTCCATGCTCATGGCCCAGGTCCTGTCATATCAACTCTACATAGGGATGTTCTTGAAGAACATCATGGGAGACCTGAGAGAGCTTGGCTCCCTCATCCCAGTGGAGCACCTGGAAGCTTCCGTACTCTTAATCGACATGGTAAAAATGTGTCCAAATATATGGTGCAGACCATATACAATATGTCTGAATTGGTGGGCAGGGTGATGGTGGTGGGCATTGGGGCCCACCAGCTGGCCTGTCTCCAGTCATCTGACTTGGAGAAATGGATCCAGGACAAGCTTGCACTGGGGAGAAACTCTTCAGCAAGCCCATGCAAGAAAGGGCTGATGAAATTGAGAATGAGCAGGTGACCATTTCCCGCTTCTCTCACAAGATGGCAGATCCTTCCAAAAAGAAACATCAACAAGCCAAAGCGCCACTATTATTAGAGTCCTCAAGCGGCTCAAACCAAGGGGCAATCCCAGTGGCAGCCATGTCGGGCAAAGCCGCAGATGGCCCAACCCGTGCTCCAGCCACAACTTGGGGGGGGGGGGGTTGGCACCTTCCTCAGGAGCATAGCCAGTTGCCCGATCACCGAAGAGGTGCCCTCTCCGGTGGGCGGTCGACTCGTCCACTTCTCACACAGGGAGCCTCTTTTCACTATAACATCTGGGTGCTCTGCTGGCAGATTTCACCATAGAGCTGGTGCCCCACGACCTGCTACTTCCTCATCCCTAAGAAGATGGGAAGTTCAGGCCCATCCTCGACCTAATGGACCTGAACCATTTTCTGGTCTGGGAAAAGTTCAAGATAGTTTACCTGGGTACCTTGCTCCCGTACCTTATCAAGGGCAATTGGCTGTGCTCCTTGAATCTGAAAGATGCATACACACACATCCTGATTGACCATTCATACAGAAAATACCTGCATTTCATGCTGTGCGGCCAGCTCTTTCAGTAATGGGTACTGCCCTTTGGTCTGGCTTCCTCCCTCAAGGTTTTCATAAAGTGTCTAGCGGTCGTCATCACTTACCTCTGGACCCTGTGGGTCTTCATCTTTCCTTACTTAGACGACTGGCTGATAAAGGCCTTAATGCCCGATGGCATGCGGCCTTTAGTGCACCTGACAATACAGGTGCTGGAACAACTCGGGTTTATGGTCAACGACCCAAAATCTTATCTGCAGCCATCACAGAAGCTAGAATTCATTGGGGCCCTCCTGGGCAGCATGCAGGCCCGAGCCTTTCTCCCAAATGACCGCTTGCAGTGTCTTATGGAAGTAGTCTCTTCTGTTTGCCAAAAGCATCACACAACTGCACGAGGGATGCTGCTAATGCTGAGCCACATGGCCTCCACAGTGAATGTGACCCACTTGGTTCAGCTCAAGATGCGCCAGGCTCAGTGGACATTGTCCATCCAGAGGAAGCAAACAACAGGCCACCTCAAGAATTGGGTGGCCATTACTGCACCCCTAGTGGAGTCTCTTGGGTGGTGGCTAGAGCCCTGGCTCCTGCTCCAAGGTCTCCCCTTCCAGTTGACACTGTCTCACCGGATGCTCACCTCCAATGTGTCCAAGCTGGGCTGGGGCGCGCACCTGGATGACCTGCAGACAAAGGGCTTCTGGTCGGAGCAGGACAGCCTGCATCAGATCAACTTTCTGAAACTACAGGCCTTCTGTAGGGATTCCACCCACCATTCCTATGCCTTCAAGTGGCGCAGGTTCTCACTGTGGTATGTGGATAGGGTGTTAGACTCTCTCATTCTCGGTGGAGGGCTTGTTGGTGTACCTCCTGCAACTTCGGTCTCAAGTCCAATTCTGTTCAGGTTCCCTTGAGTGCAATTGCTGCCTACCATCTGGGCATGGATGGGAAGCCTATTTCCGTTCAGCTGCTGGTGGCCCGCTTTATGTGGGGCTTGCTCCTATTGAAGCCTCTGATTTGGCCCTCGCTGGTGCCGCGGGATCTGAATTGGTACTGGGTCAGTTGCTACTGGTGCCCTTCGAGTCACTCACTATCTATCCTTTGAAGTTTCTGAACTGGAAGATTGTCTTTCTGGTGGCGCTCACTTCAGCTTGCCGAGTCAGTGAGTTTCAGACCCTGGTTACCCAAGAGCCATACACGAGATTCCATCATAACAGGGTAGTGCTCTGCACCCACTCACATTTCTTGCCCAAAGTGGTCTTGGCTTTCCACATCAACCAGTCGGTGGTCCTGCCCACCTCTTTTCCTCGGCCTCATGCCAATAGGGTGGAGGCCCAGCTGCACATGCTGGATTGCAAGCATGCACTGTTCTTCTACTTCAATCAGACCAATCTGCACCAGCATTCTACGCAGCTGTTCATCTGATATGACCACAACAAACTGGGCATGGCTGTCTCCAAATGCACACTGTCCATTTGGGTGGCAGATTGCATATCCTTTGTCTATGCTCAGGCAGGTCTAAGCCTTGAGGGTCATGTCACAGCCCACAGTATCTGGGCCATGGCTGTGTCTGTGGCCAATCTGCATTCAGCCTACAAGAAGGAAATTTGCAGGACTGCCACGTGGTCCTTTGTCCACACTTTCACAGCCCACTACTGCTTGGATGGGAATTCCAGGCACGACAGTTTTTTCGGCCAAGCCGTACTCCAGCATCTGTTTGTGAGTTAAGATCAACTTCTTCCCACTGTCCCTTCTGTCTGTCCAGGCTGCCGAAAGGGTCACCCTGATGTTGATACTTGCTATGGACATTGAATTAGTTGTGTTCCAAAAAGGGATCTCAAATGCTGTTTCTCCGATTCTTGTTGGCCTGGTTGGACTGTTTTGTGTTCAGTAGCTTGTAGCTCAGGAATTCCATACGTGAGGACTTCTTCCTGTTTGTTCACGGAGAAAGCATAGTTACTCACCTGTGGCAGGTGTTCTCCATGAACGGCAGGAATAAGTCCTCACAACCCTCCCACCTCCCTGTAGAGTTGTTTTTGGTTACTAGCTTTTGTATTCTACTGAGGATAAGATAGCGCTGTGGCAGGGAGGAAAGTAGGCACACATGTGCAATGGAGGCTCGTAAAAGCTTCCAGTGGAAGCTGGGGAGCGTTGCCGCATGCGGGCTCCGTTGGGGAACGTCACCATGCATGAGGACTTATTCCTGCTGTTCACAGATAAAACCTTCCATCTCCTTTACCATTTTGGTGGCTCTTCTCTGTATCTTTTCTAATTCTGCTATATCCTTTTTAAGAAATGGAAACCAGAACTGCACACAATAATCAAGGTACAGTCGCACAATGGAACAATACAGAGGCACTTGTTTTATTCTCCATTCCTTTCCTAATAATTGCTAGCATTCTGTTTGCTTTCTTGGCTGCCATTCCACACTTGGCAGAGGGTTTCAACGTATTATCCACGATGCTACCTCAATCCTTTGCTTGGGTGGTGGTTCCTAATATGGAACCTTGCATCATGTAACCATAGTTTGGGTTGTTCTTCCCTAAGTGCATAACCTTGCATTTGTCCACATTAAATTTCATCTGCCATTTGGACATCCAGTCTTCCAATTTATCAAGGTCCTCTTACAATTTTTCACAATCCTCTTGTGATTCAACAACTTTGAATAATTTTGTATCATCTGCAAATTTGATCACCTCACTCGTTATTCACGTTTCCAGGTCATATGTTAAAAAGCAGCAAGCCCAGCACAGATCTCTGGGGTACTCCACAATTTACTTTTTTCTATTGAGGAAACTGGCCATTTAGTCCCACTCTCTGTTTTCTATCTTTTATCCAGTTCCTGACCCACAATAGTTTGCTGTCACCTATTTCATGACTTTTTAATTTCTCCAAGAGTCTCTCATGAAGGACTTTGTCAAAGACTTCGTACCAGTGCAAATACACTATATCAACCAGATCCCTTTATCTACCTGTTTATTTACACCTTCAAGATTTTCCTCGGCTAAATCAATGTAGGCTTTCTCCCACTAAACTATGACTATCCACATGTTCAGTAATTTTATTCTTTATAATGGTTTCTACTATTTTGACCAGTGCTGATGTAAGGCTCACTGGTCTGTAATTTCCTGGCTCACCCCTGAATCCCTTTTGAAAAATTGGCATCATATTGACCATTTTCCAGTCTTCAAGTAGCACAGATGATTTCAAAGATAGTGGCTCCAAACACATGACTAGTGTGTATACAAGACAAAGGATCATAGGTTCAAGGCCAGCTTGTGGATGAGGCTTGATGCTTAAAGAATGGTCTAGAATTTGGCAGCTGAGATTTAATGCTGAAAAATGCAGCATCATGCATTTGGGCTGCAACAATCTGAGGGAGAGGTACAGTGTAGGGGGTGAAGTACTTCTGTCCACAAAAAAGAGCGGGATCTTGGTGTGATTGTGTCTGACTAACTTAAAGTAGATAAACAGATAGAAAAGTGACAGGAAAAACCAGATGGATGCACAGGGAGAGGAATTGCCAGCAGAAAAAAGGAGATGGTAGGGCCATTGTATAAGTCTTTGGTGTGACCTCATTTGGATATTGTGTGCAATTCTGGAGACCACACCTTTAAAAGGATATAAACAAACTGGAGTTGGTGCAGAGGTGACTACTAAAATGGTTAGTGGTCTTCGTTATAAAGCATATGAAGACAGACTTAAGAATCTTAATATATATACTTTAGAGGAAAGGCATGATAGAGGAGATATGGATCGAGACATTTAAATACCTCCGTGGCATAAATGCATAGGAGGAGAGCCTCTTTTGATTGAAAGCAAGCTCTACTATAAGGGGACATAGGATGAGGGTGAAAGGGGATAGACTCAGGAGTAATATGCAAAAATATTTCTTTATGGAAAGAGTTGTAGATGCATGGAATGGTTTCCCAGTGGAGGTGGTAGAAATGAGGACAGTATCTGAATTTAAAAAAGAATGGGACAAACTCAGAGGATCTCTAAAGCAAAAAAGGGATACTATTGTAGTAGTTGATATGGAAGGGCAGACTAGATAGGCCATGTGACCTTTTCCGCCGTCATGTTTCTATGTTACTAATAGGTCTGAAATCTCATATTTTACTTCTTTCAGCACCCTGGGATGTATACCATATGGTCCAGGTGATTTGCCGCTTTTTAGTTAATCAAATAATTGTAATATATCTTCCTGGTTTATCGAGATTTGTTTCAATTCTTTCAATACATCATCTTTAAATACCATTTCAGAGGGATCCAAGATGGCGTTAGTGTATGCCGCCGAGTTGGGAGAATTACCTTGAGTTGCTAGTGCCATGTTGTTCCCCTTGAGTTTCTCGATGGGGAAGAAGAAGCAGAAGAGCTAGCTCTCTAGCTCTGTGTCAATTCCAACAGATTCAGTGCAGCAATCTATTGCTTGGTTTTGTCTCCCAGTGGCATCAGGCATGACTTCAGCAGGTCCACTGAACTCGATAGCGGATCTGAGCAGTGGGGTAGAATCCAGCCCCATACAGGCACCCCTACCTCAACTTGGAAGCAGTCACTCAGCTCAGGAAGAATGGGTTGGTGAGCTCCTGAGGTTTGGTGCTCCAACTGTTACAGAGGGCACCCTGCTGAAGCAGATGTTGGTAGTGTCTGCAACTGGGAGTGGAGTTGTTTTCTCTGATTGGTGCTCCCCCCCGGCTTGCAAAGAAAGATCTCCACACAACTACCTCCGAGTTCAAGCAGGTTGGAAAAGCCAGTACTGGTAACGTTAGAGAGCTTAAGGGATGCTATTTCTTCACTGCAGCGGTCTCGTTTGTCTATGATGGGTTCACTCAGCCAAGATGTTTCATCTTTAAAACTACAGCATCAGGCAGTGATAGCAGATCTGGCTCAACAGTCAACCTGGATGACCCAGCTCAAAACCCAGGTGGGGGACTTATGAGCACTTGGAAGTGCTCATATCAAGGAGTGCAATGTTCAGGCCTGGAAGATAGAGTTTATGGAAAATCAGCCACGACAGAATAACTTGAGGTTTCTTATTTTCCCTCGGTCCCTGCTGTTGGCTCCGTAGAACCTGGTTCGTAAGAACTTTGTGGATGTTCTTAAGATGTCTGCTGAGGAGTTACCACCTATTGTTGGAATTCAGTATGTAGCGGCTATATCTCCGGTCTCTGATACTGCCCTGGGCTCTGAAGATCTTGCCAAGCCAGTGAATCTTGATCTTACTGGCTTTCTTGAAAGTTCCCTGTAGGTGGTGACCAGCCGTGCCACCCTGTTGGTGGGTTTTGCTTTTGAGTCGGATCAAAACTCTGTCCTGAGACTTTATTTTCATAATATGTCTTCTCAGTTTATGGGGTCCTGATTTAGCTAGAGACACCCAGAGAAGGTCATTGCCTTGGGTGCATCTTTTCATCAAAAATAACCATTGTTATTGTTTTTCAGTCTAAGCAATTTCTCTTTTTTGAACCCCAACAACTGACACAGTTCTTGCTGGTTAGGGAAACTGTGGTTGAGGAGTAAGCACCTCGTACCAGCTGCCATACAATTATAACTTTGCTCCTAAATGTCAACTATTTTCCATTTGATTAATCTTTGTTTTCCAATACTTGAATCCGTATTTATGGTCTAGATTATTATTGTAATATGTTTATGTTTATATATTTGATATATCGCAATTCAATAATAAACAAAGCGGTGTACAATATTCAAGCTTACAAAGAAGTCCAGTGGCCGAGAAAAAGGAAAGAAGTTACAATACATGACAGGACAGTGAATAGTATAATCAAGCACAAGTACAATATTTTCCTTTGTTACTTGCAGGCATGTTTTTTCTTTATTTTCTATTCAGTTGTATTTCTGGATATGTATGCATAACCCATCTGGGCAGCAGCAGAATGGGATAGTGTTGGCAGTGGAGGAACACATTTCTGTGACAACAGCAACAACACTAAACTTAAACTGCGTGGAGGAAAGGCCTGGCAATCTACTTCTGTATCTTGCCATGAAAACCCAATGGATAGTCACAATAAAACAAATTGCACTATAGTGCTGGAAGATGAGACCCCCAGGTTGGAAGGCACAACTAGCTACTGGGGAGGAGCTGAAGACGTTTCAGAGTAAAGACTGCATTTATGATGTGGTTGGATCAAAGCCCTCAGGATGTCTGACTGCTGATGTAGCTGCACATGAAATGAGAGTCAGAAGCTGTAAAGATGTCTTACATATTGGGACATGGAACGTACGAAGCATGAACCAAGGGAAGTTGGAGGTGGTCAAGAATGAAATGGAATGTGTACAACTTGATCTGTTGGGTGTCAGCGAACTGAAATGGACTGGCATCGGATACTTTGCATCAAATGATCACATGGTCTACTATGCTGGAAATGAAAGACAAAGAAGAAATGGTGTTGCATTTATAATAAAGAAGAAACTTGCAAGAACTGTAATGAAATACAATGCAGTCAGTGAAAGCTTAATCTCTATTCGTCTACGAGGAAAGCCTAACAACACAACTATAATTCAAGTATATGCCCCAACAACAGCTGCAGAAGAGGATAAAATTGATGAATTCTATGAACAAGTACAAGCTGAAATTGACAGAACATGCAAACAGGATATCCTGATAGTCATTGGTGACTGGAACGCAAAAGTTGGCAACAGAGAAGGCAAAGTGGTTGGAGGTGGTAGAGATGAGGACAGTAACTGAATTCAAAAAAGCATGGGACAAACACAGAGGATCTCTAAAGGTAAAAAGGGGACTGTTGTAGTTGTTATGGAAGGATAGACTAGATAGGCCATGTGGTCTTTTTCTGTCGTCATATTTCTATGTTTCTATGTTTCTAAAATATGGACTTGGCAACAGAAATGAAGCTGGAGAAAGACTGATAGAATTCTGCAAGAGCAACGATCTATTCATCTCAAACACCTTCTTCCAGCAACACAAGCGGTGACTATACACATAGACTTCACCCAATGGGTTGTACAAAAATCAAATTGACTACATCTGGGGAAGTCAACGATGAAAAAGCTCTATAACATCAACAAAGACAAAACCTGGAGCTGACTGTGGTACAGATCAACTACTAGTATGCAAACTCAAGCTAAAGTTAAAACGAGCAAGCCACTCATGAATGTAGCAAAATATGACCTTGAGAATATACCACTGGAATTTAAAGACTGCCTGCAAAATTGATTTGCTGCTTTAAATACAAATGACAGAGCTCCAGAAGAGTTATAGAATGACATCAAGAAGGTTGCGTTGGAAGAAAGCGAGAAGTCTCTACAAAAGGTGAAAAATCAAAAACAGCCAAAATAGATGACAGAAGAAACTCTGAAAATTGCCCAGAAATGCAGAGAAGCTAAGTCAGAGGAGAAAGAAAAACAAACACAGAACTCAGAGATTTCCAAAGTTCAGCAAGACAGGACAAGGAAAAGTACTACAATGACACATGCAAGAAAACAGAAGCAGAAACTATTACAGGAAGGACAAGAACAGCTTTCCTAAAGCTACAAGAGTTAAAGAAAAAAATTCAGCCTCGAATTGGAATGTTACAAGATGCTCAGGGTTCTATGTTGAATGATGCTGAGAAGATCAAGAAAAGGTGGAAAGAATATACCGAGTTTTTATATGATAAAGATCAAGTGGACCAACAGCTTTTTCAACCTGTACCTTATGATCCGGAACCATTGGTGATGAAAGAAGAAGTCGAAGCAGCATTGAAAGCCTTATGAAAGAACAAAGCACCAGGCATTGATGGCATTCCCATAGAAGTATTACAGCAATCTGATGCAGCTGTTACCATACTTACAAGGCTCTGCCAAGAAATTATGAAGACATCATGGCCAACTGACTGGAAAAGATCTGTGTTTATATCAATACTAAAGAAAGGTGATCCAACTGACTGTGAAAATTATTGCACAAACGCTCTGATCCCACATGCCAGCAAGATTCTATTGAAGATTATTCAACAGAGACTACAACCATACCTGGACAAGAACTACCTGAAGTGTAAGCAGGGTTCAGGAGAGGGCGAGGAACGAGAGACATCGTGGATGTAAGATGGATCCTTGAAAAGACTAAAGAATACCAAAAGGATACCTATTTGTTCTTTGACAACAGCAAGGCTTTTGACTGTATAAACCATGAGAAATTCTGGGCCACATTAAGAAGCATGGGTATACTAGAACACCTGATCGTTCTCTTGCACAATCTGTACATTGATCAAGAAACAACAGTTTGAACGGAACAAGGAGAAACAGAATGGTTTAAAATAAGCAAAGGTGTACGACAAGGCTGCATACATTCCCTCTACCTGTTTAATTTATATGCAGAACAAATCATCAGAGAAGCAGGATTGTATGAAAACAACAGAGGAGTGAAGACTGGTGGAAGACTCATCAACAACCTTTGCTATGCTAATGATCCCACATTACTGTCTGAAAGAGAAGATGATCTGAAACATTTGTTTCTCACGATCAAGGAACATAGTCTTAAAATGTTCCTGCACCTTAATGTGAAGACAAAGATCCTGACAACTGGCAAAATCAGTAAGCTCATCGCTGAAGGAGAAGAAATTGAAATCGTGGACAACTTTAACCTACTTGGATCAACTATCAATAAAGAAGAAACAAGCAATCAAGAAATCCAATGACGCATTGCTCTTGGCAGAATGGATATGAAAGACCTAGACAAGATTCTCAAGAGCAGAGATGTCTCTCTCCATACAAAGATTTGACTCATTCAAGCCATGGTATTTTCAGTAATATCATATGGATGCAAAAGCTGGACAGTGAAAAAGATAGATACTTTCCCGTCTCAGATGCGCACTTGTAAATGCCAGATCCATACGATCAAAATGGCCCATAGCCATCGATCTTATATCCCACCACAACCTTGACTTACTAATGATAACCGAGACATGGCTATCCTCCTGTGACAATGTCATCCTCAACCAGATGACACCCCCAGGATACTCCCTATATGCCTGCCATAGAGCCAATCAAAGGGGAGGTGGTACTCTCATTCTTGCCAAATCCTCACTTCAATTTAGACTAAGTAATACCACGAGTACAACACACCTAGACACGATTTCCATAACAAATGACACCTGTACTATTAACCTACTATACCGAGCTCTCACTCCATCACCGGATGACCTTCCCTCCATAATCAACATTGCCTGTAACCCCACTAACCCACGCTCCCTAAACTGGCTAATAGGGGACTTCAATCTGCCATCCCTCCAAGATACGCACTCCTCAGCCTTCCTAGAAGCAAAGAACCAACTGGGCTACGATCAACTTATAGACGCTCCCACCCACAGTAAAGGAAATAAATGACCTGATTTTCGCGACCCACGCTACTATCAACTCAACCGAGAGCCTGCTGATTTCAATAACACCCGTACCATGGTCAGATCATAACTTACTTCTATTCCACATCCCCAGCGTCCACCCCAACAGTACCTGCAAAAATAGGCACAATACCCCCAGAACCACAATAGCACGCTTCCAAACTTTTGACAAGGATGAAGTTCTCAAGAAGATCTTGCCTCTCCTCTCCAATACCTCTCTAGATCCTGACAAAATGGTTTCCAACTGGAATGACACTCTCAAGGCTGCTGCATACCTCCCAGCCAACACCAAGAAACCATCAAAACGTGAACACGCGCTTTGGTACTCCCATGAATTACGAACATCTCTTCTCTATCTTCGCAGACGTGAAAGACAATGGCGCCGCACACGGACACCCGAGGCACTGAGCGCATACTCTGCACACCTACAAACACACCGACAGATGATATTGGAAAAGAGAAAACAATATCACTCTGAAACACTAAAATGGTCCATGAATAAACCACATGACCTATTCTCCATTGTAAAGTCTCTCACAGGTGACCCTACTCCTTCCCAAGCTCAAATGCCTCACCCGCAAGACTATTTGAACTATCTTCAGTCAAAGATAATCCAGACCAACATTAACGCCTCTCCCACACCCTCCTTTTCATCGAATACCATCTCTCAGCCAAATGTGCTGCTACAATTCCACGAAGTCTCCAACAAGCAAATTGAAGACATCATCTCTTCCATCAATCTTACCACTGCACCCAATGATCCCTGTCCAGCCAGCTGGATCAAAGAGTTGCGACACACCCTCAGCCCAACCATAAGTAGGATCCTAAACCAATCATTTGCAACAGGCTCCTTCCCGCAAAGCCTAAAATTCACATCAATCCGCCCACTGTTAAAAAACTGCAAACTCGACCCATCCAAAGTCGAGTCATTCAGACCCATATCAAGCATCCCTTTCTTGGCAAAAATTATAGAGAAAGTGGTCCAACTACAAATTCAACAGCACGTCGACACCGAAGCACCACTTGACCCTTCCCAACACAGATTTAGAGAAGCACATGGTATTGAAACCATCCTTACAACCCTTTTCAACAACCTAATCATGGGAATTGATGACTTACACCAAGGATTCATCCTCATTTTCATGGACATTTCAGCCGCATTTGATTCTGTGAACCACGAGACACTTCTACTTCGCCTCAAAGACAAAGGTATCCAAGGCTCGGCCTTAGCATGGTGCAGATCATATTTATGCGACCGGCTACAACAAGTTAGAGTAGGCCCTACTACCTCAGATCCATTCACACTCAAGCAAGGAGTCCCCTAAGGTTCATCCCTATCCTCACTCATGTTTAACATATATATGCAACCCATTTGTGACCTAATCCGCTCCTTCAATGTCCAATGCTTGGCCTATGCAGACGACATCCTGATGTACACACACTTCAAGCCTGATCAACTAGATTTTTCAGCAATAACAAAATGCTTCAAAACAGTATCAGAATGGCTCCTCACTCAAAACCTTCACATTAATCACAGCAAGACTGATGTCCTATTTGTCACACGAAACCAGAAGTTCATACCACCTCCATCGCTTCGAGTTAACAACTGCGACCTCACAGTCAAAACTACCATCCGGTACCTGGGCATTATCCTCGACCAAAAGCTGGATATGTCACCGCATATTAAAAACATCACTAAATCCATCTACCACAAGATACGGACATTACGCCATCTCCACCCACTACTTGACCCCCCTGAATATCGTTCAATCTTCCAAGCACTGGTCATCCCACACCTTGACTTTGCCAACATTGTCCTTCTCGGGCTCCCACAATCAACACTGAACCTGCTTAGGCTAGCCATGAACTCAGCAGCAAGAATACTTACAGGAGCAACAAGATCGGACCACATAACCCCAGTACTGATGAACCTACACTGGCTGCCTTTCCACGCCAGAATCCTATAGGCCTAGGCGTGGTTGTGTCTGATGATCTTAAAGTAGCTAAACAAGTAGAAAAGGCGACGGCAAAAGCTAGAAGGATGCTTGGGTGCATACGGAGAGGAATGGCTAGCAGAAAAAAGGAGGTGATAATGCCTCTGTATAAGTCTTTGGTGCGACCTCATTTGGAGTATGGTGTGCAATTCTGGAGACCGCACCTTCAAAAGGATGTGAACAGGATGGAGTCGGTGCAGAGGGTTGCTACTAAAATGATTAATGGGCTTCATTATAAAGCATATGAGGACAGACTTAAGGATCTTAATATGTACACCTTAGAGGAAAGGCAGGATAGAGGTGATATGATTGAGATGTTTAAATACCTCCGTGGCATAAATGTTCAGGGAGAGAGCCTCTTTCAATTGAAAGCAAGTTCTGCTACGAGGGGACATGGGATGAGGGTGAAGGGAGATAGATTCAGGAATGATATGTGGAAATATTTCTTTACGGAAAGAGTAGTGGATCCGTGGAATAGTCTCCCAGTGGAGGTGGTAGAGATGAGGACAGTAACTGAATTCAAAAAAGCATGGGACCAACACAGAGGATCTCTAAAGGTAAAAAGTGGACTGTTGTAGTTGTTATGGAAGGACAGACTAGATAGGCCATGTGGTCTTTTTCTGTCATCATGTTTCTATGTTTATACAAGGCCCTCGTAATAACTTTCAAGGCGTCAAAAAATCAGCCCCACACACCGCTCACTAAGCTCATCCAAATTATTTATTTATTTATTTATTTTATTTAACAAATTGTTATATACCGCAACCTTCCGAGGATCAGGTGCGGTTTACATCTAACAGTTAAGGAAACAGAGAGGCATTTCTGTTTTTTACTTTGAACGATAACATGAACTATGTGCAATTAACATTTGAACTTTGAACTTTTAAACTTTTTGGAACTATGTACAATTAACTATGTACAGTTATAGAAGGAGAAGTTCAACAGTATAAGCATAATAGACAGTATTGAGGTCAAAATATCTTTAGGCCTTGCGGTGTTGACCTACTTGTGTTGTATAGTTTATCCCTTTTCATATTGAAGTTGAGAGTTTGCTTAATGTGCCGTAGTAGGGGGTAAAAAGGTGAGTTTTTAAGTTTTTGCGTAGATCCTTAAAGTCGGTTAGGGCTCTGATTTCATCAGGTAGCGAGTTCCAGAGCATAGGGGCTGCATGGGAGAATGCCTTTTTATTTGTTGTTTTTTTGGACTTTGTGAATTCTTTTGGAATTCTTAGTTTATTGGCGTTGCCTCTTCTATGTGCACTATGGGGTGTGTCTTTAATGATTAGTTTATTTAGGGTTTCTGGGGCAGTATTATTTAGTGCTTTAAAAGTGGTTTTTATTAATTTATAATTTATTCTACATTGAATGGGGAGCCAGTGTAGTTTGGCTAGATAGGGTGATATGTGCTCGAAAGGGTGAACCTTCATTATAGTTCTGGCAGCAGCATTTTGAGCCAGTTGGAGTCTTCTGATGTTTTGGTTTGTTGTGCCTAGTAGAGAGAGGTTGGCGAAGTCAAAATGTGGGGTGATAATGGCTTGAATGATGCTTAGGAAATCTAGCAGGTGGACTAGGGGGCGTAGTTGTTTTAGTACTTTGAGTTTAAAGTAAATTTTCTTTGTAGTGTTTCTTATGTGCGTATTCATACTGAGTTGTGTGTCTAGTAACACCCCTAGGTATTTTATTTCACTTTTTATGTGGATGTCGTGATTCTGAAGTGTAATGTGGGTGGGGGGGGGGGGTAAAGGATTTGTTCTTTGTTACAATTAGTATGTCGGTTTTGGAATGGTTGATAAAGAGATTGTGGTCTTCTAACCACGTTGCTAATTCGTTGAAGCAGTCTGATAAGAGTTGGAGTGGAATCATAGGGATAGTGAATGGGATGTACAGCATAATGTCGTCCGCATATATGTGATAATGGATTTTGAATTTTTTAAAGATATTGCAGATTGGTTGTATATATATGTTAAATAGTAGAGCAGATAGCGCAGAGCCTTGGGGGAGTCCTATTTCCTGTTTATATGTGTTGGAGGTTTAATTGTTGATCCTGACAGTTTGGGATCTGTTGGATAGATATGATGTAAACCATTTAAGGACTGTTGAGTTGGCACCGATTTGTGTGAGCCTATTGAGCATTAGTGTATGGTGAACACTGTCAAAAGCCGCAGATATGTCTAGAAAAAGAAGTAGGAATGCGTTTTTAGGGCTGTCTATTCCTCTTACTAGTGTGTCTAGGAGGACTGTTAAAAGAGTGTCTACCCCATGACCAGGGCGGAAACCATATTGTTGGTCATCAAGGGGAGCTGATGTGTCGATGTAATCTTGTGTTTGAGTTTGAACTACTTTTTCTATGAGTTTAGCCATGAATGGTATACTGGAGATGGGTCTATAGGATTTCGGTGAGGTTTTTGTCCAATGTATTGTTTTTTTAGTATGGGTCTAATTTGTGCATGCTTTAGAGTAGGCGGGAGATAGCCTTGCTTTAGTGATAGATTAATTAGTGGTATTATGAAAGGGGATAAAGTTGGAAGGGTGTTCTTTATCCAATTTACTGGGCAGGGATCAAGGTGAGAAGTTGTGGTATTTAAGTGCATCATTATATTCTTAAGGGTCTCTTTTGTTATGGGATAGAAATTGTTCCAAGAATCTAATGGAGGTTAGTATGATATGGTTTGTGGAATTGGTAAGATATTATTTATTTTTGATTTGTTTATGTAGTAATTTGCTAAGGTTATGACAAATTATGCCACCCAACAGAAGCAGAAGGGCATCATGTCTGAATAAACTGTTACATTGTTGTATGTTCTGTTCAAATGTAAACCGCACTGATTATAATAGCGCGGTATATAAGAAACGCAAATAAATAAATTAAATAAATAAATGTAGAAAATTGATGCTTTTGAATTATGGTGCTGGCGGTGAATACTGTATATACTATGGACTGCCTGAAGAACCAGTCAGTACTAGAGGAAATCAAACCTAATGTTTCTTTAGAAGCTCAGATGACAAGACTTTGACTTTCATACTTTGGACACATCATGCAAAGATGTGCATTGTGCAAAGATGTGCATGATGTCTTTCGACACATGATGCAAAGATGTGCATGATGTCTTTCTCTAATGGTCTCTCGACCATTAGAGAAAGACATCATGCTTGGCAAGATTGAAGGTGAACGCAAAAGAGGAAGGCTAGCAATGAGATGGATCGATACAATAACAGCAGCTACAGGTAGCAGTCTGTCAACGATGAGCCGCCTGACTGAAGACCGAACACAATTTAGGACAACTATCCAGATGGTCGCCATGAGTCGACACCAACCCGACGGCACTTAGCAACAACAACAACAACAACATGCATAAACTGTTATGAATAAATAATTTAAATACCATTTAAAGCAAGGGTAACTTCTCTACATCTAAGAACACAAGAACATAAGACATGCCATACTGGGTTAGACCAAGGTCCATCAAGTTTCCAACAGTAGCCAATCCAGGTCACAAGTGCCTAGCAGTTTCCCAAAAAGACACACAGGTTCCATAATGCTTGAATTGGGACATGCAGTGGATTACCTGGGTCCTTTATAATAATGGTTTATGGACTTTTCCTCCAGGAACTTGTCCATACCTTTTTTTAATCCAGCTACACTAACAGCTTTTACTACATTCTCTGGTAACTAATTCCAGAGTTTGAATATGCTTTGATTGAAAAAAATATTTTCTCTTATTAATAAAGAGCAAAGCAAAGAATCCATTCAGTCTCTGCTATGACCTTGTCATCCCTTAGCATTTTTTTACCCCTCTATCATCTAATGGTCCAACTGACTCTCAAAGAAGTTTTGTTAAAAATGTACTTGAAAAAGATTTTATTATGTGTCTTTGCTTCCATGGCAAGCTTCTTTTCAAATTCTCTTTGCCTGCCTTATGAATGTCTTGCATCTAACTTAATATTCAAAAATATCCCAAATAAACCAGAGACAAAAATATGCTCCAAAATACAAAAAACGTCCCGGTGATAACAGCAAACAAATGAAAAATTTTTAACTCTTTTTGTCGGAACAAAAAACACAAAAGGAGGTGGGAAAAAGAATTACCACCAACTCGCTGTGCTTGTTCTTTTTACTTATAATATTAAAGTGTTGAAAATGAGAAAGTACTTAGCTTTAAGCTTTATCCAGAAATATCACAACGTGTCACGTTTCGGGTCGAGACATTCAAACCCTGCTTCAGGTATGGTATTCAGCTTCAAGTGTGGTGTTCAACAATCCATCATAAAGAAAAAAAACTGCTGAACATGTAGATAGTCATGGCTTAATGGGAGACAGCCAACATAGCTTTAGACAAGAAAGATCTTGTTTTACTAATCTGTTATATTTTTTTGAAGGTGTGAATAAACAGGTAGACAAAGGTGAGTCAGTTCATATAGTGTATCTGGACTTTCAGAAAACCTTTGCCAAGGTCCCTCATCAGAGACTTTTGGCAAAACTAAAAAGTCATGGGATAGGAGGCATTGTACTATTGTGGATCAGGAGCTGGTTAAAAGATGGAAAGCAGAGGGTAGGGTTAAATGGCCAATTTTCCCAATGGAGAAAGGTGAATAGTGGAGTACCCCAGGGATCTGTGCTGGGTCCACTGCTTTTTAACATATTCATAAATGACCTGGAAATGGGAATAATGAGTGAGGTTATCAGATTTGCAGATGACATCAAAACTATTTAAAGTTGGGGGGGCGGAGCCTGATGTCCAGCGGGTTAGACGCTTTGCGCTGAAGCTCCCGAGGGGCCTACTCAGAATCCTGACTTAATACCTACCTTAACTTAATATTTTGCTCCGAACTTACCGGGGTGCCTCGGGGGGGATGGCGGCCCATAAACCAGCGCGCTTAGACTTCGGATCTCCCTCTTCTTCACACGGAAAACGTTCCAAGACAGAGCTGCCTTCCCCACAAAAGATGGTGCCATTTCGGGATAACCCCGAAATGCAACAGGAGATCTTGGAGGAAATACGTGGTGTGAAGGAACTGGTGCAGTCCAACGGAGAAGCGCTCCGAGCCATGAGAGAAGATTTTGGTGTGCTTCAGGATCGACTTGAAGGTCTTTCATTACGGCAGGACAATATGGCGGGGGTCCTCGACTCGCACGTGGTGCGCTTGGTGAAACTGGATGAGGCTGAGCGTCAGATACAGAATCTACAAAAAGAGTTAGAGGATAGCAATAATCGAGCCCGTCGCAACAATGTAAGGCTCATTGGTGTACCGGAGGGCGCGGAAGCAGGAGATATGAGAGAATTCCTGGTCAAAACTCTTCCCTCCTTGCTGAAGATTACTTTTCACAGAGATCTGGAAATTGACCGAGCACATCGTGTTCCTACCAGCATGGCGCTCAATCGGACGACCCCCCGGCCCATCATCTTTCGTCTACTGAGATATCAGCAAGTTGAGCAAATTCTAAATGCTGCCCGGGCGAATCGTCATTTGGAGTTTGAAAATCATAAAGTCTCCTTCTTCCCTGACTTGGCTAAGCCCACAGTTGACCGTCGGAAGAGACTCCTTGCTTTTCGACCTAGACTTCAACAGTTACAGGCTCGCTTCGGCATCTTATATCCAGCGAAGCTCAGAGTGACTCTCCATAACCAAACTCGTACCTTCGAAGATCCTGATCTGCTAGCAACATTTCTAGCTTCCAAAGAAGCAGACCAGATGCGCTAATCCAACAGCTTGGATGGAATCCGCTGGAACTGTCCGCCATTTTGAATGGCCCGATGCGGTGATCGCTGCTTGAAACGGAGACTGCCTGGACTATTCTTTCTCTTTATATATACCTTATTGGTCTCCTTTCTTTCCACGATGAGCTCCTTGGTTAGTTTCGGAGCCCGTATAGCTCTGTAGGATTTATGTTTCCATTCAGGCCTTCTCTGGGGTTTCTCCCCGCAGACATCAGGCCGCCAGTAATTTCTGGGGTTTTGCTTCTTCTCTAAGGCACTTCGGTGCTTATTTTGTTATATGGGGCGCTTCATGGTTTTCCTTAGTTTAATTCCTATCATGTTTGTTTCTGTAGTCATTTACTGGTACTATGAGCGACATTGTGTAACTCTGTGCGCTATTATGTTTCTTTCTCAGATTGTTTAACTATTTTGCATGGCTTTATGTAAGTTCTCATTACTGACTGTAAAAGGCATCAATAGTCCATTCCAAAGAAGGACAATCCTTAGCTCTCTTAATCATGATTATTCTGAGTTAGTGTTTCTTCAGGAGGCCCATTTACTGGGCATAGCTATTTCCTATCTCCTTCATTACGAAATACTGAAATTGGCTCCCATCTGAGCCTCAATGATTGGTGGAATCATGTCCATTTTACTGTAATTATGAGCAACTACCTTGTATATCAATCTCTTCCACTCAAGCCTTTCACTACTTGTTTAAAAGGAAGGTGTTCCATGATTATGTTCTAACTGCTAAATGCTCTCATTTGACTGTTTAATTTTGTATACATTTCTGCCACAGGATCAGCATGTATCATCAATACCATTTCTGCTTGTTTGCTGTACAATAACTGTTGTGTGTAAGCGCTTATGTGATGACTCTTATTAGCTTAGAGAAGAAGCATAGGGGTGGGGGGTAATTGGGGTTGTTTTCCTTATTGTATGTGTGTATTTGTATCTTTTGGTGTGTTGTTACTTTTGTTTGTTGTAAAATGAAAATAAACGTTTTAAAAAAAAAAAACTATTTAAAGTTCTTGAAAACCATGAAGATTGTGGAAAATTGCAAGAGGATCTTGATAAATTGGAAGACTGGGCATCCAAAGGGCAGATGAAATTGAATGTGACACATGCAAAGTTATGCACCAAGGAAAGAACAACCCAAACTATGGCTACACGATGCAAGGTTCCACATTAGGAAGCACCACCCAGGAAAAAGATTTAGGCGTCATCGTGGATAAAGCACAGTTACTTACCTGTAACAGGTGATCTCTGGGAACAGCAGGAATAAGTCTTCACATATGGGTATGTCGGTACCGACGGAGCCTGCGCGGGAACGCTCCCCAGCGTCCAATCAGAAAGCTTTTGGGAGTATCCCACAGCGCCTGTGTGCTGCCTTCCCGCCTTTCCCAACTGTCTCTCCTCAGTTAAGTTTTAGAGCTCAGACAAAGAGAGAGAGAGAGGGAAAGGAAAGAGAGAGAGAGAGAGAGAGACAACTCCTAGGGGAGGTGGGTGGGTTGTGAAGACTTATTCCTGCTGTTCCCAGAGATCACCTGTTACAGGTAAGTAACTGTGCTATCTCCAGGAACAAGCAGGAATGAGTCTTCACATATGGGGACTCCCTAGCTTTAGATGCCAGGGAGAGAGCCCATAAGTTGTGTGTCCCTGGAACAGGGCTACACTTCCCCACCTGGATCTCTGGCATCCCATGAGGGATGGTGGGTAGGAGTTGATTAAGTATGGAACAGGTGTTTAAGAACAGCCTGACCAAACAAGGCATCCCGGCGGGAGTCCTTGTCCAAGCAGTAATGGGCTGTGAAGGTATGAACCGAGGCCCAAGTGGCTGCTCGACAGATATCATCGATAGATACAGAGTTCAGATGAGCCATTGAGGTTGCCATGGCTCTCACATTGTGAGCTGTGACATGGCCCTGCAGAGAAAGGTTCTTGCTCTGATAAGCGAAAGAAATACACTGGGCAATCCAGTTAGAAAGTGTTCTCTTGGAGACTGGTTGTCCCAAATGAGAAGGATCAAAGGCAACAAAGAGTTGGGAAGACTTTCTATGTTGCTGTGTCCTTTGTAAGTAAAAGGCCAAAGCTCTTTTATAGTACAGAGTATGAAGGTTCCTCTCTGCACTTGATGCATGAGGTCCTGGAAAAAAGACAGGTAGGTAGACCTCCTGGTTGAGGTGAAAGGCGAGACCACTTTAGGCATAAAGTGTGGATTAGTCCTAAGGACCACCTTATCATGATGGAACCTTGTATAAGATGGATTAGCTATTAGTGCTTGCAATTCACTGATGCGGCGTGCAGATGTGATAGCAATGAGAAAGATAACTTTCCAAGAAAGGTATTTCAAGGAGGTGGTAGCTAAAGGTTCGAAAGGTGGCTTCATAAGCTGACCAAGAACCAAATTTAAGTCCCATGCCACCGGGGGTGGTCTAATGGGAGGCTTTGTTAAAAGGAGGCCTCTCATGAATCTTGCTACAAGAGGATGAGAGGAAATAGGTTGTCCATTTAGAGGCCTAAGGGAAGCTGCAATAGCATTCAAATGGACTCTTACTGAATTTGGCTTAAGGCCTGCATTAGACAGATGAAGGAGATACTCCAGCAACGATTCCAGAGGTATGGAACGGGGGTTAAGACCCTTCTCAGAACACCAGATGGTAAACCTCCTTCACTTGAAAGCGTACGAACGTCTAGTGGAAGGTTTTCTGGAAGCATAAAGAACATCTTTCACTTGTTGAGAAAGATGAAGATCCTGGAGATCTAGACCTTCAGCAACCAAGCCCTGAGATGCAGAGACTAGGGATTGGGATGCCATAACCTTCCGTCCTCCTGAGAGAGGAGGTCTGGAGCAGACCCTAACTCTAGGGAGGGAGCTTGAGAGAGATATAGAAGCAGAGGGTACCACACTTGCCATGGCCAATGTGGAGCTATGAGAATCATGTGGCTTCTGTCTCTCTGAAGCTTGAACAGGGTTTTGGGAATTAGGGGAATGGGTGGAAAGGCATACAGGAAGTCTTGACCCCAGTGAAGGAGGAAAGCATCCCTTGCCTGAGCCCCCTGAATTGGAGTTCTGGAACAGAACCGGGGAAGTTTGGCATTCCACGGACTTGCAAAGAGGTCTATGTCCGGGGTTCCCCAAATTCGAAAAATCTTGGATACCTGGTCCATATGTAGGGACCACGCGTGTGGAAGCAGAACTCGACTGAATCTGTCCGCCCAAGAGTTTTGAATACCTGGAAGATAAACTGTCAGAAGATGAATGTGATGCTCTCTGGCGAGGGCCCACAGTCGCAGAGCTTCGTTGCAAAGCGACAGAGAGCCAGTTCCTCTCTGCTTGTTTACATAGAACATGGCTACCTGATTGTCCGTGTGGATGAGGACTGTCTTGTGGCTGAGCAGGGTGTGGAAAACTCGTAGAGCAAGGAAGATTGCTCTGAGTTCCAAGAGATTGATATGTAGACAAGTCTCCTGTGGGGACCAGATGCCCTGGGTGGAGAGGTCCTGAAGATGAGCTCCCCAGCCCATTGGAGAAGCATCTGTTGTAAGAGTTGCTTGGAGTAGAGGTTGTTGAAAGGGGGACCCCAGCAACAAGTTTTGAGGGGACTTCCACCACTGGAGAGACAAAATGAGGCGACTTGTGTTTGCTATTTTGTCTGACAGGCAGCCTACTGCCTGGGTCCATTGGGTGGATAAAGTCCACTGAGCTGCTCTCATGTGAAGGCGAGCATATGGTACCACATGTACAGTGGATGCCATGTGGCCTAGTAACTGTAACATCTCTCGAGCAGTTAGTAGGGGTTTTAACTCTGCTTGAGAAGCTAACTGCACCAAGTGAAGGCAACGGGCCTGGGGAAGATAGGCCCTTGCCCTTGTGGTATCCAGCAATGCCCCTATAAACTCCAGGGACTGAGTAGGGACTAAATTGGATTTTGGGATGTTTATTACCAGCCCTAAATACTGAAGGATACACATTGTGCAGGTGAGAGAAGTCTTGGCCTCTGATTGAGTGGGAGCTCGAATGAGCCAGTCGTCCAGGTAAGGGAAGACGAATATTCCCAGGGTGCGCAGAAATGCAGCAACCACTGCCATGCATTTCGTGAACACCCTTGGTGCAGAGGCCAGACCAAAAGGGAGCACTTTGTATTGATAGTGTTTTTCCTGAAAAAGGAAACAAAGGAACCTTCTGTGAGATGGATGGATGGATGAGAACATGAGTGTACGCATCCTTGAGATCTAGAGAACAAAGCCAATCCTGACTCTGAAGGTATGGCAGCAGAGTTTCTAGAGAAACCATCTTGAATTTTTCTTTGAATAGGAATCTGTTCAACTCTCTGAGATCTAAGATGGGTCTGAAGCCCTCTGTTTTCTTTGGAATAAGAAAATAGGGGTAGTAGAACCCTGTGCCCTGTTGTTGAAAGGGCACCTCCTCTATGGCCCCTTGGGCAAGAAGAGTGGCAACCTCCTGCTCCAACAGGCTGAGGAGGGAAGTTGGAGAATTGAACTGGTGCACTCTTGAGAGAGGGGGCAAGCTTGAAAAATGAAGCATGTACCCCTCTCTTATGATGGAGAGTGTCCAATGCTCTGCTGTAATTTGTCCCCACCTGGGAGCAAAGTGACATAACCTTCCTGGAATGGTGGAGGGTTCTGGTCCTTCTAGAGCCAGGAAGGCTAAGTTCTCTAGCAGAAAGTCAAAAACCCTGAGGGGGCTGAGGTTGCTGGGCTGGAGCAGGCCTTGCAGCCTTTGCTTTGCTCTGTTTGGAGGATTGCTGACGTTTGGAAGGGAACTGAGCTGCAGAAGATGCCCGCTGACCATAAGCAGGGTAGAATCTTCCCTTTTTAGAAAAAGGTGTTTTCTTGAACAACCTTTTCTTAGCAGGAGCAGCTGTAGATTTGGATAGTCTATCCAAAGCAGAATTTTCAGCATCCATCTGATTGGCTTTTGCTTGCCAATCCTTACCAAACAGGTTCTCACCTGTACATGGGATATTTCCCAATTCATCCTGAACCCAGATCTCCAAATCAGATGCTTGAAGCCAAGCAATCCTACGTGCACCTATGGCAATAGCTGAGGCTCTGCTTAGGCATTCAAAGAAGTCGAAAGCTGCACGGTTGGAGAATTTGGAGATATCCTGGGCATGTTTGAGCCCAGTGAGAAATTCCTGCCTTTTATCCTCAGACATAAAAGGACTTAAAGTCTGCAAATGGTCAGTGACTTCTTTTAAGAACATTCCCATGTAAAGACTATAGGAATTAATTCTCGCAGCAAACATGGAAGCTTGGAAGACTCTTCTTCCAAAAGCATCCAGGGTTCTACATTCACGTCCTGGAGGATTAGAGGCATGTCTTTTGGCACTTCTAATCTTTCTCATTGCAGACTCAACCACAATAGAGTGGTGAGGAAGTTGAGTTTTATGGAAACCAGGACAAGGAGGGACACGATACATGGTGTCCAACCTGCGAGAATGAGGAGAGGTAGTCAGAGGTGCTTCCCACATCCTCAACATGAGATCATACAGAATCTCATGAATAGGTAAGGTAGCTGCCTCTTTAGGAGTTTTAGGATATTGTAAAATATCTAACTCCTTGGCTCTGGGCTCTGATTCAGGTGCCACTGTAATAGAGAGACCCCGAGCCACCTCTCTGATAAAGTCTTGAAAAGACAAATCCTCTGGAGGAGACATCCTACGTTTAGGAGAGGACTTCTCCTGTGGAAGAAGCATCACTGCATCGACAGACTCCTCAGAATCCTCAGAGTCATCAGAGGAATCGAAGTATCGTCTGTCTGGATGCTCTTGCAATGCCCGATACCTGTACCGACCGGGATCAGTATCGGGAATCACCGGTACCGGGGTATCGGTACTGGAGGGCTTCAGAGGACAAAGTACTGGGCCGGAAGGACTGGGGTTTCTAGTCCCAAAGGTGCTCCTTGTGGTCTTGGGCAAGCCACTTAACCCTCCATAGCCCATGTTCCCTGTAAAATAGTTAACTCCAAGTTATAATGCCCTGTTCAATGTAATTTCAGTTTGTTCAATGTAAACCGCACTGATGCAGAATAGCGCGGTATATAAGAGAATGTAAATAAATAAATAAAATACCCTTCGAGGACCGGCTGGATTTATGTTTAGTTACCGCTCTGGCGGTGGAGTGGCGTTTATCTTTAAGTCTTCCCTCTCCTTCTCTCTGGTATTGCCCCCTCCTGCCTACCCCGAATCTCTTCTGGTGCACTCTGATTCCACTCCCCCTATTTACTTTCTCCTTTTGTGTCCCCCCCTCTCTGCGTCCTGACCTCTGGGACTCCCTGCTAAATACGCTATCCGACACTGCCCTTTTATCTCCGCACCTGGTCACATTGGGCGATCTCAACGCTCACCTTAATCCTCACTCTCATCCCCGCGATAAGGCCCTTTCTTCCCTGTTCTCCGACTTGTCCTTCACCCAACACGTCCTTTGCCCCACCCATGCCTCAGGTCGATCCCTGGACCTTATTCTTACCCTTGATCTCTCGCCTTTTCTCCCCTCCAATATTCTCTCTACTCCCATTCCTTGGTCCGACTATCACTGTCTCTTTTTCACCTTCCCCCTTCCCTCTTCCGGCCCGATCGGTCCCTCCTCTTCTGCCACCCCGTTGCTTAGACGGCGATTTACTCCGAACTCCCTGCTTTCCTTCCCTCCAGCCCATGCGCTATTTCCCCCCGGAGTTCCCCTCCCTCTCTGTTGATCGCCAAGTCGACCTCTGGTCTTCCTCTCTCTCGGCTGCTCTCGACACTGTAGCACCCCTTCGTCCCATGGCCCCCCGTCCCTCCTCCCACCACTCCTGGTATCACCCCGGTCTCCTTCTTCTCCGCTCCAATCTTCGCCGTGCTGAGCGGCACTGGAGGAAGCTCCGCACTCCTGTTTCTCACTCCAACTACCAGCTTGCTCATCTCTCTTACCGTTCTGCAATCATCTCGGCTAAACACTCCCACTACTCTCGCCTTATTTCTACGTCATCAAACTCCGCCAGACGCCTTTTCCTTGTCCTTAAATCTATTTCTTCCACTTCTTCTCTCCCTTCTCTCCCCTCCAACCCCCCTCCCAGTCCCTCTTCTCTCGCCTCCTTCTTTACTGGCAAGATTCTCTCCCTTCGTTCCTCTTTCTCCACCTGCCCTACTCCCTCTTTCCTCCCTCCCACTTCCCCTTCTTCCTCCTCCTCTCAGTCTGTGCTCCCTTCATCTCCCACCCACACTTTTCCTCACAGTTGGTGTTCCTTCTCCCCCATCTCCTCTCCTGAACTCATCAAGGCCATTTCGACTGCCCACCAAACTACCTGCCCCCTCGATCCCTTGCCCTCTTCTTGGCTACTCAATCCCGATATTGCGCTTGTGCCCTTTATTCTTTCTGTCTTCAATTCTAGTCTCTCTTCCGGTCTTTTCCCCTCCCGTTGGAAGCACGCTATTGTCCGTCCCCTCCTGAAAAAGCCTACCCTTGACCCTACTTCTCCCGCTAACTGGCGCCCTGTCTCCAATCTCCCCTTCCTGTCCACGGTCCTTGAAAAACTTGTCTTCTTCCAGTTGGCTTCTCATCTTGATTCCACCCACGCCCTCCACCCCCGTCAATCTGGTTTCCGCACCGGTCACAGTACCGAAACCGTCCTCACAGCCTTGCTTTCCGAACTTCACCGCTCTCACGATCGTGGTGATATTTCTCTCGTGGTCTCTCTGGATCTGTCCTCTGCGTTTGATGTAGTCGATCACCGCACCCTCCTTTCTCGTCTGTCTGACTTTGGTATCCATGGTACTGTCCTCCGGTGGTTTCACTCTTTCCTGTCTTGCCGTACTTTCTCAGTTCACTCCGGCACCTCAGCATCCCCCCCTACCCCCGCCACCTGTGGCGTCCCCCAGGGTTCCATTCTCGCTCCGCTGCTTTTCAATGCTTTTCTTGCTCCTCTAGCCCTGTTAATCCAACAATCTGCTCTATCCTTTTACATATACGCCGACGACATCCTCCTGGTTCATCACACCTCTCCCTCCTCCCCGGACCTTGCTCCACTCAACCTCTGTCTGTCTTCTATCGCCTCCTGGTTTGAGTCCAACTTCATGCATGCTAATCCTGCAAAATCCTCTGCTCTCTGGATTACCTTTGGTCTCCCACCCCCCATGATACTACCTGTCATGGGCTCCCACTCCATCCCCTCTGCCCCTATCCTTCATTACCTGGGTGTTACCCTAGACCCGTCCCTTTCTTTTCACGATCATATCTCTTCTGTCGTTCGCTCTTCTTTTTTTCACTTACGCCGTATTAAGGCCGTCCGTTCCATTCTTCCCTTATCCTCTGTTGTCACTCTTGTCCTGTCTTTGGTTATCTCTCATCTCGACTATTGTAACGTTATCTATGCCGGTCTTCCATCCTACCAACTCCGTCGTCTCCAACTTGTTCAGAATGCTGCTGCCCGTCTTGTCACCTCGTCCTCTATTCGTTCCCATGTATCACCGTGTCTGTTTTCCTTACACTGGCTCCCAATTAAGTTCCGGTTTATGTTCAAACTACTTATCCTTGCTCACAAGGCTCTTCACTCCGATACCCCCCAGTACTTAGCCAATATTATTCATCTTCAGCCCTCTCCCCGCCTCCTTCGTTCATCCCACGGCAATCGTCTCTTCCTTCCCTCACCTACACAGGCCCACCTCGAATCCACTCGTCACTCCTCCTTCTTTTTCTTAGGTCCCACTCTTTGGAAGTCTCTTCCCCTCCCACTCCGCACCAAACTGTCCTACACTTGTTTCAAGGCCCTTCTTAAGACACACCTTTTCTGTCAGGCTTTCGATCTCCCCCCCCTACTGATGGTGTTCTTTCCCCTAGTTGCGCCTCCCATCCCCCTTAATTTTCCCATGTTCTTCCCCCCTACTGATGGTGTTTTATCCCCCTAGTCGTGCCTCCCATCCCCCTTAATTTTTCCCATGTTCTTCTGCCCTCCTCCCCTCATTTCCCTTTTGCCCTTCTTGCGCTCTTGCTGTCCTCTCTCTGTCTTTACTGTCTCTCTCTCTGTCCTGTTATTTTTGGCGTTCCTTTCTCTCTTCTTTTCCAGCGGCTGTCATTTTTATGATTGTACACCGCCCTGATGCTCCGGCCTGGGCGGTCTATCAAGTGTTTTAATAAAGATAAAGAGATCCATGTGAGGAAGAAGAAGCCCTGGAAGACGTCGATGCCACCGAAGCCGCATCAGATGGAAACAGGGTACTGAGCTTGGCAGCTCGGTTCTGATGACCCCTCTTAAACATCATGGAACAGGACACACAATCTGTTATGGAATAGTCAGGACCTAAACATTTTAGACACCAGTCATGGGTGTCGGTGACGGAGATAGTACCGCCACATTTTGTGCACTTCTTAAAACCTGAGGCAGGCTTTTCCATAGTTAAGGAAAAAAGGTTCTGGGCCTAAGGCCCAAAACTGAAGTGGAAAAAAGGTCCTTTTTTTTTTTAAAGAAGAAAAGAACAAGGACCGGCGGTACCGGTACGGCATCGAAGAAGGCAGACGCGACAGAAAAGAATACAGAAAAAATAAGGAAATTCTTCTGCGGTGACAGGAACACGACCTGCTGGCTCTGCGGAAAAAGAACAACTGAAGAGAGACAGTTGGGAAAGGCGGGAAGGCAGCATGCAGGTGCTGTGGGATTCTCCCAAAAGCTTTCTGATTGGACGCTGGGGAGCGTTCCCGCGCAGGCTCCGTCGGTACCGACGTACCCATATGTGAAGACTCATTCCTGCTTGTTCCTAGAGATCATGTTAAAACCCTCCACCCAGTGTACAGCGGCGGCCAAGAGAGAAAATAGAATGCTAGGTATCATAAGAAAAGGAATGGAAAATAAAACAAAGGATATTATAATGCCTCTGTATCGTTTCATGGTGCGACTGCACCTTGAATATTGTGTGCAATTCTGGTCACTGTATCTTAAAAAGGATATAGCATTATTAGAATATGTACAGAGCAGAGCTGCCAAAATGGTAAAGGGAATGGAAGGATACCCCTATGAAGAGAGGCTAAAAAGGTTAGGGCTTGTCAACCTGGAAAAGAGAAGGCTGATGGGAGATATGATAGAGGTCTATAAGTTAATGAATGGAGTGGAATGGGCAAACGCAGATCGATTGTTTACGTCATCAGAATATAGAAAGACTAGGGGACATGCAATGAAGCTCCAGGGTAACCTATTTAAGACTAATAAGAGAAAATATTTTTTCATTTTTCTTAATGCGTGGAATACAGCTGGTCTGGGCTTCGAGGATAGTATTTTTAAATAACACCCAAGCTTGCTGTAAGTCTTTAACCTTTTCAACCACTCCTTTTAGTTTTTTCTTAACTATATTCCTCATTTTATCATAGTCTTCCTTTTGAAAGTTAAAAGGTAGTACTGTGGATTTCTTTACTATCCCTTCTCCACTAATTAAATCAAACACGATCATGCTATGATCACTATTGCCAAGTGGTCCCAACACCCTTATTTCTTGCACCAGATCTGGTGTTCCACTAAGGACTAGGTCCAGTATGGCTTCCCCTCTAGTTGGTTCATGAACCAGCTGCTCCAAGAAGCAGTCATTTATTTCATCTAGAAACTTTATCTCCCTAGCATGTCCTGCCGTGACACTGACCCGGTCGATACCGGGGTAATTGAAATCACCCATTATTACTACTCTGCTGTGACTTTTGTTAGCTTCCTTGATTTCTTTGAGCATTTCATCATCCATTTGTTCATTCTGGCCAGGCGATTGATTGTACACCCCCACTGCCATCACCTTCCCCTTCATACATGGAATTTCAATCCATAGAGATTCTACAGCAAATTTTGTTTCCTGCAAAACTTTAATCCTTTCTGACTCAATGCCCTCTCTAACAAAGAGCGCAACACCTCCACCAATTTGATCAGTTCTATCATTATGATATAGTTTGTATCCAGGTATCAAAGTGTCCCACTGGTTATCCTCCTTCTACCATGTCTCTGAGATTGCAATCATATCTAACCTCTCATTTAGTGCTATATATTCTAACTCTCCCATCTTATTGTTTAGACTTCTAGCATTTGCATACAAGCATTTTAGAGACTGTATTTTATTAATATTAATCTGGCTATTGGTAGGCATGGATAATTTGGAATCCTTACGCTCTGTCTGCACCGTACTCAAGGGCATTTGGGCTACTATACTCTTTTTTGGAACCTCACTGCTTTTGGTAGTATCCTTCAAGGATATCTTCTTCCGAACCATCTGCTCTTGTGTGACTGTCGGCTTTCCCCTATTTTCTAGTTTAAAAGCTTCTCTATCTCCTTTTTAAAGATTAATGCCAGCAGTCTGGTTCCATCCTGATTAAGGTGAAGCCCATCCCTTTGGAAGAGCCCCTCCTTTCCCCAGAATGTTCCCCAGTTCCTAACAAATCCAAACCCCTCATCCTTGCACCATCGTCTCATCCACGCATTGAGACTCCGGAGCTCTGCCTGTCTTTGGGTCCTGCACGTGGAACAGGAAGCATTTCGGAGAATGCTATCCTGGAAGTTCTGGATTTCAACTTCCTACCTAAAAGCTTAAATTTAGCCTCCAGAACTTCCCTATCACATTTTCCTATGTCATTGGTATTGACATGTACCAAGACAGCAGACTCCTCCCCAGCACTATCTATGATCCTATCTAGGCGGTCCGTGAGGTCCGCTACCTTCGCACCAGGCAGGCATGTTACCAGGCGATCCTCACGTCCACCAGCCACCCAGCTATCTAGATGCCTAATGATTGAATCACCAACTATAACAGCTTTCCTGACCCTCCCCTCATGGGCACATGGCCCTGGAGAAACGTCCTCGGTGCGAGAGGGTTTTACATCACCTGGAGGACAGGTCCTAGTTACAGGATCACGTCCTGCCACACCAGGGTGATGCTCTCCTGTCACGTGACCTCTCTCCTCCATGGCAACAGGGATGCTGTCAGACTGGAAGTGGGACTTCAGGACTATATCCCTGTAGGTCTCGTCCAGGTACTTCTCTGTCTTTCTTATGTCTTCCAGGTCTGCTACTCTAGCCTCTAGAGAACGGACTTGTTCCCTGAGAGCAAAGAGCTCCTTGCACTTAGTACATACGTAAGACCTCTCACCAACTGGGAGAAAATCATACATGTGACACTCAATGCAAAAGACTGGAAAGCCCCCATCTCGCTGCTGGACTTTTGTCTGCATCTTAGTTTAAAGCTTGTGTTTAGATCTTCAAATTCTGTATTTACTAAGGGTTGGTGTAGATGCTTATACTCATAAAAGTGTATCTAATACCTCTAATATACCTTGTTCATCTGAAGCTTAATTAATCTCAGGTCCTCAATGTATGACTGATTTGGACAAAGAGCTGCACCTGAGAGCAGCCCCTTTCCTCTAAGACGTGTAAGTACCTATAAAGCTACAATTACCCCAGGGGCGGGTGGGTGTTGGGGAGGGAGGGAGGGAGGGAAATGAGACCTATTAAAAGAGGGCTGTTACAAGGTATCCTGTCCTGTACCCTCAGCAGGGGGGGAGGGGGGTAGTCCCTCAGGTAGGCTAGAGCAGGAAAAAAAGTTTAAAACACAGCAGGTTCTGGGGACAGAGCAGGGAGAGATATTTAATTTAAAGTAACAGTTAACCTGGCTACCACACAAAGCCCAGTTAGTTGAGAGAGGTAAGGTAAGTTATACAGCTGAGAAAGCTGAAGTGCAAAACTAAAGGGAACAGGGAGGTGAAGTAGCACACCAATAAAGACAAAATAAATAATTAAATAAACAGCTAGAACTCACAGCAAGTTGTCACAGGAGTTAAATATCTACCTCTCTAGCATAGCACTGTGAGGGCACTGCTCTTCCCAGAGCAGAGAGAGGCAAACAGTGGTAGTGATGGAAACAAGTCTATGCAATGGAAGATCACAAAAGAATGGAAAGAACTGAATATTTCCTGACTGGTAGTTCTCCCTTTTAAAGAAATCATTCCAAGTAGTTCTTCTTTAACACTGAAGTCTTCAAAGAATGACCTCCCTAGCCTATTGTCTGTGTTTTGCTGTTCCTTTCCTGTCTTAAATATGGCGTTCCTATTTCCTTCCGCAGCAATGTTTTAATATTTTATTGTAAACCGCCCTAATGTCTTGACGTGGGCGGTATATCAGATGTAAAATAAAGATAAAGATTAGTAACTGGGCTATGTCTTTTATGTCTGTAGATTCATCCAGTTGGAGTGAGAAAGCAACACAATTTGAAATATCCTCCAACAATTGTTCAGTTGTGTCTCCACACATCTTTTATATTCACCGCACGACAGTGTTTCTTAACAATTGTACATCTTGAATAACAGCTATGACCTCTTTCCTATTTTTAAATTCTTCAAAAAGATTGTCAGCTGCTTCAAGAAAACAATCTTTTACAAATTCTCCTTCAGTGAAAGGTTTGCATTTCTTTGCGATCAGGTTTCTGACCTTGAAGGATGCTATGGTTGCATTGACCGAATGTGACCTTGGCTTCGCCATCAACTGTTGCTGAGTAGCCAATTTCGATTTAAGTTCTTTGAGGTTCAGTTTACGAATTTCACTTTTGTGTGGAAAATCAAAATCAAACTTATTGCTATGCAGAGCCTTATAATGACGTTCCAGATTACCTTTTTTGGGCAAGGATACTGAGGCGTTACAAATTAGACAACAACACTTGTCTCAGTCAGGGCAAGAAGGTGTAGGGCATTAGAGATGAAGAGATCGTGAATAAAAGTAGTTTTTTTAATGACTGAGCATGCGTTCCATAGGGCGCAAGTAAACGGGAGAGCAGAGGGGGGGAGGAGAGGGATGTGGATAAGGTTAGATAAGTTACGTGTGGATTTCCTGTCAGAGTAGCGTGGGGGTCTATTTCTAGGGTAGTACGAGATTTAGAGGGAGATTTCTTATCAGAGTAGCGTGGGGGTCTATTTCTAGGGTAGTACTGAGATTTAGAGGGAGTAGGGTGTGGGTGGGTATGTCTGGGTGTATGTGCCCTCTAAGAGGGACATGAGGGAGGGGAAGTGAGGGAAAAATTGATGGTATCAGATAGGTTATGTGAGGAATTATATTTGGGGGTAGGGTTGGAGTTGATATCTATGGTTCAGTGATTGTGGGATGAATGGGGATGGTGGAAGGAGGGAGGAGCGGGATGTGGATGAGATTAGATAGGGTATGTGAGGAACTTTCTTTAATGTGGGAGAGAAATCAGCTTCACCATCAAATGTTGCTGAGTAGCCAATTTCGATTTAAGTTCTTTGAGCTTCAGTTTACAAATTTCACTTTTGGGTGGAAAATCAGCATCAAACTTATTGCTATGCAGAGCCTTATAATGACGTTCCAGATTACCCTTTTTGGGCAAGGATACTGGGGTGTTACAAATTAGACAACAATACTTGTCTTTCACCATGATGAAGAAGTAGTCCATTTCCAATTCATCATGAAAGTGGTAGGTTTTGCTCTTCTTTGGAACACTCATCTTCGTTATACTGGGGTGGTAAGAAGGCCAAATCTGCTAAGTTAGTATAAACACTGGCTGAATATGGTCCAAAACTGTCACTGTCCCATAGTATTGAAGATCAACAGGAACTGAAGACCTCTGGATGATGTGCAATACAAGGACTGGAGATGCCAAAACCACACATGCAGTTCTAAAAGTAAAAATAAAAATTCATCATACTGGCACTAATAATCAAATACTGCCAAACAATCATCAAAAAAATTCAAACACCTGTCCAGCAAACCAGATAAAATCAAATACCACCAAACAAGTTCAAATACCACCACACACGATTTAATAAATCTGCACACAGTGTAGAATCAACGCAAAGGCAAGGCAAAATAAAATTGCAGAGGCAAGCAAAAGTCACAGTGGTTTGAACCAATTCGAAGGCAAGGCATAGGCAATTTAGAACAAAATTGGAAAAGCCCGCCAAAATCACCAAATTCTTCACACTTTGTTGTGTCTGCCCGAAAACGTTTAATGAAAGCGAACTATAAAGCGACCAATGACCAGCACACGACAACTAATATGGTAAGTGTATTCAGGTAAAGCCCGGGCGAATGGATATCGCCTGGTATATAACACACTTCTAAGGAGTGTTAGGGCGGGGGCAGGAATGGGTGATTCTAAGAGGCAGGAGACCAGGTATGACGCCGGGCCTGTGGCGTCTCGTCGTGGGGTGCCGGCGGCAGCCCCCTGGGGTACCCACAAACTATTGGCATGAAAACAAGCAGCGCCCCCAATACACCCACAGGCAAAATTCCCTCAGGCAGGGAAAAAAGACAGGAAAATGATCAGCAGCGGCGGCAAGCCCTCTGCAGACGACCTGCCAGCACGAGCTCTCTCCCTGCGACAGGGCGAGCTGCTGGAGAGATGGAGCCAAGTGGGGCTGGTGATCTACCTCTGATCCCTTCGCGATCTACAGGTAGATCGCGATCTACCTGTTGAAAATGCCTGGTCTATACCATGGACTGCCCAAAGGAAAAAAACAGAGATCAAACCTAAGCTTTCTTTAGAATCTCAAATGACAAGATTTCGACTTTCATATTTTGGACACATCATGCGAGAGAGAGATTGTTAGAGAAAGACATCATACTTGGCAAGGTAGTTGGTCAATGCAAAAGACAAAGGCCAGCAATGAGATGGATCGATTCAATAGCAGCAGTTATGGGTGCCATGCTATCAACAATGAGCCACATAACTGAAGATCGAACACAGTTTAGGGCAACTATCTTGATGGTCGCCATGAGTCGACACTGACTCGATGGCACTTAACAACAACTCTGAAGATTTCTTTTTTCAGATTAGGGTCCTTAGAAATAGGAGGAAACTATATCAGAAGTCTGAAATTGGGATGAAAGCTGAGGGGGTTTCCAAGCTAGTTTTATAAAGAGGATGAAGATCAATTCTCTACAAACACTTGATCCAAATTACAAAATAACAGTAATTACAGTAATAATAATCAGTTTAATCTATATCAAGGTGGAGATGGGTTTAAGTATGGGTTTAAAAGCGATGATGTCACTCCAGTGCTTCAGAGCCTCTACTGGCTGCCTATACAAGCTCGTATAAAATTCAAGGCTACATTGAATATTTTTAAAATCTTCAATAATATCTCAGCTAATGTCCTTCAAAACCTAATGATTAAACATACTAGCTTGAGACCACTTAGAAACAGTATGGACAACAGAATTGCTATTCCATTTGATTTCCATTAAAACAAATCAAGCAACATCCAGAAGGGCTCCGTCATTGTATGCGCCCAAACTATGGAATACTTTACCTGATTGCATATGGGCAACGAGAGACTTAAAAGACTTCAGACAAATGTTTAAGACTTTTCTATTTATACAATTTTATGGTCCTACTTAGGATTTAGCATAAGCATGTACTTATACAATTTGTATTCCTGTTTTGTGTATTCTTCCTATACCCCCCCAATACCTTTCCTTGCTTTTAGCTATATTTGTATACCTTGTCTTGTAACCACTTTGATTGAAGGATAAGGTGGTATATACAACTGGTTAAATAAATAAATAAATAGAAATAATTTTTTTCTCACTACTAGGTTAGTTATTCATGGAAACACGTTACTTATAGTTATGGAATCTTTCATTGGAGAATTCAAAGCAGGGCTTCCCAAACCTGTCCTGAGGACCCCATAGCCAGCTGGGTTTTCAGGATATCCATAATGAATATTAGAAACCCACTATACGCAAATTTATCTCATGAATATTCATTTTAGATATCTTGAAAACCCGACCAAACAGTTGGTCCCCTGAACAGGTTTGTTCCAAAAGCAGGCTTGACAAACATGGATAATTGCTCTTCCTTGGAGACAGGGGCCGAGCTAAGTAACCTCTTCAAGTCCCTTCCAGTCTTGTACTTACCCTTGCTGTAATGGATCATCGGCAGATTCCTCGGCCACGAGAAGTTCATACTCCTCAGCAGCATATCTGTCCCAATCAGAGAGCTCTGGGCCATCATTTTCGGTATCCTAAGCAAAATACATACAGAAAGGCAAGCAAAGTCAGTCAAGCATGCTGTATTCTCTGCATTTCTGCACAACATACCTTTATCTCTCTGATCTATTGAAGAATCTTGGATGGTGTAAAGACTCTCTTAATGGAGCTTGGTGCAATTTTCCCTTATGTTCATTGAAAAGTTTCTATATTGCCCTTCAAAGGATATCAGAGAAGTTCAATTGTCAATTGAGATATAAGTTAGGTAGAAAGACAAGGTATTGTTGTAATACAAAAGTACATAGTTGTAATTGAGAGATACTAAGGAGCAGTAAGGCACTAGCATTTAACTTTCAAAAGGGAGGCTATGATAAAAAGAGGAAAATAGTTAAGAAAAGACTAAAAGAAAAGGAGCAAAGATTAAAAGTTTACATCAAGCCTGGGCACTGTTTAAAGCTACTATCTTGGAAATCCAGACCAGATGTATTTCATGCTTTAAGAAAGGGGGAAGAAAGGCCAAACGACCACTGGCATGGTTTAAAGGTGAGGTCCGAGAGGCTGTTTCAGCCAAAAGGGCATCTTTCAGAAAATGGAAAAAGAAGCCAAATGATGAAAACAGGAAACAGCATGAGCACTGGCAAGTTAAATGCAAGGCACTTCATAAGGCAGCCAAAGAGAGAATTTGAAAAGAAGCTTGCTGAGGAAGGAAAAAATCTCAGTAAAACCTTTTTCAAGTATACTCTTAGCAAAAAGCCTGTGAGAGAGTCAATTGGACCATTAGCAACCCAAGAAAAGGTAATTATTCACCTGTAGCAGGTGTTCTCCATGGACAGCAGAAATTAGTCCTCACTTATGGGTGATGTCCCCACAGGAGCCCTGTGCCAGAATTCTCCCCTGCTTCTATTTGAAGCTTTTGGGAGGCTCCACCATGCCTGTGTGTCTCCTACCCACCTGCCACCATGGCACCATCTTGATTCAGTCTGATAACATAGCTGTAGCAGAAGACAACTATTCGGGGAGGTGGGAGGATTGTGAGGACTGATTCTTGCTGTCCATGAAGACCTGCTACATATGAGTAACTTCCTTTTCTCCATGGACAAGCAGGAATCAGTCCTAACATATGGGAGTCCCAAGATACAGGCTACCGAAACCAAGGAGACCACCGAGAAGCCCAACAAGGGCAAAACTCAACTGCAGTATGGCAACAGGTCTAATGGCAAACTATATACAAGAGCAGTGATTCTCTCTTCTTTTGGGGGGGGGAGGGGGTAGCCTGGACAGAATAGGGGGATGGATTTTGATTCTAATCCTTAAATAGATTCCTAAGTACAGATTGGCCGAAGTTGCTGTCATGTCGGGAATCCCCATTTAGGCAGTAGTGAGATGTGAATGTGTGGACTGAAGACTACGTTGCAGCCCTGCAGTTCTCTTCCATGGAGACCGAGTGCAAGTTGGCCACCTGGGCATAACTGAAAGAAAGGCAGTCTGCTAGCCAAATTGAGAGTGTTTAGAAACAGCAACTCCCAGCTTGCTGGGGTCAAAAGAAAAAACTGAATGGACTTTCTATGGTCTTGTCTTCACTCCAAGTAGAAGGCTAAGGCTTGCTTGTAGTCCAACATGTGCAGTGCAGTTTTGCCTTTGTGTGCATGAGGTCTCGGGAAAAATGTCAGAAGAACAATTGACTGATTAAGGTGGAAATCCGATACCACTGCTGGAAAGAATTTAGGATGAGTACAAAGATCCACTCTATTATGGTGGAATATGGTGTAAGGTGGATGAACAACTAGAGTCTGAAGCTCGCTCACTCTGCATGCTGAAGTGACCGCCACCAGAAACAATACCTTCCAGGTCAAGAACTTCAGAGAACAGGAATTCAGCAGCTTAAAGGGAGCTTTCATGAACTGCACAAGAACCACATTGAGGTCCCAAGATACTGCGGGAGGCTTATAGGGAGGCTTCAAGAAAAGCAAGCCCTACATAAAGTGAACAACTAAAGACTGTACCGAGATGGACTTGCCTTCCACACCTCAATGGTAAACTCCAATTGCACTGAGGTGGACCCTGACAGAGTTAGACAAGTCAAGACTCAGAGAGATGTAGAGATATTCAAGCAGTTTTTGTGTGGAATATATGAAAGAATCTAGTGCCTGGCCCTCACATCAGGCAGCAAACCTCTTCCACTTGCAAGAGTAAGACTTTCTCATGGAGGAGGCTTTGGTTACATCATTTGGCAGGGTGATTTCAGAAAACATTAGCGTCTCAACATCCATGCCGCGAGGGCCAAGGACTGTATGTTGGGGTGCAACATCGCCCCGCCTTCCTGTGTTATTAGATTGGGCACATGGCTGAGCTATAATGGCTCTTGAGAGCTGTAGCAGGAGAGGAAACCATGGCTGCCTGGGACAGTAGGGAGTGATGAGAATCATCATGCCGCCATCTGTTTTGAGCTTCAGGGGGGTCTTTGCAATGATACGTATTGGGGGATACACGTACAGAAGACCCTCCCTCCCAGTGAAGAAAGAATGCATCCGATGATAGTCTGCTGTGTGATCCTACTCTGGAGCAGAATTGATCCATCTGGGCACTCTGTGGGATGGAGAACAGATATATTGATGGGATGCCCCACTCTCGAAAGATGTGAGTCGCACCCTTCCTGTCCAGTGTCCACTCATGTGGCTGGAGGATTTGACTCAGTCTGTCTGCCAGAGTGTTTTGCTCGCCTGGCAGGTAGGTGGTTCTCAAGTCCATCCTGTGCATGATGGCAAACTTCCACAACCTGGGGAAACACACAAAGGAGCACTCGCTCTTGCAATAAAGTCCAGGAAAACACAAGGAGCAAAAGGCGTGTGGTGGTCAAAGATGGCTTTATTATGAAGACCCCAACGCCTTTTGGCAAACTGCCTTCCTCAGGGGGCATACAGCTTAACAACAAAATAATAAAATATATTAAAAACAACATGACAAAGACATATATGAAAAAACATGTAAAAGAACAATCATTTATGTCAACCATATAGAATTAAAATACTCATAGTGAAAAACGAAATATTAAAATGGAATTAAAAAACGAAATAAAACATACAGCAGGGCAGCAGGAAACGTTATAACAAACAACTCATATTAAAAAGAACAGAGTCATGAATAAAATAGAAACTAATACTCAATTGGAGAAAGTGATAAATATAATTCTTTAAAAAAAGATACTTACAAGTATCTACTGTATAGTTGAACACATATAAAGCGTTGTATAAGATATGTGTAATGATACTTCAAAAAACAAATGACACATTAAAAACAAAGTTATAAATAGCTGGCATAAAAATAAATGATGAACAATACAACATTATAAATAGATGTGTACAGCTGTAACCTGATGGCAGGGGAGGAAAGTAGGGATGGGGGGGGGGGGAAAGGCTAGGGGAGGGGGAAGGGGGGAGAGGAGGAAGGTGAAGGAAGAAACACAAGGGTAAGGGAGGGGGGAAGGAGGGGGGAAGGAAAGGGGAAGAGAGGAATGGAGAGGGGGAGGGGGGAGGGGAAAGGGGAGAAGGGGGTGGGAAAGAAAAGGGGGGGGGGAGAAAGGAGGGGAAAAGGGAAGAGAAAGAAGTGTAATGATATTAATACAACCAAACTACATGTAGAACTATATAAATAAATAAATATATATAAATGTGTGCAAAACTATCCAAGTTGAAGTAAAATACATTAAATAATTAAAGATAGACTTTGCGTGTACGTAAAAAATGTACGAATGGTAAGCATAAACAAAGTGATGTTAAGAAATGATAAATACTGATGACACAATATGTAAAATGCCATGAGGGATAAGGAATAAAAAGTATTTAAGCTGCTATATATTGTTTACCGAGCTGAGAAATCTGTAATATCTGTAAAAGAGTAACTAAAAATGGCATAAGAGCAAATATAATAATAAATTGAATGAAGGATATATGGTAAACAAAAGGTCTCATTATTAACATGAAAAAGAAACTAAACCGCGGTGTTCTAAAGGACTTGTGGGACTATTGAGTTTTAGCAAGAGTCTCACCTGAGTAAAGAAAGCAGAATGTCTTTCGGCAAGTAAGAACATTCAATGAAAAAATATTCTATGCTAAAAAGGGGAGGGAAATAAAAACAATTTAAAACTTAACTTTAGTGGTACTTTTATGTAATGCGCCAAAAGACAATGAAGTGGGCAATCTGACCTTAAACAGAACATAGAAACATGATGACAGAAAAAGACCACAAGGCCCATCTAGTCTGTCCTTCCATAACAACAACTACAACAGTCCACTTTTTACCTTTAGAGATCCTCTGTGTTGGTCTCATGCTTTTTTGAATTCAGTTACTGTCCTCATCTCTACCACCTCCACTGGGAGACTATTCTACGGATCCACTACTCTTTCCGTAAAGAAATATTTCCGCATATCACTCCTGAATCTATCTCCCTTCACCCTCATCCCATGTCCCCGCGTCGCAGAACTTGCTTTCAATTGAAAAAGGCTCTCTCCCTGAACATTTATGCCACGGAGGTATTTAAACATCTCAATCATATCACCTCTATCCCGCCTTTCCTCTAAGGTGTACATATTAAGATCCTTAAGTCTGTCCTCATATGCTTTATAATGAAGACTACTAATCATCTTAGTAGCAACCCTCTGCACCGACTCCATCCTGTTCACATCCTTTTGAAGGTGCGGTCTCCAGAATCGTCTGCTATCCGTCGGTTCTGTTACAAGCTGAGAAAGGGACAGTGAGAAAGACTGGGTATTTAAAAACGCTGTGTTTCGCACCAAAATCCAATCTCATGGGCAGAGTCACAATGTGCAGGAAGAGAGGAGACTTCAATATGAATCTTTGAAATGTAAGTGATGAGTGCTTTTACTTGTAGAACCACATGTAACATGTATAACTTAAAAGGGGAAAAGACTAAGAGCTGGATACAAAGATCTTAAACGCAGGAACTGTGCTGAGGTAAATCACTAATTGTGAGTCCCTTGTCAAGCCAATGTGCTACCAATGGTTTTCCAAAGGACTGGAGAGAGGCTCATGTGGTGCCTTTACACAAAAGCGGAAGTAAGGATGTGGTTGAAAACTACAGGCCGGTTAGTTTAACTTCGGTGGTGAGTAAATTATTGGAAACGCTGCTGAAAGAGAAAATAGTGAGGTTTCTGGAGTCCAGCGGATTACAGGATCCAAGGCAGCATGGATTCACCAGAGGCAGGTCTTGTCAGACAAATCTGATTGATTTCTTTGACTGGGTGACCAGGGAGTTGGACCGAGGGAGAGCTCTAGATGTGGTGTATTTCGATTTCAGTAAAGCCTTTGGCACTGTTCCTCACAGGCGACTTATAAACAAACTGAGCACCCTAGGGATGGACCCTAAAGTTACTGCTTGGGTTAGAAATTGGTTGGGTGGGAGGCGACAAAGAGTACAAGTAAATGGAGCGCACTCTGAGGAGAAGGATGTTAACAGTGGTGTGCCCCAGGGATCTGTCCTTGGTCCGATTCCTTTTTAACATCTTTGTTAGTGATATAGCGGAAGGGCTGTTGGGTAAGGTTTGCCTTTTTGCGGATGATACCAAAATCTGCAATAGAGTAGACACCCAGGAAGGTGTAGATAACATGAGGAGGGATCTAGCTAAGTTTGAAGAATGGTCTAGAATTTGGCAGCTGGGATTTAATGTTAAAAAATGTAAGGTCATGCATTTGGGCTGCAGCAATCCAAGGGAGCAATATAGTATAGGGGGTGAAGTACTTTTGTCCATTAAAGAAGAGCGGGACCTAGGCGTGGTTGTGTCTGATGATCTTAAAGTAGCTAAACAGGTAGAAAAGGCAACGGCAAAAGCTAGAAAGATGCTTGGGTGCATACGGAGAGGAATGGCTAGCAGAAAAAGGAGGTGATAATGCCTCTCTATAAGTCTTTGGTGCGACCTCATTTGGAGTATAGTGTGCAATTCTGGAGACCGCATCTTCAAAAGGATGTGAACAGGATGGAGTTGGTGCAGAGGGTAGCTACTAAAATGATTAGTGGTCTTCATTATAAAGCATATGAGGACAGACTGAAGGATCTTAATATGTATACCTTAGAGGAAAGGCGGGATAGAGGTGATATGATTGAGATGTTTAAATACCTCCGTGGCATAAATGTTCAGGGAGAGAGCCTCTTTCAATTGAAAGCAAGTTCTGCTATGAGGGGACATGGGATGAGGGTGAAGGGAGATAGATTCAAGAGTGATATGCGGAAATATTTCTTTACGGAAAGAGTAGTGGATCCATGGAATAGTCTCCCAGTGGAGGTGGTAGAGATGAGGACAGTAACTGAATTCAAAAAAGCATGGGACAAACACAGAGGATCTCTAAAGGTAAAAAGGGGACTGTTGTAGTTGTTGATATGGAAGGACAGACTAGATAAGCCATGTGGTCTTTTTCTGTCATCATATTTCTATGTTTCTATGTGACATTGATGGGTTGTGAAGATGACAACAATGGCATCTTTTTTATCAATTCATCATTGTCAAGCCTGAAAACTGTCTTGTTATACAATGGCAATATCCACCCTTCAATATCTATTGCCTATGCAGCATACATGAAAGAAACTATGAAAACATGGAACTGTTCTTGAAACACATACAGAGGCCTTTCTTGATCACCTCCACAAGGCCCATTGAGCCAATCAGCGCACCAGACAGCAGCAATTCAAATTGAAGTGGCCTCCAGGTGTGCCCACGCCTGAGGGCCTCGTCAGAAGGCCCTTTGGCATAGCCCTTAAGTGCAGGCCTAATCAACATGGAAGAACACCAGTGTGCCTAACAAATGTCCTTACCGGCCATACAAGCACACCTTGAACCAGTGCCACGATGCAAGTACAACTACTAATAAGCTAGCTTCATCAGCGTCACCAAGCAACAACAGCCTGGTAAGCTGTTCCCCATACCACACCGATACTCCAGCACAAATAAATAAATCACCTCTGCTTAAAAACCCAGAACTCCAAATCAACCGATCTCCCATCACAAGGACTTACTAAGTATCTACCTCAAAACTACCAACAAGAACATCCTAAATCTTCAACTACCCAACCCAGCTCGCAGGTCACAGCCACACAACACGACACCCACTGTCACCCACCACAAAAGTCATCACACCTGGAAATTCACCTCTACAAGTTAGCTAATCACAGATCCTCTGCCTTTACCCAAGTCACAGTACTCCATACTTATTAAACACCCTTCAACTCCTAAAAACCCTACTTCTTCCTCAGCAAACCATAATGTTCAGCTACCATCTACTTGTGACCCTTCTTCTGACACTTATCTTCACATTTAATCACTCCACTGCACTTACCACTATAGCTCAACATATCCCAGTAATCTTCAGAACACATCGCCATCAGTATCACAGCTCACAATATAGTCCCTGGACCAGAATCCACAACAGACTCATACAAATTCAACCCACCCTACATACCCTCAACAAGCAAAGAACCAGTCCAAACAACAAGCAATGCCTCAGGTGCTTGCTCATCCATGCACACTCAGTGTGCAACAAAATCCCAATCACCGACATACTCCTTAAGGACAAACCAGATCTAATTGTGCCCTAAATTGCCCAAGAGAGCTATTCAGCATAGTGAAATCCCTAACCACGCCTCCCAGTCAGGAAACACTGCAAGACTCCCCACACCCGCAAACTTAGCAGACTTTTCAAAATGGGACCCACAAACAATGCACAGTTCACTACAATAGACAACATACCCACCAGAAATCAATGGACAACATTTGACTCCATCTCCAAAAAAAGCATTGAACACAAAATCAGCAACCTCAACACCTCAACCTCACCACTAGATCCATGCCCTGTCAGCTGGATCAAGTTGACTAAAACTGAACTGTCCCCCTTGATCTGCGAGCTGACACAGATCTCGTGTGGAACGAGGTATCCTCCCAAATAACCTTAAAAAAGCACTAGTCCAATCATTATTAAAAAATCCTACAGCCGACAAAAGAGACCCTGCTTCATACAGACCCATCAGCAGCCTACCATTCATCTCCAAAATTATTGAAAAAATAGTATGCCAGCAACTCCAAAACCATGTAGACAAACATGCCCCACTAGATCAATACCAGCACGGATTCCGACCACACCATGGAGTTGAAACTCTCATCACATCCCTAATTTACATAATAACAAGACGCATCAACAAGATCAACCATGCATTTATCCTGATTTTCTTGGACATAACCGCTATATTTGACTCCATTCCTCAAAACCTACTACTCGCCAGACTAGAGTCCATAGGTGTTAGGCATCCCCTCAAATGGAAACAATCATATCTCAAGACAGGCTACAACCGATACGCATGGGATGAAGCACATCAAACCCATACAAACATCATAAGGGAGTCTCACAGGGCTCTGCTCTATCCTCACTTCTCTTCAACATTTTCATCCAACCCATTTGCACCATTTTTCACAGGCACAACATTCAGTACAGAATTTACACAGACAATATTATGATGTTCATGCCCTACAAAATCAGCAACCCAAACTTACACAAAATTTCTTCATGCTTCCAAGAAATATCACAATGGCCTACAGATCAACCAGAAAAACTGGACATCCTACATATCTCCAGAAACAGATCACTCTCACCCCCCAAAACTATCACAATTCATAACATCGAACATAGAAACCAAACATGAAGTAAGATATCTGGGTGTATCAATCTACCAATACTTCACCTTCACCCCCCACATCAACAAAACAGCACAATCAATATGCCACAAACTAAAGACACTGCACAACCTTCAACCTATTCTAGCAATCTCAGACTTCTGCTCTGTACTCCAAGCACTCATATTTCCCATACTGAACTTCTGCAACAGCATATACCAAGGACTCAGGGGCGGCTCAAGGCAATCTGCTGCCTGAGGCGAAGGATGAGATGGTGTCCTCGCCCCCCCCCCCCCCCGGTAGAGGGGGGCGGGGCTTTTTCAGAACTCCAATCAGGGACTGAACCAAACCAAAAAGCCGATTAGATTATATGGAGGAAATGCAAGATGTTTGCACACCAAGGAACTTAAAGAGAGTGAGCACCAACAGCACAGTTTATAAAACTAAATTATAATTTTTATTTTGTTGTTATAAACTGCATTATGGTTCTTGCTTTTTCTTTTTCAACATATATTTTGCATCCACAGTGGGTGCAGAGCAGAACCAGGACATTCACTCACAGAACTCAATATCTTAAAAAAAAATCTGATTCTGATCATCTCACTAACAGCAAACATTCTCCAGTACCAGGCATATTGTGTACTAATACAAACCCCTACAACAAAGAGCACATCTACCATACCATATCCTATCAGCACCAACTTCCTTAAACTGACATAAGGAGCCCATCTAAAAAAAGGTCACTGTAAATACTACAGTGGGCCCTATTTGAAAGGCTGAACAAGTCAAATTACTACAGTACAGTACAGATCTTTATGTACAAACTTCATGTTAACAGAACACCTGGCCTCAGTCACAAACTCAGAACACAGACCCTCACCAAGTACAGAATAAGTAACCACAATCTAAAGTAAAAATAAAAATATGTAGACAAAATTTAAACTGAAACCCCAAAAAGCCAGACTCTGCATGCAGTGCAACATCAAATAAATAAGAGATGCAGTTCCTCCATACTGTGTAAAATATAAAGATAGCACAAAGTCCAATCACTAAAATTAAATAAATTATTTTTTCTATCTTTGTTGTCCATTTTATTCTCTGATCATGCTGGTCCCGATTTGAGGCTTCTGCTTTCCTGTCTTCTCTTAGTTCTCTTTCTGTGGTCTATGGTCCATTTGCCATTTCTTATCTCTTCTTTTGTTTTATTCACTTCCTTCCATCAGCCCATTTCCAGTTCCAGTAACCCTCCCCAGTATCAGCCCCCTTTCTAGTCCTCCCCTCCCCGTACCTTCCAATGTCAACCACCTTGCATTCCCACGACTGCCATTGGTGTCCATTCCCTTCCAGGCCCCCTCCTTCCCCACTGTCCAGCCCCTTCTAGTCCAAATACCATCCCATGTCCACTGTCAGTGCCACCCCGCCCCACACAGCTCCCTTCCAGTCACCCTACCCTCTGTCCATCCCCCTTCCAGATCCATTCGCACATGTCAGCTCCCTTCCAGCCTCCTCCCCATTACCCAGCCACTCCAATCCACAAGTGTCAGCTCCCTTCCAGTCCCCCTTCAATACATCCCAGGTGTCAGCTCCATTCCAGCCCCCTCCTTCCCCCGCCATATCAGCTCTTTTCCAGCCCCCTCCTTCCCCCATGTCAGCTCCCTTCCTGCCCCCTCCTTCCCCTGGCAGACCCTCTCAGTATCCGCTCCCTTCCAGTCCTATTCTCCCATCCCCCCGCATCAGCCCATTTGTAGCCCTAGCCCCTAGTTTTCTTCCAGGGCCAGCAGCACTCTCCTCCCCTCCCCCATTAGCCCATTTCCAGTCCCAGCCCATTTCCAGTCCTATCCCCCTTATCAGTCCACTCCAGTCCTAGGCCCCCAATCAGCCCATGTCCTACCCTAGCGCCCCTAATCAGCCCATTTCTAGGCCTAACCCCACCAATCAGCCCATTACCAGTCCTAGCCCCCCTTCTGATCAGCCTAGTTCCATTCTTAACCCCATCAGTCCATTTCCAGTTCTAACCCCCCCATCAGTCCATTTCCAGTCCTAGCCCTCCCCCCATCAGCCCGTTACTATTTCCAGTGCTACGCCCCCCAGCCCAGCCCCAGCCCTTCTGAAGGGAAATTGAAAAAACAAAAAAAAATGGTTGCAGAAGCTGCTGCCACCACTGCTGCTGTGTGAGAGACGAAATGCCTGTTTCCCATCAGCGCCGGCGGGCTCAACTTTAACAGAGCCACGGGAAAGGGAAACACTCTCCCTTTGCGGCTGTGCAAAGTTGAGCTGGCGCAGCGCAGGGGAAAAAAGAACGTCAGGGCTCTTCCAGGGAGGCAGGGGGCCACAGGGCACTTCATTCTGCTGCTGCTGCTGCTGCGGCAACGGCAGCAGCTTCTGTGACCATTTTTTTTCTTTTGTTTTTTTGATTTTTAAGGCTGAGTGAGGTGGTCTTTTTGAGGGCAATTTTTGATGCCCCCAAAAATTTGACGCCTAAGACCATCGCCTCACTCGGCCTCATTATAGAGCCGCCCCTGGAGGAACTATGTATATGGGAGATAGTGAACCACAGACTACAGTTTGCTAATTCTTCTGGATAAAGGTATGGTGATGAGGAAAACTGATGTGCTTAAGGGAGGCTGCACTGAGGGGTTTAAAGGGAGGCCTCGTACGTTCTGCTAAAACTACATTAAGGTCCCATGCCAGTAGGTGTAGCCTGATGGGTGGTTTAGTATTCATAAGGCCCCTCATGAACCACGTGACAAGCGGGTGCACTGAGATTGACTTACTATCCACTTGAGTATGTGCAGCTGCAATAGCGGAGAGGTGATATCTAACCAATGTGGTTTTCAAACTAGAATGAGACAGGGAGAGTAAGAATGCAAGGACTTTCCCGAGAGAACAGGAAACAGGATCCTGTTAGTGCTGTTTTGCCCAGTGTACAAATCTGGAACACTTAAGGCAGTAGGAGAGCCAAGTGGTGGATTTTCTAGAAGCCATGATGATGTCAAGTACTTCCTCGGAGAATGAGGTATTTTCTAGGGAATATGTACCCTCCAGGCTGCTAGAGCTAGGCTGGGGAGGTTGGAGTGCAGCAGAGTTCCCTGGTGCTGGGTAAGAAGAAAGTAGTTTGTACCCAGAGGTCATGGGTCTTGTTGCATCATTGCGAGGAGATGAGGATACCAAACTTGCCTGGGCCATTGAGGACAATGAGAATGACTTTCACCTTGTCCAGGTGGATTTTTAGCAGGACACGACTGATGAGAGGAAAAGGAGGGAAAGCGTAAAGAAGTTGATGACTCCATGAGATGGCGAAGGCATCGTGAGCACATCTGCTCGAACTGGGTCAGACAGAAGAAAGGGCATTTTGCATTGTTGGCCAATGCGAAGAGGTATATCTCCAGGGTACCCCATACTGCAAAAATGCTGAATGCTACCCTGGAGTCGAGAGACCATTCGTGAGGGTTGAGACGTCAACTGAGCGACTTTGCTATTTGTTCTGTGCTCCTGGAAGGAAAGTTGCTCTGAGGGTGGGCCCTATGGATTGAGCAAATAGCAAGAGATGTGTGGCCTTGCGACACAGCCAAAGGGATCCTGTCCCATCTTGCTTGTTTATGTAAAACATGGAGACTTGATTGTCAGTTTGCACTAAGAGGATTTTGTTGCATACCCAATGACAGGAGGCATGGAGGGCACAGAATACTGCTCGCAATTTCAGAATTCTGATGTGGAGCATCCGCTCACACAGTAACCATAACCCTTGCATGGACAGGTGAAGTAGGTGGGCTCCCCATCCATAGGTGGAAAAATTGGTTTTCAGGGTAAACTGATGTGGTGATTGTTGGAAGGGACAGCCCACCGATAGATGGGATGGGACGGTCCATCAGCGGAGGATTTTGTGAAATCTTCAGCTGGTTTCTGTGGATAAAGGAATTTTGTGACAGAGGGACTGTGTGTGTTGATTCCAGTGTAAGCAAAGATGCCACTAAAGTGAGTGCATGTGTAGTCTTGCAGACGGAACAACATGAACAGAGGCAGTCATGTAGCTCAACAGCTGAAGGAGAACTCAGACTGTTGTGGACGATGAGTGAATAATTTTGTTGCTGAGGCACTGAAGAGTCCTGAGCCTGTCGAGCAGAAGGAAGGCTCTGCCCGATAGAGTTACTATGCTGACTTTGATGACGCAGAGACTGGTGGGGTTCGAGCTTGGACTTTTGTATGTTTATTACAAACCTATGGCTTGTAGAAGAGAAATGGTAATCTGAACTGTCTGGTAGGCTTCTCCTTTGAAGGACATTGAAATGAGTCCTCCAAAGGAGAAGCCCAGTCTTCGAGGTAGGGATATACACAGTGACCTTGTTTCTGTAAATGGGCAGCAATTACTGCTAGGTACTTTGTGAAGATATAGGGTGCTTTCGAGAGGCCAAAGGGCCTTGTACTGGTAATGTTTGTCTTTGAACTTGAAGACAAGGGACTTCCAATGCCGGGGGTGAATGGGTATGTAGGTGTAGGAATCTTTCAGGTCCAGAGAGACCAACCAATCATTATGGCTCAGTAGTGGGAATATGGAACTGAGGGAATTCATTGTGAATTTTTCTCATTTTATGTAGCGGTTGAGAACACATAGGTCCAGAATGGGCCTTAACCCACCCCTGTTTTCTTTGGAATCAGGATGAATCTTGAATAGAAGCCCGTGTTCTGTTGCTCACCTGGGACAGGTTTGATGGCCTGACTGTGGAGAGGTTCAGAGACTTTCTGAACCAGTTTGAGAAGGTGTTGTGTCAAAACCCTGGCAATAGTTGGACAGGAATGAAGAGAGGGAAGCTTGGTAAATTTGATTCAGTATCCGTAATGAACAATGTTCAGGACCCTGCAGTCCATGGTTATGGATTCCCTGGCCTCTTTGAAATACTGAATTCTGCCAGCCACCAGTAGGTAGTCAAAAACTAGGGGTAGGTTTTGGGGCAAAGGTGGATTAGAGGGTTGTTTCCATTCCATTGAGAGTGAACCCTGTGTATATGGCTGCAGAGCAGGATGTTATAGTGCCGGTCTGAGGTACAGTTAGTATGTCCAATGTTCAGATTGTTGAAAAATTGGTAATGGTATGGTCTGTGATAGTGAGATAATGGCGTTTGTCGAGACTGGGACGTCTGCTTTGCTGGTTGGGCTGTCAACTCTCGGACAATGAAAGAGTGATCCTTGACCTCTGATACTACTTCCTGGACCTTGGAGCCAAACAGACTGTCCCCTTGACAAGGTGCATCTGCCAAACGGTCATAGAGATCCTCTCAAAGACCCAAAACCTGTAGCCAAGCAGTACGCCTTGCTGAAATGGCCGTGGCAGTGGCATGGGTCAAAAACATCATAGTTTGTGCGAATGATATGGTAGACAGATTCATGAATATTAGTTAGAAGTTAATTATGATTCTCTGCTGTCAAGGTGGTTGAAGGAGAAGATCATGATGGCAATGAAGGATCTGGAGTTGATGTACTAAGATGCACATGGCAAGAGTGCTACTTTAGTAGGATTTTCGTCCAATGGCATCGAGTGTCCATTGTTCCTTTCCCGGTGGTGTCTGGAAGGTGGATTTTGAGCTCTTTGTAGCATGCATAGAGGTTGGAGTTTTCCATATGGAAGCTTGAAGGTCTTGGAGAATTTGATGGCCTGGCAAGGATAGATCTCTTTGGGCATGCTGCATGATTTAAAGATGGACTGAAGGTCTCGTTTGTTTGTGGGAGTCTGCGAGTCACTGAGAGCGAGGGCTCTGACATTTTCTGGATATGATAAGTCTTCTCCAGGGTCATCTGAGGGCCTTGGCTCCAGTAGGGGTCCCGAATGTTCCCCATGAGCACTGAAGCCAGCCAAGTCAGAATGGGAGTAAGGCAGACTGAACAGGAAGTAGGCATCATCCTCCAATGGTTAAGGAGATCGCCATTGCACTAGTGGAGGTGATCGAGGGCATTCAGAGTGCCCTGGATCTGTGGGAGCCTCAATTGGGGTGCTGTGCAAGGGAGGGGTCACAGCAGCAGGTGCAGCAGGTGTTGTATTAAGTATGGCAGTGCTGTCCTGCAAGAACCTCCTTAGCAGAGATAGGAGGGAAGAGTATGGTATGAGAGCTTGTTTTGACCCTTGAGGATGCCTTTGAGGCAAAGGGGGTGACATAGTATGACTATTCTAGAGGGTTCCTCCTATGCTGCAGCACCCGCTGAGTGTTCCGAAGCGTCAGAGAGTGTGGCCACGCTCAATGGTAGCTGGTTCTGGCTGTCAGTGCTTTTTGCCTTGTGATTATCTCCTTTTCTTCTTCTGATGAAGAAAGAGCGTGGGGGGGGGGGTGCCGATGGAACGGAGGAAAAGAAAACAAATGAGAGTCAAATGAAAGTGATTAAGAGAAGGCTCAGAAAAATCTTCAGGAATTTGACAGAAAAAAAAATGGCAAAAATTGAGAGCCCCAACGGAGGAGGGGAGAGCCATGGCAGTCTGTTCACAGTCAGGAAAAACTGAAAGATGGGGGTTTCTGAGCTAGGGGAGAACCCATCACACATTTGCCATCGGGGACAACATGTATGGAATGTGCCTGCATCCCCCTGCTTGTCTGCGGAAAAAGACTGGGGAATAATGGACTGGAGAAGTAGAGAGGTGAGGAATGGGAGGGCTGGGGTGAGGGTTGTAAAACTTTAGATAGATGGAGCAAAAAGAGGGGTACTGAGAACTGGATAGTCAGAAGGAGGAGTGAAATCTGAGTGGATAGAGAGAGAAAAAAAATTAAGTGGAAAAAAGCTAAAAGGAAAAGATCACTATCCTAGATGGAAGGAAGTGAAGAAAGCAAGAATGGGGAGAAGTTACAGATGGACTGGAGACCTTATAAAGAGAACTATGAGAAGACAAAGGAAACTAGGAACCAGAGACTTAGCCCAAGATGATAAGAAAATAAAATGGACCGACAACAAAGATAAAATAAAATAATTTAAGTTTGAATTTAGTATATAGAAGATGTTAGTTTTTAGAATTTATGTGCTTTATCTTCCTATTTTGCATAGTACAGGAGGAAATGCATCTTTTTCTATTTCTCTGGTGTTGAACTGTAGGCAGAGTCTGGCTTCTTCTTTAATTTCTGCCTATGTATTTCTGTTTTTAGTTTATGGTCACTTATTTGGTATTTGGTGATGGTCTATCTATGTTCTTATTGTTAGTAAGAGGAGGGAGTGTAAAAGTGGTATTGTCAGACTCAAGGGTGATAGGGAGGAATATGTAGAAGCTGATGAGGATAAGCAGAATTGCTTAACCAATATTTTTGTTCTGTGTTCACAGAAAATACCCACAAATAGGAACAGAAGCGAGGGGGATCTTGAATGGTTTTCAGAAGACCGTTTTAGTGAGGAGCTAGCTAAAGTAAAAGTAGACAAAGCAATGGGGCTGCATGATATACATTCCGAGAGTATTGAAGGAACTTAGGGAAGCTCTAGCTGCTTCACTATCTGACCTTTTCAATGCTTCTTTACAGTAAGGAGTGGCCCCAGAGGACCGGAGAAGAGCTTATATGGTCCCTTTACACAAAAACAAATGAGGTTGGGAACTATAGGCTGGTTAGTCTGATCTCTGTGGTGAATAAATTAATGGAAACGCTGATAAAACAGAGGATAGTGAAGTTTCTGGAGTCGAATGGACTGTAGGATCCAAGACAGCATCCTTTTACAAGAGGCACGTCTTGTCAGACAAATCTGAACATTTCTTTGACTGGGTGACCACAGAGTTGGACTAAGGAAGTGTCCTAGATGTGGTGTAGATTTCAGTAAAGCCCTTGACAGTTTTACGCAAAGGCGACTTACAAATAAATTGAGCACTCTAGAGATGGATCCTAAAGTGACTGACAGGATTAGAAACTGGCTGAGTGAGAGGTGACAAAGGGTACATAGTTACTCACCTGTAACAGGTGATCTCCGGGAACAGCAGGAATTTAGTCCTCACATATGGGTATCATCGGTACCGACGGAGCCTGCGCGGGAACGCTCCCCAGCGTCCAATTAGAAAGCTTTTGGGAGCATCCCACAGCGCCTGCGTGCTGCCTTCCCACCTTTCCCAACTGCCTCTCTCCAGTTGAGTTTTAAAGCTGAGACAAAGAGAGAGAGAGAGAGGAAAGGAAAGAGATAGAGAGATACAACTCCTAGGGGAGGTGGGTGGGTTGTGAGGACTAAATTCCTGCTGTTCCCGGAGATCACCTGTTACAGGTGAGTAACTATGCTATCTCCAGGAACAAGCAGGAATGTAGTCATCACATATGGGGACTCCCTAGCTTTAGGTGCCAGGGAGAGACCCCAGAAGTTGTGTGTCCCTGAACAGGGCTCCACTTCCCCCCATGGATCTCTGGCATCCTACCAGGGATGGCGGGTAGGAGTTGATTAGGTATGGAACAGGTATTGGAAAACAGCCTGACCAAACAAGGCATCCCGGCGGGAGTCCTTATCCAAGCAGTAATGGGCTGTGAAGGTATGAACCGAGGCCCAAGTGGCTGCTCGACAGATGTCGTTGATAGACACAGAGTGCAGATAAGCCATTGAGGCTGCCATGGCTCTCACATTGTGAGCTGTGACATGGCCCTCCAGAGAAAGGTTCTTACTCTGATAGGCGAAGGAAATACACTGAGCAATCCAGTTAGACAGTGTTCTCTTGGAGACTGGAAGTCCCAAATGAGAAGAATCAAAAGCAACAAAGAGTTGAGAGGACTTTCTATGTTGCTGTGTTTTTTGTAAGTAAAAGGCTAAAGCTCTTTTACAGTCCAAGGTATGAAGATTCCTCTCTACATTTGATGCATGAGGCTTTGGAAAAACACAGCTAGGTAGACTGCTTGGTTCAGATGAAAGGGCGAGACCACCTTTGGCATAAAGTGTGGATGAATCCTAAGGACTTCCTTGTCATGATGGAACCTTATATAAGGTGGCTGAGCTACTAGCGCTTGCAACTCACTAATGCGGCATGCTGATGTGATTGCAATGAGAAAGATAACCTTCCAAGAAAGGAATTTCAAGGAGGTAGTAGCTAAAGGTTCGAAAGGTGGCTTCATGAGCTGCCCAAGAACCAGGTTTAAGTCCCATGCCACCGGTGGTGGTCTAATGGGAGGCTTAGTTAAAAGAAGGCCTCTCATGAGGATGAGAGGAAATAGGCTGTCCATTTAGAGGCTTAAAGGAAGCTGCAATAGCACTCAAATGGACTCTTATTGAATTAGTCTTAAGACCTGCATTGGATAAATGAAGAAGATACTCCAGCAATGATTCCAGAGGTATCGCAAGGGGGTTAAGACCCTTTTGCGAACACCATATGGTAAACCTTTTCCACTTGAAAGCATAAGAGCGTCTTGTGGAAGGTTTCCAGGAAGCAAAAAGAATATCTTTTACTTGCTGAGGGATATTAAGATCATGGAGATCTAGGCCTTCAGCAACCAAGCCCTGAGATGCAGAGACTGGGGATTGGGATGCCATAACATTCCATCCTCCTGAGATAGGAGATCTGGAGCAGACCCTAGCTCTAGGGAGGGAGCTTGAGAGAGATGTAGAAGCAGAGGGTACCACACTTGCCGTGACCAATGTGGAGCTATGAGAATCATATGGCCTCTGTCTCTCTGAAGCTTGAACAGGGTTTTGGGAATTAGGGGAATGGGTGGAAAGGCATAAAGGAAGTCTTGACCCCAGTAAAGGAGGAAAGCATCCCTGGCCTGAGCCCCCTGAGCCGGAATTATTGAACAGAACCGGGAAAGTTTGGCATTCCACGGACTTGCAAAGAGGTCTATGTCTGGGGTTCCCCAAAGTTGAAATATCCTGGCCACCTGGTCTGCATGCAGAGACCACTCGTGTGGAAGCAGAACTCGACTGAGTCTGTCTGCCCAAGAGTTTTGAATGCCTGGCAGATACACTGCCAGAAGATGAATCTGATGCTCTCTGGCGAGGGCCCACAGTCGCAAAGCTTCGTTGCAAAGTGACAGAGAGCCTGTTCCCCTGTGCTTGTTCACATAGAACATGGCTACTTGATTGTCCGTATGAATGAGGTCTGTCTTGTAGCTGAGCAGGGTGTGGAACACTCGCAGAGCAAGGAAGATTGCTCTGAGCGCCAAGAGATTGATATGTAGATAACTCTCCTGTGGAGACCAGGTGCCCTGAGTGGAGAGGTCTTGCAGATGAGCTCCCCAACCCATTGGAGAAGCATCTGTTGTGAGAGTTGCTTGGGGTAAGGGTTGTTGAAAAGGGGACCCCAGCAACAGGTTTTGAGTGGACTTCCACCACTGGAGGGACAAAATAAGGCGACTTGTGTTTGCTATTTTGTCTGACAGGCATCCTGATGCCTGGGTCTGTTGGGTGGATAAAGTCCACTGAGCTGCCCTCATATGGAGGCGAGCTTAGGCAACCACATGCACAGTAGATGCCATGTGGCCTAGTAGTTGTAACATTTCTCGAGCAGTTAGATGAGGCTTTAGCACTGCTTGAGAAGCTAACTGCACCAGGCGAAGGCAACGGGCCTGGGGGAGATAGGCCCTTGCCTTTGTGGTATCCAGCAAAGCTTCTATGAACTCTAAAGACTGAGTGGGAGTTAGACTGGATTTTGGGATGTTTATTACCAGCCCTAAATACTGAAGGATACGCATTGTGCAGGATAGAGAAGTCCTGGCCTCTGACTCTGTTGGGGCTCGAATGAGCCAGTCGTCTGAGTAGGGGAAGACGAATATCCCTAGAGTGCAGAGAAATGCTGCTACAACAGCCATGCATTTCGTGAACACCCTTGGTGCTGAGGCCAGGCCAAAAGGGAGCACCCTGTATTGGTAGTGCTTTCCCTGAAAAAGGAACCAAAGGAACCTTCTGTGAGTTGGATGGATGAGAACATGGGTGTACGCATCCTTGAGATCTAGAGAACAAAGCCAATCCTGACTCTGAAGGTATGGCAACAGAGATCCGAGAGAAATCATTTTGAATTTCTCCTTGACAAGGAATTTGTTCAATTCCCTGAGGTCTAAGATAGGTCTGTAACCCCCTGTTTTCTTTGGAATAAGGAAATAAGGGGAATAGAACCCTGTACCCTGCTGATGAAGGGGTACTTCTTCTATTGCCTCTTGGGCAAGAAGGATAGCGACCTCCTGACCTAACAGGTTGATGAGAGAGGTCGGAGAATTGAACTGCTTTACTTTGTGTGAGGGGGCATGCTTGAGAAATGAAGCTTGTACCCCTCCTTTATGATGGAGAGTGTCCAATGCTCTGCTGTTATTTGCCCCCATCTGGGGGCAAAATGACATAACCTTCCTGGAATGGTGGAAGGTTCTGGTCCCCCGAGAACCAGGAAGGCTAAGTTCTCTAGATGAGAGTTAAAGGCCCTGTGGAGGCTGAGCCTGCTGGGCCGGTTGAGGCCTAGCAGCCTTTGCTTTCTTCTGTTTGGGTGGTTGCTGACCTTTCCTGGCAAGCTGACCTGCAGAACGTACCTGCTGAACATAAGCAGGATAAAATCTTTTCTTTTTAAAAAAGAATGCTTTCTAATCTATCCAAGGTGGAATTTTCAGCATCCATTTCATTGGCCTTTTCCTGCCAATCTTTACCAAACAGGTTCTCACCAGTACAAGGGATATTTCCCAATTTGTCTTGTACCCAGAGCTCTAGATGAGATGCCTGGAGCCAAGCAATTCTACGTGCAGCTATGGCAATAGCTGAGGTTCTGCTTATGCACTCAAAGCAGTCAAAGGCTGCACGGTTGGAAAATTTAGAAACATCTTGGGCATGTTTGACCAAAGTGAGAAAATCCTGTCTTTTATCCTCAGGAAGAAAAGGACTTAAAGCTTCTAAATCATCTGTGACCTCCTTCAGGAACATTCCCATGTAGAGAGTATAGGAACTGATCCTGGCAGAAAGCAGGGAAGCTTGGAAGACCCGACGTCCAAAAGCATCCAGGGTTCTGCACTCACGTCCTGGAGGATTAGAGGCATGCCTTTTTGCACTCTTGATCCTTCTCATTGTTGACTCCACTACAATTGAGTGGTGAGGAAGCTGAGTCTTATGGAACCCAGGACAAGGAGGGACTCGATACATAGTATCCAGTCTACGAGAATGAGGAGAGGTGGTAAGAGGTGTTTCCCACATCCTTAACATGAGATCATATAAAATCTCATGAATGGGCAAGGTAGCTGCCTCCTTAGGAGTTTTGGGATATTGTAGAATTTCCAACTCCTTGGCCCTTGGCTCTGTTTCAGGGGCCACAGTAATGAACAGGCCCCGAGCCACCTCCCTGATAAAATCTTGGAAGGAAATATCCTCTGGAGGAGACTTCCTGCGTTTAGGGGAGGAGGACTCCTCTGGGAGAAGCATCGCTGCATCGACAGAACTGTCAGAATCCTCAGATTCTTCTGAGGATATGAAGTATCGTCTGTCCGGATGCTCTTGAAGAGCCCAATACCCGTACCGACCAAAGTCGGTACCGGGAGTAACCGGTACCAGGGTATTGGTACTGGAGGTCATCGGATGACTGGGTACCGGCAAAGCAGACACCGATGCCGATGTCGATGCTATCGGTACCGGTACCGATACCGATAACGAGGCCTGTGCCGGTGGAATTGTCTGTCGCGGTCCCAAGGGCATTGATGCCGCAAGGAAAGCCGCCAGACTGCGTTCCATAGCCAGAACTCTCTGGTCTATCGACGCTGCCTATGCCTGGATGTCGGTACCGGAGGAGACCACTGGTACCCCAGAGCATGGTACCAGTAGTTCTGCCGAGGTCGAGGCCTCGAGAACATCCTGGAACCCCGATAATGCTTCGGAAGCCGAAGCCTCTTGCGGGGTAATTTTTCCGGTGCCGGTAGAGCTTCGAGGAAGGCAGAAGTGACCACAAAAAAGAAAGAAATAAAAAAGAATTCTTCTGCAGTGACAGGAACACGACCTGCTGGCTCCGCGGAAAAAGAAGAACTGGAGAGAGGCAGTTGGGAAAGGCGGGAAGACAGCACACAGGCGCTGTGGGATGCTCCCAAAAGCTTTCTAATTGGATGCTGGGGAGCGTTCCCACGCAGGCTCCGTCGGTACCGACGATACCCATATGTGATGACTACATTTCTGCTTGTTCCTGGAGATATGGAATTCCTTCTGAGGAGAAGGGTGCTACCAGTGGTGTGCCGCAGGGATCTGTCCTTGGTCCGAAATGTTTAACATTTTTGTTAGTGATATTGTGGAAGGGCTGTCGGGTAAGATCGGCCTCTTTGCGGATGATACCAAAATCTGTAATTTGGGCTGCAGAAATCTGAGGGAGCAGAACAGAATAGGGGATGAAATACTTCTGTCCATGAAAGAAGAGCAGGACCTGGGGGTGATTACTTCTGATGATTTGATGTCTAAAATTTCACCACTCTTCAAAAGATGTCATGCCCAGGTAACATTCTTGCAGGAGATACACCTCACCAAAGTACATTTGAAGCTATAAAGAAATGGATAGGACAGTGTGGGTTTGCATAATTTACACAGACAACAAGCTGTGGCCATATTTATCCAGACTTATTCTTTTGAGAACGAGTATGGCATTTCTGACCTGGAGAGACAATATATAGTTATGATGGGTACCCTCTACAGCCAAAAAGCTCTTGATTGCAATTTGTATGCCTTTACTACCTGTTTGAGGTCATTTTCTGAATCACTCTTGGCCATTCTGGGTGCATATTGTCATCATCAAGGGGCTCTCTCTCTGGTTCAGATGCATAGAATGCTTGCCTGCAGCAACCCTGGCTAGCTGGCCAGCCACTGTCCCTGCCAGCTGTTCTAGTCCAAAAGACTTCACAATAGTCCAATACCACAGGTGGTTCCCAGGACTACAATGAATCTGCACTCACTTTGTACATAGTTTATTGCATTTATACTTATGTTTCATGTTCTCATGTAACTGTAAAGGACTAGGGCTGTTAGAATCCATTCCAAGGTGAGGATCTTAGACTTTAGGAAGACTAACTTTGCGAAGATGGGCCAATACCTCAGGGAGTCGTTAGTGGGATGGGAACAGCTGGGGGATGTAGAAAAACAGTGGGCAAAACTGAAAGGGGGTATTTTAAGGGCAACCAACCTTTTTGTTAAAATGGTAAATAAAGGCAAAAGGAACAGGAGACCGCTATGGTTTTCGAAGGAAGTAGCTGAAAAAGTGAAGAAAAAGAGGGAGGCCTTCATGAAATACAAGAGATCACAGAGAGAGGAAGACAGGCATCTGTATTTGGAAAAACTTAGAGAAGCTAGCAAAGTAGTCAAGAAGGCAAAGATTCAAAAGGAGGAGGAAATAGCCAATGCAATAAAATGGGGGGATAAGACATTTTTCAGATATATTAGTGAGAAGAGGAAGGGCAAAAGTGGTATTGTCAGACTCAAGGGTGCAGGGGGGGAATATGTAGAAGCTGATAAGGATAAAGCGGAATTGCTTAACAAATATTTTTGTTCTCTGTTCACAGATGAAGAACCAGGAGCAGGACCTCAGAAAACACCCACAAATAAGAACAGAAGCAAGGGACATCTTGAACAATTTTTAGAAGACTGTTTTCGTGAGAAACTAGCTCAACTTAAAGTAGACAAAGCGATGGGACCGGATGGAATACACTCTAGAATACTGAGGGAACTTGGGGACGTTCTAGCAACTCCACTGACTGACCTTTTCAATGCCTCGTTGGAGTCGGGAGTGGTGCCAAAGGACTGGAGAGAGGCTCATGTGGTGCCTTTACATATAATATACATATAATATACTATATTATATTATACTATATTATATGTATATAGTTTCCCCGGTTTTTCTTCCATGTTCAATTCCCTGTTCTCTGTAAAACTCGATGTTGTTTGTATACATTGTAGTATCTCTGTTCGATGTACACCGCGCTGATTTTAATAGCGCAGTATAGAAGAATTGTTAAATAAATAAATAAAAGCGGAAGTAAGGATGTGGTTGAAAACTACAGGCCGGTTAGTTTAACTTCGGTGGTGAGTAAATTATTGGAAACGCTGCTGAAAGAGAAAATAGTGAGGTTTCTGGAGTCCAGCGGATTACAGGATCCGAGGTAGCATGGATTCACCAGAGGCAGGTCTTGTCAGACAAATCTGATTGATTTCTTTGACTGGGTGACCAGGGAGTTGGACCGAGAGCTCTAGATGTGGTGTATTTAGATTTCAGTAAAGCCTTTGACACTGTTCCTCACAGGCGACTTATAAACAAACTGAGCACCCTAGGGATGGACCCTAAAGTTACTGCTTGGGTTAGAAATTGGTTGGGTGGGAGGCGACAAAGAGTACAAGTAAATGGAGCTCACTCTGAGGAGAAGGATGTTACCAGTGGTGTGCCCCAGGGATCTGTCCTTGGTCCGATTCTTTTTAACATCTTTGTTAGTGATATAGCGTAAGGGCTGTCGGGTAAGGTTTGCCTCTTTGCTGATGATACCAAAATCTGCAATAGAGTAGACACCCAGGAAGGTGTAGATAACATGAGGAGGGATCTAGCTAAGCTTGAAGAATGGTCTAGAATTTGGCAGCTGGGATTTAATGTTAAAAAATGTAAGGTCATGCATTTGGGCTGCAGCAATCCAAGGGAGCAATACAGTATAGGAGGTGAAGTACTTTTGTCTACTAAAGAAGAGCGGGACCTAGGCGTGTTTGTATCTGATGATCTTAAAGTAGCTAAACAGGTAGAAAAGGCGAAGGGAAAAGCTAGAAGGATGCTTGGGTGCATACGGAGAGGAATGGCTAGCAGAAAAAAGGAGGTGATAATGCCTCTGTATAAGTCTTTGGTGCGACCTCATTTGGAGTATGGTGTGCAATTCTGGAGACCGCACCTTCAAAAGGATGTGAACAGGATGGAGTCGGTTCACAGGGTTGCTACTAAAATGATTAATGGGCTTCATTATAAAGCATATGAGGACAGACTTAAGGATCTTAATATGTACACCTTAGAGGAAAGGCGGGATAGAGGTGATATGATTGAGATGTTTAAATACCTCCGTGGCATAAATGTTCAGGGAGAGAGCCTCTTTCAATTGAAAGCAAGTTCTGCTACGAGGGGGCATGGGATGAGGGTGAGCGGAGATAGATTCAGGAGTGATATGTGGAAATATTTCTTTGCAGAAAGAATAGTGGATCCATGGAATAGTCTCCCAGTGGAGGTGATAGAGATGAGGACAGTAACTGAATTCAAAAAAGCATGGGACCAACACAGAGGATCTCTAAAGGTAAAACGTGGACTGTTGTAGTTGTTGTTATAGAAGGACAGACTAGATAGGCCATGTGGTCTTTTTCTGTCATCATGTTTCTATGTTTCTAAATAATTAAACCATTTCGGTTTGTAACACTGTTCTATGTAACTGGTTTGTTTAAACGTAAACCGCCCCTGATCTCTGGAAGGGGCAGTATAGAAAAACTGTTTAAATAAATAAATAAAATTATGCCTGTCTTGTCCACAAGTCCTCAATCGAAAGCAAAACAGTCCATAAAAAAAGCATAACTCCGCTGCTGTATGTTCAGCCTCTGTGAAAACAGGTAAAGTTGTAAAATGAGCCAGTTCAGTTCTTCCTTGCAGTCTGGAATCAACCGACTACTCCTCTTGGGTAACCCACAGGGCTGCAAGGACCTTACCAGCTCAGCCATGTCAAATAGGTTTCCCACTGTTACACTTTCAACTATTAACAGTGGTTAGATCAACAGCTTAGTACCCAAGAGATCTAGGTTTGATTCCCACTGGCACTCTTTGTGACCTTGGGCAAGTCACTTTATCCTCCTTTACTTCAGAAGAAAAGGCCTGGCAATATACTTCTGGTCACAACTTGCCAAGAACACCCAGGGGCTGCTGGGTCACCAGGAGTCAGCATTGAGTTGAAGGTATTTAAAAAAAATTAAAGGAATTTCCTCAGCAGTGCAGTCCATTCCACCCTTTTAAACCTGGGCACGCTCTTACTCCTTCACTAGTCTGAAGTACAGTTGGGGAAGTCTTCCACCCACACCTCCCCTGAACTTCCCCTGGCCCAGTCCACATCCACAAGGCAAACCAGGAAACTCATTTAATGATTAAGGAACAGTCCACTGGCTCATTAACTCCCAGCCAAGATTCTAGAGGCATCTGTTCTACCTCCATTGCATCTTTCTTCATGAGCTGTAACATAGGCCCAGCAGCTCTTCTCCAGCCAACTCAGAGGAAGTGAAGTCATCCATTTTACCCTCAGGAAACTCTACCTCCACCTCTGGCCCTTCTCACTAGCCTGCTGGGATCAAACCTAGGAATTTCCCTGGCTTAACCTGACCATCATTTCAATTTTTCAAATGGTATTTTACGAGGTATACCAAAGCAGACCATTAATCATCTGCAAATGGCCCAAAATGTTGCTGCCCGTATCATCTACAAAATAAACAGCACAGAACACATCACACGAATACTTTACAAGTTGCATTTGTTACCTATCTTGTTGTTGTTAAGTGCCGTCAAGTCGGAGTCGACTCATGGCGACCCTCTGGATAGCTATCCTAAATTGTGTTCGGTCTTCAGTCAGGCGGCTCATTGTTGACAGACTGGTACCGTAGCTGCTGTTATTGTATCGATCCATCTCATTGCTGGCCTTCCTCTTTTGCGCTGACCTTCTATTTTGCCAAGCATGATGTCTTTCTCTAATGATCTCTCTCTTCGCATGATGTGTCCAAAGTATGAAAGTCGAAGTCTTGTCATCTGAGCTTCTAAAGAAAGCTTAGGTTTGATCTCCTCTAGTACTGACTGGTTTGTTCTTCGGGCAGTCCATGATATACACAGTATTCGCCGCCAGCACCATAATTCAAAGGCATCAATTTTCTTCCTGTCTGTCTTGAGCCGTGTTAAATACAAAATACTTGTGATCACATTTAAAACTCCTGAGGGAAATAGCCCCTCATATTTAACCTCTCTGATTAGCAGTCCATCCAACGAGAGATCTAGAAGTTGCAATAATATTTATTTATGGAGGTCTTTTATACGACTTTATCATTTTAGTCAAAGCGGTTTACATGGTAACTGAAACTTGGTAATGTACAATAAACAGGGACTTTGATAACTTGGATTCTCCTGAGGCAATGGAGGGTTAAATGACTTGCCCAAGGCCACAATAATAATCTCATGGCAGTCCCTACTAACTATCACAACACAAACCGTGCCACAAGTAACAGAGCATTCACTTACTTTTCACCTATACTCTGGAATGCCCTACCAAGGAAATTAAAACATATCTGTTCAAAGAACACTTTGGTAATTCAGCTGATGGATACAAAATATACCTAACATAACAATGAGCCTTTTAGAAAATATCCACTGATCCTTCCCACTTAAGTTCAACGGTATTACCCAACTACCCAAACTAACTGTTCTATGCAACCGCCACAAACATATCTCCCCTGTAAATAAGTTGATTGTAATATAAGTTTTCTGTAAATATTGTATGATCTTACCTGTATATACTTTATGATTTATTTATTTATGACTTCACTGTACCAAATCTAAGTTCTAAGTTTATAGTAAGTTTAAGGTAATAGTTTAATGTAATTGTTTGTTAATTGTAAACTGCCCTTTATCTCTGGAAGGGACAGTATAAAAAAATTATAAATAAAATAAAATAAATAAATATCTTAAAGTGTTGACAGCCAGCCATTTTTACAGCACAGGCAGTTGCCATTTAATATGCCCCCCCCCCCCCCAAAGTGCTTAGGAAATGGAATGCAAGGAATTGTTCAATGTGCAGACTTCATGATGAGGAAAATGGATGTTTATGCTCATTATCCCAAATGCAAGAGAAATATGGGTTGCCAAATATTTTTTTGTTTTTCTGCAAATTAGGCACTATATCTTATCTCTGAGTTGGGACTTGGAGAAAGAAAAATAGAAGAGTGTATTTAAAACTATTTTGGTGGTGGGAAGGAAGGATAAGAATTCATTTTCTAAGTGGTATCATTGATGTAGAGAGGGAAAAGACAGAAAAGTTTGCGAGACCTTGCAGAAAGCACTGGGGCAAGAAGTCACTGCTAAAGATATCAAATGGGCCTTTGAAGATGCATGTGCAGCACAAGTGAAGATGGTGCTAAGAGAGAAACAGTTCAAATTGATCCATTATTGTATTTTGGACATAATAAAGGTGCATAAAGTGGGCTTATGGGCATAAGAGTTATGTGAATGGTGCTGTTCAGCTGTGGAGGTGCACTTGCAAGGAACAGTCATTTTATTGGGGAATCTTCGGAGCTAAAATGCAAGGAAACACAAGCTTTTGTGAGATTGGCATTCTTGGGGAAAATGTTTACTTTTAAAGTGGATTGAGGAGACCCCTCCAACTCCCCAATTATGGAGATACAGGATGACTGAATTCCTGCAGTTGGAATAGATATCAATAGGGCTTACACAATAGAGAGTTGGTGAAGAATAGTGAAGAGATAGTTGAAATACTATGATACTCTGCCCACGGACATTAAGAATGAACTAGTCAAAAAGGGGTATTCACTGAATTGGCAGTAAGAGGAAGGAGTGTGAGTATGCATGAATGCATGGAGTATGAGAGTTTGTGACTATGTGGGGTGGTTAGGAGTAGTGTGGAATAATATGATAAAATAGTAACATGTCTTTGCATCTATCAGTTTTGAGTATATGTGGAGAAAAGGAATGGATATGGTGTTGCAATGAAATTGATATTTAGTTAAGTTTAGCAGTATTTTTTATTTTATATTTTTGCAATTTATTATGCTTTAATCAAGCAATGAAAAACTTATACAGAAACATTCCATAAACAAGGAAAAGAAAACAGAATGAAAACAAATTACAAATGCTAGCTCCCATAGGATGGTGTTATAATAAGGTAAACTAGAAATAACGTATCTCCTCACAAGAAGTCAAAATCATGAAAAATAAAGTAAAGTAACTCCTCACTGAAACAATCAATTAGACAAAAACATAAACTCAGACTATGTGCATGAAGTACCAGTTAAGGGCATAGTAATGAGAGGAAAAAGACCTCAGTAACCACCTGCATGCAACGTGTGCCTTTGAGTCAGTCCTGACTCCTTGCGAACCACCTAGTCAAAACATATTTAATTCATGCAAAAATAAGAGGATTCAGCCACAACACTATAAGGCTGGTTTTGCGTATTAGGGAATACCATTCCTAATATTCAACACCAAACAGTATACAAGTAATAGGGCAATCAGATACACAGCCCCTATACTCTGGAACACTCTCCCTGACCAAATCAGGGCAATCAAAGACCTCCAAACATTCTGCAAGGAATTAAAAACACACCCTTTCTCAGAATATTATAATGCTCACCTATCCAACAACACATCCAATAATTCTACACTCCCTTCAACCTCGATGGCCTAACACATCCCATCTCCCTACCTTAACATTGTAAATAGCTAAGAGAATCCAGCTATCACTGTCTTTGTAATAGTGTACTCTGGTGTGTATATAGTTCTTGTACTAAGTTCCGTGTTCAAATTATGTAGTGGTTAAATATGTTCCATGTACCTTTGAATTATAGTTCCATGTAAACCTGTATAAAAAAAACCTGTTCAAATAAATAAATAAGGCTGATTCAGTACATCAGCAGTCTGACATAAACTCTCGGTAAATTGGCAGGCTGCCAGTGAACTAGGACATAAACACATTCCAATCACAATAGCATCAACTGAGTGAATGTGAAAATCGCAATAGCATCAACTGAATGAATGTGAAAAAAACTTAGCTTTCAAAGCATCTTAACCCCAACACTGGGTGTTTCGCCAGTCTGGCTTCTTCAGGGAGTTAGACAGTCGTACCAGCCAGAAAATCTGAAAAACAAGAAGGCAACTATCACCACAAGCATGGTACGAAAGTTAATTCACTTGCCTTACAAACGTGTAGAACAGCCACAAGAAAACCCCAAAAACTGAACAGAAACGCATGTGAGCAGACGTTCTTACGGCTGAGCAATCAGAGTCAGTTTCAGCTATCGCACTCAGTGTCCACACCAGAAAGCCAAAAGATGCCGTGCATGCGCTGTTTAAAAGGGGAAACCCCGCTGACATCAAAACACTTCAAAAAGAATATCTGACACAGCCAATCCGACCGAGTCTTAAGCGAACAAACAAAGCAGAAATATTGCAAATGAAAATGAAATGACAAAATTAAATCAAAAACAAGCCAAAACCACCCCAAACAGCAAAAATCATAAATAGAATAGTTTCAGAGACATGCCCTCCAGTCGATGAAGTTATTCAGTCCATGTGGTTCCAAAGTGTGTAGACGAAAGATCCATTTCTGCTCCATCATAATTGTTCGCTTGAGACTCAGTCGGATTGGCTGTGTCGGATATTCTTTTTGAAGTGTTTTGACGTCAGCATGGTTTCCCTTTTAAACAGTGCATGTACGGCATCTTTTGGCTTTCTCATGTGGACACTGAGTGCGATAGCTGAAACTGCCTCTGACTGCTCAGCAATAAGAACTTCTGCTCAGATACGTTTCTGTTCGATTTTGGGGTTTTTCTTGTGGCTGTTCTGCACGTTTATAAAACAAGTGGATTAACTTTCGTACCATGCTTATGGTGATAGCTGCCTTCTTGTTTTTCAGATTTTTTGGTTGGTAAATTCATCTAACTCCCTGAAGAAGCCAGACCTGCGAAATACCCGGTGTCGGGGTTAAAATTATTTGAAAGCTAAGTTTTTTCATGCTATTGAATTTTTGATGCTATTGAATTTTCACATTCACTTAGTTGATGCTATTGTGATTGGAATGTGTTTATGTCCTAGTTCACCAGCCTGCCAATTTACTGAGAGTTTTTTTTAGGCCGCTGATGTACTGAGTCAGCCTTATAGTGTTGTGGCTGATTCCTCCTATTCTTGCATGAGTTGAACATGTTTTGACTCAGGGGGTTACTGAGGTCTTTTTCCTTTCATTACTATGCCCATAGCTGGTTCACGCACATAGTCTGAGTTTATGATTTTTGCCTGATTGATTGATTCAGTGAGGAGTTACTTTACTTTATTTTTTCATGTTATAAAAAGATAAACAGAACAAAAGCTCACAAATGGGATCCAATGAATGTATTCAAAGAAAGAAAAAGAAAATTCTCATAAAGAAGAAAAAAGCAAAATAGTTTAATCATGGGAGCAGAGAATCATATTTAATGGGTCTACATCATAAACCATTCATATTAGCAGAGATAACCACGTTTTGCAGGATGGTCTTAAAGGACGACAGATGAGAAGGCCCTAAGAAAATATACTTGGCAGACTTATACTTCATGATATATTTGCTATAAAACTCCAGGCCAAAGGAAAAGAAATTCTCTTCTGCTTTTATGTGTTTCCCATGAAACATCCAGAAACATAGGATCTTAAAATTCAAAAACAATTCATAATGATGTCTAAAGAAAAGCCTTCAAAGCCATTCTGGAGCTGAATTTAAAGCAAAAGTAACCATCAAGAGAGCAGGAACAACTAATTCAGAATCCAATGTTTCCAGTACAGCAGAACCGTCCAAAACATCCATAGACACTGCCTAGTCCTGGGGCTGCTCTTCATGATTTTTCCTATTAACAGATAGGAACTTGTTGATATTGGAGGCATGGAGGTATAGATTCAGATGAAACCTTCAATATTTCAAGTAAATATTTTTTAAAGATTTCCTGGTGAGATGCTAATGGCAGCGTAGAAAGGTATATCACCCTCAAATTAGTTTGCCTTGCAATATTCTCCAAGGCTTCTATTTCTGCTCTCAAAAATGTATTATCCTTAATAAGTAACTCTTCATTAGTAGGAATTTTCACAATCCGTTCTTCATTTACCGGAACCTTAACTCTTTCAACTTTTCCTCCAGTTTAAAAACGTTAAATTCCATATTTGTAACTTTAGTATTCAATGCATTTACACTTGGAACTAGAGTTGGCTCAAATCAGCAATAGCCTGCCATGTAGAATCCAAGGTAATAGTCTGAGGGCATTTCAAAGAGAAACTTACTGACAGAGAAGAGTTCTTCGACTGACCCGTTGTCATATGAGGATCTAAAACTGCCATCTCTACCTGTCTATCTCCAGTGGCAGCAATACTGTCTCTGTTCCAATATTGCCCCAAACTGTTCTCTGTTGCTACAAATTCTTCCAGTGTTGCCACTCCTTCTGCACCTCTGGGACCTCCCCTTCCCCAGAGCTGTCAAACCAGTTGCAACTTTGATGATCAACTGCTCAATCTGGCCAGCTGGATTGAAGGATGCCATTGGTGGAGGCTGGGGGACCCAAAGCTCAGGCCTCAATGATGTCTCTATGCCAGCGGTTCTCAACTGGTGTGTCATAACACCCTAGTGTGTTGCAGGCACCCAGGAGGTGTGTCGCGGAGCAGACAAATGGAATAGTAGGAGATACATCCAACATCTAAGAGATGTGTCGCCAAGCTAGCACAAGTAATGGCAGGGGCAGGAGACGTGATCACATCAGCCCAGCAATTCGTATTTAATGTAGATTCAGCTGTGCTCCTTCTCCGCATTGTAACACCTGGGGCTTATTATGATTGCAGTTCTGCACACCCAGAAGTGAAATCACTTAAGCGCCACTTGCTGCTGTGGCTGGGAGGATGGAGCACAGCTGAATCTACATTACACAAAAATTGCTGAGGCTGGTGCGGTCACTTCTCCTGCCCCTGTGGCTGCCACTGCTTGCGGCGGCTTCATGAAGGGTTGAGAGAGAAGATGCTGCACTGTTGGGGAGGGGGGGGGGGGTGGAGGAGCAGAGAGGAGAGAGGACAAGGAAATGCTGGGCTACAAAGGTGAGGTAGAAGGGGGAGATGTCTGGATACATGGAGGGAGAGATGTTGCCAGGCTACAAGGGTGTATGGGGGAGAGAGAGAGAGAAATGCAGGGCTGCATAGGTTGATGAGTGGGAAGAAAGAGAGACCGAAAGGGAGGGGGAAGGAAGGGGGAGAGAGAGGTAATATGTTGGGCTACATAGGTGGGTGGGTGGAGAGTGAAGATGCCAGGCTACACAGAGGGGATGGGTGGAGAACAGAGAGTGGGGAGATGCTGGGCTAAATGGGTGGATGAGAAACAGAGAGAGAAAGTGGAGATGCCAGGCTACAAGGGTGGGTGGGGGAAAGAGAGAGTGGAAATGCTGGGCTACAAGGGTGAATGAGGGAGAGAGAGAGAGTGGAGAAGCTGGGCTACAAGGGTGGGTGGGAGAGAGAGAGAGAGACAGTGGAGATACTAGGTTACAAGGGTAGGTGGGGGAATAGAGGGAGAGAGTAGATGTTGGGCATGGTGTGGAACCTTTGGGAGGGGGGGGGTTGTCAAAGACATAAAAGTGGGAGGAGATTGAAGGGAATAATAGGGAAATGAAAGAGTTTGGAAAGTTGGGCAGCAGATATAAAGTTGATAGGTACTTGAAAACTAAAAAGGAGGAGATTGAGAAGGTGAAAACAGGATGAAATTTGAGTGGACAGAGAAGCAGGAAAGAAAGAAAATGGAATGATCACTATGTCAGAGACAGATGTAGGGAGGGAATGGAGGAAGATAGGTGCAGAGAGAAGAAAGGAGAAATAGAGAGCAAACACTGAAAAGAGTTGGCAGAAGACAGATGAAGAAAGCAGAAAAGAGAAACTGGGACCAGCCTGATTGTAAAAATAAAATACCCAAACAAAAAAGATACAAAAAAGTATTCTATTTTGAATTTATTAAATTGAATATGTTAGCTCTGAGAAATGTGCATTGCGGATTTTTTTTTAATTTGTTCAGTACAAGAAGAAATGCATTTCTATTTTTAGTTTTCCAGTGTTGTAGTACCTGTTGAGTCTGACTCCTTGGGATTTCCAGTTCAATTTTTGTCTTCATATTATTATTTCTAACTTGTCCTCTCTTGTTCTGTATTTGGTAAGAATCTGTCGGTGTTCTGCATGTGACCAAGATGCAGTAACATTAGTGTATAGTTTCTATAGAGTTCTGTAGTAGTCTCACTTGTTCTCTTTTACTAGAAATAATTATAGTAGTGTTCTATGGCCCAATGTAATATTTGTAGAACTGCTTATTCTTTGGTAGTTCTAGCTGCTTGAATCATAGGAATTAGCGCTGCTATGGCATGGCACATTTGCTACATATGTGAGTGGTGGTTTTTTTTTCAGGTTTCACAATGTGCCTGGTAGTGGGAAGAGTTATGTTGCATTTACTCAAATAACATGTGTATCAGAACATTTTTCGTATGCTTACTTCCATGGAGAAATATCCTATTCTGATCTGCACCTGTTATAGAGATTTTTGGATACAGAACATGTTTACATTTAACTACTACACTGTGTCAGACCAAAGGTCCATAAGGGTCACATGTGCGGTGTATCAAATATGCGAGCATTGTCCATCAGGTGTGTCCCGATGGAAAAAAGATTGAGAACCACTTCTCTAGGAGCATCAGCTTCAAGCTGTTTGCCAGACAGCACAGCACAGGAGGAAGTAGTCTGGACCCTGCATGCGTTGAACAAAGTGCTGAATAGGATCAGAAAAGGAAGATTTTCCAGGCTTAGGGGGCAAGCATAGTTGCTTACCTGTAACAGGGGTTCTCTGTAGATAGCAGGGGTATGCAGCAACACTTGATTGGTGATGTCTGAGACAGAACTAGTGTGCCGGGTTCTTCCCTAGCTCAGAGAAGTGCATTGTCAGTCAGTCCTAGAGCAGACGATGCAGAGCGATGTGGAGAACTGCAAACGTGTAGTGAAGGATGCCAATGTTTTGTGTGGGCAGGTGTCATCGTGTCATAGGGTTGCAGTGTGACCTTTCTTTCTTTGTCCATGGATATTTCCTCTTAGTTTTTAGGGGAGAGGGTTGTTGTTTTGAAGAGAGGATGGTGGGTGGATGAGTGTGGCTGCATACCCCTACTGTCTATGGAGAACACCTGTTACAGGTAAGCAACTATGCTTTCTCCAGAGACAAGCAGGGGGATGCAGGCACACTTAAGTAGTGAGTCCAGAGCTGAGGGACGCCCTTTGATGTGAGTAGTCACAGCTCAGGTTGATCTTGGTGGGTGGATGGATCTTAAGCAGAGATTTCGGAGGGCGGCCAGGCCGAAGGTGAAGTCTCAGGCTGAGGCATGATCCAAGCTGTACTATTTTGCAAAGGTGTGTAGGGAAGACCGGGGAGCTGCTTTGCAGATCTCTTGTGGTGGAATGGAGGCCAAACTAGCGATGGTTGTTGCTGTAGCATGAAGGTGATGGGCGGTGACCCAGCCCAGTGGTGCTTAGTCTACTTGCTCGCAGCAGAACGAGATGCAACTGCTATCCAGGAAGAAATGTTCTGCTTGGAGGCAGTCATCTTCGATTGTTGGGATTGAAGGCTACAAGTAGCTGCAAGGCTTTACGAATCTGCTGAGTTGCATGCAGGTAGTAGAGTAGAGCACGAAGACAGTACAATGAATGGAGAGTTTGCTCGGGTAAGTCTACCGGTGTTTTCAAAAAAAAGGGTGGGAGCATGATGGACTCATTGAGGTGAAAAGACCAGATGAATTTAGGCAAGAACGTCAGATGAGACCACAGGACGACTTTGTCATGGAGGAATTACGTGTAGGGAGAGTAGTGAATTTATTTTATTTATTATTTTATTTATTAACATTTCTTATATACCGCACTATTCAACATCAGCGCGGTTTACATGGAACAGAAACATCCGACAAATTGCATATGTCTGGTCATTACAATTAACAGGATATGGAACTTGGATAACAGGGTAAACTATATACATAAGCAGCGTAGCGAGAAAAGGATACTGTTTGGTGTTTTACATTGTTGGGGACACATGTTGCGAGGGCTTGCCTGGTTGACTACTACTATTGCTGAAGTGAATGAATGCTTGGAGTTCGCTGACTCATCTTGCAGATGTAATGGCCACCAAGAAGATGAGAAGCCAAACCCAGCGGTTTGAAGGGGGCTTCATGAGCTCGGACAAGACTATATTGAGATCCCATGCTGGAGGGGGCTGCTTGAACAGGGGTTTGGTGTTCAGCAGACCCTTCATGAAATGACCCACTATTGGGTGCAGAAAGATAGGCTTGCCGTCCCAGTGCTTATGGGAAGCTACAAGGGCACAGAGATGGTATCGGACCGAGGAGGTCTGTAGACTCGAGTTGGAAAGATGCAGGAGGTAGGTTAGTAGATGGATAAGGGAGCAAGAGATGTGGTCCAGCCCCAGTGCTCCAGCCCAGCAAGAGAAGCAAGACCATTTGTGCTGGTAGGAGCACTGTGTTGACGGCATTCAGGATGCCTTGCTGATGGCTTGGACATCATCTGGAAGACCATCCTGTGGATCTAGTGGCCATGTACATAAGTTCCATGTGGCCAGGGAGAGTGAGGGAAATTGGGGTGAAGCAGATAATCTCTTCACTGCGGGAGTAGAAAGGGATGAGGGTTGAGAGGTAGGGAGCCTTCCTGTGCCATGGCAAGGAGATATGGTGCCAGACTTGTGGAGGCCACTGCAGAACTATGAGAATCAGTGTAGCATGATCGGCCCGGATCTTGACCAGGACATGAGGTATCAAAGGGAAGGGTGAGAATGTATAGAGCAGATGAGGAAGGCGTCAGAAGCCCATCTGTGAGGACTGGGACAGATGGAGCAGAAGCGTGAACATTTGGCATTTTCGTCCATGGCAAAGAGATCCATTTCCGGCGTCTCTCACTCCTGGAATATGTGAGAGAGTGCTCGAGGGACTATTTATGTAGGTCTAGGCAGCGGCTGAGGAAATCGGCCAATTGGTTCTGAGATCCCAGTAGGTAGGTGGCCCGCAAGGAGACTCTGATGGACTTGGCAAGAGCCAGAGATGGGTTGCCTCGTGACACAGACAGAGGGAGCCTGATCCCTCTTGCTTGTTGATATAGAACATGGTGACCTGGTTGTCTGTCTGCATCAGCAAGGACTTGTTGTGGGTCCAATTCTTGAAGGTATTGAGTGCGTAGAGGACTACATGCAATTCATAAGAACATAAGATATGCCATACTGGGTCAGACCAAGGTCCATCAAGCCCAATATCCTGTTTTCAACAGTGGCCAATCTAGGTCTCAAGTACCTAGCAGTTTCCCCAAAAGACACAGGTTCCACAATGCTTGTACTGGGGCAAGCAGTGGATTTCCTGGGTCCCCTTTAATAATGGTTTATGGACCTTTCCTCCAGGAACTTGTCCAAACCTTTTTTAAACCTGGTACACTAACAGCTTTTACTACATCCTCTGGTAATGAATTCCAGAGTTTGATTACACGTTGAGTGAAAAAATATTTACTCTTATTAGTCTTAAATAGGCTACACTGTAGCTTCATTGCATGTCCCCTAGTCTTTCTATATTTTGATGGCATAAACAATCGATCTACGTTTACCCGTTCCACTCCATTCATTAATTTATATACCTCTATCATAAATCCCCTCAGCCGTCTCTTTTCCAGGTTGAAGAGCCCTAACCTTTCTAGCCTCTTTTCATAGGTGTCTCCTTCCATCCTCTATACCATTTTGGTGGCTCTTCTCTGTACCTTTTCTAATAATGCTAAATACTTTTTAAGATACGGCGACCAGAATTGCACACAATATTCAAAATGCGGTCACACCATGGAACGATTCAGAGGCATTATAATATCCTTTGTTTTACTCTCCATTTCTTTCCAAATGATTCCTAGCATTCTATTTTCTTTCTTTGCTGCCCCTGCACATTGTGTGGAGGGTTTCAACATGTTATCCACGATGATGCCTAAATCTTTTTCCTGGGTGGTGGTTCCTAATGTGGAACCTTGCATTGTGTAACCATAGTTTGGGTTGTTCTTCCCTAGGTACATAACTTTGCACTTGTCCACATTAAATTTCATCTGCCATTTGGATACCTAGTCTTCCAATTTATCAAGGACCTTTTGCAATTTTTCACAATCCTCATGAATAATTTTGTGTCATCTGCAAATTTGATTACCTCACTTGTTATTCCCATTTCCAGGTTATTTACAAATATGTTAAAAAGCACAGGTCCCTGGGGTACTCCACTATTCACCTTTCTCCATTGGGAAAATTTGCCATTTAGCCCTACCCTCTGCTTTCTATCTTTTAACCAGTTCCTGATCCACAGTAGTACACTGCCTCCTATCCCATGACTTTTTAATTTCGCCAAGAGTCTCTCATGAGGGACCTTGTCAAAGGCTTTCTTAAAAACTAAATACACTATATCAACTGACTCACTCACCTTTGTCTACCTGTTTATTCACACCGGAGCTGAGATGTCCTGGCACTGAGCTGCCAAAGACGACTGCTCTGTCATTGGGCGGGAAGGCTCAGGCATTCCTGGTGTCCAAGCAAACCCCAATGAAACTGATATATGATGAGGCTCCCATTCAGACTTTTGAACGTTGATGATGAAGCCCAGCATCTGCACTAATTGTGCAGTATGACGTACCAAGGCCAGGACCTGGTCCTTGGTCAGACCTGAGATGAGCCAGTCGTCAAGGATAAACTACTCTCATATGAAGAACGCTAAAGAGGTTAGAGCTCTTCATTTTGAAGAAGAGAGAACTGAGTGGTCTATAAAATCATGAGTAGAATGGAATGAATAAACACAAATTGGTCATTTACTCTTTCAAAAGGTATAAAGCCAAGGGGGCACTTCATAAAGTTACTATATAGCACATTTATTTTTAAGTTACTATGCAGCACATTTATTTTTCTTTATTTTATTTTATTGTAAATTTTTATACCATGTTTTTCCAACAAATCAAAAGCAGTTTACAGAAAACAAAGTTTGAATATTACCGTAAAACGCACTGAGAAAATATTATTGTAGTTAGAGGATATAGTAAAAGCAGCTAGCATAGCTGAATTTAAGAAAGATTTGTACAGGTTCCTGGAAGAAAAGTTCACAAACCATTAAGTGAGATTTGAGGAAAGCCACTACTTATCCCTGGGGATAAGTGGCATGGAATCTATCTTCTTTTGGGATCTTGTCAAATACATGCGACCTAGATTAGCTACTAATGGAAATAGGATATTAGACTTGAAGGACCTGTGGTCTGACTCAGTATGTCAGTTCTTATGCTTTTATTAGTGTCTTCAAAGATGTAGTGTTGAAAAAAAGACTCGATGAGCCAACTTTAACTCATGTTCTTTCTTTTTTATCTCTTCTCTGACCAATGCTGCATAATTTCAATGTGGGCGTGCATAGAGACAGACTTTGGGCAGAGTATGGACAGTGTGTAAATTACAAATTACTATAATCACCTTTCCCCAGTGTGGGGGTGGGGGGTTGTGGTCTCTCTCCCTGGGGGGCATTTAGAATCTGGAGTTTGGAGTTTGTACTACTGCCTCATGATATTAATGGGTTAATGCATAAATGAAAGGGCGGAGGAGAAAGTATTATTATTATTATCCTCATTTTTCTAGTATATGGAGCGGTTGTAATAGATCTGAGATGCATATCTAGAAAGATTGGGACAGGGAGATTTACTCTTTTTTCTTTTTCTCTTCTCTGCTTCTTTTACCATTCAGATGATGTTCAGATGAGTACCTTCTTTTATTTTGTTGTATTTTATTTTATCGTGTTGGGTGATCTATCTTTGACATATATCCTTGGTTATGTACATTTGAGTTTGTTTGGAGTGTTATCTATTCTTCATTTAAAAAAATTACTATAATTTACAAGTACTCTAGGAAATCTAAGCATGGTTACTACACAGTCTACTGAATATTTGACCACTTATGCCCTATTTATAAAATAAGCACATAGCTTGCTTTATAGAATAGGTGCATAAATCTAGTCAATCCTTGTGAAATTACCTTCCATGTGCCACTGAAAATCTACAGACAGGAGATTTATTTGTTTAGGAGCTAATTTTATAGAGAATCTTTCACAGGTATGTGCCTTTATATGCATGTAAATTTATTTATTTATTATTTATTTATTACAAGTTCTTATATACCGCACTATTCGGCATCAGCGCGGTTTACATTATAACATAAAGACCATAACAACAAGCTGTTTGGTTTACATCGAACAGGAGTACAAACTTGGAGAACCGGGGTAAACTATATACAAGAGATAATTACATAGAACAGAATAGAGTCTTAATAATATCAAGAACGGCATGGTGTGTTCATGAGTGGGTCACTTCCTCTGGTTCAATTGCTGGTAGGGTAGTATTGAAGGAAGAGGTGGTATTTGAGTGCCTTCCTGAACTGGAGTAGGTCAGTAATGGCCCTTATGTCGGAGGGTAGAGCGTTCCAGCATTTGGGTACATAGAAACTGAAGGCTCTGTTTGAGGTTGTCATGTTGCACTTTGTCAACGCCTTCGAGGTTGTCAGTAGGTTTACGGCTGATGTTCTTCTGGATCTGTTGGGGGGAACTGTGTGAATCAGATCTGTGAGTGAGGAGGATGAGATACCCTTGATTGCCTTGAATGATAGGACTAGGGTTTTAAAGATGATCCTCCCATGGATGGGGAGCCAGTGAAGCTGTTTAAGAATGGGAGTTACGTGGTCGCTTCTGGAGGCTCCGTAGAGGACTCTTGCTGCGGCATTCATGGCCATCTGTAATGGGCTAAGAGTGGATTGAGGGAGACCTTGTAATATGGCATTTGCAAAGTCGAAGTGTGGCAGGATTAGTGCTTGGTATATGGTTCGGAAGTCATCAGGGTCCAACATGGAGCGCATATGCCTAAGCGAGCGTATTTTGAAGTATACAGCTTTGACTATGTTATTTATGTGATGTTTCATATCCAGACGTTGGTCCAATGTAACTCCAAGGTATCTTATTGTTTCTTTAGCTTGTAGGTCAGCTTCCTTGACACTGACGTGGGCTGGAGGGGTGAAGTTGGGGTCTTTGGAGATGAAGAGCACCTCTGTTTTTTTATGTTGAATGCGAAGGTTTTGTGATTGGAGCCACTCTGAGACCGAATTGAGGCAGTCTACCAACGGTGCCAGGTCTAATTGAGTTGTGGAGAAAGGCATATATAAGAGAATGTCATCTGCGTATATCAAGCAGTTGACTTTGAAAGATCTTATGATGTCGCAGATGGGCTGCATGTATATGTTAAATAGTAGGGAAGACAATGAGGAACCTTGAGGCACACCTTGCTTTTGATGGAAGCGTTTTGACTCTTCTGTACCGGACTTCACATATTGCCATCTACCATCCAGATAAGAGTTGCACCATTCTAATGCACTGTTGCAGATACCTTTCTCTTTCAGTCGTCCGAGGAGAATTTCGTGGCTTACTGAGTCGAACGCCGCAGCGATGTCTAAGAAGACGAGTACAAATCCTTGTCGGATGTTGTTAGTGCCTGTGATAATGTCGTTGAATAGGTTCGTGAGAAGGGTCTCGACCCCATGATATTCTCTGAACCCATGTTGGCAGTGATCTAGGGGCGCTGTGGTGTCTATATGATCTTGGATTTGCCGTTGTGCCTCCTTCTCAATTATCTTGGCTAAGAGGGGAATGCTAGCTATAGGCCTATAAGATTCGACCTTTTGCGGGTCTAGCTTGGGGTTTTTCAAAAGTGGCCTGATGGAAGTCTGCTTGAGTGCTGCAGGGAAGTACCCTGTTGTGAATGAGAGGTTCATTAGATTTGCAATGAAGGGGCTGAACGCACAACGTAGCTCCTTAATCCAAAAAGCTGGGCATGGGTCCGTTTGTGCAGTGGAGGTATTGAGAGATGCTATGGTGTCCTCGATGCATTTAGTGGATGGTGTAGAGAAGTTATTTAGTGGGGTTGCATTCGTTGGTTCTTGGAACGGGACTGTTGACACCTTGTTAGTTTGCACTATCTTGGATTGCATGTAGTCAGCGAATTTCTGTGGATGAATCTCACTGTGTTGTTCGGGAGAAGGTTCCTTTGAGAGGGATTTGACCAGGTTGAAGAGGTCACGTGGTTTATTCAGTGATCTCTTTAGGGTGTCTGTGTGATATTGTTTCATTGTGGTTGTGATTGCTTCACGGTGTGTGGAGAGGTGAGTACGGTAGGCGGTCTGATCTTCAGTGGAAAGTGATCTGCGCCAGCGGCGTTCCAGTCTGCGGAGTTGAGTCAGAGAGGCTCGCAATTCAGGAGAGAACCATGGGGCGGTGCTTCTTTTTCTCCTCTTTGTGTTATTGGAAATTGGAGGTTGTGATATGGCATGCAGATTGGAGTTCCAGGAGGTGATTAGTTCGTCGAGGTCTGGTGTGGTTTTGTTGAGGAGTGATTGGGTCTCAGCCAAGATGTGTTCTCTGTTAAATGGTCTAAATCTTCTTGTGGGCGTCCGTGATGTGCTGTGCATGTTTTGGCTTCTGTGCAGCTTCTCATTGATGATGGGGATCTGGAAAATGATCAGTTTGTGGTCTGACCAGGGTACATCAACGATTGATATTGGTAGGTTGTGGTTTTGTTGAATGACTGTCTGAGGAGCAAATACCAAATCCAGAATGTTTCCCTTTATATGAGTGGGTTTATTGATAATTTGCTTGAGTCCCAGGTCTTCCATAGCACCAAGGAAGGCAAATTGTCTTTTATAAAATTAACCTCATATAAAAGTATTTGCAGTAACAAGAATGCACACACTTTTATGCGACTCAGATGTAGATATGTTTGAGGAAGTTTTTGGGCAGTGCATGGGCGGAGTAGGAATTTATGGTTAGCTTCTTCTGTTGTATGTACAATTTGAGGAAATGCTGCATATTCTACAGTATGGGTTAGAAAGGCCCTCAGGAACTCTGAGATGCGGTCACCACTAAACGTATAAGTTATTTTGCATATTGACCTCTATATATTATGTGGGCGTGCTGCTCACATGCAAATAAACACCATCATTTTACAGCATGGAAGAGTATGCATATACTTTGGCTATATCAATATTCCAAGATTCAAATACAAGAAGGCAGATTTTAGGTAGGACATAGGGGGGCAGAACATGGAGAGAGGTAGGACATGGAGAATCCTCATAGTATTTGGCCCTGCCATCCAATTCCTTCCCTGACCCCTCCCCCCAACAGGCAATCCTCTATTACATCTGATCCCCCCCACTCCCTTCCCAAAGCATCTAATCCCTCCAACAAGCAACCCCCCAAAAATGAGACCCCCCACAACAATAACCCCCCTGAAGTCCCTCTCAGATGGCTGCTGATCCCTAACCCCAGCCTTAACAGATGTCCCTAGTGGGAACCAGGGATAGGGATTAGAAGGTGGTGGTGAGGGGGTCTGCTGGGAGTGGGCATCGAAGGGGGTCACTATTTTTGAGGGGGCTGGGTGGGGGGTTGTTTTTGGGGGGAATATTAATGCTTTGTGGGTAGTGAATGAGATTAGATGGCTTTAATAGGTCATCAGGGGAGAGATCAAGGTTGGGGGTGATCAGCAGGCACTTATATGTGCCTCAGGATAATTGCAAATGCTGACATTAATAATTATTTTTCTAAATACATGGATTCCACTTGTAAAATGGAATTGCCTAAACCCTGCCCTCATGATGCCTCTTAGAAATTTAAACACGGTAAGCATCCCAACATTTAAAAAGCCCCTATTCTAAAATGTCTATCTAATCATGTAAATGCTGCTATTTAGATGTGGAGATTCTTCTAAAATAACCCTCAATGAATGCAGGTACGTTTGTTTGAAAATTTACCCTTTTGGAAATTGAGGGCCTAATATTCAGTAGCAGCAATTAGTGCTGCTAAAGGGGCTAGTCACTGTTGCTGAACTTCAGACCTGGATATTCAATGCTGGAGCCATAACCAGCCATCGGCACTGAATATCCGGGATGGTTGGTAAGCTTCTACGGTGAAAGTTAGGTCAGCCTTTAGTGACTAACGTTTGCAGCACTGCGATAACAGAGCAGCAGCTCAATATTGCTGCTACCCAGCTATCTCCAGGTGCCACCCCGCTCTGCCCCCAGAATGACCAATGCTAGCTGGCTAGTATCAGGACGTGCAGTGGCAGTATCCACCCAGTATTCAAAAAAAGCTGCACCTAAGTTAGGTGCTGAAATTTGTTCCTTATTTTCAGTCAAGAATAGGAGCCTTAGAGGTATGTTTACTAAACGGCGGTTTACTAAATGGCGGTGATATCGGTGCCGCGCCCCATTGAAATCAAAGGGGCTGCGGCTCCAATATTGCATGGAAGCCGCTACCACCATTTAGTAAACATATCCCTTAGTTTTCAGCTGAAAATTTTCCTAAATTTGTCTAGATTTTTGAGACTAATTTAGGTATCTGGTGCTGAAAATCAGTGCTCAGTTCCTAACTTTTTTTCCCATCCTAAATCCTCCCTTAATGCCACTCACTTTGCCTAATTTAGCAGGTTAGTGAAAAAAAAAACCTCAGTGTGTGCCTGACTCCTGGTGACTAAGCAGCTCCTGGGTTTCCTTGGCAGTGTGATCAGAAATTGATTGCCAAGCCTTTCTTCTGAGGCGTTGGAGGGTTACGTGATTTTCCCAAGGCCACAAGGAGTACTAGTAGGAATTGAACTACTAAGCTGAAATTTTGAGCATAAATTTAGGAATTTGGTCCTATTCATTTTTTGCAAACGAATTTATGAGTCAAACTCTCAAAGTTAGGAGTATAGGGCCCGATATTCAAAGGGCATTTCTATGTTTACAGCCTAGTACATAAGAACATATATGCCATACTGGGTCAGACCAAGGTCCATCAAGCCCAGTATCCTGTTTCCAACAGTGGCCAATCTAGGTCATAAGTAGCTAGCAGTTTCCCCAAAAGACACAGGTTCCACAATGCTTATATTGGGTCAAGCAGTGATATCCTGGGTCCCTTTTTGATAATGGTTTATGTACCTTTCCTCCAGGAGCTTTTCCAAACCTTTTTTAAACCCGGCTATACTAACAGCTTTTACTACATCCTCCGGTAAAAAATTCCAGAGTTTGATTACACCTTGAGTGAAAAAATATTTTCTCTTATTAGTCTTAAATAGGTTACCCTGTAGGTTCATTGCATGTCCCCTAGTCTTTCTATATTCTGATAACGTCAACAATCGATCTATGTTTACCCATGCCACTACATTCATTAATTTATAGCCATCTCTTTTCCAGGTTGAAGAGCCCTAACCATTTTAGCCTCTCGTCATAGGAGTATACTTCCATCCCCTTGACCATTTTGGTGACTCTTCTCTGTACCTTATCTAATAACGCTATATCCTTTTGAAGATATGGCAACCAGCACTGCACACAATATTCAAGATGTGGTCGCACCATAGAACGATACAAAGGCATTATAATATCCTTTGTTTTATTTTCCACTCCGTTCTTTATGATACCTAGCATGCTATTTACTCTCTTGGCCGCCGCTGCACACTGGGTGGAGGGTTTTAACATGTTATCCACGATGATGACTAAATCTTTTTCCTGGATTGCAGTTCCTAATGTGGAACCTTGCATTGTGTAACCATAGTTTGGGTTGTTCTTTCCTAGGTGCATAACTTTGCACTTGCCCACATTAAATTTCATCTGCCATTTGGATGCCCAGCCTTCCAATTTATCAAGATCCTCTTGCAATTTTCCACAATCCTCATGGGTTTTAACAACTTTAAATAGTTTTGTGTCATCTGCAAATTTGATAGCCTCACTCATTTGATACATCCTCCGGTAACAAATTCCAGAGTTTGATTACACGTTGAGTGAAAATATATTTTCTTTTATTAGTCTTAAATAGTTTACCCTGTAGCTTCATTGCATGTCCCCTAGTCTTTCTATATAGAAACATAGAAACATAGAAAAAGACCACATGGCCTATCTAGTCTGTCCTTCCATAACAACTACAACAGTTCACTTTTTGCCTTTAGAGATCCTCTGTGTTGGTCCCATGCTTTCTTGAATTCAGTTACTGTCCTCATCTCTACCACCTCCACTGGGAGACTATTCCACGGATCCACTACTCTTTCCGTAAAGAAATATTTCCGCATATCACTCCTGAATCTATCTCCCTTCACCCTCATCCCATGTCCCCTCGTAGCAGAACTTGCTTTCAATTGAAAGAGGCTCTCTCCCTGAACATTTATGCCACGGAGGTATTTAAACATCTCAATCATATCACCTCTATCCCGCCTTTCCTCTAAGGTGTACATATTAAGATCCTTAAGTCTGTCCTCATATGCTTTATAATGAAGCCCATTAATCATTTTGGTAGCAACCCTCTGCACCGACTCCATCCTGTTCACATCCTTTTGAAGGTGCGGTCTCCAGAATTGCACACCATACTCCAAATGAGGTCGCACCAAAGACTTATACAGAGGCATTATCACCTCCTTTTTTCTGCTAGCCATTCCTCTCCGTTTGCACCCAAGCATCCTTCTAGCTTTTGCTGTCGCCTTTTCCACCTGTTTAGCTACTTTAAGATCATCAGACACAACCACGCCTAGGTCCCGCTCTTCTTTAGTGGACAAAAGTACTTCACCTCCTATACTGTATTGCTCCCTTGGATTGCTGCAGCCCAAATGCATGACCTTACATTTTTTAACATTAAATCCCAGCTGCCAAATTCTAGACCATTCTTCAAGCTTAGCTAGATCCCTCCTCATGTTATCTACCCCTTCCTGGGTGTCTACTCTATTGCAGATTTTGGTATCATCCGCAAAGAGGCAAACCTTACCCGACAGCCCTTCCGCTATATCACTAACAAAGATGTTAAAAAGAATTGGACCAAGGACAGATCCCTGGGGCACACCACTGGTAACATCCTTCTCCTCAGAGTGAGCTCCATTTACTTGTACTCTTTGTCGCCTCCCACCCAACCAATTTCTAACCCAAGCAGTAACTTTAGGGTCCATCCCTAGGGTGCTCAGTTTGTTTATAAGTCGCCTGTGAGGAACAGTGTCAAAGGCTTTACGGAAATCTAAATACACCACATCTAGAGCTCTCCCTCGGTCCAACTCCCTGGTCACCCAGTCAAAAAATCAATCAGATTTGTCTGACAAGACCTGCCTCTGGTGAATCCATGCTGCCTCGGATCCTGTAATCCGCGGGACTCCAGAAACCTCACTATTTTCTCTTTCAGCAGCGTTTCCAATAATTTACTCACCACCGAAGTTAAACTAACCGGCCTGTAGTTTTCAACCACATCCTTACTTCCGCTTTTGTGTAAAGGCACCACATGAGCCTCTCTCCAGTCCTTTGGCACCACTCCTGACTCCAACGAGGCATTGAAAAGGTCAGTCAGTGGAGCTGCTAGAACGTCCCCAAGTTCCCTCAGTATTCTAGGGTGTATCCCATCCGGTCCCATCGCTTTGTCTACTTTAAGTTGAGCTAGTTTCTCACGAACACAGTCTTCTGAAAATAGTTCAAGATGTCCCTCGCTTCTGTTCTTATTTGTGGGTGTTTTCTGAGGTCCTGCTCCTGGTTCTTCATCTGTGAACACAGAACAAAAATATTTGTTAAGCAATTCCGCTTTATCCTTATCAGCTTCTACATATTCCCCCCCTGCACCCTTGAGTCTGACAATACCACTTTTGCTCTTCCTCTTCTCACTAATATATCTGAAAAATGTCTTATCCCCCCATTTTATTGCATTGGCTATTTCCTCCTCCTTTTGAATCTTTGCCTTTTGAATCTTTGCCTTCTTGACTACTTTGCTAGCTTCTCTAAGTTTTTCCAAATACAGATGCTTGTCTTCTGCTCTCTGTGATCTCTTGTATTTCATGAAGGCCTCCCTCTTTTTCTTCACTTTTTCAGCTACTTCCTTCGAAAACCATAGCGGTCTCCTGATATATTCTGATAAACAATCGATCTACGTTTACCCGTTCCACTCTGTTCATTAATTTATAGACTTCTATCATATCTCCCCTCAGCCGTCTCTTCTACAGGTTAAAGAGCCCTAACCTTTTTAGCCTTTCTTCATAGGAGTATCCTTCCATCCCCTTTACCATTTTGGTGGCTCTTCTCTGAACCTTTTCTAAAATCGCTATATCCTTTTTAAGATACGGCGACCAGCACTGCACACAATATTCAAGGTGTGGTCTCACCATGGAATGATATAGAGGCATTATAATATCTTTTATTTTATTTTCCATTACTTTCCTTATGATACCTAGCATTCTATTTGCTCTCTTGGTCGCCGCTGCACAATGGGCCGAGAGTTTTAACATGGTATCCACAATGACGCCTAAATCTTTTTCCTGGGTGGTGGTTCCTAATGTGGAACCTTGCATCATGTAACCATAGTTTGGGTTGTTCTTCCCTAGGTGCATAACTTTGCACTTGTCCATATTAAATTTCATCTGCCATTTTGATGCCCAGTCTTCCAATTTATCAAGATCCTCTTGCAATTATCCACAATACTCTTGGGTTTTAACAACTTTAAATAGTTTTGTGTCATCTGCAAATTTGATAACCTCACTCGTTAGTTCACTTTCCAGGTCATTTATGAATATGTCAAAAAGCAGCGGACTCAGCACAGATCCCTGGGGTACACCACTATTCACCTTTCTCCATTGGGAAAATTGGCCATCTAGCCCTACCCTCTGCTTTCTATCTTTTAACCAGTTCCTGATCCACAATAGTACACTGCCTCCTATCCCATGACTCTTTAGTTTTGCCAAAATTCTCTGATGAGGGACCTTGTCAAAGGCTTTCTGAAAGTCCAGATACACTATATCAACTGACTCACCTTTGTATTCACTCCCTCAAGATAACATGCAATGCAATGTGTGCCTTTGAGTCAGTCCTGACTCCTGGTGACCCAGTAGCTCCTGGGTTTTCTTGGCAGTGTCACCAGATGTAGATTGCCAGGCCTTTCTTCTGGGGCAATGGAGGGTTAAGTGACTTGCCCAAGGCCACAAGGAGTGCTAGTGGGAATTGAACCCTGGTTGTTTGGTTACCAAGCCAGTGTTCTAACCACTAGGCTACTCCTCCACTCCCAAGATAACATAACAGATTAGTAAGACAAGATCTTCCTTGTCTAAAGCCATGTTGGCTGTCTCCCATTAGGTTATGACTATCTACATGCTGAGTAATTTTATTCTTTATGATGGTTTCTAGATTCCCGGATCACCCCTGGAACCCTTTTTAAAAATTGGTGTTACATTGGCGATCCTCCTATCTTCAGGTATTAGAGATGATTTTAATGATAGTTCACAGATTACTAATAGCAGGTCTGCAATCTCATATTTCAATTCTTTCAACACCCTTGGATGTATATCATCCGGCCCAGGTGATTTGCTACTCTTCAGTTTATCTAATAGTTGTAATACATCTTCCCGATGTATCGATATTTCCTTCAATTCTTCACCTTTAAGTACCACTTCAGTCATGGATAACATCCCTACGTCTTTCTCAGTAAAGACCGAAGCAAAGAATTCATTCAGTCTCTCTGCTATCGCCTTGTTGCCTCTTAGTGCCCCTTTAACCCCTCTATCATCTAATGGACCAACTGACTCTCTCACTGGTTTTTTGCTACGAATGTACTTGAAAAAGTCTTTATTTCGCATTTTTGCTTACGCAGCAAACTTCTTCTCAAATTCTCCCTTTGCCTGCCTTATCAATGCCTTGCATTTGACTTGCCAGTGCTTGTGCTGTTTCCAGGTTTCTTCGTTTGGCTCTTTTTTCCATTTCCTGAAAGATGCTTTTTTGGCAACAACAGCCTCTCTGACCTCACCTTTAAACCATGCTGGCAGTTTTTTGGACTTCCTTCCACTTTTCTTAAAGCATGGAATACAGCTGGTCTGGGCTTCCAAGATAGTATTTTTAAACAACACCCAAGCTTAATGTAAGTCTTTAACCTTTGCAACTGCTCCTTTTAGTTTTTTCTTAACTATTTTCCTCATTTTATCATAGTCTCCCTTTCGAAAGTTAAAAGGTAATACTGTGGATTTCTTTACTATCCCTCCTCCAATAATTAAATCAAAGGTGATCATGCTATGATCACTATTGCCAAGTGGCCCCAACACCCTTATCTCTTGCACTAGATCTGGTGTTCCACTAAGGACTAGGTCTAATATGGCTTTCCCTCTGGTCGGTTCATGAACCAGCTGCTCCAAGAAGCAGTCATTTATTTCATCTAGGAACTCTATCTCCCTAGCATGTCCTGCCGTGACACTGACCCAGTCGATACCGGGGTAATTGAAATTACCCATTATTATTACTGCGCTGTAACTTTTGTTAGCTTCCTTGATTTCTTTGAGCATTTCATCATCCATTTGTTCATTCTGGCCAGGCGGTCGATAGTACACCACCACTGCCATCGCCTTCCCCTTTTTACATGGAATTTCAATCCATAGAGATTCTACAGCAAATGTTGTTTCTTGCAAAACTTTAATCCTATCTGACTCAATGCCCTCTCTAACATAGAGCGCAACCCTCCACCAATTTGATCGGCTCTATCTTTATGATATAGTTTGTACCCAGGTATCACAGTGTCCCACTGGTTGTCCTCCTTCCACCATGTCTCTGATATTCCAATCATATCTAATCTTTCATTTAGTGCTATATATTCTAACTCTCCCATCTTATTTTTTAGACTTCTAGCATTTGCATACAAGCATTTTAGAGACTGTATTCTATTCATATTAATTTGGCTATTGGTAGGCATGGGTAATTTGGGATCTTTAAGCTCTGTCTGCTCCATACTCGAGGGCATTTGGGCTACTTTACTCTTTTTTGGAAAATCTCTGCTTTTGGTAGTATCCTTCAAGGATACATTCTTCCGAACCATCCGCTCTTGGGCGACTGTCGGCTTTCCCCTATTATCTAGTTTAAAAGCTGCTCTTTCTCCTTTTTAAAGGTTAATGCCAGCAGCCTGGTTCCATCCCGGTTAAGGTGAAGCCCATCCCTTCGGAAGAGCACCTCCTTTCCCCAGAATGTTCCCCAGTTCCTAACAAATCCAAAACCCTCATCTCTGCACCATTGTCTCATCCACGTATTGAGACTCTGGAGCTCTGCCTGCCTTTTGGGTCCTGCATGTGGAACAGGAAGCATTTCAGAGAACGCTTCCCTGGAAGTTCTGGATTTCAACTTCCTACCTAAGAGCCTAAATTTAGCCTCCAGATCCTCCCTACCACATTTTCCTATGTCATTGGTACCGACATGTACCAAGACAGCAGACTCCTCCCCTGCACTAACTAAGACCTTATCTAGGTGGCGCGTGAGGTCCGCTACCTTCGCACCAGGCAGGCATGTTACCAGGAGATCCTCACGTCCACCAGCCACCCAGCTATCTATATGCCTAATGATCGAATCACCAACTATAATGGCTGTCCCAACCTTTCCCTCATGGGCACATGGCCCTGGAGAAATTTCCTCGGTGCGAGAGGGTTTTATGTCACCTGAAGGACAATTCCTAGTTACAGGATCATTTCCAGAAGCACCTGGGTGATGCTCTCCTGTCACGTGACCTCTCTCCTCCATGGCAACAGGGATGCTGCCAGACTCTTCCTTGACAATATATCAATGACTTTCACAAAACCCTTTCTTTTCATAAATACATTGGTGGAAAACAGGATCAAACATGCCATACACTTAACCATACTCTTCTCTACCTGCTTCGTTGGGCAGAAAACGCTTCCGATGAGTGGATTTGTGATCCCGGGAGTTGGAGCGGCATCTTCGGTGGGTCTGGTGTCTTTTCCAGACCTAAGCACATCAGGGGTACTGCTTTCCCCTGAGCAGCGGGCCCCCTCCCCCCCCCCCGCCATGCCCCGGAAGTGTTGCAGCAGCTTTTGGAGTGCTTCCCGACGGTGTGAAAACTAGTATGCCGGTACGAGGGAGTGAAGAGTGCTACGTTGCCGGTTCTTCTCACTTCACTTTGCTGTCTGGAGTAGGAGTGAGAATGGAGGCTGTTTCTTCTTTGGAGGATAGCCCACTTCAGGCTGGCAGTACTTCAGTGTCCATCGGTAGTGTTGGTATCTTGGTGTAACCCCAGAAAGTTACGTTGGAGATGCTGTGGGATGCTATTTCCACCATGAATTCTTCTCTTGTGGCTATTTTGACCTTTATAAGTACTGAGACTGATTCCTTATGTATGCATAACCAAGAATATTCCAGAGCTCAGAAGGAGTAAGTGGGGAAGTTGGTACGGTTGGAAGGAGATCTTGAACAGCTCCGTGAGTTGCATGGTGCCCACATTAAGGATAGGAATGTGACTTCTAGGAGACTGGAATACCTTGAGAATCAAGTCCGGAAGAACAATTTGAGACTGATTAACATTCTTAGATCTCCATTACAGTCGCCCATGGAGATGGTTCATAGGTACTTCTAGGAGGTCTTAAAGATCTCTAGGGATGACCTACCACCTTTGACTATGGCTCAGTACCTTGATGTGGCTCGGGGTAACCAGGGAGCTGCCGGTGAAGCTCCTGTAGAACCCAGTGACCTTACTGAGGTTTTGGAGAGTTCTCTGGAGCTGGTTACGGCCCACACCACTCTACTTGTTACTCTGGCTCTTGAATCTGACAAATTGTTAATTCTTTGTTCATATTTTAGAAATTTCAGTGAGCAGTTTTTGGGCTCTTATGTTCGCATTTTCCCCAATCTTGCTAGGGATACCCAACTGAGGAGAAAGAGTAGTTACTCACTTGTAACAGATGTTCTCCAGGAGCAGAAGGAATCAGTCCTCACATATGGGTGACGTCAGCACCGACAGAGCCCTCGTGCAGAGCATTGCCCCAGCTTTCAAGGAAAGCCTTTGGGAATGCAGTGCGCATGCACGGTCCCCTTCCCGCCCAAGGGTGCCATCTTGCTCAGTCTGATGACATAGCTAAAAGACAGCAAAAAATCAAAATGAAGTATATGATTGCAACTCCAGGGGAGGAGGGAGGGTCGTGAGGACCGATTCCTGCTGCTCCTGGAGAACACCTGCTACAGGTGAGTAACTACTCTTTCTCCAGGACCAAGCAGGAAGTCAGTCCTCACATATGGGACTCCCCAGCTCTAGGCTACTGGGAACCCTATTTATTTATTTAGCTGTATTTATATCCCGCTTTTCACCGGGTCAAAGCGGTCAATTGGGGGATACATTTAACACGAGGGGATATGAGACACATACACTAATACTTACAGGGAACATGGGCGGTGGAGGGTTAAATGGCTTGCCCAAGACCACAAGGAGTGCCTATAGGACTAGAAATCCCAGTCCCTCCGGCCTAAGATTGCTGTCCCCAGGTGGGACTTGAACCCCCGGACCTCCAGCCTGAAGTACCTTGTCCTAACCACTAGACCACTCCTCCCTAAGCTGAAAAAATGGCTCCCTCTCAAGAGTCTCAGCATTCGTGATAAGAATATCCTCTGAGAACGCCCCGGTATGGTAGCCCAAGAGTTGCCTAAACCTCAAAGAGATTATGGAGTACCACCTGTCCGAAAGCACTGTCTCTTCGGGACTCTCTCTCGAGGCAGTAATGGGCTGCAAACGTCTGTCTTGATGACCAAGTTGCAGCCCGGCAGATGTCTGCCAACGGAACAGAGCGGAGATGAGCTACTGACGCGGTTTTCGCCCTGACACATGACTAGACCCTGCAAGGGGAGGTCGGCTGCCTTGTACGCCCAGAGACAGGTAACCCCATCTTATTAGGGTCAAAGGAGATGAAGAGTTGAGTAGCCCTTCGATGCCCCTGCGTACGTTCTATGTAAAAAGACAATGCCCTCTTACAGTCCAGGGTATGCAAGACTGTTTCAGCCCGGCTGGTATGCAGCCTGGGAAAGAAGGTCGTAAGAACCACCTCCTAGTTGAGGTGGAAAGAGGAGACCACTTTTGGAAGGAACTTCGGATGGGTCCGTAGGACCACCCTGCTCCAATAGAACCGTGTGTACGGTCTATCAGAAACCAGAGCTTGTAGTTCACTCACACGTCTGGCTGAGGTAAGAGCTACCAGGAAGAGTGCTTTCCAAGAAAGGAAGTTCAAATAGCAAGTAGCCATCGGCTCAAATGGTGGGCGAGTAAGTTGCTGCAAGACCACGTTCAAATCCCACTCAGTCGCCGGTGGACAAACTGGAGGCATGAGAAGAAGCAGACCTCTGAGAAATCGGGACACCAAGGCATGAACCAACAGAGACTGTCCCACCACCGGGGAGTGGTGTGCTGATAGAGCACTGAGGTGTATCCGAACAGAGTTAGACTTAAGGCCTAGGTCTGACAGGTGAAGTAGATACTGCAGTACTACTGGCACAAGGCAAGAGAAAGGATCTTTATTGCGCTGAGCACACCATACCGTAAACCTACGCCACTTGAGGGCATAGGACTTTCTGGTGGACTGCCTCCTAGAGGCCAAAACCACCTCCTCAACCTCCTTAGGTAGAAGCAAGGGAGCTAGCACTATCCTTTCAGCAGTCAGGCCATCAGATTGAGGGATCTGAGACTGGGGTGCAGAAGGGAACCCTGATCTTGAGACAAGAGATCGTGTTGCAACCCCAGAGGGAATGGAGTTTCCACCGCTAACTACAGCAGAAGTGGAAACCACGGTTGCCTCGGCCATCTGGGGGCTACCAGAATCACCGAGGCCTTGTCCCGGAGAATCTTGAACAGAGTTACGACCACCAGGGGCGTGGGAGGAAACGCATACAGGAGGCCCGTAGACCAAGAGATCAGAAAAGCATCTGCTGCCATTCTCAGGGGATGTGGCTGTCTGGAGCAAAACCTGGGCAGCTGACAGTTTTGTGGACTGGCAAAGAGATCGATGGACGGAAGTCCCCAGCGGAGGAAGATCTGCTGGACCACCCATGGATTCAACTGCTATTCGTGAGACTGGAGAATCCTGCTTAGCTTGTCTGCTAGGAAATTCTCCTGACCAGGTAGATAAACTGCTTTGAGAAACATGCCTTGTTTGACTGCAAAGGAGCAAAGGGCCAGCGCCTCTTGACATAAGAGCCTGGACCCCATGCCCCCTTGTTTGTTCACATAGAACATTGCCACCTGATTGTCCATCTGAACTAAGACAGACTGGTGAGAGAGGGCATGAGAAAAAGTCTGTAGAGCTAAGTGGATTGCTCGCAGCTCCAAAAGATTTATTTGCTGTGTCGTCCCCCCCCCCCCCCCCCGAGAAGACCAGAGGCCTTGAGTGCACGTGCCCTGGCAGTGCGCACCCCAGCCCTTTAAGGAAGCTTCGGTCATCAGTACCCTTGTGTGTGCTGGAGCCTGTAAAGGTACCCCCCTGAGAAGGTTTGGGAGATGTAGCCACCACTGTAAGGAGTCCAAAAGTGGTTTGGACACCTTTACTCTGTCTCAGAGGTCGCCTGTGGCCTGCGCCCACTGAGTTCTGAGGCACCTCTGAGCAGCCCACATGTGCAGATGGGCATTCGGAGTCACATGTACCGGGGATGCCATGTGGCCCAGGTAGTGCCTGGCGGAAACATAAGAATTGCTCTGAAACTGGTTGGCCAAGTCCATCAGTCTGTGGGCCCTGACCTCGGGCAAGTAAGTTCTTGCCTGCAGGGTGTCTAATCTTGCCCCTATAAACTCTAGGTTCTGAGAGAGGAGCAAAGTGGACTTTGCGTAGTTTATGAAAAAAGCCCAGATGCTGAAGAAGAGAGACAGTGCGAAGAGTGGCTTGTCTGGCCTCCTGGAGAGACTGGCGCCTGATGAGCCAGTCATCCAGGTATGGGAAGACAAAAATTCCCTGATTCCTGAGATAGGCCACCACCACTGCCAGGCATTTGGTGAAAACCCTGGGGGCAGAGGTTAGGCCAAAGGGAAGTACCCTGTACGGAAAATGGTTTTCTCCCACCACAAACCTGAGATATTGTCTGTGGTCTGGATGAATGAGGATGTCAGTATAAGCATCCTTTAGGTCTAAGGAGCATAGCCAGTCTCCCTGCTGGAGGTAGGGCAGCAGTATCCCAAGGGTAAGCATCTTGAACTTTACCCTCTCCAGAAACTTGTTTAGGTTTCGCAAGTCTAGGATAGGCCAGAGGCCTCCTGTCCTTTTTGGTACCAGGAAGTACCTGGAGTAGAAGCCTTGCCCTTCCAGGTGGTGAGGCACCGGTTCCACCGCCTGTTCCTTTAGAAGACTTGCCAACTCCTGAAGGAGGAGGTTTCTGTGTAGAGGGAGTCTTGGAGGCTCCCCTGGAAAGCAGGAGGGAGGGTAGCTGGTGGAAGTGGAGCATGTAGCCCTTTAAGGTGCCAATTGCTAACTGGGCAGCAGCCAATATCACTGCTGTCTCACCGGATATTCGATGCCAGCACTGTGGCATTAAATATCCAGTTTATAGGTCAGCGGGGAGGACTGTGTACCTCATTGGCGCATATCCCTTCCAGAAAAAGAGAGGGAACAAAAGAAGGAGGCCTTCCGCAAAAAAACAACCAGCAGAAAAGGAACAGCGGAGGGCAATTAACCAACCAGCAGCAATCCCTTACAAACAGTGGGTAGCTGAAAATCGGGTCCATAAATCCTTTGAATATTAACCTCTTAGGGAGTAATGTTATAAAGGATGTTTTGCGCATAAAGGCTTTTTATACAAATGAAAGGGCTTTTATAAAATTACCCCAGGTGTTATGTGAGTACATATGGTCTTTTTCTGTCATCATATTTCTATGTTTCTATGTTAAGAAGGCAAGCACTTTTACATGACCCGGGTGCAGACATGTTCTGGGATGAAGTTTGGGTGGGTGCAAGCAGAAGCAGGATTTATGCAAGTATCTGTGCATTTTCTGCGCCTATATGTCTCTATAAAACAAGTTTAACATAGGCACCTACTTGCCCTTCACACACAGGCAGTTTGTTATAAAATTATATAACAGGGAGCCTGCTTTAGGTGGGCAAGTAGGCACCTATTTAGATGCTATTTTATAACCATTCCAAGGCACCGCTATGTCCTTAGAAAAAAAACAAGTGTAAGAAGCAGATAGTGCGACTTAAATGCAGATATGGATATTTACATCTGGTAGAGGACAAGTGTAAATTAATGTGTGTAAAGATCACAAGTACGCCTATATATTAAGCTATTTCATAATCAATGTGCATACTTGTAAATGCCACCCATGCTCTGACCAGACTACACACCAAGTGACACCTACCAGCAAAATATGCACCTTTGTGTACTTTTATGCTGATCTGTATTTTAGAAGGTGAAATTAGACCTTACTTGGTAATTGATGTTCCTTGAATGACTCCAGTCCAGTCCTGCACCTATGGGACTGTCACTTCACCAGCAGTTTGGAGACTGAGAATGTCATGATTGATGACATCAGGGTATACATACCGGTGGCACCTCCCACCAGAGCCAGTATCATATTGACAAAGCTAACTCACGAAAGCAACAGTTAAGAAACCATATTCAGCTATCTATAATGGAGCCCCCTCAGGCAGAAAACAGCCCCCCCCCCCCCCGCCTGAGAGAGAGATTGCTTACCCCATGTGAACACTTTTGCTTCTAGCTTCATCTGAACACGCCGGACTTCATCGAGACATGCTCCACAGGGCCCCTTGTTGTGCCTGACATTCAGACCTTTCCACCACAAATTCACCCCAGCCCAAAACTATGAGTTGACTTTCTTCAGCACTGGAGACAGCTATTTTCTAAAGGAAACAAATCCCTAGGGTGGGATTGGAGCTGAACTAGAGTCACTCAAGGAACATCAATGAGCAGGTAAGGCCTAATTTCACCTTCCTCCAGTCCTGCACCTGTGGGATGTACCATAGCAGTACTAAACATGGGAGGGACCTACCAGACCGGCCTGAAGAACCATGACTCAAAAAGTATAGCCAGGGCAGCCTGAACATCCCCTGCAGCCTGAACATCCAGTCTCTAATGTTTGACGAAAGTGTGCACAGACAACCAGGTTGCCGCCCGGCAAATGTCTCCTTGTGGAACTAACCTCGACTCCGCCCATGACGCGGCTTGTGCTCAGGTTGAGCGTGCCCTCAACCCAATAGGTAGCTGCTTGCGCCGCAGCAAGTACATCGAAGAGATTGCATCCTTTACCCACTGGGAAATGGAGGCCTTTGAAGAGGCCTCTTCTTTTTGAGCTCCAGCATACAAAACAAACAACTAATTCAACTTTCTAAATGACTTGGTTCTCTTCAAGTAATGCTGTAACACTCTACAGACATCCAAATGGTGTAGAAGGGGACCTTCACTTTGCCCCCCAGTCCAGAAAATACCAGGAGCATCACTGATTGATTCATGTGAAAGATCAACAGGACATTAGGCAGAAAGGAAGGCACCGGCCTGAGCACCACCTTCTCCTTTGCCAGGACCAGAAAGGGCTCCCTACACACAGCACCTCCAACTCCAAAATCCATCTAGCCGAACAAATAGCAATGAGAAACACTGTTTTCATCATAGGATCTTTTAAGGTACACGACCGTAACAGTTCAAATGGAGGTTCTGTTAGTACCGACAACACCAAATTGGATCCCAAGTAGTCACCATCATCCTTAACGGCGGGTACTCTTGCTTCACCGCTCTGAGAAACGTGACTACATCCGGGATCACCACTAGAGAAACTCCTTGGACTCTGCCCCGGTAGCACGAGGTAGCCGTGACCTGCACCCGTGCTACATGTTAAAACTTTCTCAAAACCTGTTGTAAGAAGGCAAGCACCTCCGGCATTGAAGTAGACAGCAGTCGACAGTGACAGCTCACACACAGGTCCTCAAAAACTCTTCATGCTCTCGTGTAAGCCAGCGATGTGGAGCACCACCTGGCCTTTTATAAAATTGAAATTACTGGTGCCAAATAGGTCCATCTTCATAACCTCACCTGCTCAATAACAAGCCAGAAATGAAAATAGATCCACCTGTAACATCAGAATGGGCCCCTAAGTCAACAGGTCTGCCCGAGGTGGGAGGCTTCATGGATAATCCATCTTCAGGTGCACCAAGTCGGCATACCACAGGCGACAAGGCAAATTGGGAGCTATCATCAGAATGAGGCCCTGGTGTGCCTCTATCCTCTGTACCACTTGCCTCTGTACCACTTGTCTATGGAAGAAAGACATAGAGCAGTCCTTCCACCGGCCACCTCTGGACCAGCACGTCAAGACCTTAAGACATCCGCTCTCTTCTTCTGCTGAAAAACCATGCTATCTTTGCTGATTCGTATGTGGCCATCAGGTCCATAAGTGGTTAACCCCCCCCCCCCCACCCATCTGACCAGTTGAGCAAACACTGCATCATTGAGCATCCATTCTCCCGGGTTGATATATACCTGGCTGAGATAATCGGCTGCCACATTGTCCTTTCCTGCCACATGCACCGCAGAGAAAGTCTGCAGATTCTCCTCTGCCCAGGCTAACAACGGGGCTGCTTTTTCCTCTAAGTTCACACTGCTGATTGACATATGCTACCATTGTGGCATTGTCCAAGAACACTCATACTGCTTTGTCTAGAAGCTGAAAGAGGAACTGCTGCGATGCCAAGAAGACCACTCTCAACTCGAGATGGTTGATTGAGCAAGACAACTCCTGAGACGACCAATGCCCCTTTGCGATGTGTCCTTCATAATGAACTCCCCAGCCCATAAGACTGACATCTGGCATTAGTGGAATCCAGTTGACACTCTCCAGAGGCATGCCCATCCGAAGGTGGTCGCCCATTAGCCACCAATGGAGAGATCTTCGTGCTCGCCAGACAGGGTAGGGGAAGTGACAGCAGCTGATGCTGAGCAGACCATCTGTGCAACAAGCTTCTTTGCAATGGGCGCATGTGTGCTCATGCCCATGGCACAAGGTTGATGGTCACCGCAATGGATCCTAACATCTGCAGGTAGTGCCATGCCATTGGTGACTTTATGTTGCGAAAACTTCGGATCTGTCCCTGTAGCTTTTGAATTCGGCCCCCTGGCAAAGACACACTCCCTGGCACTGTTTGAAACTGGGCTCCTAGGTAGACCAGGTCCTGCGAGGGCTGCAGCTGACTGTGAGATTTATCACCCAACTGAGATTCTGCAAGTATGTGATCACTCTTGCCATGACCCGCTCACTTTCTTCCTCTGATTTTGCTCAGATGAGCCAATCGTTCAGGTAAGGATGTACGAGAATCCCTTCCTGCCATAGACTGGCCAAGACCACCACCATTACCTTTGTGAATGTCCGTGGTGCAGTTGGTAGCCTACAATGCTTTTTTTTAAAAAAATCCTTATCTTTATCAGTTCCTTTAGTGAGTCCTATGCTATGGAATCACCTCACCCCAGCTGCTTGGAGACTGAGATACTAGCTCTGGTGGGAAGTGCCACCGGTATGTATACCCTTATGTCATAAATCATGACATTCTCAGTCTCCAAGTTGCTGGTGAGGTGACACTACACATAGATACAGGACTGAACTGGAGGAACGATAAGGAATAGGCCATTTATGCACATAAAAGGGGCATATTGAAGAGTATTTACAGAGAATAGAGTGGAGGAGTAGCTTGGTAACCAAGAGACTAGGGTTCGATTCCCCCTAGCATTCTTTGTGGTGCAGGGCAAGTCACTTAACCCTCCATTGCCTTGGAAGAAAGGCCTGCCAATCTACTTTTGGTCACACCTTGCCAAGAAAACACAGGAGCTGCTGGTTTGCCAGTAGTCAGCATTGACTCAAAGGCACACATTGCATCTGTAAGGGGCATATCAAAGAGTATTTAAATGGTTTTGCAGACCTGCAAATCATGTTGGGATATTCAGTGGCACATACAGTACCCAGTTTGTGCCGCTGAATATCACCACATAGCACGGTAAAATACCCCAATGTTAACTGCTTAGCGTCAGGGCAGTACGGAGGTGGAGCAGGAACGGGAACCAAGGTTTGAAGGTCAGTGACGATACTGAGCAACTAACCAGCTAATCTAAACCAGCTAAAGTTAGGCAAAAAATAGCCTGTCCTAACTTTAACTGGTTTAGCCATCCGGCCAGTGGCTGAATGTTGCTGCTGAACAGATAGCAAAATCAGATATTCAGTGCCACTGAATAGATATGGCCTTGGCAATGAATATCCAGGGAAAATGTAAAGCAGTGATGGCCAGCCACTTTAACTGCACTGGCTGCTCCATTGAATATACCTCCCATATGACTTTATAAAATGTCCCCCTCTGTGTGCAGCCCTAGCCAGAGTACACTTTCACCTTTGCATTCTATTTCCATGAGGCAGCAAGTGTGTGCCACCAGATGAACATTGTCTCATCAAGTCCCCACTCTTCCTTACTTGTGGAAGAATTTCCATATCTATAAACATTCTCAGCAAGTCCTAGGGTGGTCTCTACAAATGCACTGTAGCTTCTTTTTCTCATTTTTGTTCTAAAATTTCTAACAGTAATTCCATTATTTTTGTTTTCACATCACATTGTACTGACTGTTGTTCCTTGTCTGTATATAATTATATGTGTACCTTTTGCAGTGTGAATGGATCTCGCTGTTCATGGTTGAGGTACTTCTCCAGATTGAAGCAGGTGTCATAGAATATATGAGCCATTCTGCAGCGCTTCAGGTCCCGAAGTGTTATCTTCCCTAGGTAAGCACAATACAGTTAGCAGGGCACCTGTGCCTTTTCTGTTTTCTTAACCTAAAATTTCACTCAGTCCCTCAACAAATCAGACAGCAACATATGAATCTGCCCTATTAGTCCAATATTATGGCAGATTTTAGAAAATCTGTCAGAAATTTTAGTTAGATGACCAATTTTTCATGAAAAACGGGGACCCAATAATATCATGGCTACCACTGGGTGGTCCTGAAAGCTGTATCTTTACATATTTGTTAGTCTTGAGGAGGTTAATTTTATAACAGGGAACTTAAGTTAAAGCAATTGTAAGCATGCCTGGTTTTGAACCCATCCTGCTTTGTTTGTGTCGGTGGCTGAGTGGGTAAGATTCACTCCAGAAACCTCACTATTCTCTCTTTTAGTAGTCTTTACAATAATTTATTAACCACAGAGGTTAGACTAACAGGCCTGTAGTTCTCAATGTCATCCTTATGTCCACTTTTGTGTATAGGGACCAGATGTGCCTTTCTACATATTGTGAAATGACTTCAGTTACATATGTTTCCTATGTCAATTTTTCCCAAATGTAGATTTGTGAAATGGTACTTCCTGCTGCATGTGTATATCAATCCCCAAACATTCCTTCACTTCATTATATCCACAGCCCACCTTTTCAATCAAGTCCATTTCGAGGGGCAGATATAAGTCAATCTTACCAGCCTCAAACATGCACACCCTCGCTTCTCGAAATGAGAGATTTGCAGACTTTTCTCTTCTATATCCCTCCCATCACATAAACAGCCTTTCTAAAATGTTCCTTATACTGTTTTAATTCTACATTTTATTATTCTTTTTTACATATATAAGGGCATTTTCTTTCTTTTTGTTTTAGTTATGTTATTTTATCCATGGATTTTGCTCACGATTCTGACGTCATTTGCACTAAAACGTTTTCAATAAACAAACAAATTTGTGTAACTGGAAGTAACGCCAATCATATAAATGATTTTTTTCAAATAGTGGTTCTGTAGATAAGTTTGGCTATCTTATTCACAAAACAGTCATCTTTGAAAAGAAACGCGGCTTTGAATAAAGTGAGGGCAGCAAATAAAGTTATACATTCAGAAGCAAATTTCAGCTGCTGAATGTATGACTTACAATTTTATAAAAGCTTTCCAAATGTAAAACCCAGTTTCATATCTGTAAAGATCCATTTCTAAAATAACAAATCATATACAGTACATGTATAAAAGTGCACATAGGAAGCCAACGTAAGCATACTAACTTTTTAAATAGGCATTCCCTGGGACAGAAACAGATTGAGTTTAGGATTTACATGTATACTTCACAAAATGCCAAGTATTAGCCTGAGTTTGCATAGGCTGTCTGGATAGAAAAAAGGATGTAGAAGTAGGGATTTCTACAATTGTAGCGGCAGAGCGCAAACAATCCAATAATACCAGGAGTCTGTTCAGAAGGTCCAAATCATTTATTGTGCACAAGACTCAAGCAGAATCACATTCAAAATGGCTGAGCAATGGCTGTTAGTAAAACAACAACTTTTATACTGTTCTTTTCCAGTCTAGACATAGGCAAACTTTTCATTGGTCCCGGTAACCCCTTCTGCCCCATCTATTGGTCCCGGTACCTTTACGTAGTTATCCAATGAGGACCTTTGTCTGGGCTCTGCACCTGTTTCCCCCCCCCTTACAGCCCTCATTACAATGGTCAGTTCTTAGGCTCTTGATACATCTCCTCTCCAAGGTCACTAGCTGGCTGGAATATGTGTGAAAGCAGGGCACTGTAACTTTTCTTTCAGCAGAGTTAATTAATTCCATAGAAGCTTCTCACATTCTTATCAGTACCAATTAAAGCAGTTTTTCTCTATTTCTCCTAAGTTTCGATTCTGCTTTGCTATGCTTGATTATGCTTAGTTAAGTTTCGATTCTATGGTGGCAGTATTCAAAGGGTTTTTTCATTCTTCTGGCCTAGCCACAGGCTTCATTTACAGGTCAAGCTGCTTAGGCCTGCCTGCTTAGTTCAAACAGCATGGATCATAGGTCTTCGCCTACCACATTCCCCCCTTTGATTAATCTCACCCTATGGCTAATAAGGTGTGAGATTTAAATCACTTAATTACACAGGAGTTGGGTTACGACCAAGCGTACCAGGATTAGGGTGCCATAACGCTAAAATCTTAGTGGCAGTCTTTCGTTCTACTGTATTCTCTATAACACTATTAATAGAGCGCATACAACATGGGATTATACATGGTAACAACAAAAACAAAGCTACAAATACCAATATTATCATAGCAAAAGTAGTAAGTCCTCCCAATCCGGAGAAGATAGATTCGAACCAATTGGGTATCCTAAGATCATGCCAAGTCTGTACTGGCACATAGGCTTGCTTTCTCATGTTTTCAGCAATATTTTCAACTACTTGACCTTTGTCATCTATCTTCAAACAACAATTGGTTACCACATACTCCTCCTTCAGCTGCTAATAAGTAATCTAGTGCCAAGCGATTCTGATATATTGCAGTTCGCATTTGTGTACTCTGTCTGGCTAGAAGTGTGAGTGCTTGGCTAGTTTCATTAGTTATTAGTTCAACAACTGCTTGCAACCGTATAATACGATTTATCATATACACAGGGGTCCGGTATCCCCAGGTGCCATCTTGCTCCCAAGTGGCAGGTCCATAGTAGGCAATAATTCTTTCAGGTGGCCAATCTTCACCATCCCATCTCTCCCATTTGTCTATCTGTAAAGCTGCTCTCTTATGTCTCTTAGTATACACTGGGTAACCTAATTGTTCTCCCTGCTCTGTGGGTAACAGAAAGAAAGAAGGTCGGATGGTTCCTAAAGCACATGCCCCTCCCCAATGAATAGGGAGTCGAGCATATGCTCGGGTTCCACAGATCCAATACAAACCAGGTGGGGCTTGCCAGGCATGAGGCATAATGCATTTTCCAATTCAGCAAATCAGTAGTGGAGAAAGGCACATAAACTAAACTTGTGGGCCCCGCTACTATCTGGTTATCATCATTCCTCACGGGCATTCCCGGGACCTGCCGCAGTGGCAATAATTTCTTAGTAGTGCCTCTCTTCCTCAAATTATACTTAGTCTGGGAACCCTCGCTTGCAGCAGATGAGCCTGCACTGATTTTACACTGTCAGTCTCATACTGGGAAGACGATTCTTCTTCTTCAAGTTCTAACTCAGGATTTTCCTCAGTCTCGAGCTGATCAGCCTCTTCAGGGGGCAAATCATCTGGCTGAGTTACTGGCGGGTCAGGGGATGGAAGTTGCCGGTCCCGGGGGGCTGCCGCGGGACGTGGTGGTACTCTTACTGGGCGCTGAGCTGGGAGCTGTCTAGCTACAACTTCCGGGGACTCAGGATCAACATAAATAGGCTTCTTTTCTTTCCCTGTCCTCTGTGTCTGTTCTGTTAGTGCTACCATTATTCTGCACTGTTCTTCATAGCAGCGCCGGGCCCAAGGGCACGGGCTTTCACAAATGCTTAACCAGGAATCTATATATGGAAACTGATCGGGGTGCGCTGCTCGCACCTTCCGATAAACTGACTTTATGATTTCTATGGCAAATGTTCCATCTCGGGGCCACATAGGATCTAATGCAGGCCACTCCCTAGTACACAGAACTTGTAATCGTGATGCAGTCATTTTCACCCCATAATCTCCTGAATATCCTTTATTAAAATACTTAATCATACATTCTAATGAAGTGTGCATCGTAGACCCCGCCCCTCCCATATCGATGTCTGCGCGCAACAACAAACGGAAGGGAAAAGGAGAGCGCACCATGGGTAAGGGGTCCTCACGGCCCTAGAAACATTCAAGGGAAACAAAAAACAAGACAAGACGGTCGCTTCCTCCTTTTTACGACCTGGACGCGGTCGGCCGGCCAGGAACTGCGTTACTCAGGAGTCCGCCTTCGCTTGGTCTATGTTACTAGACCTCTCAATCACACTTCATTCACACAATCATGCTAGCAACGTATCCCAAAAAGCCCAATCCTGTCTCTTCTGACTAGGCTATACCAAATTCGTACCAAGAAGACGGTAGGTTCACCCCGCGAATACACTATGCAAGGTTAATTGGACCGCCTTGAGAGGTGATCAAGCTCTCTTACCAAAATTCACAAGTTCACAAGTTTCAAGCTGCAGTTCTGACTCATCTGTCTAAACATTCCCCAAAACTATACTCACCGGATCCAGTCCCCGCTCCCGAGCAAGCGCATGAGTTGGACCTCAGACTCCCCTCACGGGTTCGAGGTGTTGGCTCCGACCGGGTCCGGCACCCGCCGAGGCCTGGCACAGCTCCCTCCGATGCAACGAGACCGGTGGCACCTGGGAGCCGAGCCCACGTCGGAAGGGCACGAGCCCGGCAGGACCAAACCTATAGAGGCGGAAAGTCGTGGTATATCAGCTCGTATACCCTCTACTAACCACATGTTCCCGGCCAACGCACCAAGAATAAGTAGCGGCAGAGCACAAACAATCCAATAATACCAGGAGTCTGTTCAGAAGGTCCAAATCATTTATTGTGCACAAGACTCAAGCAGAATCACATTCAAAATGGCTGAGCAATGGCTGTTAGTAAAACAACAACTTTTATACTGTTCTTTTCCAGTCTAGACATAGGCAAACTTTTCATTGGTCCCGGTAACCCCTTCTGCCCCATCTATTGGTCCCGGTACCTTTACGTAGTTATCCAATGAGGACCTTTGTCTGGGCTCTGCACCTGTTTCCCCCCCTTACAGCCCTCATTACAATGGTCAGTTCTTAGGCTCTTGATACATCTCTTCTCCAAGGTCACTAGCTAGCTGGAATATGTGCGAAAGCAGGGCACTGTAACTTTTCTTTCAGCAGAGTTAATTAATTCCATAGACGCGGCAGCCAAGAGAGCAAATAGAATGCTAGGTATGATAAGGAAAGGAATGGAAAATAAAACAAAAGATATTATAATGCCTCTATATCGTTCCATGGTGAGACCGCACCTTGAATATTGTGTGCAATTCTGGTCGCCGTATCTTAAAAAGGATATAGCATTATTGGAAAAGGTTCAGAGAAGAGCCACCAAAGTGGTGGGGGGGGGGGGGATGGAGGGAGGCTCCTATGGGGAAAGGCTAAAAAGGTTGGGGCTCTTTGACCTGGAAAAGAGACGGCTGAGGGGAGATATGATAGAAGTCTATAAATTAATGAACGGAGTGGAACGGGTAAACGTAGATCGATTGTTTACATTATCAGAATATAGACAGACTAGGGGACATGCAATGAAGCTACAGGGTAAACTATTTATTTATTTATTTATTTATTTATTTTTCTTATATACCGCGCTCTTAAATCAGTGCGGTTTACATATGAACAAATATAAACACAATGGTACAAACAGCATTGGTTTTTTACAATGAACAAGGTAAATAAACTTGGTAAAACATGGTAATTATATATAAATAACTATATACATGGCAACTATATACTAATAAAAGAAAATATTTTTTCACTCAACGTGTAATCAAACTCTGGAATTTGTTACCGGAGGATGTAGTAAAGGCTGTTAGTGTAGCTGGGTTTAAGAAAGGTTTGGACAAGTTCCTGGAGGAAAAGTCCATGGACCATTATTAAGAAGGGACCCAGGATATCAATGCTTGACCCAGTACAAGCATTGTGGAACCTGTGTCTTTTGGGGAAACTGCTAGGTACGTATGACCTAGATTGGCCACTGTTGGAAACAGGATACTGGGCTTGATGGACCTTGGTCTGACCCAGTATGGCATATCTTATGTTCTTATGTTCTTATGTAAGCTTCTCACATTCTTATCAGTACCAATTAAAGCAGTTTTTCTATTTCTCCTAAGTTTCGATTCTGCTTTGCTATGCTTGATTATGCTTAGTTAAGTTTCGATTCTATGATGGCAGTATTCAAAGGTTTTTTTCATTCTTCTGGCCTAGCCACAGGCTTCATTTACAGGTCAAGCTGCTTAGGCCTGCCTGCTTAGTTCAAGCAGCATGGATCATAGGCCTTCGCCTACCACACAATGGGCAAGGTATTTTTACAAAAGGCTCACAGAGTCTTTTATAAGACATCTATAAGGCTGTGGGAAACGTACATGTTTTGTGGACAAATGAAAATTGCTTTTCTGGGAAATTTGGTGACCTAATGTTTGGGAGAGAAGAGCGATTGTGGTTTAATTAATACATTATCAGGGTCATTCTGAGCCATCCTCACTATTCGTGCCCTTTCCCACCCTGTCCTTCTTCCCCGCTCATTGTACAGGAAGTTAGAAGGGAGCAGGGAAGGGGCGGATTGGGGGCGGCGTTAGGGCAGGCAGTGGGTGGTTGTCAGCCTTGGACGTACAAGGCCGATTTCAATGTTGGCCGTGTATGTCCAGGGCTGATGGCTTAGATGGGGAACTTATTCCCCTCTGAGGTTGAACAAGTTCCCCAATCGGGCAGAGGACGGCGGCCTGGAGCATTGCAGCGGTGGGAGGGGGGTGGAGAGCATTTCCCGCAGCCTGACCCTGGCCTTGGGAGGTTGGATCAGGGGTCTGGCTGCGGAGAAAGCTTTGTAGGAGCCAGCGGCCAGGGATCGCGGCTTTACAATGGAGCCACGGTGCCATGGCAATGGACACCATGACGCCGCAGCTCCATTATAAAGCCCAGACTGAGTTTTAGTCGGGCATGGCCTGTACGTGCAGGCCGGGCTGAATTACGGTCCCAGCCTGCACATACAGGCTTGTTTGTGATTCCGATCCCGTGGGGGAGGACAGGGCAGGGTAGTTTATGTTTATTCATTGTTCACTATACTGCACTTCTTTGAAATTTCAGAGGCTTACAGTATTAAAAATTAAACACAAGGAAAAAAAGAAAACGAGAAAGGAGAAGGAAATGCAGACAAAGTTACAAATGTCCAGTAGCATACCAAGGGTGGGGCAGTGAGTGTGGTCCGTCATGGGGCAGGCAATAAGGGCGTGCATTGTCTGCAGAGAATGCACTTTGCCCAGCAGTGGCGTGTGGTTCGGATTTTTAAGGGATTCAGTGAATCCCCAGCCCTGCCACAATGCCATCATTTTTTTTCTGTAATGCTTGCAGCGTAACCTAATTCAAGCGGCAGACAAGAGTATTCACTTACATACATCTTTTCTCTTTCCCTGCCACTGCTGCAGTACAAAAAAGAAAGAATAAATGTGGAACCATTTTGATACAGGCTCTCCTTGAAGGTCCTGCTGGTCGCACCTCCTCTGATGCATACCTTCATGTCAGAGAGGAAAGAACCAGCAAAGCCTTTGATGATCGCCAGAGTCGTGGAGGCCCAGTGTTGTTGTATTTAGTTTTTGCCACCGTCATGAGGAGATGTATTGGTCACGACAGAGAGAGTTATAGATGGGTATGAGCTGGTAAGGAAAATGCAGTAATGGGGGATAAGAAGTTGGAGGGGCAATGCAAGGACCATGTGACATGGGGAGGGAAGAGATATATGATGCTAGACACAGGGGTGAGGGAGGACTAGGGAGACCAAAGGGAGCTGAAAAACCCACCAGTCTTGTATAGAGGAGGGGGTGTTAAAAAATGATCCACTCCGGGTGTCAAATAGCTAGGTATACCACTGCAAATGTCAATTTAGGAACAGAAACCTAAAAATAAAGTACAGTCAAAAGTAGGTTTCTGAAATGAAAAGCTGACCAGAGACTCTATATCTCAGGGCTTAGCCAAGCAAAAGATTATAGATCCGTTATTCGAAGGGCACTTACATAGTTTACGGCCCTTTAAACCATGTAACTGCCGCTGAAAGGGATATTGAACGGCACTAACACAGTCACTGCCACTGAATATCCACGATTATCTCCCTTACATGCCCCGATGCTGGAGAGAAGCAGAGGTGGCGACAGGTGATAACCAGGCAACAGTAATACTGTATGCTGCCCAGTTAGCTCCTGTGCCAAAAAGCCAGGCGAGGAAAACCCTCACCTATCTTTAAGGCGCAGGAGGTAACTGGGCAGCATGCAATATTGCTGCTGCCCTGTTCGTTATTGCGGTTTCTGGTATGCGCGGCAAACCCCAGATATTCAATGCTGAGGCCGCATATGATCTTGGCATTGAATATCCATGGTCAGGGGTCAGAGAGTACAGCTATGCGCCATAGCAGTGCGTAGCATGCCTAATTGAATATTGGCCCAATGTCTCAGGGCAGGCTAAACTGAAATAAAATGTTTTTAATACAAATTTAAATTTAGGAAAGGATGATTCCAATCTAATGTCCTAAGGTGGGAAGTTCCAGAGTGGTGCCAGAGTTTTTTTAAAAATCTGTTTTTTTGTGCTGTCGAAAGGGGCACTGGTTGGTACTGGGGTAGCTTGGGATTGCTGGGAAAAGGTAACAAGGATGGGGGCCCATCTTGGACATTCCAGAATTGAAGTCTTATGGCTTGAAAGGTTGCAGTGTATGGTGGCTGGCTCTCTGCTGTGGATGTTCTCACAGCTGTTCTCAGGGGGGATTTTTAGTTTGTGGCAGGCTTTTAGGGAAAAGTTCTAATTGATGAATTTCCCTATGTTTGCTTTCTTACAATTGCAAGGTTCCAGTTTCAATAAAGGAAATCGGAAGGATTTTTCCAGGACTCCAATAACCCTAGAAAGGAAATTCTGCTTTGAAGGGGTGCACAAAGGATGGGTGAGAAGATTATACCAGGCTGTACAGGAACCAGGGACTGTGCAAGGGCTATGCAAGTAGTGTGGCTGCACAGGGCGCAAGCACAAAAAGGGTGCTGATATTATCACTGGGCTTCCAGGAATTTCAAAAACAGTGAGTTAATGCACATGGGGGGGGAGGGCGGCACCAGATTCATTAGTCACACAGGGCACATTTCTAGCTTGGTACGGTCCTGATAGGAACATTTTGGAGAGGCGAAGGTGGCTTTTAAGGAGGCTTGGCACCAGGAACTGGGAGAACGAATGGATGAGGAGGTGAGGATGGGTATATTTAACGGGCTTTGGAAATGGTCCCTCTCTGCATAATTGTATAGGACAGCAATATAAAATTATGATGAAAGGGTACTTCACACCAGTCAATTGCAAGCTACATATGGGCAGGGAGCATTTTGATAAGTGCTAGAGGGGATGTGGAGCAGTTGGTTCATTGTCTCATTTACTGGGGTGTTGTGCAAAAATAGCACCTTTTGTGGGAGGGTGACAAAATAAAAGTGCTACTGGAACCAAAAAATCAGTTGTTTGTGTATATCGGCCCACAGTGGATCTGGGGATGTGATGGATGCTGGCTGCAAGACGGATTCTTCTTAGGAGTTGGGGGAGTTTGGAAGTGCAATAGTTGAATAAATGGTGGATGAAGTGAGTTTTGAGATGTAAATAGAATTGTTGACTGGGAAGATGAAGAGCACAAATGAGTAGGGGGAGAAACTACGGGCTCCAATTCTACAAGTATGTTTTAGAGTGGGTACACTGTGATGGGTGGGAAGTATTGCTCAGCTATTGTTCAGCATTTTTTTCCTGATGCATTACTCATAATGTATCGCGCCACCTAGACAAGGTCTTAGATAGTGCTGGGGAGGAATCTGCTGTCTTGGTACATTTTGGTACCAATGACATAGGAAAATGTGGTAGGGAGGTTCTGGAGGCTAAATTTAGGCTTTTAGGTAGGAAGTTGAAATCCAGAACTTCCAGGGTAGCATTCTCCGAAATGCTTCCCGTTCAACGCACAAGATCCAAAAGGCAGGCAGAGCTCCAGAGTCTCAATGCGTGGATGAGACGATGGTGCAAAGATGAAGGTTTTGGATTTGTTAGGAACTGGGGAACAGTCTGGGGAAAGAAGGGGCTCTTCCAAAGGGATGGGCTTCACCTTAACCGAGATGGAACCAGGCTGCTGGCATTAACCTTTAAAAGGAGATAGAGCAGCTTTTAAACTAGATAATAGGGGAGAGCCGACAGTCGCCCAAGAGCACATGGTTCAGAACAACTTGAAGGATACTACCAAAAAAATGAAATTAGGGCATATCAGCAGAGAGGTTCCAATAAAGACAAAACTAATTCAAATGTCCTTGAGTACGGTGCTGACAGAGCTTCAAGATTCCAAATTACCCCTGCCTACCGATAGTCAGATTAATATGAATAACATACAGCCTCTAAAATGCTTGCATGCAAATGCTAGAAGTCTAAAAAATAAGATGGGAGAGTTAGAATATATAGCACTAAATGAGAGGTTAGATATGATTGGTATGTCAGAGAAATGGTGGAAGGAGGACAACCAGTGGGATACTTGGGTATAAACTATATTGTAATGATAGAGCAGATCAAATTGGTGGAGGAGTTGCACTCTATGTTAGAGAGGGCATTAAATCACGAAGGATTAAAGTTTTGCAGGACACAAAATTTGCTGTAGAATCTCTATGGATTGAAATTCCATGTAAAAAGAGGAAGGTGATGCAGTGGGGGTGTACTATCGACCACCTGGCCAGAATGAGCAAATGGATGATAAAATGCTCAAAGAAATCAGGGAAGCTAACAAAGGTTACAGCATAGTAATAATAATGGGTGATTTCTTCAGTTTAGTAAAAACGCTAACCAAAGAGCCGTCACCATCGCAACAAGAATTCATACAACCACAACTATACGCCAACTTCATCCAATCCAAAGTAGTCAAAACGATTACAACCTCATTACAAGTTCTGACCCAATCCCCCCAGACTCCAACCTCACTCGTTAAATTCTCACCTCCATCAAGAAAAACCATCGAAGACATTATTGCCACAATAAGGGAGGAGGAGTGGTCTAGTGGTTAGGACAAGGTACTTCAGGCCGGAGGGCTGGGGGTTCAAGTCCCACCTGGGGACAGCAATCTCATGCCGGAGGGACTGGGATTTCTAGTCCTATAGGCACTCCTTGAGGTCTTGGGCAAGCCACTTAACCTTCCACTGCCCATGTTCCCTGTAAGTATTAGTGTATGTGTCTCATATCCCCTCGTGTTAAATGTATCCCCCAATTGACCACTTTGACCCGGTGAAAAGCGGGATATAAATACAGCTAAATAAATAAATAAATAAATAACACCACAGCACCAAACGACCCATGCCCAGCACACTGGATCAGAACCTTGCGTGCTGAACTTAGCCCTTGCATAGCTAAGATCGCAAAACTCTCCTATTTAACTGGGGTTTTCCCTGCTGCCCTTAAACAGACATCAATTCATCCACTGCTAAAAGACAACCAGATGGATCCAAAGAAGGAAGAGTCTTACCGCCCAATTTCTAGTATTCCTTATCTAGCCAAAATACTTGAGAAGGAGACTCAGAGACAGATCCAGAATCACATAGACACATCAGCCCCGTTGGACCCATGCCAACACGGATTCAGAGAAGCTCATGGAGTTGAAACACTCATGACTTCGCTATTCAACTAGCTCATATGCAGGATCGACAACATATGTACAGATGGCCTTCGCAATGATTTTCCTTGATATATCGGCGGCATTTGACTCAGTTGACCATAAGATTCTTCTAGATAGACTCCATGAAAAAGGCATCCAAGGTCTCGCTTGGGACTGGTGCAAATCATACCTAGAAGATCGATGGCAACAGGTCCGTATAGGCAACAATACATCTGAGCCCTTCCGACAGAAGCAAGGAGTACCCCAAGGCTCTTCCTTATCTGCGCTGCTTTTTAATATATATATGCAGCCAATCTGCCAAATCACCAGAGACTTCGGTATTTCCTGCCTATTATATGCAGACGACGTGCTAATTTTCACACCTATCAACATCTCAAATCCTGACTACTCACCACTAATCAACTGTTTCAATGCAATAACTGACTGGCTCCTCAATCAGAACATGAGAATAAATGTCAAGAAAACTGAAGTCCTCATAGCAACAAGAAACAAGCGATTTGCTCCCCCACCAACCCTCATAGTAAGAGATGCAGAACTTCCAATCAAGGCCACCATAAGGTATCTCGGTGTGATACTTGATCAACAACTTAATCTTAAGGAGCATATAAAAAGCACCGTAAAGACAATTTACTACAAGATAAAAACACTGCGCCACCTGAGGCCCATGCTGGAGACCAAAGATTTCCGTACAACTTTCCAAGCAATAGTCACTCCTCATTTTGACTATGCGAATATCGTTCTGCATGGTCTCCCCAAAAATACACTAAGCCCACTTCAACTGGCGATGAACGCAGCGGCCCGCATCTTGTCCAGAGCTTCAAAGAGAGATCACATAACACCAATCCTAATCGATTTGCACTGGCTCCCGATAAGTTGCAGAATATTATATATTATATGAGGGAGGAGTGGTCTAGTGGTTAGGACAAGGTACTTCAGGCCGGAGGGCCGGGGGTTCAAGTCCCACCTGGGGACAGCAATCTCAGGCCGGAGGGACTGGGATTTCTAGTCCTGTAGGCACTCCTTGTGGTCTTGGGCAAGCCACTTAACCCCCCATTGCCCATGTTCCCTGTAAGTATTAGTGTATGTGTCTCATATCCCCTCATGTTAAATGTATCCCCCAATTGACCGCTTTGACCCGGTGAAAAGTGGGATATAAATACAGCTAAATAAATAAGCTAAATAAATAAATAAAACTCTTCTCATCACTTTCAAGGCCATTAATAAAATATCCCCTGCATCGATCTCAAATCTCCTCACCCATGCACCAAACAATAGATCCAGGAGAATAGTAGCCGAAAACACACTAGTTATCCTAGTAATTCCACAAAATGCACGCAACTAACTACTAACAGGGCTTTTGTGTTTTTTTCTCCCAAATGCTGGAACAAACTCTCTCCCAGCATCAGATCCATCAAGGACATCATACAATTTAGAAAGGCCATTAAGCACTATCTATTCACTTTGCACTTCAACCTACCTTACCTACCTTAGCATTGCATTCCGCCTGACCACCTTAATTGCCTCTCACATAGCTATAACCCAGAACAGATGTAATTGAACTGCGGAAAGTGCTGCTTCTCTGTAAATATCAGGCCACTATGTTACCTGTTTAAATGTAAATAGTTTTCCCAAGTTCATACCCAGTTTATATTCCCTGTTATTTGTAAACCTATGTCAGTTTTCTCCTGTCTAGGTAATATCTTGTTTAATGTGAACCGCACTGATGATGAATAGTGCGGTATATAAAAACTGTTAAATAAAATAAATAAATAAATTTCAATTACCCCAGTATTGAATGGGTCAGTGTCACGGTAGGACGTGCTTGGGAGATAACGTTTCTAGATTAAATAAATGACTGCTTCTTAGAGCAGCTGGTTCATGAACTGACCAGAGGGAAAGCCATTTTGGACCTAGTCCTTAGTAGAACACCAGATCTGGTGCAAGAGATAAGGCTGTTGGGGCCACTTGGCAATAGCGATCATAACATGATCTCATTTGATTTAATTAATGGAGGAGGGATGGTAAGGAAATCCACAGTACTACCTTTTAACTTTCGAAAGGGAGACTATGATAAAATAAGGAAAATAGTTAAGAAAAATCTAAAAGGAGCAGTTGCAAATGTTAAAGACTTACATCATGGAGTGGAGGAGTGGCCTAGTGGTTGGGGCAAGGTACTTCAGGCCGGAAGGTCTGGGGTTCAAATCCCACTAGAAGACAGCAACCTTGGGCCGGAAGGACTGGGGTTTCTAGTCCCACAGGTGCTCCTTGTGGTCTTGGGCAAGCCACTTAACCCTCCATAGCCCATGTTCCCTGTAAAATAGTTATCTCCAAGTTATAATGCCCTGTTCACTGTAATTTCAGTTTGTTCAATGTAAACCGCACTGATGTAGAATAGCGCGGTATATAAAAGAATGTAAATAAAATAAAATAAATAATCAAGCTTGGGTGTTGTTTAAAAATACTATCTTGGAAGCCCAGACCAGCTGTGTTCCATGCTTTAAGAAAAGTGGAAGGAAGTCCAAAAAACTGCCAGCATGGTTTAAAGGTGAGGTCAGAGAGGCTGTTGATGCCAAAAAAGCATCTTTCAGGAAATGGGAAAAAGAGCCAAATGATGAAAACTGGAAACAGCACAAGCACCAGCAAGGTATTGATAAGGCAGGCAAAGAGAGAATTTGAGAAGAACTTTGCTGTGGAAGCAAAAACGAGTAATAAAGATTTTTTCAAGAACATTTGTAGTAAAAAACCTGTGAGTCATTTGGACCATTAGATGATAGAGGGGTAAAAGGGGCACTAAGAGGGGACAAGGCCATAGCGGAGAGACTTAATGAATTCTTTGCTTCGATCTTTACTGAGGAAGATGTAGGGATGTTACCTATGACTGAAGTGGTACTTAAAGGTGATACTGCGGAAGAATTGAAAGAAATATAGATATAGTGGGAAGATGTATTACAACTATTTGATAAACTGAAGAGTAGCAAATCACCTGGACAGGATGGTATACATCCAAGGGTGTTGAAAGAAATGAAATATGAGATTGCAGACCTGCTATTAGTAATCTGTGAACTATCATGGCCAATGTAACACCAATTTTTTAAAAGGGTTCCAGGGGTGATCCGGGAAACTACAGACTGCTGAGCCTGACGTCAATACCATGAAAAATGGTAGAAGCCATCATACAGAACAAAATTACTGAACATGTCGATAGTCATGGCTTAATGGGAGACAGCCAACATGGCTTTAGACAAGGAAGATCTTGTCTTACTAATCTGTTATGTTTTTTTGAAGATGTGAATAATCAGGTAGACAAAGGTGAGTCGGTTGATATAGTGTATCTGGACTTTCAGAACGTCTTTGACAAGGTCCCTCATTGGAGACCTTTGGCAAAACTAAAAAGTCATGGGATAGGAGGCATTGTGCTATTGTGGATCAGGAACTGGTTAAAAGATGGAAAGCAGAGGGTAGGGCTAAATGGCCAATTTTCCCAATGGAGAAAGGTGAATAGTGGAGTACCCCAGGGATCTGTGCTGAGTCCGTTGCTTTTTAATATATTCATAAATGAGCTGGAAATAGGAATAACAAGTGAGGTTATCAAATTTGCAGATGACACAAAACAACTTAAAGTTGTTAAAACCCATAAGGATTGTGGAAAATTGCAAGAGGATCTTGATAAATTGGAAGACTGGGCATCCAAATGGCAGATGAAATTTAATGTGGACAAATGCAAAGTTATGCACCTAGGAAAGAACAACCCAAACTATGGTTACACATTGCAAGGTTCCACATTAGGAACCACCATCCAGGAAAAAGATTTAGGCGTCATCCTGGATAACATGTTAAAACCCTCCACCCAGTGTGCAGCGGCGGCCAAGAGAGCAAATAGAATGCTAGGTATCATAAGAAAAGGAATGGAGAATAAAACAAAGGATATTATAATGCCTCTGTATCGTTCCATGGTGCGACCTCACCTTGAATATTGTGTGCAATGCTGGTCGCCGTATCTTAAAAAGGATATAGCGTTATTAGAAAGGTACACAGAAGAGCCACCAAAATGGTAAAGGGGATGGATGGATACCCCTATGACGAGAGGCTAAAAAGGTTAGGGCTCTTCAACCTGGAAAAGAGACGGCTGAGGGGAGATATGATTGAGGTCTACAGATTAATGAATGGAGTGGAACGGGTAAACATAGATTGACTGTTTACATTATCAGAATATAGAAAGACTAGGGGACATGTAATGAAGCTGCAGGGTAAACTATTTAAGACTAATAAGAGAAAATATTTTTTCACTCAACGTGTAATCAAACTCTGGAATTTGTTACCGGAGGATGTAGTAAAAGCTGTTAGTGCAGCTGGGTTTAAAAAAGGTTTGGACAAGTTCCTGGAGGAAAGGTCCATAAACCATTATTAAAAGGGACCCGGGATATCACTGCTTGACCCAGTACAAGCATTATGGAACCTGTGTCTTTTGGGGAACCTGCTAGGTACTTATGACCTAGATTGGCCACTTGGAAACAAGATAGTGGGCTTGATGGACCTTGGTCTGACCCAGTATGGCATATCTTATATTCTTATGTTATGTTCTTTCTGCTGCTGTGTTACCTGTGGGGGGTTTGAGGCAAAGTTGGGGAGGGGGATTAGTGAAGGTTGTGTTGTAGTGTTTAGTGTGGACAGGTGTTAGGGGGAAAGGGTGGGTGATTTCTCTTTATAAAACCAGATGGTTGATGTGTTTTTGACTGTTTTGTTTATCTATGGAATGTTTGTGAAAAATCAATAAAAAGTAAGTTACAAAAAAATTCAACAAAACGTATATGAGATGATGGCTACCACTGTATTTTAAGAGAGAACAGTAGGTGTGTGTGTGTGGCGGGGGGGGGGGGGAGGGGGTGCGATAGTACTGACCAGTTGCACCTGGATGTTTCCCTATCTTGGCCTGATTTGTACAAAAACACTGTAAACCTGGGATGCCAGCATTAGACATAAGATAACATAACCTGCTGATTGCAAGAGGAAGAGATCAGAAAATGAATAATGCACACATTTTGAGGTCGCTGATCTTTTGACATTGTGATACCTTTTCATCAGAGGTCTCTTTGTTCTTATTTAATGCTATTCTCGATAAAGAAAATATATATAAAATTCAACAAGAAACGTAACTAAAGGATTCCGAACAGGAAATGGAAGCCAAACCAAGGAGGCAAAACTGTGAAACAAGGCAATTTTAAGTCACACAATAACCACAAAGATGATTAACAGACTAAGGAATTGAGGTGGTCCTGAGCAACAAGAGTGGTATGGGACATCCTGCATATGCTCAGTTCAGCTGTTCAGAAAGCATAAGTAGCTTGTACGCTGTTTTGGTCCAGGTTCCTTCAGCTTGCATCACCCAATTGTGAGAACTCATATCCTGCTTGTCTTCATACACAATAAGGGGTATGTTTACTAAAGTGCGGTAAACGTGAATAACGCGCGTTGTACGACATTAACGATCGTAAGTGCAGTATAACGCGCGTAATCACGCGCCAACGATCGTTAACGTCATACTACGCGCGTTAACCGTAGTTAATGATCGTAAAGCCCCGCGGCGCGTTAAAACAGCGCAGAAGGTGGAGAGTGGGCGGAGAGAAGGGGTCAATGGGTGGAGAATGGGTGGGGAGAGGCTCCCCTCACACTAACGCGCTTAATTTCAGAGCTCAAATCCAACGCGAATGAAAACCTGCCGTTAAAGGCACATTAAAGGGGAGAGAAACCATTTGTGTGTCAGCAATGTACAGCCCAGGCAGGAAAACCCAAAGAAAGTGATAAGTGTGATACATGTGCACAGAACAAAAGGGCACAGAAACACTGAAAATGACCCCAACAAACTTGAAAAAAACAATGACCAAGTTGGTCAACAGTGGTAGCAATGAGAAACACCCCCCCCCCCCGAGTAAGCTCCATAGAACAGAGAGAAACCGTGGAAGGGTCTATAATCAGTCCCCAGACAAGGTGAATGGACCCACAGTGAAATAGTGCTGCTCAGGGTCTCCCCCACCACCAGACAGGGTGCCTATGGCATGCACATGTCCCGCAACAGCAGGGTGTGCATGTGGGAATGGCAACTGGACAGATGCTGGAGAAGGGGATACAGAGGGCCGCAGGCGGCACATGACAAGGTACCACCAGGGAATGCACCATCTCTGTGATAACATGGTGGTGCAGTACACAAAACCACTGTAATCAGAAGCAGAAGGTCACAGGTTCAAGTCCCAGCTGTGGATTCCACCAACCCACTCCGCATATATTACCCACTACTATAAAGTCGCAATACAGACAGAACCTTATTTGCAGATGATGTAAACATGCCCAAAACACCAACATTTTACCCTACAGACCACAGACTCCATAAACAGGCGCATTACCTACAGCAGAGTCCCCCAAATGCAGTTCTGGAGGGCCAAACACCATTCAGGTGCCATGCTGCCTCTAATAAAGATGCCTGTGCTGCATATCTATGCACCACCCCCATGGTATGCAGATGTACCTCTTGCATAGCCATGAGAGACAGCATGAAAACCTGAACAGTGTGTGGCACACCAGGACTGGATTTGGGAAACACTGCCGTAAAGCAGCAGCCAACAGGGGCAGACACACCCGCACCCACAGGCCCCATCATCCAAAGCCACCTGGAGAGGCAGGACTTCGGGCTTTGCGTGCATCTGCCAATACAAGCACCTGCATACCATAGTAATGCCACCATACACCTCCGAATAGGGTACACATCTTCAAAAAGGTTGCCATGATTACTGGCAGATAGCAATCCCTAGCACAAGTACAGGTTTTCTCTGAGTGAGCTGCAGCATAGTAACCTTTCTGACGTCTGTGGAGTGTGCTACAGGTCCTGTGTCTGACAGTGTTTACCAACCTGTGCAGTGACACCTACAGGTTTGTGTACCACAGTCATTCCTGCCCTGTGGCCTGGACCGTTGGGGGGGGGCAGGGCTGGCCAACACCTCCTTAGCTGCACAATGGTGGCATAGGTGTGGGGAGTGTGTGTCTGTCTATCAAGTGTGCGTTGTTGGCAAACACCCTCCACAGCCCACAGTGCTAGCACTGTTGCCAGTATTGGCCTGCCAATGTGCATAATGAGGAGCAAGGTACTGTGGGAATAGGCTGAATAGGGTGGCCTGACCTGACTGCATCATCTCAAGGCATAGGGCAATGGTTCGAACATTGTAGTGCCCGGCCTCCACCTGCATGAACAGGATGGCCATAGCATGTCCTGCTGGGAGGTCACACTCACCCTGACTGAGCAGTGACCACTGCATGGCTAGGTTCCCCCATAGTGCTCCATGGCATTTCTCTCATGTGATATATATATGGGTCCCCTTTTGGGGCCCAATCACTGACTTATCTGCTTGGTGTGTATGCTGACAACTCTGTTCTGGGTGCCTGCATCTCATCCAGGACCATGCACTCTGGACTAGCTGGGGGACTGTCTGCAGCTAGTATGTGTCCTGCTGGAACACCGTGCAGAGGCTGGAGGCGTGCTGCTGGAGAATGTCAGATAATGTTGGGGCCAAAAACAAAAATAGAGTGAAAAATAATGAGCAAATCAGTGATTGTAAGTTTTTGTCGGAAGGCAGCCTGGAGGATCTAACTAGCCTCTTGAAGCTGTAACTTCCATTTTGATCGGTTTTCAGTAAACCCTATGGATAAATACTGGAGGGTTAATACTAAGGTAAAACCACCACAATAAGGTGTCACCTCACCCAAAATCCAAACAATGATTAAAAATTCAGTATGATTTGAAATGAATAAAGGAAAATAAAGGAACATCACCAAAAGCATGCGTCGGCGTCTCGGAGAGGAGGAGATACTGTTGTTCACTTTCATGGCAGTTTCTTCAGATGGTTGATACAGGGCGTGAAAGTTTTTGTATTCGCCCGAAACGCAGTACTGTGTCCTTTTGATATCTGCTGGTGATGTTCCTTTCAGGCTTTTGATATCTGCTGCTGATGTTCCTTTCAGGATAAGGACTTTGGATTTATGTGGTCGCTGTCTGTCTCCCCCGAAAAAGACATTATCGTGGAAAGGGAGCAGCGGTTTGGATAAGTACCACGTTTTTCCTTTATTCATTTCAAATCATACTGAATTTTTAATCATTGTTTGGATTTTGGGTGAGGTGACACCTTATTGTGGTGGTTTTACCTTAGTATTAACCCTCAAGTATTTATCCATAGGGTTTACTGAAAACCGATTAAAATGGAAGTTACAGCTTCAAGAGGCTAGTTAGATCCTCCAGGCTGCCTTCCGACAAAAACTTACAATCATTGATTTGCTCATTATTTTTCACTCTATTTTTGTTTTTTGGCGTTAATTGGGTAGAGTGGGGGGGGGGTTTGTTTTTGTTAGATAATGTTGGGGGGCAGCTGCGCATTTCCATGCCTTCCATTTGTCGACTAATGACCTATGGATGTGTAGCGCTCTGTCTGTCCCCCAACAGGACTGGGGATGATGAACCCCTCTACTGCTACCATTGCAGTGAGGTAGACTGTGGATCTATTGGTGGTTGAACCTGTTCTGCACCCTGAGCCCCTGAGGGTGGGTTGTGTGGTGGATCATAACCCCCCCCACCCACCCCACCCCACCCCAAAAGAGTGCTCCATCCTCCATCCTGGTCCTATGGAAACAGGCCCTTATTGCGATCACAAAAGACACACCATAGCCCCAGGATGGTGCAGGCCCCAAAAGAGGGCTCCATCCCCCATCCTGGTCCTATGGAAACAGGCCCTGTTTGTGATCACAAAAGACACACCATAGACCCAGGATGGTGCAAGCCCCAAAAGAGGGCTCCATCCCCCATCCTGGTCCTATGGAAACAGGCCCTGTTTGTGATCACAAAAGACACACCATAGACCCAGGATGGTGCAAGCCCCAAAAGAGGGCTCCATCCCCCATCCTGGTCCTATGGAAACAGGCCCTTATTGTGATCACAAAAGACACACCATAGCCCCAGGATGGTGCAAGCCCCAAAAGAGGGCTCCATCCCCCATCCATGTCCACTGTTATCTGTCCCTGTTTGTGATCACAAAAGACACACCATAGCCCCAGGATGGTGCAGGCCCTAAAAGAGGGCTCCATCCCCCATCCTGGTCCTATGGAAACAGGCCCTTATTGTGATCACAAAAGACACACCATAGCCCCAGGATGGTGCAAGCCCCAAAAGAGGGCTCCTTCCCCCATCCTGGACCTATGGAAACAGGCCCTGTTTGTGATCACAAAAGACACACCATAGCCCCAGGATGGTGCAGGCCCCAAAAGAGGGCTGCATCCCCCATCCTGGTCCTATGGAAACAGGCCCTGTTTGTGATCACAAAAGACACACCATAGCCCCAGGATGGTGCAGGTCCCAAAAGAGGGCTCCATCCCCCATCCTGGTCCTATGGAAACAGGCCCTTATTGTGATCACAAAAGACACACCATAGCCCCAGGATGGTGCAAGCCCAAAAGAGGGCTCCATCCCCCATCCATGTCCACTCTTATCTGTCCCTGTTTGTGATCACAAAAGACACACCATAGCCCCAGGATGGTGCAAGCCCCAAAAGAGGGCTCCTTCCCCCATCCTGGACCTATGGAAACAGGCCCTGTTTGTGATCACAAAAGACACACCATAGCCCCAATATGGTGCAGGCCCCAAGAGGGCTCCATCCCCCATCCTAGTCCTATGGAAACAGGCCCTTATTGTGATCACAAAAGACACACCATAGCCCCAGGATGGTGCAAGCCCCAAAAGAGGGCTCCATCCCCCATCCTGGTCCTATGGAAACAGGCCCTGTTTGCGATCACAAAAGACACACCATAGCCCCAGGATGGTGCAAGCCCCAAAAGAGGGCTCCATCCCCCATCCTGGTCCTATGGAAACAGGTCCTGTTTGTGATCACAAAAGACACACCATAGCCCCAGGATGGTGCAGGCCCCAAAAGAGGGCTCCATCCCCCATCCTGGTCCTATGGAAACAGGCCCTGTTTGTGATCACAAAAGACACACCATAGCCCCAGGATGGTGCAGGTCCCAAAAGAGGGCTCCATCCTCCATCCTGGTCCTATGGAAACAGGCCCTGTTTGTCATCACAAAAGACACACCATAGCCCCAGGATGGTGCAGGCCCCAAAAGAGGGCTCCATCCCCCATCCTGGTCCTATGGAAACAGGCCCTTATTGTGATCACAAAAGACACACCATAGCCCCAGGATGGTGCAGGCCCCAAAAGAGGGCTCCATCCCCTATCCTGGTCCTATGGAAACAGGTCCTTATTGTGATCACAAAAGACACACCATAGCCCCAGGATGGTGCAAGCCCCAAAAGAGGGCTCCATCCCCCATCCATGTCCACTGTTATCTGTCCCTGTTTGTGATCACAAAAGACACACCATAGCCCCAGGATGGTGCAGGCCTCAAAAGAGGGCTCCATCCCCCATCCTGGTCCTATGGAAACAGGCCCTGTGTGGGTCCGCAAAGGACAAACCATAGCCAAAGGATGCAGCAGGGAGCACTGCAGGTGACAACCACCCACCCCAACAGTGGCTGATGGGCACTGGCAGATGTGTGGAGGTGGCACACAGATATGTGTTGTGTCATGTCCGCTGGGGTGCACACACAGGGCACATGGGGCCCAGGCTGGAGAGGCGTGTACGTGGGGCACACATGGGACTATACCTTGGGAAAGCATGGGGCACGAATGTGTCAACCAATAGGGGCAGGCACCTGTTGTATGAAGAGATAGATAGGTGTTGTTGCAGGGGACACCAAAGTGTCTTTGTGGTAGCTAATGTCAATGTTTGTTGTCATCCCTACAGGTGGAGGACCTATGTAAAAAGGCCAGGGAGCTCAGGGCACGCTACCCGCGCTTTGTGGCACGGGTACAGCACGAACGGATGGCGCATAGGAATGGTGAGTACTGTGACATTGCCCTGTGGGCCACTGAGTGTTGGAACCACAGGACCACTGTGACTGCGGAATCTGATGTGTGACCAGGAGATGATATGTGTCCCCTCTCCCACAGCTGATGCACTTGCTGCCATGGAGCCAGTGGCACCGGAGGACCCAGATGTTGTGGCGGCCCGGGAGGAGATCATTGATGAAGTGGGCTTGGAGGGCGGCGATGGCCATGATCACCATGAGGATGGCGATGGAGCCCACGTGGGGGGATCCCCAGGCCTCACCGAGGGAGAGGAGGGGGACGTGGAGGATGAGGGGCATATGGGAGGGGATGGGGAGGAGGCGGAGAACAGGGAAAGTGATGGGGCGGAGTTGGGGGATGGGGGAAGGGAGGGGGGATGTGGGGGACAGGGGAAGGGAGGGGGAGGATGTGGGTGGCAGGGAAAGGGAGGGGGAGGAGGGGGATGGGGATGTGGAGAGGGTGGTGGGGGCAGCTGGGGGGGGAGGGGATGTACTGTGCGTGTGAAGGGGGGGTGCAGGTCCCCAATGGCACGCTCCACCACAGGGCAATGGGGGCACCAGCCACCTGCCCCCTGATTTGGGCGAAGCACGCCCTCTGGACGTGTGTCTGCCACACATAGCCGCAGACAAGTCAGCCGTGCATGCAGCCACACAGACACGGGGAGATGTGTGTCTGTGCGGCTGCATGTGCGGGCTGCACCTGGCTGTGGCTGTGCGTGCCCAGGCACACGCCCAGAGGCAGTTCTCCCTCATCCAGTGGCAGGTGCTGGCGACCCTGTCCATTTATTTATTTATTTATTTATTTATTTAACAAGTTTTTTATACCGCCTTTTCCTTCAATCAAAGCGGTCACAAGAAATACAAGGTATAAACAAGGGAAACAAACAGTATAGACATGACAACATATGGTAATGTAGGAAAAATAACAAGGGTTAACAAAATAGTGGATTATTTATAAAATATATACAATAGATGATATCTTAGTCATTTGTTGATCCATAGTGCTCAATAAAAAGTAAAGTTTTTAATTGCTTACGAAAGTCACTTAAAACATCAATTGCACGTAAATCAGGGGGGAGAGAGTTCCAAATCAAAGGGGCAGCCAAAGAAATTGCTCGTTGTGATGTACATTTGCGTGATTTAGCGAAGTTTCTTGGGGTATTGAGGGTGTTTGAGGTGGATAATCTTCTAGGTCTGTTGCTGGTATCACGGGATAAGAGGGCATGGAGGCTGGTTGCAGAACTGTTGTGCTTCATTTTGAAGATGTTTATGATTAACTTATACTTTATGCGAAGGGTTATAGGGAGCCAGTGGAGATCTTTAAGGATGGGGGTAATGTGGTCATGATTAGTGGAACCGTTAATTATTCTGGCTGCTGTATTCTGTGCCATTTGAAGAGGTTTGAGAGCATGTTTTGACAGCCCATTGTAGATAGGGTTGCAAAAATCCAGAATGGGGGTAATAAGTGCCTGGCAGACTGTACGAAAGTGTTCATTAGAGATAAGAGGCTTGAGGCGTCTAATTATTTTCATTCGGTAATAAGCGCTTTTAACAGTTTTCTTTATGTGAGATCGCAGGTCTAGCTTCTTATCGAGGGTTACCCCGAGGTATCTTACTTCATCCTTAATTGGAATCTCAGTACTGTTGCATGTGATGTATGGTGGGGGATTAAAGTTGGTGTTTCTAGTGACAATAAGTGCTTCAGTCTTCTTCAAGTTTATTGCAAGGTTGTTATTTGACAGCCAAATGGAAATGCTGGTAATGCAGTTTGAAATCTTATTGTAGTTTGGGCAGTTGATATCAATCGGAGTGTAGATCATAATATCATCTGCGTAAATTGTGTAGTCTATATGATGAGTTGATATTATGTGACATATTGGTTGGATAAAGAGGTTAAAAAGAAGTGATGAGAGTGCAGATCCCTGCGGTACGCCTTGTTTGATAACTGTATGATGAGAAGTGTTTAGACCGACTTTAACTTGGAACTGTCTACCAATTAGGTAGGACTCAAACCAGTTTAGGACGGTGCCAGTTAGACCGATGCTCTTTAGTCTGGCTAATAGTATTGAATGGTCCACTGAATCAAAGGCCGCTGAAATATCTAAGAAAATCATTAAGGTTCCTCTATTATAGTTGTCTATGGTTTGAGTGATATCATTAAATAAATAAAGTAGCAGCGTCTCAACTCCATGGTTCGGGCGGAAGCCATGCTGATGTATGTCAAGTGGCGCATGCTCATCAATATGGTCTTGGAGCTGTAGTTGTACTACCTTCTCGATAATTTTTGCCAGGAGTGGTAAGCTGGAAATTGGTCTATATGCAGCTGGATTGTCTTTTTCAAGGTTGGTTTTCTTAAGGATAGGCCTTATTGTGGCTAATTTCAGCTGCTCTGGCATGATTCCTTGATTTAGGGAGTGGTTACGAGGTGGTGTATAAAATTAATGAAGTTTGACTTAGTAGCTTTGACCCAAGGTACTGGGCAAGGATCTGTGGGTGCGGTACTTGTGTTAAGTGCAGCAATGATGTCTGAAAGCTGCTTAGTTGAGGGAATATGAAACTTGTTCCAAATTGTACTTGGTAAAATAAGATTGTTTTTTTCAGATTGTTTTAAAGGTGGAGTCTGGCCTATTTTTTCTCGAAGATAATCCGCAAACACTTGAGGGTTGATCAGGATGTCTTTATCAGAACAAGGTTCATTAACTAGGTATTTTACTATCTCAAAAAGTTCTCTAGGTTTGTTATAAGCTTTCTGGATAGTGTTTGTGTGGTATTCTTTTTTTGATTTGTTGATGAGATCATTATAACTCTTTTGCTGAATTAAATATAAATCCTGAGAGGTGGTAGATTTGGATCGTCTCCATTGGCGTTCTAACTTCCTTAATTCTCTCTTAGCATCGCGTATGTTATTTGAATACCATGGTGCGTGATGTTTCCTTTTGATCTTTTTTGAGTCTGTTATAGCCTTGGCTGCAGTGCTGATGGTGTCATACCAATTGTTTACTTGTTTGTTCAAATCAAGTTCAGCTGAGTTAAGGTGAGGTATTGTGTCTAGTAAGAATTGATCTCTATTGAAGGCTTTGAACCTTCTTGGGGTGAACGTATCAGCCACCATTCTACAGGGGTCCCCGGGGTGTGTAGTGTGGGGACACACATGGCACACCCGCCCTTTGACGGACCGTGCCATTGCCTGTCCAACACCACGTTCACAGGGATGGGTGTTCCCAATGCAGTGTTGCTAGGAGGACTAGTTGGACCATGCTGGTCTTTATCTGCCGTTATATACTATGTTAAAATGTTGCAAGGTGAAATGTGTTGTCCCAGTTCATAGAGGGCATCTGTAATAAAGGTTATACATTTACTATTGTGCCCTGGTGGTCAGCTGTTCCTCATTGCTATGTGACAGTGCTGTGCGAGTGATGGGTGTGTCAGTGTGCACTCTGAGAGATGAGGGAGGACATGGACCAGGTAAGGGCTGCGGTGAGAGCACCTCCACAGACATGTCACAGCTACGTTGCCTTGAGGGTGGGGCAACGAGCAGGGGGGAGAGTGACGTGCAGGAGTGACGTGCGACAGATGTCCACGAAGGTGCGGGGTGCACAACACAGGGGGACAATGGTACATACGGCGGGGGATGGTGGAAGGCTTGTGTAGCGTATCCAACCTAACCCCATAGGGTTAGGCTGTGGTGGGAAAGGTAGGATGGACGAAGTGTATGCGCAGTGGTAGGGTAGGGTAAGAACACAGGGGCTGCACCTCAGGAGGTGGTGAAGCTGGTGCCTGAGGAGGGGGGAGGGAGCGGTGTCGCCAGCTGCGGCCGTGTAGGCTCCGGCAAAGGTTGGCTAGATGGCAATCACGTATACCAGCATGCATGGTGGGAAAGGGGGATGAGACAGGGGTCACGCAATGGTTTGCTGAGGGCCGCGTGACCACCTTGGTCCATGGTGTGACGGGTGTAACAGCAGGCCCTAGGGGGTGCTATACCATACTTTCAGTGGAGTGCAATGGCCCATCCGTGGTGGCACCCACATTGGTGTGGGGGTCTGGGGGTGGGCACAGCAGAGGGTGGGGAGGGGGGATTGGTGGGACAATGGTCTGTGGAGTGGCACAGTGCGCACTGGCTGTGGATGGGGTGGAGCGCAGTGTGGATGGTGCGACAGGTGACAGGTGAGTTAATGGATGTGGCTTACGGAGCCAACTATGGCATGGGGGGGGTAGGTGTATGTTGGGGCCACGGGTGCACAGGGCGTTGGGTGGGCCGTAATGGGGGGACATCCTATGGTGTGGGAAGCTGCAAGGGTGTGCTCAGGGGAACACAGTGGACATGTGTCACAGGAGGTGCTACGGTGGATGGATATGGGAGCCTGTGACCATGAGTATGTGACATATCCAGTGCACAGACTGTTTGGGTCTAGCGTGATGGGAGCGGCCAATGTGGCTCCACATGCGGGACATACAGTGCACCTACCTCACCACCGAGACTAATGGTGGGTGAGGGCGCAACAGGGTATTGGTCCACGGGGTGTGTGCACTCCCAAGGCACAAAGCGCACAACCCAGGCATGGGAGTGGTGGTCCAGCGTTGCAGGTTATGTGATCGGCTGTGTACCCATGGTGGACATGGCTGGGGTGCGTGGGGGGGGGGCAAGGGCTGGTCACGTCAGTGGCACTGTGTCATCCCCTGGTCACGGGCCGAGGGGGGGCGGGGTTTGTGTGATTGTCTGAAACCAAATGAAACCCAGAACACATATCTCCATCATCACTGGCCACCTGTGTAGCCCTTTATTTGCCCCTCCCCCTGCCACACCTTGGACGGCCACACCCAGCCCCTGGTGCTTGTCGCACCCCTGCTGCCGGTGCTGCTGCTGCTGCAGGTGGTGGTGATGGTGCTGGATGCAGCTGGCCGGAGACTGCTCCTCCGCCTGACGCAAGCCGCTCCAGGCTGTCAGCCATCCGTTCTGCCGCTGTGGCCATGCGATCCACACCTGCAAGGACCCCAGACATGATCCGCTGGAGGCGACGTGACATCCTCAGTTGGCGCCGCTGTGCCCGGACCACCGACCGCAGTAGATGTTGTATGCCTGTGGGGAGAGACCATAGTGCAATGTGAGACAGGGGGTCATCCAACACCTGTACAGAGGCATATCAACCATAGCACATTGGGACACTCACCCTCAGCATCTCTGTGGGCCGCTGCAGAGTGCGCCTGCATTTCCACAATTACATTTTCCACGGCGGCCAGTGCCTCGTTCCTGGATTGCGCCGCCTCATCCGCAGGCACCTTCCCTGTGCCTGCAGTGGTGGGTGGTATATTCCTGTCCTCAGGCTGTGGGCCCTGCATGTCCCCGTCCCCCAGGGGTGCAGCTTGCCCCTCCGCTCCCACCTGGGCCACTTCCTCCACAGTGTCCACTGGGCTGCACGGTCCTGGGGCTGACTCCTCCTGTGCCTCCTCCTGTGCCTCAATGGCGCAGACATCACCTGTGTGCCCCAATGTTACATAGGTCAGATGGGGTCTGGCTGCCTGTCCACCCCGTCACATCCCCACTCAGGCATCTGTGAGTTGTTGATCCGCATGTGTCTGGTCCATGGCTCCAGTGCCAGCCCACTACGTTTGTGCACTCCCCATGCAAGTAGCCCCTGTGCCCTGCTTCCCCCGGCCCCCCACACCCCCGGATGCTGCCGCACACCCCATGCATGGCCATCACCACCCTCATCCTGCTACCACTCAGAATGGCCAATGCAGGTGCAGTGTGCCTCCCGGTTGGCCGCCTCCCTACCCGTGTGGCCCTGCTGCCCCTGCCAGCCCTGCACCGTGAGCCATGCAACATGTCGTCACCCTCTGCTGCCACTGTGGGCCTGCCACCCCTGCATTGGCACCCATTCACTTACTTATGCTGCCCACTGCCCTCCATAGACAGGCCCCCCCACCCCATGGCTCGTGAATGGATGCTGGCTCTGTGTCTCAGTTGCCGCCCAATTCCCGACCAGCCACATACTCCCCCCCCCTTTGGCGTGCCCCAACCCATGTGCCTGTGCCATCTCCCACTGTTGCACCACACTCACACCTACCTGCTTGTGGGTGTGCAGTGTCCAAAGCAGGGGGAAGGCCATGCACAAACATAGGGCCAAGTCTCTCCGCAAGGCGATGCTCCAAGGCAGAAAGGTTCGCTGATTGAGCTGGGCCCCCTCCAGTGCCTTGGGCCCCACGTCTCTCCCGGACAAGCTCATTTCTTATGCTCCTCTTTACGTCACAGTATCGCTTTCTCAGGCTCTCTATGTTGCGATGTGGTCCATCTGCTGCTGCCACTGCTGCCTGGACCTCGGCCCATGCCCTGGTGCGAGTGGCTATCGTTGTGGTGGAGCTCTGGCGTCCAAATAGCAGGTCGTACCTGTCCAGGATGCTTGCCAGGAGGAGATCATTTTCCTCCTGGCTGAAGCGTACCGCTTTCCACCGGGCCTCTGCAGATACTGGGACCCTGTGCTGCCTTGGTCTCCTGCCACCACTTGCCTGTGCACTTAGGGTTTGATTCGCCCCAGATGGCCCTGGCACCTCATCATCGACACATGTGTTTTGTGCTGGTGGGTGGGTGGTCTGGTCCACTGCACGGTCCTGCTCATCTCCATTCCTGCACTCCATGCTGTCGCGTGTGGTTGTGCTCAGGGGTTTGCCATACTGAGCTTATCATACATATAGGTTTTGCCTGGGTGTGGGTCGCGGGGCGTTGTCTACGCGCACAGCACAGCGCGTTGCGACGCATGTTGCAAACGCGCGTAGGAAGTGACGTCATATATTTGCGCTCATGTGGGCAGCAGACGGCATCTCAGTAATCCACCTTACATGTGCCTTCATAACAGTATTGTGGTCTATACTGCTGGTCCACATGTTCCAACGTTCGATATGTTACACTGTTTGTGCGTTACCAGTCGCGCTGTACGGTGCGGCAATACATGACGCGTATGTTATGTCATGCAGACGTTGCATGCTTCGTTACGCGCGTTGCAACGCCTCTTGCGTCCTCCGCTCATGAACGTTTGTTGTAAGTCCTACATTGGCGTCTGGGTGTGGTTTCCAGTGTGATACGCAGTTTCTTTACACCCTGCTTCATCTCAGGGACTCACGTAGATGATTGTCCTCGGGTTTATGGGAACGCGCGCTCCAGCACGCAGTGACGTTGCACACAGGTATGTTTTCTGTTTGCTGTTTTCTGGAATTTTCTATCCCACCAGGTGTGTATCGTTCATGTGATGTCCATCCCCTCCAAGACTCCTATTTCTAACCCAGCTATTCTACAACCTGTGTCTATCATGGCTCAGACTGCGCATGCAGGTGGTGCAGTGGTTGCATTGGTCGAACTGGCTGGGCTGCTTTTTCCGGAGGAGGGGGATGCTGTTCCTAGGGCTGAAGCCCTGGGCATGGGTGCAATGCCACTGCAACTCAGGCCTGCAGCTGTGGGGGCTCCACAGGCGGGTGTGGGTGACCAACGGCGCCGTAGGCGTGCTGAGGCACAACCCCGCCTGCAATGTCTCTACAGGCCCAGGGCCTTGCTCTGGGACCTGAGAGAGGGCCAGGTCATCTCCCTCTACCGGCTGGACACAGGGGCCATTAGGGAGCTGTATGAGGAACTCAGACCCAACCTTGAGCCCCTGACTGCCCGGTCACATGCTATACCGGGTATGGCCAAGCTCCTGGCTGCCCTACATTTCTTTGCCTCTGGCTGTTTCCAATCCTCGGTGGCAGCAGTGGGTGGGATGAGTAGGCCAACCTTCTCCCGCTGTCTCCACCAGGTACTGCGTGCCATGGTCAGCCGGGTTGGGAATTACATTGCAATTCCCAACGGGAGGCAACATTGGGCGACCCTGGCATAGGCATTCCATAGGATTGCTGGGATACCACACGTGATGGGCGCAATAGATTGCACACATGTTGCCCTTGTCCCACCACGCAACAGGGAGGTTGTGTACCGCAACCGCAAACACTTCCATTCCCTCAATGTGCAGGTTGTTTGTGATGCAGGTATGCGTATCCTGAATGTGGTCCTGCGGTTCCCAGGGTCTGCCCATGACTCCTATATCCTGCAGAACTCGGCACTGTTCGGCCAGTTTGAGGCTGGCGAATATGAGGACTACGTCCTGCTGGGTGGGTATTCGCTGTGTATGACATGCACCTACTGTAGGTGGTTGGCAGGACACCATTGTCACCATTGTCCAATGCATGCCTGACATTGCGGTGTTATTTCTGGGTGCAGCCTATTGGGGGTAGCACACTACATCACGCCCTATCACTGGGGTTGGGATCACAGACATATGTGCGGTGCCACACATCTCTCTGTCTACCATGTGTGTGTGGTTATTCTCACCTGTGTGTCCCAGCGGGCATGTGGTGTGGCCTGTTCCCTGCCCTCGCCAGTCATTGTCTGAGTTAAGGTGTCCAGGGGCACTCGTGCTGCATTTGATGTGTCCCCTCCATGCCTGTGAGCAACACCTGCAGCTTGCCCATGGCCTCCACATCTGGCCACAGGCATACTGCACTGGCAGTTGTACATATGTCTACCTGCAGGTCAGTCACTCGCCCAGCCCATATGTTGCATGGTTGTGCGTGTGCCATCCTGTTTGGGGGGGATGGGGACACAGACATATCCTCGTGGGGGTCATTCTGTCTGTGCGACCTCCTCTCTCGAGCCATGCTGGGGGCTACACATGACATGTGTTGTGGGTGCTTCTGCTATGACACATGTCTGCTAAATGTCTGGGCACCTTCTTCGGTGTCCACTGCCACCACCACCTGTTGCCCCCCCCCCCCGAATGTGTTCCATTGGCCTATGCTCTGTGTGCGCCCGATCATGCCAGCCACCTACATGCACAACTGTGCATCCCTGCACCCCCGGGTGTGGTTTGCCACTGTCGGACATCTGAGCTCACAGCTCCCACCACTGCTCTCTGGGCACAGTTTTTGAACATGTCCTGGGACACGGTAACATGGCTGTGCACTGCCCCTATCGGCATTTCATGGTCATTTTCCTCTGGCATAAACAGCCTCTGCTGTACTACCACTGTGTGCACTGCTTTTGCGTCATATCTGTGTGCACGGCCTCTCGGCTGTCCAGTTCTATTTTGCTACGTCAGTCATTCCATTGGTGCATCTTCACACATGTAACATTGCACCATTGTTTTCTGCAGGTGATGCAGAATATGGGTGTCGCGCCTGGCTGCTTACCCCTGTGCATCTCCCTCGGCCAGGTGCAGAGATGCGGTACAATGAGGCCCATGCCTCCAGACACTCAGTCATTGAGCGCACCTTTGGCGTTCTCAAAAGTCGCTTCAGGTGTCTGGATAGGACTGGTGGGGCCTTACAGTACGGACCCCTGACTGTGGCAGAGATCATCCTAGCCTGTTGCATCCTCCACAACATTGCTCTCAGGCACAATGTTCCAGTCGATATTAATGAGGATCTTGGGGTGGATCCTGTGTGCCCTCCTGCACCTGGCCATGGTGACACACGTGCGGGGATGGCGGCCAGGCAACATCTGATCGAGGAGCTCTTTTCCTGTAAGTTATGGGTGTGCTGGGGACATGTCTCTGGGTTCGCCATGTGTGAGCTGGTGTATGGATTGTGCAGCGCAACCATGACATGTCTCGAAATGCCTGTTATGTTATTGGTTCCACAGGATGGGCTTCTGTGTTCCGAGCCCCCAGGGATTGGCTGACCATGCTGCCCGATGCTGTGCTGCATTTGGGGAGTGTGTGTTCATCAATGCAACATGCAGGTGACTCGCGTGAGTTGGCATACAGTGAGGATGGCATTGCTGTCGTCACGGTTTGACACATATATGTTGATTTCTCTCCACTGCTCCTATGGTGCTGCACATGTCTTTGTCCCACTGCTCCATCACCCTTAGCTGCCGTTTGTCACACATGTGGCCATTACCTGTTCACATCTTGGGAGTCTTAATGGTGTATCTTCAACACATATTGTCAGGCTGTGTGTGTGTACACAGGCACAGGGCATTGTATTGTTAGAGAGCATGCTGAACACTCACTGCCATTGCAGCATTTGCACGATTTGTGACACGCATGCATGTACTGTGATGTGGGTCTCCACTTGTCGCTGATTGTTGGGGGTCCTGCCATCTGAACCTTCTGGCATGCGTACCTTGTCACCCAGTGTATGTTTTTGTTTCTGCTTGACCTGTCTACATGACCGATCATTCTGCGCCACTCTGCCTATGTGTGTTTCAGGGATGTGTATGGCCACCTCTCCAGTTATGTTCCCTCATCCCTCTGTTACCTTCTGCTTGTGGGCTAATGTACATTGTGCGCATGTGTCATATATTCTTTTCAGACGTGTCACAGGTTTGCTGGTGGTCCGATGTACATCAACAATTTGTTTCCGCACAACACACTGCACCTTGGACATGTTCCACTCACAGCTACCCATGTGGACGTGGTGATGTCCGCAGTCCATTGATGTCTGCAGCCGCTATTGGGGCTCTTTGTGCTCTTGCCTGACATGGATGTTCACAGTCAGGCCACTCCTCTACCTTTCAGGTAGGCCTCAGCTTCCATCCTCTGGGACATACACCACGTGCTGATGCTGCATTTGGCCTATTGCTATCACCATGTCCTTCGTTGTTATCTCTGTGCGCCACCACTGCTGCACATGCTCTGGACCCCTGGGGTGCCTGCGTGTCATGTGCATTTACATGAACATATTGGGATGGAGTCCTGGTCTTCAGGTACATCTCCTGCAGTGGTCCATGTGCACTGTGCTCAGTGTTGTGGCCATGTCATGTGGTGCTATCTATGCATTCTGGGGGTTGCTCTTTTTATCTCAGTGTCTCCTTTCTGACCTACAGGAGTCGTGTGTGGGTGTGCCATTCCCTTACCTGATATCTACATCTTTTCACACAGGACACTGACAACAAACATGACACATGTGCTACACTGCATCTGGAGATCCCGTCATCCATATGTGCTTGGGCACAGCACCCATGTGAGACTGTTCCTGGATGTTGCTGACACAGGGAGATGGGCCTCTGCACTTTGGACACAGGCCTTTTTTTCAGACTCATTGATGGCCTATTTTGACTGTCACTGTGGGGACTGGCCTGCCGTTGCTGCCATGAACTGTCTGGGTGTTTTGTTTCTTGCAGTAGGGGTGGGGGGTGAGCTGTACATGGGTTTGTAGCCCTTATATGCACTGTTGGCATGGCATGTTGCCTTGTCACTCTGCATGCTTTCACCAGGGTCTTTTGGTTTCTGGGGATGGTGTTTGCTGTGCATACAGTGGGTGCATACACTGTGGGGCCATGTCATGGTGAAACCCTCCACCTCACATATTACTGTCTGTTTGCAACAGCTGCTGAGATAAGGTATAGGATTTGGGGTGGCATCAGTGGGGGGTGGTCAGGGTGTGTAGGCTCCACGGGCAGCAACAGGTGGGTGGCCTCGCAACGTGGGTTGGGTGTGTGCTGGCGACGTTGGCTGCCACACAGGCCCCATGTCTTTCTACAGGTCATATGGTGCACCGGAATGCCGGATACGATGTCTGCTTGGGTCTGGTGACTGCCTGTTGTGGACAGATGTTTGCACTTTCGTTGTTTTGGATATTTGGGGTATTGGTCACCCCATTTCATTGCCACTCATGTGCTTGCCGGTTTGGGTGACACCTGGCGGTTGTCTTTTCCTTCCTTTTTGCTGCTTACTTGCCCATATGATGTGTGCACCCCATCACATCTCCACCCACCCTTCCATGGTTGAGCTGTTTATGTCCGTGTGGCCTGTTAGCAGCCTCTCTGCCACATTGTCTGGACTAATTGTAGTTCTCCTCATGGGGTGGGGCATGTGCTGGGCTACCTGTGTATTGGGACTGCTGCTGTCGGTTAGCCTGGGCCACATCCCTGATCTGGTTGGTCATTAACATGCTCCTCTTTCAGTCCATTGCCCTTGCCACAGCCCATCCACATGGCTTTCCATTGGCCTGGCCCCTTCCACCCCTCATGTGTCACTCCCCTGATCTATTGCATGTTGTTTACACTGCATGATATTTCCTGGTGTGTGTGTGGACCTTTCCATATGTGCCTTCCATCCCACCTGTGGACTGTGTTGTTGGCTGTGGACCCCTGCTCCACCTGTGTACTGCATCTTGGTTACTCTCTGTGGTGCCATCGCCTGACACACAGCTGTGGTTTTGTATGGTGACATGCTGTGGTCCTGTCTGCATCCATTTCTGTGTGCCTCAAGGTGTTATTGTAGTCATTTATTTTCTGCAGTGCTTTCCATCCTAGTGGTCATGGCTTTGCACTCTCTCTGTTCTCCTGTTTTGATGCCTTTCCTGCACTGGTAGCTGTGGTCGCTGTAACAGTCATCTCTTGGCTTCTATGTCCTGCCGCTCATATTATCCTAATCACATTTGCAGTCCATCCTTTGGTCTATCTATCTGCATCATTGTGGTGTGAGATGTCCTGTGTGTTGCTGTGCACTGTCGCCCCGTATTCTACCCTGCTACCCTTGTCTGCATTGCATCTCTTTGTGCTTGGCGGGCCTGTGCCTGTTCTGCGTTTTAAGACCACTCCTCTGGCCACCTCCCCCTCCACTGGGGGACACATATTCTCCTCACCTGCCACACACTGTGTTTCTGGTACTCTAGGGTGCCAACACCCTTTGCTGTGGTGCTGTTGCCACCACCATGTTTGTCTGCGCTGCTTCCAGACACATGGGATGCCCTCAGGGATGAGGGTCCAGTAACTCCCTACTCGCCCTCCATCAGTCACCTGTTCATTGTCTTTACTGTGGGTTCTATGTGGTGTTCGTACTACATCTGTCTCTGTTCCACGCAGGTCCTGCAGGCCCTCCAGACGCAACTTGCAGCCCCTAGGGCACACTGACCTTGGCAAACATACCCTTTTTGGAGGACCATGCCATATGGTTCTATGGGACAGGGTTCCATCAGCACTCTCTTATCCCTATGTACCTCATTTTGCACTTAGCTTTGGACACCTGTCTAGACACCGTACTGGTACACCTTTTCAGGCTTCTTCTTGGGTACACTGTTGGGCTACTGTCCTTTGCTGCTCTATGGCAGTGACGCATGAATTCATTTCTCCCTTCCGGCCCAGGCGCTGTGGGGGTGCCTACCCCCTCCTATGGTCATCTCGGGACTGCTGCTGTACATGTGCAGTGCACCATGGGTATTGTTGCATACACCCATATCCTTCACACCCCAGCAGGCACTTTGGGTGGTGACATGGCGCCCCTCGGTGCACAGTGTGACAAGGCAGAGCTGTCAGAGCGCAAGAAAAAGGATTTTAAACACACTTTTTACTCTGAACCTGCCATAGATACAGGGCAAGAGAGGGTTAAAACCTCAGCACACAAATTTGCAGGGCAGGAGAGACGTGAAAGGGAGCCACACCCTAGCTCTAGGCTGACAGGGAGAGCTAGCCTATCAGGGAAAGGGGTGGACTCTCGCCTGATTGGACAAACCAGTCCTCATAACCAGGAAGTGGTAGTTTCAATGGAAGAGGAGGAGGAGGAACAGTTAGAACAAAAGGAAAGAGAGGAGGAGAACGAGGAGCTACACAGGCAACAGAAGCTGCAGGAATGGAGAAAGCAAAGCAGACACTCACCTTTGGCACAGCCAGGAGAAAGGGACTCCAAGGAAGCAGATACAGCTTTGGAGTCAGGCATTCTTTTCAGAGAGACAGAGAGAGCCTTGAATTCCCAAAGAGGCAGAGCTCGGAGCAAGAGGGATCAGGTGGGAACCAATTACTTGGACGGTTGCCAGCCACCTTGCACAGAGGAAGCCACGTCTCGGGGAAAACAGCTGAAAGTCCTCCCAGGAAGGAATAGCCCTCAAGCAAAGCCAAAGCAGGTCAGAAAATCCTATAAGTCTTTTAAACAAAGTATAGAGTCTTTGTCTGAAAGGGACAGGAGCATTTCTGCTGATAGTTTCCCTGGGAATAGACAGACAAGAGAGAAACTGGGTGGAAGGGAAATCCCAGTGTATGAAAGACAAACGTTGCCTCACAGCAGAGAACGTGTCAGAACCTGCAAGCTAGAGGCTAGCACAGGTGCACCTCAGCATGCTCTTAATTGGCAGCAGCGTGACACAAGCCTAGATACAGATTCTGATGAACAGGAGATATTAAGAGTGTCTGTAAAGCCTAAAGAGATACATACCTCCTCACCAGAGAATAAGACCCGGGCAAGACAAGGAAGAAAGAAATCCTTATGCTCAGCTCTTTAAGAAGGTTAATAAACAGATATCCCTGCAAGAGCGCAGGACAGTTAGAGAGAAGGGAGAGAAGCAGTTACAAAGTCTCCTCAAACACCTAAGAGCACTAGACTCGAGTAAGCCTTATATTCAAGAAGCTCCAGTTAGTGAAGAGGAACCGATGCAAACTGATATTCCATTATCTTATAGTAGTGGCTCTGAAATGGAATGTGGTATCTGCCAAAGAGACTTTTAATGTACAGCTTAAATGTATGCAATATTTTAAGGCTGTTATAAAAGTGTTTTAGAGATTGGGGTTTAATTGCAGACAGGAAGCTTGTCTGACTGCCAATCCTATTTAATTGCCTAATTCCAAGAGATAGCTTCAGGAAACCTAGATTTCTTCTGGCAGAAGTTTTATACAGAAGAAAGATTAAGCTCATGGAAGAAGCTTCAGTTTTACTTGGAGGCTAGAAGAGAATTTCTTATGTAGATGTGGACCAGAGAAAAACCACAACTTTGGAAGTTCTTTATTGAATGTCTTATGTGAGAAAAAGTATCGCTGTTAAGAAGAATACAGATGTTTTGGAAAGTGGAATGCACTAAAAGAAGTTGATCCTTGATTTACCTATTATACCCTGAGAAGTATCAGGAAGGCTGTTATACCGGACTTTATCTGTTATGTTTTGATATCCTTTGACCTCTGTTTCGGGGGGAAGAAAACCTGGTGCGAACAATAAACATATTGTTTACCCTTAACCTACTTTGGCTGTGATGACTGGGCTACAACTACACAAGCACATCCAGGGAACAGCGATAACAGAGTAACTTATGCTGTGCCCCCTCTCTTTACTGCCACCATACTGGGGTAGACGAGGGAGGGGTGACAACAGTCAGGGGATTCTTGGTTCTGGTGGTACAGACATCTATATATTCTTTCTCCACATATCCATAGTATGTTTGGGTTTGCTTTTGCTTTTGCCAGTGGCATTCAGTTTTAGGAAAGAGGTCTGTGATGTTATTGGGCCTTTTATATTTGGTAATGATCTTGGCCTTGGTCTTGATTGTGTTTGCCATTTGCCCTTGTTTGCTGAGACCTTGCTTTGTTTCCTTGTCAAGCATTCTTTGTATGTACATAGTGCAACTGCTGTGGTTCTGGTGTGGGGGTTTTGGGCATTTCACAGTTCTGCTCCAGGAGCTGGCCACCTCATTATTGGGACTGTGTTATTTGCACTAGCAATATGAGCGAATAGTTACTTCCATGCCTGTGGGGGCCCCTTGGTCATGGGTTTCAACACACAGTGGATCATTTGGCGGCCCTTTGAGGGGCTTTTTGTTATCTTGCTTTACATTGGTGCTGACAGCAGCACCACACTCACAGTGCTGACTCCTCACGGTGCCTCATCGGGGACTCTATTACATGCCCTATGGGGCGCTTTGTGACACACCCTATAGGGTGCCCTGGCAGACGGTGCACATTAACCTTTACCCTCTGGTGTGGCTTTTAGGGTACCCTATATGACACCTTCGGGTTATAGCCCTGTGAGTGGCTGTTTGCCATCAGAACTTGTTGGACGTACAAAACAGACTACTTCTGACATCACTGATTTAGTGTAGGGGTCATGACGCAGACTCATCCACAGATTCGCCCGCCTGGCAGGGACACATTCACTTGGTACAGGGCCCAGAGTTGGGCCAAACAATGCATGTCGTGGTGGCGTTTTCTACAGGCGTACGATGGCAAGACAATTGGGTTGTTACCTGCCTTGTTTCCAGCACTGTTTGACGTTGTGTGTCCTTTATTAAATGATTTGTGGATATATTAGACTTTGTATATTTCGCACACCCGGTTCTGGCTGCAGATTCACACTCTTTTCTTCTTTTGGGGGCTGAGGCTCTCTTGATTAAAAGGGCACTCCCAATGAAGGTGAGGTGGGCATTTTCTCCCACCTCTCAGGTTGGTTGTGGCCGACAAAAATGGGGGATATCTATGGTTTTAACAGAGTGGTGACTGGTTATACCAATCAATGACTACAGTTTGTGGAGGGTAATGTTGCAGGCAGCTTTAGTCCTTAGACACACAGGGGGAATTGAACTCACAGACCTTGCACCATCTGACAGTGTCTTAACCATTGTGCTACGGATCAGGCTGCCTTAGGGGGGGCACCTTTTCTACCATCTTATGGAGCACCCTGTTGGGATACTGTCTGTTGCTACTATGTGACAGTGACGCACACAGTCATTTCGCCCTACCATGCCAGGGGGCTATGTGGGTACATACCCCTTCTTGTGTTCATCTCTGGACTGCTGATCTGCATGTGCAGTGCACCAAGGGTATGCTTGCATTGGTACAGATCCTAGCCACCACAGCAGGCGGTTAGGGTGGTGTCCTGCTGCCCTTCAGTAGCCAGCCAGGGGGTTGTTAGCAGCTATGGGGCTGCAGCCCAGTGGTTCCTTCATTGCCTGTGGGGCCAGTGGTCATGGGTTCAGACCCACAGTGGGCTTCTTTTATAGGGCTGTCTGCAGCATTGTATATTTTTAATGCACATTAGTGATACCAGCGACAGCCCCTCAGCGTAATATAGCCTTAATGTGCCTCATAGGGCACCCCATGCAGCACCTTATCTGGCGCCCTTTAAGTTGCCTTATAGGATGTTCTATGGGGGACATTTTGGTGTGCCTCAGCGGACAGTGCACTTTATAATGTAGCCTATGGTGTGTGTTATGGGGTGCCTTCTGAGGCACCGTCGGTTACGCCACTGTGTGGGGGTGTTTGCTAGCAACCCTACTGAAAGAAAAAAAAACATGCCCCCTCATTCACTATCTAATGTACAGGGTGATGCCTCAGCCAGCCTTATGCATTAGGCAACCTGGGAAATCAAACCCATGAGGCCTGTATCAGCAGTCAGTGCAGTAACCATTGTGCTACAGCTCTGTTTAGGTGATTTGTGTCTATGCGCCTTCTTATGATTAACGCGCGATAACGCACCATGGCGCCCTGTAACGCTCATTAGTTTTTGGAACGCGCGTTAGCGGTAGCGATGTCCCGCCCATGTCCTTATTTGGGGTTTCTGTCTCTACCGCAGCTCCTACCGCGAATCGCACTAACGCGTTTTAGTAAACATACCCCTAAATGTGCACAAAATTGGAAAACTGAGATAAAGCAGGAGAGGAAAGGAGAAAGAAAAGGAGAAAAAGCAGAGGAAGATAGTTAAGGAAAGATAAAAGCCAAGAGACACGGGTCTCACCATCAAACTCTGGCTTCACAAGGTCCAGCATTTGGCAAAGCAGGTCATGAAAGGGTAAAGGTTCAATGCCCATAATCTCCATCTTCTGGCACTGCTCTTCATAGAAATACTCCAGCTCATACATGGACAGCACACCATTCCCATCCAGATCCATGCATCGGTACCAGTACTCAACACTGGGAAGAAAGCAGAGAAATATTCACAAGTGAAGTTGCCATCTGGCTCCAGATTTGCATGACTGAGTTGATCCAGTTCTGGATTTGCTCCATTGCATCAAAGGATCAGATTTTCTTTTTTTTTTTCTTTGTTAAATTTTCTTTTTATTGCAATTAGTATCAATTACATTCAAACTGACATTGAATGAAGGAAATAGAGCAAAATACTGTACAAGGAAAGAAAAAAGTAATCTTCAATCAAATTATCCATTACAAGTAGACAACAGTAAGAGTAAAATATAAATAACTTAAAATGGAAAAAAAACAGTGAAGATCTAAGAGGAATTAATATGCACAGTCTCCATAATTGCCCCTACAACCATCTTTGGTTTCTCTCTAGCTAACAAAAATAATTGAGCTGACTAGGGTTAATGAAAATAAAATTATTACCCCTCAAAGTAAGGACACATTTACAAGGAAATTTTGACACAAATTCAGCTCTGAGAGCCAAAGCCTTCAGACACATGGCCAAAAAACCATGCTGCTGCCCTGTGTATTTCATAAAAAATCTGGAAAATAAATCTTACTATCAACTCTAAGAATGTCTCATGCATATTTCTGAAGAAATGTCTCAATACTGTATCATTGTCTGGCTCAAGAGCTAGCACCACTTTCTTTGTCTCCTTTTGTTGGGCACCCATTTTGTCTAATCTGATTTCTATTCACCCCATTTGTTGGTCTTGAGCCTGAGACTCAGCAGAGAAAACATCTAAGCCGATTCTATATTTCCCCTCCACATTTGTAAGGGAGGAATTCATGGTCTTGAGAGCCTCCCATAGAATCCAATGTAAATACAGCCAGTTTTTCTAAACACCCATGGTCTATAATTGCTCTCCCCATTTCAGCATCCCCACAGTACCTCTTAGGGGTATGTTTGCTATGCAGTGGAGCAACGTCCTTGCGATATCGGAGCTGCGGCCTTCAATGGGACCGCAGCTCTGATATTGTACAGAAGCCACTACCGCTGAATAGTAAACATACCTCTTAAATGTTCTATTCCCATATCCATAGGTGAAGAAGCCATCGCGGGCTGTCCCACAAGCTTGCGGGCCACACCATCAAAATCACTGTGCTGCAGCACCACGGTTGCCTCTTCTGAGCCGTGAGGCAGGCACTTCTGAGTCGTGAGACACTAGTCTATCTTTGGGACTCAAAGAAACCCCTTCTGCATTCTGGTCTGTGCTCAATGTTTCTCCACAGGCCAGAGTTCCAATCTCACTCAGGCAGGATGCTTTCACATTCCTCCAGTGTCACTTGAGCCTTCAAAGGGGGTAGCCCCTGCACGGAGGAACCTTAATGGGGCTTCCTTTTCCTCTTCCCTCCCATGATGTAACGTAAGTAGGTCTCTAAGCTGGCACACTAGGGGAAACTCAAGAGAGCTCACTCCACTATGTCTTGCAACGACGCCATCTTGGCCCTATGGTTCTTATTTTCTAATTGCATTTCTAAAAGTAATGGGGCAAACATAGGATTGGACCAACCCTGCTAGGTAAATCTGTAGCAATTGTCAACCCTATCCATGAGGTACTACTGAATGCTGGGAAGAATGTGGAGAGGGAAACCTACCTCAGTGATGAAACTGATGGGATGAAATTTCAAAATATTTTCTTGTTTCTAGTATAAATGCAATATGAATAGTTTTAAGATAGCCTCTGCTGACAACCACACTCATCCAGTTAATATTAGCCAGACAGCACTGAAAATTACTGCTATCCAACTAAATGTCTTTCATACCATCTTTTTTGTGGTAGCTAAATTTTGTCCAGCTACAAAATTTAAGCAGCAGGGTTGGGGAGTGGATGGATTTTGAAAGAGAAGATTTTTCTGGCTAATTCCTAAAGTTGAATGGACAAATTTTCTGAATGAGACTCCTAGTTAGTACAATAAGTACTTTCAGCTTGTAAGGCATATTAATCGTTAGTTTGTTTCTACCATCGCAGTCTGATTTAAATAGCTATCACTATTAGTAAGCTTCTGAAGTTCCGAATGTGTCATTCACCAGTAAGTCTTGGCTCTGTGAGCACCTGCATTCCCACCATGACTTTCTGTTATTGAAGTCTGCTAGATAGACTAAAGAGCATGTTTGCTAAGCATTTTCCCCATAGGCACAAAATGGGAAAAACCCTTAGTAGACAGGCCCCTAGACAACTATTCGATTCTAGCATTGCAGACTGTTAAGCAAACTAGGACACATGGAGGTCAATACTCAGCTGCACGGTCAGCATATAATTTGAAACAACTAATTTGGATGGTTTCAAATTATATGTATATTTTTGATGATGTTATCTTTTAGGCGATGCCATTGAATGCACACATATAACATGGATGGTCCAAATTACACATTCCAGGTTACTCCTGTTTGCTTTCTGTGCAGCCCACCTAGACATTTAAATTAACCATTTAAAGGCTAATTCTATAAGAAGCCATGTAAATTTATATGCCATTTATATGCGTGAGTCGCAGTATTTTACTCACTGAGGCTCATGAATGAACTCTTACAAGCATAAATCACATGGTTGCAATTTTATAAGTATGTATGTGGCAGTGGCATAAATTCAGATGAGGAGCCCCCAAGCAAAATTTGCTCAGGCTCCTCATGATGACGATGATGACGACAGCAGTGGCCATGAGACGGGAGAGAACACCTTTCCCCTCCCCATCTCCCCGAAAGCTTAAAGAGTCATAGCGTCACAATCATCTTACTTACTATAAAGAAGTTTGCTGCGCTGCCTCTCTGCCTGTTAAAGTGTACTATACTGTAAAGTGGCAGCCAGAGAAGCATATCCCACTGCCAAGTTGAAGTCTCAGCCATCACGAGACTTCAGCCCTGGAGTGGGAAATATGTTTCCAGACTTTTGGCTTCCACAGAACAGTACTTTACAGGCAGAGAAGCAGCAGGAGGTAGCATAGCAAACTTCTTTAGGGATCACAGGGCCGAGTAGGCCCTCTTCTAGTAAGTCCCCCTGCATTGTGGGGACTGCTTGGGCAGTATTTATACCACTGCATGCACAGACCACTGTGTGTACTTTCACAGTCAGTGGGCACATGGCAGAAGCTTGGGCAGAGCATGCCTTTATGTGCTTAGAGTTCTATTTTCATTTAGGCAGGCTATGCATCATGTTGGTGCATAGCCTGCTCACTGACCCCCTTAACCTGGATTTTCATTTCTGCGGTGACGGAAATGAAAATCCGGGTCTGGCCGCAAAAGCTGGCAGCCACAGAGACTAACCAGGTAGCAGCGATTTTCGATGCTGCCCGGTTAGCCTCAACGCCTTTAAGATAGGTGAGAGTTTCCCTCGCCTGTCATTAAGGTGCAGAGTGCTAACCGGGCAGCATCAAAAATCATTGCTACCTGGTTAGTGCTTGCCTCTGCCTCCATTCTGCCCTGAAACGCCCCTAACACGCCCCGATGCTAAATGGATAGCATCAGAGTGCTTAGGGGACATAACCAGGGATATTCAAAGGCACTAACTATGTAAGTTGGTTTGCAGCTTGTCGTGCTGTGAGGGCTTGCGTGCATCAGTGATGCTGAGAGATAAACTATCGGTAGTTTAACTACTGGCAGGGTCTCCCAAGATGGTCAGGTCTCAGCTGAGGTGCCAGACCAAGACAAACCACCCATCTGGGCAGCAGCTGAATGGGACAGTGTTGACGGCGGAGGATCACATTTTTGTGACAACGGCAACAACACCAAACTTAAACTGCGCGGAAGAAAGGCCCGGCAATCTACTTCTGTATCTTGCCATGAAAACCCAATGGATAGTTACAACAAAACAAATTGTGCTATGGTGCTGGAAGATGAGACCCCCAGGTCAGAAGGCACTCAACTAGCTACTGGGGAAGAGCTGAAGACTTTTCAGAGTAAAGCCAGCATTTATGATGTGGTTGGATCAAAGCCCTCGGGAAGTCTGACTGCTGATGTAGCTGCGCATGAAATGAGAGTCAGAAGCTGTAAAGATGTCTTACACATTGGAACATGGAACGTACGAAGCATGAACCAAGGGAAGTTGGAGGTGGTCAAGAATGAAATGGAACGTGTACAACTTGATCTGTTGGGTGTCAGCGAACTGAAATGGACTGGCATGGAGCACTTTGCATCAGATGATCACATGGTCTACTATGCTGGAAATGAAAGACAAAGAAGAAATGGTGTTGCATTTATAATAAAGAAGAAACTTGCAAGAAACTGTAATGAAATACAATGCAGTCAGCGAACGCTTAATCTCTATTCGTCTACGAGGCTTGCCTATCAACACAACTATAATTCAAGTATATGCCCCAACAACAGCTGCAGAAGAGAACGAAATTGAAGAGTTCTATGAACAAGTACAAGCTGAAATTGACAGAACATGCAAACAGGATATCCTGATAGTCATGGGTGACTGGAACGCAAAAGTTGGCAACAAAGAAGAAGGCAAAGTAGTTGGAAAATATGGACTTGGCAACAGAAATGAAGCTGGAGAAAGACTGATAGAATTCTGCAAGACCAATGATCTATTCATCTCAAACACCTTCTTCCAGCAACACAAGCGGCGACTGTACACATGGACTTCACCGAATGGATTACCGTATTTTTCGCACCATAAGACGCACCCGACCATAAGACGCACCTGGTTTTTAGAGGAGAAAAATAGGAAAAAAAATATTCTGAACCAAATAGTGTAATAAAATATTTAATAAAGTATAACAGAATAATATTTGAACCATATAAACTGAACAGCAGTCAACAGTGCCATTAAGAACCATTATCACTGTCATTAACACATAAAGACAAAGGTTTGAGTACTCTAGTCTTCGGAAAATCCCAAGAACTCTTCTTTGCTAGAGTCAGAATTCATGAAGCTCATTTGGTCACAATCACTGACATCACTTTCTTCGCTGTCTTCGTATAAAATACAGTCTTCACTTCCATCTAAGGCAATTAAACTGGGAACCCCGAAAGCCAAACTTAGAATGTACAACACTGTAGAAATAAAACTATAAATTGATTTCCTCTTGTATTAAATAAAGTGCAGACGTTAAAGATGCACATTTCCAAGAGCTGACATATTTCAGTTAATAAATTCAAAATAAAGAGATATTTTTCTACCTTTTGTGCATTTTTTTTTCAGTTGCAATTGTTCCAGCCACTTTCTTCTGGTTTCTTCGTGTCTTCTGCTAACGCTCCATTGTCTGCTGTCCATTTGTCCTTTCTTCTTTCCTAGTTTTTTTCCATTCTCTCTACATCTGCTTTAACATACTAATCATTCTCCTTTTGCTCTTTCCTCATTCCTATTTCATCCACTCAAATTTTACCCCTCCATCCTCAATCCCCACTTACTCTCCCAATACCCGGCCAATTGTAGATTTTTCTTCCCTCCCACACAAAATATATTTCCCCTCTCCATTTCATTCTCCCAGCCCCATCCCATTCTAATCGTCCCCCAACATCAACTCCCTTCTAGCTCCTGCCCCACCTAGCATCCGCTCCCTTCTAGTCCCCGCATCATCAGCCCATTTCCAGTCCTAGCTCCCTCCCCTCACAGCCCATTTCCTTTCCAAGCCCCCTCCCCATCAGCCCATTTCCATTCCAAGCCCCCTTCCACTCAGCCCATTTCCATTCCAAGACCCAGTCCCCATCAGCTATTTGCAGTTCAAGCTCCCCCTTCTTCTCGTCCCATTTCCACTCGTTGCCCCCCCCCTCATCAGCCCATTTCCTTTCCAAGCCCCCCTCCCCATCAGCCCATTTCCATTCCAAGCCCCCTTCCACTCAGCCCATTTCCATTCCAAAACCCTGTCCCCATCAGCTATTTGCAGTTCAAGCTCCCCCTTCTACTTGGCCCATTTCCAGTCCCAGCAAGCCCCCCCCCCCCAGTCCATTACCAGTTCTAGCCCCCCCCCATAGCCCATTATCAGTCCTAAGCCCCCCAACAGCCCACTTCCAGTCCTAACCCTTCCATTGCCCCATCTTCATTCTTAGCCCCCCCATAATCCCATTTTCAGTCTTAGCCCCCCAATCAGACCACCTGCAGTCCTAACCCCCATCACCCCATTTTCAGTACTATCCCCCCATCACCCCATTTTCAGTCCTAACCCCCCCATTACTAGTCCTAACCCCCTTCCCCCCATCAGCCCAAGTCAATTTAAAAATGAAAAACAAACCCTGGGCTTCTGCTGCTGCCGCTGCCGTGGCAGTGGCAGAATCAACTGTCCCGCGGCCCCTTCCCATCTTCCCGGCAAAGCATCTTCTGAGCTCCATCAGCGGCAGTTTTCAGGGCCGTGAAGAGAAGAGTGATCTCCCTCTCGCGGCTCTGTTAGCCTGCCGGGGCTGATGGGAATTCCCATCAGCCCTGGCAGGCTTAACAGAGCCGCGAGAGGGAAATACTACTCTCTTCGCGGCCCTGAAAGCCTGGACACGGGGCGGGGGAGGGATGATGCAGTCCCCAGGGACACGGAAGGTCCCGGGGGACCCGCTGCCGCTCTGCAACTTCTTCTATTCGCACCATAAGACGCAGGCACTTTTCCTCCCACTTTTTGGTGAAGAAAAAGTGTGTTTTATGGTCCGAAAAATACGGTATATAGAAATCAAATTGACTACATATGTGGAAGTCAACGATGGAAAAGCCCTGTAACATCAACAAAGACAAAACCTGGAGCTGACTGTGGTACAGACCATCAACTACTAGTATGCAAACTCAAGCTAAAGTTGAAAAAGAGCAAACCACTCATGAATGCAGCAAAATATGACCTTGATAATATACCACTGGAATTTAAAGACTGCCTGTAAAATCGATTTGCTGCTTTAGATACAAATGACAGAGCTCCGGAAGAGTTATGGAATGACATCAAGAAGGTTGTGTTGGAAGAAAGCAAGAAGTCTCTACAAAAGGTGAAAAAGCAAAAACGGCCAAAATGGATGACGGAAAAAACTCTGAAAATTGCCCAGAAACGCAGAGAAGCTAAAGCCAGAGGAGAAAGAAAGACAATCACAGAACTCAACAGAGATTTCCAATGTGCAGCAAGACAGGACAAGGAAAAGTACTACAATGACACTTGCAAGGAAATAGAAGCAGAAACTATTAGAGGAAGAACAAGATCGGCTTTCCTAAAGCTACGAGAGTTAAAGAAAAAGTTCCAGCCTCGAATTGGAATGTTACAAGATGCTCAAGGTTCTATGTTGAATGATGCTGAGAAGATCAAGAAAAGGTGGAAGGAATATACAGAGTTTTTATATGATAAAGATCAAGTGCACCAACAGCCGTTTCAACCTGTACCTTATGATCGGGAACCATTGGTGATGAAAGAAGAAGTTGAAGCAGCATTGAAAGCCTTATCAAAGAACAAAGCACCAGGCATTGATAGCATTCCCATAGAAGTATTGCAGCAATCTGATGCAGCTGTTACCGTACTCACAAGACTCTGCCAAGAAATATGGAAGACAACATCATGGCCAACTGACTGGAAAAGATCTGTGTTTATACCAATACTAAAGAAAGGTGATCCAACTGACTGTGGAAATTATCGCACAATCGCTCTGATCCCACATGCCAGCAAGATTCTACTGAAGATTATTCAAAAGAGATTACAACCATACCTGGAACAAGAACTACCTGAAGTGCAAGCAGGGTTCAGGAAAGGGCAAGGAACGAGAGACATCATTGCGGATGTGAGATGGATCCTTGAAAAGACTAAAGAATACCAAAAGGATATCTATTTGTGCTTTATTGACTATAGCAAGGCTTTTGACTGTGTAAACCATGAGAAACTCTGGGCCACATTAAGAAGCATGGGTATACCAGAACACCTGATCGTTCACTTGCGCAATCTGTACATTGATCAAGAAGCAACAGTTCGAATGGAACAAGGAGAAACAGAATGGTTTAAAATAAGCAAAGGTGTAAGACAAGGCTGCATACTTTCCCCCTACCTGTTTAATTTGTATGCAGAACAAATCATCAGAGAAGCAGGATTGTATGAAGACAACAGAGGTGTGAAGATTGGTGGAAGAGTCATCAACAACCTTCGCTATGCTGATGATACCACATTACTGGCTGAAAGTGAAGATGATCTGAAACATTTGCTTCTCACAATCAAAGAACATAGTCTCAAAATGGGCCTGCACCTTAATGTAAAGAAGACAAAGATCATAACAACTGGCATAATCAACAGGTTCATCGTTGAAGGAGAAGAAATTGAAATTGTGAACAACTTTAACCTACTTGGATCAACTATCAATAAAGAAGCAACAAGCAGTCAAGAAATCAGACGACGCATTGCTCTTGGCAGAATGGCTATGAAAGACCTAGATAAGATTCTCAAGAGCAGAGATGTCTCTCTCCATACAAAGATTCGACTTGTTCAAGCCATGGTATTTTCAATAACATCATATGGATGTGAAAGCTGGACAGTGAAAAAGACAGACAGGAAGAAAATTGATGCCTTTGAATTATGGTGCTGGCGGCGAATACTGTGTATACCATGGACTGCCAGAAGAACAAACCAGTCGGTACTAGAGGAGATCAAACCTAAGCTTTCTTTAGAAGCTCAGATGACAAGACTTCGACTTTCATACTTTGGACACATCATGCAAAGAGAGAGATCATTAGAGAAAGACAATATGCTTGGCAAGATAGAAGGTCAACGCAAAAGAGGAAGGCCAGCAATGAGATGGATCGATACAATAACAGCAGCTACGGGTACCATTCTGTCAACAATGAGCCGCCTGACTGGAGACCAAACACAATTTAGGATAGCTATCCAGAGGGTCGCCATGAGTCGACTCCGACTCGACGGCACTTAACAACAACAACATGTAAGTGTCTTTGAATATTCCCGGTTAAGGCATTTACACGGGTAACATGGGCTGTTGCCCATGTAACTGCCTACGAAAATTGGGCCCTTAGTTTATAGAATACAAGCATATATGCATAACATACTTGCAGTCATTTATACCCGCTCTAATATTCTATAAAGTCAAATCCACATGGATTTGACTTTATAAAATAGGGTGCAACTAATGCAATTTAACTACCTGGGAATTTACAAATTTGCCCTCTGCACTTAATATTGCTGTTTAGATATATAGGGAGTTATTTTAGAAGACTTATTTGTGCATTGAACGTCTGAAAATGAGCATGCAAATGCAATGTGTGCCTTCGAGTCAGTCCTGACTCCTGGCGACCCAGAAGCTCCTGGGTTTTCTTGGCAGTGTCATAGAGATGACCAAAGCACAGAGATGTCCCTGGAACCATTTTAGAAGCCAAAACTGTGGGTGTCCCCAGCGCAAAGACGTCCAAGTCAGAATGGGAGTTTGGTATAGGTGTGGCCATGGTGATTCCAAGGACCTGGACAGCTTCTGGATGTCCTGACTCACATTAAAGATTATACCTACTCCAGGCATAAATAGGCATCCAAAAAATGCTCATTTTATCAGACAAAGATGTGTGTGTGAGGGGGTGTATTTGGCTGTTATCTCTTTAGGTGGCACCGTTGAATGTACACATATAATTTGGAAAGTCCAAATTAAACATTTCAAGATACTTAATAATTTGACAACACTGATGGGGAATGGGGGCTCAAGTTTTTGTTTTGCCACACTGCTGGATGTACGTTTATGCAACTTTGTTTGAGATTAATGTCTCTGCCCCACGGTTTCAAAGCAGGGATGTCTATATGGATGCTGGCATGGGTGTCTGTGTCAGGGGTATCTAGCTTTCTAAAATTGGCTCGAAACATAGATGTCACCAACATTTTTCTGCACAATTTGCCTTAGACATACCAGATTTCATTTGGAAGCCCTTCCTAAAATGCCACTTCACATATACATCTTAGGGTGCCACTCCTGAAACACCCCAAACCTTGCTTCCTTTTGGATGGATAATTTTGGTTGTATGATGATTTATATGCCTGAAATTATGTAGTCATGTGGCCCAAGTTTAAAAACACGGCGGGGGGGGAGGGGGGGAGGATATTCCAAGGCATTTACACAGTTTGCATTCTTGCAAATGCTGGCCTTACTTTAGCCACGGAAGCTAACTAGGCAGTGGCTCAATAACCCTTTGCCCAGTTAGCTTCCGGGTTCTGCAGCCAACCTAGCTATTCAATGCTGGTGACCGGATATGTCCCTGGCACTGAATATCCAGGGTTAAACTTCAGTGGCAATGGCTAGCCACTTTACAAGCGCTAGATGCAGCCATTGAATATGCCCCTCACAGACCTGCAAACTGTGTAAATGCTGCTCCGCAGGATATTCAGTTAACTGATTAGCATCAGGGCTTGCCAGGGACGTTCTGGAGTGGCATCCATTGATAAGTGGGTAGCAGGCGCAATAAAGACTGGCCTATCTTTTGCCACAGAAGCTAATCGGGCAGCAACTGAATATTGCTGCTGCCCAGTTAGCTTCCAAGCAATCTGGCCAATCCAGATATTCAATGCTGGAGCTCGAATATGGGCCCGGCATTGAGTATACGGGTTTAGAGTTCAGCGGCGGTGGCTAGCCTCGTTAGATCAGCTAGCCACAGCCACTGAATATCAGGCCCAAAAACTATTTATGTGACCAGTGCTGCTGTTATCTGAATAAATACTTTTGAATATTGGGCCAATGACTGAATATTGAGCTGTTGCTTCTGAATACTGGGCCAATAGGACTTCCATTCACTTTGCCATTCATTCTTGCATCCCCAGTATTTATTGCTGAATCAATCCAGTCAGATTCTCTAAACATTTAAATACATGCCATTATGGTATACTTTTTTTTGTATTTCTTCACTTTCGGTAACCAGTGATCCTCTGTGCTTATCCCATACACTCAAACTCTTTTACTATTTTAGCTCCACCACCAATCCCAGGAGGCTTCATTCCAAGCATTCACTACCCTTGCCATGAAAAAAGTATTTCCTGACAATGTTCCTTAGTCTTCCACCTTAGAGACCCTGGGAACCTGAATAGTGTAGGTATTAATACACTTATAATAAGGCATTTGGAACAAATCTGACTCAAAGTTGCAGAATACATTATCATTATCAATCTCATTAAAGTACACTTAAGCCCTTTTATTCCTTTTAGGACACACATAGTCACTCTTTTGATATTGATTCTCTGTAGAAAAAGAATAGCATGCTTGATGAATGGCATCAGCATGCTCGAAGAGCAAGAAGTCCAAACTGCTTACTCACATTGAAATAACCACACTATGGGGCATGTTTACTAAAACGCCGTTAAAGTGCGGGCTGTGGTAGAGCGCGGGTGCCATATAAGGAGTGGGCGTTCCGTCCTGAAGAAGAAAAGCCGTGATTGATAGATGCGCTAAGGTGTGTGGCGCCCGTGTGCGCCCCGCACCTTAGCGCATCCGATAGCTGCGCGGGAGGCATACGTGGCGCACTGATGTGCAAACAAAAAAGCAGAGCCACAGCACAATGGTGAAGGCACTTATCAATGGTGCAGGGATCAGGGGGTCAATCTCCCACTGTGCTCAATGAAGATGGCTGGCTGAGGTGATATTTTAGGAGGCATACAAATAATGGGCGGCATAAGGCGGCGTGCAGATGGGCATTAGGCGGGGCGCTATTGATTTAGGAGGCTATTTAATATTGGGCGGCATAAGGCGGCGCGCTGATGTGAAAGCACAGGAATAGAACCACAGCACAATGGTTAAGACACTGACCAATGTTGCAGGGATCAAGGGTTCAATTCCCCACAGTGCCCAATGAACAGGGCTAGCTGAGGCATTACGTATTATGGGGAAGGTTGCTTTAGGAGTCAATTTATGTTTATGTTAATTTACATTACTAGCAAACGCACCCTCAAAGCGTGTTAACATAAGCGCGCCATATAAGGCACATTTTAAAGTGCACTGTCCGCCAAGGCACCCTAGAATGTTGCTTATAGGGCGCCTTAGAGGGTGCCGTATGAGGTACCGTAAGGTCAGAGTACGGTTTTGATGGCAGCACTGTGCAGTTTAAGGAATGAAAAGCATAGGTAGGTGCGCTGACATGCAAGGGAGAGCAGCAGTGGAGCACAATGGTTAAGGCACTGACTGCTGATACAGGGGTCATGGGTTTGCTCCCCAGTGTGCCTAATATGTAAGGCTGGCTGTAGCATCAGCTTTGCAATGTACATATTTTTTCCTGCAGCACCTTATGTTTATTTTACTAATTGCTGCCAGCAAACACGCCCTCACGTGCCGTAATTGAAGGTGCTGTATAAGGCACCCTATAAGGCACTCCATAGGGCACATTATGAAGTGCACTGTCCGCCAAGACACCCTAAGATCTCCCCTATAGGGCACCCTATAAGTTGCATCATAGGATAATGTATAGTGCACCTTATATGGACGGGAACCATAAGGTGCCCTATAGGGTGCCCTATAAGGCGCCCTCAGAGGCACCTTATGGGTACAGTACGCTGAGGGTGTTTTTGCTGGCATCAAAATATATACATTAAAAAAAGATAATGCTTTGGACAACCATATCAAATAACCCCACTGTGGGTTTGAACCCATGACCTCTGGCAGCACAGGCAGTGAAATAACCATTGGGCTACAGCTCCTAGCAAGCCCCTGGCTGGCTGCAGGGAGCCTGCATGTTACCACACAGCGAGTCTGCTGTGGTCACCAGGATAGGGTCAGGCCACCCGTACCCATGATGCACTGCACATGCAAATCAGCTGTCCACAGATGAACACAAGATGGGGAATGCACCCCCACAGCACCTCGGCCTGATAGGGGGAAGTGAGCGGGTGCACCCACACAACACCTCGGCCTGGTAGGGGGTACTGACCGTGTGTTTTACTGGCACAGAGTGGCTACACACCGTCACATTGTGCGGGTACTGTGCTCACCCTGAGTGTGCGATGAGGCACCCAGGACCAGGTCCATAACACCTTCCATGGCTGAAAGAGGCCATGCCGGAGGTCCAAAGCAGTGTTAATGTGTAAGCTAGTTAGTTTCTGCAGAAACACCTTGGATATATCAGTCTGTCTCAGTCAGGTGTAGCCATTATGGACCCCTATGTGGGCTATGTACCACCACCACCCTCCTCCAGGGCTAAGGGTGGCAAACAGGGTCTCTTATCCATAGATCCACATTCTACCTCTCTGCAAACATCAACCCCAATCCTGCTGAGGAACAGACACCCCACAGGGCAGTCACTGCAGCTCTATACACATCCATAGCACAATATCAGACAGAATATAGGCCTGAATATGTTAAGCTGCACCCCACCACTATCTGATATCCTCCTGCAGCAAGCCATCAGCCGCTGCACCCTGCAAGCCACTCCATCAGGACACATACCAGCTGCAAACAGTCCACTAGTTAGTCCATAGTGCATGTTCCCAGTGGAGATGCATGCACCCAGAACTGGGATGTCAGCACACACAGCAAGCAGATATATCAGTGACTGGGCCTCAAAAGGAAACCCATACATATCACATGAGAGAAATGCTATTTAGCACTATGGGGGTGCCTAGCCATGCTGTGGTCACTGCACAGTCAGGGTGAGAGTGATCTCTCAGCAGGACATACTGAGGTTACCCTGTCTGTGTAGGTGGTGGCCGGGCACTAAAATGTCCTAGGCAGTGCCCTATGCCCTGTGCAGATGCACCCTGGCCAGCCCACCCTGTCCGGGCTAGACCCATGGTACCTTGCTCCTCATTATGCACATTGGCAGCCCAATACTGGCAACAGTGCTGGCAGTGTGGGCTGTGGAAGGTGTTTGCAGCCACCACACACTGTATAGACAGACACACACTCCGACACCTACACCAGCATTGTGCTACTATAGAGGAGTTCAGCAGCCATGCCCACCACACCAGTCCTGGGCACAGTACAGGCATGGATATGGTACGCAATACTGTTGGGGGTCACTCCCCAGGGTGGTAAACACTGTCAGAGACCAGACCTGAAGCACACACCGCAGACTTCAGAATGATTGTTATGATGGAGCTCAATCAGCAAACTGTGCTTAACATAGGAATTTCTATCTGCCAGTACTCATAGCAAACGTTTGAGAGCTGTGTACCGTATACCCAGGTGTAGGGTTGCATTGCTAAGGTATGCAAGTGCTAGTATTGGGAGATGCTTGCAGGGCCCAATGTCCTGCCTCTCCAGGAGGCATTGGCCAATGGGGCCTGTGGGTGTGGGTGTGGGTGTGTCTGCCCCTGTTGGCTGCTGCTTTACGGTAGAGGTTCCCAACTCCAGTCCTGGTGTGCCAAACACTGTTCGGGTTTTTATGCTGTCCCTCATGAATATGCATGAGCTACATCTGCATACCATGGGGGTGGTGCATAGATATGCAGCACAGGCATCTTTATTAGAGGCAGCATGGAACCTGAATGCTGTGTGGCCCTCCAGGACTGCATTTGGGAGACTCTGCTCTAGGTAATGCGCCTGTTTATGGTGTCTGTGCTCGGTGAGGTAAAATATAGACATATTAACCATGCATATGTTCTCAGCTATACAGTCTTGTCCTTACTATCACGGTTTAGTTGTGAGAAAACTATGTGGACAGGATTGGTAGTAGCCCCAGCTGGGCTTTGAACCTGTGCCCTTCTGTTCTTGCACACACTGTCTGTGTGCACTGCACCACCGTGTTGCCACAGATGTGCTGCATTCCCTGGGGAGGCCATGGCTGTATATCCGACAGAGCCTGTCTGTTGAGGTGGATGGTACCAGCCTGCACAGGCTTAGGCCACTGTGTGCTGTGGCTTGCAGCCACTGGCCCCTCCACCACCTGTACCCTTCTGCCAACATGCAGACATGTCCTTATCTTGGAAAAAGCATATGACCGGATTGAGTTGTGGCACTCCAGGATTGAATTTGGGGGACTTGGCTGTACGTAATGCCCATTGGTATGGTTTGTGTGCGGTGTAGGGTAAAATATGGGTGTTTGCACCATGCTTATGTTCTCTGCAATACAGGGGTGTCCTGACTATCACTGTTTAGTGGTGGGTGAAACTATGGGGACTGGGTTGTCAGGAGCCCCAGCTGGGATTTGAACCTGTGACCCTCTGGTTTTACAGGCACTGCCTGTGTCCACTGCACCACACTGTGGCCACAGAGACAGTGTAGTCCCTGGAGATAGATAACCTGACCGAACGCCTCAGAAACCCTGCTTTGCACAATTTTACTGTGGACTCATTCACCTTGTATGGAGACAAAAGGGCAAATAAACCTCAAATATGACCTCGAAAAAAGGGGAAAAAACACATAACCAAGCTGGGCAACATTGATATCAATGGGCAACATTAAAAACACTCCCAGGTAAGCTCCAAAAAGGAAATGATTTTTGGAAGGGTCTACGCTCCGTAGACCCTTCCAAAAACCATTCCGTTTTTTTTGGAGCTTTCCTGGGAGTGTTTTTTATTGTTGGCCATTGATATCAATGTTGCCCAGCTGGATTATAATTTCTAAATATTTTGTTGTGGTCATTTCCAGGTTTTATTTGCAATTTTGTTCTGTGCACATGTATCACACTGCTCACGTTTTTTAAGTTTCCCCGGTTTTGCTGTACGTTGCTGACGGAAATGGTTTCTCTTCCCTTTAAATGCAGTCTACCGCGAGTGTTTCACTCGCGGTAGTTTTTACTTGTATATTCGGCCCCGCTCCTGTGCGGGGAGCCTCTCCCCTCCCACTTTCCACCCATTGACCCCGTCTCTCCGCCCCTGGGGGGCCTTCCTCCACCCTCTGTTCGCCTTTCCCCGCCTCTATCGCACATCAGCGCACTGCACACGTGCGCGTGTTCGTCGCACGTGTGCGGGGCCCGTTATTGTGATGCGCACGCGTGCGGGGCACTTAAGAGCACTTAAGTGCATCATTTGCGCACGCTCAAGTGCGCCCCGCACACGTGCGCAGTTTAGTAAACATACCCCTATGTTATTCATATGGGCTGGCTTCATGAGAAATGATGCGGAAAAAAGATCAGCAAGAGATAAAAAGGGTTTAGCAAGTCACAAGGAATGAAGATCAAAATGTACCAATACATTAGGATATACCTTCTCTCACTGATTCAACCTCCTTTGTCCTGTGCATACTGTCAAGTGTCTTACTCATTGATGCGCAGCATTTATTTATTTATTTATTTATTTAACAGTATTTTTAAACCGCCTTATCTTATTAATCAAGGTGGTATCACAGCAAACAATCGGGTAAAGTGAGTGTGTTAATCATGCAGTGAGGGTGCAATTTAGTTGAGTGTGTGTTGTATCGTGTGCTAGATTGGGGTGAGCTATGTACAAGGTGTGGTGTGTTGCGTGCTAGAATGGTTTGAGCTATGTACAGTGTGGGCTATATACAGTGGTGCTGTAAAACATTATCTGTACAGGCAGCAATATGTGTTGTTATACATTCTCTTAGGTTATGTGATGTGTCCATAGTGTTCTATGAACAGCATGGTTTTTAGCTGTTTTCTAAAGTCTTTGAGGTCTGTAGTTGTCCTCAAGTCGTCTGGTAGTTTGTTCCATATAGTTGGAGCAGCCATGGAGAGAGCTCTGTCTGTTGTGTCCTTGCGTGTGTGTTTGAATTCACCTGGGGTGCTGACTCGGTTGCGTGTTTGTTTTCTTCTAGGACGAGTGCTGTTGTCTGGTTGAATGAGGGTGTGTAGGCTGTTGGCTGATGTGTGCTGATTTATCTTAAATAGGTTTATGATAGTTTTGTATCTGATGCGTGCACCGATTGGGAGCCAGTGTAAGTCTTTTAAGGTGGGTGTGATGTGGTCCTGTCTTGCAGTACCGGATATTATTCGTGCTGCAGTGTTTTGTGCTAGCTGGAGTGGTTTGAGGGCTTGTTTCGGTAGTCCCAAGTATATCGGATTGCAGAAGTCCAGTATTGGGGTTATCAGTGCTTGGAGGACGGTACGAAAGTGTTCTGGGGCATTGACAGTACCCTGGCAAAGTACACCTTTACTGTACAGAAAAAATTTACTAGTGAACCTCCACAATGTTATAATTTCTTCACACTACCAAAAAGCCTTCAATATTTTCAACACAAAACACCAAAGACAGGACCAATGGGAACTCAGCTGATGTAATTTTCTTGCTTTTATATCAAAGTACTCTAGCTGATTTTTTTAAAAGAGATATTTTGTTATATTTTTTGTACTGTATAAAAGAAAATCACAAATGTGGACATCAATCTCATAAAAATGGGGGTGGGATGGTGGGAGATGGAAGGAGGGAAAAGGGAAAAGGGGGTAGGGATGGAAGGAAGGGGGAAGGGGGCAGGAAAAAGGGGGTGGGGAAACAAGAAAGAATCTCTTATAAACAGATGAGGAGGAACTATTAGATGAACAGCAAAACAATGTGTTATGGAATGCATATGTACTCGTGATGTACACCTAAGCTATTACACATATATTCTTTATTCACAATCTGTAAATAACAAAGGACACTATAAATAGCACATATAAAAAGTGTGTAAAAGGACCAACAGGTGGAGTTCAAGATGGAAACCTTTAAGTGACAAACTGGTAACCTAGTCAGGGTATGTATTTCTGAAGTAGACATAAAGGCATAGTGGAACTAGCAAAAGACTTGGTGCAGTATGTAATGGAATTAGTATCCCTATAACTTATACTTGAAACCATCAAGTTATATAAAAGTACTCTACTCTAATATAAACCAATGCACTTTCTTCTGACTTTATATTAACACAATTGTGTTCAATGAAGAAAAGAACTTCTAACGTTGTCCCAGGCACATTAAAGTCCTTATTAACCTCTCCCTTCTTAAAATATAAAAAGAATCACCATAAGGTGATATGTGTGAAAAAAGCCATCAATGTACCTTGAAAGTAGGTACTGGTATCAAATCGATCCTAATGGTATACAAAGTAAAGAGATGCTGAGGGAAGAGACCTTACTTATGAGAAGCATTTCATGCCCAAATCAGGTAAAAGAGCAATCAGGCACGTAATTGTGAAATTTAAGGAGGACTATGTTAACTTGCTAAGAAGCTATTTAATGTGTGAGTTATGTGTATATGATAGACCTGGTAAAAAAGAATGTGTGAGTGTGTCTGTGGACAACAGAACTACAAAGCATTAGCGGGAGAATTCGAGTCCATGAGTACTATATATTGAAGGGCTTCTCTTTGCCCTCCCCTCACCAGCAACCTGCAGGGCTCTTGGAGTCACAGAAAACCACACTCAAACAATGAGAAGGGAATCTAAGAGACAGCAATAAAATACCACACACTTCTATATAGATACACCAAAGCTTTGCGGAGAGAAACAAATAGAAACAAGTTCTCTTTGTTTACTCTAACTATTAGCTATGGTTTACTTTATTTATAAGGCTCTTTTGGAGGATACAGCATAATTTCACTTTATTGTTCTACGTCAGGTATTACATATTCATCACATCGTAGGTCAATTTCTAATCAGCATAGGTCAGTATGAGGAGACATACATGTATTCCATAACTGTTTACTGCTGACTGCTTGATATCTAGTAACCCTGAGACTGAAAGGCTGCAGGACAACCTGCCCCTTTTCTTATTTACAGGACTTGTACCTCTTCACCTACTTAGTAAGCAAATATATGAAGTTTATTTCTAAGCAAAGTTCTGAACAAAATTAACTCTTTCTCAGGTTATTCTTAGACAGTCTGGTTGTGTACACCACCCTGTACAGACCAGCTTACATTCATATATGTAGGGCTCTCTTTAAAAGAAAGCAATCGTGCTTTTGCAGTTATTAAAAGGATTCATAATAGTCTGTAATATGTTTATTTATTTATTTTATTTAGTTAGCAGTACCCTCACTTAGTTTGCAGCTTGTCGTGCTGTGAGTGCTTGTGTGCATCAGTGATGCTGAGGGCTAAGCTATCAGTAGTTTAACTACTGGAAGGGTTCAAGATGGACAGGTCCCAACTGAAGTGTCAGACCAAGACAAACCACCCATCTGGGCAGCAGCAGAATGGGACAGTGTTGGGGTAAAAGGATCCCATTTATGTGACAACAGCAACAACACTAAACTTAAACTGCGCAGAGGAAAGGCCTGGCAATCTACTTCTGTATCTTGCCATGAAAACCAATCTGGGCAGCAGCAGAATGGGACGGTATTGGCAGCGGAGGATCACATTTCTATGACAATGGCAACAACACTAAACTTAAACTGCGCAGAGGAAAGGCCTGGCAATCTACAGTAGTGTGCAAAAGTCTGGAATCACTTGTGAGTTTTGCGGTTTTTTTGTACTTTCTAATGTTTTTTTTTAATTTTGCGTTAGCCCAGCATATTCATCTTTCTACCATGTTAAAAGGGATACATTTGGCTATTAGAGTTGACTTTTTTGCACTCCTTGCTTCCAATTTAAACACTTTACAGACACTGGGAGATAGCTACTGTGATTTTTGTGGATCCTGTATCAAAACTGGATCGAGATTATCCAATATGCACATGTTATTTCTGACCAATCAGGAGGCTGGTTTCACTAACTAAACATAATGCAGATATCTAGCCAACAGTGCAGCTATAAAAATGCGTGGAATTTTTGTATTTCATACGCTTTCTGGATCGAACATGAAGATGACTTGGACCTTGATGTTGAAGGAGTATGTTTGTGTGTCCTTTATGAGGGAGGAAAGATTTTCAAGCCGTCAGATAGCCAGGAAAGTTGGTTGCAGTCAGAGTGCTGTTGTTAAGATTGTACAGAAGAAGAAAGAAATGGGTTCAGTGGTGGACAAGCCTCGTTCAGGTTGTCCATGTGCATCAACATCACGCCAGGCCCGCACACTACAACGCATTTCACTGACTAATCACAAGTTGACCTCTCCCCAGCTACTTCGAGAGTGGTCAGACAAGAGTGAGGTCAGTGTCAGCTCATCAACAGTTTGTCGCCGGTGTCAGCAGTTTGGTCTCCGGGGCTGTAAAGCACGGAATAAGCTACTGATGACGGATTTACAAAGGCGTAACCGGATCGTGTGGGCGAGAAAGCACTCAACCTGGTCGACTGAAATGTGGGAAAAGGTGCTATTCAGCGATGAAAGCACCTTCTGCCTGTTTGGTAACCAGGCCCACACCTATGTGAGGAGATTTCCTGGAGAGGAATTCAAGCCTGAGTATCTCAACCTCACTGTGAAGCATCCTTTGAAGGTCATGGTCTTGGGCTGCATGGCTGCCAGTGGCGTTGGATGTCTTCACATCGTCGATGGAATGGTCAGCGGGGCCAAGTACATCACAATACTGCAAAAGTGCATGGTGCCATCAGCTCACCAGCTGTTTCCTGGCCAGTTCCTCTTCGAAGATGACAATGCACCCTGCCATCGCTCCAGACAGGTGATCAGCTGGAAGCAGCGGAACAACATGAAGTCAATGGACTGGCCTGCCCAGTCTCCAGATCTGAATCCAATCGAGAAACTGTGGCACAAGGTGGCCTTGGAAATATCCAAGAGGCATCCGATATCAAAGCATGAGTTGACTGAGTCACTCACTGCAGCTTGGAACTGCATTGTCACCAACGATCACCTTGTCAGACTGGTTCATTCAATGCCGGCAAGGTGCAGTCAGGTGATCAAGAACAAAGAGTGGCCCATCAAATACTGAGCCATCACTGACACATAAAAATGGCCTTTTTCAAGGCCACATACATTAATTTGAAGGAAACCTGGCGTGTGTCCATAATATTTTAAAGCATACTTAGAATAATATATCGTTGGCCAATGATGTACATTACACGATTTTCACAGAAAATCTATCAACAGGACAGCTATGGGGAACAAACTCAGAAAATAAGGGCCAAACCAATACTAAAAGTTTGCCCTAATAGCCAAATCTATCACTTATCATGAGATACACAGAAAAAGCCACTGGGAGGAAAAAGAAATTAAGATATGAGGTCACGAAGTTGAAAAAACGTCAAATTTACAAGTGATTCCAGACTTTTCCACACCACTGTATTTCTGTATCTTTCCATGAAAACCCATCTGGGCAGCAACAGAATGGGACGGTGTTGGCAGCGGAGGATCACATTTCTGTGACAATGGCAACAACACTAAACTTAAACTGTGCAGAGGAAAGGCCTGGCAATCTACTTCTGTATCTTGCCATGAAAACCTAAGGGATAGTCATAATAAAACAAATTGCACTATAGTTCTGGAAGATGAAACCCCCCCAGGTCGGAAGGCACTCAACTAGCTACTGGGGAGGAGCTGAGGACTTTTCAGAGTAAAGCCAGCCTTTATGATGTGGTTGGATCAAAGCCCTCGGGACATCTGACTGCTGATGTAGCTGCGTATCAAATGAGAGTCAGAAGCTATAAAGATGTCTTACATATTAGGACATGGAACGTACAAAGCATGAACCAAGGGATGTTGGAGATGGTCAAGAATGAAATGGAACATGTACAACTTGATCTGTTGGGTGTCAGCGAACTGAAATGGACTGGCATTGGGCACTTTGCATCAGATGATCACATGGTCTACTATGCTGGAAATGAAAGACAAAGAAGAAATGGTGTTGCGTTTATAATAAAGAAGAAACTTGCAAGAATGGTAATGAAATACAATGCAGTCAATGAACGCTTAATCTCTTTTTGTCTATGAGGAATGCCCCAAAAACAGCTGCAGATGAAATTGATGAGTTCTAGGAACAAGTACAAGCTGAAATTGACAGAACATGCTAACAGAATATCCTGAAAGTCATGGGTGACTGGAACGCAAATGTTGGCAACAAAGAAGGCAAAGTTGTTGGAAAATATGGACTTGGTAACAGGAATGAAGCTGGAGAAAGACTGATAGAACTCTGCAAGAACAACAGTCTATTCCTCTCAAACACCTTCTTCCAGCAACATAAGCGGTGACTGTTCACATGGACTTTACCCAATGGATTGTACAAAAATCAAATTAGAAACATAGAAACATAGAAAAATGACAACAGAAAAAGACCACATGGCCTATCTAGTCTGTCCTTCCTTATCAACAACTACAACAGTCCCCTTTTTCCCTTTAGAGATCCTCTGTGTTTGTACCATGCTTTTTTGAATTCAGATACTGTCCTCATCTCTACCACCTCCACTGGGAGACTATTCCACGGACCCATCACTCTTTCCGTAAAGAAATATTTCCGCATATCACTTTCACCCTCATCCCATGTCCCCTTACAGCAGAACTTGCATTCAATCGAAAGAGGCTCTCCCCCTGTGCATTTATGCCATGGAGGTATTTAAACATCTGAAACATATCACCTCTGTCCCGCCTTTCCTCTAAGGTGTACATATTAAGATCCTTAAGTCTGTCCTCTTATGCTTTATAATGAAGACCACTAACCATTTTAGTAGCCACCCTCTGTACTGACTCCATCCTGTTTATATCCTTTCAAAGGTGCGGTCTCCAAAATTGCACACAATACTCCAAATGAGGTCGCACCAAAGACTTATACAGAGGCACTATCACCTCCTTTTTTCTGCTAGGCATTCCTCTCCCTATGTACACAAACATCCTTCTAGCTTTTGCTGTCGCCTTTTCTACCTGTTTAGCTACTTTAAGATCATCAGTGGCCTAGTGGTTGGGGCAAGGTACCTCAGGCTGGAACAGAAACCTTGGGATGCAAGGTGCTCCTTGTGGTCTTGGGAAAGCCATTTAACCCTCCATTGCCCATGTTCCCTGTAAAATAGTTATCCCCAAGTTATAATGCCCTGTTCAATGTAATTTCAGTTTGTTCCATGTAAACCACCTTGATATCATGAAAGGCAGTATATAAGAAATGTTAAATAAAAAATAAATGAATCAGACACAACCATGCCTAGGTCCTGCAATTATTTAGTGGACAAAGGTACTTCACCCCCTATACTATATTGCTCCCTTGGATTGCTGCAGCCCAAATGCATGACTTTGCATTTTTTAACATTAAATCCCTGCTGCCAAATTCTAGACCATTCTTCAAACTTAGCTAGATCCCTCCTCATGTTATCTATACCTTCCTGAGTGTCTACTCTATTGCAGATTTTGGTATCATCAGCAAAGAGGCAAACCTTACCCGACAGCCCTTCTGCTATATCACTAACAAAGATGTAAAAAAGAATCGGACCAAGGACTGATCCTTGGGGCACACCAGTGGTAACTTCCTTCTCCTCAGAGTGAGATCCATTTACCTGTAATCTTTGTCGCCTCCCACCCAACCAATTTCTAACCCAAGCAGTAACTTTAGGGTCCATCCCTAGGATGCTCAGTTTGTGAGGAACGGTGTCAAAGCCTTTACTGAAATCTAAATACAACACATCTATGGCTCTCCCTCGGTCCAACTTCCTGATCACCCAGTCAAAGAAATCAATCAGATTTGTCTGACAAGACCTGCCTCTGGTGAATCCATGCTGCCTCGGATCCTGTAATCCGCTGGACTCCAGAAACCTCACTATTTTATCTTTCAGCAGCGTTTCCAATAATTTATTCACCACCGAAGTTAAACTAACTGGCCTGTAGTTTTCAACCACATCCGCTTTTGTGTAAAGGCACCACATGAGCCTTTTTCCAGTCCTTTGGCACCACTCCCGACTCGGACTAGGCATTGAAAAGATCAGTCAGTGAAGCTGCTAGAACGTCCCCAAGTTCCCTCAGTATTCTAGGGTGTATCCCATCCAGTCCCATCGCTTTGTCTATTTCAAGTTTAGCTAGTTTCTCACAAACACAGTCTTCTGAAAATTGTTCAAGATGCCCCTTGCTTCTGTTTCTGTTTGTGGGTGTTTTCTGAGGTCTTGTTCCTGGTTCTTTATCTGTGAACACAGAACAGAAATATATGTTAAGCAATTCCGCTTTATCCTCATCAGCTTCTATATATTCCTCCCCTTCACCCTTGAGTCTGACAATACCACTTTTGCCATTCCTCCTGTTACTAACATATCTGAAAAATGTCTTATCCACCCATTTTATTGCATTGGAAAGAATATACAGAGTTTTTAAATGATAAAGATCAAGTGGACCAACAGCCGTTTCAACCTGTACCTTATGATCCGGAACCATTGGTGATGAAAGAAGTTGAAGCAGCATTGAGAGCCTTATCAAAGAACAAAGCACCAGGCACTGATGGCATTCCCTTAGAAGTATTACAGCAATCTAATGCAGCTTTTACCCTACTTACAAGGCTCTGTCAAGAAATTTGGAAGACAGCATCATCACACAATCGCTCTGATCCCACATGCCAGAAAGATTCTACTGAAGATTATTCAACAGAGACTACAACCATATGTGGAACATGAACTACCTGAAGTGGAAGCAGGGTTCAGGAAAGGGTGAGGAATGAGAGACATCATCACGGATGTGAGATGGATCCTTGAAAAGACTAAAGAATAACAAAAGGATATCTATTTGTGCTTTATTGACTACAGGAAGGCTTTTGACTGTGTAAACCATGAGAAACTCTGGACCACATTAAGAAGCATGGGTACCAGAACACCTGATCGATCTCTTGCACAATTTGCATATTGATCAAGAAACAACAGTTTGAACAGAATAAGGAGAAACAGAATGGTTTAAAATAAGCATAGGTGTACAACAAGGCTGCATACTTTCCCCCTACCTGTTCAATATATATGCAGAACAAATCATCAGAAAAGCAGGATTGAATGAAGACAACAGAGGTGGGAAGACTGGTGGAAGACTCATCAACAACCTTCGCTATGCTGACGATACCACATTACTGGCTGAAAGTAAAGATGATCTGAAACATTTGCTTCTCATGATCAAGGAACATAGTCTTAAAATGGGCCTGCATCTTAATGTAAAGAAGACAAAGCTCATGGCAAATGGCAAAATCAATAAGTTCATCATTGAAGGAGAATAAATTGAAATTGTGGACAACTTTAACTTACTTGGATCAACTATCAATAAAGAAGCAACAAGCAGTCAAGAAATCCGATGACACGTTGCTCTTGGCAGAATAGCTATGAAAGACCTAGACAACATTCTCAAGAGCAGAGATGTCTCTCTCCATACAAAGATTTGACTCATTCAAGCCATGGTATTTTCAGTAACATCATATGGATGCGAAAACTGGACAGTGAAAAAGATAGAGAGGAAGAAAACTGATGCCTTTGAATTATGGTGCTGGCAGTGAATACTGCATATACCATGGACTGGCCGAAGAACAAACCAGTCAGTACTAGAGGAGATCAAACCTAAGCTTTCTTTAGAAGCTCAGATGACAAGACTTTGACTTTCATATTTTGGATACATCATGCGAAGAGAGAGATCATTAGAGAAAGACATCATGCTTGGCAAGATAGAAGGTCAATGCAAAAGAGGAAAGCCAGCAATGAGATGATTCGATACAAAAACAGCAAGCTACGGGTACCAGTCTGTCAACAATGAGCCGCCTGACTGAAGACCAAACACAATTTAGGACAACTATCCAGAGGGTTGCCGTGAGTCGACACCAACTCGACGGCACTTAACAACAACAACATTTAGCAATGCTTATATTCTGCTTTTCACCGGGCCAAAGCGATGTACATTCAGGTACGGTATATATTTCCCTTGTCCCCAAAGGGCTCACAATCTATGTTTTGTACCTGTATGTATAAAGCTCTAACTGTCCAATTCAACACTGGTTCATATTAGAGAGGGGGACCGGTTTGTCACTTAAAGGTTTCCATCTTGAACTCCACCAGTTAGTCCTCTACACACTTTTATATGTGCTATTCATGGTGACTTTTGTTATTTACAGGTTGTGAATTATATGTGTACATCACTAAGTGCTAAGGTGTACATCACAAGTGAGTATATATGCATACCATAAGACATTGTTTTGCTGTTCATCTAATAGTTCCTCCTCATCCGTTTATAAGAGGTTTATATTTTGATTAATTTTACCCTTTTGCCTAAAATGTATCCAGGTTTTTACTGCTTTTATTTCTGGTCATATCATTTATTATAATATATGATTCTCTCTTGTTTCCTCCCCTCTTTTCCTGTCCCCTCTTCCTCCCCCCTCCTTCCATCTCCCACCCCCCTTTTCCTTTTCCCTCCTTCCCCCTTCCCATCCACCCTTTTTTATGAGATTGATGTCCACGTTTATGATTTTCTTTTATATTCATATTTAGCATTAGTTATATATAATTATTATCATTTTTATTTACATGTTATTATTTATTAGTTTATTGTCTTACACCTTATGCCTTCTTTTTATGTATATATGAATATTTTAAAAATGGTTATCACCTTGTTTTTATTATGTTTTAATCATACCTTATTGTCTATTTATTATGGGGCTTTTGAGGCTTTGACCCCCTTGGTGAAGGCCTAGCCGAAACACATTGTGGAGTCCTCACCAATAAAGCTTTTATTTATTTATTTATTTATATATTTAGCTATGCTTATATACCTCTTAGTCTAATAATCAAAGCGGTTTACAGAGAACAAGTGAGCCAACATGGCTTTACATAAAACAAGAAGTTAAAACAAGGGGAGATAAAACATGGGTGAGGGCAAATGGCATAAAAGTAAACAAGGTTAAGCAACATTAATTAGTTTGAATGTGATTGCGTAATTTCATTAACCAAAAAATGATTGAAAAAGAGGAAAGTTTTTAACTTCTTCCGAAATTCTTAAAGATCATCAATGCTACGAAGCATGGGAGGAACTGAATTCCATAAAGTCGGGGCAAAAATTGAGAATGCCCTTTTAGAGGTGGATCAGATGGTCTTGTTAGTTAAGGCTGGTATGTGCAACAGGTTTGCGGTGCTAAATCTTCTGCTTCTGTTACAAGGTGCTTTTTTTAAATTAGATTTTCAAGGTGTGCAGCAGAGAGTTTGCCTAGTACTTTAAAGATTGTTAGAAGGGATTTAAATTTGACTCTCTCAGTGACTGGAAGCCAGTGTAACTTCTGCAGAATGGCGGTTATATGATCACTCTTTAATTTACTGGTGATAATACGAGCAGCTGTATTTAAAGCTTGCTGCAGTGGGTAGGTTGTAGACACCAACTGCACTTATACATCTCTTCTTTGTTTTGTGCTTGAGATATCAGAGGCCAGACATAGGGCAGGGGTCATAGGGGGACGAAAGACAGATACTAGACAAGGGATGGTGGGTTATAGGGATAGTAAGCAGAGGCTGGACACAGAACAGGGATGGAGGGCAAATGCTGGGCACAAAATGGGGTGGGTGGAGGGCAGATTCTAGACATGGAGAGACAGAAGAGATGCTGGGCATGGGGTGGAGGAGAGAGGGGGATGCTGGACATGGAGGGGATAGGATAAGAAAAAGGGGAGAGGCACTAGATGGGAAGTGAGAGGGCTGAATTAAAGGTTGAACATTAGTAGGAAGACTCAGTTAAAGGATGAAGATTGAGAACTAGATGGTAAGAATGAAAAATGAAATCTGAGTTGATAGCAAAAAATGAAAGAAAGCTGAAAGGAAAATATTAGTATCAGAGATGGAAATGAATAAGATAGGAGGGGAGATAAGTGAGATGGACCAGAGACTCTAGAGGGTAAGTTAAGAGAAGACTAGGAAAGCAGAAACCAGAGATTTGGATCAATACGATTACAGAATAAAATGACCAGACAGCAAAAGATAGAAACTTTAAATGTATTTTCAGTTTAGTGACTGGAATATGTCTGTCTTTGACTTCACAGGCCTGATATTCAACCTGCAACAGTCAGAGTTTTAAAAGTGTCTGACTGTAATGGGCAAAAGTGAAACCAGATATTCAGCACCAGAATCTAGATATTATTTGGAAATGAATATCCAGTTTCAGCGCTGACTGGCACAGCTATCCAGGAAGCGGCAATATTCAGTCACTATCCAGATAGCTGAAATCGCATACTACTACTGAACATTTGTATTGCGCTACAAGACGTACACAGCACTGCACAGACACATGTAAAAGACAGTCCGTGCCCATTAAAGCTTACAATCTAGTCACAGTAGCTGTAGATAAAAAGGAGATAGGCGAATCAAGATCCAAAAGCGGCAGCGAAGAGGTGAGTTTTCAGAATGGATTTGAAAAGGGCTAGCGATGAAGCCTGACATACAGAGTCAGGTAATTTGTTCCAGGCATAAGGAGCAGCAAGGTGAGAGAAGCAAAGTCTAGACTTAGCAATAGAAGAGAAGGGCACAGATAGAAGTGATTTGCCAGAAGAGCAGAATTTCTGAGGGGGGGGGGATGTAGGGAGAGATAAGAGAGGAAAGGTAGTGAGGAGTTGCAGAGTGAATGCACTTATAGGTCAGCAGGAGAAGTTTGAACTGGATGCAGAAACAGATAGGGAGCCAATGAAGTGACTTGAGAAAAGGGGTAATATGAGCATGACAAGGCTGGCGGAAGACTGGCCGCACAGAATGTTGATCAGACTGAAAGGGAGAGAGATGATTCAGAGGAGTAGGTTACAATAGTCAAGATGGAAGGTGACTAAAGAGTAAATAAGTGTCTTAGTAGTGTGTTCAGAAAGGAATGGGCGGATTTTGTTGATGTTGTAAAGAAAGAAATGGCGGATTTTAGCTATCAGCTGGATGTGTGTGGAGAAGGAGAGAGAGGAGTCGAAGGCAACCCCAAGGTTGTGAGCTGAGAAAACAAGGAGGAGTAGAGAGTTATCCACAGAGACTGAGAAAGGAGGAAGGGGAGAGGAGGGTTTAGGAGTAAAAATAAGAAGCTCAGTTTTGGCCATGTTCAATTTCAAGCAGCGGTGAGCATCCAAGCAGCAATGTCAGAAAGGCAGGCAGAGAACCGGGCCTGGATTGCTGGAGAGATTTCAGGTGTAGAGAGGTAGATCTGGACAGATTGCTGGAGAGATTTCAGGTGTAGAGAGGTAGGAGGGAGGAGTGGCCTAGTGGTTGGGGCAAGTTACCTCAGGCTGGAAGGTCAGGAGTTCAAATCCCACTAGAGGACAGCAACCTTGGGCTGGAAGGACTGGGGTTTCTAGTCTCACTGGGGTTTCTAGTCCTTGTGGTCTTGGGCAAGACACTTAACCCTCTATTGCCCATGTTCCCTGTAAAATAGTTTTCTCCAAGTTATAATACCCTGTTCAATGTAAACCACCTTGATATCATGAAAGGCTGTTTTAAAAGAAATGTTAAATAAATAAATCTGGGCGTTATCAGCATAAAGATGGTACTGAAAGCCATGGGAAGAGATGACTGGGTATATAGAGAGAAAAGGAGTGCACCCAAGACAGACCAGGGGTACAGTAGAGGAGAATCCACCAGAACAAACACTGAAGGAGCAATGGAACAGACAAGAAAAGAACAAGGATAGCACAGAGCTTTTAAAACCAAGCAAGGACAAGGCATAAAAGGAGAAGATTGTGGTCAACAGTGTCAAAAGCAGCAGAAAGGTCAAGAAGGATGAGGATTGAGTAAAGGCCCTTGGATTTTGACAGGAACAGGTCACTGGAGACTGTGGCAAGAGCTGTTTCAGTAGAATATAAAGAACGAAAGTCAGATTGTAGAGGCTTGAGAGGAGAGAAAATTGAGGCATTGGCGGTGAACCGCACGTTCAAGTACTTTAGAAATAAAGGGTAGAAGGGAGATGGGTCGATAGAAGGACAGATAGAGGCACATTCCAATGTGGCCATCCAGGCCTTTGTGCATCCGATCGGAATCGGAACGCCCAGAGATAGACCCAATTCTGATCCCGTGGGGGCTAGACGTGCCTACGGGATCAGAATCAGGTCTAGGGCCTGAACGTGCAGGCTAGGCCCCGATTATGATCAGACTGCATGCACAGCCCCTTGCCCGACTACTTCAGTCAGCCTCTTGAATGGAGCCGCAGTGCCATGGTGTCCCATCGCCATGGCACCGCAGCTCCATTCAGGAGCCACGAATGCCAGTCACTGCCAATTTTCTTCACTACCTGTCGTTGGATCCTCGATCCATTCTCCCATGGCCAGGGTCTGACTGCAGGAAACTTCCTGCACCCCCTACCTTTCTGTTGCGGCCCAGCAACAGGATCCCCCAAAATCCAAGGGGACTTATTCCACCTCTGTGACTTCAGAATCGGCCCTGTACATCCGGGGTCATGGACTGCCCATGGCGCACCCTCGCTCCGCCTCCAGAATGCCCCCTCCTTCCCCCCTCTAAGCCTCCCTGTCCCAACAGGACATCCATCCCCGCTATTCGCGGAACAGAATACCCCCCGTAGTGTCTAGTGAGGGTTTCTAGAGGAAAGGAGTGACCACAGCATGCTCGAAGGCTGCAGGGAAAGTTGCAGTGGAGAGCGATAGGTTGAGAATATGAGAGATGGCAGGGACTACAGTGGAGGAGATGGAGCTAAGGATAAGGGTGGGAATAGGATCAGAAGAGCAGGTAGTGCATTTGGATGAGGAAAGAAGGAGAGTGGTTTCCTCCTCAGAGATCATAGAAAAAGGTAGCAGAGGTGGGGGGGGGGGGGTAGTTAGGAATGAAGAGGGGGAGGGGAAGTAGCTGACCTCATTGGGAATTGGAGTGTGATCTTGTGCATTTTGTCATGGAAGTAGTCAGTCAGGGTTTGGGCAGAAAGGGAGGGAGGGGTCGGAGGTGGAGGCACCTTGAAGAGAGAGTTCAGAGTTGTAAAGAGACGGCGAGGGTCAGGCTGACTGGAAAGAGACAAGCATAAATTCAAAGTGTAGAAAGTCTGCATAAAGTAATGGCAGTTATTGAGAATACCTGACTTTATATGGGCACTTAGTTGGTTAGCAGACTGAAATTTGCTGCTAACTGCAAAGTGCTGGGACTACCCTCACACCGCCCATCGACCACCCAGGAACTCTCCTGACAGTGCCACAGTGTTTAGATGGGATATTCAGCTGCACTAGCCAGTTAGTGCTGTTGAATATCCCTCAAAGTGGGATTTATCCAGTTAGCAGATCCTGCCATCTAGATAAACCTCTTTGAATATTGGTCTGTACATACATATTTTATCTTTATACGCTGCACAGTACAGGGGCATCTGCAGCTCTTTCCATTTCTCTAGTGTATTGCATGCAGAGTCTGGGTTTTTTGGATTTAAATTTTATTTTTCTCTACATAATTTTATTTTTAGTTTGTGTTAATTTATTTTATGCTTGGTGAGGATCTACCTAAATTCTCATTTTGTGATCAAGACCAGGTATTCTTTTAGCATGGTTTCTATGTAAGGATCAATACTAATCTGGCTTGTTTGGTTTTCTGACTAGGTGTATGGATATTCTAGGGTCCACTACAATAAAAATATTTAAGAGGATGTTTACTAAACTGGGTTAACAGTTAACGCGGAAGATAGCGCATGCTATCTGGGTGCATTAACAGATAACGCAGTGATTTTCTATATTATTTGCAAAAAACGTGTGAACTACAAGAGTGGGTGGGATATGGACGGAGAGAGGGTTTATGTACAACATGCAGTTACTGCAGGCGTCAACAGTGTGCAGTAACAGTCAAAGCTGCAGCCAACATGAGGGCTTATAACGCCACCTCAATAGGTGGTGTCATGTGCATCCATGATGTTGCCGGGGAATGCTCTCTGCAATTTTGGTGCATTATCTGCTGGGAAAATGCTCTGCATACTCCCAATAGATAATGCAAAGCTTTTGCAGCTAAAGGCATCCTATCTGCACTTTTTTGCCATGTTAGCTGCAAAAGCCTAACATTCTTGAGTAAACAGACCCCCAATCTTAAAGGATACTACCAAAAGCAGAGAGGTTCCAAAAAAGAGTAAAGTAGCCCAAATGCCCTCGAGTATAGAGCAGACAGAGCTTAAAGATCCCAAATTACCCATGCCTACCAATAGCCAGATTAATATGAATAAAATACAGTCTCTAAAATGCTTGTATGCAAATGCTAGAAGTCTAAAAAATAAGATGGGAGAGTTAGAATATACAGCACTAAATGAGAGGTTAGATATGATTGGAATATCAGAGACATGGTGGAAGGAGGACAACCAGTGGGACACTGTGATACCTGGGTACAAACTATATCATAATGATAGAGCTGATCAAATTGGAGGAAGGGTTGCGCTCTATGTTAGAGAGGGCATTGAGTCAGAAAGGATTAAAGTTTTGCAGGAAACAAAATTTGCTGTAGAATCTCTATGGATTGACATGCCATGTAAAAAGGGTAAGGCGATGGCAGTGGTGGTGTACTATCGACCGCCTGGCCAGAATGAACAAATGGATAATGAAATGCTCAAAGAAATCAAGGAAGCTAACCAAAGTTACAGTGCAGTAATAATAATGGGTGATTTCAGTTACCTCGGTATTGACTGGGTTAGTGTCACAGCAGGACATGCTAGGGAGATAAAGTTCCTAGATGAAATAAATGACTGCTTCTTGGAGCAGCTGGTTCATGAACCAACCAGATGGGAAGCCATATTAGACCTAGTCCTTAGTGGAACACCAGATCTGGTGCAAGAGATAAGGGTGTTGGGGCCACTTGGCAATAGTGATCATAGCATGATCACATTTGATTTAATTAGTGGAGGAGGGATAGTAAGGAAATCCACAGTACTACCTTTTAACTTTCGAAAGGGAGACTATAATTAAAATGAGGAAAATAGTTAAGAAAAAACTAAAAGGAGCAGTTGCAAAGGTTAAATACTTACATCAAGCTTCAGTATTGTTGAAAAATACTATCTTGGAAGCCCAGATCAGCTGTCTTCCATGCTTTAAGAAAAGTGGAAGGAAGTCCAAAAAACTGCCAGCATAGTTTAAAGGTGAGGTCAGAGACGCTGTTGTTGCCAAAAAAGCATCTTTCAGGAAATGGAAAAAAGAGCCAAACGATGAAACCTGGAAACAGCACAAGCACTGGCAAGTCAAATGCAAGGCATTGATAAGGCAGGCAGAGGGAGAATTTGAGAAGAAGCTTGCTGCAGAAGCAAAAACGTGAAATAAAGACTTTTTCAAGTACATTCATAGCAAAAAACCTCTGAGAGAGTCAGTTGGTCCATTAGATGATAGAGGGGTTAAAGGGGCACTAAGAGGCGACAAGGTGATAGCGGAGAGACTGAATGAATTCTTTGCTTCGGTCTTTACTGAGGAAGATGTAGGGATGTTACCCATGATTGAAGTGGTATTTAAAGGTGCGGAAGAATTGAAGGAAATATCGATATATCGGGAAGATGTATTACAACTATTAGATAAACTGAAGAGTAGCAAATCACCTGGGTTGGATGGTATGCATCCAAGGGTGTTGAAAGAACTGAAATATGAGATTGCAGACCTGCTATTAGTAGTCTGTGAACTTTCATTAAAATCATCTGTAATACCTGAAGATTGGAGGATCACTAATGTAACACCAATTTTTAAAAAGGGTTCCAGGGGTGATCCGGGAAACTACAGACCGGTGAGCCTGATGTCAGTACCGGGAAAAATGGTAGAAACCATCATAAAGAACAAAATTACTCAGCATGTAGATAGTCATGGCCTAATGGGAGACAGCCAACATGGCTTTAGACAACATAAGAACATAAGAACATAAGAAATGCCATACTGGGTCAGACCGAGGTCCATCAAGCCCAGTATCCTGTTTCCAACAGTGGCCAATCTAGGTCATACGTACCTAGCAGTTTCCCCAAAAGACACAGGTTCTGCAGTGCTTGTACTAGGCCAAGCATTGATATCCTGGGTCCCTTTTTAATAGTGGTTTATGGACCTTTCCTCCAGGAACTTGTCCAAACCTTTTTTAAACCCAGCTATACTAACAGCCCTTACTACATCCTCCGGTAACAGATTCCAGAGTTTGATTACACGTTGAGAGAAGAAATATTTTCTCCTATTTGTCTTAAATAGTTTACCCTGTAGCTTCATTACATGCCCCCTAGTCCTTCTATATTCTGATAGCGTAAACAATTTATCCACGTTTATCCGTTCCACTCCATTCATTAATTTATACACCTCTATCATATCTCCCCTCAGCCGCCTCTTTTCTAGGTTAAAGAGCCCTATCCTTTTTAGCCTCTCTTCATAGGAGTAGCCTTCCATCCCCTTCACCAATTTGGTGGCTCTTCTCTGTACTTTTTCTAATAACTCTATGTCCTTTTTAAGATACGGTGACCAGAATTGCACACAATATTCAAGGTGCGGTCGTACCATGGAGCGATACAGAGGCATTATAATATCCTTTGTTTTATTCTCCATCCCTTTCCTTATGATACCTAGCATTCTATTTGCTTTCTTGGCCGCCGCTGCACACTGGGCGGAGGGTTTTAACATGTTATCCACGATGACTCCTAAATCTTTTTCCTGGGTGGTGGTTTCTAATGTGGAGCCTTGCATCTTGTAACTATAGTGTGGGTTGTTCTTTCCTAGGTGCATAACTTTGCACTTGTCCACATTAAATTTCATCTGCCATTTGGATGCCCAGTCTTCCAATTTATCCAGATCCTCCTGCAGTTTTCCACAATCCTCTTGGGTTTTAACAACTTTAAACAGTTTTGTGTCATCTGCAAATTTGATTACCTCACTAGTTATTCCCTTTTCCAGGTCATTTATGAATATGTCAAAAAGTAGCGGACCCAGTACAGATCCCTGGGGTACTCCACTATTCACCTTTTTCCATTGGGAATATTGGCCATTTAGCCCTACCCTCTGCTTTCTATCTTTTAACCAGTTTCCGATCCACAATAGTACACTGCCTCCTATCCCATGACTTTTTAGCTTCGCCAAAAGTCTCTGATGGGGGACCTTGTCAAAAGCTTTCTGAAAGTCCAGATACACTATATCAACCGACTCACCTTTGTCTACCTGTTTATGCACACCTTCAAAAAACAGATCAGATTAGTAAGACAAGATCTTCCTTGTCTAAAGCCATGTTGGCTGTCTCCCATTAGGCCATGACTATCTACATGCTGTGTAATTTTGTTCTTTATGATGGCTTCTACCATTTTCCCTGGTACTGACGTCAGGCTCACCGGTCTGTAATTTCCCGGGTCACCCCTGGAACCCTTTTTAAAAATTGGTGTTACGTTGGCGACCCTCCAATCTTCAGGTATTACAGATGATTTTAATGAAAGTTCACAGATTACCAATAACAGGTCTGCAATCTCATATTTCAGTTCTTTCAACACTCTGGGATGTATACCATCCGGTCCAGGTGATTTGCTACTATTCAGTTTATCAAATAGTTGTAATATATCTTCCCGGTGTAGCGATATTTCTCTCAATTCCTCTGCAGTATCACCTTTAAATACCACTTCAGTCTTGGGTAACACCCCTACATCTTCCTCAGTAAAGACCGAAGCAAAGAATTCATTCAGTCTCTCTGCTATAGCCTTGTCTCCTCTTACTGCCCCTTTTACCCCTCTATCATCTAATGGTCCAATTGACTCTCTCACAGGCCTTTTGCTACGAATGTACTTGAAAAAGTCTTTATTTCGTGTTTTTGCTTCCGTAGCAAGTTTCTTCTCAAATTCCCGCTTTGCCTGCCTTATCAATGCTTTGCATTTAACTTGCCAGTGCTTGTGCTGTTTCCAGTTTTCATCATTTGGCTCTTTTTTCCATTTTCTGAAGGTTGCTCTTTTGGCAGCAACAGCCTCTCTGACCTCACCTTTAAACCATGCTGGCAGTTTTTTGGACTTTCTTCCACTTTTCTTAATGCGTGGAATACAGCTGGTCTGGGCTTCGAGGATAGTATTTTTAAATAACACCCAAGCTTGCTGTAAGTCTTTAACCTTTGGAACCGCTCCTTTTAGTTTTTTCCGAACTATATTCCTCATTCTATCATAGTCACCCTTTTGAAAGTTAAAAGGTAGTACTGTGGATTCCTTTACTATCTGTCCTCCACTGATTAAATCAAACATGATCATACTATGATCACTATTGCCAAGTGGTCCCAACACCCTTATTTCTTGCACCAGATCTGGCGTTCCACTAAGGACTAGGTCCAGTATGGCTTCCCCTCTGGTCGGTTCATGAACCAGCTGCTCCAAGAAGCAGTCATTTATTTCATCTAGAAACTTTATCTCTTTAGCTTGTCCTGCTGTGACACTGTCCCAGTCGATACCGGGGTAATTGAAATCACCCATTATTACTACTCTGTTGTGGCTTTTGTTAGCTTCCTTGATTTCTTTGAGCATTTCATCATCCATTTGTTCATTCTGGCCAGGTGGTCGATAGTATACTCCCACTGCCATCACCTTCCCCTTCATAAATGGAATTTCAATCCATAGAGATTCTACAGCATATTTTGTTCCCTGCAAAACTTTAATCCTTTCTGACTCAATGCCCTCTCTAACATAGAGCGCAACCCCTCCACCAATTTGTTCAGCTCTATCATTACGATATAGTTACTAATCTGTTATGTTTTTTGAAGGTGTGAATAAACAGGTGGACAAAGGTGAGTCGGTTGATATACTGTATCTGGACTTTCAGAAAGCCTTTGACAAGGTTCCTCATCAGAGACTTTTGGCAAAACTAAAGAGTCATGGGATAGGAGGCAGCAAACTATTTTGGATCAGGAACTGGTTAAAAGATAGAAAGCAGAGGGTAGGGCTAAATGGCCAATTTTCCCAATGGAGAAAGGTGAATAGTAGTGTACCCCAGGGATCTGTGCTGGGTCCGCTGCTTTTTGACATATTTATAAATGACCTGGAAAAGGGAATAACGAGTGAGGTTATCAAATTTGCAGATGACACAAAACTATTTAAAGTTGTTAAAACCAAGAGGATTGTGGAAAATTGCAAGAGGATCTTGATAAATTGGAAGACTGGGCATCAAAATGGCAGATGAATTTAATGTGGACAAGTGAAAAGTTATGCACCTAGGGAAGAACAACCCAAACTATGGTTACACGATGCAAGGTTCCACATTAGGAACCACCACCCGGGAAAAAGATTTAGACGTCATTGTGGATAACATGTTAAAACCCACTTCCCAGTGTGCAGCGGTGGCCAAGAGAGCAAATAGAATGCTAGATATCATAAGGAAAGGAATGGAAAATAAAACAAAGGATATTATAATGCCTCTATATCGTTCCATGGTGAGACTGCACCTTGAATATTGTGTGCAATTCTGGTCACCGTATCTTAAAAAGGATATAGCGTTATTAGAAAAGGTTCAGAGAAGAGCCACCAAAATAGTAAAGGGGATGGAAGGATACTCCTATGAAGAAAGACTAAAAAGGTTAGGGCTCTTTAACCTGGAAAAGAGATGGCTGAGGGGAGATATGATAGAAGTCATATCAGAGTGGAATGGGTAAACATAGATCAATTGTTTACGTTATCAGAATATAAAAAGACTAGGGGACATGCAATGACGCTATATATTTTTTCATTCAACGTGTAATCAAACTCTGGAATTTGTTACCGGAGGATGTAGTAAAGGCTGTTAGTGTAGCTGGGTTTAAAAAAGGTTTGGACAAATTCCTGGAGGAAAGGTACATAAATTATTATTAAAAAGGGACCCAGGATATCAATGCTTGACCCAGTACAAGCATTGTGGAACCTGTGTCTTTTGGGGAAACTACTAGGTACGTATGACCTAGATTGGCCACTGTTGGAAACAGGATACTGGGCTTGATGGACGTTGGTCTGACCCAGTGTGGCATATCTTATGTTCTTAGGTTGCTGCTCTTTTCGAATAGGCTCCTTGTTTGAATTTTGGAAACTGATGTTATTGGATGGAAGATTTTCTCTATAGGTCCTGGGTAATTTTTGTAAAGTTTTATGTTACCTCACCAAATGTGCATGACTTCAGCTTTATATTACTGATACTGAGATGACACCAGAATCAGAAATTATTTTGTGTATGTAAACATTGTTCTCCCCAGGAGGGACTGAATGAATTATTTGCTTCAGTCTTTACTGAAGAAGATGTAGGGAAATTACCCTGAAATGGTATTTAAAGGTGATGTATCAGAAGAATTGAAAGAAATATTGATAAACCGGGAAGATGCATTACAACTATTTGATAAACTGAAGAGCAGCAAATCACCTGGACTGGATGGTATACATCCAAGGGTGTTGAATGAATTGAAATTTGAGATTGCAGACCGACTATTAGTAATCTGTGAACTATCATCTTTAGTACCTGAAGAATGGAGAATGGACAATGTAACGCCAATCTTTAAAAAGGGTTCCAGGGGTGATTCAGGAAACTACCAGACCAGTGAGTCTGATATCAGTACTGGGCAAAATAGTAGAAATCATTTTAAAGAATAAAATTACTGAACATGTAGATAGTCATAGTTTAATGGGAGAAAGCCAACATGGATTTAGCCAAGGAAAGTCTTGCCTTACTTTTTTTTTTTAGTACCTACAAGTCAGTGCTGATTCCTGGTGACCCAACTGCCTCTGGGTTTTTGTAGCAATGGAAGTAAAATGACTTACCCAAGGTCACAAGGAGTGCCAGTGGAAATCAAAACCTTGGTCTGCTGGGTACGAGGCAGTTGCTCTAACCACTAGGCTACTTCTCCATTCCTTGCTTTGCTAATCTGTTATATTTTTTTGAAGGTGTGCATAAACAGGTAGACAAAGATGAGCCAGTTGATATAGTATATCTGGATTTTCAGAAAGTCTTTGAAAAGGTCCCTCATGAGAAACCCTTGGCAAAATTAAAAAGTCATGGGATAGGATGCAGTGTACTACTGTGGATTAGGAACTGGTTAAAAGATAGAAAGAAGAGAGTAGGGCTAAATGACCAATGTTCTCAATGGAGAAAGATGAATAGTGGAGTGGAATCTATGCTGGGCCCATTGCTTTTAACATAAATGACTTGGAAATGGGAATAATGAGTGAAGTAATCACATTTCCAGATGACATCAAATTTTTCAAAGTTGTTAAACACAAGAGGATTGTGAAAAACTGCAAGAGGACCTTGATAAATTGGAAGACTGGATGTCCACATGGCAGATGAAATTTAATGTGGACAAGTGCAAAGTTATGCACCAAGGAGAGAACAACCCAAACTATGGTTACACGATGCAAAGTTCCACATTAGCACCACCACCTAGAAAAAAGATTTAGGCATCATTGTGAATAATACATCAAAATCCTCCACCCAGTTTGCAGTGACAGCCAAGAAAGCAAATAGAATGCTAGGAATCAAAAGGAAGGGAATGGAAAACCAAGGATATTACAATGTCTCTGTATTGTTCCATGGTACGACTGCACCCTGAATATTGTGTACAATTCTCATTGCCATATCTTAAAAAGGATATAGCAGAATTAGAAAAGGTACAGAGAAGAGCCACCAAAATGGTTAAGGGAATGGACGGATAGCTCTATGAGGAAAGACTTAAAAGATTAGGGCTCTTCAACTTGGAAAAGAGATGGCTGAGGGGAGATATGACAGAGGTCTATAAATTAATGAATGGAATGGAACAGATAAACAGAGATCAGTTGTTTACACCATCAAAAATTAGAAAGACTAGCAGACACAGAATGAAGCTACAATGTAACCCATTTAAGACTAATAAGAGAAAATATTCTTTCACTCAACACATGGTCAGACTCTGGAATTCATTACCGGAGGATGTAGTGGGAGCTGTTAGTGTAGCTGGGTTTAAAAAAGGTTTGGACAAGTTCCTGGAGGAAAGGTTCATAAACCATTATTATAGAGGACACGGGAAATCCACTGCTTACCCTGGAACAAGCATCGTGGAACCCGTGTACCTTTTTGCGAACCTGCCAGGTACCTGTGACCTGGATTGGCCACTGTTAGAAACAAGATACTGGGCTTGATGGACTTTGGTCTGACTCATTATGGCATTTCTTATGTTTTTATGTTCTTAAAATTTCTGGGGAGAACACCTTTTGAGTTTTATTGGGAAATGTCCTCTGCACTCATTATTGGGAGGAGAGTTTCTTTGGATGTAGAATATATGTTCAAAAATTGTTGTAAGAAAATTGCAGTGAAAGGGCAAATGAATTGCCAGAATAAAAATAATTACTTAGCAGTAAATACTTAGCATCATTCAAAAAGGCTGTGATAGTTCAAGAACAAAATCTGATTCTGATCATCTCACTAACAACAACATAAACATTCTCTAGTCCCAGACATATAGGTGAATTAATATAAAACCCTACAAAAGTTACCAAAGATCTACAAGGCCAAATCTACCATACATACTAGCATATACTTCCAAAACTCATACAAGGGACTTACCCAGACAAAAGCAGCACTATAAATACTGTAATAGGCCCTATAACATCCATATACTGTACCTATTTGAAAAACTGAATAAATTACTACAGTACAGTATAGATCCCTAAGTACAAACGCCATATTAACAGAACACCTGGCCTCAGTCACACACTCAGAACACAGACTCTCACTAAGTACAAAATATGTGACTACATCCTAAAGTAAAAATAAAAATATGTAGACAGAAATTAAACTGAAACCCTAAGAAGCCAGACTCCGCATACAGTGCAATACCAGATAAATAAGAGATGCAGTTCCCCATACTGTGTAAAATATAAAGAAAGCACAAAGTCCAATCACTAAATTGAAAATAAAATTATTTTTTCTATCTTTGTTCCTGACCATTTTATTCTCTGATCATGCTGATCCCGATCTGAGGCTTCTGCTTTCCTGTCTTCTCTTAGTTCTCTTTCTATGGTCTATAGTCCATCTGCTATTTCTTGTCTCTTCTTTTGTTTTCTTCTCTTCCTTCCATCAGCCTATTTCCAGTCCCAGTAATCCTCCCCAGTATCAGCCCCCTTTCCAGTCCCCCCTCCCATTACTTTCCAATGTCAAAACCCCCTTGCGTTCCCAGGACTGCCAGTGGTATTCACTCCCTTCCAGTCCCCCTTCTTCCCCAATGTCCAGCCCCTTTTAGTCCAAATACATCCCAGGTATCCTCACTTCCAGTCCCAGTGCCACCCCCCATGCCAGCTCCCTTCTAGTCACCTTACCCTCTGTCCATCCCCTTCCAGTGCCATCCCCATGTGCCCCCTCCCTTCCAGTCCCATCCCCATGTGCCCCCTCCTTTCCAGTTCTAGTGCCCCTCCCTTCCAGCCCCCCCATTACCCAGCCACTTACCAGACCCATCTCCAAGTGTCAGTTACTTCCAGTCCCACCCCCAGGTGTCAGCTCTCTTCCAGTCCTCCTCCAGTACCATCCACAGGTGTCAGCTCTCTTCGAGTCCTATCCTTCTCCCCATGTCCCTTCCAGCCCTCTTTCTCCCCACATCAGCTCCCTTCCAGCCCCCACTCCCCCCGTGTCAGTTCCCTCCCTGCTACCTCCTTCCCCCCTCTGTCAGCTCCCTTCCTGCCCCCTCCTTCCTACCCCATGTTAGCTCTCTTCCAGGCCCCCCCCACCTCCGTGTCAATCCCTTCCTGCCACCTCCTTCCCCTGGCAGTCACAGCTCTTGTGTCTTACAGAGCCGAGACTGCAATAGTGCTAATAATTTAAAATTCAAAACAAAACTGGTGCAGAGCCTTCTGGTCCTATGGAACCCCTGCTGTTGCGTCCCGTCCCCTCTAGTATAACTTCTTTTTGAGGGTGGGTTGCAGCAGCAGGGGTTCCTTAGGGCCAAAAGGCTCTGCACTGGTTTTGCTTTTATTTTAATTATTAGCGCTATTTCAGCTTCGCCCTATAAGAAGCAGGAGCCGTGGCTGGAGCAGAGGAGAGGGTGAGGTTGTGCCGGGCAGGGAGGGAGACAAGAACTCCAGGAGAGAGATGAAAAGACGGTTTTCTGCTCTGGCTGCTCCCGGTCCCACGGCCAGAGCAAAAAAAAAAAGGCTTTTCAACAGCCGGTCTTAAATCTTTTCCAGCAGCCGGCCTGGCCAAGTAAAAATCAGCCAGGCCGGCTGAAAACCAGCCAGTTGGCAACCCTACCTCTGCTTCTGCCTATGGATAGGTGTGGGAGGACTACTGCTGTGATCAGCTGTGGACGAGTTGGGAGATAGGGCTTGTGCTTAGCGAAACAGTCAAGCTACAACAGTAGAGTTCATTTAAGGATGGGGCATGCAAATGCAGTGGTCCAACCACTGGCAGAAAGAAGGTTTGCCACCAAACTGTGCTATCAGACCATATGTGCACCTGGGGGCCTATGATGTTGCCATGGGCCCTGTTCCTGTGGGCAGATGATCTCTCACTTGGACTACATCAGGACATGTCCTTTGGTCCACTTATCTCTGAGCAGATAGCACCATTTCCAGCAAAGGACATGGACTAGCTTGGTTGGAGCTCCCTGATTAGTGCTTTGTCCCCTGGCCCCTTTGCCCAGGGGATGAAGTGTTCTACAGACCCTGGGAACTGTTGTAGGCTCCTAATGGTCTGTAGGACTTCAGCTCCCTGAAAGCTGGATTGCTCCAGCTGGCAGCTGATGAGGGTTGCCATCTCCATGGGTGTGCATAAGGGTACTATGATGTGTCCCCAGAGCCCTTTCCATGATGGCAGCATGAGTCTACCTTGGAATAGGTTGGCTCACAGGGGTGAGTGTCCTTTGCAGTTGGTCACAAAGGGCTGCATCTGTGGTCACTGTGTTGGGCATGCAGACTCTAACATCTTTCCTTCTCCCACATGGGTACAGCACTCCTCAATAGCTAGGGTACTGTGCCAAATTTATAAGGGAAATGAAGAGGTCTGGTAACCTGTCCACTGCAGTCTGGGTAAACAGGCACCCTGTGTGATTCACAATGAGAAGAGTTCATGCAGCCGTTCCACATGGTGCCCACGGCTGACACCCTGCCCGCATCCTTATAAGACCTCTGCTTCTTCTGTTGCTGTATATGCACCTTATCTCCCACAATCAAGGCTGCAGCATGGTTACTATGCATAGGTTTGCTTTCCTGATTTGCATGCCTTGCATTCTTGTACTTTGGCCCATAGGTCTGAGCTGAGCTGCCTATTCCCAGGTCAACCTTCTCTTTTCTTCACTGTCCACTTAGTACATAGGGTCAGGGGCCATGTACTGCTAGCTGCTCTTTCTGCAGGGGTTTTGGTTGCTTATGCCTACTGCATTGCTAACACGCAAGTACAGGGCACACCTAATGTGTATTGTCATGGCGTGAATGCACATTGGCTATGTGTTGGTATCAACCACGCTAGTGATGCGACTAGCACTGCATTATGTCCCTACCATGGCCACACGCCCTGCATTTTCCATGGATGCTACGCCCCACTGCGGTATAAACGTACCCTAATCATGGCACTTTAGCAAACATACCCCAATGAGCAAAAGATGACATTACTAGAATATATAAATGAATCATGAAAGAATTCCAAAGAGAGTCTGAAAGGGAGAGAGAGAAATGGATGGATCTCAGAAGGTGGCAAAGCAGTAAAATTTTATGGTGCATAAATCCAGGCAGTTCAGGACAATCTGCTGTCAGAGGTGAAGATGAGCTGCCAAAATGGAGCAGCCAAAATGGAGGGGCCTCCTCAGAGCTCTGGTCATGGAAGAAGGGATTCCCTTACTCAGAACACCAGTCAGGTGGTTGCCCCAAGAATAAAAAATCAAGCATCATATATGATTTTAAAAAATAATCCAACAACTTTGCAGTGATGTTCATATGCAGCAAAAATTGTAGCAGTTTAATTATGTAGCCTAGGAAATTAACAGGGCTGGCGCTACCAATAGGCAAACTAGGCAGTTGCCTAGAGTGCCAGCCCTGCAGGGGCGCCAATTGCTGCTGCTGCTGTCACCCCTCTCGGGACCTATGGCGGCGGCAATCACTGCAAACAGCCTGCGGTGCTTATCTTAAGCTTCGGCGCACGGGGTTGTTTGCTTCCGCTCCTCTCTGACTCCCGATGCCTCAAAAACTCAACATACCAAAAATAATTTCTATTTCTGGTGTCATCTCAGAAATAGTGGTACTGGGCATTTTGTGAAGTAATACAAAACCTTACAAAATGATTCAGGACCTACAGAAAAAAATCTGCCATACCATAATTTAGACAAAATGATGGGGCAGGATGGGATACATCCAAGAATATACAGGGTGGCACAAAAAAAGTGAGAACATCTTGTAAATTAAAAGCTTAAATAGTTTTGTTATTTACCTTTTTTAGCTATATAACGTCTTTATTTTGACAATTTCTGGTCACCATCTTTGTTTTTTTAAATTTGTCAATTGTTTACATCTGTCTTTTTGAATGTTTAAATAACTTATATGCTAAGAGATGTTCTCACTTTTTTTGGGCCACCCTGTAGAATTAACTTGGGGGGGGGGGGGTGTTCTAGCGCAGGGGTGGGCAAACGTTTTGACTCGAGGGCCGCAATGGGTTCATATATTGGACCCGGGGGCCGGACCAAGAGTAGATGGACGGTGTGCATGTGTGAATTAATATAAATTAAATTTAAATTTGTAACATTAAATGTTTAGATTAATTTAAGGTAGAAAAGCATAAAAAGAGTTATTTTACAAAACTTTTATGCAATGTATTTCTTTCATAAAATAGTACCTTCAATTTTAGTGGCCGTAGTTTGCCCATCCCTGCACTAGACCATGCCTCCCTACTTCCTTCTGTGGGTGGGTCTTTTGGTTTCTGAAGCGTGGTAGCCAAAGTGGGGGCTGTCCCACCCGCTTCATCCGAAAAGATGGGGTGGGCAAGATATGAACGAGATTTAAGATTCTGAATCACCTCACATGAATCTGTAGTTATTGCGTGCCGAAGCGTCAGGAAGTGGGATATCCAGATCCTCCCAAGTGACCAGCCCATTTCCTGTCCTAGCCCCCCCATAGCCCATTATCAGTCCTAACCCCCCCATAGCCCATTACCAGTCCTAACCCCCCATCACCCCATCTCCAGACAGCCCCCATCAGCCCACAGCCCATTGCCAGTCTTAACCCCCCCATAGCCCATTACCAGTCCTAACCCCCCCCATCAGCCCACAGCCCATTACCAGTCTTTGTTGTTGTTAAGTGCCGTCGAGTCGGAGTCGACTCATGGCGACCCTCTGGATAGCTATCCTAAATTGTGTTCGGTCTTCAGTCAGGCGGCTCATTGACGACAGACTGGTACCCGTAGCTGCTGTTATTGTAGCGATCCATCTCATTGCTGGCCTTCCTCTTTTGCGTTGACCTTCTATCTTGCCAAGCATGATGTCTTTCTCTAATGATCTCTCTCTTCGCATGATGTGTCCGAAGTATGAAAGTCGAAGTCTTGTCATCTGAGCTTCTAAAGAAAGCTTAGGTTTGATCTCCTCTAGTACCGACTTGTTTGTTCTTCGGGCAGTCCATGGTATACACAGTATTCGCCGCCAGCACCATAATTCAAAGGCATCAATTTTCTTCCTGTCTGTCTTTTTCACTGTCCAGCTTTCACATCCATATGATGTTATTGAAAATACCATGGCTTGAACAAGTCGAATCTTTGTATGGAGAGACACATCTCTGCTCTTGAGAATCTTATCTAGGTCTTTCATAGCCATTCTGCCAAGAGCAATGCGTCGTCTGATTTCTTGACTGCTTGTTGCTTCTTTATTGATAGTTGATCCAAGTAGGTTAAAGTTGTTCACAATTTCAATTTCTTCTCCTTCAACGATGAACCTGTTGATTATACCAGTTGTCATGATCTTTGTCTTCTTTACATTAAGGTGTAGGCCCATTTTGAGACTATGTTCTTTGATTGTGAGAAGCAAATGTTTCAGATCATCTTCGCTTTCAGCCAGTAATGTGGTATCATCAGCATAGCGAAGGTTGTTGATGAGTCTTCCACCAATCTTCACACCTCTGTTGTCTTCATACAGTCCTGCTTCTCTGATGATTTGTTCTGCATATAAATTAAACAGGTAGGGGGAAAGTATGCAGCCTTGTCTTACACCTTTGCTTATTTTAAACCATTCTTTTTCTCCTTGGTCCGTTCGAACTGTTGCTTCTTGATCAATGTACAGATTACGCAAGAGAACGATCAGGTGTTCTGGTATACCCATGCTTCTTAATGTGGCCCAGAGTTTCTCATGGTTTACACAGTCAAAAGCCTTGCTATAGTCGATAAAGCACAAATAGATATCCTTTTGGTATTCTTTAGTCTTTTCAAGGATCCATCTCACATCCGCAATGATGTCTCTCGTTCCTCGCCCTTTCCTGAACCCTGCTTGCACTTCAGGTAGTTCTTGTTCTAGGTATGGCTGTAGTCTCTTTTGAATAATCTTCAGTAGAATCTTGCTGGCATGTGGGATCAGAGCGATTGTGCGATAATTTCCACAGTCAGTTGGATCACCTTTCTTTAGTATTGGTATAAACACAGATCTTTTCCAGTCAGTTGGCCATGATGTTGTCTTCCATATTTCTTGGCAGAGCCTTGTAAGTATGGTAACAGCTGCATCAGATTGCTGCAATACTTCTATGGGAATGCTATCAATGCCTGGTGCTTTGTTCTTTGATAAGGCTTTCAATGCTGCTTCAACTTCTTCTTTCATCACCAATGGTTCCTGATCATAAGGTATAGGTTGAAACGGCTGTTGGTCCACTTGATCTTTATCATATAAAAACTCTGTATATTCCTTCCACCTTTTCTTGATCTTCTCAGCATCATTCAACATAGAACCTTGAGCATCTTGTAACATTCCAATTCGAGGCTGGAACTTTTTCTTTAACTCTCGCAGCTTTAGGAAAGCCGATCTTGTTCTTCCTCTAATAGTTTCTGCTTCTATTTCCTTGCAAGTGTCATTGTAGTACTTTTCCTTGTCCTGTCTTGCTGCACGTTGGAAATCTCTGTTGAGTTCTGCGATTGTCTTTCTTTCTCCTTTGGCTTTAGCTTCTCTGCGTTTCTGGGCAATTTTCAGAGTTTCTTCCGTCATCCATTTTGGCCGTTTTTGCTTTTTCACCTTTTGTAGAGACTTCTCGCTTTCTTCCAGCACAACCTTCTTGATGTCATTCCATAACTCTTCCGGAGCTCTGTCATTTGTATCTAAAGCAGCAAATCGATTTTGCAGGCAGTCTTTAAATTCCAGTGGTATATTCTCAAGGTCATATTTTGGTGCATTCATGAGTGGTTTGCTCTTTTTCAACTTTAGCTTGAGTTTGCATACTAGTAGTTGATGATCTGTACCACAGTCAGCTCCAGGTTTTGTCTTTGTTGATGTTACAGAGCTTTTCCATCGTTGACTTCCACAGATGTAGTCAATTTGATTTTTATACAATCCATTGGGTGAAGTCCATGTGTACAGTCGTCGCTTGTGTTGCTGGAAGAAGGTGTTTGAGATGAATAGATCATTGGTCTTGCAGAATTCTATCAATCTTTCTCCAGCTTCATTTCTGTTGCCAAGTCCATATTTTCCAACTACTTTGCCTTCTTCTTTGTTGCCAACTTTTGCGTTCCAGTCACCCATGACTATAAGGATATCCTGTTTGCATGTTCTGTCAATTTCAGCTTGTACTTGTTCATAGAACTCTTCAATTTCATTCTCTTCTGCAGCTGTTGTTGGGGCATATACTTGAATTATAGTTGTGTTGATAGGCAATCCTCGTAGTTCCTCCTGTAGTTATTGCGTGCCGAAGCGTCAGGAAGTGGGATATCCAGATCCTCCCAAGTGACCAGCCCATTTCCTGTCCTAGCCCCCCCATAGCCCATTATCAGTCCTAACCCCCCCATAGCCCATTACCAGTCCTAACCCCCCATCACCCCATCTCCAGACAGCCCCCATCAGCCCACAGCCCATTGCCAGTCTTAACCCCCCCATAGCCCATTACCAGTCCTAACCCCCCCCATCAGCCCACAGCCCATTACCAGTCTTAACCCCCCCCATAGCCCATTACCAGTCCTAACCCCCCATCAGCCCACAGCCCATTGCCAGTCTTAACCCCCCCATAGCCCATTACCAGTCCTAACCCCCCATTACCCCATTTCCAGACAGCCCCCATCAGCCCACAGCCCATTACCAGTCTTAACCCCCACAAAGCCCAATAGCAGTCCTAACCGCCCATAGCCCAGTACCAGACAGCCCCCATCTGCCCACAGCCAATTACCAGTTTTAACCCCCCCCCCATAGCCCATTACCAGTCCTAACCCCCCCCATCAGCCCACAGCCCATTGCCAGTATTAACCCCCCCATAGCCCATTACCAGTCCTAACCCCCCATCACCCCATTTCCAGACAGCCCCCATCAGCCCACAGCCCATTGCCAGTCTTTACCCCCCCCTAGCCCATTCCCATTCCTAACTCCCCCCCATCATCAGCCCACAGTCCATTGCCAGTCCTAACCCCCCCCCCCATCGGCTCACAGCCCACTGCCAGTCCTAACCCCCCCCCCCCCCATCGGCTCATGGAAATTAAAATTAAAAAAAAAGCTGGCCGCTGCCGCCGCGGCAGCATGGAGTGTCCCGCGGGGCCCCCTCTGCCCGGCTGAACTCTCCCGGCGCGGCTGAAGCCCTCTGCTCCGGCTTGCAGATATGCGAAGGGAGAGTGTCTCCCTCGCGTCTCTGTTAAGCCCGCAGGGGCTGATGGGAAGCAGGGGCTGATGGGAAATTTCCATTCTGCCCCTGCGGACTTAACAGAGACGCGAGGGAGACAATCTCCCTTCGTGTATCTGCAAGCCGGAGCAGAGGGCTTCAGCCGCGCCGGGAGAGTTCAGCCGGGCAGAGGGGGCCGGATTAAAAGGTCCGCCGGGCCATATACGGCCCGTGGGCCGTAGTTTGCCCATCCCTATTCTAGCAGCTCCACTGACTGACCTTCTCAATGTTTTTTTAGGGATGGGAGTGGTGCCAGAGGACTGGAGAAAGGCACATGTGGTCCCTTTCACAAAAGCAGAAGAAATGATGAGGTTGAGAACTAGTTAGTCTGACCTTTGTGGTGAGTAAATTAATGGAAACACTGCTAAAACAGAGGACTGCAGGATCTGAGGCAGCATGGGTTTACCAGAGCCAAGTTTTGTCAGACAAATCTGATTGATTTCTTTGACTGGGTGACCAGGGAGTTAGATCGAGGGGGAGCCCTAGATGTGGTGTACTTAGATTTCGGTAAAGCCTTTGACACCATTTTGCACAGGCGATTTATAAATAAACTAAGCACCCTAAGGATGGACCCTAAAGTTACTTATTGGGTTAGAAATTGGTTGAGTGGGAGGTGACAAAGGATACAGGTAAATGGAGCTCACTCTGAGAAGAAGGAAGTTACCATTGGTGTGCCATAGGGATTTGTCCTGAGTCCGATTCTTTTAAGCATCTTTTTTAGTGATACTACACAAGGCTGTTGGGTAAGATTTGACTTTTTGCGGATGATACCAAAATCTGTAATAGAGTAGACATCCAGGAAGGAGTAGATAACATGAGTAGGGATCTACCTAAGCTTGAAAAATGGTCAAAAATGTATCAGCTGAGATAATGCTGGGTCATGAATTTGGGCTGCAAAAATCCAAGGGAGCGGTACAGTGTAGGGGGCGAAGAACATCTGTCCATGAAAGATGAGTGGGACCTGGGGGTGATGGTTTCCGATGATCTTCAAGTGGCTAAACAGGTAGAAAAGGCAATGGTAAAAGCCAGAAGGATGCTTGGGTGCATAGGGAGTAGCATGGCCAGCAGAAAACAGGAGGTGATAGTGTCTCTGTATATGTCTCTGGTGCGACCTCATTTGGAATATTGTGTGCAGTTCTGGAGACCACATCTTCAAAGAGATATAAACAGGATGGAGTCGGTGCATGAAGTGGCTACTAAAATAGTCAGTGGTCTTTGTTATAAACTATAAGGGGACAGACTTAAAGATCTTAATATGGTTAAATTAGACTTACCTGCAAATTGTAGTTCCTGGAGGAACTCCAGTCTAGTCCCGGAATCCTTGGGTTTGTCAACCTCATCTAGCAGCTTTGGAGACTGAGAAACTTCACTGTTGTGATGTCACTAGTATATAAGCACTGGTACCTACTCCTCTCTCCAGTTAACCTATTGACAAAGCAGACTCACCGGAGCAACAAATAAGTAGTTATAAACAAACACAGCAAGGCAAACATGCTGCCCTAATTATAAAGAATCGTGGATTCAACTATTTACAGAAGGATTACCAACCAACTGTGCCATGAGGTCCCCCTTCCCCTTGTCCAGAAGTACAGGACCTCCCCCCTTCCCCTAAGGCCACCGTCCTAACGTGACCCCGATGCAAACCACAGTAGCAACACACTCTTGCTTACCTGTAACCACGGTCCTGCTTCAGGCCACCTAGCAGTAGCCAACCAGGGCGGGACCCGGGACTAGACTGGAGTTCCTCCAGGAACTACAATTAGCAGGTAAGTCTAATTTAACCTTCCTGATCGTCCCTCCAGTCTAGTCCCGGAATCCTTGGGGATGTAACAGAGCAGTGAAACAATCAACAGGAGGGCCCTGCTAGCCCCGCCTGAAGCACTGCCGAACCAAAACAGGTATCTTTGTCCGCCTGCACATCTAGACGGTAATGCTTCACAAAGGAGTGAGAAGAAGACCAAGTCGCTGCTTTTCATATCTCCTCCACGGGTTCCAGGCTACACTCCGCCCAGGACGTGGCTTGCGCCCTAGTGGAATGAGCCCGTAATCCGTCCGGAACCGGACGGCCGCGCAACAGATATGCTGACGCTATCGCTTCTTTCAACCACCGAGCAATCGAACCCTTAGAAGCCGCTTCTCCTTGCCGAGCCCCCGCAAACAGAATGAACAATCTGTCCGACTTACGAAAACTAGTGACATACGCCTTCAAGGCCCGCTTAATATCCAAGTGATGCAGCCGCTCTGCCCCTGGATCCTGTCGCTTGGCTTTGAAAACCGGCAAAGACACCACTTGGTTCACATGAAAACCCGATACTACTTTGGGTAAAAATGATGGTACTGTCCTTAACATCACCTTAGAATCCGAGAAGGACAGAAAAGGCTTTCTACAGGACAGGGCTTGGAACTCGGACACGCGCCTCGCCGACGCAATAGCTACCAGAAAAAACACTTTTAGAGTCAGATCCTTCAACGTTGACGACGTCAAGAGCTCAAACGGCACTTTACTCAACGCTTCCAAGACTAAGGGCAGATCCCAGGCCGGCACTAGTTTCCTACGCGGCGGCCGCAAAAACAGCACTGCTCTCAAAAATCGCTTTACATCTGCATGACTACCGAGGGAATGACCTTGCACCTTTCCCCTGTAACAGACTAGAGCTGCCAACTGAACCTTTAAGGACGCCACCGCTAAGCCCTTTCGAAAACCGTCCTGTAAAAAGGCCAACACTTGCGGCACTGACACTTTTAATGGAACCACTTCTCTTTCTGCACACCATGCTTCAATAATGCGCCACACTCGAACATAAGCTAAAGATGTAGACCTTCGCCTCGCTTTCAGAAGGGTCGTAATCACCGCCTCCGAATAACCCCTCGATTTCAACCTAGCCCTCTCAATAGCCAGGCCGTAAGCGAGAATCGATCCACTTGGGGCATGAGTAGAGGACCCTGAGACAAAAGGTCCTCTCGCACCGGCATCTTCCAGGGAACCGCTATCAAGAGCCGAACCAAGTCCGCGTACCACGGCCTCCGAGGCCAATCTGGAGCAATGAGGATTACTGTCCCCTTGTGACGTTCGATGCACTGTAACACTCTCCCAATTAACACCCACGGAGGAAACACGTACAGAAGTTGCTGCTGCGGCCACACTTGAACCAGGGCATCGAGTCCCTCGGACATCCTCTCTCTTCTTCTGCTGAAGAATCGACTTACCTTTGCCGACTGAAATGTTGCCATGAGATCCATGACCGGCAGCCCCCAGCGTTGAACCAGCATCGCGAAAACTTCCGGATGAAGTACCCACTCCCCCGGGTCTACCTTCACGCGACTCAAGAAATCGGCCTGCACATTGTCCGTTCCCGCGACGTGCGCTGCCGACACTGCCACTAGATTCTGTTCTGCCCATTCGAACAAGCTGTCTACCTCGGATTCCAGCGCTACGCTGCTGGTGCCTCCCTGCCGATTTATGTAGGCCACCGCTGTCGCGTTGTCGGAGAACACGTGAACGGCCTTCATCTGAAGATATGGGCGAAACTCTCTTAACGCCAATGCCACCGCTCTCAACTCTAACCGGTTGATCGACCAAGCCTTTTCGTGTGCGAACCACTCTCCTTGGGTTATCCGACCTTCGCAATGCGCTCCCCAGCCCTGAAGACTGGCATCCGTGGTCAACGATATCCATGCTGGTGCTTCCAACGACAAGCCCTTTTCCAAATTGCTCCGTTTTAACCACCACTGCAGGGCTTGACGAGCCGGAGGTGGGCAGACCAACCTCCGAGACAGGGAATCCCTTTGATGCGACCACCGTCTCAACAACACTTGCTGCAATGGCCTCATGTGGGCCCGCGCCCACGGAACCAACTCCAGCGTCGCCGCCATGGTCCCTAACACTCGTAGATACTCCCAGGCGGAGGGGCAGCGCATGCTGAGAAAACGAGCAATCAACCGCCAAAGCGCGAGACACCGCAGATGCGGGAGAAATACCCGACCAACGCCCGTGTTGAAGCGGACCCCCAGATATTCCAGATTTTGAGTCGGTTCCAATTTGCTCTTTGCTATGTTGACGACCCAACCGAGACTCTGTAACAATGAAACCACTTTCGCGGTCGCCTCCACGCTCTCCGCTTGGGACTTCCTCTTATCAACCAATCGTCCAGATACGGGTACACCAGCACGCCGTCCTTTCGCAAGGCCGCGGCCACGACCACCATCACCTTGGTAAACGTACGTGGTGCCGTAGCGAGACCAAAAGGAAGAGCCTGAAATTGATAATGCCCCATCGGCAATGCAAACCTGAGGAATTTCTGATGCTCCTGCCTTATCGGAATATGAAGGTATGCCTCCGACAGGTCTAGGGACGTCAAAAACTTCCCCTTTTGCACGGCTACGATAACCAACCTGAGGGTCTCCATCCGGAAATGCGATACGCGAAGACAGCGATTCACCTTTTTTAGGTCTAAAATGGGGCACCACGAACCCTCTTTCTTTGGTACTACAAAGTAAATGGAGTATCGACCGCTTCCTAACTGGTTGACAGGAACGGGCACCACGGCCTTGAGCGCAATCAGCCGCTGCAACGTCACCTGTACAGCCTTGCACTTTGCCCTGGCTGTGCATGGAGACTGAACGAAAGAATCTAGCACTGGTCGCTGCAGCTCTAACGCATACCCCTCTCGGATCACCTCTAACACCCAGCGATCGGAAGTGAGTCGGGCCCAGGCAGGGTAAAAATCCCGTAACCGACCGCCCACGGGAACCACCTCTCCCTGGACCCTCCTGACTTCATTGTGCCTTTCTGAAATTGGAGGACAAGGACGCTGGAGAAAATCCCCTGCTTGCCCCCCGAAACCCCCGAAAACTGGGGCCGCGAGCAGGAAACCGGCCTCTTTGCCCCTGACCAAATCTCGGAGTCCGAAAGCGGCGAAAATCCTGCTGCTGCCCCCGCATACCGGGCCCTGACCGCCCTTGCTTCTGCTTGTCCTCCGGCAGCCTACCTCCCTTGGACTCTCCTAAATCCTTCACTAACTTTTCCAAATCCTCACCAAAAGGTAACTAGCCGCAGAACTCAACCTCGCTTTAGACGAGCCATCTGCTGCCCAATTGCGCAGCCAAAGACATCTCCTTCCCGCTACTACCGAAGCCATACTCTTCGCTAACCCGCGGATCAGATCATAATGAATATCGGCCAGGTACGCCGCACCGGACTCTAATTTGGAAGCCTCCTCGGCCTCCTCCGCCGAGGTCTCCGCCTGAATCCGCTGCGCCCAGCGCAAACAGGCGCGTGCTACCCAAGCACCACAGATAGAGGCTTGAAGGGACAACGCATTTGCCTCAAAAACTTGCTTAAGTAAAGACTCCAGCTTACGATCCTGCGCATCCTTTAGCGCCGCCGAACCTTCCACCGGGATGGTGGTTTTCTTAGTTACCGCCGACACGGCAGCGTCTACCTTTGGAGCTTTAAACAGCTCCCGATCCTGATCCATGAGCGGGTAAAGCCGCGACATTACTCTAGAGCCCTTAAGCACGGCCTCTGGCGAATCCCATTCCTCCTGAATCATCTCTCTAAATACCCTGTGAACCGGGAAAGCTCTCTGTGTCTTACGAAAAGCCTGCAGCAAAGGGTCCTCCAATGCCGCATCCTCAGCCGGACCCCCGCCGGCATGTTCAGAGTTTTAAGGGATTCCGCTATTAGAGCCAGCAATTCCTCCCTACGGAACACCCAGACCACTCTAGCCTGATCTTCTTGATCCTTAATCTCCCCTTCTTCAAGATCCTCTTGTTCGTCATCCAGAACCGCGTCCTCAGCGTGAAAATCCTCTGACAGGACCGACTGCTCAGAGTGATCCTTCTCAATTCTAGCCCGCTTCAGCAGCCCTCCAGCAACGTCTGCATCTAAAGGAGCACCTGATCGTTTACCTCTAATCCCCTCACCGGCAGACCCTGCTATCAGGGTCCCTTGAGGGCTGCCCAAAACCTTCTGGATCAAAGTCAAAAAATCAGACGAAAATATCGCCGCCAAACTCTCCAAAGCAGGCAGTTGCGACACCAGAGGCTCCTGCGCTCCAGAGGTACTGGGCCCCGATTCAGGAGCCGCCAGAGGGACAAGGGGGGACTCAAGCACTTCCAGCGAGTCTCTCTTCTCGGTCCCCATGGCCTCCGCTGCCAGATCCGTAGTGCCAGCTTCATGACTGCAGCCCCTACACACTCCCTCAGGAGATACGGAGCTTTTCCTAGCGCCACACAACAGACAGAGCTGCTTGGCCAGCATGCCATGATCAAATAGAAACACAGAGCTCAACTACCCCTTTTTCTCTATTTATTTAGTTATCTCCCTTTTTCTTTTTTTTTTTCAAAAGAAGGAGATTGTCCGGTCAGAATCGTCCCCCCAGAAAAGGTCTGAGGGAAAGTTCCAAAAAACGAAGCTATTTGCACTGCACAGAGGCTTCAGAAGTCCCCCAACTGAAAACGGCGATTTTCCCGCTCAAAAAACATGCGGCACGGCCTGCCCCGTCATGAAGATGAAAACGCTGTCTAAAACAGCTGCTTACCTCCCGGCGCCTTGCTTCGTCGAGATATGAGCTGTTCAGTACCCAGAAGGCTGCGGAGTGCAGAAATCGCCGCAGGGGAAACCAACCCCCGGTACAGCACTCAAAAGGGCAGACCGGCTCCAAGCGCATGCAGGCAGGACCTCTGCGCGCTGAGCACAACTGCTTGCTGAGTCCCAAGTCTGATCACAAGACCGGGTAATCAGCTGCGGATCCCCTCTGCAAGTCTGCTGCTGGAACGATACCGGCTCCCGGCTCACCCCAACAGACAGAAGCAAGAAAATAAAGAAGGAAAGGGGACCCGAGGACCTCAGAGGCACCGACAGTCAAAACCATATGCAGGGCAGTCAGAAATCAAGTAAACTTTAACTAGCTGTCCTGAAATAACCCAGCCACATGCTCTAATCTTTTTTTTTTTTTTTTAAATAAGCTCTGCTTAATTGTTCCTCAAGTGAGCCCTAATCCTTGGGCTCACCACCTCACTAGCTGCTTTGGAGACTGATAACTGGAGAGAGGAGGAGGTACCAGTGCTTATATACTAGTGACATCACAACAGTGAAGTTTCTCAGTCTCCAAAGCTGCTAGATGAGGTTGACAACCCCAAGGATTCTGGGACTAGACTGGAGGGACGATTGTGAAGTATACATTAGAGGAAAGGCGGGATAGAGGAGATATGATAGAGATATTTAAATACCTTTGTGGCATAAATGCACAAGAGGGGATCCTCTTTTAATTGAAAGTATGCTCTTTAATGAGGGGCATAGGATGACAGTGAAAGGGGATAGATTTAGGAGTAATATGTGGAAATATTTCTTTACGGAAAGAGTGGTAGATGCATTGAATAATCTCCCAGTGGAGGTAGTAGAGATGAGGACAGTATCTGAATTCAAGAAAGCATATGATAAACACAGAAGATCTCTAAAGTGAAAAAGGAACTATAGTAGTTAATATGGAAGGGCAGACTAGATAGGCCATATGGTCTTTTTCTGCTGACATGTTTGTACGTTTCTACATATAACAGCATCAACTTCTAAAACTCACACAAGGGACCTACACAGAAAAGAGCAGCACCATAAATATTGCAGTGGACCGTAGAACATCTATACACCTATTCAAAAAAACGAAATTAGCTGGCTCCTACATAGAAACTCCTTGCTAACAGAATACCTAGCTTTGGTCACACACTTTATAGATAGAGCCTCACCAAGTAGGAAATAAATTGCCACAAACTAAAAACAGACATATATAGACAAAAATTAAACTGAAACCTCAAGAAGCCAGAAGCATCAGTGCAGAAGCCAGAACTGATTTTTTTGGTGGAGCCTGGGATTAAAGTGTGAGCACAAAGCAGTGTGAATGTTGACACTGCCTCTAGTTACAGTATCCTCTCAGTTGACTGTTCAGCTGCTGATGGCTGGGTGGGCCTGATACCAAAGCGGAAGAGCCATGGCCCACCCAGGCCTACCCTTGGCTACACCCCTGTTTGCAGTACAACACCAGGGAAATAAAAAGAGATGCATACGCCCCTGCAATGTGCAAAATATAAAGGCAGCACATGTAAATTCCAAAAACTGACATATTCCAATCACTACATTGAAAATAAAATTAATTTTTTCTACCTTTGTTGACTGGCCATTTTATCCTCTAATCATGCTTAGCTCAGTCTCAGGTTTCTGCTTTCCTCTGTTTTCTCTTTTTTGTTTTTAATTTGAGCTTTATTGGAACACCAAATCAATAGCACTCGTATTGAAAAATTAAAAAAACAAACAAACAAACATCTCCAACAGTCCGTGATTCAGAATGACAATGCTACATCTAGAAGGTTTTTGATTAAGTCTGGTTAGTTAACATCCCCCTTCTAATGACTCCCCTGTCTCTCCCCTTCCCTCCAGGTTGCTTCCTCCCAACCCCTCACAGCAATAGTAATGGCAAGGATACCAAGATAATTGTGTGGTTTTTCATTATGCAGACATGCATCAGTCCCTACTTGGGTATCTAGGACAATAGCATCCGCCTTCCCCCACTTCCAGGTAATGTACGGCACCCATACTTGCACATGCTGGGACAATCGATGAGTACTATACACTGTCAGCACACTCATACGTCCAATATAATCCAGCTTCTTTATAATATCCATTCCTCTGGGCACTCTCATACCCCTCCACAATTCAGCCAGCTTAATTCGCAATGCTAGTCACACTAGGCCCCCCCAATCTCACAAATGTCTGTTCCATGCCCTCTGGTGGCAGGTTCAATAGCATATAGCATCCCTCTAATTTCCATATATAAACTTGCAGCCCAACGTCATATGCTCTCTACCCGCTTACATCCCCAACACATATGCCAGTAGTCCCCTCCCATCCCACATCCCTTTCAACATTTAGAGCTATATGTTCCCAGTGTGCAATACATGTGCACATGTGTCATATACATTCTATATAGAACTTTGTATCTGTTTTCCTGCAGTGCCAAAGACATTGATGCTTTTCATAACCTGTCATATATTACCGGTCAACCCATATCCCCCAATGATGTCCCCAGGTCCTTTTCCCTTGCCTCCCAGAATCCCATTTTATCTCCTTCCCCCTACATCGGTACCCAGATCACATAAGAGACACAAAAGATCTTAAAACATTTCAAAAACAACTAAAAACGCACCTATTTACATTCCACTTTGACACACTAATTCAAAACAATGACCCAAATCCCCCATACATCAATACCACACAGTCCACCACCGCAGTACACACCAAAGCATAAAGGAATTCAACCTGAAAACCCTCTTACGCCATATCCAAAGGAACAAACAGAACACAGAAACCCCCTCAGAACTGTAAATAGTCAGAACTTGATGCGCAGAGACACGTTACTGTAAATAGTTAAGAAGTAAACTTACTATGTTAATTGTACATATTTAAAAAAAAACCTGTTCTATGTAATTGAATATCTACCTGTACTGTAATATTCAACTTGTTCAATGTAAACCGCTTTTGATCCACCAGAAAAACGCGGTATAAAATTTTACAATAAATAAAAATAAATAAAATAAAATAAATCTAACACAATTGGGATAGGAGACCCCTAGAGGTTTGACAAAGACAATACAGTTTTCTAATCCCGTTTCTGGTCAAGCTAGCCCTTCCTGAATTCCCCTGCTCTGACTAGTGGGTCACCTGCAAGTAGAGAAATCAGTCTGCCTCATGAAGTCCAAAATGCTCCCAAACCACCTCAAAATTTAGCAAGTGACCATTCTAGCTGTTCCAACTGCCATATAGAAACATAGAAACATAATGGCAGAAAAAGACCACATGGCCTATCTAGTCTGCCCTTCCATATCAATTACAATAGTGCCCTTTTCCTTTAGAGATCTTCTGTGTTTGTCCCATGTCTTTTTGAATTCAGATACTGTCCTTGTCTCTACCACCTCCACTGGGAGACTATTCCACGCATCTACCATTCTTTCTGTAAAGAAATATTTCCACTCCTGAGTTTATTCCCTTTCACCCTCATCCTATCTCCCCTTGGAACAGAGCTTGCCTTCAATTGAAAGAGACTCATTTGCATTTATGCCACGGAGGTATTTAAATGTATCTATCATATCTCCCCTATCCCGCCTTTCCTCTAAAGTATACATATTAAGATCTTTAAGTCTCGTCCTCATATGCTTCATAATGAAGACCACTAACCATTTTAGTTGCCACCCTCTGCACCAACTCCAACCTGCTTATATCCTTTTGAAGTTGCGGTCTCTAAAATTGCATACAAACTCCAAATAAGGTTGCTCCAGAGACTTATACAGAGCCATTATCACTTTCTTTTTCTGCTTGCCATTGCTCTCCCTATACACCCAAGCATCCTTTTGACTTTCGCAATCAACTTTTCTACATGTTTAACTACTTTAAGAGCGTCAGATACAATTACGCCCAGGTCCCACTCTTCTTTCGTGGACAGAAGTACTTCATCCCTACACTGTATGGCTCCTTTGGATTTTTGCAGCCAAAATGCATGACCCTGCATTTTTTAGCATTGAATTTCAGCTGCCAAATTCTAGACCATTCTTCAAGCTTAGCTAAATCCCTCCTTATGTTATCTACTCCTTCCTGCATGTCTATTCTATTGCAGATGTTGGTATCATCCACAAACAAGCAAACCTTATCCGACAGCCCTTCCGCAATATCACTAACAAAGATGTTAAAAAGAATTGGACCAAGGACAGATCCCTGCAGCACACCACAGGTAATATCCTTCTCCTCAGAATGAGCTCCATTTACCTGTACTCTTTGTTGCCTCCCACTCAACCAATTTCTAACCCAAACAGTAACTTTAGGTCCATCCCTAGGGTGCTCAGTTTGTTTATAAGTCGCCTGTGTGGAATGGTGTCAAAGGCTTTACCGAAATCTAAGTGCACCACATCTAGGGCTCCCCCTTGGTCCAACTCCCTGGTCACCCAGTCAAAGAAATCAATCAGATTTGATTGACAAGACTTGCTTCTGATGAATCTATGCTTCCTTGGATCCTGCAATTCACTGGACTCCAGAAACCTCACTATTCTCTCTTTTAGTAGCCTTTCCAATAATTTACTAACTATAGAGGTTAGACTAACCGGCCTATAGTTCTCAATCTCATCCTTATGTCCGCTTTTGTGTAAAAGGACCACATGTCTTTCTCCAGTCCCCTGGCACCACTCCCGAATCCAAAGAAGCATTGAAAAGGTCACACAGTGGAGCCGCCAGAATGTCCTCAGGTTCCTTCAGTATTCTTGGATGTATCCCATCTGAATCCATCGCTTTGTCCACTTTTAGTTTAGCTAGTTCCTCACAAACACAGTCTTCTGGAAATTGTATGAGATCCCCGTCATTTCTGTTCCTATTTGTGGGTGTTTTCTGAGGTCCTGCTCCTGGCCCTTCATCTGTGAATCCTTTATCCTCATCAGTTTCTACATATTCTTCCCCTTCACCCTTGTGTCTGACAATACTACTTTTGCCCTTCCTCTTCTCACTAACATATCCAATAGATGTCTTATCCCCACATTTTATTGCATTGGCTATTTCTTCTTCTTTTTGTATCTTTGCTTTCCTGACAACTTTGCTAGCTTCTGTAAGTTTTTCCAAATGTTGATGCCTGTCTTCCTCTCTCTGTGATCTCTTTTATTTCATGAAGCCTTCCTCTTTTTCTTAATCTTTTCAGCTACTTCTTTTGAGAACCATGCAAATGCAATGTGTGCCTTCGAGTCAGTCCTGACTCCTGGCGACCCAGAAGCTCCTGGGTTTTCTTGGCAGTGGGAACCATAATGGCCTTTTTTTCCTTTTACATTTATTTAACTTTCTAACAAAAAGATTAGTTGCCCTTAAAATTTTGCCCACTGTTTTTCTACATCCCCCAGCTGTTCCCATCCCCTCCAACGACTCTTTGAAGTATTATCCTATCTTGGCAAAGTTAGTTTTCCTAAAGACCCTCACTTTTGAATGGATTTTATTAGCTCTAGTCCTGATACTGAACCATACCATCTGATGATCAATGAATGTGAGATGATCTCCCACTGTAACATCAGAAACACCTTTCCCATTGGTAAGCACTAAGTCCAGTATGGCCCCCATCAAGTGTAGTTACTCACCTGTAACAGGTGTTCTCCAGGGACAGCAGGAATCAGTCCTCACTTATGGGTGACATCGGCACCGACGGAGCCCACACGGAGCAATTCCACAACTTTCAAAGAAAGCTTCTGGGATTGTTGCCATGCATGCATGGTACTCTTTATTTATTTTATTTATTTATTTATTTATCTATTTCTTCTATACCGCCCCTTCCAGAGATCAGTGGCGGTTTACATGGAACAAGTAAACAAATTTGTATACTAATGTATACATTACATGGAACAGAGATTTTTAACTTTATACAGATAATAGTTATTAACAGAGATTTATAACATTGTAACTTTATACAAATAACTGTGCATTAATTGTCGAAACTATTTACATTTTATATACATTAATAAGTTTCTGTATCATAGTGTTGATCAGAATTTTTCTACCTTTTTACAGGTAGTCAGAGTTTTCTACCTTTCATATGTGTGTGTGTGTGGAGGAATTTATTTCCTTTTTTTTTCATCTCTTGGGAGTATTTTGGGGTGTATGTGGTGGGAGTATGTGGTGAGTGTATGTGTGTGGGTAGTTGAGTGTGATTTTAGGGCTTTGTGTTTGAGTGTTTGGGGATGGTGTGTGGTTGGACTTGGGGGTATGGGATTTCATAGTGTTCGGAGAAAAGATATGTCTTGAGTTCCTTTCTAAATTGGGTGAGGTCTTTTATGATCCGAAGGTTTATTGGGAGATTATTCCAGAGCATGGGGGCAGTGAATGAGAAGGCTCTGGTGCTGGTGGATTTTTTAGTTTTTTTGAATGAATTTGGTATTTCAAGTGAGTGTGTTGCGTTTAGTCTGCGAGTTCTTGATTCTGATGGGGTATGTAATAGCATGGATAGATATGAGGGGGCGATGTTGTTTAGGAGCTTGAATGTGATTAGGAGGATTTTATATCTGATTCTGCTGTTTATAGGGAGCCAATGCAGTTCCAGCATTATTGGGGTTACATGGTCTACAAGGCGGGCTTTAGTGACTACTTTGGCACAGATGTTCTGGGCTCTTTGAAGTAGGTATGTACTTTTTTGTGGTAGGCCAATTAAGAGACTATTACAATAGTCAAAGTGTGGGGTGATGAGTGTGTTAACAACTGATCTAAAGTCATGGGTGTCAAGAAGGGGTCTTAGGTGTTGTATGGTTTTGAGTTTGTAGAATATGGTTTTTACCGTCTGTTTTATATGTGGTAGCATGGTGAGTGTATGGTCTATTATTACCCCTAGGTATTTTACCTCTTTTTTGACGGGTATAGTTGTATTTATGATTGAGATTGATGTTGGATAGGTGTCCTCGGTCACTGGTGATCTTGTTACGAACATTACTCTTCCCGCCCAAAGGTGCCATCTTGTTCAGTCAGGTCCCAGAGCTAGAGCCCTACTAAGCAGATGGCAAGGGAAGGACAAAAACATTTGCAACTCTTCATGGGAGGTGGGAGGGTAGTGAGGACTGATTCCTGCTGTCCCTGGAGAACACCTATTACAGGTGAGTAACTATGCTTCCTCCAGGATGAAGCAGGAAGTCAGTCATCACTTATGGGACTCCCCAGCTACAGGCTACTGAACCTGTAAGCCAAAAACGCCTCCGCGAGGCAGTGAGCAGAAGCCGATGTCCAAAGGAAGCCCAAGTCCTCGGGCCTTCGGGGCAAGCTCTCGGTAGCCAGAGAAGAAGGGTCGGAGGGCAGAAGTTGCTTATACCCCACACAAACTACAGACTACAGCCTGGCTGAAGGCGATGTCCAGGCGGGACTCCCTCTCCACGCAGTAGTGTGAAGTGAAGCCCGGCAGATGTCTGTCAGAGACACTGAGTGCAGCGAAGCCACGATGCCGCCTTGGTGCGGACTCTATGCGTAGTGACCCGACGATACAGCGAGGAGCCTGCCTTTGCCTGTGAGAAGGTGATACAGTCCGCCACCCAGATGAAGAGGGTGTGCTTGGTGACTGCCAGCCCCAGGCGGTTGTGATTGTTGGCGATGAAAAGCCGGTCAGACCTGTGATCACCTTGGGTACACTGCAGATAGAAGACGAGCGCCCTCTTGCAGTCAAGCGTGTGCAGGAACTCCGATGCCCGGTCGGCATGAGGTCTCGGGAGGAAAGTCGGTAAGACCATCTCTTGATTGAGGTGGAAATCTGAAACAACCTTCAGTAGGAACTTGGGGTGGGTGCGAAGGACCACCCTGTTCATGTAAAACCTGGTGTAGGGGGCCTCGGCCATGAGGGCTTGAAGTTCGCTGACTCACCATGCCAAGGTCAATGCCACCAGGAAAATCACCTTCCAGGAGAGGTGCCGCAGCGAGCACGTTGCCATCGGCTCAAAAGGTGGCTGCGTCAGCTGCATGAGCACTATGTTCAGGTCCCATTCTGCCGGTGGAGGCCGGATGGAGGGTTTGGAAAGCAGGAGTCCCCCGCATGGAGCTGGAGACCGGAAGCTGACCCGAGAGGGGTTTACCCTCGACTGGCAAGTGGTTGGCCAAGATGGTGCTCAGGTGTACCCTGACCAGTTGGACTTCAGTCCCAACTGCGAAAGGTGGAGAAGGTACTGGAGAACCCAACTGGTGGAGCAGGAGAACAGGTCAATCTGGAACTCGGAGCACCAGAGCGAAAACCACCGCCACTTCCTCACATCGAGTCCTTCCTCGATGTGAGGAAGACATCCTCAATCTCCACTGGAAGGAAGAGCGAGGCTAGAGAGACCCATTCAGCCACCAGGCTGTTAGGGATAGTGAGATCAAATTCGGGTGAAGCACCCGTCCATCCTCCTGCATCAGCAGATCGGGGGCACTGCCCAGGGGAACTGGAGGCTCTGACGAGAGCCGAAGTAGAAGTGGGAATCAAGGTTGTCGAGGCCACGAGAATCACTGAGGCTCGGTTGCGCTGGATCTTGTGGAGGGTCCTCGCCAGAAGAGGAGTGAGAGGGAATGCATACAGAAGCCCGGAGTTCCAGTTCAGGAGGAATGCATTCGGGGCCACCCTGCTCAGATGTGGTGTCGGCCCGCAGAAGCAGGGGAGCTGCACATTCGCTGGGCTGGCAAACAGGTCCATGGACGGAGTCCTCCAGCAGCAGAACAGGTGGAGAACCACCTACGGACTCAGGCGCCACTTGTGTGGGCGGAAAAGCCTGCTGAGCCTGTCCGCGAGGACATTGTCTTGGCCCGGGAGGACTGTGAAGGAGCAGAGGAGGACTGCCTCCCAACAGAGGAGGCAGGAGCCCATATCCCCCTCTTTGTTTATGTAGAACATCGCTACTCTGTTGTCGGTCTGCACGAGCACCGACCTGCCCTTCAGGTGGTACTCGAAGACCTTCAAGGCCAACTGGACCACTCGAAAATTGAGCAGGTTGATCTGCTGTTGAGATTCCTTGGGTGACCACTGCCCCTGTGTGCGGAGGTGACCGCATTAGGCTCCCCAGCCCAACCGCGAGGCATCCATTGTTAAGATGAGTTGTGCGGATGAGCCTGGAAGGGCATGCCCCGGAGAAGGCTCTGGGAGTCCTGCCACCAGACTAGAGATTCGACTAGGCTGTGAGACAACCGGACTGGGTCCCAGAGGCGGCCTGAAGCCTGGGTCCATTACGCTCTGAGGCACCACTGGGCCGCTCGCATGTGCATGCGAGTGTGGGGGACGACGTGAACAGTGGAGGCCATGTGCCCCAGGAGGCACAGCATGGTCCGCGCTGAGACCCTGGGCTGGCCTTGGACCTCGGCAGCCAGAACACAGAGCCGATCTGCACAAGCTTGAGGCAGGAAGGCGGTCGCACGTTCTATATCGAGAAGAGCGATAATGAACTTCAGGGTCCGCACTTGTGTGAGGTGGGATTTGAAGTAGTTGATCAAAAAAACCGAGGAGCTCAAGAAGGAGGACCATGCGCGATGCCGAGAGGTGAGCCTCTTCTGCCGAGGCACCTGAGACGAGCCAATCATCTAGGTAAGGGTAGATGGATATGCCTTGCAGCCGGAGGTGCGCTGTGACCGCTGACAGGCACTTGGTGAAGACTCGCAGGGCAGATACGAGCCCAAAGGGAAGCACTTTGTACTGGAAGTACTCTCCTTGCACCCTGAAATGCAGGTACTTCCTGTGCTTGGGGTGGACCGGAATGTGGGCATAAGCGTCTCTGAGATCCAAGGAGCATAGCCAATTGCCCTGCCAGAGGTAGGGCAGCAGGACGCCAAGGGATAGCATTTTCTCGCACCAGAAACTTGTTCAGATTTTGGAGGTTGAGAATGGGGCAGAGATCCCCCATCCTCTTCGGAACGAGGACATACCGGGAATAAAAACCCTGCCCCCTGAGGTGCGGTGGAACTTTTTTGACCGCTTGCTGACCAAGGAGGTTGTCCAGCTCTTGCTGTAAGCAAACCTGGTGCAAAGGAAGCCAAGTAGGTTCTGCTGGGGAGAAGGGAGGAAGGGAGTCTGTCTAAACTAAGAGGATACCCATCCCGGATCACCTACAGGGCACAGATGTCCGATGTCATAGCTACCCATTCGGGGGCGAACAGGGACAGGCGGCCTCCCATGGATGGAAATGTCCTGTGAGGGCGAGAGGCTATGCTTTCGGCATCAAAACCCCGGGGCTGGCTGGGGTGGCACCGGCGGCTGGGTCTTGGGCACCTTGGGTTTCTGGTGGCCCTGGGCACCTCCATTTCCCTGAGTGCTGGTCGTCGGCGCAGGGGTAAGCGGGTATGGTGTGTATCCCCGGTAGGGGAGTCCTTTCCCTTTGGAAGAAAGGCTTTTTGGTGTGCTGCTTCTTCCGCAAGAGCGAGGAGATTTTGCGAGAGAGATGGGTGCGAGTCACGAATTCCATCACAATCTCAGCTGTGTTGTCCTCCATGGGCTTGCCGAACAGCTATTCTCCGAGGCAGGGAACATCTAGGAATTTCTCCTGGACCCACTGCTCCAGGTCCGAAGACTGGAGCCCTGCCTGACGTCGGACTCCAATGCCAGCCGCCGCAACACGGGCAGAAGATTCGAACCCTTCATATGCGGCACGGGAAAGGTATTTCGAGCAGTCTGTGACCGACTTCAGGTGAGTCTGGAACCTAAGAAGGTGCTCCCCACCAAGGACCATGGAGAATCGGTCGAGCTCTTTGGCGAGGTCATGAAGGAACATACCCATATATAGTTGGTACGCCTGGATGCGGCATGCCAGCATGGATCCCTGGTAAGCCTTGGGCCCGAGGGCATTGAGGGCACAGGACTCCCTACCGGGCAGGACCGAAGAGTGTGACTTTGGGCTCTTCTGTTTCTGCATCGCAGACTCAGCTATCATGGAGGTGTGAGGAAGCTGGGTCTTCTGAAACCCCGGGCTGCGCTGGATCCTGTACATGGTATTGAGCCTCTTACTGACAATAGGGACCGAGGCGGGTGCTTCCCACATATGGAGAAACAGCCAGGAAAGGATGGACAGTACCGGAACCGTAAGAGACTCCCTGGGTGGGGACTCGTATGGAAAAATGTCAAGTTCCTCTGCTCTTGGCTCCTCCTCGGTCTGCATGGGCATATCCCGCACAAACGCCAGGAAAGAGGTGTCCTCGTGAGGCGACCGCCTTTGCGAGGCGGGCAGGGACAGGTCAGAGGGGAGATCCATGTGGGCGCGGGTCTCTGGGGAAGTGTCCCCATCTGATTTCCAGCCCGAGAGGTCTGAGAGGGACTCAGAGTCAGGCTGGTCCCCATGCCCCTTGGTCGAGGCACAGTTGGAACTGGAGGTACTGGCTCTGGAAGACCTCACAACCGAGGAACGGGATGGCGAGTGAGACAGATACCGAGGACCCTCACAAGGCCACCGGCTTTCGGGGGTTTCCAAGGCAGTTTTCGGGACCCTGGTGGGGTGACCCTCAGTCTCAGGGCATGAGCCAGCCGTGCTGGGCAAGAGCGCCTGCTGGGCAGCGAGGAAGGCAGAAACGCTGTGCTCCAGTGCCAGCATACGGGACTCCCACTCGGGAGTGGGTCCCTGCGACACCAACACCGAGGTTACTGGGTCTGAAGTAGAGGAGGAGAGGGGGTCCTCACCGGGACGACCCTCAGAAGACCGGGCGCCATTGTGGGAGGCCTCCGTATCTGTACGAGGTACCTTTTGAGGCCGCTCCTTGTCCAACTCTTGGGAATGCCGGGGAGGGATAAGGGAGCGAGCGCGAGACTGCTCGCGCTTGTCCCGAGCCCCCGATAGTGACTTCGAGGTCTTCTTCTTCTTTTTCTGTTCCACCTCGGGCGAACCCTGATCGAAGTGACGCCTCGAGCACGGGGTCACTATGGGGGACCCCGCAAGCGGTGGATCGGTAAGGCGAGGTGCCACCGGGGATCCCGGGGCTGCCTTACGGAAAATGTCATCGGAGCTCCAGGTTGTGGTCAGTCCCCAGACACCGTAGACAGCAGTCATGGGTGTCCATGAGCGACATATTTTTGGAGCATCTGTCACACTTCTTAATGCCGGTGGCCATGGGGGCAAAAAGGGCCCCTGTGAGGTCGAAAACCCCCGAGGCCAATGGTTGGGAAAAAAAGGGCATGAAAAGGGCCCAAAAGAAAAACATGAAATAGAGACAAAAAAGAGGCCCCCTAGCCCACCGCTGAAGCAGGGGCGGAGGGGTGGGGAGGAAGAGGACTGGTGCTACTGGAAAAACGGCCGAAGGCTGGATCACAAAAAAACTTTTTTCAAGGGACGAGGACGTGTGTCCGAAGGGCTCTGCGGAAAAAGGGAGACTGAGCAAGATGGCACCTTTCAGTGGGAAGAGGCCCACACATGCATGGCAGCAATCCTAAAGGCTTTCTTTGAAAGCTGGGGAATTGCTCCGCACGGGCTCTGTCGGTGCTGACGTCACCCATAAGTGAGGACTGACTTCCTGCTTGTTCCTGGAGAATGTGTGTTCTGTTACCAGTTGCCTGAATTGTTCTCCATGTAGAAAATCCAGGACCTCCCTTTCCTGTCCATCTGCCCAGCTCCATGTTCCCAATCTCCAGGGGAAACTACTCATTTGCCCACAGGGGAGTAAGCCTACTATCCCCCCACAGACTTCCGGAACCTTTCTCCTATACCGATCCCATACCTTTAAGGTCACAGCCATAAAGGGGCTACGCCCACTCATTCCCTGCCCCTTCTGTTACCTAAGCCAGGGACTATCACGGAGTGGCCCATCCCCCTAAAGACCCTGCTCCAAAGCCACCCAATTTTCCCCTCCACACCTCCTTGCCAATCAAATATAGCTCGTACCTGAGCGGCCTCATAATAGGCTCCCAGATTTGAGAGCCCCAGCCGTGCCGCTTCTTTCACTCGATACAACACCCCCCGAGCTACCCTAGGTGGCTGTTTATGCCAGAGGAAGGCAAATAGTTTCCTCTGTAACTTTCGCAACACCCCCACCAGGATGTCCACTGGGAGGGCCATAAACAAAAAAATCAACCTGGGCAATATGTTAATTTTCAAAATAGCTGCCCTCCCCAGCCAGAATACCATCCCTCTCCCCCACTTTTGCAGATTCCTGTCCATGTTCTCTGTCAATAGCCCATAATTGTGATGAAATAAATCAGTCCAATTATTCCCCACCTGCACTCCCAAATAACGCAGTGACATCCGCACCCATTTAAAGGGAAAGAAGTCCTTTAGTCTCTGTGCTAACCCTTCCTCTAAGTGCACACCCAGAAGCTCCATTTGGAAAATTCACTGTGTACCCTGAAACTTTGCCATATTGCTCCATTTTCCCGCACCAACACAGGGAGCAACACCAACGGATTCTGCAAGGTATATATGATGTCATCTGCAAACAGAGAAATTTTATGCTTACCACCCCTTTCACATTCAAATTTCTTCTAATGCATTCTGCCAATGGCTTGATTACTATCACAAATAATAAAGGTGAGAGTGGGCACCCCTGTCAGTTTCCCCTCCCCAAGGCAAACTCTTCTGAGTACCCCCCCATTCCCTCAGATTCTAGCCTCAGGAGCCTTGTATAGCCCCCCCCCCCCCCAATGTAAATACTTAGCGCCTAGGCTCATCTTCCCTAGGACCCAGAACATAAATCCCCATTCTACTCTGACGAATGCTTTTCAACATCCACCGCCATGAGGAGAGTGTCCTTTCTCTCCTGTTTCGCAAAACACAGATTCAATAGATGTCTGATGTTGTCACTGGTCTTTCGCCCTGGAACAAATCCAGTTTGATCTTGGTTAATGAGCAAAGTAAGGTAGTGTTGCAGCCTATTCACCAAAAGCTTTGCAAAGATCTTTGCATCTACATTGATAAAGGATATGGGGCGATATGACCCACACACTGTCCCATCCTTCCCCTGCTTAGGCAGCACAAAAACAAAAACATAAACACTATAATCAGGCTGGCCCAAGGGTTTCTGCCTCCCTAAGCAGAAGCCCCAGCGTGCTGTCCTCCCAAGCTGTGCTGCCCCCCCTGCATGCTGAGCTGCGCCCCCCTCCATGCTGAAGCACACTACTGCCATTTCCAGAGGCAGGATCGAAGGGGATCACAGCTTGGCTCAGTTCAGCAGCAGGCCATGTGTTTCGGCACACATGGCCTGCCGCTTCAGACCCCCCTCCAACATAACTTCAGGAGTTCAGAAGCGGCAGGCCACGAATGAGTGGCAGTGGGGGGTGGCAGCGCAGCATGGTTCAGCATGGGGGGGAAGGGCTGTGCGGCTTGGCGCCCGGAGGGGGGGGGGTGGTAGGCCATGTTTGCCAAAGCACATGGTCTGCCACCCAAAGAGATCTGCCGTCCTAGGCAGCCACCTAGCCCACCAAGTGGATGGGATGGACCTGACTGTAATACCCACAACCACCATCATCTCCGATAGAGCGCCCCTTCCACCTGCCTGACTGAAAAGTTCCACCAAGACATTTACAACCTCCTCCTTAAAGGTCTTATAAAATTTAGCAGTGAGGCCATCCAACCCTAGGGCCCTGCACTCCTTTAGTCCCCTTATGGCCAATAGGACCTTCTCCCACGTGAAATCTGCACCCAACCATTCTCAAACTTCTCCACTTAAACATGGCAATGGGCAATCAGTGAGATAGCCCTCTATCGCTTCCTTTCCCCTGCAGTCTCTTGAGTGTATAGCTGCTCATAATATTTCCTAAAAGTAACTCTAATCTCCTCAGATTGAAAGAGTAATTCCCCCTTCACATTCCTGATTTTATGAACTCGGTTCTAGCTATAGCGGACTTGCAGCTTATGTGATCACACCCTGCCTGCCTTATTATCCCACTCAAAGTACCTTTGCTGTACACATTCCAAGTTATGGGCCACTTCTTGAAGCCGCAGTTGGCAGATCTCTACCCTCACTGCCACCATCTTGGCCAGTACCCGTCTGCACTGCCATTGAACCTGTTCCCTAAGAATCAGTAAAATATCATCCGTGAAGAGCGATATCTTATGATGGTCATCACCTATCTGGAGGTCCATCATATCCTCTCTTTCCCGCATATGAGTCTCAAATGGCTCTATCAGTAGGCCGAAGAGCAACGGGGACACTGGGCAACCCTGCCTCATACCCCTCCTGAATCTGAAGAACCCAAATACCTGCCATTAACTTTCACTGCTGTGTAAGGGTTGGCATACAGTGCCTGAATCCACTAAATAAACTGGTCCCCAAATCCAAATTTCCGTAGGATTGTCCACAAGTATTCCCACTCGACATGGTCAAATGCCTTCCCTGCATTGACTGCAAGCACCATGGCCCCTACCTTTTCATACCGAGTGGCCCAGATCAAATTTATCACTCTTTTAATATTATCGGCCGCTTGGCGCTCCTGGATGAATCCCTATTGGTCCTCATCAACCAGCTGTGGCATGTATCTATTAAGCCTACATGCCAATACCTTTGCCAGGATCTTGGCATCCAAGTTAAGCAGAGAGATTGGGCGGTATGAAGCTCAACTCGTAGCATCCTTTCCAGGTTTCAAGAGAACACTAATGCCCGCCTGCCGCATAGTGGGAGGAAAGTCTCCCCCCTCCCGCACTCCATTCAGAACCTCCATTAGTGTGGGGCCCATTTGATTCCGAAATTTTTAATATACCACAGCTGTCAACTTGCCCAATTCCAGGGCTTTATCGCTCGCCAGTCCCTGTATTACCCCCTGCACTTTAGCTACTGTGATGGGGCAATCTAGCATCTCTCAATCTTCACAAGACAGTTCGGGCAAGGTTACTGTCCCTAAATATTCCTGCATCTCCTCTAACGCTCCAACCCCCTCCACCTTATAAAGTTGTTTGTAAAATTCCTTAAACTCTGGCCTGAGCACTTTGTACTGCCAGGCCCATCCCACACTGTCCCGATGAATTTGATTTATAGCCTGGAACGCTTGCCTCACTTTTAAACACCTCGCTAATACCTTTCCTGGCTTATTTCCATGTTCGTGAAAATGTTGTTTTGTTAACTGTAATTGAAAGGCCAGATCCTCTAATTGAAGAGAACACACCTGAGTATGGGCCTGCTCCAGATTTCGCCAGCTCTGCGGCGTGCTCCTTGCAATGTGTTCCTTTTCTAGCTGGGCTACTTGCCGATACCCTTGTTCCAATTGATCATGTTTTTCTTTCTTACGCCATGCGCTCCACATTAAAAACTGGCCCTTTAAATATGCTTTGAATGTGTCCCATACTATTGGGGTTGCAACAGCCCCCCCTCCATTCCATGTAAAGAATTTCTCAATGGACATTTCAATAGATGCCACTACCCCCAGAACTCGCAAAAGGCTTTCGTTCAGGCGCCAAAATGGCAGGCTAGTTGGCGCCCCCACCCCTCCAGCTCTATCCAGAAAGGGCCATGATCCGACCACGTTATAGGCTCGTATACCCACTGTCAGATCATTACCACTACATCTCTACTCATTGACATTATATCTATTGGGGAGTACGAGTGATGGTAGGAGAAATAATAGGAATATTTCCAACTCGCTGGGTGTGCCTCTCTCCACCCATTAGTCAGCTTCTACAAAAGCATCAGCCACCAAAAACTACACCTGTGAGCATCCTCTCCCCCTCCCTTGTTGATCCCATTGTGGTTTGAAGCACTACGTTGAAGTCTCCCGCCACCACCAGTGAGCCCTCTACAAAACCTGAAATTTCCAGCGCTAGCCTCTCAAAGAAACTCCCCTGCCCTTGATTAGGCGCATATATACATACTATAGTGAGTATCTTAGTCTGTATGGACCCTTTAACCATCACATATCTTCCTTTTGCATCATACTTCTACCCAATCCGCTCAAACTGTAGATTATTTTGCAATATGATCGCTACTCCCCCGATTTGTCACCATCCCACTTAGAAGCTGCGTATATTTGCTGGTATTGAGGAGAACGTAATATACCATGATGCCTTATCCGAAGATGTGTCTACTGAATACAAACCACCAGCACATACCTAGCCCTGTGCGAGCGGTGTGTATTTGGGGCGCAAAGACTTAGGGGGCGCAAAGGGGCGCAAACAGGGTGCAAAGACTTAGGGGGCGCAATTTGGCTGCCTGCTGTTGCCCTCTACCGCCACTTATTGTTCTCTCAGTGGCGGCAGGGCAACAGCAGGTAGCCAAAATGTGCCCCTAAGCCTTTTTTGTGGGTCTTTCTGCAGGTCTGAACCCTCCCTGCTCTGACGCAACATCAGAGCAGGGAGGGATCAGATCTGCTGCTGCCGCTGCCATGACTTCAACATTGGGCACACGCCGCCCCCCCCCCCCATACCTCCATCCAGCGCTGTCTGCTCCTGCCCTGCTGCTGGCACTGCCATGGAGAAAACAGAGGGCGGCAGCAGCTGTACGAAGGTATGGGGAGGAGGGAGGCGCATGCCCGATATGCTAGTAGCACATAGCACGATTCTGGCTCGGTATGGCCCTGCACACCACATCCCAAATGAGGCATAGTGCCTCTTTAACCAACTGCTGCCTCTTTCTTGGAAGATTAAGGCCTTTAGCATTAATAGATGCTATTTGTATCTTAGCCATTAGATTCAAATACCCTAGACTCCATATCGCACTCCTGCCCACCCTCCCTCCCCTCATCCTCCCCCCCTCTTCTTCCCCCTCTTACTCTCTTACCCCACTACCCCCTTACTCTCCCTCCCTCCCCCTCCCTCCAACCAACCCTCTTCATCCATTGCCTTTCCCTCCAGTCAGCCACCTTCTGAGGTAGTGATCGTCTCCCCCATCTGCTCTCCCCCCCCCAGCAGGCCTCATTAATATGCAGTAGAACATTAATAATGGCCAATTGCTGAATATGCTTCCCAATAATGTCACCAAAGCACTTACTTAACACTTGACAACTAAAACAGAAGCCCAGGAATAAAAACAACACACATAAAAAATTATAAAAGGGGACTGCTAAGAGGGGTAAAACCATAGTTAGGTCATCAATTTACTATAGCTGTCATAAAAACCACAAACAAGTAAGGAGGAACCCCCTTAAGGGCACTGCCCACAACTCTACATTGAAATTAATACATGATTCAGACAACAACGAGGACATGTAACAGAAAGAGGAAAATAAAAATTAAAAGAAACTTTTTACTTACAAAGCTACCCATTAACTCAGGCTCAAAGGAAGTTTCAATATATGAAGCTAAATCCTTAAAAAAGCCCTGTTATCACAGCTATTAGAATAATTCCTTGAAAAGGTTTTAATGCTGTCTCTTTGAAAGCCTCTAGCACTGCTCACTTAGAAAGTGAAAGTTAAAATGAGTACCATAAAAGATAAACAAAAGACACATAGGTGTATGTTTACTAAACCTTCTTAATGTGCGCTCTGTGACGTTATCGCGCGTTAAAGTACCTTAATGCGCGTTAATGACGCTTTATCAGGCGCTCAGGTACCTTAGCGCGCGTTAATGCGTGCAGCGGCGCAAATGGAGTGGAGGAGTGGCCTAGTGGTTGGGGCAAGGTACTTTGGGCCGGAAGGTCGGGGGTTCAAATCCCACTAGAGGACAGCAACCTTGGGCCGGAAGGACTGGGGTTTCTAGTCCCACAGGTGCTCCTTGTGGTCTTGGGCAAGCCACTTAACCCTCCATAGCCCATGTTCCCTGTAAAATAGTTCTCTGTGTGCTGTGCTTTCCTGTCTAATCAATGTGTTTATACCTCAAAAAATTTCCTGTCATGATTTGACAATTTCCAATCTGTAATCAAACCGCTGCTGATCGCTGGAAGTAGCGGTATACAAATGTATATTAAATAAATAAAATAAATAAAATAAATAAATGAGCGCTGAAGGCGGGGAAAGGCTCCCGGAGGGCAGAGGAAGGCTCCCCAGGGGCGGAGAGAAGGGGTCAATGGGTGGAGAGTGGGAGGGGAGAGGCTCCCCGCACACTAACGCTGTGAAATCCGAGGCTCAAAACTAACACCAGTGAAACCCTGGCGTTAGAGCTGATTTAAAGGGCAGAAAAACCATTTCTGTCAGCAATGTACAGCAAAACCAGGGAAACCCACAATAAAGTGATAAGTGTGATACATGTGCACGGAACAAAAGTGAAAAGAAACATTGAAAATGACGCCAACAAAATATAAAAAAAACATAACCAAGCTGGGCAATAGTGATATTAATGGGAAACATCAAAAAGCACTCCCGAGAAAGCTCCAAAAAAAAGATATGAATTTTGGAAGGGTCTACGCTCCGTCCCCATACAAGGTGAATGATCCCACAGTGCAATTGCGCTCATCAGGGTTTCCCTCTCCATTGGACAGGTTTCCTATGGGGTGCACATGTTCCACAACAGCAGGGCGGGCATCTCGGAATGGGCAACTGGACAGATGCTGGGAAAGGGGACACAGAGGGCTGCAGACGGCACATGCTGTACTGCAGCTGGGCCACAGTGCGGACTAGGGTGATGCCTAGGTGGCCCATAGGAATGCAGAAACAGTAGAGCAGCCAGACAGCAACTGATGAGGGCCCAGCATGGGCACGAGTGTGCTTCCCACAGTGTCACAGGGGATAGTACCCAGTAGGGACCCCCAAGGGCACAGAACAGTGGCAGGCGGTGCTGGGGGGAAGCGTGGACACCTATGCAGGCACCCCTACCCCAGAACCCGCACCATAGGCAGCCGCCTACCCGCACACTGGATGGCCTGAGACTGCGCTCCACCAGCACCACCAGCAGAAGGGCATGTCAGCAGGGTGGCAGAGGGGCACTGGTGGTGGAGGGGGCAGTGGCAGCTGCCCAGAGCAGACCGTGGCCTAGCCCTGTGTAGGTGGGTGCCATGCACTGCAACAGACAGGCCCCATCTGATGAACAGTCATGGTATCCCCAAGGAATGTACTGTCTCTGTGGCAACACGGTGGTGCAGTGCACACAGCCAGTGTGTTCAGGAGCAGAAAGTCACAGGTTCAAGTCACAGCTGTGGTTCCTGCCAACCCAACCCCCATTTTTTACCCACTACTAAAATGTGCTAATACAGACAGAACCTTTATTGCAGATGACGTGAACATGCCCAAAACACCTACATTTTACCCTACAGAGCACAGACACCATAAACAGGCGCATTACCTAGAGCAGAGTCACCCAAATGCAGTCCTGGAGGGCCAAACACCATTCAGGTTCCATGCTGCCTCTAATAAAGATGACTGTGCTGCATATCTATGCACCTCCCCCATGGTATGCAGATGTATCTCATGCATATTCATGAGGGACAGCATGAAAACCCGAACAGTGTTTGGCACACCAGGACTGGAGTTGGGAACATCTGCTGTAAAGCAGCAGCCAACAGGGGCAGACACACCCACACCCACAGGCTCCATTAGCCAATGCCTCCTGGAGAGGCAGGACATTGGGCCCTGCGTGCATCTCCCAATACTAGCACTTGCATACCTTAGCAATGCCACCCTAAACCTGGGAATACGGTACACAGCTATCAAAAGGTAGCTATGATTACTGGCAGATAGCAATTCCTACATTAAGCACAGTTTGCTGAATGAGCTCCATCATAGCAACCTTTCTGATGTCTGTGGAGTGTGCTTCAGGTCTGGTGTCTGACAGTGTTTACCACCCTGGGGAGTGACCCCCAACAGTATTGCGTACCATATCCATGCCTGCACTGTGCCCAGGACTGGTATGGTGGCCAGGGCTGCCAAACACCTCTATAGTAGCACAATGCTGGCATAGGTGTGGGAGTGTGTGTCTGTCTATCCAGTGTGTGGTGGCTGCAAACACCCTCCACAGCCCACACTGCCAGCACTGTTGCCAGTATTGGCCTGCCAATGTGCATAATGAGGAACAAGGTACCATGGGTATAGCCCAGACAGGGTGGCCTGGCCAGGATGCATCTGCACAGGGCATAGGGCAATGGCTGGGACATTGTAGTGCCTGGCCACCACCTGCACAGACAGGATAGCCACAGCATGTTCTGCTGGGAGATCACTCTCACCCTGACTGAGCAGTGTCCACGGCATGGCTAGGTTTTCCCATAGTGCTATATAGCATTTTTCTCATGTGATATTTATGGGTTCCCTTTTGGGGCCCAGTCACTGACTTATATGCTTGGTGTGTATGGTGACATCCCAGTTCTGGGTGCATGCATTTCCACCAGGGACATGCACTATGGACTAACTAGCAGACTGTCTGCAGCTGGTATGTGTCTTGCTGGAACACCTTGCAGGGTGCAGCGGCTGAAGACTTTCTGCAGGAGAATATCAGATAGTGGTGGGGTGCAGCTTAGCATATCCAGGCCTAATGTCTGTCTGCTATTGCTTTATGGATGTGTACAGAGCTGCATTGACTGCCCTCGTTTTTTTTTTTAGGGTGGTCTGTTCCCCAGCAGGACTGGGGTTGATGTGTCCCCTCTACGGCCACCATTGCAGGGCGGTAGAATGTGGATGTGTTGGTGGGAGGACCTGGTTACCACCCTCAGCCCGGGGGGGGGGGGGAGGGTGGGGGAACATAATCCTCCTATGGGTTCATAAGGTCTAAACCTTGATTGAGAAATACCGATGTATCCAAGGTGTGTCTGGCAGACACTACCTACCTCACACCCAAAAATTAGCACTGCTGGGGGACTGATGCTGGGGGCGCCCCACCCTCACCCCCCTCAGGCGGCGCACCAGTAACAGTACCTGCAACACAGCTCCGACAGCGGAGCTGTAGCTACTCTGTGCCCCGTACCAAACACGGTCAGTTCACCCTACCAGGCCGAGGGGCTGTGGGGGTGCATACCCCATCTTGTGCTCATCTGGTAGACTGCTGATTTGCATGTGCAGTGCATCACTGGGCGACATGGATGGGTTAACCCTATCCTGGTGACCACAGCAGACTGTTTGTGTGGTGACGTGCAGTCCTTCTTGCAGCCAGCCAGGAGTTTGTTAGTAGCTAGGTAGCTGTAGCCCACTGGTTACTTACACTGCTTGTGGAGGGTCAGAGGGTCATGGGTTCAAACCCCCAGTGGGGTTACTTGATAGGCGGTTTGAAGCATTGTCTATTTTTAATGTACATTAGTGCTGCTAGCAAAACAGTCCCTCAGGGTACTGTAAATTTAAAGAAAACAAAAAAATGATTGGGAAACCTTACGACAATTTAACCAAGATACTACCATGCTAATCCCATAAAATTTGTAGAGCGGACAAAGGGAGGGGCGATTGTTAGTACAAATCTACATCATATTATTTGAATCAACTTAGAGTACATTTGTCTGATATCGGTCTACATAATCGCCAATTGCCCATGGATCCCACACCCTGCCCATACAAATGGAAGATAAAAGTCTTTTGGCGACCACAGGTTTAAATAATGGCTGGCTGTACTAATAAGGAGTACAGGTTTCTAACTCCAGCTTCTCTCTAAAATCCCGATACTTTATTTATTTGGTTCCAAAAAATACGAACAAAATCTTTGACCACTCCCCCTGGACGACCGAGACGCGTCTCTTGTAGAAGTTCTGTTTATTTAGAGCCGTTGTCACAATTTTGTGATATTTTTCTTCAAAAGGAAGACAGCATTAGGTCAAGTCTTTTGTGCGGGATTCGTCTCATTTCCTTCAACAGTTGTTAGCTTTGGATATTTCAAAATGGCAGTTTTCCACATGGTAAACACTAGATGTACGCTGCCCTTGTACACAAACATCAATCAAGTTGAAGCATTGGAACTGTTGACAACTTTGTTCACGTTTGCACCCCCCAGGACTCCCTCGTACCATTTCTGTGTGATTTTGATCACATTAGTTTTTTAACCAGAAATTATTTTCTATCGCAGGGAGTTTTTTACCAACATAATATATGGTATTGCCAATGGGGGGCAACAGTGGCGCCGTCCATATCCACATTATCTATGGCTGGCCTTTGAAGAACAACACCATATATGTTTCGGGAGTATGTTCCAATATATTCCATTTTGGAAACCGATTTTTAGACAATGTGTTTTTTCTTTATGGACAGGTTCTCTGTTACTGTGACAAAGAATGTTTGTCAATGGCTGAACCATCTTAAGCCTAATATTACTTTTACCGCACACCTAGCGGCAGATCATATTGATTGTTTTTAGATGTCACCATTATTAAGGAAATAGATCATTTTTGTTGGACTACATTATACCGAAAGCCAGTGCAACGAAAATAGATATGCTCAGTTTTCAGAGTTTTCAACAACCCGCGCCCCATTATGGAGAGGGGCTCTGCCTTTTTGGGGCAGTTCTTACGCTTGCGCCGACTTTGTTCATCTTTGGCAGATTTTAAGCTTCACAGCAGCGGATTTGCGGAATCG